>OX276381.1:48159517-49526599 GCA_946251855.1 Alsophila aescularia | reverse complement strand
TCCAATTAAAAATTATACAATACAGTACTAACAAGTTAAATAAGTTAGAAGCTAAGGCAAACAATAAGCAACATATTTTCTATAATATACTATTAGACGACACAACAGTAACTCGCGACGATAGAGGAAGTAAACACAAAGAAGGATTATCTATTTTCTGGTAGGTAAGGCTTATACGAGTATATCATATTCATATTTGTACGTAGTAAGCATAGGTAGAGTTACACCTACAGTTGAGCGCTGGTGGCCAAGCGGTAACATGTGGGCTTCATAATCTATCAGCACTCGGTTCAAACCCTGCATCAATGACTTGTTTGAAATAAGATATGTGGCGAATTTGATGTCATCACACTTTTTTCTTTCTTTTATTCGGATTTATTGTAGAGAAACTTAAGAATTATGCAGATACTGAACTTGTGGACTGCAGGGGCGTTCACAAGTACAGTATCTGCATTTTTTTGTCATCAGAACTAAACTAAAGGCGTGTACCTTTCAGATCAATCGGTCAACAGGTGTTGTATGCACCTGTAAATGATCGGTTCACATAATCAGTATGTGCCCTTATCTTAAGCAAAATATTAATGTTTTGTGAATTGTTCGTTGGTGTGTCTAAATAAATAAATTATAGGAAGGGAAAAAGTTTATAGGGAATTACTAAATTTGGCCCCAAAAAATAACAACTAACAGGGCAAGTTAAATAAAACCGTTTTTGATAAGAACTAACTTCAAAACTAAAACCGACTGCGGTAGGGTAAAAATTCCTAAGACACACTCCTGTGATGAAGACGAATCGATTGATGCCTCGCTTGTCAAAACCGGACCAAGTTTTCAGTTTGAAAACATAGCTCTTCCTTTGCCTTGCTGTAATCGGGTAAAAAATAACAGCCTACACTCTATACATGAAGACGAATCGATTGATACCTCGTTTGTCTAAATCGGACTAAGTTTTAAGTTTGAACACATAACCCTTCCTTTGCTTCGCAGTAGCCGAGTAAAAATCTTTGACACTCTATACCTGAAGACGAATTGATTATATCTCTTTATCAAAATCAGACCAAATAGGAGCGACGCTATGGTGGAACATCCACATCTATACATACATACACACATACATCATACGTACATACATACATAAATACATAGATAGTTTGTTAACTTAATTACCCTTCCCTCGCTCCACCGTAGTTGGGTAAAACCAACAAACAGGGAAAGCTAAATAAAACCATTTAAAAATGATGAAGAATGTGTGTGGTTGCCTGCAAGAGATTGATGTTTAGCAATAAGGCCGCCGATTTTACTAGTTTTTAAGTTTCTTATCTACTGATTTTTGTGAGCAATAAGGAGTTATTTTATTGTTGTATTGTATTGTTATGTCCAAGAACCTCAAAATTCCAGGATATGCCGCCCAACAACACCTGTTGGGTTAGGGTAGTGGATCTAGGCCCATCCTATACAGTCAGAACGTTGATATAATCTATACAAAATAATCTATAGCATTAAACACGAAAAAATCTGTGCAAAGAAGATAATTTAAAAAAAACTATTGTTCATAAAATAAGCTACTGAACAAGAATATAAAATTCTTAAATATCGTCTACGTCTGTCTGTATGTCTGTTTCTTTGTCTGTATGTTTGTACGCGCATCACGTAAAACTACTGGACCTATTGCGATGTTGTTCACTGTTGAATAGCTTAGGGTTAGACTTAAAAACTGGGGTACGTCAAGTACCCCAGTTTTTATATCCGATGAATAGATGCCGAGCAATCGATAAAAACTATTTGACGGCTGAACAAATTTTAAAGAAATGTAGTTTTTGGTCCTGGAATAACACGTATGGGATACTTTGAAATGAAATAGCCATGCGGGCAAAACCGCGGGCAAAGCTATTGCCTATATATATATATATCAATACTACGTATGAAGCTGCAGCAGATGATGGATCTTAGAAACTGCAAGGTTTAACGCACAACCATCGCACAACATGTGATTTTTTAAATTATATATGGCATATTGGAAAATGTTTTTATGACGTCAGGGAATTATTTGTAAATTAGAATTATTACTATTTAGTAAACTCCGACATTCCCCTAATGATATATTTATTTTATTATTGCAATCATTTTTAATTTTATTCCAAATGTTGTGTGTCCGTTATGGATAACATACATTGTATATAATTTCTGCAAATTCTGCATTAATATTCATTTCATCAATTTTTTTTTCATTTCATGACGGAATAAAAAACAAAATATATATACGAGTATATATATGTATAAGAATAAGAAAACACCGCAGAAGAAATAATTAAAAAAGTAATATTATGACAAGATATACAACAACTGTACGGGGAGCTAATGTTCCTACAAAAGGACAGTAACACACCGACAGCCCCCGAATATTAAGTAACCTGTTCACTACTCACATGAATACACAATTAAAAATCTCGTCACGTCAGCGGAACTCCGATATTGATATTGGCAAAGGAAATGGCTAACACAGTTAGATTTGCAGAATTACTGATTGGATATTGCGAATTTTGTTTTAGAACTAATGACTCGCCCCGGCTTCGCGCGGGTAGCGCTCACGCCGCGGCATTTTATATCCGTCTTATCTACTAAAAAAAATACGCAAGTAAGCGTAATTCAAAATCTTTAGCAACACGATCGTGGTGTTTTTTGACCACAGCCAACTGAATTATTACTCACGTACTTGACAGACTTGTTATTATTTCGTTTCTATAGCAACATTTCATTATTATTTCGTTTCCGTGGCAACGTGTCATTCCGTCCTGTATTTTTGATACCATAAGTTACATTATGGCAATTTTCGCAGAAATCTCTAATTTCTTAAAAAATAAAATATTGGCCATGTTACTCGCTGAAAATGTGCTCTCTATAAAAAAGTATTTTTAAATCTGTTCAGTATTTTTTGAGTTTGTCTATTAAAAACAATTTGTCTTTTTATAATATTAGTGTAAACTAGCTGTGCCCGCGGCTTTGACCGCGTGATCACTTCATTTAAAAGTAGCCCATACGTATTAATCCAGGACCAAAATTACCTATAAATTACATTGCTTGAAAATTCATTCTTGTAGTTTTTACTTGACGCGCGAATAAACATACAGACAGACAAACAAACAGAAAGACAAGATTTAAAAAATCATATATTCTTGTTCTGTACTTAGCTTATTTTAAGTACCCTAGATAATATTTTCATTCATTATCTTCTTTGTACAGACTTTTTCGCTCTTATTACTTTGTTATAAGTATAGATAGATGTAGAAGTGTAGATGTAGATGTAGAATAGATGCCTAGATGAGACATCATTTGTTTTTGTCCATATTAGATGACTCAGGTATTATTGAAGGATACTTTTACACATATTCGTCTATACCAATATATAAAAGTGTAACTTGTATGTTTGTTTGTTTGGGAAGCTTTCACGTGATAGCGGCTGGAAGGATTTTGATGAAATTTGGAATGGAGATAGTTTATACCCTGGAATAAAACATAGGATACTTTTTATCCCTGGAAATGGTAAGTTTCCACGGGAAAACTGGAAAATATTGATTACTCGCTGTAAGGAACGGTTGCCATGGAAACGAAATAACAAGTCTCTCAAAAAACATCAACAGCTGTTAGTGTTCTACCACAGAATAATTAATAGTACATTTTGCATTGGTTTTAAATATCCTAGAAGAACAAGGATGCTTTTTTCGCAATAAACTGTAGTCCGCGCGGACAAAGTCGCGAGCGGGAAATCTAGTATCTAATAACGTAAAATAACCTGAGTTGCACTACAGTGTCACTAACGACGTTAAGGCCGGGTGTCTGAGTGTTATGTCCCTCTCATCCGTGATCAAGTAGAGCGGGAAAGGTGATACATCTCGGGAGTAAAATTTAAGGGTTTTATTTATTTCTAGGAAAACTAAAGCTTTGAATTAAAAACCAAACCAATATTAGCCATTTTCTCAATCATAATAAGCTCTTTCTCTTGGTATATCTTTGATATAATTTAGTGACGGGGTCTCTTTCCAATCAATATTCTAAGCATCAAGTAGTACCTTTGATTTTATTTTCTCTCGAATGAATCCATACTAATCATGTTTCTGTGTTTACAAAGTACGTGATAATATTTAAAACTTTGATGTGATACCGATTTCATAGTTCTGGGTTAGATAATTATAAAACAAGATACAGACGTTCAAAAATGATCGAAAATTGCTAAAAGTGCTAGAACCGGGCCTTAACGCATTTTTAATCTATCCGTGACTACTCTGAAAATTAATAACGGTTAATTGATCGAACATTGATTGACTAATAAACCAGGAAATAATCTACCCACCTTCTTTATCTAATTTCTCCGGGAATTCGCAAAGTGTGATCAAATAATTATCTATCATCATAACAGTCAAAAAGTAGAGCCTGTAAGAGGGTACTGTAGACTTTCAACGACAGCAAACTGCCCTTAACAATTTTTTTATCATTAGGCACGGCCATTTTGTTTAAGTTATGGTATTATTAATTTTAATTTTCAAAGTTAATGATCGTAATATTTCACGAGGACTTTCATTCTAAATGGTTGTCATAACTGTGATGTTTTCCGGAGCCGCAGTGTTATACGGGTTTCGTTGAAACGAGTACATGTTTTATGCATGTATCGCGTTTGCTGTAAATGAGGTGTTTTACTCGCGGAGGATTTTCTACTCACATAAATCTGTGGGACAATTTGTACGCTCTTTCAATTTGTTCCGCTGTTTTCTCCAATAATGACCTCTTTCTTGAGCAAACCTTTACGGTTTTTTTGAAATGTGGTGCAGTTAGTTATTTTAGCCACCGTCGCAAGAAGAGGGAGTGTTAAAAGTTTGAAGTCTTTGTGTATCTGTAAGTGGCGTTGTTGCTCTCAAACGTAAGGATCGATCTCAATGCGGTTTTTAAAAGCTTTTATTTAACTTCACTTGTATGTATCAATGTATCTTTGTATCTATGTATCTATGTATTTTGTCAGTCCTGGAATCTTGCAATTCAAATTTGGAGCACTTCCCGATTAGCAATCCAGCTGTAACATTCAGGGTAGCATACAAACCGACGACCAAGTAATAATAATAATTAAAAAAATAACTTAAAAGCTTTAAAAGTGAATAGACAAAATAAAACTTAAAAACGTAAAAAGTTAAACAGTAACAAAAAAAAAGTGACGTTCATTATAAAAAAAAACCCGTAATAGCTTATTTTCATGTATTTTTTTAATTTCCCTTATTTAATTTGAATATTGACGATCAATATAAGATTCGCCTGTGCCAATGTTTTGTTTGTTGGTTTGTCGTATGAGGTAGTGCTGGTCTCTGATGTCAGAGTTTATCAACCCGCTCGAAGGCCTCTGACATGGCTTAACGACTGCTATTAATCAATAACAGCCGGGACCGACAGCTTAACATGCCCTCCGAAGCACGGAGCGATGGAAAACCGCACATAACCACAGAATAAATAATAGTACAAGACGTAACTTAGAAAAGTCATTGGTGCGTAGCCTAGGTTTTGAACCCGGTATCGTTGGATTCTAAATTGTACTACAGAACCGTTAGGCCACCATCGCTATATGATGTGCCAATCAAATTCAGGTAATAATATCGTCGCACAAAATAAATTATACTCGTACCTACAGCAATTCAACGAATTCAGATACTACTCGCCGTTCGTTTTGTTGTGTTTAATGTACCATTTTAAACTAGTGCAATTTAAACTTTAGCATCATACCGTTAACGACTTTCTATTAGGTTGCACTAAAGTTTCCCGTCTGGAACCACCAAATTTTATTAGAAAAGTTTGTAAACAAACGTTTGTACAAAACGCGGTGGTTTACAAACTTTTGTCATAAAACGTAGCATTTTATAGGTTTTTAAAAAACTGCATTTTATTTAAATCCGTCCGTTTTTTTTATTGTATTAAAACTGCATTTAAACATCTGCATCATTTTTTTCTGTCTAAAATTGTTTTTTTTTTGTTATTTCTAAATCTGCTGGTTATAGAGAACAAAAAGTAGTGTAAGCTAAAACTGTAAAAACGATATTTAACCGACAGGCGTTATCTATACTATCTACGCTTCTATACTAATATTATATTATATATTATTGTTTGTGAGGTTGTAGGGGGTAATCTCTGGATCTACAGAACCGATTTTAAAATTATTTTACCAATAAAAAGCCACGGTATTTGTAAGTGTCATAGGCTATATATTAAAATGACTACGCGTGCGAACATATACAGCTGTAGAAAGCTGCAATACTGAACACGTGTAGGATGTATCGCAACTTTTATCAAACGAATAGTTATTGATATACGCTACGCTGTTTTCGTTTGGCAAAAAACTCGCGAATACGGTTCGATCATCTTGGAAACGAGACAAAAACAAACAAAAAATATCATCATCATCATCATCATCCTATGCTTATTTATCCACTGCTGGACGTAGGCCTCTCTTAATGCACGCCACCAGCTCGGTCTTTAGCTCTTCTCATCCACTTTCTTCCAGCCACTTTTCGCAGGTCCTCAATCCACCTGGCCATAAGGCGTCCTATACTACGTTTGCCCAAACGGAATCTCCACTCGAGCACTCGCCCTCCCCAACGGTTATCGGTTGTTCGGGAAATGTGACCAGCCCACTGCCACTTTACAGCATAAATTAAGGTACTTATAAAAATTCGGTGGCTCTGCCTTTTATGTTAGTTATAAAATTTACTGTGTTACAAATAGGCAGCTTCTCTCCAAACGTAGTCATATAAACAATTATTATCTACATTCATATCGTAAAATCCGGATTATGAACTCAAAAATGGTGGCATACATTACATACATTACGCACGGCACGTCTCTAATAAGAAAAAACCCATTATAACACTGTTTTTGAACTAAATAATGTTATAATATATATATATATATTCCCATAAAAGCACCAGTTTGGCTCCGCACTACGAGGGTTTTCGCCATTTATTATCTACGGCGGCGCGCGAATTCGCTGTGCAACGGAATTTGGCACCTAGTTTACTTACGCTAAATTGGTAGTACCTAATAACCCATTTCATTAGTCTCTACAAAAATAACCAATTTAATTGGTTATTAGTACCTAATAACCAATTTAATGTGTTTTTGTTGATCAAATGTTAAATCCTGATTAATAATGTGACAAATATATGTTAAACATGTGAAAACAGTGTTCGTGAGGAGAATTTAACTCCACCTGATATCACAAAACAGCAATGAACATGACGAACGAGTTTTTTACCAGTAAAATCAAGAAAATAACACGTCATTATTTTTTTCATTAAAAGTATATTCCTATTAGACACAGAATAAATAATAGTACAAGGTGTAGATAAAGTAGTGTATGAAACGGCACATAACTAGGTATTAAAACACTCGAGTGATACTATTAAAAAATTCGCCTACGGCTCGTTTCTTGAACTCAATCTCGTGTTTTAATTCCCTTCATTATGCAACCGTTTCATAAACTACTATTATAATGTAATATTTTTACGTGGCGTATGTATTTGTGTGAGGTACTGTGTGTATTATATGTGTTGTGTGTGTGCGTGTGTGTGTGTGTATTTGTGTTTGAGTGTGTATTTGTGTGTGTGCGTGCGAGGGTGTGTGTTTTTGTTTATGTGCGAGAGGGTGTGTTTGCGTGTGTGTATGTATTGGGGTTTCCATTGCGTGTTTGTAAAATAAATAATAGTTTAAAAAAACTAAAAAACACGCTTTATATAGAAAACCAAACTGAAAAATAGAAAATAAATTTATATAGTGTAAATAAGAAAAAAATGTTTATTTCAAAAACATCTTGGGGTGCATGGGTCAATAGTTATAAATATTTCATTGACAGATATGAGAAGCACACCACGCTTTTTTTTAAATAAAACTTTTTTTTCTTATTTACACTATTACAATTTATTTTCTATTTTTCAGTTTGGTTTTCTATATAAAGCGTGTTTTTTAGTCTTTTTAAACTAATATATATTTTCAAATTATTTTTTTTATTTTCTTTTTTTTTTTCGAGTTATTGCATTGTCATCGGTCTTTGACAGGTGTGCAAAATTTGAATGAAATCTGACCGTTTAAAGTGGGTCAAAATAGCGTCCAAAGGAGTCGGTTACAAACATACAAACATACAAGTGAAGCTAATATAAAGCGTATAATAAGCGGACATCTCTAAACATTTTTCAGTTCCTTAATAGCCACTGGTATTCAGATAGTTATTAATTTATTAGTTTGAGTTTAACATCAGATAATTTTTACATGTATTCATTTGAATTTTATTGATTATAGAAATTAGGAGCCAAATGATAATAATGTTTTCATGCGACTGCACTTTTGCAACTCTGTAAGGCAATTTGTCAAGCCTCTTGTTACTGATATTCAACATGTACATATGTATGTTTATTTTTTTAAATCATAACCGGTTTTTTTCGCAGTCGTGTAAAATATTGAGTTGTCAACAATGGCCACCACCCGCCCTACACCGCGTCGAACCCATGCGACCTGTTTGTGCCTTAATTATTCTCAGTAGGTAATCCGTTTTTGTTGTTTATTATGATTTCTCGCAGCTTCGGTAAATAATGTTTCGACCTATTTGAATTCAATTAAAACTTCGTAGAGTTATCATAGTCACGCAAATCCCGAGGGTCCTTGACCTAGTTTTCAAATTCATTGGGTTGCCCAGATGTAAGATCCGGAACAACTCCCTAGGGAGTAAGAAGTAACTTTCTATGTTTTACATGTTTTCAACTTGAACTTCAAATTTCACAGTTTTTTGTTATAAAAAGTTCAAGTTGAAAAGTAGAAAAAAAAAAGTTAGAAAATTACTCCTTACTTCATAGACGACACCATACTAAGCTGCTCTATCTCCTCTCTACGCCTCGATATCTATCTGTACAGACTTTTATCTATATAAAAAAACAGTAAGTAACAAAAAGTCTGTACAGATAGTGAAGTAAGGAGTAACTAACTTTTCAACTTGATCTTTTTATTTCCAATAACGTTGAAATTAGAAGAATAGACATAAAAAGTATAGACTACTGCTTTATCATATCTATACATATCCATACTTATAATAAGGCAATATGTACGAAAAAGTCAGTACAAAGATAATAAAAAAAATGGTCTAGGGTACATAAAATAGGCTACAGAACAAAAATATTTCACTGTATCACTTAAAAACAACTGGACCGATTGCAATGCGGTTTTCACTGTTGGATAGCTTAAGGTTTAACTTAAAAACTGGGGTAATTCGTATCTCAATCCGATAAGTCGAAGCCGAGCAATCGATAAATACTTTTTGACGGCTGAAGGAATTTTTATCAAGTGATGGTACTTATGATATTTTAGGTCTTGGAATAGAACTTAGAGCCAAGAGAAATGACCACGCATACGAAGCCGCGGGCACAAATACACATTTTAGGTCTTGGAATAGAACATAGAGCCAAGAGAAATGACCACGCATACGAAGCCGCGGGCACAAATACACATTTTAGGTCTTGGAATAGAACATAGAGCCAAGAGAAATGACCACGCATACGAAGCCGCGGGCACAAATACACATTTTAGGTCTTGGAATAGAACATAGAGCCAAGAGAAATGACCACGCATACGAAGCCGCGGGCACAAGTACACATTTTAGGTCTTGGAATAGAACATAGAGCCAAGAGAAATGACCACGCATACGAAGCCGCGGGCACAAATACACATTTTACTTTACTTTAATAGTTGCGTTTGCAACATTGGACTGTAGTAGGCACTTACAAAACTTGAATAATCTAAAATTGGAAATTTTGTATGAAGCTTGAAAGACTACTGCATAGGTAAAAGAATTATATATTTTTGGAATGGTCTTTTAAGGCCCTTAATTTTGATACCTCATTCGATAGCTTTTAGACATTTTTTGTTACGTCGTAAATACAATGTGGCAGCTGTAAGCCACCTTATTAGTGTTTTGACACTTCATATATCCTATAGCACTCTCGTGATTAAGATGAATCCACTGATATGATACCTCATTTATCATAATCGATCAAGCCGTTTAGGCAGTAAGACGTGCCTAAGAAACGTACAAATAAACATACAAACAAACGTATGTTTGAAGGTCATGTGTTTGGGTTATATGTATATACAACCCAAACACATAACCCTCCTCAGTAGGGTTCTCAAAACAAGAATATATATTATAACATATAAAAAAATGTGTACGTCTTTCTGTTTGTCTGTTTGTTCGCGCATCGTGTAAAAACTACTGAACCGATTCCAATGTTAGAAACGTAAAAACAAACACTGATGATGGTTGGATGAATGGATAACTAATTATTTGACTTAAAAACTGGTGTTCTTTGTATCTCAATCTGCTGAGTAGAAGCCGAGCAATCGATAAAAAGCTCATTGACGGATGAACAATTTTTTATGAAATGTAGTCAATTTGTGCTTTATAGGAACTGTTGGTCCTGGAATAATACATAAGGTACTTTAACCTAAACCAGAGAAACGATAACGCGAGCACAGACGCGGGCACAGCTATTCTTGAATAAAACTTGATATTAAAAGCTCATTGCTATAATGTAGGACCTAGATTCAACACATAACCTTGTAGAAATTGTCTGTATATTTTTATACAAGTTTTTATCACTATCAATAATAGTGGAAATGGAGCGTAAACTGCAACTCCATAACAGTGAATACAGGACAGTTCAGCGCAGCCGCTGTCAAAGTCAGAATTCTTAGTATTTTCCTCGTAATTAGGTACCTCGAGTTTGAGGTGGTTGGTGGTTTATCTTGCCACCGTACATAATTACATTCGCACCTTCGTCGTCTTAATTGCGCATGTAGGCTTTGTAATTACTCAACCTTACCTAACACTGTGGTTTTACAACTCATCGTATATTCAAACTCTTCTCGGTTTTCAGTTTTCTTGTGCCCACAAGCTCAATATAGTTAAACTGGCTCTATAATTTTATTGTTTTAGGTGCCGTTCGTTTCTTGTGGCGCGCGTCGAGAGCACTTATATCGGGGACCTCCATCCCTCAAAAGTTCGATGACCCGCCAACGCTGCGTTTGATAAAAACTCAGGGAGGCTGAATTCCATGAGCCTGTATTTTCACTGTCTGTAAACTGAAAGGAAGCTCGCCAGTCAGCGGCAGATCGTCGTCGACGCAAGACGCGTCCGTGCGAGACTCGGAAATCTCCCGCCGCGTAAATAACATCGAAACCTCATCGGAAAAACTAAGTTTCAGTTTTCCAATTACCAAAAGAAACATTTCTAAAATTACTCTGAAATTTAAATAACTGTATTGCGAACTATTTAGTCTTCCAGTGAACAACTTCAAAAACTTTCTTCGTTGAAAAAATGATTTTGTGAATTGGCCATGGTCGTTCAATAAAAACGTATCGGAAATAGTTCTTGACTTTATTTTAAAAGTAAACGCAGGTTAATAACGTACCTATACTTTGGAAATAATTTCTCGTCAGCCGCAGATTTGTGAATTATTTTATACTTTGTCTGGCGACTTCCTGTGACCAAGACTATTATTATTATATATTCTGTGCCAAGACCATCGCCGGATACCAGACTGTACGAAGTAACCAGCGGAGTCCGAAATAGACTGCTGTTAGTACAAAGGTAAGTTACTTGTACCTACGTCTGATTTCTCCGACTCTGTTGTGAAAACAACTTCTATGAAAGATACGCTGCTACAATGTTTGTTCGTACGTCTACGTTTTGCTTTCGTAGAAGTTTAATTTGGAATTGTATTTAACGAGGCTATGTTACGTCGTGTCTATATTAGAAATTTTGGTTTGTTTTCAATTCCCTTTTGTTGAAAATTATTTGCTTTGAACCTTAACGTATGTTGTTATAACCATATTATTATAAACCTTGTTACACCTGCTCAACCACTCAGTGCTTCTTATGTTATGATATGAGTGTGTTCTTCAATAATAATTGGAAACGTACCTACATCTAAACTTTTAATAAAGTAATAAGGACGAAAAAGTCTGTACAATGAAGATAATTAAAAAAATATGTTTATGGAACATAAGCTACAGAACAAGAAAACAACGTTTTTTTTTAAATCTTATCTTACTGTTTGTCTGCTTGTTTTTTTTAGTTTTGTCGGTATGTTTGTTCGTGCATCACGTAAAAACTACTAGACCGATCGCGATACGGTATTCACTGTTGGATAGCTTAAAGTTCGACTTAAAAACTGGGGTACTTGGTATATTTATCCGATGATTAGAAACCGAGCTATCTATAAAATAGCTATTTGACAGCTGAACGAATTTTGAAGAAATGTAGTATATTGTACATACTATATTTGGTCCAATAACACGTATGGGCTACTTTTAAAGGAAATGACCACGCGGGCAAAGCCGCGGGCACAGCTAGTAATTTAAATAAGAATTCGGTAAGATTCTGCAGGACCTGTATTGTCATTCAAGGTATGTTTTTTTATGTCGCTCGATGTTCTATCGATTGTTGAACAAAACATAAGTCACGTAAGTAATCATAACATTGTACGGACCATCTGTTTAAAATCTTTCATACAATAATATTATGGTAATAACTCCGCTCCAATTTCTCAAAATATAATGCTAAAGACTGTCTAGTAATTTTATGAATGGCTACAGTAGGTACGAGTCAATTTCTCTCTCTATGAGAAGGATGGTGTCCAAGCAGTGTTAAAGTGCCAACTGATGGGGATTCAATTCCAGAGGCAATAGTATATTTTCAGCACAGACTAGGTATATGTACCCACTATTTGTGCCCGCGGCTTCGCCCGTGTGGTAACTTTTCTGGGATATAAGGATCCCATGTGTAATTGTAGAACCAAATGTACAAATATCATCAAACTTCGTTCAGACGTCAAATGGTTTTTTATCGATTGCTCGTTGAATTGAGATACTATGTTCACCAGTCTTATGGCAAACCCTGAGCTATTCAACATTTAAAACTGCATCACAATTGGCCGCGTAGTTTTTACATGATGCACGAACAAACAGACAGACAACATTTTTTAATGTTTACTTCTTGATTATTTTTTTCAATTATATTTTTACAGACTTTTTGTAACATACTGCTTTATTATAAATACATATAGATATAGGTCTTTTATTTTTTTTCAGCACACAAATGGATGATGATAAGATTTGCTTCACAAAATCAAAATGATTCTAGAATTATACAAGGCACACTTGCGAGCCAATTTGACGTCAATTTATTTGCGAATAACATTACATCCGTGATGTAATTCATTTAAGTAATTATCGTAAGGCAGCTGACAAAATAAATATTGCAACATTACGAATTACGATCTTGATCGTCGTTAAAATTATTTAAATAAACATTTAGCTCGTGAGCTATGCTGTTGATTTGAAGAGGTTTGTGCACGTGACTCTAATTGATAATAACTAGATTAAAAACTAAAAAAACACGCCTGGCTGCCAAAAAATAATTTATGCTATTAAAATATATATTGTTGGAATGCGCTCATCAAGGCCTTCAACTTGATAATCATATTGTAGAATAGGTGAAAAACTTTTTTGTCCGCATTTGATTTTGGAGCCTTAATGAAGATAAAATGCTTTTATTCTTAAAAAAAAACCTTGTTACTCGGGGGGATGCAAGGATTCTAACGATACGTCTAAATCTGTTCAGGCATTTCAAAGTTATGGTGGAATAAAGAAACTCACATACATATACAAACAAACATCATGAATCCTAAAAACTTTACGGTTCTTCTTTTGGGCAGTCGTGTAAAAAAGAAGATTGTGGAGTTTTAGCGAAGAATATTTTACTCAGTAAATAATCATTGTAGGTTCCTTGTGATTGTTTTAAGATAGTACAAGAACGATTAGTGAAGTACATATCACTTTTTTATTTAACTTCACTTGTATATATGTATGACCTGGAGTTTGCTAGCAATATTTCACCCATTTGCACTGAAGCTCTCGGGCAGAAATTTGGGCACACTCGTGACATGACATGGCTACTGCATAAAAGCAAACCTGTATTTTTTTTTAAATCAACCTATTTATAACTCGCTGTGCCCACGCGTTATTTTTTCTGTGATATAAGGATCCTATGTTTTATCGCCAAACCAAATGTATATCATCATACTTCGTTCAGACGTAAAATGGTTTTTATTGATTTCTCGACTTCTACTCAGGGGATTGAGATACCAAAAAATAGGTACACCAGTTTTTAAGTAAAATTCTAATCTATCCAGTGAATACCGCATCGCAGTCGGTCAAGTAGTTTTTACGTGATGCGCGAACAAACATACAAACAGTTAAGTTAAATATTTTTAGTACCTACCTAGACCATTTTTTTTCTTTATTGTATCTACAGACTTTTTGTTACTAACTGCTTTATTATAAGTATATACATAGATACAACAACATATGTAAGAAATACTTATATCTATTGGCATTTCGTTTGGCTCTTTGCTGTTTCTAAAGTTCCGTAGTCACAGGAACCGGAAACAAGGGTCCAACGTACATCTGTCCGTATGTCCATTAGTAGTGTGTAGTGCAGTAGTAAGCCCCACAGACTACAGGACACACTACAGAGCGGTTTTCTTACCGCTTCAAATATAATAACACCTCGCTTTTGTGTCGTGGTTAAAAAGGAAGAATTATGTCTTATACATGCATTCAAAATTCTAACACATGAAATTGAAACAGCGATCATCATTGCCGTGAATTGGGGTGTAAGACATTGAACTGACTTATTGAAACGCTTTGTTGCCTTGCCTCTGCCATGACTCGTCTATTCACAGAAATCTTTTACAACTGGTTATGTTGAAAATCCTTTAGATGATATTAAAGTTTTATTTGGTTACTTGTAAGAATTCAACTAGAAAACTACTCGCACGAAATCAAAAAACGAAAAAGCTAGCCTAGTGCTTAACGGACAAGCAAAGGCTTAGGGTTCCGCAGCCAGGACTCTAAGCTACCTAACTTGGCAACCGCATTGCAATGGGTCCAGTATTTTTTCGTTATACGCCATCTAAATTGTTTTTACGGTTGGATTATGTCTGAGAGACATAATCCAACCGTAAAAACAATTTAGATGGAATTTGTTCAGAGTTGACAAAGGCGCGGGCATAAAATGCGTTATCTTGTTGGGTTAATACCTCATAAACTAGTTGTTTGTTTGTCGTATGAAGCAGTGCTGGCCTCTGGTGTCAGAGTTTGTCAAGCCGCCCGAGCGCCTCTGACATGGCTTAACGACTGCTATTAATCGCACGGAGCGATGGAAATCCGCACATAACTCAGAAAAGTCATTGGTGGGGCCTAGGATTTGAACCCGGTATCGTTGGATTATAAATTGCACTATAGAACCGTTAGGCCACCATCGCTCACATAAACTAGTAAAACCTTGATAGCCGTGATCATTTTGTTAGTAAATTCATATTATGTTTGTTTCCGAGTCATGGATGTTATAATATTTGTATATATGTTTTTTATCCGTTATCTAGTGCCCATAGTACAGGGTATCCTAGTTTGGGGCTAGTAATTGGTGTGGAATTGTCCCGAATATATTATATTATTGTTATTATTATTATTATTATTATGCGCCCTAGATTTTACCTTTTTTTTTAGTTATGTACTTTATGAGTAGAGGACATGCAACCGAAGCAAAAAGGTAACTTTGGAGCCAAATATTTTAATATTTTGTAAATGGAGAAAAAACTGTCAATCAATCCTCATTAATTACTTTAAAAATACATATTCAACGAAACCCCACTAGAATAATTACTGAATAAAATGGCTGCGACATACAGATATACCGACACAAGGGCGGATAGACGGACATATGGCGAAACTATAAGATTTCCTTGTTTGACTACGGAACCTAAAAAAACTTTACTGTTCCGCTCAATGCCCCCGCTATAAAACAACCTATAATGTAAATACACTCCGATCACGTGACCATCATCACGGCAAGACGGCAAAATGGCGCAAAAAAATTGTTGCCGCGCAAAACTTATTTTCCGTTCCTCCCTCAACGGTTTGGCGGATCCGTACAAAACTTGGCCTGTGATACGCTGAATATATGTAGCCACTGACAAACCGAACGTAAGTTTTATGAAATTATTATGTAAGGAGAGAGCACCGCGGAAAAATGATGAAGCCAAAAATGGGAGTAGTTTCAGAAAAAAAAAACGTATTTTGGAAACGAAATCGGTGACATACTGTTTTTTTTTGTTTTATTTAAATACTAGATGAACCAAGCTATCCTTTAACATTAAAACATCAACACAGTTTAGTACAAAAAGTGACCAGAATATTTTCGTGAACACCAACAAAAATATCAAAAATTTACGGCTCGCGGAGAACGGCCGTGGTTTTATTATTTTTAAAAAAAAAACTTCTTTAGTGTTTTTACGTATATTATATATATCCTTTTAAAGACAGAAACACACTAATTCGATAATATATGCGAGATTACATTTAACTCGATTTTAGTAGATCAAACCGTTACAATTAACTTCCGTGTTTTTTTTTGGTTGCTCTAGCGACCAAGGGGGATTTGCGGTTTTGGATCTTGGTCGCTACAGCGCCAAAGGGGATTCAGCGGTAAAGAGCCATAGAATTCACGATGTAGGTAGGTATATGTAGATACATATAGGCTTTTATACCGTCAAAAGTTTAGGATTCCGTAGCTATGTATATAAAGTACATGAACGAAGTCGTGGCACAGTGCTAGATAGTTTATAACATAGAATATTTTTAGGGATCACCAGCACAGGTTTCTGAGATAGTAATATGTTGATAATCATATATACATATATTATCTAATAGCTGTGCATGAGGCTCCGCACGCGTGGTCATTTCTCTAGGTTAAAAGTACTCTATCTACTGCCTGTTATTTTCTTGTTCAGTAGTACGAGCAATCGCTATAATACTATTTGACGGCAGAACGAATTTTAAAGAAATGTGGTTTTTGGTCCTGGAATAACAAGTATGGGCTACTTTTAAACGAAATGCCATCTAGTAATGATATAAATGTCATACAATAAAATATTGTTTTTCTATTATCTATTTCCGAGATGCATCACCTCTCTCGCTCAACTTGCACCCGGACTAGCAGGATACAAATTTAAGTACCTACATACATTCAAAGAGTATATAAATACTAAGTAAGACATACATTAAATGTTACATAAGTACTATGCCAAAATTGACAATCGTCGTTCCCGCTGAAGACTCAAAGACGCAGCAATAGTAAGTGCGATGTAGACAAACGTCCGCTCAAAGACAATGGGCACATGTTTCGATCCATGTACAAAACACCTTCGATGTTGTAGAAACGACCAACGTTGACATCAGATAACAAGAATAGTAGACTTTTGTGAGAAACCAGAGTGGTTTTTAATCGCGCGAGTGTAACCACCAACCAAGGGAAGGGTAATAAGTTCAACAGACTATGTATGTATGTATGTATGTATGTATGTATGTATGTATGTATGTATGTATGTATGTATGCGTATATGTATATATGTTTGTGGTTATGTGGATGTTCCACAATAGCGTCGCCCCTATTGGTTCAATTTTGATAAGCGAGGTACAAGTATCAATCGATTCGTCTTCATTGCAAGAGTGTCATAGGCTAATTTTTACCCGACCTTAGTCGGTTTTAGTTTTTGAAATTATGTCTTATAATAGGTTTAAAGCGACAACCTCATTTTTTTTCCAAAGTCGTTTTTAAAACGTGAGGAGTCTCAAAAGACGATGAAATTATGTTCATGTTGTTGACGTCTACAAAGCTCGACAAAGACTCAATAGAATCTTTAAATTAATCAAAAATGTTTTGACAGTAAAGAGCAGACTTCTGCTTGTGACACTATTTTTAACTACAAAAAGTTAGGATTTCGCTTACTGGATTACGGAAAATGTGTCCGGTCAATTGAATTGAATAAACTATCTGTGAAGAAAATGTCGTGAATTGTATCTATACCTATTTATAACTAGTGGCTCTGTGAGCTGTGAGCGTTCAAACTTTTTTGCAAACAATCTAGCAGTGCACAGAAGTGCCATCTAGTTACCTTATTGTAAAACTAACATTAATAACCAAGGTGATCCATCAATTCCTACCTAGTGGGTAAAGGGCTAATTCCACTAGTAGAAACCAAAAAGTGATAAATTTACTGAATTTTGAGGAGCTTTTCTGCTCATCACGCCGAAGATCCTCATCAGATCTTCACCAATTTTTTATGAGACTCATTTAGTTACTAAAATTCAAATTAAAAAAAAAACTTCGAACTTGGATCTAATAAGAAGGTAGCCTCCTTTTTGCCCCTTTTAGGGGAAGTACCCCGCAATAAAAATCCCTTCAATAAAAAAATACAAAAAAAAAACTTTAACCTGTATACCAAGTTTGGTCTAGATCGGTTGAGAAATGCGACCTGTAGAGGAGAACAGAGATCCGGACTCACATCCGGACATACGAAAGCATTTTTGCCCAAGCTGAAACGGAGTCGCTTCGCTCGCGCTTTTTTCTCGCTCGATCAATAATCCGGACATCCGGACATACGAAGCGTCTCCGTTTCAGCTTGGGCAAAAATTTGTCCAAGCTGAACGGAGACGCTTCGCTCGCGCTTTACGCTTGCTCCGTCAATAAAGCAGTAATTAACAAAAAGTCTAGACAAAGATTGTCTTTTAAATGGTCTCTAGGACTTAAAATGAGCTACTGACCAAGAACATAACATTTCATTACATTTTGTCTGTCTGTATGTTTGTTCACGCAAGACTTAAAAATTACTGAACCTATTGGAATCCTGTTTGATCTGTTGAATAGCTTAGGATTTGACTTAAGATGTGATGAAGTTAGAATCTCGATGCAATAAGTAGAAGCCGAGCAATTGAGAAAATAGTATTTGTCATCTGAGAGAATATTGGTATAATTTGGTATTTTGTACTCTACATTTACTTTTATAATACCAACAAAAATTCCACGCGGCAAGAGCCGAGGGCACAGCTAATAATGAAATGATATTATTAATTCAAGTTATAACGGACTTTTTGAACCTATGAATGGCAGAAAATTTATCATATACATCAATATCAGAGGGAAAGCCCTGAAAAACATGAAATAGGTAATTTAATACAGGTCATTGGAATAGGTATTCTTCGGGTATATATAAACATTTTATGTATACTTGAAGGCACATTTCCACTCAATTTTAATTTCAAACTTCGCTAAATTTATACACGAAAGGATAACACCACAAAATTCAGTCCTCACTTAATTGGATCCTATTAAGATAATAAGAAAATTTCAAGCTAAAATTCAATGTTGTATAATTGAATATCTAATAACATTGAAAAAATACATTTTTTAATACGTCGTCCAATCTTTTGATCTTGGAAATCAGTAAAACGATAAACGAAATGACCTCATATTATTCTAATTATATAATTCTCTAATAACACCAAACGATAATGAGAACTGATCAAAGAGCCGAGACCTCTGGTTCTGCCTCTGACCTACTTAGTTACTTAGCTCCAATTGGCAGTAAAACAGTTTGCGGGCGCAAACTTACTTAATTGTTATCACTTAGATACGCGTAGTGCGTACCTATCGGAGAGATTCTCGATTACATCATAAACAGCAAGTTAGTAAGGGCTAAGTTATATTGAAAGTTAGATAGCTCAAATAATTTATGAAAGACATCACATTATATTTCCAATAATGTATTCTAGACATTAAAAAAAACAGCAGTGACTACGGCAATACTAGTGATATACCGTGTACGACTCACAATTGTCGATCTAGGTTTCGAGTGTATCCGACGCACTTCGTCATAAGTTCGGTATCATATTATTATTATTATTAATGTTTCAAACTCATCACGAAAACTTTAACACTAAAATACCAGTGACCACTGTCAGTCACAGTTCAACGAGATGATTTAAATTAATTAATTCTCTGCAGTTGGCTGTATGATATTTGTTTCGTAATTATCTTCGCTCATTCTATAGTACATAAGTGGACGAAAAAATTTTACGTTACCGGCGACTACGGCTTAATAGAATTCTGGTATGACTACGGTGCTGTTTGTAGGCAGTTTCTTCGAAATTTAGGACAAACACGCAAACACTTCCTAGCGAGCATGTTTATGAGAAAAACAAATTATGTGAACATAAAATAAAAACAGATTTTATTTTTCAATTGTTATTTCTTGGATACCTACAGTTTTTGTACCGTACCGTTGTTCGCACGAGAGGAACTTCATTAGGAGAAGATGCCTCAACTTTAGCTCTCCCCGAAATGTTGGCTTTGTCGAATTTTAAGACTTTGAAGACATGCAAGAGTTGACAATGAAAGTAAAGAATCCTACTACACCACATTAGTTATTAAAATAGGGCTTGTAAGTCTTAATATTCGGTTTTATGTGACATGCCAATATATGGATACGGGTGCCATTCTACGTTTGGGTAAGTACTTTACCCTGAATAATGTACATTGTTATACGTACAGCACTAACCTACCAACCACCCTCGGCCGGCAATCCAGGGCAGTCAGTATCTAACTATATACAATCCAAAAAAATAAAAAGTTATCGTCAGAATTAAAAAGAACCTGTAAGTAGGAAGCTTCTAAAAAGTGCTTCTACTGTTTTTATGTTACCCCAATACTTACTTATTTACACCCAAGTAATGATTCCCTTTACAAACTAATAACTTTGTTGGATGACGCTGACAAATTTGAAATTGAATAACTTTGTTTTGTAACTAGGTTAACTTTTGGTACAAATTCAAAGCAGAGATTTAATGAACTACTTATTTAATTTTACCTCAAATAAAGTTTACAACTTGACAAGTTACATGTTCCAGTTTATTATAGGGAGTGATTTAAAATGGACTGACAAGTTTTGACTTTTTATTATTACGTCGATACTACATACTCGTATATGTACAAGTTGATAAAGATTCGTAACAGAAGTCCGGCCTGCGCTTAGGGTTACCAGGAAATTCCTGACAAAAAACCTGATGATGATGTGATACTTTTTTTTATACACTTAGTATAAAAAAACGTATCGTCCAGCAGTGGACAGGTAAAGGCTGATGACGAACTTGGAGTAAAGAGTAAATAAATACTTGCATATACCTTGAATAATCGAATATTTGAGAATACCTGCTGTGGTGCTCCGCGGATCTCGCCGGGTACTATACAGGTTGTTCGGCGCAACGTTGAGCATACGAAAATGGGAGGTAAGTGGGGTCGTCTGTACCTTCTCAGCCCCAAAGATATGACCTAGGCGCCAAGATGTTTATTTTTTACGATATTTCTTCACTTTCATACATTTAAACCCGTTAACTTTTAACTGTTAACTTTATTTTTATCGACTGATCTGGTTTTTTATACGCTTTATATTAGCTTCACTTGTATGTTTGTTTGTATGTGTGTATGTTTGTAACCGAAACCTTTGGACGCTATTTTGATCCACTTTAAACGGTCAGATTTCATTCAAATTTTGCACACCTGTCAAAGACCGATGACAATGCAATAATTCGAAATAAAAAGTAGAAAATAAATAATAGTTTAAAAAAACTAAAACACACGCTTTATATAGAAAACCAAACTAAAAAATAGAAAATAAATTTTAATAGTGTAAATAAGAAAAAAATGATTTATTTAAAAAAAAGCGTGAAACTTTTCGCCTCCGCTTTTTCTCTTAAGAGATTACGTAATTTCCTACCTACTACCACTAAAATTGCTCTTGCACAATCCCTTTTACTCCCAATATTAGATTATGCTGACGCCTCATACCTAGATTTAACCGAAGAACAGCTCAATAAGCTTGAACGCTTACAGAATTTTTGTATAAGGTTCATATTTGGTCTGCGCAAATATGACCATATTTCTGAATATCGCAAAAAGCTGAAGTGGTTACCTATTCGCCTTCGCCGGAATGCTCACATGCTTTCTATTCTATTCAATATTTTATTTATTCCTTCTACTCCCTCCTATCTCAAAGAACGTTTTGTATTCCTGCACATGACCCACTCCCGATGCTTGCGTTCCTCAGAAACTCTTCAACTCAAGACACCTCCCCACACTACACAGTTCTATGAAAAGTCATTTACAGTAAAAGCTGTGAAACTATGGAATGCATTTCCGCTGGATATCAGACGAGCTAAAACATTACCTATATTTAAAAATATGGTAAAGAATCACTATCTCTCCAATCTAAGCACGTCTAGCTACGTAAAAGCATGTATTTAAACCTAATTTGTAATATAAATATGTATTAGTTTATTGTAATAACATGTATTAGTTTATTATATAAATAGTTATTGATTTATTGTATTTTAGAAAAGTATCTATGTAATAGAATGTTATTTTAATGCACCGCCGTCTACTCCTTGTTCTTCCATTGCTGTCCATCCAAAGGTTGTCTGGAAGAGATCGCTCTTAGCGATAAGACCGCCCATTGTACTTATTTTAAAGAAATATTTTATGTGTAATAATATCTTTTTAGGTGCAATAAAGTATTATCTATATATCTATCTATCTATCTATCTTATTATGCCTAGAGGTACAAGGAAGTTTCCGCGTTTTTTCGCGATAGAAAGTTAAGATTACGAGATAAGAATTACTCATTTATAATGATAGTAGCATATAAAATACAACTCGGTTGCATCTTTCAATTGTCTCCAGCAAAGTGCAGTGACATAACTGTGATGTTCACGGTTGGAGCACAGAAATAATGACGCCATTACTTCAGTTGCATGCTTCTTTTGTTACTTCTGTTCTACGTCTTGGGTATCAATTTCACTGACTTTGAGTAGGTATATAGTGTAATTGTAGTTTCGGGTAAATTAAAAAAAAAACAACTAAGCTTCTTTCCCGCCACTTTTTTTCAAAAGTCTCTTATGTAATATTAGACTCGGGTCGGAGACCATAGAAAATTAGAGAAGTAGAACACTTTTACACACTAGAGCATAAAATGCAGTGTTATGTCGCTTACGTTCAGCATAAAAAAGAAATTTATACGAGCATAAGAACTGAAAAACAAATGTTCAATAATAAAAATATCATATGTTTTATGTTGTTTGTCACGTGTTGCTATAAATAAATGTATTTTATTTCTTCTTTCTTTCTTTATAAATTCATAAGCAGCCTTTTACGTTCCCACAGCTGGGAACCAGGCCTTCTCTCAGAGCGAGTGGATGGGCCATTGTCCCCCACGCTGGTCTCGGGTTGGTAGATCTACTTTAGTTTTGAGGTTCTTCGATATGATGGTTTCCTCACGATGTTTTCCTTCACCGGTTTTGAGCGAGGGCATCCTAAACAGCACGTAACTTATTTTAAATGTATAAGACCAGTTTTTTCGAACCACGGGACGTCGGATTGTAAGGCGCACATGTTACCGCTAGGCTGACACCGCTCTATACAATACATGTAGTTTTTTTTTTGGAATCATGGTTCTCGTATGTTAAGGTTCTGTAATCAAATGAGGAACCCCAATATATGTGTTTACATGTTTTTTTGTGGTTGAAGAGTAAAGTCACTTTCTTGTTTGTCTGTCTGTCCGGGTGGAATCTTGCAATTCAAATTTCGAGCACTTCCCGATTAGCTATCCGGCTAAAACTTTCAGGGTAGCTCACAACTCGAAGAAAATGCAATAAAAAAAATTGAGCTAATGTAGACTAAATAATATAAATTAGTTTTTTAATCTACATTAGCATTTACATTTTTGCGTTCGTTAATATGTACGTATTTTAAAATTATAATGAGATTTAGTTGAAAGATTTTGTGACCTTTTTGCTTTTGGGTCATGTACCAACAAGACCCCCCTCTCCCCTCCCCCCACCCACCTCCCCTCTTCTCTAAGCCATAAAGTGGTGTATCACGTAAAATCTACTAGACCGATTGCAATGCGGTTTTCATATTTCGGTAGCTTATGATGATACCCTAAGTCTATGCGTGTTCGACACGCACTTGGCTGGTTTTGTTCTAGATACTTATTCCTACATGGAATCTTCATTAGGGTTCCTATTGTTCAGCGCCATGACAATATTTATCTACATTTTAATTGAAATCTTTTTGTATGGTCCATTTTAATAGGACCATTTCAGTTCTTAATAAAAGAGTCGAGACGCTCCATTCATTCGTTTTCTTTTAAACTCGGTACATTTTCTTGTAAGAATACTTGCTAAGAATTATTACTTTCATAATGTAACTAAAGCATTTCTAAGAAGTGTTTTGCGAAATACCTACCATCCTCTGCTAAAATATACTTACTTATTCTGCAAAATGTTCTTACGAAAGTATCAAATAAGAGTGTCTGTATGTACTGTTGGTAAACAAAACATAATAAGGATAAAAACATAATAATAGACGTTAGCATTCGTTATCGTTCCATGCATTAACGGCCGAAAGCACCATTCCCAGAAAATAGGCAATTCCCACCAACATAACATAAAAAGTAACGTAAAAGATTTTTCTAAAAAATAAGACAATTTCCACGTTAAAATATTGGGCTTTTCCATCAAAAACTAACATATCAAATCTCTGGGCTAAAGTAAACAATACAAACAAACACTTACCCGATAACTGTCAGTAGTTTTCGGGTCAGTTGGTCCTCCAGCCCCTACCAGTGTTTGTCAATCGATTGGTGGGGCTTTTAACATCTTACGGCCGCCGGGAGTGAACGATAGGTTCTCCAATATTTACAGTATTCTATAATGCTTAGCTGAGCCAACCGAAGTGTTGTTTGCCTTTCATTTCAGGGGACGGTTTAAAAAAAGACGGTTTTACACCGACCCACAAACGAGTGAAGTATGTGTGCGTGAGTGGATAATATGATTGTTTCGTGGCGCTAGAGCGCTTACATGGTGAGTTAGAACCCAGACAATGTAAGAAGAAAAGACAACGGAATCTGTATCCCGCGTATAAATGTCTTCCTGCGACTAAGTTGATATGTATTAAAAATAAACATACCTTCATCATCATCAACCTGTATCCGTCCACTGCTGGACATAGGCCTCTCCCAATGAACGCCACAGAGCCCAGTCTTCGGCTCTTCTCATCCAGTTCTTGCCGGCCGCCTTTCGCAGGTCGTCACTCCACCTGTCCGGTAGGCGTCCTACACTACGTTTGCCAAGCCGTGGTCTCTACTCAAGAACCCCTTTACCCCAGCGGTTGTCAATTATTCGACAAATGTGACTAATCTACTGCCACTTCAGTTGCTAATCCTCTGAGCTATGTCGGTGACATTGGTTCTGCGTTGGATTTCCTACCGATCTGTCTAGAAGCATCAGCCAGGCTGTTTAGCATTTGAACAAGTTCTTGCACCGATTCCGCCATAAAAAAAAACTACATTATTATTATAAATTCAATAAAAATAGGTAGCACTACAAAAAAGGAAATAAACTACCTTCTTAATCAGCGCCTGACTTTAGGCTTGTAGGCCAGTAAGTAGAGAAATTTGCCTTGCAAAAGGTGGTGTAGTAATGATTTTTACATAATTATGTTAAATGAAATGAAATATAATAGTTATTTGTTATGCAAGGCTGCAAAGTGATTATTTGGCGAGAGTACTTGTATTGAAACGTAAAGCGTAGCGAGGGTTTCAAACGTATAAGGGCCGTATTAATAAACCGACCTCAACTCTGAGAGCGCTATTGAGAGTGATCTCAAGATGCTGATCTAATTAATAAACATATCTTAAGCTGTTGATTGAGATGCCGTAATCCGCTGAGTTAGTGTTTAATAATAAATCAATCTCGATTCTCAAGAGCGCACTTGCGATGTGCTTTGAGATGCAGAATGTTGAGTGCAGTCGATCCGTGACTTGAGAGCGTGATTGCCAGTTGCTAGAATAAAGGATTTCGAAAATATTATGTCAGAAGTTGATAATTATAATTATATTAACCATCATTATAAGAATATTTTTATATTCCTCTAGGAATAAAAACAAATTTATTTAGCATGATTGCGAAAAGATCCGAAGATTTGGTAGATATCAGAACCTGGCGAGGACTCGCTGAAGTCTAAAAAGATCCGAAATCGTAACCAAAAGATACGCGCTGGAAATACTGCATGGCTAATCAACGAATTTTTATTTTCATAGATTATAGTTATTTGTTGATGAATTGCGTTAAGTTCTTTATTAGATAGTGTAACTTTGAAAATATAGACAAATACTATTGCTTACATCCTTTCTACAAATAAAATAAAGTAAGGTAATGATAATTATGTAGAAAATAAACATTACGTTTAATATAATCGCATTTAATTTGATTCAACTACATCGCAGCAATAAATTTTAACCTTACGCTATATCTTATTTGAGCGAAAACCGAACTTTCACTAAAGAAAATAAATCGTTCATTCATATCTCATTCAATCTTGCTCTCAAGTTATGGTTCGTGACGTAGCATCTTGAGATGCGGCTCTTGAAAGCGACATGATCTGAGATGCTCTTGAAATGTATTTATTAATCAGCGACGATCTTAAGATGCTGATCACAACTTGAGAGCGTATCAGTTGATATCGCGCTTGAGAGCTCAACCAACAGCGATTTATTAATACGGGCCTAAGACTCCGAATCACTTTGCTGCCGTGCGAAACACACAATTTTTCACCTCACTACAGCGAAGAAAATGCTAGGTGCTTCTTGCACCTAGCATTTTCTACAACAGCAATAATTTATAAAATTAGTGTTTATAACAATAACAATAAAAAATGAGCTGTCGCGGGATGCCTAGCAGATGTGTCAACATAATAGAATAGAATCGAATAGAATCGAATAGAATAGAATCGAATAGAATCGAATAGAATAGAATAGAATCGAATAGAATTGAATAGAATAGAATCGAATAGAATCGAATAGAATCGAATAGAATCGAATAGAATCGAATAGAATCGAATAGAATCGAATAGAATCGAATAGAATCGAATAGAATCGAATAGAATCGAATAGAATCGAAAAGAATCGAATAGAATCGAATAGAATCGAATAGAATCGAATAGAATCGAATAGAATCGAATAGAATCGAATAGAATCGAATAGAATCGAATAGAATCGAATAGAATCGAATATAATCGAATAGAATCGAATAGAATCGAATAGAATCGAATAGAATCGAATAGAATCGAATAGAATCGAATAGAATCGAATAGAATCGAATAGAATCGAATAGAAACGAATAGAATCGAATAGAATCGAATAGAATCGAATAGAATCGAATAGAATCGAATAGAATCGAATAGAATCGAATAGAATCGAATAGAATCGAATAGAATCGAATAGAATCGAATAGAATCGAATAGAATCGAATAGAATCGAATAGAATCGAATAGAATCGAATAGAATCGAATAGAATCGAATAGAATCGAATAGAATCGAATAGAATCGAATAGAATCGAATAGAATCGAATAGAATCGAATAGAATCGAATAGAATCGAATAGAATCGAATAGAATCGAATAGAATCGAATAGAATCGAATAGAATCGAATAGAATCGAATAGAATCGAATAGAATCGAATAGAATCGAATAGAATCGAATAGAATCGAATAGAATCGAATAGAATCTAATAGAATCGAATAGAATCGAATAGAATCGAATAGAATCGAATAGAATCGAATAGAATCGAATAGAATCGAATAGAATCGAGTCGAACAGAGTCAAATAGACTAGTAGTAGTAGTAGAGTCGAATCGAATAATATATATTAATGTATTTTTAGTGAACTGGCGGTATAGAAAATTATTGAATGGAAAGGTTCTAATAAAAAACTCCACGCTAGCGGGTAAAATGCACTTTTGCGCTCAGTTTTCGAATGACAAACAGTCTTTCCGAGCTTGTGAGGTGAAATAGTTTTTACTCTCACCAAAAAATCACTTTGCAGCCTTGCATAACAAATATATTTATTACTGCAAAAATGATACACTTAGCATTGCACACTATACAATAGGTACAATCACAGTTTAGAAATATACATCGGTAGGTAATTCGAGATACATATTTTGCAGACATCTTTTCTTTAGGTTATTTTTTTAGGTCTAAAATAGCGTCAATTAAAATAAAATAGCGTCGCCCCTATTGGATCTATTTTGACAAGCAAGGTGTCAATCGATTCGTCTTCAGGTATAGTCTTAGGCATTTTGTATGTCCTAGCATGTCTGTCATGGCTTAGTATCTCAGCTAACTTCTAATACAACCTGCGTATTATTGGTGTTTTGCGTTTTTGTATAAAAACTAGTCAAATTATAACTTTTTTTTTATGTTTACATACTTCAGGCGTTCCGGTGTGACGAAAAAAAATTGGTCACGTTAGTAATACTGGCCATTCAGGGCACATGCTAAATGAAATAACCGCTGATGTTCAGACAATGTTGTTGCTATATTAGCTACAAGCACAGCTGTAAGTATTAACTATTGCAGTCTCCAAAGTATTTAGGTATTCTCTTCTGTATACCAATACGCATATTATGAACCTAGGGCAATATGTAGGTTTACATGCAAAGAGTTCGAAATTCAAGGTTCCGAAATACGCGGTAATTGTATTCAGTTTATTGTGACATATGGTTTTATAAACTACTATCTTTCCCGCCCGCGACTTTGTCCGTGCGGACTACTGTTTATCGCGAAAAAAAGCGTCCTATGTTCCCCCATAAGCGTCTTCTGTCCTATGTTCAAAATCCGCCCAGCTGTTATCGTGTGAATGCTCCACAAACAAACAAACAAACACACAACGTTTCACTTTTATATATTTAACTTGACTTCGATAAGAATTAAGATAAACAAAATCGGAAGTTTGATATAGATAAATTTAAGATACGCTGAAGTTACATAATCAAAACAGCGGCGGTAGCCAAGCAAACATTATTATTTTACCATTATATGTAGGTATTGGTGTTTTCGTCCTTGAATCAATAGATCACTTACTTTTATGGAGAGGGATTTTCCCCGGAGAAAGGTAAAGTTAAATTATAATAAAAACGTTCCCAGCTAATGTTACCCTCGTGGTACCAT
Source organism: Alsophila aescularia (assembly GCA_946251855.1). Lineage (NCBI taxonomy): Eukaryota > Metazoa > Arthropoda > Insecta > Lepidoptera > Geometridae > Alsophila > Alsophila aescularia. The sequence goes on along the minus strand of OX276381.1, from coordinate 49,497,564 downwards.
TTAAGCAAATAAAAAGTTATGGAATTTCATGAAATAAACTCCAGGGCAATTTCATATATCCACGTTATATAAGGTAGATTGTTTGTCTATCGTATAATTCTAGCCTCTTGTGTCAGAATTTTCAGGCTGCCGCGGGCCTTTGACGTGGCTCAATAGCTGTTTTAATCAATAACAGACGGGACCGAAAGCTTAACGTGCCCTCCGAAGCATGGAGCGATGGAAAACTTAGAAAAGCCGGTTCGGAGACAAGAACGGTACCCGGTATCTTTGGATTCTAATTTGCACTTGTTAAGTTCAAAGCTGCCATGTAGGGTAGATAGAAAGTTGGGTTTCACGAATGTTCATAAAAAAATCTTTGTAAGTAATAAATATTGCATGCTATAAACTTTTTCTAATTCTTGCTTCATCTTTACTTTAAACGTACCAATCGGTAAACGTCCATCAGAATCGACCATCAGGCTTCTTCAAAGAACGCCATTACTATTTGCCTATCTTATGGAGAATTTCCAAAGATAATCACGAGGTTTTTTAAAAAAAGATGAAGTCTACGCCGCTAAATTGAAAGTGAAGCTCCCAAGACATGCCGATCCGCTCGTACTTACAAACTTAACGCACACACACACCATGTTATGCCGATCGATCGCTACATCGCAGCAAGATCTTGACCTTGTTAGTCGTTTTAATTCTGTCAAGTTTTCACGGAAAAAATAATGCAGTCTTTTGGGATGAAATTGTGTATCAACTACAAAACACCACAAATTATCTATTTACGCAGAAATAAGCAGCCACCATTTGCAATGCTGCACTCTCTTTTTTTATCTTCTTGGCTATTATTAGTATTAGTTTTAATCTATAATTGTATTTATTGTACTTCAAAAAGCAGGGCACTCATAAAATTCACATGTTGTAATCTATAAGTGTATATATTGTACAAAATTCACTTGGCACTACTAACGAGTCTCGAATACAACTTATTCGTGAAAACGCCTAAAAATCTTATTATCTTTGAATGCAAGACTCGAGACCTGGCCAATAAAATGGACGATGCGTCACACTCAAATTTCCACTTCATCTCCGTCAAAGCCACTTACGTCAAGGGTCCTCATGGTCCCTCATCCAGTTACAGTTTGCACGTGGATTACAGCCAGCGACCATTTGTCATCCAAACAGGACGGCGAATGTAGGGCGGAAAGTAGGCCACTTGGGATTAGGAAAAATTCTGTTTTCGTTTTCAATGGACCTACTTTCATTGTCAACACAACCTAGATCTAGGGTGAGTGGAAATTGGTACTAAGGAAATGCTTGTCAGCCGTGGACGGATGCAGGAAGCAGCTGACAGTGTCTAACTGTAGGACAGGAGTATTTAGCTCAGCAAATATAATTGGCAGCTACGTACGTAAGTCAAAGGTCGTGTGCCAGTGGGAATTACCTCGTGCCGTTTTCATTTGACCGGCAGTGCAATGTAATAGCAATAGATAACTAAAATGACATTGTTATTAATACACATCAACTGTTTCTACGATAATTTTGACATATACCTACTTATAAAATGCATGCAATCTAACCTTTTTTTAATAATATTATGTTTTTTTTTTTTAATATTCAAACGCCTTCTAGAGGCAACTTTTGGTAGGTCTCAACCATATTTTAAAAACTCATTGTACCTGAAACTTTAATGAATAAAATATTTGATTTGATTTGATTACGGCTGGTTATAAAACTAACAATATTATCATTACACATAATTTTGAATCTGAAAAAACAATTAAATTCTTATAAAAACAATTATTATGTTAAACTAAAACTACTCTAAAAGCCACTACCAGTTGGCAACGTTCCCTAAATTCTGGCAGCTGCCCGTTGTATGGCAAAGCTTAGTCTTTGGGCAAACTAAAGGCCAGCATTTTGGTCACGTGTTACTTCGACCTGACGCCTCGATAAATCTTTATATATTTGATGTGTTCCTGGGCCCCACGGCCCTAGTATACATTAATTATAATGCTTGGTCATACATGTAAATTTAAAATTCGCCAAGGTTTTTTAAAGCAATACATAAACCCCGATACTAATTATTGATGTGTAACATCTTTCCTCTCGCTTTCCTGATGGGATAATTTCGTGAAAAGTGAAACGTTGTGCCGAGCGCGCTCATTGATCAGCTGTTTCAGTAAAATAGTTGACCAATGAGCGCATGCAGTGCCAGCATTCACACCAATATCTACAAGTGAAATCTGGTTATTTGTTTGTTTGGGGAGCTTTCACGTCAAAACCACTGATCCGATTTTGATGAAACTTTGTAAATAGATAATGTACAATATGGAGACCAAAATAGAATACATTTTATCCTGGAAAATGGTAAATTGCCACGGGAAGATTGGAAAATGTCGATTACTCGCTGTAAAGAACGGAATGACAGTGGAAACGATATTATAGCAAATCTTTCAAAAAGCATCAAGAGTGTTGGTGCTATACATTTGCATTGGTTTTTAATGTCCTAGAAGAACATAGGAGCCTTAGGATAGTATTTTTCGCGATAAACTGTATCCTGCGCGGACGAAGTTGCGGGTGAAAGCTGTACGAGTATATGATAAAACAGAGATTGAACCGAGCGATGATAAAACAGAGCTTGCTCAGCGATGCTAAAATGAATCAGATGTTACACATCATATGCGACTACTGTAAGGCTCGCTCGGTTTTATTGTTTTATATTTCCACTAGCTGCTCCCTGTGCCGTTATTGCGTGGTCTTTTTGTCTAGTACTTAAAGAATCTTTGTTAATCGAGGCCCTATAAAGTTTTATACCAAGTTAAGTCAAAATCGGTTCAGCCGTTACGGAGCTGAGTGTCAAACATACTAACAGCTGACTTTATTTTTTATAGAAAGTATTAGGTAGTAAGATTTTCAAGTGTAAATTAATTATCGTCAACTTGTTAACTCTCTCAGTTTAATTTTCTCGCCGCCCTAGTCTCAAGCTGGAAAGTTAGATTTTGGAATAAGCAATGCATCTTGCTATAATTTCGAGTAAATCTCGTCGATATTCCCAGTAACGCGAGATACGGCGACTATTTGTCATCGAAACACTGGACCGCGGATGTAGAGCGGAAAGTGGGTCAATTAGGATAATTCAAAGCAGCCTACATTTCTCCGACGAAACTGGGCTATATTGTATGCGGAGTCTGCGTGGAATTTGACATGCGATTATTAGATTTTTGCCCTGTAATTCATTTGCCTATAGCTGCAGGAATTTTGCTGTAATTGGTTTAGATTATGAATATTGTTTCAATTCAAAGATGGTCACTTTTTAAATTTGCACTGCATCATCGCTGTCTTCTTATAATATTTAAAAAAAGAACGGAAAGAGAAAATGGAATGTATGAGTCTGTCTGTATAATAAGTTACATTATACCTGTCAGACTTTTAGAAAGTTTTAAAAATACGTACTTGTTACACTATTGCCAGTATGAAATAGTATATTTGAGTAGCCACGATGTCTGATAAGTTAGTTACCTATTTTGATACTATATTTGTTTACCATTTATATAACCATTAAATTTTTAGAAAATATTTGTGCTACCCTGCCAAAAAACGAAGTTTAAAAAAAAATTGCCTATATCGCTCGGGGTGATGTAAGGATACTAACGAACCCATACATCCAAATCTGTTCAGGCATTTAAAAGTTATGGTCGAACAAAGAAACTTACTTACATACATACATACATGAACCCTGAAAACATTACACTCCTGTTTTGGGAAGTCACAGTGATAGCACTATTTATTTAGTGTAATTGAATTCTCAGTCGGATTTTCCGTATAAAAAAAATACTCTCAATTTTGTACCACTACTTATAGATAATAATGTTGTCTCAAAAAAATACAGGTTTTGATAAAATTTTACACTATTGTCATATTATTTTATCCCTTTAAAAACACATTCCACTACAGCTAATACTACAAGTTTAGTCATCAAATAGTTTCAAGTATCAAAACTTGTTGTGTAATGTATACTTTTACGCAATGTTGCCTACATCTGTAAAAGTGTAGCAAGGTGATAAATGTTGATCAACCTTCGAACCACCTTCTAAGTTCCCTTAAAAGTACCCAAGTACAATAATTTATTAGACAGACTCTAGTACAATAATTTATAAGACAGACTCTATGAGGTTAGTTGGTGTAGCATACTACAGATCTTGATGCGACAAATCTTGAAATTATTGAAACCACAGATCGTAAACAATTTACACTTTTAATTATGACACTCCAAACGCTCGCAGAACAAACAACTTGTTTATAGTTTGCTACCAAAATATTATGACATAACAGCACCCAAAATAAGTAATATCTACCGCCGAAACACGAGTATTACATCTCTCATCCATTAATTACTGCGTTGAAAAGGGGTCTGAGGAAGAGATTCGATGATCTATTTCGGTTCGGAAGTGTTTCAGAAATAACTCCGTCGATAGAGATGAGCAAGAACACGCTAGTACCATTACAATAAATGAACTATGATTAGTTACCGTACTTTGCCTTTACTGCAGTATTTATAGTAACAATGTTGATGGAATTTTACTATAATTTAAATATCGATGTTTAAAGCGAAATTTTCGTAGCTCGGACTTTTATTAGTCGTAAAGTGCGAACGTACACAATCTTTTAGTTCATCAGTGTCTGGAATGTCGTTGGGCTAGGTTCACTGGACTAAATGTTTATAAAATACTAGCTGTGGCCGCGGTTTCGCCCGCGTGGTCATTTTTCTGGGATATAAGGATCCTGTGATATTCCAGAACCAAAAACATCAAACTTCGTTCAGACGTCAAATTTATCTATTGCTTAAATTCTACTCATTAGATTGAGACACCAAGTACTCCAATTCAAACCATAAGCTATTCAACTGTGAAAACTAAATCGCAATTGGTTCAGAAGTTTTGACGTGATGTGCGAAAAAATATACAGACTAACAGACAAACAGACAGACACTATTTATTTTAATATTATATTCTTGTTCTGTAGCTTATTTTAAGTAACCCTACACCATATGTTTTTAAATATCTTCATTGTACAGATTTGTTGTTACTTACTGCTTTATTCAAAGTATAGTTAGAGCCTGACCATCTCATATATTTTTGCCCAAGTCCATTTTGAATGAATGTGCCGTATTACTTTTGCTTCATCAACGTGTATCACTTTACTACACTTCTACATAATTATTTCCTTTACCTTTCCATCGAATCTTCAGACAGAAAGGAAAGAACGCTTAGCTAGGCATACAATATATATTAGCATTTTATTAGGAATAAGTATTTATGAAAAAATATTTTCACCGCGCGACAATTTGCCGACATAAACCTTATATGCCCGAATTTCCCATAAAATCTTCAGGAAGTACTTTATATTGAAGACGAGCTGCCTTTCTAAAGCCCCCAGCTGCTATAAAATATTTTTTATGTCCGCTCCTCTAGTCCACAACGTCAAATTTTTACTGCCATTTCCTTTTTAAGCTGTTTTCTCACTGTGTGCGATGATAGTGAAGATTTATAAATAGTAAACCCAACATTAAGATAAAAAAAAGGTGTAAATACAGTTATTTATAACCTATAGATAAATAAGTAACTCTCTTATTACAATGGACAATACACTATAGCAGATAGTAATAAAAATTACTGTTAATAAAAGAAACATCTGTCATTTCGTTGAGTTATAACTTATGAGTTTATGAGACTCAGCAGCCGCTTGACCGACTTTCGTATCAGTTCTGATACGAAACGAACGATGATGAATTTTATATAGAACTAGATGTGCCCGTAGATTTACCCGCGTGGTCTTTGCATTTAAAAATAGCCCACATATGTTATTCCAAGCCCAAAAGTCCCTATAAAGTACAAAATACTACATTTCTTCAAAATTCGTTCAGCTGACATATAGTTTTTTATCGATTGCTCGGCATCTAATCGTCGGATTAGGATACCAAGTATCCCAGCTTTTAAGTGAAACCCTAATATATAGATGATTCATTATAAACTAACACACTGCATCAAATCTCATCGAGTAGTAGTGAAGTGATTTAAATAAGAAACATAGAACGCCAATTTCCTTGTTTCCTCTGAAATCTTTTGATTTTTACTGAGAAAAGTTACTAGATATTAATGTCAAATAGTGAACATGACTAGACTCTGAAAATATTCAACTCGATAAAAATTCTAGAATTCTCTTGCCAGTCTAATGATGACAGGTGCTCGCTCACTTGTGGGAAACCGAATGTTAGAAAAGAAAAGAAAAAGTAATATTCTCTACTTACCTTTGTAGGTTCATTTGCATCACCATAAAGCCGAGTTTGGAGGATTAGCAAAAATTAACAGTGTAACAGTTTTTGTAATAGTAGGCCTCATACGCAAGAGTCCGCCTGGGGCAGTACACACCTTAGTCAGATATTCAACCACTAAGCAGTTGCATGCAAACATTTCTGTGTTTCGTTTTAAAAGGCAATGTTTCCAGTGAGACTTATAAACTAGTTGAGGCACTAGTTTATAAGTCTCACTGGAATCATTGGGCATAGATAAATCATAGAAGCTCAGGTGCAATGACGCGCATGATTTTGTAGTCAAAGTTCTGTGTGGCACTGCAACTTTTATGGTCATTTTTATTTTTACGCTTACCATCAGGCGACCGACCAGCTAGTCTCTTTACTCAATAAAATAAAAAATAAAAGCACTCCAAAAAAAGTATTATAGTAAAAACTGTAATATATAAACGCTTCCATTGTTTGCATTCACAGCAAACTGCAACTTAATACAGTCATTTGTTTGAATTGATATGTATCCAAGTACCGTACTATCTCGTATAGCATCGCTGACTCAGTGAGTTCTACGCTTAGGTCAACGACCTCATAGCGCATCCAGTGCAATAAAGTGAAGAAACCGAAGTTAATTATTCGACTCCAATCTCGATAGGAACAAATCAGTATTCAAGATAAGCTCTGGCAGTAAAACGGCTAGCGCAGCGTCTGTCCCTAGTCCCCATAAACGTAGCTGCACCATTAACTTTGCATATAAAATTCGTCCTTTGAAGCGTTTTGTGTCTAACTTCGTACACATTATGCCTAGCAGGCACAGTTTTGTTTATGGGAACAGAATTCCAAAATGGTTTATATTTATTACTAGCTGTGCCCGCGGCTATGCACGCTTGGTCATTTTATTAAAAGTACTCTTTGTACTATTCCAGGACCTAAAATACAAATATACCAACATTTGATCAAAATTCCTTCAGACTGCAAAAATATTTTTATCGATTGCTCGGCTTCTGCTCATCGGATTGAGATATAAAGTACCCCAGTTTTTAAGTCAGAATATAAGCTATCCAACAGTAAACCGCATCGCAATCGGTCTAGTAGTTTTTACGTGATGCGTGAACAAACATACAGGTAGACAAACAGACAGACACGAATTTTTAAAATGTTATATTCTTGTTCAGTAGCTTATTTTATGTACCCTAGACCATTTCTTTTTCAATTATCTTCTTTGTACAGACTTTTTCGTTCCTATTGCTTTATTATACGTATAGATATAGATGTTTAAGAAAATAATAACTGTTTTTTTTTATTGCTTTACTTAATTTAATGAAATAGGCATTCTATTGTTTTTGTCAGCTAAATAGCACGTGAGATATTTGCCGTGAGTGTTTTGTTTGAGCAAATATTTTGGCAGCGTTAATTACTAATAGTCCGAGCGTCGCGTCGGCTTCATTATTTATTATTATAAACCCAGTTGTGATGGTGTGGAGATCCACACCCACTCTTCTGCAGTGTATATAGACTGCACAGTCGTGTTCTATTCGGAGCTACCAGATTATAAACTAAACTTAAGTGGACAGCACCATGACACAAAGACGTGCATAAAGACAATTGAATGCTTGCGATTAAATTTGCAGCTAATAGAGTAAGGGTGGTGTTAAGAATTTTGAGAATGTGAGGATGTGCGGATTGCAGATAAACCGTAAAGTTCAACTGACCCTTTTATATCAATACTATACATTTATAATAAAGCAGTAGGTAACAAAACATATGTACAATGAAGATAAGTTATTGTGTTACTTTGTTGATGTAATATATATATATATATAATATAATATATATTAAGTCTATGTAACTGTGTGTGTATTATATTTTAATATATTTGCATATGTGTAGTTTCTAGTTGTTTAAGTTCACATATTATCTTTTATGTTTCTTTTTTTGTTTATTATTGAGCACCACCATCCATTCAACGGTTGTCTGGAAGTAATCGCTTTAAGCGATAAGACTGTCCATTGTAATCGATTTAAGTTATATGTATATTCTTGTGTTTGTTTTCTTTGGTGTGCAATAAAGCGTTTATCATTCTATCTACGGAACATGAATACAATATTTTTTTAAATGGTGTCTGTTTGTTCACGCATAACGTAAGAACGAATTGACCGGTTGCGATGCAATTTCACTTATGGATAGCTTAGGATTTAAATTAATAACTGGTGTAGGTACTTGATATCTGAAACCTATGAGTAGAAGCCGAACAATCGATAAAACACTGTTTGATGGCTGAACGAAATTGGTATATTGTACCATAAAAGTAATTTTGGTTCTGGAATAATATATAGGATATCAGATAAATAACCACGCGAGTAAAGCCGCGAGCACGGCAGGAGTTAAAACAACAAGTAAAATTATTATATAAATACAAAAAATCCGACTGCATGCAAAATTATTGACTATCAAGATGACCGCCCGCAAAAATAATCACACTAACATTATAGAAGCGAAAGTTTGTATGTATGATACTTCTTCACACTTAAACGGCTGTACGGATTTGGATGAACTTTGGTGCTGAGGTGGCTTTATACCTTGGATTAACAGATTGGCTACTATTGATTCTGGAAAAATGCATGGTTCTTGAGCTACGCGGGTGAAACCGCGGGCACAGCTAGTATTTACATAAATTTAATGTTTTTTTACATACTTATTTTACTTTAATTTTAGTTGCAATTGCAACATCACAATATTTTATTAACATTAACTTGAATAATCTAAAATTGAAATATTGTAAGAAGCTTAAAAGAAAATTGCTACTGTTTGGTTCTAAGAATTATGTATTTTTGAAATGTTCTTTTTAATACCTGTATTTTGATACCTCACTCGTTAGGTTGTAGTCATTTTTGTTCCATCATAAATACAATATGACAGCTGTAAGCTGCCATATTAGTTTTATTGACATTTCATATATCATACACCACTATCGTGATTAAGACGATTAAGACGATTAATCCAATGATACCTCATTTATCAAAATGCATCTAGCCGTTTAGGCTGTAGGACGCGCCTAAGAAACGTACAAACAAACAAACAAACATACATAAAAACCAAGTACATAACTCTCCTCAATCAAAAAATGAGCAATCGCTTCTGAGTTTCCGCAAAAAGCCTAATTATTTAATTTAAATTCAGCCCCGGCGCAGCGCAAGTTCATCCCACAGATTAAGCCGGCTCCGCGGGCTCGGTGGTAAATAAGCTCCCTTGCCAGGCACGCTCTACAAATTTACACTGAGAAAATGATTTACGCACCTTGGCAGTGATTTCAGTAAGTTATATAAAACTGTCAGGGATTAAAGTCTACAAAAACACCTACGCAAAGATTGCGAATGAGATCGAAGGAACTCTGAACTATTAACATAATATTAACTAGTGACTCTTTGAGCTGTAGACTGTAGACCTGCGAGGTCTACAGTCTACAGCACAAACTTTTTTTGCAAAAAATCTAGCGGTGCACAGTAGCGCCATCTAGTTACCTTATTTTACAACTAACAATAACCAAGGTGCTCCATCAATCCCTACCCAGTAGGTAAAGAGCTGATTGCACTGGTAGAAACCTAAAAGTTAATTTACTGCATTTTGAGGAGCTACTCATAGTTAAATATTTAAAAGGGGACTTAATCGTGCTGAAAACTTAATATTTATTTACCTCGAGCGAAACGTCGAGGTAAATAAATATTTAGTTTTGAGCGCGATTAAGTCCCGTTTAAATATTTAACTATATGTTCGAATCGCGAACATATAGTTAATAATATATGTTCATCAGATCTTCACCAAATTTCTATGAGACCAATTAAAAGTTACTACCTAAATAAAAAAAGAACCATCGAAATCGAATCTAATAAGGCGGAGATATTCAGTAGGCCCTCTTTTTGCGCTTTTTTTCGGGGAAGAACCCCTCCAATCAAAAATCCCTAACAATTAAAAATTCTAAAAATTCGTTAAACCTTTATATCAAGTTTCATCTAGATAAGTTGAGAAGTGCGACCCGTAGATGAGTACAGCCGGACATTCGGACATGAAAAATTCGGAATTCGGAAAGAATTTCTGCCCAAGCTGAAACGGATACGTTTCGCTGGCGTTTCGCGCTCGCTCGGTCAATATTGAGCGGGAGCAGTAAAATGTGCGCTTTGGAAACCAATTAGACCGGGTTCAATCCTTGGCCCCGCGACAGTGACTTTTAATATGTTACGTTCGGAATTTCATTGCGATTTTGAAGGGTCGTTGGTCCCTGTTGCTAACAAATAATATAGCATTGGTTAAACCACGTCAGAGGCCCTTGTGCTCCTGACATACTTTGTCCATTCGACATAGGGACAATTTTTCTCTACTATATTTCTTTTGTCTAAACTAAATAAATAGAGCAGAGATAAAGCGATTAAAGCTTTTCGCAAAAAATAAACTAGGCACTAAACGGGTTTTATGATCCGTATGAAAGCATATTTCATTTTTATCACGCTGTGCGCGGTTTCGAAAGACTGACTGGGCATTACGGTATCGATAGTCATAATATTGAGGAAGCTTGTAAACATAATTCTTTTCTTTATTCTCCTTAGCAAAGGAGGGAAAGGGAAAATAGGGTTTCCGGATCTACGCCCCAAAAGCTACGCTATACAAAGCGTAATGTTTCGACAATAAATCAAAACGAATACCTATTGTACATTTCTGGAGGAAGTCCCGCGAAAACATCGGCTTTTCCGCCTGAATAATCCCGCAAACAAATTATGTTTGATCGAAGATGCCGTAGTTTATTCACCTAGAGTCTGAATACTGAAGCATCAGACGCTTACACTCTAGTTCCTAGAGTATCTACTGCCAAGGCAAAACGTGTTGTCTGTTTGCTCTTGAGGTGTTCATTGAGGTATATCTTGTATGCGGTAGGTAAGCCAACATCTAGCCTCTAAACTATCATCTTTCTGTGTCGCCTTATCCTTAGAAATAAGTACAGTTAGCAAACAAGACATAAGTTCAATAACTAGCTTAAAATGAACAAAATAAAAATATGTAGCTTACTTCCGCCAAAACTGTAAGTCAGACAAATGATAAATGGTAAAATTAACACAAGTAAAACCCCACGCTAAACAAAACCCTACCCCAGATTGAACTAATGAAAAATATAAATGAAAGAAAAGCTAAGGCCTGGAGGCCAGAAAAAACACTTATATACAAATAATATATATATAAATATATATACACAATAAAAAACCCCCAAGCTAAACAAACCCTACCCAAATACAAGTATCGAAACACTTATATATTCATATACATATAATATAAAAAAACACAATAAAAAACATATACCTCGATCCAAATACCAAACGTCTGACATCAATACGACACGTGTTTCGCCTCTGCACGAGGCATCTTCGGGTGATGTTGACTCGTCGAATGCTGGACTCTCAGTCCCACCCGAAGATGCCTCGTGCAGAGGCGAAACCCTTTCATTGCTTCGCCGTACTCGAGTAACAATTCGTAGGACAGCAAGCAATAATCGAAACAACTGAAACACTACTTTATGATAGGTACTTAATATGCCTTACCCACTACCACAGAATATATATAACACTACCTACCCACAGTTAAGTGTACGAATGATAGATAGCTGCCAACTGTACCTACACTTTATTAGGGTGTTCATTCAATTTCACTGCGTGTCTGTTTGCCGACCTCTGCCTCTCTGACATAATGCGTATTGTGTCGTCTCGGTGAAGTTCCGGCCAGACCTGCACCATTTACACGACTGCAATGTAGAAGAGTCCTATTTTACGATAGACCCGTTTTAAGAGTTTACGTAAAGGGTAAAAAGCTTCTCGAAGTTTATGAGGAATCCTTATTCGAAACTTTATTTTGTCTATATGACTGTTTAGATCACAGTTTTTTTACTTAACCAACTCAGGAAATAAAAATAATATTAAATTACGCTATAAATCAAAAATATATAATTTTGTTTATAAAGCTTTATATTACTTGAAGTCCGTAGGTACAGTTTTTTTAAAATATATATATATATATACACCAAACTCGGGTTTCGGAACCCTCGCGGTGCGCTTATTTGACTCGCTTTTGCATGGTGAGTTTTATTTAAATACCTACTTCATTCACACTCTGCAGATGTTTTCATTAGACTGAGAATTAAATCAGCTGCTGCTTGTTTTGTGACATATAAAAGGAAATAAGCACAAGTCCAAAATATAATAAATAACAAATGAAAATCTAAAGTGACACAGACATATTTTGAGCTCTGCAGACAAGCTGCTTGCGTAGGTGCGTGGAGCTCAACGCCTGAAGGGTTACTATTACCGCGAATTGTTCGAAACGAGCCTTTCAGTTTCCTCAGTAAAAGCTTTCTGATCAAACTTGGAACTTCACCTTTTGTATCGCAGTAAATGTAACCTCAATACAAGATAGATAGCTTTTGTTTTGGTGTGCTTGACGGGTATCTAAAAGCTTCAAGTATTTCAAGTATGTAAAGTAACAGTTAGCTGATAGTATTAGATATTATGTGGTAATAGTAACGAACACGGTACGTGGAGTGAGTCGTGGTGAAATTTTCGGCGGGTGAGTGGGAGATGAAGAGGTGGCGTTTTTTTATACAAGACAAAGCAAGTCGTTTGTCTGATGGCAAGCACCATGCCTGACCATAATAATGGCAGAGCCGCCCAAACCGTTGGCTTGCACAATCTTGCTTGGCACTATGCAGTGCCGCTTGTCACTCTGTCACAATTGGTTTTTGAGGCATTTGTACAGCAATGTCACTAGAAGCATTTCCTTTTAAACCTACCTTATAAATCTGGAGAGCGTGTGGCAATTTTAAGCGGACTCTTACAGAAAGAAAGACTAGCCTACCAGCCTGCCATGTCAGCGTCGAAGCCGAGACGTTTGACGGCCAAATCAATTCATTTGTGGAAGCAGTGAACGAAAATAGTCGTGTTTGTTACTAAACAGGACCTATCTGAATTTGTTTATTATATCAGAAATAGTTCAAGGCGATTGATAAATACTAACTATCTTGCTGTAAATACTCCGTCGTTTTTCAAGGTACAGTTTGATAAATGCTCAATGAAATTCTCAAAAGTTAACTGTTCCTGTCCGAGTTATAAAATTAAACTAAAACTTTATAAGGTAAAGAAAATTATTGCGATTGAAAACACCTAGTAGTTTTTAAGTACTACATTACAGAAGAAAGATTATATTGAAAGAAATATGCGACTAAAATCTTTAAAGAAAAATTTAGTATCGTCCGTACTCAGCACTCAATAAAATTAAAACAACTATCATAAAAAGCAAGCAAGAGTTAACGATTAATCTATTCATAGTTATTAGTGGACTCATTAACTCTTAACAGTTAATTTATATTCATAACGAATCTACTTTGAACGCTTTTACGACTCTACGCGGAGGAAGTTTTAGTACCGACTACATATTGCACAATAAAGAGTTTGACTTCGATTCTTGTGGCGCCTTCCGTTAATGTGAAAAGTGCCTTAGTTTTATGTAAGACTAGCTGCACCCCGCGGCACCCGCGTGGAGTATGATGATGGATGATGATGATGAAAAGCAGCCTATGTATTAATCCAAACTTCATACAAATCCATTCAGCCGTTTGAGCGTGAAGAAGTAACAAACATACACATCTAAAGATAAAAGATACACCGCGCTAATCGGTTTTTATGCATTTTATGACGTGTTGTATGGAATATATATATGTGTTGTATGTACTATATACTAATAATAAAGCAATAGGAACGAAATAGTCTGTACAAAGAGGGTAATTTAAAAGAAAAGGTCTAGGAAACTTAAAATAAGCTACTGAACAAGAATATAACATTTTTTAAATCATGTCTTTCTGTTATAATAATAATAATAATATATTCGGGACATTTCCACACCAATTATCTAGCCTCAAACTAGGATACCCTGTGCTATGGGCACTAGATAACGGATAAACATACATAGATAAGAATACATACATACATACATAGATTTGTTTGTTTGTCTGTATGTTTGTTTGCGCATCACGTAAAAACTACTAAACCGATTGCGATGCGGTTTTCACTGTTGGATAGCTTAGGGTTTTATTTAAATACAGGGTTACTTGGTATATCAATCCAATGATTAGATGCCGAGCAATCGATAAAAAAACTATTTGATGGCTGAATAAATTTTGAAGAAATGTAGTAAATTGTAATTTTTAGTTATTTTTGGTCTTGGAATAAGACGGGGGCTTGACTTAAAAACTGGAGTAGATACTTGGTATCTCAATCCAATGAGTATAGAAGCCGAGAAGTTAATAAAAAGCTTTTTGACGGCTGAAGGAATCTTGATTATATATTGGTATTTTAGATCGTGCACATACCTAGAGTACTTTTAACCTAGATAAATGACCATGCGCGCAAAGCCGCGGGCACAGCTAGAAATATATAACCTCTTTCAGTGAGACGTAAGATAGCGAAAAATATATTTATTTCTCTATGATAGCGGACATAAGTATGAATAGTATTTATATACTCTTTGGTAGGTATGTTTAGTAACTATATAAGACTCCACACCTCCCGAAAATTAGTCTAAAGGTGCCGACAAGGTCTCTGAGGCAACCAATCACTTTAAATGTTCATTTTCCGAATTGGAGTTTCTCTGAAGGACAAAATTCGTAATGAAGATACGATATTCTCGGCTTTTAATCATCGGATTAAGATACCAAGTACACCAGTTTTTAAGTCAAACCCTGAGATATCCAACAGTGGAATTTGCATCGCAATCGTTCCAATAGCTATTACGTGATGTGCGCACAAACAAACAAACAGACAAACAGAAAGACACGTTTTTTTAAATGTTATATTCTTGCTCATTAGTTTATTTTAAGTACCCTAGACCAATTTTTTATAATTTTCTTTGTACAGGCTTTTCCATTGCTTTATTATAAGTATAAATGTTCAATGGGCTGAAATTGAAATAATAGAGCAGACTCCCCAATGTTGGTAAAGTTGGTGGTTTGCATTTAAAATACAGAGCGCAGAGTCAGCTCTAGCGCTCTGTTACATAGTTTACCAACTCTGATATAAACATATAGCTACACCACTCGACTATCTTCGTATTTTTTTTGTGATTGACTTATACCGTAGTTGAGCGACTAGCAACTCGACTTGTGAAGACGAAAACTTTCAGAAACATATTCCAAGACAGTTAAAACAATATTCATTAAACTTTGTTTTGCATTGTTTCTTTGGACAGGACAGGACAGCAGAGGCACAGACTTGCTAAATGTTTAGTAGTTCAGTAGTTCATGATTAAATTTAAGACTTAGTACATTTATAGAAGATTTATAACGTATTAGTACATAGATATCTAAGACATCTGTAATATACATTTTAATGTAGGATATAACGATAATGATTATGAATTCAAGAGGTGCCATCTATCCCTTTTATGCAACCGTTTCATAAACTACTATTAATCGACATTACATTAATAAAAAAAAACTAATAAGTAGATATATTTAAGTCAAAAACTTGACACAAGAAGACATCCAGTGAACACTATTTGACCAAGCGGGCGCGAAGCGCGAGCGAAGCGTCTCCGTTTCAGCTTGAGCAAATATGCTTTCGTATGTCCGGATGTCAGTTAGGCCGGATGTCAGTAAGAAACTCTGTTCTCCTCTACAGGTCATTTTTCTCAACCGATCTAGACGAAACTTGGTATACAGGTTAAGCAAATTTTTAGTTTTTTTTTGTCGTCGGGGATTTTTGAAAAATGCGTAAAAGGGGGGCTGAATATCTCCGCCATATTAAATGCGATTTCGATGGTTCTTTTTTGATTTGAAACACTAAAAAACTTGAAACTTTGAACTTTAAATTAGTCTCATAAAAAATTGGTGTAGATCTGACGAGGATCTTCGGCGTGATGAGCAGAATAGCTCCTCAAAATGCAGTAAATTTCTCACTTATAGGTTTCGTACCAGTGGAATCAGCCCTTTACCTACTAGGTAGAGATTGATGGAGCACCTTGTTTATTAATGTTAGTTGTACAATAAGGTAACTAGATGGCGCTACTGTGCAACGCTAGATTGTTTGCAAAAAAGTTTGTACGCGTGAGGTCTACAGCTCACAGAGCCACTAGTTGTATATTTGGATTTCTATAATGTATAGCTGCTCGTTAAATTAGAAATAGGATTATTCCAGACGATGCGGACGCGTGTAGCCGTTATTATGTATCTCCCACAAACCAATCAATAAAGCTCTCAATTTTATTTTTAAAGCCCATTTACAGCTATTCTTAAACTCTTAATCATTAATATTCAATCCACACAGTATAATTAAAACATCTACCATGTTAGGCGTTATTTGACTATAAAAATAAGAAATCCCATTAAAGCAACCCTAAAAGTAAACGTTGGAATAACTTAGAATTGTAGCATAAATAAACATGTGGTGGATTCTCCGCCGACAGTAAAGCGTAGGTATGTGGTGATACTCGATCACACAGGGAGTTTAACCGCCTATGAATAGTGTAAAAATAACTTAAAGCAACTCGCATACATTTCTTTCTCGTCCATAAAACGATTCTGACCCCTAACTAGGTGCCCCTGTACCAAGAAATGTAATGTAATTACAACGCGGACCATGATCCCAAAACATCCAGATACAAAATAGCTGTGCATATTTTATATTTTGAAGAAAATATAAACATATCTGTCTATACGTATAATAAAGCAGTAATTACCAAAAAATCAGTACAAAGTTTTTTTTTTTATTAATTGTTATATTCTTGTTTAGTTGTTTATTTTAAGTACTTTTTTAAATATCTTCTTTGTAAAGTTTTTTTTGCACTTATCTGCTGTATTATAAGTATTGACATAGTTTTAAGTTTTAGTTTAGTTATGTCAGTATTTTAAGTTTTCGTCAATTTTCTGTTTTATAAGTTGTGTGTAAATAAATAATTAAAACCAATAAAAAAGTAGATAATTAAATCTATTTAATGGTTTATTACACTGTGCACTGGGTACATCGTCAGCGGCGATGGTGGTGTGGAAATATTGGTCTAAATACACAATCACTCCACTCCACAACATTCACAACAACACTCCGAAATATGCCAAAAACCGTCCGTGTGTGCGAAGTCTCACGTGGATTGTGTGGAGTGAGGAAATGTTGGATTTCCAATCATTCCATTCCATCGCTCGAACCACCAAATCCAATTCATCTGTGAGATACGGCACGCGGAGTGCTGTATCTGCACGTCGTGCGCACTCGTCTGCGGCCGATCCGCAATCCACTTTGGACACAGTTTGCTGTACGCAACCATCGGAGTAGGTCGTCTGGTCAAATTATGCGAAAGTTTCTGTGTAAGCATGTAAAAGTAGGTACCTCGTATGTTTGTTACAACTAATCGTTGAAACGGCTGAACGGGCTTGGATGGTTTATAGGTAAGTTAGTACCTGGAATGACACAAGATATTTCTCATAATAATCATCATCACTTTTTTAAGATAAAACAAATACAAAGCGCGAGTGCCGCAAGTAAAAATTGTACTTCTGAATAGTCGGATTCATTAATTGACGTACAGTGTATGTATAAACGTGTAGCAGACAGAAGTCGTCTATAGCAGGATAGAAGTCGGGACGCAGAATGGCCGAGGTGTGGAGTTCTCGTGTGTGTAAAAACAGCCACCATACACGGAGGCCTATGCACACGGCGTGTTTTATAAGCGCCGATGACGCGCGTATACGCTCTTCAAACGAGTTTCAGTCACAGCCACGCAGCATTTGCATACGTTTTTGGCGCGCCGCGCCGTAAAGTATCGATACAAACGCGCGTCATCTGAGCGTATAAAATACGCCGTGTGCATAGGCCCTTATACCTGCAATACAAAGTCACAGTACCCTTAGGACAATATGTGTACCTACAGTCACAAAGTGGGAACAGAAACAAATTACAACTACTTATTTTATGTATTGGGGATATATATAGTGATCTTTTCCTAGTAAATAATCTACTTCAAAAGAATTTACAAAAAGAAGCAATCTGATTTTGATAAAACGTATATGGAACTAACTACACTGGAGGTGTACACTTTCAAATAAAAAATAGTCATCTAAATTGGTTCACAAATCCCGAACATACACAAAAAAGACCTTGTGGAAGTCCGTTAAAAATTAGTATACACACTATGAAGCACCCCTTTCTACTTTTACGAACGTACCCTCAGAATAATGTTTTCCCAACGAACCTCACATCACATCTTTCCATTCGTGTTTATTTCTGTGCTCTACTAAGAGGTATCTAAAACAACAATTTGGAAGCACATGTTACGACATTGTTCGAGTTCCGCGAGAACGATAAATGAAATTAGTTCCGGATCGTGAGTTATTAGGCGATAAAGAGGAGCCCTTTCCTTTTCAGGATCTATATAATGTATTTACGATCACGTCTGTGGAGCTCACTCCGTCGCATATTACGAATC
This sequence comes from Alsophila aescularia, assembly GCA_946251855.1. Taxonomy (NCBI): domain Eukaryota; kingdom Metazoa; phylum Arthropoda; class Insecta; order Lepidoptera; family Geometridae; genus Alsophila; species Alsophila aescularia. The sequence continues at coordinate 49,478,768 of OX276381.1, read as the reverse complement.
ATATTGTAACCTACATAATTGAAATTGTACATACGTTATACATTATGAGCCTTCCGAAATAATATAACACACGTTATTATGAACACATGTATAATGTTAGTACAATTTCAATGATGTAGGCTATTGAGCCATAAACATGTATTCAAAAAGATGTTATGAGAAAATATGTAGCTTATGATTTTACCAAAACACAGCAGTATATGACTGTAGATTTATAATTAATTATAAAAAAAAGAAAAAAGTTCGTTGCAAAGTTTCAAACATCAGGTTAAGAATTTTTACTTGTCATCATTGTAATTTTTCACTTTTGGCTGAGTCTCTATAGTAGTAGCTATACCTCATGTATATTATTTATGTACCTACCATAAAATATTTATTAGTTTATTATAATGTTTATATATTTACTAGTATTTGCTATTTACATATTTATTAGTATTATCTTGCTATTTATATTTTGTTCAAATTCATTTTTGTTTTATTTGTTTGTAATCTTCTTTTCTTTCTTTTTTTGGGTATTATACTCAAACTTTGCACACCAACAACTGCCTCTATTATATAGTCATGTGTCTCAATATAGCCTACGGTTGCCTGGAAGAGATCGCTGCTTAGCGATAAGGCCGCCGATTGTACTATATTTTTTAAGTTTATTTTTGTTTGTAAGTGTTTCATTTGGTGCAATAAAGTGTTATCTATCTGTCTATCTATCTATGTTCACGAGGCTTCCTCATGAGCTATTGACACGTCGAGTGTTGTCACGAAAAGAAAAAATAAAACACTTTATTGAACACCAACAGAAACAGTAACTTACTAAAACAGAAGTACATTTGAACTAGTGGCTCTGTGAGCTGTAGACTTCAACATTTTTTTTGCAAACAATCTTGCAGTGCACATTAGCACTATCTAGTTACCTTTGTGTAAAACTAACATTAATAACCAAGATGCTCCATCAATCCCTACCTAGTAGGTAAAGGGCTGATTCCACTGGTAGAAACTAAAAAGTGAGCAATTTACTGCATTTTGAGGAGCTATTCTGCTCATCACGCCAAAGATCCTCATCAGATCTTCATCAAATTTTTATGAGACCAATTTAAGGTAACTAAATTTCAAATAAAAAAAGAACCATCGAAATTGGATCTAATAAGGTGGAGATATTCAGTAGCCGTCTTTTGGCCTCTTTCTGGGGGAAGTACCCTTCCAATCAAAAATCCCCAAGGACTAAAAATTCTATAAATTTGTTTAACCTGGATACCAAGTTACGTCTAGATCGGTTGATAAATGCGACCTGTAGAGGAGAACAGAGAGATCCGGTCATCCGGACATACGAAATAATTTTTGCCCAAGCTGAAACGGAGACGCTGCGCTCGCGCGTCGCGCTAATTAAGTAACGTACTACTGGTTTAGTTTAAAAAAAATAACTTTATTCAAACGAACAGGGGCCTAATTCTCTAATTTTAAGACGCCAATTCCACGCCAATTCCATGCCACCTGCGTGGAATTTGTTCGTGATTCCACACAGGCAGCGTGGAATCGGCGTGGAATTCGCGTGGAATTGGCGTGAGTGGTCATACAAAATCCAGGCCCAGAGTGGCAACATAGCCTTAGCAAATAATAATTAATTCTATTTTACAAAATTTGGATCATATATACTAATAATGTAAATTCAGCATTTCCCCACCAGTGTCACATGATCTCGTGGTGTGGTATGACGAAGCTGATTTGGGCGTATTGGGGTTCCTTAACTCCTCCCTCCCCAAGAGAGAAATTATCCGAAGGTGACAGAGACGACTTCGAAGAATTTCGACAAATTAACTTATGCTGAAATTTGAGCATTATTATAACAGTTGACACAAAAATATAAAGGCAGACAGTGCATACATTAATTTTAAAAGTTACTATGTTTTGTTCTAAATTTTCACTATCAGTATAACTTAGTTTTGCACTTTGTAGTACTTATTTTATATCAGTAAAGTCCACGTTATTTAAATCGTCATTAAATTGATCAGTATAATTAATACGTCGTGAGCTGGCCGTGCGCATTGTGACATCAGTATTCGAATCTGAAGTTGCTGGCGCAGCAGAATGTGCCACGTGCGGTTCATTAGCCGTATAATGCTGACTGCGTTGTGACTGAAACTGTGACCTAGTTACTTACTGCCGCGGACTATTGTTCTGATTACCATAATTATTAAATTGCCTCGAATTTCTAGATTGAAACGAACTGTTTGGCGTAAATGAATGATTTGTCGTGTTATTAGGTACAGGTGTATTCGTAGTACTTTGATAATTTTGTCTTTGATTAACGAAATTACCTGTGAAGTTGGGTCTAGAGAACTTATTTAAATTACGGCGTTCGAAACTACTTTTTGAATCATACACTAACTGGAAGTTCTGTTCGTTACGTAAACGCACTAATCTTACTAAATATTGCGGTAAATTATAATGAAAGACTTTTAAAGCACTGTTGTTGTAAATGTGTTGTTTTGCCAGGCGTAAGGATTCATCGGAAATATTCCCTGATATCTTGGAATATAATACACTTCTCATATGTTGTAATTTATGACAAAATTCTAAACAACTTTCACCCCTGTTAATTTTCGCGGATTCCAGTTCCATTGCTAAACAGTCTTCGATGCGTGGGTCACCAAAGTGCTGATTCAATAATGTTTCCAAATCGTCCCATGATCCTATCGTATCCCTTTCACCTATTAATCTAGCTGCTTCCCCGGCTAATCTACTTGTTATTTCGTGGAACAAATATTCGTTTTGCGCTGCATTCCCTTTATACTGTGATAACACATATTTACTCTTTTTTATAAATAATGGTAGTACCCTAGCATCGCCGTTGAATATCGGGATTAAGCTAACTATTTCCTGTGGTACCCGGTTAATGCCTTCCATTGTAACTATACGTAACTAAAGATAAAGAGTTTTTTTTAATATAAATTATGAAAATAACAGACGTTATATGTAATAACAACTATATCTATGATCTTGTCACTGTGCTATTAGGCGTTTTCCAATCCTAACTAATACACGCAACATAAAATCAATACAAGGTGGATCTGAAAAGAGAGTTGAGAGGAAGGTGAAAAGATTTACTGACAATTCCATTGTACTTATCATGTCCTTTGAATTACTATTTGGCCTTTGTTGGTCCTCCGTTATTGTCCAGTGTGGGTTCTTAATAAATTTGTTCGTTGATCATTCCCAAACCGTAGAAACAGACGTCAATTGCTTCAGTTAATGTTGAAACTGCAACAAATTGCTGCAAGGATCCTGTCCTCAGCGCCAATTAAGTACCGTACTACTGGTTTAGTTAAAAAAAAAACATGATTCAAACGAACAGAGCGGAAACATAGCCTTAGCAAATAATAATTAATTCTATTTTACAAAATTTGGATCTTATATACTAGTTTAATGTAAATTCAGCATTTCCCCACCAGTGCCACATGTCCTACTTAATTAGTGCTGATCTCGTGGTGTGGTATTGTTGAGGAAGCTGATCTGGGCGTATTGGGGTTCCTTAACTCGCTCGCTCAGTCAAAAACATTAAAAAATAAGCTTTTATGCAGTAGCCATGTCATGGTGAAACTTAGAGCGGCTTATCTTAATTAAACGTAAATACAACATTTAGTGTCTGTGCTATTAACTGTTGAGGAGTTCCCTACTCCGGAGCCAACCCTGAGTGTACAAACAAGGCATGGTAAAACTTAAAACTGACCTATCATAATAAAATGTGTACACAAAATTTCTGTCTGTGCTGTTAACTGTTGAGGAGTTCCTTTATTTGAACCAACGTGTAAAAATTCAACTCCGTTGGATACGAGGAAGTGGTTCTAATTCAGCTAGCAAGATTTGACCTAAACAAACAAACATACATACAAACATTACATTAACATTAGTTAAATAAAAGCTTTTAACTTTAAATTAATGGTTGAAGCTATAGTAGGTATACAATGGTAATATATCAGGTAAGGTATATCAATAAAAATGATCTCGTGGCACAGAATAAATTATAGTACGCCCTACCTTGTGGAAAGAAAGAATTAAGTGAGAGGTTGAGAGGCTAAGAGTATAGTTAAGTAAGTGAATAGATCAGGACTAGGGATGAAAATTCCCGAAACTGCCCGAAACTTTCCAGGAAACTTTCTAATACTTCCGGAAACTTTGGGAACATTCCCATGAAACTTTCTAAAGTTCCCAGTTTTTGTAGGATTTTTAAAATTATATTATCTATGTTAATGAACATATTATGAGTAAATTTAATGGTAAATTAATAACCATTACCAGTATGGCTGTATGAACTATTGCTTATTTTAATGTTTTTTTTAATAAACGATTGAAATTATATAAAGTTAAAGTGAACCTGTGATACTCGTTACTTCAGGATAAACAAACTCATAGGTTATTTAGAATTACACATATACAATTTATTAACATCGCAAGACGATATTAATATCAAAATAATTACACATAAATTAAACATAAAAAGTAAACCAAAAAATAATATTATTAGTATAAAAATATCATATGAAAAAAAAAACGTATACCGATACATATTTTTTTAAATAAAATATAAGTAATAAGAGGATGAAAACCAAAAAATAATTAAATTTTCTAAAATAAGTTCATCACGAATGAAGTATCATAAAAAGCTTTTTTTATTTCTTTATCAGTAAGAAAATAAACGAAAAAAACCATAGTGTGTTGTAGAAAGTTTAAACACTACTACCCTACAAATCACTATTCTACCTTACTAATCAATTAATTAATACGGTCTATTACCAAATCTCTCCCCTCGAAAACCTGGGCTATTGAGAACACTCGTGGCGAAACAGTGACCGAAATAGACGCGATCTCTGAAACCTGGAAATAATACTGCCAATCACTATTCCAAGACCCACAATCCATTGCTTCGACTCTACGGAACCGAGCAACGAAGAGATTGAGCCTCACATTCTCAGGGACGAGGTCAGAGCTGCAATCAAACACCTGAAGAAAGGAAAAGCCACAGAGAGAGACGCTCTACCGATTGAAACTATCAAAGCCTCGGGTGAGTATGGCGTCAAAATATTTCAGATCTTGTGTGACAAGATATGGCAGACCGGGATTTGGCCGCAGGCATGGGCCCACACTGTCTTCGTTCCGCTTCACAAAAAGGGTTCAACTAGAAAGTGCAGTAACTATCGCCTTATTGCCCTCATATCACATGCAAGCAAAATTTTACTGCACATCCTCAACGAGCGACTTAAGTCATACTTATCCAAAGAGATTGCCCCCGAACAGGCTGGGTTTGTGAGAGGAAAGGGTACACGTGAACAAATACTAATCGTACGCCAGGGCCCTGTTTCATAAAACTTACAATTGTAGTTTACTATTACAATTAAGTGTACACTGAAGTTTATCTTCTAGCAAAATTCATATTTACACGTAACATTCTAACATATGCATCAATGTACACTAAATTGTAATGGTAAACTATAATTGTAAGTTTTATGAAACAGGGCCCAGATTGTCGAAAAAGCTCGTGAGTTCAACAAACCTACCTACATATGTTTTGTTGACTTTTCCAAGGCGTTCGATTCAGTAAAATGGCCCAAGTTTTGGACCAAGGACCCTTTGGAGATGGGTACCCCAACTCAACTAGTACACCTCCTCAGGCGTCTTTACGAGGACGGAACTGCTTCCGTGAAAGCGGATGATGTGTTATCGAGCAACTTTCGACCGGCTGAGGTGTCCGTCAAGGATGTATTGTTTCTCCCCTGCTGTTTAACATATATACAGAACTCATTACGAGAATTGCGCTTGAAAACTGGACGGACGGCATTGCGGTAGGAGGTCTCAAAATCTCGAACTTGCGATATCGGATGATACCACATTGTTTGCAACAAGCATTAGCAACATGGAGAATCTGCTTCGCAGGATGGAAACCATCAGCCTTGAGTTTGGACTGAAGATTAACCGAACCAAAACTAAAATGATGATTGTCGACCGTATCCATAACAACTCGCCCGAAGTTACACAATTACCGAACTGTCATGTGGTCCAATCATATGTCTTCCTTGGTGCGTTGATTACCAATGGCGGTGGATGCGTTGACGAGATCAAGCGGCGTATGGCGATTTCCAGATCTGCTATGGACAGGTTATAGAAGATATGGAAGAACCGCAACATAACGAAAGTCACTAAGATCCGGCTTGTCCGCGCGCTGGTCTTTCCTATCTCCCTATATGCTGCGGAGACATGGACCCTTCAAGAAAGCGAGAAAAAGCGGGTAGATGCTCTCGAAATGTGGTGCTGGAGAAGAATGCTCGGGGTATCGTGGACGGAGTTCCGTACCAACCAGTCCATACTCCAAGAACTCTGCATCAAGCAGCGTCTATCAGGCACAGTACAATCTCGCATCCTCACGTTCTTCGGGCACGTGTCACGGCGTGGAGAACTGTCCATTCAGCGCCTTGTAGTACAGGGCAGGGTCGAGGGGACACGGGCACGAGGGAGATCGCCTATGCGATGGACCGACCAAGTTAAGGCAGCACTGGATGGCCCTCTACACGAATGCACCAGAAGGGCAGCTATTAGAGAAGAGTGGCGTAGGATTGTAAAGCGAGCCACAACCCCCGACGTGACAACCACGACCACTCTGCCAAGAGTGTAGCGACTATGAAGAAGAAGAATCAATTAAGTACAGTAAATATTATTTTCCCAGTACACGATTCCTCACCAATATTCCCAATGTTTCCGGGAACTTTGGAAACTTTCGTGGAAGTATAGGAAGCGTTAGGAATGATCCCGGGAATTTTCATCTCTAATCAGGACTTTGTTCTTTTACTAGCTATTCTACAAGCTTTTACTTACCGCTACTATGTATGTTAAGATCGAATGATGCAAGCTGAGCTGATAATGGGCACTTCCTATATACATGTCGAGTTGTTTGTACACATTAATTAAACGAGTACCGGTGACACTACGATATTTTGACATTGTCACTTGGCGATATAGTCAGGAGAGACGGTACGCAAATGGTGTTATAACTACTTTGTCAGCGTAACTACTCTCATGGAGTTTTATGAATGTATTCAAGCTGTCATGTTGTTAAATTTTATTTTTTCTTCATATTAGTGTTTTTTCGAGGGTTGATGAGTAATATTAGTGACATATTAATCATTGGGTGCTTGATAACGTGCACGAGTAAAGGGTAAAAAAACTATTTGTGATATTTTCAAAACTCTCCAGGAAGTTTCAGTAAAACGTCCACCGTTAAACTAAACAATAAACTAAATATAATATAAATAAACCATACAATAAACTAAACTTGACATTGGCAAAATTGCTAGTAAGCCAGTGTCATTAAAATAAAAAAAAGAAGAACTACTCTCATGGTGGCTTTATATAAAAAATATTTGTATCTTGCTTTTGTTCGCGATTGTGTCCGCGCGAAATACTGTTTAACGCGTAAAAAGTATCTTATGTCCCCAGAGTTCAAACTATCTTCTTATCTTTCATCGATATCGGTTTAGCCATTTATTTGTGACTAGCGACTCGCCTTTGCACGGGTAGATATATAGAAAGATAAAATTAGTACCTAGGTACTTTATTTGGACAAATAGAACAACAAAAATTTCTTACACAAAATGTTTATGTTGGTGTTGGTTTTATACTCACATACCATTTCGTCTATAGTATTATTCTGTTTAACGCAAGGAGGTTGAATTTCAGTTACTATTTCGTGTATTATTAGCATAGACCAATTTCTACGTCAATGATATATATTATAAATAAATGTTCAAATGTATATATTATAAATGAATAATTATATGTTCTGTGATTTCGTTTCCATGGCAACGTGCCTATACAAAGACCCGTATCTCCTTCTTAGTTTGTGATCTTACGTAGTATTTATATACTCTTTCGTTTGTGATACAAAGTAATCGAGATTTTATGCAAAATTTAATAGCTCAGGTTTCTTTATTGCAATTTTCGAAGGGAACTCAAATTTTTTGAAAAATAAAATCCCGCTTGTTTTACTTGCTGAGAAATTAGCTTTCTTTATGTGAAAGAATTTTTTAAATCGGGTCTGTATTTTTTAAGTTTATCCATTACAAACAAACAATCAAATCTTTCCTCTTAAAATAATATTAGAGTAGAAAAGGTAACAGATAGACAGAGTTGCTAGCTATACATTATTCTTAAAACCAGCGATGGTCGCACGATTAGTCGCAGTCGCTGTTCCTTATCTAATAAGCCTGCCGAACACAATAAGGTTTGCACACTACTGCTTTGCACTGGAGTATTTGCGTCAAAGCGATGTTATGTTACTTTCCTAGACAAACTCATGAAGAAGAGTTGTCTTATTTCCGGTTTCTATCAACGATACGTCAATGTTACAGCAACCATTTGTAATCAAATAATAACGGGACATCACATAGCATTCCATAATCTATCATCTCCATGCACTAAGCTAAAGCCCTGAGCAAATTATCGGAAACGTCCATCAGCCGCGACTTACACGGCACGGCTTTCGCGGACGCCGTCCGACTACCACAGCCGTGGCTGGTTGCCTAACCGACTGTGTGCACGGCCGAATGTGTCTCAGATACTACAAATAACTATCGACGGGAAACATGACTAGCAGCGATAGTAAAGACAATTTTTCGAATTAGTGGGGGCGCGTCTCTATGTTGTCACCAAAGAAAAAATAATAAAAGGAGCGTTTGGATCCATGAAATAAATCAAAAACGTCCGGAGTTTGGTGAATTCCACACATTGTATCCAGATTTGTTACGGAACGAGAAACGTTACAAAATATATTTTAGAAGGAATGAAAATCAATTTAATTTTTTGCTCAGTTTTATTGAAAATTATATTGAAAAACAAATGATCAAATCCTAACTCGCGCGCAGTCTGTCCTAATGACGCTCGGATGCATCCAAACCAAACCATGTCGGATGCGGTAGACAGGGATCGCGGCTCAACAAAGTTGTCTCTCGGATGTCCGAAGGCCCAAGGTCAAATCCGCGACTTACGTCCGATAATATGCTCAGTTTAGTATAAAATGTACTACCAGTTCAATTGGACGCGTCCCAAAGCCGCGAATATCCGCTTTAGGATGCGTCCGATAATTTGTTCACACCTTAACAGAACGTAGCTAGTAATCCTCCCATCCGTTAGTAACAAACCGTCGTTTTATAGGAACAGTTTCAGCTTACGTTTGGTAGAAATAGTTATTGTTCGTTACTAAAACGAGCCGTTCCATGGATATAAGAACTGGGCATCAGTTCTCAGGTCTGTGTTACCATAACTGTTATTATAAAAGCCCTGTTATTGATATAACACCAGTCTACTAATTGCACTATTTCAGGGAGCTTTGTTGAATTTGTAACAATGTGGTACTAATTTGCAGTAACACTAGACACTTAGTTCTATGGAAATTAGATTGGTTGTTTTTGAACAAACAATCCTTTGTTATTTAGAAACTGCGTTGTTGCCTAAACTTAGAACTAAAGTAACCAATTAGAATTTCTTGTGTACTGTGTTGCACCTGTGGGCATTGTCTGTCTAGAGGAAAGATGGCGATTAGCATAGCTGGGCCCCGATTCTGTAAGCTATTGAACCGCGATAACGCAAGTCAATCGCTTGAAATTTTTTGAGAAATTTTCTTATTTACCACTTAAAAGTGCTGGAAGCGAAAATTTTGCTAAAATTTGCGGTTTTTGTTTTTTTTTGTTTTTTTATTTTCCATATTTTTATTTTTTGAATATTTCCAAAAAAAATAAAACACTTCTAGCACTTTTAAGTGGTATATAAGAAAATTTCTCAAAAAAATTCAAGCGATCGACTTGCGTTATCGCGGTTCAATTGCTTACAGAATCGGGGCCCTGGTCGTTTAATTAAAATGCAGACAAAAATATCTACTGAAATACGTGTCTGAGTTTAATATTAGATACTCCGAATTTAGACAACATAGCCGTGTCATATTTGTCATAGAAATGGTATTAACTGTTCTTATAAATGCTTTGATCAATAATATCGCAATTTCCTTGAAATTGAATTTGCTAATGAGAGCGCTCAGAGCTACTTAAATAAACGAGTAAGTAGATAAATACTTATCTACTTACAAAAAAGTAAATGCCCCAAAAATAGATACAAGATTTTAACTTTTAATAATGTTCGCCATTAAAAAAAGCGTTAGGTAACTAGGTAGGTATATGTTCCTGTTAATAAAGCATTGAAAAGAGGGTTAATAACGTAACTAAATGGATGTTTGACGAAAATATCATTATTATAGCTTCTTAATTTGTCGCCACTTGACGTTACATCAACCCTTATGTGATATATTTGGTATACTTTTTAAACTTATGTTTCATCGTCAATCTTAATAAAATTTACATGTAACATTTATGGTAGGTATGTAAAATATATTATAGATTCTGTTAAGCTAAAAGAGATTATGCCGCAAAACAGGTTGGAAAGAAAGTCTAACATTAGATCATTCTGATATCGGAGAGCAGCACGGTTTCAAAGCCACACAAGTATCGTTTATTACGGTACGGTACTGAAAGTGGTTTATCACAAACCTTATGATGCTTGTGTGCAGTGCTCCAACGCCATCATATGTGTTAGTTATGGTTGTTTAGTTTCTATTTTCGCAACGTGTCGAGAGTGTGACGCGTGTGGTTGACTTTTGTTAGCTATTGACCTGGCTGACTATTGCATTGCAACTGGGAAGCTCCTGATCTGTATCTACATGCTATCGAGGCATTTACTAGTATAAGCGACTTATCACCAACTTGTGCCTTTTTTTGGCCCAAGCGGTGGCAAAAAAAAACATTATCACCCACTTCAGTGGTAATACAATATGTTAGAGATTATAGGTAATTAACTATTTTATTTATAGCTTTTTGACATGTAAATATTTTTCATGAATTACTTTGACTTTGTCTTTAGCTTTCACTCGCGACTTCGTCCGCGCAGACTACAGTTAATCGCGAGAAAAGCATCCTATTTCCTTCTAGGATATTAAAAACCAATGCAAAGATATAGCACCAACGCTCTTGATGGCTTTTGACAGACTTGTTATTAGGTATTTCGTTTCCAGGTATATTTTTTTTTCTTATAGCGCGTAATCGTCATTTTCCAGTTTTCCCATGGAAACTTAAATTTTTCCAGGATATGTTGGTATCTATATTGTAAGTAGCTATTTACAAAGTTTTATCAAAATCGGTCCAGCTGTTATCGCGTTAAAACTCAATAAACAAACAGACAACGTTTCACTGTTATATATTGGTGTGGAATGTGGATGCGAATGCTTGCGTCATTTATTTCATTGGTTATTTAATTTAATCAAACTGCAACATCATGAAAACTTCAGAGACAGCACAAGTAGATAGTCGGTGGCATATGGCTAGAATAAGTAAGGCTGTCAGTGTCAAGGTCGTATCTGTCATTAGTGCATTTGATCTAAGTCTACGATCTAGGTACATCCACTTGTTCTTGAGACAGCGCCTACACCGGGATTGCGCACTGATCGATAACAGAACAACATGGCGGACACCAACCACGAGCTCGTGGATTCTAATCTCTTCGGCCAACCCGTCAAACTTTTCATACAAACGCTCGTACGTGATTATGACGTTGTCTCTTTGTGTTTTTTTTAACATAGGTATCTTTTTACCTGAACTTTGGCTGTTCATAATGTACTCATTAATTGTAAAAGTACAGAAAACTTCATTGTAGAAACTTCGCACATGTTGCGAAGTTTATTAGGGAGATTCTAAATAAAAAACATTTATTTCACCTATTCATTTCACGCGATGACGAGAACCTGATTGATCGAGCCCTCATTCACTGACCATTACACACGTAACGCGTCGCGTTACGATATCTTCGTGTAATCTTTCGGCAATTGTCGTAATGACGTCACATGACCTGTTTTTTTTTAAGTATCTGTATTTATTTTATTATTTAGTTCCCCTCACATGTCAATATAATATGTGCGCGTGCGCTCGGCTGCGTGTGCGCATGGTACACCTGGGGACCGCTTTCGTAATATCTGTCGTATTACGAATACGAATATTAATAACGTATAAATAATTGTACTACAGTAATACGTAGTCCAGTACACCTACAGTCAAGCTTTTGATAATGAATCAGCAAAGTTATTTCAATTGTGTGGTCCTGCGTGGTTAGCCTCTACACCATTAAACTTTATCACAAATGCCTTGTTGACCCCAATATCCCTTTTAAATTAGGTTATTTCCCTTAAAAGCCTTTATTTCAAGTTGTTACCGTTCGTGACAATTTCTCACTATCTAGCCAAACATCGTTATTAGTCGGCCGTCCTTAACTCAAGGCTTAAACACCCACCAAAGTGCAAGTTCTTTAATAATCCACACGCGATTTTTATTTTTGAGTAGAAGAAGAAACCTACCTAACCTTTTTAGAGTAGAGGAATAACTGCAAGTAAAATAAAAAAAATATAACAACATCAATAGTAACGTACTATAGGTAGGTACCTAGTTGGCAGAATTTGTATATATTCAACCCACTTCGTTTAATCAAGGCAAACCCTCTATCTTTCGCTAGCAATGGCAGTCAGTGCGGTAGGCAAAAGTTAAACCATAATTATCTCAACGAAACATTATAAATTTCATCAACAGTCATTTAAACTGTTTATTTTGAATAGCTATGCCCGCGGCTTTGTCCGTGTGGTCATTTCTCTGGGTTAAAAGTAACCAATGTGTTATTCAAGTACCAAAAATGCCTATAAAGTACAATATACTACATTTCATCAAAATTAATTTATCCGTCACATAGCTTTTTATCGATCGGCTTCTACTCATGGGATTGAGATACCAAGAACACCAGTTTTAAGTCTAAGCCTAAGCTATCCAACAGTAAAAATTGAATCAATATCAGTCTATTAGTTTTACGTGAGGCGCGAACAGAAAAACAAACAGACAGACACGATTTCTAAAAACGTTATATTCTTGTTCAGTTGCCATTTCGATTTTAGCCATAAGGCCGCCCATTGTAACACTTCTTTTTGCAATTGTTCCTTTATTTGTATTATTTTTGTTTGTTTGTTGTCCTATCTATTTTTCTATCTTATTTTGAGTCCCCGAGATCATTTTTTTATTATCTTCATTGTACAGACTTTTTCGTAAATGCTACTTTAATATACGTATGGAGTATAGATAGATATAGAGTCGTTACCAAAAATCTAGGACTCTTTGATCTTTGCTGTTGCGCTGAAATCATATAGTAGCTGCGAAAAATAAAAAGCGATATATTAACTCTCGTATGTCGGGGCGGTTTCTGTGACACATTTTGTGTGAGCGGCCCAAATCCGTCAGTTTCATAATTTTCGGCGTGAAATGTTACTTATTCCGTACAGTTCTGACACAAAAACTGATATATGCTTCATACGTGACGTTGGAATGTAATTTGCGGTTTTATTTGATAAGGACAAACTCAGAAGTTGCAAATAAAAATATATAATTGTGTAATTCATTTAAACTCGTGGACACGCAAAACCAAATGCGTTCTTTTTGCAAATGTTGCAATAATAATAATTCGTACCCTTGTACACAGTTTAGAGTTTTTCTTCTTGAATGTTAAGATTGAGCATCTGTGGTATAAAAAAATGTATGTATTCCCTGTATTGACGAGTGCAACAGTAAATTACAAGTACATGCGAGTAGGTAGGTAGAAAATAGGAACACAGAAAAATAGGCTTAAGTGTTACCCACAGAGAGACTGAAGCTCTCTGTGGGTGCATGGCTATTGGTACAGGTTGGCTCGGGAAAGCCGCGCTTTGTAAAAGATACGAGTTTACAACGCGGGACGATCCTGAGCCAGTCTAAAGGTAATTTGAACAAGGTATTGGTAAAGGTAATATAAAATATAGATAGTAAGATCGAGAAGTACGACCGTAGAAAACTTCTGGGTCGATTTTTGTGCCCGTTTTCGAGCATGGGAAAGTTAGGGCAGACAACAAAGGGACGAAGGTATGTTATGAATAAAATATAACAAATCGCCTAATAGGAGAGCTTCGCGTGTTTAGCGTATAGTATAAATACCCATACTTCCAAAATTCGGGGTGCATTTCGTCAAAAGTTCCCGTTCGCTGCAACCGTTGAAAACAAAAAGCTCGCCTATAAAGTGTCCATAACTTAGGCATTTAGAACATCGCACCAAAGTTTATCAGGGCTCCGATAGCCACACTCTGTAACCGGGATAACAAAAAGCTGTATTCTATTACTATCCTTGTTTTACGAAATATGTGTAAAATAAAACATCTATAAGTGTAAACAAACTGCGTTTATCTTCAACTGACTCCTGAATGAAAGTCCTGTGCTCGAAGAAGTCTCATTATCTCTCAACTGGTATCCTGCACCTACGTGAGAATCTGCAACACCCTGGGTAGCCAACTACATTAAAAACATTTCTACTTCAAGATGATTCTAAGCTGAAAAATATATTTTTTTTTCAAACTTACTTTTTTATTTATATATTTATCCTGGTCGGCCCTTCTACAAGTACCTATAGGATTATCCACTCATTACGGGTCACTCTGTATATTTAGATAAGATTGGGAGCATGACAGTAACTTTGGGTACAAGACAGGGTTCTGAGTGGCGTTTTGATACATCGACCCCTCCCTATTATTCTAGAAACGTCCAGCACGCCCAGGGCAGCAAAAGCAGGACTGCGATGATGCAGTCTTAGGCAGTCTAAGACTGCATCATCGCTGTGTAGCTGGCCTTTCACCGCGATATTTTTACCCGACCACGGCAAGGGAATGGCAATGAAATTAACATTCTATGTATGTATGTATGTATGTATGTATATATACTATGTGGATGTCCCACTTCCACCATAGCGTCGCCCCTATTGGTCCGATTTTGACAAACGATGTGTCAATCGATTTGTCTTTAGGTATTGAGTGGCATAGGCTTTTTTTTAATCGACTTTACAAAAGGAGACGGTTATATGTTCGAATGTTTATATTCTTTTACACGTCTACTTCGAAGCAAAGGAAAAGTTACGAGTCCAACAAAAAAAAAAAGACTGATTTTAACAGTCGAATCATCTTCATCGCAAGAGAGTCATGGGCTATTTTTCACTGATCGTAGTCAGGTTTTAGTTTTCACTGCACGGAGGGTTATGTGTTTGGGTTTTAAGTATGTTTGTTTGTTTTTACGTTTCTTAGGCGCGTCCCACAACTTAAACGGCTTGATAGATTTTGATAAATAAGGTATCATTGGATTCATCTTGATCACGAGAGTGCTATAGGATATATTAAGTCTGAAGAAAACTAAATAGAAAATACAATGTGGCAGCTGTGAGCATGGCCGCCATGCTCACAGCTGCCACATTGTATTTTCGACGCAACAAAAAAAGGCCAAAACCTATCGAGTGAGGTATCATAATGAAGATAAAATACCATTTCAAAAACATATTTTTCTTAAAACTCGTGTAACAGTAGCAATTGTCTTTTAAGCTTCTTACAAAATTTTCAATTTATTATTATTAAAGTTAATATAAATACATATATATAGTCTAATGTTGCAATTGCAATTTATTGACCCGGCTACAGCTAGGCAAAGGAAGAGTTACATGTTCATATTAAAAAAATTGGTCCGATTTTGACAAGCGAGATATCAATCGATTCATCTTCATCGCAAGAGTGTCATAGGCTATTTATTACCCGGGTTTTAGTATTTGAACTTATGTCTTGTCAACCAAAATAGTCCATCTGACCTTTGGTGGAATATCGATATGAAAGAATAAGTGATTCATTTGTTAGTCGTTCCTCGTACTTGCGTAGAGAGTAATAGCCCACAATATATTATGCTTGCAACAAACACATTATTGAATATCAAGAGATTTGTTTACGTATAAAACAAAACGACCACTTCGCATTATTATTTTAATTTTTATGTACATATTAAACTTGGAAGTTGATAATAATGAGGAAAAGAGCTTATTTTAACGAATTTTAACAATACATTTTTAATGAATCTTGATTTTCAGTTTAATGTTTAATAAATAATTACAAGAGTTAATTACTGTTTTAGGTAGGATATTTTACGCCATTAATTTCCAAATTCGAAGACTTTTTGTTAATGTTTAGACTTTAATATTTATTAACAAAATATGAATATTTACGAGAACCACCCAGTGGGAACTAAATTAAATTTATTCTGTTCCATATAATTCCGTTACTTAAGCCTTGCGGTGACGTGTTCAATATTAAACTTATTGTATAATGAAATCTAGGGATTCCATTACTCAATTTAAATTTAAATAAATTTAATTATATTTTAAACGACAAGAGAAAAATTAAAATACCGGGTCTATTCATGAATAGCTTTAAAAAAAGAAGGATTTATGCTCAGTCACGTGATGAATAAGGTTCACCACCAAGGTTATTCACCATCAGCCCATGTTCGTCTACTGGTGAGCAAAATACTCTCCCAGTGATCGCCACTGAGCCCAGACTTTGGCTTATCTCATCCAGTTTCTGCCGGCTGCCTTCCGCAATTCGTCGCTCCTGATAGCCGGTGGGCGTCATACACTACGTTTGCCGAATCGTAGTCTCCACTCCAATGACGCCGAGTAGTACCCCAACGTTTACGTTCTTCTAGCAATGTGGCCAGCCCACTTTACCCCCTATAAAAATGAAACGACTCATTTTTCTCTTGTATTCGTTCTAACCGAGACGAGTGTAAAACGTAATTATAGGTTTCCAAACTTGGCTTGCATATTCGAGGTGACTGCGGACATAAGCACAATATAAAAGCTTACCTAATTGTTTTCATGCTGCTATAAATGAGCTAGCGTTACGCATTAAAAAGCCCAAATCCATAGAGGCCTTTTTGGCAATGTGGTCAATATGGTATCCATAAAAGAGCTTACTTTCCTATTGAACACCTAAATCTCTAATAACGTTATGGGAAACTCCTACGGACAGTAAGCGAAAACGATTCATTTTAAGATATAGGATGCCATTGGCCCACCCATTGCCGCATCAGCTTGCTAATCCTTTGAGCTAGGTCGAGGACTTAGTCCTTGACCTAGCATTTCGTTGGGTAGATATAACTTTAAGAGAGACGCCAACAGAAGGATTGAGCTAGGCTGGGAGCGTTTAGGAAACTTGGTCAGGTCTTCACGTCAAGCAAACTACAGTGCCTGAAGATGAAAGTCCAAGAGTCCTACTAGTATTGACCTGTGGAGCAAAGTCGCTCAGCGAGCTTTAGAGAGCTATGCTCGGAGCTTCTGTATAGGATATAATTCAATTAATTAACAACCTTTTTCAATAGACTATTTATCTACGGGTTTTTCTATGGATACACAAATTTGACAAGGACCAGGATCAAGTCAACGGAGGCGCAAGAGCAACATTAAAAAAACTTCAATAGCATATACGAGCCGCTTTGCTTTATACAAAAAATACCGACACAAACTAATACAATTTTATTTCGATCACCTCCCGAAGGACATCCACGTATTCCGTTTGACGCTCCTGTTTCCCTTTCATTTCCTTTTACTGATTTTCTGGGTGTATTTCTCGGCACTAGTGCCGACATACCGTGATTGATGTATAAAAAATAGAGGTTGTGCGTAACGTAATGTTATAAAAATGCATCTATCAAGTCGATGGGGTATACCTGTACCCCATAAGAACAAGCAAGATTTGATAAAAATATAACTTACTAGTTTTTACCAGCGGCGCGTATCACATTTATATTACATTTTTATTTTTTGTCACAATAAAACTGTAGTCAAAGTTTATCGCGACAAAATAATGGTTCAGTAGTTTAGGCGCGTAAAGGTAACAGACAGAGAAAGTTACTTTTACTTTTATTAGGGGTGCATTCCGAGACGCGCAAATATCGCTAAATCTCGCGCTAAAACGCGTAACGAGTCATCGTGAGCGTAACAACGATATCCCTTGTGACGTCACGGATTACGTCATTACATTCGCCATTTTGCGATTACACCGACCATGCCCCAAACCGATATCACCGTGAGCACTACTGTAAAAGTGACCGACTGACGGTTGTTTACAAAGAAAACTGTTGTTTGAATTCAGTTGTGTGTGATTTTCGTACAGTTTTCCAAATATTACTTTACTATTACTATATTACAGACAATTGACCAATTTTTAGACAGACTACTTTGCACACAAGTAATACTTTGTATTTTGAGCAAATTTTGAGGTTATGTTGTTGTGATCTTGTAATCACGCTCACGAGCGTTCCGAATCAACTGCAGCACTCAACTGCCGTGAGCGCTATATCTGAATCGGTACGCAAATTAGCACTGTGATCGCTCACAGCCATATTATCGTGAATCGGAATGCACCCTAAATTATTTGTGGATTATCTTACTTTTACCATAATCTATGTATTACTTTAAGTCACAGAGTTAAAAACTTTCAATTGGAGACGGTCAAGTGGGGTGTAAAATAAAAGGGTTTTTAGTATGTGCACTTAGAAACTATTTATTGAAAAAGTTTAGGCTTCAACAACAGTTAAACCATAAATGACATATCAAACTACTTCGCGCAAATAAGAATTGACTCACCCATAGGCAAAGAAATGATCAATGCGGACTATAAACTTTTCTCACATTTACGAATCACTACGTACGTTTGTTTACGTTCAAAAAAAGGGGTTAACTGTGCGCCTCGTAACGAACAAACTCGTAAAAACACGTGTTACAGCCCGCTATAACGTCGCTCATGGTTTACCTAAAGCTTGGATACATAAAAAAACAGGGATACGTTACCGAATACTGAGGATCGCATTTGAATGAGTCTAATGGACCTAGAGAGACCATGATGTTAGTGACAGCTGTCAAAGAGATGATAATATTTTACCTTAAAATATATCTAGAATCTCGATCAAAGTAACTGCTTCTCTTAAAAAACCACGCCACAGTCATGTTAGTTCAGGAATGTCGGAGGTATGTATTTTTACAATATATTCTTCTATAAAAAAGGATATAATGTAAAAATCTCTTAAGTCATACTCGCATCATTTTCTTATTTTTATTGTTGCTGCATGCCTTGTTACAGATATTATAACGCATCTTACATATTTTATCAAAGAAGGTTCTGTGAGCACGTAGTAAGAGACCTGTGGAATACTGGTGACATGAGCACCAACGAATTAGATCTAAAATAAGGTCACGTACTTTATTTATAAAGTTTATATGTTTTGGAAAGTTTTCATCTAATAATTCAGAGATTTGAAATGCTAAATGCTAAATCAAAGTTCCTATTATGAAGGTTTATTAATGTTTCCTACATGTTTGTAAGTATTTGTTTGTTCTGGAAGACGAGAACAGCTCGCCTAGTTTGACCGACGACTTGGGCAGAGTCGGGGAGATGCTGGATGCAATGGTAAAAGTTGTGGCGTATGCACACAGAATAAATATTAGTACTAAGTAGTATGTTGCCTCTCATTTTAATTTTTATGTTGTTTTTTCTAAACATGTCTACAATTCTACATGATGAACAGGCATTAAGAAGATAATTCTCTTTAGATACACAAGTAGGGTACGTGCGAGATATTTTTCCTAGACTCAGTATGCGTAACGATTTCCTTAACCATTTCGAATCATAAAGCTTCTGAACGCATGAAGAGGCTGATTTCCCTTACGGCTTTGCGCCAGATTATATAAGTAGGAGAAGGATCGGTGACTATAAGTTATTTACGGCGCGTTAAGTCTCAGGTAGAGTTTGGAATGATATATACATTTCAGTAGTGCTTTTCTATGGTTAATGTTGGGATGTCTGTCTATCTTTTGTTTTTTTTTGTGTGAGTTCCTTGGTCTTAACGCTGCTGTAGATACACACTACAAAGCAGACCACTATATTTTAAGGTTCCGTATCTATATTTTTATGTTGAATTACGTCAAGAGCCTGTAAACGTCCACTTTGGAACATTCTCTATAGAACCACGCTTGGCAGGCATCTTGGTGATTGCAGTAGTTGCAGATACTAATAATATACAGTATGCTGGTCAGTACAGTATGCAGTATACACTACGCTGGACCTCTTTATTAGGCCAGATACCACAATTAGCTGTACTTTACAGTCCACTCTATAGTTTCTCTGCCTATGACATATACTAGACTTACAAAACTATTTGAAGAAGCTCATTAATTGTTTATAGAAATAACAACAATGGAGAAATTGTCATCCCCGTAGAGCTTTTCTAACGGGCGTTTTTCCGAAGCATCGGTAGAGTCAGAAGGATATTTCCTTTTCCTGTGCGAGATTCAAAAGTCGGCTCATGAAAGGGAAATTTGCTTTTCATACTCAAAGCTTACTAGTCTACCTAATTTTATTGATTTGATCTATTTATAATAATTTACTCGTATGTTTTTCTCTTTATTCATGAGATGTTAAGTTTTGACATATTTATTTATTTATTTATTAGCACACAAAAAAAACGTGAGCGTTACCGCTCGCAACAGCTTGTATTTACGTTATTTATGAGACGCAAAATCTAGTAACCTGGAGCTTAAAGTGTCGTGTATTTTGCCTTAAGTAAACACTTCAGTGCTCGCAAAATACCAAAAGCTATTTGGAATTGTTGTGACACCTAACAAAGCTTAAACATCTCTTCGTCTATGATCCTACTTATTTACGAGTTTGAATACATTCACTTATTTACGGAGCCAAATAATTCCTTTAGATAAAATCTGCTTTTTCGTATCCAGGCACAGATTTTACAATGAATAGACTTCGTGTTTTTGCCTTGGAATTAAGATAACAGTAGGATAAATTAATTTTCACAAACATGCACGGAATTTTTTGTGCTACTATTTGGATTAACGAATAAAATTGGCATACAAACGACAATTTGTAGATACCTATATCTTTCTAGTCTCCGGTAAATGTTAAATAGTCGCCGGCAAAGTTAAACTTTTCTTTATTTATTTTTTTGTTGCCGTAATAAGTGAACAAACATCATACAGCCAACTACCCCAAAGAGACCACCTGTATATTAAAATGACTTTGAACCGCACACTATCTTTCTTAAGTAAGAACATTTTTGATATCAACTTTTGAACCGAAGTCAATCCGAACTCCAAGATTGTATTTTACAATAATTCCGAAACTGCAAATCTATGATTAAAATAGTTTACAGAGATCAGAGCGCATTTTTCATTTAGTTATAATACGCTTGCAGTTTTCCTTGGTTATTACACAGAATAAATTATATTACAAGGGTATTGCTTGTTATAGGCTAGTAGGTATTGATGGTATTAAGTACTAATCTATTTGACTGATCATATATTCCCATATACATGTTTTTTTAACTTGCAAAATATTTACTTTGACTTGATCCCTTGGTTTTAATATTTTTGAACTTTATTATGTAAACAAGATAGATAACTTTCACACGAAATAAGTTGCAAAACTCTCTGCTGAGTTTTCTTAGCCTTAGTTTTATTAGCGAAATCTGTACCTACTTTATGTTCAAAATGAGATTAATCATATTCCACACGTGTATAATAATGGCCCTTCTTCACAATCAGCGATAATAGACGATTATATGCGAGCACGATCATGTGAAGGGCTTACTCGCTTGCAGTCGCCGATTATTGTGTATAATTGCCATAGTGATCGTAGCGATCGGTGAGTTGTCGGTTTTTCGGGCACGCATCAAAAGGAATTCGCGTGTAGTTATGTACGCGTGCCCACACGATCACCGATCATTTATTCACCAGAAGACAGTGAAGCCGTGCGTAGGTCTCTCGTCGCGGCGTTGTTTTCAATTTAATCTTTATAGTACTCATCATTACCCACAAAAAGTCAGCAAGTGTCTAACTATTATAGTCAAGTCACAATAACAATTTTTTGTTCAAATTAGTCTCTCAAAACACGGATAGAATCGTGTAAAAATAAAGAGAAACCCTTACCTATCGGTGCGAAGCCAGGGTGAGTCCATTATGCGTCTGAAAAAGGTTTACCTCTTAAATTGTAAAGGTACAATACAATACAATAACACTTTATTGACACACAGTTAATATTCCATTTTTTTCACAACGATTCGTTCAACTATATTGTTAAAATGATTGTATACTGAAATTGAAATGGTAGCAGCAGCTATAAGCTCCACGTTCATCTTTAAGGCTTGCCGCTCAACAAATGATCACGGACGATTGTGTGGATGCTTGCACGACGATCGTGACGATTACCTTGCCAATGACAGACGATCTCACGAGTAACGATCATCGCCTATAGTGAACAGGGGCCATAGGTTGTCAACACGATCAGACGCGTTTAGATTTACATTACCATACAAATAACATTACATAAGTTCAAAAACTAAAACCCAACTACGGTCGGGTAAAAAATAGTCTATGAAACTCTTGCGATGAAGACAATTCGATTTATACCTTGCTCGTCAAAGTTGGACCAATAGGGGCGACGCTGTGGAACATATTTGCGTCACTTGGCTTCTTCTGATGCCCCCGCCGCGGCTCCGGCCCTCAAGACTGTCCCACTGAGACAAGAAAGGGCTAATACGAGAGCCCTTCTCCGTCCCCAGGGGATTATATCATTATTATTTATTGTGCGTCGCAAGTTCTCAACCCTGATGCTGTTATAGATATTGCCTTTTTTCACAATCATGTACTCAAGAGATCCACTATTTATCCTTAGTTATTACACATATACTGCTAGAAGTAGGTCAACAAGTGGCAGTGAGTTTTCACATTCACTCAAAAAATTGCACAAGTCTCGCTTCGGGAGTTCGCGAAAATGTTTTGTAGATTTATGTGGATGCGGTTTGAAGTTTTAAAATATATAATTATGTGTTCATTTATATCTCTGATATAATATCTGTCTGTCAAGTTCATTGGCTGTCGGTCCCGGCTGTTATTGATTAATAGTCGTCGATAAGCCATATTAGAGGCCCTTGGGCGGCCTGACAAACTCTGACACCAGAGGCCAGTACTACCTCATACGACAACAAATGGCAAAACGAGAAAAAACTGCAAGCGGCATCGTCAGCTTAAATTAACATCATGTAATAAGTAGATAGATGAACTAAAATCGTTGTAGGTATTTTTGTCTGGTTTTTTTAATTGATTTAGTGAAGAGACGAGTATGTCACTCGCCTGTTGGTAAGCGTCACGCCTTCCCATAACATTTGCAGTGCCAGAACTCTGGTTACAAAATCTTGCGCGTCACTGCACTGCGCTCATCACCCTGAGACATTGGTTTTTATGTCTCATTGCCCAGTAATTTCACTGGAAACATTGCCTTTCAAACTGAAACACAAAAATGTTTACACACTACTGTCTGGCGGTTAAATACCTGAAAAAGGTGTGGTACTTGCGTAAGAGGCCTACCACTACAATGCACCTACTTAAACATACGTATTCCCCAAGCACAGAATAAGTAATATGCCCCAAGCTCATTAAACTTCCTTAAATAACGAGATTATTAGCTACATATAAACTTCCTTAAATAACGAGATTATTAGCTACATATCTATTAATATATCTTTTAGACTCGCCGACATCTCTGCTTATCTAGTTTACCCATAAGCGCTGGATCCTAACTCGTGATTGAATAGTTATATTTGCAGCTCCTTATTGCACTGATAACTAAGGAAAACTCGTTCTTTTTAAATCTTCTTGGCTATCATTAAAATTCGATTAAGGTTGAGTCTAGACACTGAGCTTTGACCATTCTCGCCTCGAGATTCCATTTTAATTTATGATATTAAAAATATTATCTGGTACCTACATTAAGCTAAATGTTGATAATAGAAATGACTCGGTCTTGCTTAGACCGACCAAACAAGATCGAGCTTTTTGTCTTGTTTGCTTGGGAGCTACGAATAATAAAATCAATGCAGTTGACGTGGAAAGAGTGTTTCATGTATTGCTTTTACTTGGTTTGGTATGCGTAAATGGGGTGGGTCCAACTTTGAAGCGGTAGCTGTATGAGAGTTATGCTTCCTTATTTATTACTAGCAGCGCCCTGTGATTTCAGCCGCGTGATGGATGATGATGACGATGATGATGATGATGAAAAGTATCATGTGTTATTCCAGGGTATAAGCTATCTCCATTCCAAATTTCATCAAAATCCGTTTAGCCGTAAGAGATTGCTGTGTGATGATGACGATGATGATGATGATGATGAAAGTATAACATGTTTTTTTTTTCCATTTTCCAAGTTTCATCCAAATCTGTTCAGCCGTTTGAGAGTGACGTATGATGAAGTCGTTGATGGTGATGATGAATAGTGGTCAGATGATGAAAAGTATTCTATGTTTTATTTCAGGCTGTAAGCTATTTCCATTCCAAATATCATCAAATTCCGTTCAGCCGTTTGAGAGTGATGTATGATGATGATGATGATGATGAAAAGTATCCTGTTTTTTTCCAGGGTATAGGCTATCAAACAAATCTAAACTCTGACACTACCAGGGGCTATCACTACCTCATGCGACAAGCAAGCAGGCATACGGTTGGATTGGCTTCTCAATGATTTATATCTACCAACCTGGTATACCTTGAATTTGTAAGAAACAACCTCCATAAATATCATAAATAATTAAGCATCATTAATATTTAAGCATCATTAGAATATTAGTAACTAACTATCCCGCCCGCGACTTCATCCGCGCGGACTACTGTTTATCGAGAAAAAAGCATCCTATTTTCTTCTAGGATATTAAAAACCAATGCAAATTAGGTATAGCACAAGAGCATTTCTTGATGTTTTTTGACAGACTTGTTATTTCGTTTCCATGGCAACCACAGACCATTCTGTGATGGCAACCGTTCCTTACTAGGAGTAATCAACATTTTCCAGTTTTCCCATGGAAACTTACATTTTTCCGGGATAAAAAGTATTCTATGTTTTATTCCAGGGTATAAGCTATCTCCATTATAAATTTCACCAAAATCCGTCCAACCGTTATCGCGTGAAAGCTCCCTAAACAAACAAACAAACAGAAACCGTTTCACTTTTATATATTGGTATGGATACCGGCTTAAATTATCGGTAGTTCGGTTTCTGGTTGCCACTAACGGGGTAAAATAATAGAAAATGCTTTCTAATAAATATATCACGCTCCTCTTTACAAAACACGATAGAAAGGCATTCCTAACCTAGCTAATAAAACGCTTATAAATTATTGTTTTGAAAAGCAAATTACTGCCGATCGTTGTTTACGACCTCTCAAATTTACCGCATAATTTCGGGCAATACAAGAAAATGATGAAGTGGCCATAAAAAGCCCATTATCGCCACACCGAACCCTGATATGGAATCCTCTCAATTTCATAATGGCTCCATACTGAATGTCGTCGGCCAAGATGGATGGGCCGGTCCATGCAAGAATGAACATTATTAATATACCTAACCACTGTTCTATTTAACCAGTGTTAAAGTTTGACCTAGATCTCGCTGTCTCGACTGGTCTGTACGTCTAACAATGATGTAAGTATTTACTGAAGTTGACGTCTGGTACTCGAAATACTTTAAAGTGTTTAAAGTTTGTCTATTGAGAACAAACGATGTGACTGCGCCGCCAGCAGGTTCGCCGTGACCTTATTTTGGGATTTTGCTGGAAACTATTGTTAGACTTGACTTAGCGATTCTATTTTGATTTAGCTACAGAAAAAACTTTGCGGAAACTGAAGTTTTTTTCTTTTGTTTTATTTTTGAATAGTAACAATGGACAGCACTAGTCACAATCTGCAACTTATGAACTAAAGGCAGTACCTACCGAGGTAAAGTTGTGTTAGAAAAAATTATATTCATTTTGGTTCAGTAAATCACTCACTCTGGCTGCTAGTTAAGAGTAAAAAAACTTTTTACTTCATACAACCTCTAAGAGCAGGTAAGTACAGTTGATTCAGTCGGTGAATTACATTTGAAAAGATGTAAAGTTCTGCAAGTGGCCATAAACGAGCGTAAGAAAAATAACTGCAGAAGCGATAGAACTATTACCCTATAAGTGTAGGCACTGATATTCTCATCCTAAAATTGTATAGAAACCAAACCACACATTATCAGCATAGAAATAATTATCTACCCATTCACCGCTCGAAGTAATTGGCCATCATGATGCTGATAACGTTTTCACCTGAGGAATTTAATTTGAAATATGACCACATTAGCTATTAACGGTTAACAGTTATGGTGGCTGTAATGGAACCTGTCTACGGTTATTAAACTCGTTAAAACTTAATATCGCCAATGACACTGAGAGAAGAGTTAAATATGTCGCATAAAGACAAGAAAGGGCTTCATACGCAAGTAGTGTACAAAAAAAGTTTATAACGGAGGGGAAAATGCCATAACATTTCTTTTCCATTAGCTCTCGAAGTATAGAGGTAGTTATATCCCCAAGAATCGCAGCCTTAATGGACAGAATAGAGCTGCAGAGAGCTTATCTAATCGCTTGGCGTTCTTTATCTTTTTATTATTAAGCTGTGGTAATGTTTTTGTGTTGACTTCAAACGAGTATTGATCAAGATCAGTTTGAGCATTATGAATGTGATTCTTGCTCCTCTCATATCTCTCCCTTACAAAACATCGCGCTAAAAGAAGCAGATTTGATATTTAACAAGAATTCAACATTTGAAAGGATCCACTTCCTCTGAAGGTTAATAAAAATAATGTGTTCTTAAACAAATAGCTGAAAAATTAACATAAACTTTTAAAGCTCGCTAGCAAATTGAACCGTTTTCGTGGGTTTAACATGTTAAAATGTCCCCGTTTCATTAAAAGGAATAAAATAACAGTTGAAAACCCTATAAAGCGAAAAGCTGTGAGATTTAGGTCATAGGATTGTAAACACAACAGTAACTCAAGTTGTAACCGGCTGTTGCGTTGGATAAAAATAATACATCTCCTATAAATAATCACTTACATTTAATTAGTAGTTATTATTACTACATGTTTTATCCAATACACCATCATTTTCTAACCAATTAATGTAGTACAGTCATATTTATTCATGTGCACCGAGCTAAAAGCCCTTGAACGCATCCCGTGATATGAATAACTGAACGTTCACGCTTCAGACTTTAATTGGAAATCTGAGTTATGTAATGAAATTAAAGTCGGAATAACTATTCTGGTAAGACCTATTTATCGAATTGAAAATGACGATAAAACGTAATGTAAAGGGGGGTGGCGTAGACTTAAATCATTTCGTTGTTTATGAATGACGGATTACTCGATAATAGCACGTAATAAAACAGAGTATTCTCTATGTGTGCCAAGTTGTTTTACTACTTTGATTTATATAGTTGAGGTCTCGCGTGCGTATGAGGTGGTATCGTATCAGCGGTGAGGGCGGGGTAAACATCCCTCCGTTTAAGTGAAGTTACTTCGCCCTGATTTGGTGAGGTATGTGATTGACGAGAATTAGCAGGATAAAACCTTTTATAGGCACGTACCGTGATTATAAACAGTGATTAAGCAAAGTTTACACTGAAAATATAAACCAATTTAACTTACAGGATCAAGTTAATTTGAGTTGGCAAAAGAGTTGTATTAAGTTCTGATTTGTGCTAATAAATAGATTAAACGTTTGTATATAGCACACTTATGCATCAGTTAAATTACTTAAGTAGGTACTTGTTATAAAAATAAGTGCGATGGTAGCCTAATGATTCAATAGTGCAACATAAAACCAACAATATCGGGTTCGGTCCTAGGCTCCGCATCAATGACTTTTTCTTAGATATGTGCTTCTGCATGCTTCGGAGGGCTCGTTAAGCTGTCTGTCCCAGCAGTCGTTAAGTTATATCAGAGGCCCTCGCGCGGCCTGCCAAATCCGAGGCCAATACTACCTCATACGATAAACAAACATTACATTTTATAAAAAATAGAAAAAACACGTGATCAACAAACTACTGTTTAATGTATTGTTAAATCGAACTATAATTTTATTGCAAGTCCATAATTAAACTTTGGATTGGCATGCGGCATGCACTTGCGTAGCTATTGTATCTCTTAAGAATATCTATACATATATTCTACGGTCTCGTCTCGTATGTCTGATGAAGATTATTATTATTCCTGTCTGTCTGTATTTTGCAAAAGACGCTATTTTTAAATGTAGTACCTACAGGTTACAGCGGCAAGAGCAAACTCTTTCACCAGATCCGATCTACAGCTATTGGGTAAGCGTTGCTGTTGGTCCGTTGTAGTCATAGATCTAATTAAATTTTCGAAGATTATATATCAGCTCCACAGGTGTAGACCGCATAAATTAGGTGCAACACACTATTGGCCTTCTTTAGCCCTAACAAGCGTGGCGCTTGTGTATTGTAGCACGTGTTAGCAGTGACTCTCATTCGCACTACAGTCTGCCTATGTTTTGTTGTTGATGCACATGAAGCACGACGGTGGGAATATATAGCCGTGTGGGTGAGTTTGTATGTAGTTTGTATCTAGTCCAGGTTTTATGTACGTGATATTTAAGCGTGCCGTATCTTTCCCTCTTTTACAAGATCGATGGGTCTAATACATACTTTATTTACCTATTAGATAAGAACCTCTTACCAAAGTTAGCATCCTAACAGAAAGTTGGCATCCTAGCACCTAAGTTCACAAGGAGTGTGAGTGTCAACTCACATTCTATTCAAATTTCAGTAATTTTCGTGTTACGAAAGTTTCTATCTGTAATGTGATTATTTAATGTGCTCACAGTTGGAGCTTAATCTTGTTACAGCAAAAGGGTAAAAGGTAATTCAGTTATTTTGTGAAGTGCCGTCTTTTAACACGTCTTTTTACAACGATCAGTTGATGTTTCATTTATAAGTATAATTAAAAAAAATTGGTAAATAAGCTTTTACGGGTATATTTTTTAAAGTTTTTCTTTGTTTCTATGTAACTTTATACGTTTCTTTTATTTATTTATTTCCTTTTCCCTTTTAATGTTTTAAGTATTTTTTTCTTTTTTCTTTTTTGCTTTGTCATTGGTTTGTGAACTGCCCTGAATGTTTCAGCTGGGTAGCTAATCGGGAAGTTCTCGATATTTGAATTGCAAGATTCCAGGACAAAGATACATCGATAAATAACATACATACAAGTGAAGTTAAATAAAAGCTTTTAAAAATAAATTCAATTGAGTTTAGTAAAAAACATACCTACAATTAATTTGGGCTCACCCTTGAAATCTAAACATTCCATTAAAAAAAGAATCATTTTAATCGACTCAGAACTCTCTGAATAATCTGTTTACATATAATATACAGAAAATAACCTTTAAATGCTTACTCATATATATTTTTTGGTTACTTATTGTTTTATGATACCGATAAGTTGGAAAGTTTTATAAAAGTAGTAGGTAATGGACAATGGTGTATTAAGAAAAAAAAATTTTTTTTAGGACTGATTAATGCTGTTGGCCTTACCGGCCTCTACAGCTTGAACCGTGCTTGAGGGCGGGTGCTAACAAGCACTCCATGGAAAACAATCAAAAACCCTGCTTTAACATACCTATTCATGTTTTTCAGCGTTGATTTATGAAAAGTTGCAATAGGACGAAAAATAAATATCCGCTCGAGATTTTCGTCCATTCCCCCCAAAGTTAGGCCCTAACTTCTTGTCAATGCTCCTTATTCAATAAAGGCAGTTTATGTTTGCGCCCGAGCTTAGGACTAATTGAATCATTTGTCCACGCTTGAGTCCGTTGGACTAACAAAGCTGTGAACAAACAAACAGACGCATGTGATAAACTGGGATAATGGGTGGACGTGTTTTGTGCGAGGATTTGGCAGTAAGCTGCCGTAGTAACTGCCTGTTTCTGGGATGCTAATCAAATTTTAGCTCTAGTAACACGCCGGATAAGTTAGTCTTTAAAAATAATGTTGGTTTATAAAAAAAAGAGTACAAAAAAACAAATATTCGTTATAAAAGAAATAAAAAAATAACTTTACTATGTATACAGGATGAATTTTTGAGACGGGACAGTAAGGGCCTTACCTACCTTAACCGTTATAGTTACAGGAAAACGTTCCTAAGAGACAAACCATAACTATTTGAGATTTTCTGAACTGCTTTCACAGATTTTGGAGAAAAATACAGTTATTAAGAAAATGGGAATGTCATAAAAAATATGTTTGTGTAAATTTCCTATTTTTTCGATGACTGAACATTTTTTTAAAAATCTGTGAATGCAGATCAAAACATCTCCAAATATTGAGGACAGACTCGTAAGAGCGTTTTTCTCTACCTAATACGGTTAAGGTAATTTCCTACGAAATGTATGGAAAAAGTTTTTCGCAGTTTCTGACATTTCTAGTATTCAAACGTCAGTCGGTCCGATAGAGACTTTTAATCCTTATAAGAAACAGGACCGAATGGCATTTTTTTTTTGCGTAATGTTACTTGCTGACTGGAGTTTTTTCCAAAATCTGTGAATGCAGTTCAGAATATCTCAAAAAGTTAAGGATGGTCTCATAGGAATGTATTCCTGTAACTATAACGGTTAAGGTATCTGCCCTTACTGTCCCGTCTCAAAAATCCACCAGTGTATCCACTATAGTAAGTCTCTTAATTTAATACTTAGTCTCTGAATTTCAAACTTACGTAATACCACGATTTTTGTTACTTACTTAATTAGTATTCTATCTATATCTATAATAAAGCAGTAGGTAACAAAAAGTCTGTACAAAGAAGAGAATTTAAATAAATGGACTGAAAATAAGCGACGGAACAAGAATAACATACTTTTAAATCATGTCTGTCTGTCTGTTTGCGCATCACGTAATAACTACTAGACAATACTTGATTGCAATGCGGGTTGCTTGGGCTGCGTAGTGGAATCTCGTAATAAGCATATGTTCGCGCCGCGGTTTATGTCAGAAGACATCTGCAGATGTTGTTAGTGTTGTGTGTCGTACAATTGTGTTTTTTTCCAAAAAAAACTTTGCGGGTATTGGATACAACGCTCGCACATTCTCGACGCTGTACACCCGCTACGGTAGTACTATTATTTATCCTGTACCGCTACTTCAGTCTTCTCGCTACCACGATCAATGTAAGTAGTCGAAACGTCTGGGTAAATAAAATATAGTTTTCAGGGCGATTGAGACCCGTTTAAATAATTAACTATGTGTTCGAATCGCGAAAGTTTAAAAGTTACAAAACACTAATATTATAAATGCGTAAGTTATGTGTATGTTTGTTAGAACTCAGAGCTGAAACAAATGGACGGATTTAATTGAAATTAGTTACATTCATAGATAGTTTAGGTCTTGCAATAACAGACAGGATACTTTCACCATCATCCACACGGAAACGGCGAGGCGCAATAAACCAACCAAGA
The DNA here is from genome assembly GCA_946251855.1 of Alsophila aescularia. NCBI lineage: Eukaryota > Metazoa > Arthropoda > Insecta > Lepidoptera > Geometridae > Alsophila > Alsophila aescularia. The sequence goes on along the minus strand of OX276381.1, from coordinate 49,447,428 downwards.
CCAATAAATGTTAACTTTATCAGTTCATCTTCTATTGAACCGTGATTAAATTACAGTTAAGTTGGAAAATACGAGAAAATTTATGGTTCAAAGGTTAGTTGATCCTTAGCGGGAACTTATTGAAAGGTTACTGCTACTACTACTATAGTATAGCAGTATATATTAGTATATACTATACTATATTTTATACTAATTTAATACTATACTATAGTTTTCCATTGTATTATCCTCAAATGTATAAAAACTCAGCTTTACATTACTTAACAGTAACTTTTTTCATAAAGTGATCATAAATCAGACTAGGGATTAGGCGAAATGGCTGTCACGGGTGACCGTAGTTTCCTCTGTTGGGAATAAAAAAAGGAACATCTGATAATAAAGTAAATCAACCTCTTTTTAACCTCTGTACAAAGAGACGGGTGTTATAAGTTTAAGGTGTGTATCCGTGTATGTGTGTGTAGCTGTCTGTGGCAACGTAGCTCCAAAACGAATGCACCGATTTTGATGCGTTTTTTTTCTGTTTGAAAGCTGATGTGATCAAGATGGTTCTTAACTATAATAGGGGGAAGGGGGAGGGGGTGAAAATCGTAGCTTCCAAACGAGTGGACCGATTTAGATGCGGCTTTTTATGTTTCAAAGCTGAGGTAATCGAGATGGTTCTTAGCTATATTGGGATATAAGAAAAGGAGCACGAGAATCGTAGCTCCCAAACGAATTGACCGATTTTGATGCGTTTTTTATGTTTGAAAACTGATGCATGTGATCAAAATGGTTCTTGCTATATGGGGGAGGGGGGAGTTGAGAAAAGGGGGGTAAGAATCGTAGCTTCCAAACGAATGGACCGATTTAGCTGCAGTTTTTTATGCTTTAAAGCTGATGTGATCTATATGCTTCTTAGTTATGATGGGGGGTGGGGGGTTAATTTTTAATTTTTGCTTGTAAAAAAAAAACAAAAAATAGTTGGAAATTCATTAATTTTTTAACTTGCAACTAATTTGGTTTGTAAATAAAATGTGTATGTATGTTTGTTGAGATTAAATCTTGTAAGCTGAATTAGAACCACTTCCTCTTATCCTACAACGTTGAATTTTTACATGTTGCTTCAGTTCCAATGACAATGCATTTTTATGGTAAGCATGACCTGAATCGACATCCAGGGTTAGCTCCAGATAAAATAACTCTTCAACGGTTAACAAAACTTCGTACCTGTTCTACACAAAGTTTTGTGTACGCATTTTATCATGGTAGCCGGTTTTAAGTTTTACCATGACGTGGTTGCTCCACTCAAGGTTGGGTCCTGACTTGGGAACTCCTCAGCGGTTAACAGCACACACACGTAATGTTGTATACTCATCTTAGATGTTACTTCAATATGTTTTGATGTTCGCAACACATTCACTGCAACAAATCAACCACAATTTTATTGACTTTTCGCTTTACCGTTTTTTTTTTGTTTTTACCTTTTACCGGAAAAATGTATTTTATGTTTATCTCTATTGTACAGTGTACATTGTACATGTTAATCTCTATTGTACACAAAATTTCATAAAAATCTATTAAGCCGTTTTAAATTTTCAAGATTCCCGCGGGTTTTTTTATTTTCCGTGATTTCCGTTTTAATTTACCTTTTTCCGTGATGAATGTATGTTATGTTTATCTCTGTATATTTTACGTACAGTACCTATAATACCAATGTTCAAAATTTAATCAACATATTGTAGGGACGAGTCATCGCCAGTCGTCACCTGTCACGATTGTCAAACCGATTAATTCTCTCTCTAAGGGGCGTATTTCCGAAGCACCGGTAGAGTCAGAAGGGTATTTCCTTTTCCAGTGTGAGATTTAACTCTGTTGGCACATGAAGGGAAATTTCCTTTTCAAAGCATACCTACTTAGTTTACCAAAATTTTATTGATTTGATCTTTTTATGATATGTTATTATTTCTCCTTTTTCATGAGATGTTAATTTTAAGCTGTAAAAATGCTATTATTTGGCATATTTACAATAACTTTGTTTGACTTTGATAATTTGTTGTAATTATATCTACCTTTTTTTGTGTCTTACGTGTGTGAGAAATATAATTATTCAAAGATTTATAATGACCTTGTGAGAGACTATAACTCAATAATGTAATAATTTAATAACTGCGAAGGTAAAATGTGTTAAGCCGTTTACAATTTAATGGCGGGTTTTTATTTTTGCCATGATAATGTAATTATATTTTTAAACTGTGTATGGAGTATTATATTAATCGGTTTAGCCAATTTGATGTAAAAGCAAGTACAACCAATCTATCAAAAATTCCCCGATTTCCCGTGTGAGTTTTAAATTTTCCGGATTAAATTTATCTTCTGTTCATCTTTGTATTGTACAGTATTTAGAGTGTCTATCTACCGTATATTTAAAATTTCATCTAAGATGTTTTGGCCTGAAAGCGAGTAATCAAAATTTTCACTTTTCTGGGATAAAAAGTACCATATATATTATCTCTGTGGTATACATATAAATTTTGATTAAAATCAGCCCAGCCGTTTTGGTGTGAGAACTTCCCAAACAAGCAGACAACGTTAAACTTTTATATATTAGTAGGGATGGAATATAGGAAAACAAAAGACGAAGGAAACAGACACACAGATTTACTTTCGCTTTTATAACATTATTAGTATGGAAGAATGGATTTTTTAGATATGTGTATATATAAATTCTGTTTGTCTTCGGAGATCGAGTAGACAGTAGAGGTTATTGAAGAATACATGTATATTGTATTGGTATATAATACTACTTAGTGCGTTTATGTAGATACACATGATGTTTGACGTAATAAGGTTAAATACGAGCGGTAACTCTGGTTGCCGTTACTCTATACAAAGAACCGGTACTGCACTAGCGCTTACTTTGAGCCTTTAAGTGTCAACCTGAAATTAAAAATATTAACGTAATCTAAAAATTGTTTCAGACCCAACAACAATCTTTTCTGGAAGGATAAAACTACAATAGAAACATTTAAGGTACGTTTTATTTTCATGATTTTACTCTATAGGCAGGTGCTTGCTATCATATGACATTATTTATATGATATAAAAAAGTATATCAACAACAACTTATATAAGAGCGATGTTATCCTAGCGGTACACATTAGAATCGAATTCGATCTTAGTTCGATCGCACGAATTACTTTTCTAAGTTATTTCCGGTTTTCCATCGCTTCGTGCTTTGGAGGGCAAGTTAAGCTGTCTGTACCAGCTGTTAATTATTAATAGCAGTCGTTAAGCCATGTCACAGGCCCTCGGGTGGCATGACAAACTCTGACACCAGAGGGCCAGCACTACCTCATACGGCAAAAAAGTAACCATGCAAAAAAACATGCAAAAAATATGTTTAAATTCTTCTAAGAAGCTTTGAAAAACTTATTTAAAGAAATGTATAATAGCGTCATTTAAAAACCAGCAGTTGAATAGTAAATCTTCAATAGTCCATTGAGTACCAACATTGATAAACGAGCCTTGTAGAAGTTTCACAATGAGGTATATTTTTCTAGAAAAATATCAAATACACAGAACACAGGTTGAACAGAAATGAGGTCAAGAACAAAATACAAATAACTTCGTTAAAACTTTTTCCTGTTGTAACAAAGTCGTGTATATTTTCAAGTACTGTTAGTGTTACTAAATTTTGTTTACGTAAACAAAACTGGCTGAAGTTATAAGCGTATCTATCAACGAATCTAATTCTATTGAACTACTGCCCCCGTGGTTTCGGCCGCGTGGATGACGATGATGAATAAAAGTACGAATATCCATCGTTCGAATCTTTTTTGTTTACCCGTGACGTGCCATGAGGCCCGCTGATCGAGAGAAGCATGACAGTCAGGCATCTTTTGTTTATTCTTGAATTTCGAACGAAACATCCAAGTTCATACACAAATCCCATAAGAAAAATGGACGTTCAATCCAATTTCCCGGGAAAAAATATATTTTCTTTCCAAAAAAAAACCTAAGCAATTTTTGACAATTACGAACATTTTATTCTCAAGTAATGCGGTTACCAATGAATATCATTTCATTTTTATTTAGAAGAAATGAAATGAAACATTTAATTATTTATTTGCTGGAAAAATCTCTCTTAAAAATCTCTCTCTGTAAAATATTGATGTTTTTGATGTCTCTGTAAAATATGAAAGTCCTACATGTTCCACCAGGCTTATGAAGTCTATCGCTAAGCCTATTCATAAAAAGATGATAAATTTAACGTAAACAACTATTGTCCAATAACTTTAATCCCTATTATATCATAAAATTTTGAAATAGGCTTGCTCTTCAAAAGTTTTTACGAGCAAAAGATGTCCAAGCGTAAATTGATTTATTGTGGTACCTAGTATCTATAGGGCTTACGTAGTATTCGTATACTCTTTGTATTTATGATAAGCTTTTGATATTTGCAGTAAGCGTAATAAAAACTCTTTGGATAAGTTACATAAATATTATAACGGCTTTTCTCTGCGTTGTATCGATCCTGAAAGATGTGTCGTATGCGCTGCATTGTCTAGTCTAGATTCTTCGTTCAATTATCTTGATTGAAGTCAAGATAAAATAATATATATTAATCTCTAACGAGAGGTCGAGATTATTGTGTAATTATATATATACCTACTAAGTCTTGTGATCGAAAGTCGCATTCTGGTCAGCTTGATTTGCTCCAACCTGTTGAACAGGCAGGCTTCAGACGCGGTCTCTCGACAACCGACCACCTCCATTCCTTAAATCAATTAATTGAAAAACACCAAGACTTTAATATCCCTTTGTACTTAGCCTTCATAGATTACTCCAAAGCTTTTGACAGCCTCAACCACAGTTCCATTTTTCAAGCTCTCCACAATCAAGGCATACAACATACCTACAACAGCTTACTCCAGCACATCTATCACAATAGCACTGCAGCCGTGAAATTATATAAAACCGGACTGCTATTCTCCATACAGAGAGGAGTCGAGCAAGGAGACCCGCTATCTCTCAAACTCTTCACAGAACACTGGCGGCTAGCTGGGAGAACAAGGGCGTTCTCGTTGGTGAAAAGAGGCTCACCAACCTCCGCTTTGCTGACGACATTGTCCTTTTTGCCGCCTCAGTTCAAAAGCTAAGCTTAATGATCCAACAACTCAACAAGGCAAGCTTCGAGGTAGGACTTAGCATGAATATGTCGAAGACCAAGCTCATGTTAAACGGCACAGAGTATAGGATCGACATTGAGGGGGTCGAGATCACGTATGTCCAAGAATACCTGTACCTCAGGCAAATAGTCTCTTTTCAGGCGCGACAAGACATGGAAGTTGCTAGACGCACTGAAAACGCCTGGAAGAGTTATTGGTCGATGAAAGAACTAATGAAAGGTGAGTTACCACTAACACTCAAGAAAAGGCTCTCGGACATGTGTGTTCTCCCCATCCTCACCTACGGTGCACAAACTTGGTCGCTAACAATTCAGCAAAAGTCCAAACTCGGAGTATGCCAGCGAGCCATGGAGCGCAGTATTCTGGGAGTCAGACTATCGGACCGTATTAGAAACACAACACTGCGCTCCAAAACACAAATCGCCGACGTTGGTCAGAAAGCCGCCAGCCTGAAATGGAACTGGGCCGGACACATCTGTCGCATGTCGGACGTTCTCTGGTCAAAAACCACAACATTGTGGATGCCACAGAATATCAGAAGATATCGCGGCAGGCCCAAAAGGAGATGGCGGGACGAGCTTGATTCCTATTGTCACAATTGGACCACAAAAGCTCTCAACCGTGAGGAATGGAAGGAGGGAAGGGAGGCCTTTGCCCTGCAGTGGGACGAATATGGCTAAAAATAATAATAATAAATAAAATAAATAATAATTCTTGTTCTCGCCCTTCTAGGCAAACGAATTAAATCCTTATTCCACCATGATAATATTAACAAAAATTTAATTGAATTGAATTTTCAGTTGTTTTATAATTTATTACACATAACACATAACTTCTTGTAGACATAAGTTCAAAGAGATTGGAGTAGAATAATCCATACCAATACAAAAATATTTTTCCAAAAAAAATTAAATCGTCTCCATAATAAAAATGTTATTTTGTAAACAACCACTAAAAAGATAAAATAATTATAATTGAGACAGAACAGTATCACTTTTTCGAAATTAAAAACGTAATAATAATGCATAAATACAACATAAGATAAGAAAGAGTTTTTTTTAAGGCGGTGCCATGATAAGCTTGGACTCCATTTGAGACGTCGAACCCCAACGGTCTCGGTTCTTCCGAAAATGTGATCAGCCCAATGCTACTTAAGCTTGCTTATCCTCACAGCTATGTTGGTTACCTTGGTCTTCCGTCGGATATCTTCATTACGAATCTTGTCCTTCATAGAAACTCCAAGTACAGCTCTATCCATAGCTCGCTCAGCGACCTTAAATTTGTGGACTAGTTTGACCGTGAGTGTCTACTTTTCGACTCCGTAGGTTATGACTGGTAGGAGGCACTGATTGGAGGCTTTTGTCTTCAGGCACTGTGGTATGGTCGACGAGAAGACTTGACGAAGCTTGCTTGTAATTCAGAAAAAGGGGCAGCAACGTTTCCTTGTGAGTTATCACCAAATACTGCGATTCAAGACTGAGTTGATCGTGGTGATAGGGCTAAAAACCCCCTACGTTTACCTACTGGCTGACGATGCATCATGTACCTACATCAGGAACAAGAAGATTTTAAAAAACACGGAGTCCACACCACGAAATCGAAAGTGATGCACCCAAGATATGCCGATCCGCTCGTACGCACAAACCTCATACAACACTTACACCATGTTATGCCAATCGCAGCCAGATCTCGTCCGTGTTCATCGTGTTCATTATGTCAAGGTCTCATGAAAAATCCAAAACAATGTAAGCTTTTGCGATAAAATTGTATATCCACTCCAAAAAACACAAATTATACACTCACACACATGCGCAGTTGCCATTTACTATATATATACTTCACTCGTTTGTTTGGCAACACATTTTTTTTAAAACCTCTATCGTGGACTAGTCAACCACGAGGGAGCAGTCCATTTTGTATGCGCATGTTCATTATACCAATAATGTTAAACCCACAAAAAATAAAGCAAAGCTGAGCAGCAAGCCAAAATAGAAGCTCTCAGAGCAAGAATTTACCACATAGACGGCTGCAGAGTACTTTCTTTGCTCCAGATCAGGATTTGAGCGTAAAGCAATTCAATATCTTCATTAAAGAAATACAATAATCTAAATGTTTAACTTTATTACAACTCCGACCAATTTATCCAAGTTGATAGCTATTCGGTACCTCATTTACATACTACACTTACGGAATCAAATGGGATTCAGTTCTAAATGATCCGTAACGATTTCACTTGACGCTTCCTCTCCCATTAAAGTAATTGAAGCTACGACTGAATCGGCTCCTGTAAATGTACATATCAGCGAATAAATAGAAACCATAACCACTTTACATTTTATAGTAGATTGCTGAGTATGTAATAATATACGAAAGGGGAACTTATTTGCGCTAGAAACCATTTCTTTGTATCGTACTAGGAAGGTACTACCTAATATTGTTTAAATATTTTAACGATTATAAACATGGATAATTATAATGAAAGCACAATATACAATGATAACACCCAAATCCCATTATAGCTAAGAATCATCTCGATCACATCAGCTTTCAAACAGAAAAAATCGCATCAAAATCTGTTTATTCGTTTGGGTGCTACGATTTCACAGCATACACAGATACACACTCAGATACCCTATACTTATAACCTCACTCTCTTTTCGCGTCAAGGATTGAAATTAACATTATACACCCTCACCCCCGCACTATGATATTTTATGGCATGTCCCGGGTGGCATCGAATGAACTGGTAACATTTATCTTTCAACCATCACACACATCCAAAACCCGGATACAATATCCAAACATATATTAGTTAGTTTGCTTTATTACAAAACTAGCTGCTATGTCCTACGGCTCCGCCCGTAGTTTTCCCATTGTCCCACTAAACAGTATATCTAAAAAAATATGCATAAGCCCATCTAGAATAGTGTAGCTTTCTATCATTGAAATTATTTTTAAAATCGGTTATGTAATTATTTAGTTTATCCATTTCGAACAAAATTACAACAAAATCAAACCATTTCTCATTATAATTATTACTAGTGACTCGCCCGGCTGCGCGAGGGTAGCGCTCACACCGTGGCGTTTTTCTTACTTTTAGCATTTTTATTCCCGTCGAAACTTCTAAAAGAAATACGCCAGTAAGCGTAATTCAAAATCTTTGGCAGCAATTATCGTGGTGCTTATATTTTACTCACGTACTTGACGGCCTTGTTATTATTTCGTTTCCACGGCAACATGTTATTCCGTTCCTTACAGCGAGTATTCGTCATTTTTGCAACTTTGGTTTACATTATTGCAATTTTCGAATGGATCTCAATTATTTTTATAAAATAAAATACCACCCATGCTACTCGCTGATAATGTAGCTTTCTATAGGTGAAAGATTATTTTAATCGGTTCCGTATATTTTGAGTTCATCCCTTACAAACAAACTTACAAACATACAAAAAAGAAATTCTTTTCGCTTTTAATATTATTAGTAACTAGCTATGCCCGCGGCTTCGCACGCGTGGTCATTTCTCCAGGTTAAAAGTACTCTATGTGCTTTTCCAAGACCTAAAATGCAAATATACCAATGTTTGATCAAAATTCCTTCAGCCGTCAAAAAGTTTTTATCGATTGCTCGGCTTCTACTCATCGAATTGATATACCAAGTAACCCAGTTTTTAAATCTAACCCTTAACTATCTAACAGTGAAAACTGCATCGCAATCAGTTTAGTAGTTTTTACGTGAAGTGCGAACAAACTTAAAAACTGACAAAAAGACGGACATGTTATTTTTAAATGTTATATTCTTGATCAATAGCATATTCCAGGTAGCCCAGACATATATTTTTTTCAATTATCTTCTTTGTACAGACTTTTACGTACTTATTGCTTTAGTATAGATAGATTAGTATAGATGACCAACGATATGAAGTAATTTTTCCTTTAATAATGAATGTAACACAGTTTAAGTTACGTTGAGTTATTCTGTCCCTTACTGCAGCTGGCAAAAAAACTCGGACGTAGACTTTATATTTCAGGAAGTTTATGATTTTCAGGCGTGTATATCGCTTCAGGCGAGTCATGTTAATGTGCCCCATACATGACATGTCGTGATTATATGACACAAATTTCGTATTACGCCCATAAATGCGACGTTAATGAATCCTAAAGTTTTTAGTTTCCAGAAACGTTGACATTAATTTCCTTTTCCGTTATCGAATACGGCTTTCAGACAGTTCTTATAAACTAGAGTTTCCGGTATGGATGTGTTCAAAGGCTAAGAAAACTTTCTGTGGAGGTATGTTCTGTTCTAAGTCCGCTTTCATATTAATCAAATGTTAGGAAATGTTTACTATTTACATTTCAACAGTATGCAATATTGTGTAATTGTTCAAAAGGATGGTAAAAACCGGCCAAAACGTGTCGGACACCTATAGACTTAGGGTTCTGTAGCCAAAAGTTTTAAGGGCCTTTAAGGGTCCCTTGTTTGACTACGGAACCCGACTTAGTGTGCGAGCTGTTTTCTGCAACTAGGCCGATTATCGGAGATTCAGGCAGCGACCTACGATAACCTAAAAATGAAGCATATTTCATCAAAAAGCCAAGCTACATTCTTAAACACCAGATTTTCAGGTGTTGTAAGATGTCTTCTAAACATTAATACATTGCGCTAGGGCCAAAACACATACACACGATACGAAGAGCATCCCTTGCTATGGGATAAAACAAAATAATAAGAAAACAGCAGCATGGAAAGGTGTGCCCGCAAACCTATTCTCTAATTTTGATAAACTAAATCAAAAGAAAAAACTGGTAACAATCTTGATACGACGTCGGACGTGCACGATACGACGACGTATCTTGTATATATGTTTTGGCCCTTACTTCAAGAGATGGCAAGTATTATCAAAACCATAGATTCAATATAAAATCCCTTAGCCCGACAGCAAATGAATAAAAATGATCGTCTTCTCATCCCAAATACTAATAAAACGATCAATAAGACAAACCCCGATTCAAAGTATCACATGTTCGGCAGATGAACTGCTAAAACAAACAAAAGTCGTTCGCTTTGAAAGTGTACACGTGTGGGGACGCCGCGTGTGAAACGCTCACCACCAATTACGTTATGTACACGTTGATAGGGCTGTCGCGCAAGTTTCAGAACTTTTATAGACACTAAAAGTGTCTGCTAAAATTAGGACTGTCCAAAGTAAACAATCGTGATAAGTACCACGCGATCGCTCAATACTGGAACTGGACAGAGATGTCATAAGAATAGAGACTCTTCCCTCAATTTAGGAAGGTAAAGCCACACAAATTTTGTACTCTATACCTGATTTCTGCATTCATATTAACCTTTAACTGGGATCGTGTGTCGGTTTGGGCCTGGTTGAAGCAAAATTGTCTTCAAAACGCGAGCCATTTTAATTTTGTGCATCCAGCTAATCTTATTTAAGTAGGTAACTATCAACTAGCTGAAATAGGTGCCAGATATAAGAGGCCTATTTTTTTCCTTGAAATGATCATTTCTTAGCAGATTATTCAAAGAAATATAAAGATCTCTAGTTTAATTGCAGAATTACGTAGATCGGTCTATTGTATTTTTGATAGCGACTTCAAATAATAGCAAAACTCAAAATGAATATTCAAAGTTCATAAGTTGTTGTAACGCCTCAAAACTTTAACATCGTTTTACGCTAAAATACTGACATAAAATTCACAATTTTCAAATTGTGTTTACTTGTTCTATATTTGTTTTGTTGATTAAGGCTTTATTAAAAAAAAAACATCGAAGTCCAGACAAATAAAATGCTCACTTATTTTCAAACCAAAAACTTGCCAAAATCATCTCAGTTTTCTCCTCAATAAAATTAAATTTCTAAACTAAAGTTAGGCAACGTAATTAAAGTTAACAAAAAATTGATTTCTTAAAAGTGTTTAAATTATGTTTTAAACACATAAATTGAAACACGTAGGATAAATTGATTTCAATCATGTTTATTTGTTGTCGAAAATACACGAACTTTTTGTTCACTAATAAAACAGTTTTTTGATAACCCTGCCTATAGGATAGGGAAGTCAACCGTCTTGGCACCGTGCCAACAGTACACAGTATCGAAATATGACAGATTTCAGTTCAGGCGATAGTAATGCGATGTTAACTTTCTTCCAGGAATGCGGACTGTGTCTTTGATATGTAATGTTAATTTTAATATTAATGTCTGGCATGATGACAGTGCTGGTATTATTAATGTGTTGTAAGAATATGGTATAATGGCACCCACCTAGATATTTTTCATAGGAATTATCAGATTATTAAAGGTAGTTTTTTTTTGTCCTACTATGGAATGATCGTTGCCTCGCATTGGATTACGCAGGTTGCCATTCAGAAATTCTGTTCTGCGTGTAAAAACCTACTTATTAGCTTTTTAGAGTAATCATACGTTTTTGAAAATGGAGTTTCCATTTTCAAACGACTTTTATTTAATAACATGTTTACTTTGGCTTTTGTATTAGCAAAAAATAACGTATGATTACTCTAAAAAGCTAATAAGTAGGTTTTTACACGCAGAACAGTATTTCTGAATGGCAATCTACGTAATCCAATGCGAGGCAACGATCGTTCCATAGTAGGGCAAAAAATAATACATTAAAAAGTTTATAAATACACAGGCTTTCAAAACTTAGTACTACACGTTTAATGTCTATTCGCGCATCAATTTATAACTACTGGACAGTTTGCAATGTGATTTTCACTGTTGGACAGTTTAGGTTTTTATTTAAAAACTGGTGTAATTGGTATCTCAATCCAATGAGTAGGTCATGCAATTTAAAAAAAACTCTTGGTATTAATTTTAATTTAAAATTACGACATATCTTCTCATCGCAGATACTGCAGAGCCTCAAGACGAAAGTTTATAATCAGTGCGTGTTGCCAGTGATGACATACGGCACTGAGACGTGGTCGCTAACTATTGGTCTCATACACAAGCTCAGAGTTGCGCAGCGTGCAATGGAGAGAGCTATGCTCAGTGTTTCACTACGTGATAGAATCCGAAATGAGGAAATCCGTAGAAGAACGAAGGTTACCGACATAGCTCTCAGAGTTTGCAAGTTGAAGTGGCAATGGGCAGGCCATATAGTTCGCAGAACCGACAACAGCTGGGGAATAAAGGTTCACGAATGGCGACCACGAACAAGCAAGCGAAGTGTGGGGAGACCCCCCACACGATGGACCGACGACATTGTAGCCAGCGCAGGAAGTCGGTGGATGGAGGTGGCACAAGATCGCTCGTCATGGCGCTCTTTAGGGGAGGCCTATGTTCAGCAGTGGACTTCTAAAGGCTGACATGATGATGATTAATTTTAAAAGTGTGGTACTAAGTTTTGAAGGATATAAGGATATATGTACCTACTGTATTCTGAGGGAAAAACGCGTAATATTAGATTGCTTGTGGATTACACAACATGTTCCGGGAACTTTCTAAAATTGGAACATTGCTTAGACAGGTCGAAGTATAATAATAATATGTTGGCCGACGTAACAGCGAGGCAACGACCGTCCCACATTCGTCCAGTATCGGAAATTAGACACGTTACATATTTTTAAAATTAGCTTTGGTTTCTGGTTAAATTATTTGATAAAATTTATTTAGAAAAAAAAACAGAAAACTACTAGTTTAATAAACAGTTCGAGACATAAACAATAGGTTAACTTTAAAGGAGAACAACTTTTAATAGGAAATAATTTAATATTTTGTGTTCTAAAACACATCGTTAAAACGTGTACTACATAAAAACAAATAAAAAGAGAAAGAAAAGTCGTTTATTGGGCAAAAACACAAAGATTGAATTAAATAAAATTGATTGATTTATCACATAGGTGAACCTTTTATGTAAGGTTATTATAATCCATAAAAAGCGTAGGTTAAAGAGATTATAGGTTATAGATAAATAATTATAGGTTATAGATAAACGATTATAGGTTATAGGTAATGGGAGGCAGCATTTTCTTGTGTAAGCATCAACACAACATCAACATCTACTATGATCACCAAGCCGCCTGCCAAGCGTGGGTGATTATGACAACCCCTCCCCCCCCCCCCTTTTTATAGGGGAGGCACTGCTGAACACGGTTCAGCTGTGGACTTCTTCAGGATGGTGTGTTTGATGTGGTTATAGGTATATTTAGGTCAGTGGTTTGATATACAAATAAGATCCGGATTTAGTGGCAGATCTGATTTTCCTATTTTTATTGGTGGTCGGAAGATTTATGACTCATATATTTAGCTACTCTCTATACGTTTGATAAAACGTACCTACATTAAAAATAGTGAGCGTTTCGTTTTTCAAAGAAAATTAAAACCTAATATGCTTCTCCCAGTGTAAGTAAGAAAGTCAAAGGTAAATTAAATAAATTCCTACCCCATTTTTACTGGAAATTCTAATGGTTCATTTTGTAACTCTACTTAGTCTTCAGTTGACAAGAAAAAGCTTTTATTCCCCTGTATTTTAATCCTCAGCTACCAAGTTTGCGTAAATAAAGCCTATTTATCAAATTCCATGCAAGTGTTAAAGCATATACCTTTGATATAGAATAGATATGCAGAAATTTTATATTAAAAGCGAGTTTGTGAGTGTGTGTGTTTTTTTCACTTCTTCACGCTGAAACGGCTGAACACATTTTAATAAAATTTGGTGAATGTTTCAGCGAATCCTGCTTCTTTTTCTAAAAGGCCAATTACATTATTAGGTCACATTTCCAGACTTGTATTGAAACTTATGAATGACATCAGGGAAACACATTTGAGTTTTCTTTCTGAACTAGGAAAAGTTAAGAATGAGGTTCTGACCAAAATCCGGTCAAGTATGAATCTGACTCGTGCACTAAAGGTTCTGTAAGATAATTTTTGTTTTTATTATTTTGTAGTATCCGCCAATATCACATATCCTGTGAAATTATCAACCAGCTACCAATTACGGTTCAAAAGATACAGCCCTTTAAATGTAGGATAGACAGACGGCGTATAGACGTAGTAAGGCTCCGTTCGTTCTCAAGTACTATAGAAATCACAAGTACTATACAAGTACTGATATTGTTAGCGCGCATGGAAAGATATATAATTAGGGATGGCATTCGGAATACGTTTTCAAACCTTGTCTTACACGTGGAGTATAGACCCTTTATTAATATCGTCCCTGCATTTGGTCACGTTTTCGTCATTGATCGCTTCTCGCCAGCTTTTCCCTAGCTCGTCTAATAGTGCGAATCACATGGAATCCTCCTCCCATATGCGGCTTCTATCATGAACCCAATCCAAAGTCCAGCGCTAATAACATTCATGTTTATCAGATTTATACGTTTATCACACTACTATTATAAAGGCGAAAGTTTGCTTGTACGTGTGTGTGTGTGTGTGTGTGCGTGTGTGTTTGTTACTCATTCACGCTTAAACGGCTGAACGGATTTGAAATTTAGTACCAGGATAGCTTATATTCTGGATTAACATATAGGCTACATCCGATCGCGATTCAGGAAAAATAATAATTTGTTGTTTGGGAATTGCCACTTCGATGTCAGTGACAGGTGTCAAAGTGACAGGTGACCCTAGGGGTGCAACAAGCAGGGTTTTCGAAATTTCATTTCTAAAGTGGTGACGGGACTGGCATATAAACTATAAATGAGAAGGTTTGTATGTTAGTATGTTTGTTAGAGCGCTGTTTAATCAGCATCGTCATCATCAATCCACGCTGGTGTAAATGCTGAGCGTAGCAAGTCTGCTAAATAAATAAAAAATTGTATATAAAAGCTTTTTTGTGTTCTTAAGTTTAGTAGGTACCTACAGAAAGGAAAGCATAGCTGGAATAATAAAACGTCGACTGCTAAGTAGGATAAGACCTTTGATACTGATGGATTTTTCTATTTATTCACTTTTGTCAATGTTAATAATAAGTATGTTAGTTCTAAATTCGCTGAATAAAATATCAGGTGATATTTGAAAAAGTATATAGCTCACCGATTTCTTCCGAATGCGTCGGAACCAATAACAATCCCCTGAGCAATCATGAAGACTCAAATAGGTATAAAAAACAGTATACCGTGACATACTGACTGATAGACAACGCACAGCCTAAACCGGTGGACCAAGAGATTTGAAATTATTGAAATAAATAAAATATTCTTTGAGTACTCTAGGATGCACTAATGAGTGATTATTACAAATTCCATCCCTAGGAGGTTTAGGGGTGGCATCTTTGCCAAAGGTGGCACGCTGGCAAAGCCGCAGGGTGTAGCTAGAAATAAAATAAGTAGTTAAACTAAGCAAGACTGACATGTTAACATTGGATTAGTTAACAACCATCTAATCAGCCTCTAGGAAAATATCCCGCGCCTTCCGAACAGGAGATTGATGGAGTAACGAGAACAGTATACGAAAACACGAATCTCAATTAATATACTATATTATATACAAGCTTAAACGTAAACAGTAGTTCGCGCGGACGAAGTCGCGGGCGGGTGCCCGCGACTTCGTCCGCGCGAACTACTGTTTACCGCGAAAAAAGCATCCTATATTCTTCTAGGATATTAAAAACCAATACAATAGTGTAAATATATATGTCTATGGCAATAGTAGGTATAGCACCAATGCTCTTGATGTTTTTTGGCAGACTTGTTATTTCGTTTCCATGGCAATCGTTCCTTACAGCGAGAAATCAACGTTTTCCAGTTTTCTCGTGAAAACTTACAATTTTCCGGGATAAAACCGTATCCAATGTTTTATTCCTGGGTATAAGCTATCTCCATTCCAAATATCATCAAAATACGTCCAGCCGTTATCGCGTGAAAGCTCCTCAAACAACAAACAAACAAGACAACGTTTCACTTTCATATATTGGTATGGATTTCATCTGAAATACTAGTGATTCATCCTTGCGATACCCGAGTATGTCTCATCAATTTTTCATAAAACTAACCAAACCTAACCTTCTTAGTTTTTTATTTTTGGGTCTCCGCGAAACTGATACAGCTTATAAACTACCTAAATTCTAGAATCTATGGCTTATATATTATACGAACTTACATATTCAATTTTATCACTAACCTTGTTGTTTTGCATTCTCATTTCGTTGATTATAATCTGCCAAATGTCGTGAAGATAGGACCAAAAAGGTTAGAATTATAGAATTCGAACCTTTTTTGCTATCTTTGGTAAGATACATAGGTACGAGTAGTCATACTAAAGCCGATTCGTCCAAGTTAACTAGAAGACCAAGGACAAAATCCGCAAGAAACGATCCGACAGAAAACCAAAACTCAAATATTTGGCAAGCTGAAGTGGCAATGGGCTGGTCATATATTGAACCGACAACCGATGGTGTAAACGTGTTTTAGAGTGAAGACTGCGTTTAGGCAAACATAGTGTTTAAACGTTTTTACTTTCATTCTTTTAGTGTAGGGTGCCCGCCGGCCAGGTGGTGTGACGACTATCAAAACAGCTGGCAAGGACTGGATGGGGAAATTCGAAAATCGGGCTCAGTGGCGTTCACTAGGAGGCACCTACGTCGATTCATCAACAGCCCGCATCAGTCCACTGCTGGACATAGGCCTCTCCTAAAGCACGCCACTGAGCCCGATCTTCGGCTCTTCTTTTCCAACCGCTGCCAGCCATCTTGCGTATGTCGTCGCTCCAACTAGCTGGTGCGCGTCCTGCATTACGTTTGCCGAGTCGCGGTCTCCAGCCAAAAATACGTCTACCCCAACGGTTATCGATCCTTCGGCAAATATGACCAGCCCATTTGCCTTTTCAGCCTGCTAATCTCATGTGCTATGTCGATAACTTTGGTTCTCTGTCGAATCACCTCGTTCCGGATTTGGTCGCTCAGAGAAACTCCAAGCATAGCCCTTTCCATAGCCTGCTGAGCGACTACGTGACTACGTCGAGTCACTATCGACGTACTCGTTCCACTGAACGAATAACGGCTGATGATGATGATGATGACGATGACTATAGAATAAATCGCTTTGTTCGCTCAACTGCCAATTCTAAAAAAAAAGTGTGGTACTTTTGAAGGTCAGATTGGTATCTGGTCTTCAAAAGTACCACACTTTACAAATTAAAAAACTTCCCAGCCTATTTTTTAATTTTTTACGAAGTTTGAGTTTTGAAATAAACAACGTTTTATAGCAAATTTCTTTAAAATTATATTACATACATACCTATTTAAAATAAACAATAAATAGGGTCTTTTGTTCGCGCATCAATGTTGGATAGCTTAGGTTTTGACTTAAAAACTGGTATACTTAGTGTTTATTCTCAATCCGATGAATACTACATTTTGTTCTACTGACAAAAATATATACATACTTACATATGTATTTTAGTATACATTAATGCTTTGTTGCATTTGCAATTACATCAAAACTTTTACGTAGAGAGCCTTCTGACTTCTAATACATTCATCAGAAACACGTTAATGCCACATAAATTACGGACACAAGGTAAAAACAGTTAAAATACTACGTTCCCCGCGTAAGCTCAAGATTTATCGCAATCGTAAACGTACTCTAACCTATTTACCAAATAATGTGTTTTAACACGTCAGCTATGAAAACGACTCCATCCGTTTTGTTAACTTTCATCTTTCACTGGAATGTGTATCTCACGAGAGTTTTTTTAATTTATTTTCATCGTTTCGGAAGGTCGCTCTCAACCTGGCCTAAGGTCAGATATACTATTTTTAAAATGTTTGAAAAATAACTTCATTAATAAAACTGTTTAAATTATAACAAGAAGTGTTTTAAATCTCAATATACGATCGAAACGCTTCGTATGAGACGTAAATTACAAACAAATTTACGGTTCAACCTTAGAAAATTAAACAAATATAATAAAATATAATGAAAAAAACAGAGAGATGTTTATTATTATCGCTTCTCATTTTCTTACTACATTTTTGCTACTAGGGTAATGAAATATCTTTATAAAAGATTTGATTATGTATTATTGGTAGTATAATATACTATTTGATTTTTGGACAGTGACGCTTGCTTAGCTTCGGAATGCAAGATAGTGTTTACGGTGGTTAGCAGTCGTTATGCCATGTCAGAGGCCCTTGAGCGGCTTGACAAACTCTGACATCAGAGGCCAGCACTACCTCATACGACTAACAAACAAACGGTGGCTGAACTGGCAAAGCATGTGCCGCGCAAGGGCACGGTTGTTTTTCTATTTTTTATCTACCAAAACTACCAATAATGTTGGTAATTTAGTACTATTTTAGCTGTGTTCAAAACTGGCCCACTAGTACTTAAATACATCTCCGTGTCATCTAAGTACATAAACTACATAATCATTCCTTCAAACAATAACACTGTGACTAAATATAGCCAGGCTCGTTTACGAAACCTCACCTCCAAACAACAAACTCCTTAAAAGATACGTAAGTACGTAAATACCACCGAAATAATAATTTACAACTTCTAACAATATCATGTTCCCTATACGTAAATGTTTAGTTAGGCAAACGTTATCCCAATATAGGCAACCCGCTGTCTCTAAAAAGGCGAAGGAAATGTAATTTACAATAATTAGCCAGATATATGTAAGTCATGTTCAAATAACAGGGCCAACACGAAATAGGTCTCGAAACTGTCAATTTTATCACAACCACAGAATTAACACCCACAAGGTTACCAGACAAAAACTTCAACCCTCTGACACATTAACCCGTCGCTGAGTGAAACGGCCAAACGTCACCCCTTTATTATATCGACAAAAAGTCGAGCACTTCATTAACCCGTCAAAAGAGTTTAACGAAGTTCATCGTCGACCTTAATCCTGAGATTTCCAAACTGTCGTACTCTCGCCCTTTTTACCTAAATGGGGACTTGGCCTTGACATCGTGGTGTATTTATACTTTGACCGCACGGCTCGACATTGAATACGCGTGACCTCATATTTTGGGCCACTTTATTAGGTATGTGTACCTATTTGTAGAGCCTCGATACCCGATTGATTTGAGCTAGCTCAGTCTGGCTTGTCTTTTCCGCTTTCATTATTTCAGCGACAGTCGCTAGCCTAATAGTTTACATCGCGCTGTGACATAGATTAAAATATTTTTTTTGTTTCGTTTAATAATGTGACTTGAGAAGTCACTGTTTTGGGAGTTGTTTAATGTTTGATGACTCCTCAAAAATGCTAGTTTATACAAGTCCTCCTTGTACAATTGTATGTCCTAAAGAATAAATACGTAGGAGGCGGTTGTATGGAAGAGATCGCTTTTAGCGATAAGACCGCTGTACCTATTTTCTCAGAAAATTCCTACATCTGTTTCTTTTCCTTGAGGTCAATAAAGAGTTATGGTTAAAGATGATAGATAGATAGATAGATAGATAGATAATACTTTATTGTACACCATTTTTAAAAAATTACAACGGGCGGACTTATCGCTAAAAGCGATCTCTTCCAGTCAACCTTAAGATCAAGATGATCAAGATGTTTAAGATTGTTTGTTTGTGGTTGTCAAGATGTTTATTTCTCAAAAGAATATTTATTCACTTTAATGAGAAATTAAATATATGATACAATATTTGGGCATCACGTCGCACTAATGCTTAAAATATATGATACAATATTTGGGCATCTCGTCGCACTAATGCTTAAAATATATGATACAATATTTGGGCATCACGTCGCACTAATGCTTAAAATATATGATACAATATTTGGGCATCTCGTCGCACTAATGCTTAAAAAATAATATTAACTAATGTAAATGTGGGTAGATGAAAATACAAGTTATTTGCAAAACAAATGGATAGTTCATACAATGTTCTGCGATAATCATGTTTACTATACAAATCTGGCATCACTGGAAGCGGCATGGCCTTTGTAAAGACATGTAAGTGTAGCCTCTTTTTATTGTCGTGAATTATATATATATATAATATTTTTCTTCGAAAGTTAGTTGTGTATATCTCATAATTATATTATTGTATGTTTATTAAAAGGTTAATCTATCTATTAAAATAATTACAATTACACATGGCCTCAGAAAACTGGTAAGTTGATGAAACCCATTAAGACAAAACACCTGCATCCATTTCCATTCCGTTCATTACTTTTCGAAGTACACACATTACAACTGAGGAATTTGTATATGCAATCGTTCGTAGTACATAATATCACATATGGTAGTGCTACTATGTATTCTGTTTCCATATCCTACTTCAGAGTTAATCATTTTCATCCCTATTTATAAACGTATCTGTAAAACTGTTTTCGCATGTTATTCAGGTATACCAATAAACATTTTCCAAGTAGTTCTGCTTCTGCGTGCACAATCTGTGGGCACAGATCAACAAACAGAGATTATAATATGTAACTCAAACAATACAGAGGAGATAACGCCTGAACTGTGTATTCGGCTGTTTTGTATTAATGGAGAGACTCGGAGCTTGGCTTGCTATTAACATAAAGTGATTTGAAAGTGGCGATTATGGTAATGATGTTTTTATGCTAAATTAAACAGAGTTTTGCTAATCAACGACCGGTTAAAAGCTCTTCGAATGAAAACATACGTTCTTTTCATCTTGGAAGCTGTTTAAAAAATATAAATATGTGATTATTAAAGAGTTTGTTTGTTTGTCGTTGTGCTGGCCTCTGGTGTCAGATTTTCAGGCCGCCGAGGGCCTCTGACATGGCAATAGCAGTTGTTACTGCTATTAATCAATAACAGCCGCGACCGACAGCTTAACGTGCCCTCCGAAGTACGGAGCGATGGAAAACCGCACATAACTTAGAAAAGTAATAGTTGCTTAGCCTAGGATTGAACCCGGTATCGTTGGATTCTATGTTGCACTATTGAACCGTTAGGCTACCATCGCTTAACAACTTAAATGACTCAATAAAAAACTAATTCTATTATCATAATAATATCAAAGTACGATCAGATGTATGAAAGTTTATAACAGTAGGCATTTTGCAGAAAGTAGGCATTCAGCTAACAAACCTCTGCAAGGAAGTCAGTCTGCAACTTGAGAAACAAGACCGAGCAATAACCCTCAAAGATAATCTATACTTATAATAAATTGGAGGCTGTTCTGTATTCCATACTAAAACTAAAACTGTTTTTTTTTTTTCATTTTTGTCTCTGTCTGTCTCTCTGTCTGTCTGTATCTTGGCTAGTTATCACGCCGAAACTACTGAATGAATTTAAATGAAACTTGGTATGATTACTGTTAGAATTTGCTTATCAAGACCTTCAATTTGATACCCATATTGTAAATTTCATAGTTTTTTTTCGAGTTTGAAAATGGTGTCATAATGCCGACATAACGAATGTTTTCAAAAATAATATAGCCTTTGTTACTAGGGTGGATGTAAGATTCTAACGATACCCCACACGTGTAAATCTGTTCAGGCATTTAATAGTTATGGTGGAATAAAGTAACTCACATACATACAAACATACATATATGAATACTAAAAATATATTACTCCTTTTTTGGGCATTCGTGTAAAAATAAAGGGTTTTTGCGGGATATGGGTCCAAATTCGTTACATTGAAGATATTTAGTACATTATTTTTGGAGGCATTTCTATTACTTGTACTGAAGCCAAAACACGCCGAAACTAAAGAATGAATTCAAATGAAACTTGGCATGATTTGAGTTCATACTACGAGGTAGAACATTGGATACTTTTATACCGGTAAATTAAAGGGTCCCCGCAGGATAGGAGTATTTTCTTTGGAGTTGGTATTCATGTTTTACGGTTTATAGTTACTTCCGTAGTTCACCTCTAAGATACTCAAAGAATATTCTTCCAAATTTCAAAAACCTAGGTCCACCTGTTTAGGCTGGGCGTAGTCTGTAAGTCAGTCAGTCAGTCAGTAGGTATGTCACGGTACTGTTTTAAATGCATGATTAAAATATTGTTATAAAACACATATTTTTATTATTCTGCCCAAAAGTGAAGGGCATCTATACTTATAATAAAGCAGTAAGTATCAAAAAAACTGGTAAAGGAGTAGTAAACTACCTAGGGTACTAAACTAAGCTACTGAAAAATAAATAAATTTTTAAATTCGTGTTTGTCTGTTAGTCTGTTCACGCATCACGTTAAAACTACTGGACCGATTGCGATTCGGTTTTCACTGTTGGATAGCTTAGGGTTTGTCTTATAAACTGGTGTAGTTATAATCTCAATCCGACGAGTAGAATAGTAGCAATCAATAAAATCTTTTTGAGGGCTGAAGAAGTTTTGTTTAAATGTTGGTATAGGTCGCGTCATGTAAAAAGAACGCTGGAAGAAAGTGGAGGCGGTTTGTTTGCGCATGGGTACACTCGCGCAAAAAGTACTAGGCCTATTGTTTTAAATAATTATTAATTAGCCTTTCGCTCGCAGCTTCGTATATTGGTTATTCCTAGGTAACTGCAAAACCACCAAATAAAACGACAAATCGCCTAATGCGCAGCCTAACCGCCAGCGTTCTTCTTTCATGACGTGACCTATATTTTGGAGTTTTAGACATAGACATAGATATATCTTTAATGTGACAAAAAAAACAATGAACAAACAGGTTAATCAAATAATCAATTTTAGGCCTTGGAATAGTAATAGATAGAGTTATTTAACCCTAGAGAAATGGCCACGCGTGCGAAGCCGCGGATACAGCTAGTATCAGATAAGATTTTATTTTCGTATGGGAGTTTTCCCATTAATATATCCACTAGCATTATTCGATAGTTCTCGGAACATTAATCTTCGAAACCCACCGTCAAGAGTGGTACAGTCATCGATTCCCGACAGATATTAATTATCAGGAGTTATGAGCCTGCGGATGGTAATACGTGGGAAAAAAACCTGCGAGAAAAATAACTTACACCTGAATTATAAGAGCTGTTTTTCAACCGTTTCTAGTTACTTGGGAAGGTTATGATATGACACACACTGGTCTTCAACACTTAGTACCATACTTTTCAAATTAATAGAGCTTTTATTAAATTTCTTGGCTCCTACTCATCGGATTAAGATACCAAGTACACCAGATTTTAATTCAAAACCAAAACCATCCAACAATGAAAATCGCATCGAAATAGATTCAGTAGTTTTATTTAAAACTTTGTACCACACTTTTAAAATTAATACGTCTTATTTTTTTATTAAATCGCTCGGATTGAGATTCAAGTATACCAGTTTTAAGTCAAAACCTAAACTATTCAACAGTGAAAATTACATCGCAATCGGTCCAGTAGATTTAATGTGATGCGCGAACAGACAGACATTGCGTGGTACTAAGTTGTAGGTGCGCTATTTTGTGAAGTTGCCTTAACAAGGAACTGACAGAGAGCTATGATCTTGAAGACCAAACTGATTGGCACTAATGCTATTGGCTATAAGACCAATGAGTTTGCAGAAATTCGTAGCAACATCCTTTGTTTTTGTTAAATTTGTTTACTGGTCCTTATGTTTGTGTCTAAGAAACAACTAATATATTATATCGTACCTATAGTAAGGAATCAATAGGTTATGTTTAATGCTTTGTATTGCAAATATTTGTTCTCGAACTCTCCGCCGCCACAGATGAGATAACAATAACTATCACCGTGGCCAAGTTGTTGTCGATCTTCGAAAACGTTACGTCACACTGTTGTCAATTACATGTTTACGTAATTCGATTGTTTACTACGGAGTCCTTAAACAGCTCCTCGCCTCCGCCCATATGTGTACATGTGCGCCTACACTCCACGTGTATTACAACATATTTTTTAGGTAGGTAGGTAAATGAAATTATGTATTCATTTACCCGGCGTGCGGTTTCATATCAATCGGACACTGATGTGGGTTAACCATTTTAGTAATTTGATTTAAGACTTATAAGCGTTAGGACATCCCCATTTTTTATGTTCTGTTTCTAGTAAACATGGAACATTTCGTGATAAATATCGTTGGAAACTCACACACCAAACCTGAGACCTAATTCTATACATGGCCCTCTTGTACTCTATTAATCTTGACGCATTCGCCCGATTCTAACGCTCACTTAAGCCTTATTTAGGTTCTACCCCTACACATAACTATTCCATGTGTCTATCACGTACTACTCTTACCTAAGAATTTCATGTATTACTTATAGGCACTTACCTCTAAGGGCACTCGATCGTTCGCAGCGCCTCGCATGAGATTTATGTTCCGATCGCAAAGGGACCACGTCTCACTTATAAAGTCATAAACTTACGCTCCCAATGAATGTTATTATTATGATGTCTTAAAATTTGAGTTGTACCAACTTATGTTAAATTTGTAAGAGCCTCATAAAATAATTCCTCCATAACTCCCTGCACCTTTGCGATAGAGAGATAGAGTCTTTGCGATAGCTTATGACATCTGTCAGTTATGTCATCTTTACAGATGTAACGTCTCACTTCATTTCACGTTTGTTTTTATTCCGTTTAGTGGAGTTTTCACGTAGTATCAACAAAATAAGTCCACTTCACAATAAAATAAATAATAAAATAAACAGTCGATAATAAACAAAGAAATACGTAACCTTAAAATGTCTATGTGTTGTCAAGATTCTAGGTATTTCTTGTCTTTGAATTAGTATGACCATCCTACACGTTATGTAATCTACAATCGTAAACAGAAATTTTACTAAGCCAATATGGCTTGTTGCAAACAAATTTTCATCGCAATATCGACCCCAACGCACCGTATTGAATACGGTATTGAATGACTGTAATACAAGTTCTGATTGAAACAGAATGGGTGGTTGCTACGCTAAAATTTCAAACGCAACCATCACAGACAACAATAAAAGCGACTATTTAACCTGTGGTGATGAATAGTCCTTTTAGCCTCGTCATTTCGTGCTGGCTTGGATAAGTTTTCTAAATCATTTTGCGAATAATTTTGGACAAACCTTTGTCTTTATTTACCTGTTTACCTAGTGGAAAAAAGCCCAATATTGGGTAAATGTTTCATATATCGTGTGACCTCTAAATTGCTTTTTGCTTTAAACTACTGGCTATCAGGCCGTAATATTTTTGTATAAAAATTGTATGTAACGCTTGTGAATCCACGAACTGATTATTTTATATTTATCTGTAATCTTGTGTGTAACTTTACTGTGCATCTTACGTGCCAGGCTTTTGATATTGCAGACCTGGATTGCAATATCGCCCGGTACAAATTTTAAATTTAGTAACGGAAATTTTTACTGTTTTTGTTCATATTTTCTTTACTTTCCTTTAAGTTAATTTATTTAACAAGTCATTGCAAAAGTTAATACGGTCAAACTATGCTTGTTGGTTGTCGCTTTTGTATTTCCTGCATTTCGGGATAATTTACTCCCAACTGGTGAAATTCATTTAAAACTATGCGTCTTACGTACTGTATTTTTATATTTGTATACTTATATCCGACCCTTCTTGTCTTTCACACTTGTACATTACTTTTAACTTTTTATTTACTACTTTAATGTCAATCTTATGTACCATACTGGCTGCCACATCTACTTCCTTGGGGCTTAACTGAAAGAGGCCGCGTCCGGCATGGTGGACCCCAAAGAACGAAGACCTGGTGATGTACGGCAGCCAGACCTACTGAACCTGGACTAAGACGTCTAATTCTACCGATCCAGGCTTTTTTTCCTTTGATACCCCCCTAGGGTATCAAAGGAAAAAACGCAGACCAGCACGCTGCCACGGGTCTATGGACACCTGTCCTCCGGGAGCTGCAATGCGCACTGCTGCATCACTTCTTGCTGTACCTCTACTTCTGCACCATCTCACCGTGGAACGTCTTTCAAGCCCACTCAGCTAAGTTCCAATCCGTGAGGGACAATAACACGAACATCACCACCTCCTGTACCTCACTACCTGAGATACTTTTACCTTTTTTCTGATTAAACTGGTAGTTACTAACTATATCTTTTTTTCCTACACCTACCACTTCTGCTAGGTAGGTAGGCTTCTTATTATTATTTCTTTCTAAACCTAAACTGCCAGGTGACAAAGACTATAATAAAGATATCAAACTGTGAATAACCATTCATTATTGACAGCTTGTCTCCACCCACTCTTGAATTTAAGCCTCCTCTCCTCCTCTTATTATCTCCTGATTGTGCTACATTATCAGATTATCACAGACCTTCAGATCTACTTCATAGCCTTGTAGAATAGGTACAAGTTTGACAGTTCCGCAGAATTAGGCATAATTTGTAAAATTTGCCATTTTGCGACCTAATGCGTGCGATTTTCATTTTCGGCCGTCGGAAGTCACGTGGATTGACAACCATACGAATGCCACATGCCGCGATCGGACCGACCGCGATTGTTTACGTTACAGGGTCCCAAGTCTCTCAGCTATTTTCAAAAAGCCTTGCCACAGCGATACCTCTGAGATTGGAATGTCTGTAGTGTCAAATTTGAAAGTCTGCTAAATCAAGTATTCCATCGCAGTTTTATATCAAAAGCACGGGTGTGCTACGGCTTCCGCAAATCCCTTGAGTATTGCCACTAAAATTAAATTGATAATACTCGTAGCTATCAATCAAGCGTCAACGTCAAAACATCATTACTGTTGTTTTCTAGTCAAAATCAATCGATAGCAGCTATCGGCCCGCGGTCAGCAGACTAACGGTAAAAATCTGCGATTTGCATGCAATCGACTTGCATTATCGTGATTCAATAAAGGGCCTGTTTTCGCGTTATCAGTCTGCGTCTTGTCTCCATGGATAAGCGGTCTAAATCACTAGGTATGTATAACTAGGTATACCAACGCATTCTACGCTGCAACTGCTGCAAGGCGCTAGGCACGCTGTAGTAGCAGTAGCGGCAAATTCTGGTAGCGGTTTCCATCCGATGCCGTTTTTAGTTTTCATTGTGGACAAACAAATGAACATTATTGAGACTGAAATGATAATCAAAATCAAAAGGATGAAAATGACTTCGTTTGCAGCGAGCATACAATATCTATAGCAGCGAGCTTTGGGCTCGCTCGGCGCACATTTTAATTTCACTTTGCATAACAGTACAAGAACAAGGCAGAACATGGTTTGAATATCAACAAGCAAGCACCGTTTCATGAATTTTTCATTCGTATAAATTTAGAGAAATGAAAAGCAAATGTCATGATTGCAGCAAATTTAAAAAAAAAACTTTATTAAAATAACACCACAAGCAAAGAGCTTACACTAGATGTGCCAGGGACTTTGCGCTCGTGATTATTTAAAGTACCATTCAGTTATTCCAGGATATTAGGTGTTATGTGCCTAATACTACTAATATTCAAAACTAGAACTAAGTGGCTTGAGCCCTCAAAAAGATATAAACATATGGCTAACTATTTTTTATGTATAACTTTAACGACTGCTCGGCTTCTTCTCATCAAACCTAATTTGCACCGCAAGCTCTCATTGGTCAAGTCTTCATTTATTTCGTGATAGGTATATACTAACTTTTCGGCCTAGTAATATAATTGTCTGGATAGCTTCCACGGGACATAGTTTGACTTTGGATCTTTAGTACCGGAGTTCAAATTCCAACTGGAGTGTTTACATTTTGCACATCAAAAATAAAATGTAATGGCTTATAACTTGAATATGGCCAAGCTAAGGCGGAAAGAGCCGACGAGCCACGGAAATTCATTACTGCCCTCTCTGAATGTCTTGAACAGAAAATACCTACTTTGCTTCCTTTTCTTCCAGGAACCAATCAGTGTTTTTCGAATAGATGGGATGAAAAAGATATTTAACGACTGCTCCGCTTCTTCTCATCAAACCTAAGCTATTCAACAGTAAAAAGCGCATTTCAATTGGTCCAGTTGTTTGTCCGCACAAACATCCAGACAGACAGACACGATTTTTAGAAACGTTATATTCTTCTTTGCCTCATTTTTAATTCTTGTTTTTTTTATAAATTATCTTGTTTGTGCAGACGGTTTGTTCCTTAATGCTATTATAAGTACTAGCTGTGCCCGCAGCTTTGCCTGCGTGGTCATTTCACTGGGTTAATTGAACCTGTGTGTTATTCCAGGCAAAAAAGTATCCATAAAGTACAAAATACTAAATTTCGTTCAACCGTCAGAAAGTGTTTTATATATTGCTGAGCTTTTTTTCATCGGATTAAGATATATACCAAGTACCCCAATTTCTCAGCTATCCTACAGTGAAAACCACATCGTTATCGATCCAGTAGTTTCAAGTGATGCTCTAATAAACAGATAAACAGACAGTCAGACACTATTTATATAAATTTTATATTCTTGTTCAGTAGCTTATTTTAAGAACTCTAGGCCATAATTTTTAATAATCCTCTTTAACAGTATTTTTTTACTTACTGCATAATTATAAGTATTGATAGATAGATAGAACTAGCTTTCGCCCCCGACTTCGCCCGCGTGGACTACAGTTTATCGCAAAAAAAACATTCTATGTTCTTCTTGGATATTAAAAACCAATGCCAAAGTATAGCGCCAACGCTCTTGATGCATTTGGACAGACTTTTTATTATTTCGTTTCCACGGCAACATGACATTAAGATTCCTTACAGCGAGTAAATTACATTTTCCAGTTTTTCCGTAGAAACTTAAAATTTTCCGGGATAAGCAGTATCCTATGTTAGTCTCTATATTGTTCAGTACCTATTTACAAAGTTTCATCGGAATCCGATTAGCCATGAAAGCTCCTCAAACAAACAAACAAACAGACAACGCTTCACTTTTCTATATTGGTGTGCATAGACTAATCATAAGGTAATTATGTGTCCTATTTTAAAAGAGACTTGAGAGCGAAATACTGTGTTGATCGTTTATAACTCAGCAAAGCATTCTCACCTATTTAACCTCGAACAACAACAGTCATCCAGCACATTTTAATGGCTTTCAAAGTAATATTAACGGTTTTGTACCGCATATATTTCAACTTCAGCCTCGTAATTTTATCAAACGCTCGAGCTTCGAGTTTTAATTTATTGTAATCAGCGAAGTTGTTGAATCAGAAACTGTTCCACATTTCAAAGCTCGTGCTCAACGAGTGTTGAAAATTGGTTACAACTTACAACGTTGTTGAGTTACGGAGTCGTTATAGACCAATTAATAAAACCATCAAACATTGCAAACACGCATATTTTAAATTTGTTGTTAGGACCCCTGAGAATAGTTTATACCCAAGTTTGCAACCCCAAAAACCCTGTGCCGCTCGCGTAGCGCTCGAAATTCTGGCACATCTTTGATTTTTGTTTCATGTAGAGGCTAATCAGCTATCTATTGAAACTAAATGATCCTAGAGAAAAACTCATGAGAGAAATTTGTAGAGAATTAAATTGTTTGTAAGTTATGATATAAACAAATTAGTAGATGTCTAACTTTTTACACGACTGCCCAAAAAAAGGAGTGTAAGGTTTTTAGGATGCATGTATGTTTGTATGTATGTAAGTGAGTTTCTTTATTCCACCATAACTTTTAAATGCCTGAACAGATGTTGACGTGTGGGGTATCGTTGGAATCGTTCCATCCCCCCGAGTAACAAAGGAAATATTTAGTTTTTTGTTTCTGCTTTTATATGGGTACCAAATTGAAGGCCTTGATAAGCACATTCCAACAGTATATAATTTATTAGCATAAGTTCTTTTTTGGCAGGGCAGGCGTGTTTTTTTAGCTTTTAAGCCAGTTATTTTCGATATTGACTGGCCTAAAACTTGGGATCGCTCACAAATCAATCCCGTTAATTGATATTGGACATTCAACCATTTCGGAGATAAAATGAATTACCGTTCCGGGCTCGCTACTTAGGGTCTGATTTTAGTTTCAACCTTAGTTGGGTACATTAAGGTGAAGGTCTTGACTCTTGACTCGATTTTGGCCCCAGAACCATTTGCACAAATTGTGTTAAGAACCTACTTAGTTTTAATGAAATCGACCAGAAAGTTTGTGGCTCTCGGGGTATGGCGTTTTCTGTTTACCCTGCCTCTGCCTGTTCTACCTGCCTATTATCTCGCTCGACGGCTATCAAGGAGTGAGTATTGTTCAAAATCAAAGGATATCCATCACAAAAGTTATCCATACCAACATATAAAAGTGAAACGTTGTCTGTTTGTTTGGGGAGCTTTCACGCGATAACGGCTCGACGGATTTTGATGAAATTTGGAATGGAGATAGCTTATACCCTGGAATTAAACATAGGATACTTTTATCCCGGAAAATTTGAAGTTTTCACGGGAAAACTGGGAAATGTTGATTACTCGCTGTAATGAACGGTTTCTGGACCGGAACCATGGAAACGAAATACCAAGTCTGTCAATAAACATCAAGAGCATTGGTGCTATACCTACTTTTTCATTGGTTTTTAATATCCTAGAAGAACATAGGATGCTTTCTTCGCGATAAACAATAGCATGAACATACATAAGTATGCTCATTGAATTAGCATTGCAATTCAGCGGGGCAATGCCGTCAGCATGTTGGTTGGCTGCCAACTGGTAGTGGGCTAGACACTTAGACTACCTATAAAGCTGTAATGGCATGTTGGGTTGTCCAAGCGTTTCATGTAGTAGTTAGCTAGTTATGTTTTGTTGTAGTTTAGTATTTTTAGTTACATAATTACGAGTATGTTACATACATACAGTTACATAATGTTATGTATCTATATGATATTAATAATTATTGTGCCTTAAGTACAGATATTAAGTATTATAACAGCTATGCGGTAATATGTGAACCTTGCAATCCAATGATACAGGGTTCGACCCTCGGCCCCGCATGTTTACTTTTATTAAGATTATGTACGTTTTAGGCATCGTTAACCATCGGGGTCAATAGCTTACATTTTTTATGTCCGAAATCAAGCCGACTACCAGGCCTACTGAGGGTTGGCAAGAAAACTTAAATCCGATACCATTACCGTAATGCCCCCTCTCAATAGAATTGACCTCTCGCCAGCTTCGAAGGCGAGGGGAAGGCTGAATGCTTGGCGGAGAGCCTCGAAGCCTAGTGCACCCCCACCAACGATCACGTTGATCCTGTCCACATCGCCGCGGTGGACCGCGAACTGGAACGTAGGTACGCCCTACAAGCCGCAGTGCAGGCAGCGATGGATTCTTCCAACCCTTCCTCACCATCTGTCAACATACTTAGACACAGACACTGACCTCGCTGGCGAGATCGAAGGTCCCGTAATTAATTCGATTCGAATCGGTGGTCAGTTGTCGAAATAATTCAAAGGGCTCCAGCCATTTCATCAGGGCGATCCAGGGGGTGTTTAGTCAGACCCCCGTAATCAATGGCAACTATCCAAGCCCAGGTTCGTACCCCCTGGGTGCTCTTGAGCAAGTGGCTAAAACTTTTACTTTGGCGTGCGCCTTCTGCGTTACGCATTGCGGCGGAGCGTTTTCGCGCCCGCCTCACCGTCCGGTGACGCTGTAGAGGTCACCGGATATAACAGATTATAGTCCAACAGAATAAATAATTCCTAAAAAAAAAAAACTGACTTTGTTTAAAATCTTTAAGTTATGTCAGGGGCAGCCTGACAAACTCTGACATCAGAGGTCGGCATTACGTCAACTTCTGTACGTACATACGAGTACATACCTACTATGTATAATATGTTGAACCAATTTGGAATGCAATCCAAGATTACCTACTTTTACAAATTGATGTTATTAATTTGTCATTCAACGCTTTAAACGTTCAAGCAAATTATTAAAACTATTCTGAGTACTAAAGGATATTAAATCATCCATTAATCTAATTCCGTTCCACTTGAGCGCTTGCCAAACATTTACTTAACTTTAGTAGAAATTTAATTTAAAATATGGAATTACTATTCCGTGGCTTTGAGTTCCACTTTGAGGCAAACGAACTACGAAATCGGAAGCCTCATAGTTTGAGAGTAATAAGCTAAATGTGGTGTGAGCTAATAGCTAAATTTAGTTTAAGCATAGATCTAGCTAGAGGAGAGAAGAAGCGGCATGCTTTAATATCACGTAAACAAAACCTGGACTAGACATCTACAGGAAAACACACCTACACAGCTAAATTCCCACCGTCCGCGTCTTTCTTCATGTGCATGAACAACAAAGAAGGAGAGACATACTCAGACTGTTGCGCGAAAGTATTACATACTTTGAGGTCACTGCTAAAACATGCTAGCGCTACACAAACGCCACTCCGATTGTGACTAAGGCCAAATAAGGCTTATTGTGTGCGTTGCACCTTACTTTTGCGGTCCACGCCAGAGGAACTGTAACAATAATAATCTTGCCTATTTTAATTACATCCACGAGTAAATTTGATTAGGCTCACGCGTTCGATAGTTCAAAAGATCAAATATTTTGTTAGAATGATAAATACACCCAACTACGTATGTATTGAAATCAAATTTGAGTTTGTCTCTTAATTCAATAAAGAAATATGACCAAGGAATACATAATGTTCGAATAGAAATCATGCTTGTAAAATTCTTGTGTTTGTTAAGACATTATTATATGTACTGTTGTGTTTTAGAAATGTTGGTCTGTCAAAAACTGGTGTGGTATATTTTTATTGGGAGGGCCTCATTTTTGGTAATACTCTTTACTAACGACCAAAATTTTATTGTAATTATCACAAAATAATTAGAAGTACATACAGTACAGTATAATACACGATTATCACTACGCTACATTCAATAGGCCCACATTACGTAACATAATCGTAAATGTTTCAGTAAGCCCCATAACCTAACTGAAACGTTTAAGGGCATATAGCAAATTACGTAAGCGATTACAACCACTCATATAATGTTTATGGTGACCGTACTAGAGACCGCATTATTGCGTGTTTTATAAGGTTTCTTATTTGCGGTGGATCTATGCTGACGAGTTCTTAAGACTGTAGTTAAAGTTTTGCTTATAGGACAGAAGCGATATTTTTATCAGAAAATAGCCTAGAGAGTTTTTTTTTATCGATTTGAGATACTAAGTACACCAGTTTTTAAGACAAACCCTAAGCTATCCAACAGTGAAAACTGCATCGAAATCGGTCGAGTAGTATTTACGTGATACACCAACAGACAAGTGAATACGTATAAATATTTTTTTTCAATATGTAGCTTATTTGTTTGTCGTATGAGGTAGTGCTGGCCTCTGATGTCAGAGTTTATCAAGCCGCTCGAGGGCCTCTGACATGGCTTAACGACTGCTATTAATCAATAACAGCCGGGACCGACAGCTTAACGTGCCCTCCGAAGCATGGAGCGATGGAAAACCGCACATAACTTAGAAAAGTCATTGGTGCGGAGCCTAGGTTTTGAACCGGATATCGTTGGATTCTAAATTGCACTACAGAACCGTTAGGCCACCATCGCTTATTTGTGCCTTAGACTATTGATTTTTAAGGTATCTTTGATTTACAGACTTTTTGTTACTGAAAAGGGGGGTGAGCGTATTAAAACGTAATAAAACCAGTCTTACCCTCTCATGCCAAACAGAATTAAATAAAATTATTTCAAAAAAGACAAGTTCTTGCCTGCTGCTGTTATCGTTGTTAAACAGGAATTACATTAAATCAATTTTGGAATAAAACGTTTAAAGACAAAAGTCTTCAACTAGTGTGTCCTATCTGTTATGACATACGAAGCCGAGTCGTGGACACTCACGGTGCGAAAAGTCCACCAATTTAAGGTCGCTCTGCGGGCTATGGAAAGGAAGAGTTTCTCTAAAAGATCGTATCCGAAATGAGCTGATCCGGCAGAGAACCAAAATTGTCGACATAGCCCCTATAATAAATAAGATAATACGGCGAATCCTATTTACCAACTATGTAAAATTTGAAAAATTCGGTATCAAATACCTCTGAAAACACCTCTATTGTGAACTATTTTATTAGTACTGACTAGTTCGTATGTTTCTTTTAACAAAACAAATAAATCAACCGAAACTAGAACAAACAACATTATAATTTATCCAGAAATTAGCAGGAAACTCTGGCCAAGCATGTGTCCTATTTGCTTAAGATAGGGTTCCCGTTATCATGTTGATATCATAATAAAATTACTATTTGATGTATTCCCGGCAGGACGTGATTAATTTGTAGTTTGTACACAGTTACACATTGTTTTTTTAAATTATCTGATGATTTTTACAGGTAACGTAAAATTTATTAAAATAATAAATAAGGTTTATTATGCAAACTGGTAACATTTTAATTGCTTATCAAGCTTCGTTGTCAAGTCACGTACAAATAAAAAAACTTCAATGACATTTAATTTTCCATTTCTTATTTCTTCAGTCACAAATGCCTAAAACAGGGAATTAATAAAAAAAATGGTAAATTTTAAACATCTCAATACGTATTAACTTTTGGCCATTGGGGGGCCTATTTTTGCATATAAGCACCCCTACCACGTCCTGCCGGGAACATGTCGAGTTATCAGTATCCCTGTATATATATGCTCACCCGCGTAGATGATGATGATGATGATGATAAAAATTCCATATGTTATTCCATGTGTTATTCCAGGACTTAAGCTATCTCCAAATTTCAACCAAATCCGTTCAGCCGTTT
This sequence comes from Alsophila aescularia, assembly GCA_946251855.1. Classification (NCBI taxonomy): domain Eukaryota; kingdom Metazoa; phylum Arthropoda; class Insecta; order Lepidoptera; family Geometridae; genus Alsophila; species Alsophila aescularia. Next base: position 49,412,720 of record OX276381.1, on the reverse strand, counting down.
GAGCGTGAAGGAGTAACAAGCATACACACACGCATACAAACTTTCGCATTTATAACATCATCATCATCATGTCAGCCTTTAGAAGTCCACTACTGAACATAGGCCTCCCCCAAATTATAATATGAGCGTGATTATATACGTACGTATTTATGGAGTAACTATTTCACAATAATCCGGGCCTTACCAACCTCATTTGGGATTTATGTACAGATCCACGCTACAATAGTTTAAAAACAGAGAAGTTTTTTTTTTTTTTAAATTGGAATAAAAAATTGGAAACTGTGTTATACTTACATAGAAAATACATGAGTCAGCTCAAAGGCTACTTGAGTCGGAGTAGAGGTCCGGTTCACACAACTTACCCAGTTCATACATGTCAATGCAAAATATTATGCGAGATTCAGTAGCTGGAAAGCTGCCCGCGCCTGCCGCTTTGTCCGTGAAGAATGTGTTGCGGAGGGATCAAATCTAAAAATCTATTGTTTGACAATCGTTTAACTAATTTAATTTCAGTGAAAAGCTAACTACGGTAACTATTACAGGTAAGAACGGTTTCTTAACTCAATCACAGAATAATTAATAGCTCAACTCAGATTTCATAAAGCCTGCCAAACGAGACAACCACTTCACCGAGATACCAACTTTTAAGACACTCATTAAGATGCAGCTCATCTTGAATTAAAGTTGCAGCTCAATCATTGAGTCTCAATGAGTCATTCAAGTATGAACTACTATGGACATCTACCGACCGGTTACTTAAGACTAACGGTTCCGTTTCACCATTTTGATTGTACCCTAAAATAACGAATTAGCTAAATGTGTTCCAACTAATAACAAGTTTTTCGGATCTGATTCCTGTAACAAGGGAAATATTATAATGAAGTGGTAACAATAAAACTAAATTATGGTGGTATTTGTTACGTTACAGTGAAAGAAACAGAGCGGATTCTATGTATCGTGAAAACTATTGGCAAGGTATAAACATGCATACATAGTCACCCTCATACACACCCTTACACACATTTGTATTAACTATGTCATAGTTTGCAATTACCTACAACATATTTAGTCATTTACATAGTGCAAGTATGGCTCCAATTAATTGTATCATGGAAATCATACTTCCAGGCTCCCACGACACGGGCCTTGAGCCTAGTGTGGAACGGCTGACTTTTTACCCGACTACAGAAAAACCAGAGAAGGGTAACGAGTTTATCAGTAGTATGTATCTATGTATGTGGTTATGTGGATGTTCCACCATAGCGTCGCCCCTATTGGTCCGATTTTGACAAAAGAGGTGTCTATCGATTCGTCTTCATTGCAATAGTGTCATAGGCTATGTTTTACCCGACCGTAGTCGGGTTTTAGTTTTTGAACTTGTATCTTGTTCAAGCAAATGTAATATGCAAACAAGAAAATTTACGCACAATGAAAAAACCGGACAGCGAACTTTAGATCCTTATAGATCCTAAAAAACCGGACAGTGAACTTTAGATCCTTATTGATCCTAAAAGGTCGTTCGAAATGGAAAATGAATACCCACTATTAAGCGGGGAACTGCTCTTTAGAGCGAAACTATCGGTCAAGTTAAAAATACACGTTTTTCTCTGCAACTTTTACTCAATCCAATCTTCAAGACAAACTAAAAACAAAACACACACCACTCAAAAAGTATAAAAAACATAAATCAATAAAAAAAGGACAAATATATACAAAAAAGGCCGCAACATCCACTTTCATTTTTTTCTTTTTCACTGTATGGCATCTGGTTGTCGCCATATTGAATCTTGTTCACAGTATGGCGTCTAGTTGTCGCCATATTGATCCAGATTAAGACAAGTTGCTTGACATAAGAATCATCAAAAATCAGTCCACGCGTTTGGTCTATATAGTGCTGTCATATATAGTTAGACATATATAGGCTGATAAAATAGCAATATATCAACATTCAAAATTCCACCAGCCGTCAAAAATATTTTTATCGATTGCTCGGCTTCTACTCATTGGATTGAGATATAAATTACCCCAGTTTTTAAGTCAAAACGTAAGCTATCCAACAGTGAAAATCACATCGCAATCGGCTCAGTAGATTGTACGTGATGCGCGAACAAACATAAACAGATAGACACGATTTTTTAAAATGTTGTATTCTTGTTCAGTAGCTTATTTTAACCTACTCTTACTGTACTGTACTGTACTCTTATTGAACCTACTCTAGACCATTTCTTTTTTAATTTTCTTCCTTGTACAGACTTTTTCGTTCTTATTACTGTATTATAAGTATAGATAGTTATGTAAATAAAATATGGAAACGTCGCAATAAAGTTCAAAATAAAGTAAAGTACGGCAATTTTGCAGGGATTCCCTGCAAAATTGCCGTAGGGCTGATTGCAAAGTTGTGCTCGATAAAGTTTGCCTTTGATAAAAACACTTAAGTATGTCAGAATTGATGCTTTTAACGCTCGTTATGTTTACATAGCTAAAATAGATTGTGTTTTTATTGATTTTGTATTTATTAATAAAATAAAGAATTAAACTACAAACAAGATTTAATTGTAAAATCTTGGGAAAATTTACCTTTATTGTTGTGATGATTATTATTCAAAACTTTTAGGAAAAATGTACTTAGTAAAGCTCAATTACGGTTATCGTTTGGCCTTTAACCACAATACACATATTGTCCTTACGGACAGTAAAGTATAGAGGCATAGTTTTCGAGTTTGATGCCTTCTGTCAATCGAAGACCGAGGGTTGGCATGCCACTGGCGGATTTTTACCTGAGTACACAAAAGGAGGGTTATGATTTTAGCAGCGTACCTATTTATGCTGAATATATGTATGTGTATATGATTATATGTTAGTCTGTTCATTTTCACAGCGCCTACACTACTTAATCGATTAAAACTTAATATTAGTAAGGTGTCTTTGAGTTCGTCTCGATTGTCCACGTAACATGTTTTAAACCAGTGATAGTAAATTGTTTATAAAGATACCCAAAAAAATAAAAATAAACGGTATTTGTGAGTTTTGTAGACATCATAAATACTGCAATAATAATAATAATATTGGGGCACTTTTATATGACGTGCCAAGATATCCGCCAAGGCACGAGTGTCAGCTGCAGTATTACAAAAGTCAATGCGACCAGCTGCAAAAAACATGTTTATTTGAAGATACTTCCTGTGCGGTACTCGCTATTAGCCGTCCCTACATAACCATTCTCAGACCCTACCCTCCCGGCCCCCGCACCGCGTGCGGTAATTCGGCCATTATTCTACTGTTATTAAAGACAATATTTGTACCTAATGTGCATTTTCTAAGACAATTAAAACAAACGGTATAAGGAACTCTTATTTGTTTTCTTCTCTCTGGTCTTATGGTCTTTCTGTTTGTTTTTGCATCATGTAAAATTTCTGAACCGATTGGAAAGTGGTTTTCACTGTTGGATAACTTAGGATTTGGATTTTGTGTTCGACTGCTGAACAAAATTTGATGTTGTTATCGTTACATAGGTATTTAGGTCTTAGGTCTAACACATCCTACTTTTATGCCAGAAAAATGTATACGCAAGCAAAGCCACGGGCGTTGCGCAGCTAGTAAGAAATATATAATATGTAGGACCCATAACATTATTTTTTCATTGCTTATAAGCTCGCGTTTGCCCTCTACTTCACCTGGTATAGTGTGACGATTTGGTTGAAGGTTGTAAACATGCAAGTCTAAAAGACTTGCTTTGTCTCTCGACTACTTCTGAAACATCTAGAAAAGGACAAGTTATAGTAGTTGATACATTCAGGCGTTACTTTGCAGTAATCCGTATTTAAAATTACCAAAGTAAAAATATGTTGCTTACTTCCGCCAAACTGTTAAATAAAAAGGGGGAGCGGGGGAGGCGAATCGGAGCTCCTAAACGAATGGACCGATTATGTTACAGTTTTTTTCTGTTTGTAAGCTGATGTGATCGAGATGCTACTTAGCTTTAATCGGGGTGGGGGGTCGGAGGTTATATAAATTTCAAATTTGTGCTTGTCATATTAAAGACTAAAACATCCAGTGTTATATCAACCGGATTTTAACTAAACTTGGTTCTTGATAAATAATTGAAGTAATTACCTCACACGGTAATTTTCAAATAGATCCATAACTACAATTCCCTGTACCTAGAAAGCATAAACTATCGATACATAAATATAGCAGTGAATCGCTGTCAAAACAACCAATTCAACAAATCACAACAGAGTACTTAAAAGCCCATGTGACACAGCTTTATGATCGTCATAACCATTAAGCGGATTCGCGGATTGCCATTACAAATCTGGCAATGAAATTAGCATCCCCAGGGTCGGCGAACCGTGGGGATGCGAGTATTCAGACCAAGGGTACCTACCTACTTTCAGTTATACAGGCGTAGGACAAATTGCCTTGCGACAAAAAAGGTGAGCATAACGTTTCACAGTCATAGTTGCTTAAACAAATACGATACATTCACCAACATACATAGGGCAAAGGGAAGAGTACGTTGGATTGGATATACATTAGACCAAATACGAGTTCCTCATTGCATAAGTGGGAAGGGATGGGAACGAATTATGCAATAAGCGAGCGATAAGAGATAATAACGCGTGAAGGTTAATCCTCTTATTATTACTATTCATACGCTGATCATATGACATCCCGGAGGCGATGAGAAATATATGACATCCCGGAGGCGATAAGAACCATGTGACATCCCCGAGGCGATGAGAATTATATGACATCCCGGAGCCGATATGACATTCCGGATGCGATAAGAATCATATGACATCCCGGAGGCGATATGACATCCCGGAGGTCATATGACATCCTGGAGGCGATGAGAATCATATGACATCCCGGAGGCGATATGTTATCCCGGAAGCGGTGAGAATCATACGAGGTACCTCGTAATGAAAATCGCACAGAACCGATAACGATAGTGTTGAGGACTGTCTGTAAGACAGACAGTAAGACAGACAGACTATTTTCAAATTGTCGATATTTTTTAAATATTATGTAACTTTTCTATTTGAATGGTCTGTTAGTTGCTCTATGTATTGTACGTTGATTTGGCTACCAATTTACGTTTATTAAAATATATTACCATTTAAACCGCCATCATTGGCTTCATTCCATCCAAAACCTTACAGTTCAATCGCTCTTCAACAGATAGCTTGCAGAAGAGGCCTATAGGTACTCAACAGTAAGTAAACAATGGCTAAAAGAAGAAACGATTTTTCCTTTCATCGCAAAATTTACCCAAATTCATGCTGCTCTTTATTTTTCAGTCACGTTCCCAAATTATTTTTAAACTAGGCCAGTCTAGTTTATGGGATAAATAATGAAAACAGTTAACGCATATCATGCTAGAAACGTTGGCATGCATAAGAGAAATAAAAACCCCGCCTCAATCGGAGCAATCCCCTCTAGTACCCTACATGGGGCCAGCAAGGCTACAAGACGAGGCGCCACGGAGTCGGCCGCAGCGGGCGCTTGCATCCCCCTGTGACGCCACAGGCGTTAACTAGATTTCATTCTGTTGTAATAACTGCTTCTGTTTCAACGGTGATTGTATATCCTATTTGTGAAAGGGCTGTTAGGATGTGTGATATCTACACAATTAAACTTTATGCCTATGTAAGATATTTTGTAACATGGCGGTGAAAGTACTTTATACAATTTGCTAATTATAGCATATTACGTTTGCACTCCTTTAAATTAGGATTTCTAATTTGTCAACATACTTACCTCCATTATATTAAGCAAGAAGGTTTAAAAAAAGACGGAGTCAACACCGCCACACAAAAAAAGACTCATTCAAGGATTTGTTCTTGATTTTTCGTGAGAACTTCACAGAATTAACTCGATTAACAAGGTCAAGATTGCTGCGATGTGGCGGCCGATCGGCATAACATGGTGTGTGTGCATTAGGCTTCTGCGTACGAGTGGATCGGTATTATGAATTAAAAAAACCATTTTATATCTTTATTTTCGAGAACGTTTAAAAAAAGACGGATTCCACACAGCCAAAACGAAAGCGAATTAGGAGCCGTAGGCGAAAGTAGATATTGAAGTCAAGTTATTTTATGTTTGAAAACTGATGTGATCGATGTGGTTCTTAGCTATATAGAGGGAAGGGGGGTTGAGAAAAGGGGGGTGAGAATCGTATTTTCCGAACGAATGGACCAATTTAGCTGCGGTTTTTCATGTTTCTAAGCTGAGGTAAACAAGATGGTTCTTAGCTATAATTTGGGGGGTAATGGGGGTGACGACCGTAGCTCTCAAACGGATGGAACGATTTTTATGTTTGAAAACTGATGTGATCGAGATTCTTCCTAGCTAAAATGGGGGGTGGAAAGACGGGGGGGGGGGGGGGTTTATATATTTTTTTAATTTGTGCTTGTGTTATAAAGATTTTTGTTATCTGCGCCATAAATGTAACGGTGCCTCGGTGTGCTCTTTTCTCTAAGATAGGTACCAACAACGATGACAAATCTATATATATATCCCCGTAATAACATTTTTAATTCGTATTAGTTTATATTTTAATAGCTTTTATTTAACTTCACTTGTACACTTGTTTGTTGCTTTTATTTAACATATCTATGTATTTTGTCTGTCATGGAATCTTGTAATTCAAATTTCGAGCACTTCCCGATTAGCTGTCCAGCTGAAACTTTCAGGATAGCTCACAAACCGATGACATTTTTTTTTTGTACTTAAAGTCGTAAAAAGTGGAAATGCAATAAAAAAAAATAAAAAAAAAACAAAATGTAACATTAATTAAAAAAAAGCTCGTAAAACTTTGTTTTTTTAATGTACATATTCAGTATCTATATAAAAGATATAAATCATAAAATATTTTATACTTTAAAAAGTAGAATAAGCAAACTTTCAACAAATAAACTCGGAATAACTTATATACCTAGTATAACGCCGGCGTAACTCTTCTAACTAGCGTTATTTTTACCTTTACCCTAGTTTAAGTCCTGAATAACCTCAAAAACGCATATGTGATTTGTTTATATTTACATGCACAGCTTCATTACTTATTAAACAATAAGTATTTTGAAATCTATACCTACAATGGTTTTATAGCAATAATTGAAGTAGAGCAAGTTAATGAATAATTAATCAAATACAGACTCGAAGAAAAGTTAAAACATTCAAAAACAGGGAAAGTCGATAAATAGCGATTTTTTTAAATTGGTATTATGTTTTTAGACCAATTGTTTGGTAGCTCTTTCACCCACTCGAAGAGTAAAGTTATTTTTCTATGCTGAAGCATCGAAAAAATTGCGGCATTTATTTTGAATAGAAATTTCAAAGTGACAGAGTTATGACAGATACAGCGCGGCCATAGGCGAAATTTTACTTTTTATAAAGCTTGTATTGCTAATCGGAGGAATACTTATGACAGAGTTTATTTGAAAGAAACTTAATTATTCTTAGGATATTCTAAGCATAACTATTCCTAGTATAAGCCTCGAATAAACGTGGTTTAAATATTTTTTATTTCTAAATGGGTAAACGTTTCACCGAAACCGTCTGAAATAAAATATGTAGTATCTATCCGTAACTCAATTCTATTTCAACAGAAGAACATCATTAGTTTTATGAGAGAAAGTCATGCAAAAGCAATCGGTTTTCGTAAATAAATTGGAATGGTTCCAGGCAGATCCATTACAAACGATAAAAATATAAGAATGGGTTGTACAAATTGTACCTACTATTGTTTCTTACAAATCAATCATGTTTTGAGGAAGTGTGAATCGTGCCTAGTACCTGTTTTTTTTGTCTGGCTTGAAAAATATGGTTTTATTGTTCGTGACATTAGTTTTTTATGCCAAATGTTTGTGATAACTAGCTTAAAATCTAAATAAAAAAACAAGCCTGCCTTACTGACGACATATAGAATTTTAAAAAAAGTATGTTATTCGGGGGGATGTAAGGATTCTAACGATACCCCATACATCTAAATCTGTTCAGGCATTCGAAAGTTATGGAGAAATAAAGAAACTCACATTCATACATACACACATACATACATGAATCCTAAAAACATAACACTCCTTTTTGGGGCAGTCGTGTAAAAAACATTACACTCCTTTTTTGGGCAGTCGTGTAAAAACAGGAAGCTGACGGACTAACTTTCTCCTAAATAGTGTAGAGTAGACGAAAAGGTTCAAAAGTACTACATATCATCAACATTCGTTCAACTGTCAAGTATTTTTTTATCGTATGCCCGACTTCTACATATCGAATTAAACTGGTACTCATTTAAAATCTGCTATCCAACGTTGAAACCCGCATTTCAATCGGTTCAATATTTACGTGATGCGTAAACAGACAAACAAAACAAACAAAAAATACTACTGAACAAGTTTTTTTTAATTTTGTGTCTGCCGAATAAAAAAACCTGTTTTTTTTAAATCTTCAATGCCTTTTGTTACTGCTTTATTATAAGTATAGAATATATAGAAGATAGAAGATAAATGTGCCAATCTATTTGTCATAAATAAGTCCTGTCGGATCCGAGCTGACGCTCTCTGCTCTGAATTTTGAGTAGTTTTAATTAAGACAGTACAAATCCTGAATGTTTAATCACGTTTCTGCGATTGAGTAAATCATTGCTATTCCTGAAATTAACTGAAATGGTTTCCTAAGAAATCAAGCATAAACCAAATGATAATGTAATCTAAACTTAGAACTATTCCAAAATTTAATTGCAATATTATTGGAATCAAAGTTCGGTTGCGTTATTTTCAAAACAATCTGGTAAAATTTGGTATATATTGGTATATAAACTAACGTGGGCGTGATTCATTATATTTAGATATGTTACGACTGTCACTCACGAGTTATTTCGTCGAACAATTCGACCGGTGTTAGACGCGCGTCGTGCCCTCGCTGCGCAAACTCCTGAGGATGGATGTCTTTAACGTCCGAACACCGGTCGAATTGTTCGACGAAATAACTCGTGAGTGACAGTCGTAACATATCTATATATTATAAATAGGAAATTACCAAAAATGCTACTATCATGTTTTTACTAATCTAAATCATTGAAAATCTAAATTGTTTCAGCGCCTGCCTATTTTGATAATCCTACCACGTCCTGATAACCAACCTGCATGTGGGTAATTTAAATTCTGCTACTTCCATTTCCACGTAATCTGATTACTTCTTTCCAAGTGGGTGTGAGCATAGTGCCGTGGCTCTTTCCTGGGGACACACCTAAGCCGCTAGCGCGATTGCAGAATCGACTAACATGGCAACATTATCTAATTTTTGCTTAGTAGATGTTGTTCACGTTATTTATTTATTTTATTTTATTAAGGTGTAAACAGTTTACAATTAACGTAAAATTAACAGCCATAACAAAAATACATACAACAATAAGGATGGCACTAATCCATACCAATATACAAAAGATAAACGTTGTCTGTTTGTTTGTTTGTTTGTTTGGGGAGCTTTCACGCGATAACGGCTGGACGGATTTTGATAAAATTTAGAATGGAGATAGCTTATACCCTGGAATAAAATATAGAATACTTTTTATCCCTGAAAATTGTAAGTTTCTACGGGAAAACTGGAAAATGTTGATTACACGCTGTAAGGAACGGTTACCATGGATACGAAATAACAAGTCTGTTATTAAACTTCAAGAGCATTGGTGCTATACCTACTTTTGCATTAGTTTTTAATATCCTAGATGAATAAATATAGGATGCTTTATTTCGCGCTACGCAGTAGTCCGCGCGGAAAAAGTCGCGGGCGGGAAAGCCAGTATCTAATATGATGTACCTGCTTACTGGCAAAAAGTAACGTAACGACAGGGTACCCGCTCATACTGCTCAGGACGCTTATCCGCTATGCCACACGAAATTCCTTGCTGAAAACATGTGACGTCATGACGACAATTGCCTAACGATTCCATAAAGATATCTTAACGCGCCGCGTTACGTGTGAGAATGGTGTCACAGCGAATAAGGGCCCAGACTCGCCAAAGAGTTTAGCGCATCGTTTAAGGCGCTATGGGAGCCAATTTTTTTGTCCTTCTCTTCAAGGTGCAGGTTAATCAGGACAGGTGATGCATCTCAGGAGCCAGGACAGGTGATTCATCTCAGATTTTAGTTAAAATTTTCAATGTAATGTGTGTTTTTTTAATATCGTTACGATTTAAAAAAAAACTGATTACGCAGAATTATTTGAATGGTTATTGGAATTACACACATATATTTTTGTAAAATTACCTTCGATAGGTACTGAATGAAGTTGATTCATTTCATCGACGGGAACGTCAAAACGGGTGTTTTTTAGGAAACTTCGTTTTTTTTCTATCGAGCCTAATTTATTAAATCCTGTTTGTTTTTAAGTATTTTGTAAACATTTATTACACATAAAAAATAAAGTCATTTAACCGTTTTCAAAGTTTTAGTTTTAAATATTCGTGAGGACGAATCGTAAAATTTAGACCCCATTTCGCCATAAGGATGTAACTTGGTGTAAAGAACAGCGCATTACAGAGAAACGAAGTGAATGTACGAATGAAACGTACGAATGTACGAATTGAACGTGTATCGTCAGAGGTTAATCTCTTCAAGCAGTCGATTTCAGCAGTTGATTTTACTTTGTGAAAATGTAGTTTTACTTACTTGCTTGCTTGTCTTATGAGGTAGTACTGGCATCTGGTGTCAGAGTTTGTCAGGCCGCCCTAAGGCCTGCGCCATGGCTTAACGACTGCTATTAATCAATAGCAGCCGGGACTAACAGCTTATATCAGATTTCTATATAATCAACCGACTAACAACGAGGCGTCACATAATGTTCCACAAGTTTTTATGGCGACGAGTTTCCGTAGTTTCACCGAATTAAATAACTTTGACAGTTCACAGATGTTGTTTGTTTTTTCATAGGAACACAATAACCGACTATAACCTATCATATCCATAGATATTGGAAACTGGCATTAACCTACTTGCATATTCTAACCACAATTAATTGACAACGAGTATGTACGAGTGTGTGAGCGCTTTTTCAGTGAAAAAACATTCACCGCGTCAATTCGAAAAACTGTTCTCAGAACTACGTTTCAGGATGCTGACTGTTTAGGTATGTCCAAAGCTTTATTTGGTTTCAATACTTTGAACTCGTAGAGCTAGATAGAACATGGAAATTGCGCGCTTGAACAGAACTGTGCTACCCTCAACGCTGACCTCTCTACTTGACGCCTACGCTTGCAGTTAACGCGACAAGTGACGTGGTACATAAACCTAATCCACTGGCACAATATCACTTCCTCTCTTTCAGGCACTCACCCCAAGGTTTCAGCAGAGTTTTGCAAACATTGAATTCTTTTTCATCACTCGTTTCGAATTATATTAACAAAGTACGCAATGTTGCTTACTGCTCTTGATAAATGCCGAATAATTAAAATCTATGTATATTTACTTAAAAGTAGGAAAGTCGTGGACAGACCAATCAATATCCTTGGTTGGACACGCTAGTTTTCTTTGGAGAGGTAAATTCCGGAGACTAAGGGCAATTTTTTTATTGATCATTTGAGGTCATGTTCGGATACTAAATGTTTTTTTTTTGCCACATTTAGATTTAATGACCGAGCGAGCGCAAAGTGCGAGCCAAGCATCTCCGTTTCAACTTGGCCAAAAATGCTTTCATATGTCCGGCTGTCCACCAGTCCGGCTGTTATCTACAGGTCGCATTTCTCAACCGATCTAGACGAAACTTGGTATACAGGTTTAATGAATTTGTAGAATTTTTCAGTCGTCGGGGATTTTTGATTGGGATGCCCCAACTCCCTCCAAATAGGGGCAAAAAGGGGGCTATTGAATATCTCCGCCTTATAAGATCCGATTTCGTAGGTTCTTTTTTTTATTTGAAATGTAGTAGTTTTAAGTTGGTGTCATAAAAAATTGATGAGGATCTTCGGCGTGATGAGCAGAATAGCTCCTCAAAATGCAGTTAATTTATAATGTTTTGGTTTTTACTAGTGGAAAAACAAAAAAAAATACAAAAACGCACCGACGGCTAACGTCCGTCTGATCTAACGAACGTTTAGTTAACCGTTTAATTCTTTTGAATTTGCACAAAATTAAAACAAGATTTTTGGATATTTAACACAACTTCAGAACCGTCCGAAATGGAAATACATGCAGCCAAATCTGAAAGAAGGTGATTTTGTCATTGTAAAGAACTTAAACACCCCTGCGGAGTGGCCAATGGCTCGCATTGTTAAAACATATCCAGGTAATGATGGTAGAGTAAGAGTGGCTGACATCAAAATGAAAAATACGGTATATTGAAGGTCAATTAATCGCTTATGTCCATTGCCTATGATTTAACTATGTTATGCCGGGCCCCAATTATGTTGAGTCCAATCTGAACATAATAATATTTGTAGCAATTAATATAATAAATTTAAGTAGAAATTAACGTAAATTCACTAGCCACACTAAGAGGGATGCATAGATATTTGTACTACGGCAACACTGCTCTCTTCCTGTATTAACCTCACTAGCGATCGGCTGTGCTCCGATAATTAAAATTATAATTAATAAATAAAACGTGCATTAAACGCCTTTATTAACATTTCTACACGCATTTTTACTATACATGCGTGCGTTGGACGGTCCGTTTTGTGCCCTTTACCACAAAATAAATAATAGTACAAGTCCTTTACCTACAAGGTTTACTATTACCTACAGCTCACAGAGCCACTAGTAAATAATTCTTTGAAAAAAAAAACTATATGTACATATACTCAATTTAGTAAAAATTACTAATTTTGATGTTAACATGGGACACACGGAGGTCCTTTCAAATAAATCAACATCCTAATCAATTCACAAATCCAGAATATAAGTCATAAACACAAACAAACTCGTAAGTAGAATTAAGGTCCTCCTACTTTTGGATTATTTTTTTTTAATTGATAATATTTTTTCTGGTTTTGTGAATTGATTAGGACGTTGATTTATTTGAAAGGACCTCCGTGTGCCCCATGTTAACATCAAAATTAGTAAGCAAAGTAACTAATTAGTAATTCTCGCCCTTAAGCAAGCCTGTATCACAAGAGGCTAAAACGATTTCATAAAAACATAATTAATCCTGGAGAGCTTTAATACAGATCAGTACAGAAGACAGTACAGTCTTATTACTTAGTTCAGAGTGGTCAAACGATTGCCAAGTCTGTAAAAAAAACACCAATTCTATATACCCTAAAAAGTTTCAAGATTCCATGCATGTTAAATGTAACCTACGATACGTTTTAGGTACCACTATCACTTCTACAATACTCATAGGTGTCCAGCTTGTTTGTGTGTTTGTTACCTCAAAATTTTCAAAAATAGAGACAGAGTTTGATGCGAGCTTCGGCGTTTGATGATTTTTGTTTCATGGTTGTGACACCTGGTTGCATTTGTACAACAAACTTTGCTTAAAAATACGTTACGTTTGTAGACGATGTAGATTGGTTGTCATCATCTCATAATCAGCCTATGTCTGTCTATTGCACGCCACGCGCGCACGCCCATGTATGCGCTCAGTACTGCGCAATGTTAGAAATAGCGCCACCCGATGATCATGTACATGCACGCCACTGAGCTCTGTCTTAAGCTACCCTCATCCATTTTCTTCCAGTCGCTTTTCGCAGGTCTTCACTCCACCTGGCCACAGGGTGTCCTACACTACGTTTGCCTGTGGTCTCCACTCGATAATTCGTTTACCCCAACGGTTATCAGTTCTTCGGTTAATGTGACCAGCCCACTGCCACTTTAACTTGTTTATCATTAGAGCTATGTCGGTTACCTTGATTCTCTGTTGGATATCTTCATTACGAATCTTGTCCTTCAGATAAACTCCAAGCATAGCTCGCTATGGAGCTATGGAGCTCTCTAAACGACCTTAAATTTGTTGACTAGTCTGACCGTGAGTGTCCAAGTTTCGGCTCCGTACCGTAGGTCAGATAGTGTAGATTGGTTGTAAAGAAGTAAAATAATACTGCATAGCAGCTATTCTGACAAGGAAAACCACTAAAGCACACGCACTATCTATGTACACGCGGACTAAAAACCACTAAAGCACACGCACTATCTATGTACACGCGGACTAAAAACCACTAAAGCACACGCACTATCTATGTACACGCGGACTAAAAACCACTAAAGCACACGCACTATCTATGTACACGCGGACTAAAAACCACTAAAGCACACGCACTATCTATGTACACGCGGACTAAAAACCACTAAAGCACACGCACTATCTATGTACACGCGGACTAAAAACCACTAAAGCACACGCACTATCTATGTACACGCGGACTAAAAACCACTAAAGCACACGCACTATCTATGTACACGCGGACTAAAAACCACTAAAGCACACGCACTATCTATGTACACGCGGACTAAAAACCACTAAAGCACACGCACTATCTATGTACACGCGGACTAAAAACCACTAAAGCACACGCACTATCTATGTACACGCGGACTAAAAACTAGAAAAAGCTTAGTAAGCTATAACATTGAAACAGTTCGCACAGAATAAACAATAGTACGTATAAGTTCTGTCATATCCAGGTAGCTCCATTAGGAACTATCCGGTCCTGGAGTTGACAGTATAAACGAGAACATATCGGATGTGACGCGCCGCGTTTTGTAAAAGGTCCGGAGCATCATCTATTTAATACTCGTAATGGAGTTTGAACTTTAAACATAATGCAATTTGAATATTTGCTTTTTCACAACAACAAAAAACTACGTTAGCGACTATATTGATCCGCAACAATATTACACATAGTATAGATATAATTAAAATGAGGAAGATAAGATACCAGCTCCTCAGTCGTGGACCGCATTAGGTGCAACGCACACAATTGTTCTTTGGCCATATTTACAATCGTAGTGGCGTTTATACAGCACGTGTTAGCAGTGACTCACATTCGCGCTACAGTTAATGCACATGAAGCGAAGGTAATGTAGCTATGTTTGCCTGTAGTTGTATCTAGTCCAGTTTTTGTTTACGTGATATTAAAGTGTGCCGTATCTTCCCCCCTTTAACTATATCTATTTCACATAGGTATGTATTTCATCATAAGAATCCCGGTCCCTTTTTTTTGTCGGTCTATGGTACCTATCTAATTATTACATAATCATCATCAGCCTAGAGAGCGAGGATTTATTCATTTACCTAATTATTTAACAAAATTCACAGCGCTTAACATTAATACAAGTAGAACTTATAATTTAACTTACAGCTAATGACAGATTTATATATTACGAATGAAACAATGGGCCTAATGGTTGACACAAACGCAACCGTATAACTGACAGGTTTACCTGTGCAGCTTTACTTTTCCGATACATCGAAGCTCCCTTGAAGGAATAACTGTACAGTTTTAGCACATACATGTTCCGGTTTACCTGTACAGGTAATCTGTTCTTCAGGTATACCGTTGCGTGTATGACCATCATAATACACTATGCTGGCCCAGTGCTGGTTGGTACAGAAGCTGTCGAACTGTTTCACTGTACTGCTTTCTACACTGTCCTTCAAAACTTAGTACCACACTGTTAATGTATGTCGCGTTAAAACTACACGACCGATTGCGATGCGATTCACTGTTGGATAGCTTAGGTTTCGACTTAAAAACTGGTGTACTTATTATGTTAATTGGATAAGGAGAAGCCGAGCAATCGATAAAAACTGTTTGACGACTGAAGGAATTATGTTGAATCGGACTGAGATACCAAGGTATCTCAATCCGACGAGTAGGAGTCAAGCAATTGAATAAAAACGATATTAATTTTAAAAGTATGGTACTAAATTTTAGAGGTCACTGTATATAGGCAGCTCAAGTTTAGTGTTCTAGCCCACTACCACTTGGCATCGTACCCAACACGCTGACTAATTAAACTTAATAATATTCACTAAAAGTACCTTGAAATTTAAGAACTTAAGAGTAGGCCAAAGAAAAAGTTTAGAGCCGACGCGTTCTACATAACTTTGTTGTCCAACACATGACGCTGTCGCCGACCCAAATTTGTCCACCAACTTGTTCTATTTACTCCCCTGTTTTCCTTTCGGTGACTAGGATGATTTATCTACAAGATTGTAAGACATTGTGAATGTGTAGAGATTGTGACTGATGACGTCAGCATAACAAGAGCACATCTTTTACAACCTAATAGAGTAGGCATTGTAGGCATTGGAATGGTAAACAATATTTCATTAACACTGTCAGCTCTCGACTCGACCCAAATAGCGGAATTTGGGTCACTGGTCGTACTGACGTAGAGCCTTCAAACAGGCGATTTTAATATGCATTAGGGATGGCGTGATATGGACCGGCCACAATATGTCAATGAACCAATAACCGGTAGGCTAGTTCTTGAGTGGAGACGACCTATAGGCAAACTTAGGTAGTGTTGGACGTTCTCAGACAAGATGGAGTGACCACTGCGCAAAGTAGCTGCCAATTACATGAGAAGAGCTGAAGATTGGGCTCATTGGCGCACTTTAGGAGAGACCTATGTCCAGCAGTGGACTAATACAGGTTGTTGATAATATGAGAATAGTAAAAATAACCGAAAACTAGCCGTAGCGTGTGAACGTAAAAATAATTATTTAATTTGTTGAGCCCAAAGAGGTCAATATTACAAAATTATTTCAACCTGTGGTTTTGTCTGCATTGGCATTTGTTTACCGGTTTGACCTTTGGAATATCAAGAAATTTTACGAGGAAATTCCTATTGTACAAATATTATAAGTTTTCAAAACAGCATATTCATTGAAAGAAGTCCAAAGATCATAGAGCACCAATCACTTCTGAGTAAGCATATATTTGTGTATGTATTTATTAAAATCAATGCTAATTACTAAACTAATTCAAGCATACCTACTAAAGTGATGACATATTTTCCCAGTAATTACGGCAATCCTATAAAGTAATGAGTGGGTATAACTAATTACAGAAACTGGGTGCTCGTCTCGACGGTGACCCAGCATTGTTTTAATCGCCCGCCTACTTCGGGGCCATAAAATTTATAAGGCGATTAAGATAAAACAAACGGCGATAATGTTTGTTCGTATTCAGGCTCTACTTCACTCCCCCGAATGGTTTTTCTGCTCCTAATTGAAAACGTCACTAGATCTCATCGCCATGCTCTGTTTCTTCACCTAGTTAACAGCACATTAATTTCACTTATCGCACTGAAAAAATACTTAGGTAATTCCCTTGCGTAGGAGGCATTATCGTTCGCGGGTGTGACGCCGCTCACGTAGATGATTGACACGTAATCCAGTTTAACACAGCTTTTGCGGTTGACTGGATTGATTTTTAACTTTTTCCTTATCTGTTGCTTGGTTGATTTTCGTGGTTTTCAGTAGTTTCACTTCTAGTGTGCTTGTTTTTTACCCGACTGAGGAGAGTTATCTTTTTGGGTTGTTTGCTTGTTTATTGAATCGAAGCACGTCCAACAGCCTAAACGGATTGATGGATTTTGAAAAATGAGGTATCATTGGATTTGTCTTGATCACGAGAATGCTATAGGATATATGAAGTGTCAAAAAAATTAACATGGTGGCTAATAGCTGCAATGACCATAACCAATCGAGTGAGGTGTCAAAATGAAGGTATTTAATGAATAATTCATCAATCTAAACAGAAGCATTTATATTGTATGCTTCTTACAAAATTTTCAATTTAAGATTAATCAGGTTAATGTAAATACTATAGTCTAATTTTCTATTGCAACTATTAAAGTAAAGTAAAATATGTAAATAAAAAAGAAACACAAAATTTATATAAATACTAGCTGCGCCCCGTAGTTTCACCCGTATCCCTCAGGAATCGTGCATTTTTCGGGATAAAAAAGTAGCCTTTGTGTTAATCCAGGGTATAAGCTGCCTCCATACCAAATTTCATTCAAATCCGGTCAGCCATTTAAACGTGAAGAAGTAACAAACATACACACTCACCCTTACATACATACAAACTTTCGCATTTAATATATTATTGTGATCATTTTTGTGGGCGGTCTTGTATTCAATAATTTTGTTCGCATTCGGGTTATTTGTATAATAATTTAACTTGTTATAGACGGTATTTGCCGTGAATTAACCGTGGCGGTCTCGGCTTAGAAAATGATCCCTCCCAATCCTCCCGTGGATATCGTAAGAGGCGACTAAGGGATTACACAACGGAAGATGGGCAGCAGCGTCCTCCGAGCACATATTTGCTACACTGCGGTCACCAATCCGCCTACCAAGCGTAGTGACTATGGCAAGTTTTGAGTTTTGGCATCTTTATCGAATATAGAGAACCATCCAAAAAATATTATTTATTACTTAAATATTACCATAACTTTGGACCCATATCCCGCAGAAGCCCTTTAATTTTTCGGGATAAAACGTGTCCTCGATTTTAAACCATCATATAAGTTAATACGGTGCCAAGTTGCATCAAAACCCGTCAATTAGTTTCAGCGTGGTACGTGTTCTATTAAATAAGTTTCAATCCCTATCCTGCGGGAACCCATTAATTTTTTGGGATGTAAAGTATTCTATGTCCAACCTCGTAGTATGAACTCAAATAATACCAAATTTCATTTGAATGCAGTGAGTATTTTCGGCGTGATGCGCTGCCAAGGTACAGATAGACCGACGGACAGACGGACAGATAGACAATTATTTTTTACAATATATTCAATTTACAGAATTTGGGACATCATCCCAATTATTGGGAACTCTTTATTTTTTCTGGATAAAAATTATCCTCAATTTTTACCCATTATATAAACTATGACTGTCCCAAGTTACAACAAAATCGGACCAGTAGTTTCAGCGTGTACTTTTAAATAACTTTTAACGCCTATCCTGCAGGAACTCTTTGATATTTCGGGATGAAAAGTATCCAGTGTCATACCTCGAAGTGCAAACTCAAATCTAACCAAATTTCTTTTGAATTCAGTGAGTATTTTCGGTGTGATGTGCTGCCAAGGTACAGACAGACAGACAGACGGACATACATACAGACAGACAGACAACAATTACAAAGATACAGTTTTGGCTTTAGTATTGAATACAGAAAGGCCTTCAAAAAAAATTCTAAATTATCTTCAATATACAAAATTTGGGACATTATCCCGCAGGAACTCTTTAGTTTTTCGGGATAAAAAGTATCCTCAATTTTTACCCATTATATAAACTATGACTGTGTCAAGTTGCACCAAAATCCGTCTAGTAGTTTCAGCGTGATACGTGTTCTTTTAAATAACTTTCAACACCTATCCTGCGGGAACCCTTTAATTTTTCGGGATAAAAAGTATCCTATAACCTACCTCGTAGTATGAACTCTAAACATACTAAGTTTCATTTAAATTCATTCTGTAGTTTCAGCGTGATGCCTAGCCAAGATACAGACAGACAGACAAAAATGAAAAAAATAACTGTTTTGTCTTCAGTATCGAACATAGAGTATCCTCCAAAAGAAAATTTCAAAATATCTTCAATGTACAGAATTGGACCCGTTACAGTTTTATTATAAGTATAGATATGAAGATAACTTTTGGAATAAAACACAGATTACCCTTAGTTAATCATTAACTAATGATAATCTGGATAACTAAGGATGACGGATTTCATAAACATTGTTACAATATAGTCATTGTTAATAATAACCACAGAATATCATCATCATCATCATCATTAACCCGTATCAATCCACTGCTGGACAGTGACCTTTACTTTATTGCGCCATTCAGACCGGTCCTACACCAATCTATCGCGCCGGTGGTCTGCCAACTGGTCTTGTATGTCCTCTAGGCCACCATTCTGTTAACGTTTTAGTCCACCTTTTATCTCTTTGCTTAGCCAAGTGTCCTGCCTACCTCCACTTGAGTTCTGTGATGCGTTTTCCGACATCAAGAGCATGGCACACTCCATGGCACGTTGTGTTATCTTTATTTTGTGCATGTTCTCGTTTGTGAGGCAGACACATTAGTTGAAGACCGTGGTTTTAAGACATTGCGGTATTTTAGCCTTGAAGAAGACTTCCAGTTTTTGTTCGTACCCCATTTTAATTGAATACGCCTTGTGATCTCTTTTCACTGCGACTTTCGGCCAAAGGACAAACAATATCCAAGGTAAATATAATCATCCACCACCTCTATTAGGCAGCCTCCTACAATAATATTGGGTGATTGTATAGAATGACTCGCCATGATCATCTCTACACATGTTCATCTCTAGGTCTAGAGTCAGTGACGCTTACTGTAAGTCTGAAAGCATTCCTGGTATGTTGGTTATATCATTGGCTATCAATATGAGATCATCTGCAAAACGTAAGTGCGATAACTTTATTCCTTCTATGTTGACTCCTCTTTCATCTCAATTGAGAGTTTTCCTTATGTCCTCCAAGATATTCTTGAAGAGCTTTGGAGAAAGTGTGTCGCTTTGACGTACTCCACGCTTAATAGGGATGGGTTCAGTAAGCTCGTGCAATCGTACCTGCATGGTGGCTGACTTGTTTAACTCCCGGAGGATATTCACATATCTCATATCTATCCCGCAACGATGAAGAGAGTGGAACACGGCCCACGGCAGTGCTTTACTCTGTCGAAAGCTTTTTTGTAGTCAACAAAGGCTACGCACATAGGCTGATTATATTCTCTAGATCTCTCCATCAGTTGCTTTACGGTATGGATGTGATCAATTGTGGACTATCCATTTCAGAAGCCAGCCTGTTCAACTGACTGGGATTCAAGTATGCGAGTCAGTATGTTGCAGATGATTTTTGCGAACGCTTTGTACAGTTGCGAGAGAAGGCTAATTGGACGGTAGTTCTGGAGCTTGGATTTGTCACTCTTCTTGTATAAAATTGGAACAATAGCGTTTTTGCAGGTTAAGCCAGCTAATAGAATTTTGTTGAACAATTCCGCTGGAGATCTATTAATAGCTTCCCCGCCTGCCTGCAGCATTTTCATTGTAATACCATCTTCTCCTAATGATTTTTCTTTTTCATTCGAGCTAGAACATAACCTACTTCGTCATCTTCGTCTTCGTTTCGCATCTGGTTGGCATATTACCTTCCCAGATACATTAAGGGTTCTGCTCTAACATCATCGGCATTAGGATTATCATCAGTTACGCAGATTTTGATACGTATAGCTCACAGTAGAATTCTTCAACCATACCTAACGTTTCATCTCTATCGGGTATGGTGGTACCTGTTTTATCCGTTAACTTTAATATTTGTTGTCCGTTATTGAGTTTACGTTGAAAAACTTTTGGTCCTCTATGTTGTTTAATCGTTTTTGTTATGACTTTTGTATTAAGGCTCTATGGGAGCCACAATTGACCTTATTGTTGTCCTGCTCTTCAAGGTGCAGGTTAAACAGGACAGGTGATGCATCTCAGGAGGCGATTTTAGTGTTTTTTTTTTTAATAATCTTTCGATTTTTCAAAAAACTTATGTCACAGAAGTATTTGTAAATCGGAATGAAGTTCATTCATTCCATCGACGGGAACGTCAAAACGGGTGTATTTATGAAACTTTACGTTTTTTTTCGATCGAGCCGAATTTAAATAATCGTGTTTCGGTGACCAAATCCGGATAAAGTATTTTGTGAATTCATCATTATCATCCACAGCCTTTCTCGTCCTACTTCTGGGTAAAAGCTTCTCTTTTAATACACCACTCGCCTCGGTCCTGTGCCAATCGGATCCAGGTTCGACCCGCGATCTTAATAATATCGTCGCCCATCTTGTTGCTGGACGACCAACGCTTCGCTTTCCCTGTCTCGGCCACCACTCGGTTACCTTCCTACTCCACCTGTCGTCACTTCGCCTGGCTATGTGTTAAGAACATTTATTACTCATCTATTCTATGCTATAATAAAACTATACATACTATCTGTACAATAATAAATATTTTTTGAAAATTATAATTGAGATAAACTTCAAAATCGATATGGAGAGCAAAATGTTTTGTTTTTTTTTGTGATTCTGTCTATCTTTTTGAACACGTATCACGCTGAAACTACCAGATGGATTTTGATGCAACTTGAAACAATCATAGCATATGTTATGGATTAACACTTAAAATACGTTTTATCCCGAAAAAAACATGAGTTTCCGCAGGATAGGGGTTGAAAGTTATTTAAAAGAACACACATCACGCTGAAACTATTGGACGGAGTTTGATGTAACTTGGCACAGTCAAAGTTCATATTATGTATTAATATTACGGATTCTTTTTATGACGAAAACAGATAGGGTATCGGGTTCCTGCGGGATAGTTATTCAAAGTTAAATTTGAATGAAATCAAAATAATACAATAAAATAGTATAATTATTTCGAACGAAGCGCAGTGTGAGCATGTCAACCTTCCAAACCAGAGGTGCGTGGATCGAAATCACGCGCTTCTTATAATGTTTTGCATCATATTTTTAAGCATTTACTTATTTTATGCGTTATTTTTAAATTTTCCTTGATATTTTTAAGATTCCTGTCATTTCCTGAAGTAAACCGTCAAATTATTACAACTAAATAGGTCACAATAATTCCAATTCGAATAATTTAGAAAAAACTCATAAATAGAAAACAATTCTGTCAATTTACTTTGTATTTTTTACCATGTAAATTGGTTAGATTTTACCTGAAGTGCATGTTTAAAAAAGAAATTAATTTTTATTTATAATTTACAATACCTCATTAAAAGCGCCCTCTTGCGGCTGTTTTTATTGGTAACCAAACTGCTTACTGTTTTACATTTTGTACTAACTGAACTGTCACAGCCGAGCATGACTTGCGTAGTATTTGTATACTCTTTGGTGGCGAGCAACGCGAGTCATTGGCCGAGCTGAGATCGGGTATAAGTACTTTCGAATTTAAGATTTCGCGGGGCGTATTTTGAAAATGTACCTCCACATAACGCTACTGCAATGTAACACAGATAGATTCTCAAGGCATCACGCATAAAAAGCCTAAAACGTGTATATATTAGAGTATAGCACAATGGAGTATCCTACTCCCTTAACACGGGCGTAAGTATTTTTATTGTAGGACCTCTACACTAGAGAGCGTAGTATCTGTACTTATAATAAAGCAATAAGAAAAAAAGACTGTACAAAGAAGATAATTAAGGTTTGATTTAAAAACTGTGGTACTTGATATCTTATGCCTTGCGCGCACTGCCTGCGGTGGAACGCGGTGCGTTTATTCTACCGTTTATTTCATATCGTATTATATGCGTTTATTTTACCGCAATGCGTGCACTTCTATGACTCTCTGTGCTTCACAGAATATGCGTTATAAAAACGCAAGGCAGTGCGTGCTAGCCTTATTCCACAGAATAAATAATAGTACAATTAGAGAAGGATATCTAAGTGATGTCATATAAATACATAGCGACTCTCGATACAACGCAATAAAGTGCAATTTAACTCGCACAGTGCTGCGAGTTTTCAATTATATTTACCTAGAAGGCACTCGCACATCGCGTGCAGGCTAGAATGCACCGTATCACAACGCGCGAGAACTTCCATTGCTCTAACCGTTTCAGAATCTGTCACTTTTTCACTCGGTAGGGTTGTATTTAGATGTGACTATGTTCTTGTATTATTCTGTGATATGATATGACTTAGTTAGATATTCTAATAGAATAAATAGTAATAATGTATTATGTTATTACTTATTACTATAAATTTTGATAGTTCTATTACATAAAATGACATTCATATCAGAATAGACCGATCAGACTAGTACCTCATTTTCACCATCCCGTTTTCAGAACGCCGATAAATTTAGAGAGATACCTACCTACGTAATAGGTGTAGTTGGTTGATTATGATTATATCGTAATAGGTACCTATTGCACTTTGATGCATGAAGGGGCCTGTAAAAAATAAATTTCTACCTACGTATTATACCATAGGTACCTACGTAATAAAAAATATCAGTAGGTAACTACATAACTAGGACCTATTTTAGGTACTTATTACAATTATTACCTTTCGATATCCTTTGGAAGCTTAAAAAATTACCAGTCGTCATTTATATCACTATTTAAACAGCCGAATT
Organism: Alsophila aescularia; assembly: GCA_946251855.1. Lineage (NCBI taxonomy): Eukaryota > Metazoa > Arthropoda > Insecta > Lepidoptera > Geometridae > Alsophila > Alsophila aescularia. The sequence continues at coordinate 49,388,596 of OX276381.1, read as the reverse complement.
CTATGCAGTACCTGCTAGGTTTCTTTTTGGTACACAAAATAAATAAAGCACAAAATTTGATAAAATCTTTACGTAAGTAGGTACTTTATTGCTGAGCACACAGCGCGCGAGTCATCGAGGGCACGCTTGACTCTCTACTGAATTAACCCCAATATTGCGGCGTCCGGTCTAAAATCAAATAGACCAGCCTGCTTATTCCGATGAATTAGATGCCGAGCAATCGATAAAAAACTATTTGACGGCTGAACGAATTTTGAAGAAATGTAGTATATTGTACTTTGTAGGTAGTACTTTTTAGGTCCTGGAATAACACGTGTGGGCTACTTTTAAATGAAATGACCACGCGGGCAAAGCTGCGGGCACAGCTAGTAAAAAAATAAAGTCAATTAACCGTTTTCAAGGGTCTAAATATGCGTGAGGACGAATCGTTAAATTTGGGGCCTGTACGTGGTGTTAATAAAGTATCAATGTACCTATACCTACATAGGTACATTAATCCATTATGTACATCACGTACAATATGAAATGTAGATAATTAGCTTTTTCAATAACCTACATCTGTATGCCTGGCGAGAAGCGAAATGAAATATTTTAGTACGTGCTAAATGCTCATCGAGTGAGTATTGCAAATCAACGGCACAATGCCGCCAGCATTTTGGGTAGCCGGCTAGTAGTGGACTAGACCAAGTCTTGGGTCCTATTAGCCTGTTCGAATGTTCTGTGGGTTCGAATCCTGCAAGGGGCAATCATTTGTGTGATGAGCAGAAATGTTTGTTTCCGAGTCATGGATGTTGATATTCGTATTTATGTATGTTTATCCGTTATCTAGTGCACATATTACACGGTATCCTAGTTTGGGGCTAGGTAATTGGTGTGGAATTGTCCCGAATATATTATATAATATATTATTATTATTTGTTATGGCCTGTAAGTTGTCCAACTGTTTTATGTAGTAGTTACTTGTAATCTGTAGCATTAAGTTATTATAGGTCGAGTACACAAGTTGGCCAAACGTGCTATATTTTTGCAACAATTACATAGAACAAAAGTTTTTTTTTTTTTGCTCTGTGGTTTTTCTACCCTTCTCAAATGCAGAGAGAGTGTGGCAAATATTGTAATCATTCTTCATTTAAAATAAAAAAAAAACATAATCTCTAATGAGGCATTCGTGTATGAATAGGTTTTGACCATAAAGATAAAATTAATTATAAATATTATAACCAACAAAAAACCAATGAAAATGGATTTTTAAAAACAATTGAAGTGTGCGGACATTATCAATCATCGAGCAATTTCATGCACATTATCATCCTATACTTGTCCACTACTGGACTTAGGCCTCTCTTATTGCACGCCACTGAGCTCGGTCTTCATTTTCCAGCCGCTTTTACGTAGGTCGTCACTCCATCTGGCCACAGGCGTCCTACACTAAGTTTGTCTAAACGTGGTCTCCACTCAAGAGCTCATCTATCCCAACAGTTATCAGTTCTTCGGGAAATGTGACCAGCCCACTGCCATTTTAGCTTGCTTATCCTTAGATCTATGTCGTTTATCTTGATCCTTTATCAGATCACTTCATTACGAATCTTGAAGTTTCTGTACATTCAGAAATATTTAGATCACTTGGCTGGAAAAAAGGATTCATAATATGTCATACCCCCCAGCCCAGCTAACATAGATTTTTTTATGTTTCTGCTAAGCGGTTACACTTGATAGTTGTACAATTTTTAAAACCCACATGTGTGCCGATTGTGTGCTGAAGTAATTACTTATTACCTGAGTCTAAACACCAAAGTCGCCGACTAACCCGCCGACAACAAAGCGGGCTACGTCGGCGGGTTAGTCTGCGACACCAATGCGTAGACTCCATAACGGTGCATAAATCATCTTTTAGAGATGAAAAAACGCCAATGATGATGACGGACAAAATTGCGATGAAATGCTGAAGATTTTGATATTACAATATGCAATTAATGAAAATCTGTTTTAAACAAAGATGAAGAAGTGTTTCCCTGGTGGAATTGGGTTCCCTTACGCGTGTCTTCTGCTAATGGATTTAAAATGTGTTTGTTATAACTAGTTCATTTTAAACATATTCCATTGTGATCAAGTATCAGAGCTTTACGTTTTTCCTTATAATACAAAACTGGGCTAAATTGATGGACATGTAAATCAATTTTGAATTTCCCGGCGTTTTCCTTTCAATCTGGGCTGTCACGGAAAGGTTTGACGTGGGTGAAGATTTGAATGACAGCGTGGGCCGGTGGGTGACCGGAACCCTTAACCCGGCGGAGACGGTCGTAGGTCGCACTGTTTCACTCTTATTCACTTGCCCTACTAACAGAAGGTAAACCTTATTTGTTGATTCGATTTACAACTTGTTGAATTTATAGCTCAACAATCAACAATTTAGGTAGATCATTGGTCCATTGTGACATATCCACAAGTGCCTGTAAAGTTATTGTTATTAAATATCTCTGAATGAGACCATTGCTTTTTTTTTGATGAAAACAGTGAAATATACCGCTACTTACTTATATTACGAACTTAATAATAGTGCTACCTAAATATTGTTTGGATTTAACCATACTCGCATTGCACAAAGTAATTTGGGTCAAATTGCCAATAACAAACTGTCAACTGGCTGCGAAGTGCGACTTTGACAATCAATTACTCAACTTCTCGAGACCACACATTCCAGATTACCTTCTAAGTGCTTGGGACGTTAGATTAGACCAACTATCTCCATTTATCTTACGTTGGTTCTTGTACTCAGCACCTACTTAGAAGTCTATGCTCTGACAGGATCTGATGTAAAGCTGATTATTAAGGGTATTTCGAAAAATGTGTACGCGAACATTATAAGGCTCGGTAAAAATGAATTGATAAACTCAATATACCTAATGTAGTATGATCGAAGCGGAAATTGAACTCCTTAAATAAAATTGGAAGATAAACGTACCAAACGTTCCCCCGCCGAATTCTGTGTAAGCATCCGCTCCTCCATGCTCATAGATAACGAGAACATTAGTTATTTACAATGCATTAGTAACAAACAAATCTAATTTATCTGTACAGATACGGGAGCACAACAGTGGGACCGACGGACAGATAATGGCTACACTTCCTGAGCAGCTGTGACCCGATAACCTCGCGCTTCGACAAAATGCGTTATCAGCCTGCACACCATTACCAGTCTCTTATTGACACAGCGAGTAGACCGGAGCTATCAGTCGCGGCCGGCGCTGGCTCGCGCGCCCACCTAAACATGAACGAGCGATGAAGCTTCATTCGGTGCGTTTGTGGAATGATGTTGGTTACATCAGTGGTAAAATGGGTGATCTGTTTCCGAGTATACCGAAGAGTACGTTCGCGAGCGAGGTAGAAGCGCACAACTGGAGCGAGCGAGTGCTGGGACTGGACGAGTACGCGTCTGATGCGGCTCTGGCGGATGTCCACCTGTTCCGGGACTACCCGGAGCCACTGCTAAGGTTCGCCTCGGCTTGCTGCGTGCTCTTCATGCTCGTCGGCATCCCGGGGAACCTCATCACCATCATAGCTCTCGCGCGCTGCAAAAAGGTATTGTTTTTGCTATTTGCCTACGAAACAAATAAATTTTACCCTAAGTATCATCGCCCAATTTTCAACTATCCAAAAGTTTGCTGCCAAGATGGTATTGTAATTGGAAATCAGATCACAAGCAAAGGTCACAAAATTCGATTATATGCAAAGCAATTATTGTTTGATGATGATGATGATGATGATGAACTGATGGAAAGTTATGAAAACTTCAATTTTAGTGATATATTACCACCATCAATACCGACATGTGATGATACTTTTAGAAAGCTATGTAATATTTGATATTTCCCTATTTTCCTGTATGGCGTTCAGGAAAAAAAATATTTTTCATACAATATATATATATATATATACAATATATATTTTTTTTTTTTTTAATTTATGTATTTATTTCGTTTAAGTATGATAATGTATTTATGTCTAGATATTTTAAGTCCATAACATTTGCAGCATAAGAGTGATTCAGATAACCATAATAGAAAAAGGAGCTGCAAAAAGAGCCAATTCTGATTTCTCATCAGTGTAAAAACTTCTGTAGTTTCATTTATGTTTCGTTATCATCATAACAATGTCAAGTTTATCATAATCATGATGGTCACTTTAAAAGACGCCAACTTTGATAAGGCCGTTGAAAATACATTTGCAAACATTTGCAGTAGGTGTGACTTCTCCAAATGTTTTGATACGGATCACTTATCTTGATATAATCTAGAACATGTAAAAAGTGATGGTTAGACAAATTAAAACTAGTGAAGACAAGATAATTTGACGGCTCTTAATGGGCTTATCATCTGTATCGGCCTTAATAATAAAAACATATAGAATATGTAAGTTATATTCAGTTTGCAAAGATATCGAGCAGACGGCGAAGACATGATGAATGTGCTATTAAATATATATAAATATAACATTACGATTTCTGCCTTAGCCTAGGTCAGTACTCAGACAGAAGATAAAATACTATTGTAGGCGCCAAGAATGAGTTTTGTCAAAACACTAGCTGCGCCCCGGGGATTCATCTGCGTAGATTGACGATGATGATGAATGACGATGAAAAGTATCTTATTTTTTATTCCTTGGCCCATAGTATCTAAATACCAAGTTTCATCAAAATCCGTTCAGTAGTGATAACAAACATATTTATATTATGTAAAACACACTTAAATTTTCTATAGAGTATTTAATAAAACCATAGAGTATAATGAAATGAAGAGTACAAAATAAGAATAAGAATAGGCATAAATTTTATTTCTTTCAAAGTAGGTAACCTTACACATACACATAAACGTTTTTAATCAATAATAAATGTAATAAGTACTTACAAATCATTCAAGGAAAGAAAACCATACACTTAGAAACAAATGTTCAATGTTCGATGACATGAACAAATGTTCAATGTTCGATGATACGCTCTCGTCGCCGTCTCACACATTATTTCACATCACATAGCACTCAGAGCAAAACTGAAACTAGGAATATGTAACATAAACACAAATCTTGAATTATAATGAGCCAAAATCATGAATATTGAGTTATTTACATACATTTCCCATATTTAGAAACATTGAGATGTAATAATGATACGCTACAAGTATGCAAAGAGTTGCCATGTTCAACATCGAACATTCCCACAAAATCCGACAGATGCAGCAAGGAAATGGGCCATCATTTTGAAGCTACTAGGATATTGAAAGCCACATAAAGTTAGAACCTAAAAGCGCCCTGACCCCAAACTAGTTTTCTTACTTATAACAAGTCTAAAGATAATTAAAGTGCTACAAGGAACTTTTGGCACTTGATAGTAATTGTTGTGAAAGTACGGTGGTGGCGTTAGTTCTGACTTTAGGCACATGCCAAAAGATTCTTGTAGCACTGTATGCTATGGTATGAACTAACAAAACATAATCGAAAGTGCTAATAAACCTGACTGCGTACAAAACTAAAAAAAGGAAAAAATTAAAGTAAGCATAGTTGCTAACCAACTTTAAATCATTTAGATCCTAAAATCATTCTAAATGAAAAATGTAAAGAGAAACCTAAAGATGATTTTCAAATACCTATTCAATGATACCCCACTTGACATAGTCCATCGATCTTTTTTTTTTCTTTTTACACGGCTGCCCAAAAAAGGAGTATTATATTTTCAGGGTTCATGTATGTATGTATGTAAGTATGTATGTATGTGAGTTTCTTTGTTTCACCTTAACTTTTAAATACCTGAACAGATTTGTATGTATGGGATATCGTTAGAATCCTTATATCATCCCGAGTGACAACAAAGGTTTTTTTTTATTCCTTTTTTGTTACGGCTATCGTATTTTTTCTCTTACTTTGTCGATGTACTTATTCACAATATGGCGTCTGATTGTCGCCATATTGATTTTTATTACTTTAATGTCTTTAGTGACACTTGTAAGATTAAGACAAATCGATTGACATAAGAATCATCAAAATCGGTCCACGCGTTTGGTCTCTAGAGCGCCACAAAGGAACAGACGTACATACATATACATATAGGCTGATAAACACAGTACCGGTCTTTGGGTTGCGCAGCCTGGTAAGCTGTACCCTACAATCTCTGCAGGGTCTTGCGTCCAATTCGAGCCGGAGCATTATTTTATTCGGGATTTTGTGTCGTACGGGCTCGTACTGTTCTTATAAAGTAAACTACTTTAACTTTCTTTGCAGGTGCGAAACGCTACAGCAGTATTTATAATGAACTTATCATGCTCCGACCTTCTGTTTTGCTGCTTCAACCTGCCTTTGGCCGCGTCGACGTTTTGGCGGCGGTCGTGGGCCCACGGCAAGATCCTCTGCCGCATGTTCCCGCTGGCGAGATACGCTCTCGTCGCCGTCTCGCTGTTCACTGTCCTCGCCATCACCATCAACAGATACGTCATGATCTCTCATCCAAGACTGTATCCTAAGTAAGTAACGTCATTTACTTTTAACCTAAAATATATACGACACAGCTTTAAATCCAATAGGTTTTGTACGTTATGTTGTAATGTTCTGTTCTGCCCACAAACGTCGCTATAATACTTTGTAGTATTATAGAAACATCTGTGTGATTGTCCCGCTTACGTTTTTTTTTCTTTGCCAGGTTATACAAGAGGCAGTATCTAGCGGTGATGGTAGCAAGCACGTGGGCCTTTTCTTTCGGAGCGCTAATCGCGACTTGGCTAGAAAAGTGGGGCCGATTTGGTTTAGACCCTACGATAGGATCCTGCTCTATACTCCCAGACCGGAACAACAGATCTCCGAAAGAATTTCTATTCGTTGGAGCTTTCATGCTACCCTGTCTTGCGATAGTGATATGTTACGCTCGAATATTCTGCATAGTACGAGAGGCTGCGAGGAAATCTCGTGCGCCTGCCAAATGCAAATTAAGGGCAGGCCTTGAAGACTCCGCTGTAGGATCCGCTTCTACAGCACTCGAGAAGTCTCCAGGTCCAGAAAACGGGACAAATCACCTTGCTCCACCACGGAGGGCTTTACTCGCTCCTCCGCTGTTGCAATGCCCACCGACACCAGTCCCGGAAAGGTCATCATCGTCCGGCGTTGACACTTTGGACGGCCACGACGAAGAGGCTGCTCTCGATGCCAAACCTCGAACGCCCAGTGGCGGCGAGACTGCGAAACGGCTAAAGCAAGCCGCAGTCGCGCTAAAGCGATCACCAGCTTCGGTGAGGCCGCCGAGGCTTACACCAAAAGACAGGAAGCTTCTGAAGATGATAATGGCAATTATGCTGTCATTCTGGGTGTGTTACTTGCCGATTACATTGACGAAGATCTTCCGCGAGTTCACTTCGCATCCCGCGGCAAACATCGCGGGGTATATCCTGATATACCTAACTACATGCATCAACCCTATAATCTACGTGGTGATGTCGAGCGAGTACCGGCAGGCGTACAAGAACCTACTGATGTGTCGGCGGTGGGCGTGACGCTCGCCCGGCGATGGCGTCTCCGAGAAGCGCCCGCCGTGACTAGTCGTGAACCCTTGGACGGACTAAACTGTGCCTACTCGGTGTACAATCTAATGGACACATAATGTGCGCGTATACAACTGATAAGCCTATAAAACTCGAACATTGTTCTCTAAGTTATTTATGTAGCTGTATGTACAAGGGTCGTAGCATAATGTGTAGGGAACTAGGGACTCGTTGTTATCACGAACCCGTCCGTGATTGTGCTAAATAAAGGGTGGGGAGTAAGTATAGATGATATCGCTTGTAAAAGTTTTATACAAAATTTTATAATGAAAATGTTCAAACGTAACTAACCTAAATAATAATATGTAAATACATACTGTCTTTGAGGTAGTATGTATGAACCTTTAATGTAATAGGGATAACAAAACTGTTAAGAGACGGGAATCTGTAATCTCAAAATACCTAATCAACTATCAAGTTTTTGTATAGTTTTTTTGGTAAAAGTACTCTGTCTTTATTCCAAAACAACATAGAATTTCGAAAATTTGTAAGTCCTTTAAATTCCTTGATATTTCCTATTCTGAAATGTATGACGAAAAGAGTTCAAAAAATATTAGCCACGGGGATACACAAAATATGTCAAGCAATACTCTAGCAGTTAACCGCGTACGCACTGAAAGCCACGACAGTACTCTGTCTGAAACAATTATCAATTGGGCATACCCATTACCGCGCCTCCAGGATTGACTCATTAAGGAAAATATAGTAAACAATGTATTGCTCAGTCAATCCCTATTCAGTTGCAATTTGCCTTTAGTTCATGGCGAGTGTGTAGAATTGTGAAAGATGGCCAAAGAGAATGTTACAGTGTTAAGTGATGTGCTGGGCTTGGACGAGTACGAGTCGAGCGAGGCTCTAGCGGCAGTGGAACTCTTTGAGAACTACCCTCCATCGCTGTTGGCATTCGCCTCGGCCTGCTGCTTCATCTACATGATCATCGGCATTCCGGGGAACCTAGTCACGATCATCGCGCTTGCTCGCTGTAAAAAGGTGAGGATTCCTTTCAATAACTAACGTCATACTAATTAAATGAACTATTCTCAAAAACTTGGGGACAACTGTCTACTGATTTAATGCTTATCTAGAAAGACTGTCTTCTTACAACAGTAAGACAGAGTACAACAGTCTTATCTTAGTCTAGTGAAACAATAAAAAAAAACAAATAAATATACTATTATTATAAAAAAAAAAAAAAAATACAAATAATATACTATTATTTAATGTTAAATTGACGATTCTTATCAAAACGTGGTGCTGGTGATTCAGTTTAAAAAAAACGTTTAAATTAGAACCAAGATAATACTTGTTTTTATCAATGACTTCCGCCAGTTTATTCCATGATATCATTTTATAGGAAAATGTCGTCATAGGCATTGATCTGAGTATTGTTGTTTTGTATCATTTGTTAGTAAATTCCTTTTTATGAATTGAAATACTTGCGAGAAACGATGTTGATCATTTATTTAAGTACATATTAGTTAAATAATAGTAAATGTGGCTGCGGTTTTGCCCGCGTGGACATTTCAATCAAAAGTTGCCCATACGTGTTATTCCAGGACCAAAAGTACCTATAAAGTACAATATACTACATTTCTTCAAAATTCGTTCGTCCGTCAATTAAGATACCAAGTACCTCAGTTCTTAAGTCAAACCCTACGCTATCAAACAGTGAAAACCGCATCGCAATCAGTGCTGTAGTTTTTACGTAATGCGCGAATAAACATACATACAGACAAACAGAAAGACATGATTTAAAAAAAAAGTTATAATCTTATTCGGTAGCCTATTTTAGAAACACAAAATTTAATTATTTTCTTTGCCAAGTTTTTTGGTACTTACTGCTTTATTATAAGTATAGATATGTATTTATATATATATATATATATACATACATATATATATATATATATATATATATAGTATATATATATAGTATCTATATATATATATATATATATATATATATATATATATATATATAGATACTATATACATTTTTATGCTAGGTGGAAACTGTGGACGGGTCCTGGAGGAAAAGTACCCTTAATTATTGAACATAGCTAATTTTATTCAAAGGAAACTTTTTTATATAAGTAAGTAAAACAACATTTAAACTTATTTGAAAAGCTGCTTACCTCAGCCGGGAATTCAACCGACACAAATGCGAAATAATAAAGTCTTGTATATTTAGGACACCGATCGATAGGGTCAGCCATGAGGATAAAGAAACATTTCATCTTAAATTAAGGGAAGATCAAGAATTCTAACATTAACTTATGATTCAATGGGCCAAGGGACAAGGGGCAGATATAAAATATTCAATAGTTGTTTTATTTTATGTTTGCGAATCTGTGGATGAGTTGAGAACTGAGGTTCCTAATATAATTTTGAATATTCACCAAAACATACCTAAAGGCTAAACGATATTAATTCCTCAATAAAATACATTTGTGCAAAATAAATTCGATTTCGAATAGCTATTATTTTGCTATTATTTTTATTTGTGCACTAGCTGTGCCCGCGGCTTTGCCCGCGTGGTCAAAATTTATGTTTTTTTCTTGCGCGGATCCCTATTTATTTTTCGAATATAAAAGTAGCCTGTATTACTCCTTGTAACATGAGCTATCTTCCAGTGACAGTCCCGTAAATAAACAAACAGGGTAAAATAAGTCCGGCCGTTTCGGAGATTAGCAGGAACAAACAGAGAGACAGACAGAAAAAAATAAAAATTGCTTTTTTGATATGTGTACCGTGTATACTTTCATAGGCATTCAGTGAAAAGCTGTTATTTTGACATTAAAAACAGACACTTCAATTTTATTCTTTTGTGTAGATTTATTTCTATCTCCTCTAACACACAACTCAAAACTTCTTGATTTTGTAAAATTTTCAAATCTAATGTCATTTTATTAGTATTCCTAGACAGACAACTAGTATTCCTAGACAGAGAACTATTATTCCTAGACAGAGAACTAGTATTCCTAGACAGAGAACTCTTTATTGTACAACAACAAAAAACAAACAATAATTAAACATACAAATGTATTGTACAAAAAAGACAGAAAAAAGCGCCGGTTAAAGCGCTAAAAATCGATCTCTTTCAGACAAACTTGTTAAATTTAATCATATATTTCCATTAAAGATGCAATATTTCTTAGATAGATTTTAACCTCATGATATTTTTTAGAGTACTGTATTTTTTTTATTAGAAAGATTATGATCAACATAAGACTATTGTTATTTGTTCGCATTAGCGTCGGTTCGATTCCCGGCTGAGTGCAACTTTGTAAAAAAAGTTTTAAGTAGTTTAATTACTTTTAAGAAAAAGTGAATGATTCTCTTGAGTAAAATTTGCTTTCTTCATATTGAGGGTTCTTCCCACCCGGGCCCATCCAAACTTTCCACTCTGTATATTGCCAACCAACGGTTTATTATAAGAACCGATAGATCTCAATCTAATGGATTAATTCGTTTGAGTACAAACATGTACTAAAACGAATTAGAATCCATCAGACGAAAAATTGAAAAAGAACATACAACATCGAATATTACCGACTAATAAGTGCACAGTATTACAAGTTATCCGTTTTCTGGGAATCTATCGCCACCGTGAAATTGTGAACCTGGCATTGATTGGTCAGACTCGTGTTTCTCACCATAGAATTACAAAGTAAACAATCAGTCAAATTGCAAATGATCATTCACACCGACATGACCTCAAGGACAAAAATTGATCGTGAATTAGTAAACGGAGTCTCGTCAGAAATCTCGCATTGCCGTCCCTTCGTCCCTCAGGAAGTCCTTGCGAGCTTCAGGCTCCGCGTTTTGAAATTGCACCCGGAGGTAGGGCAAGGTTGAACTAGGGGTCAGGCTGATCCGTTTCCGTTTCGTGAGCTTCTTTTAATTTGTAGCTTTATGGTGACAAACCTAGACCGACGAATCAGGAAAAGGTTTACAATATAACAGGCCGCTCAGGCTGCGACAGCGATAGTATCGTTATAATTGTAAAACAGCGCAGTGATTAGTCCATCAGCTAGCGTATAGCATATCCGTTGACGATTTTTCGTTTGTTTACAATATAACGAATTAGGATCCGTTAAATTGTAATCTATCGGTTTTTAAAATCTAACGGTGACATATACATACTTAAATTTCCGAAACTTCGATCGCGGTATAGTTTTCTCAGCCTTCACGCATATTCTCTACCATCTTTTTCATTACTCTTCTTTTTTATCTTTTATGTTAGACTGAGCCATTAAAAATGAAATACTCGTATGTGTACAGCATTTTATTTTAAGAAATATGCCTTACTTTTAAAAAAAAACTATTCTTCTGCCAGCTACCACTTTATTATAAGTACAATCATGTGTAGAAAGGAAGTCAAGAGGATTATTGTTCCATTTCAGGTTCGCAACGCGACAGCAATATTCATCATGAACCTGTCCTTGTCTGATCTTCTGTTCTGCTGCTTCAATCTTCCACTCGTAGCATCCACTTTTTTGCGGCAGCACTGGACGCACGGCATACTACTGTGCCGGTTGTTCCCGCTGGCGAGATACGCCCTCGTCGCAGTCTCACTGTTCACCGTCCTCGCCATCACCGTCAACAGATACGTCATGATCTCACACCCGACACTTTACCCCAAGTAAGTATACGTAAAACATATTTTATGCTCTAGTCCTTAAAAGTGTTTTAATTCTCTATTTATCAATTTATCTGAGCCTGATGTTTCATGCAAAAAGTTTTAAAAAAAAGCGGAAAAGAAACGCATGTCTTTTCTGAGCAGCGTTATTAAATATTTTAAACATTTTGTTTCATAAAATATCATTATTTTATATCCACGCAATTGAAGAGAAAAGCAGAGTATTTAAATCTGTTATCTGTTGTGTTTGTTTTATTCTCGACTTCAATACCCTCGTGTATTGAAGTGTAGTGTATATGGCACTTATTCTGCAAGCAGATCCTAAGTCATATTTATCTTGTCCACAGAATGTACAAGAACCGCTACTTATACGTTTGGATCATCGGCATCTGGCTTATATCATTCGGTGCACTTATAGCAACATTCTTTGAGGCTTGGGGACGCTTCAGCCTCGATATTAACACCGGCTCCTGTACCATAGTCTCGGACGAACATGATAGGTCTCCAAAGAAATTCCTCTTCATCGTCGCTTTCATGCTCCCCAGCCTCGCCATCATTATATGCTACGCACGCATCTTGTGGATTGTGAGAAAGACTGCGAAAAATTCTCGAGGCCCTATTCGGATGAGACCGCTTACCGAAATCGAAGTCTCTAACACTGAAGTGTTACCATCCTCACCGAAGGACAACGAACCACAAAAAGACAATAAATCTCGATTAAATGTACCATGTTTTTACAGTCCAGAGCTTTCGTCTTCATGCAACGACAGCTCCTCGAAGGAAGACGCCGATAAGAAGTGTGCTCCTGAGTTTAAAGGTAGTCCGCTCAACAGCGATGGCGCTAAACGGATCCGACAGAGTTTCATCGCAACTTTTCGGAAATCGACAGCATATATCAAGCCACGAATGCCAACAAAAAAAGATAAAAAGCTATTAACGATGATCGTGGCGATAATTACATCGTTTTGCATTTGCCATCTGCCCATTACTTTGGTTAAGACAATATTCCAAGAGTATTCGCACCCGTACGCGAATATCTTTGGTAGCGTGTTGATATATCTATCTCCGTGCATAAACCCAGTCATTTACGTGGTAATGTCTAGTGAATACCGACAAGCATATAAGAACTGTTTAAATTGTGGAAAGTGTCGGTGACTCGATTACTGCTCCAAATTTGAGGAAATTCAAATTACTCAAAAATTTTGTGTCGTTGTCTGTGTGTGTGTATATGAAAAAAGCGTTGAAAGCGTATACCGTCCGAGAATTATTGGTAAGAGTTTGATCGAATCAGAGTATATTGAACGTTATAAATGCAGAAATCAATAAAATTGAATATTGAGTTAAAAAATCCATAGGTAAATGTACTAATATCGGTGAAAACGAAGTAAAAAAGCCGATGATATATTTTGTAAATAATTCTAGGAATTTATATGCACAAATAATTTATGGTAGCTGCTAACACTCGATACTGGAAAATATAACCTACATAATTATTATGTCCTATTATAAGTTCACCAATAAATACCAAAATACAACCAAATATGTACCTACTAATCAATCCAAAGTATGTGCCATATCTCTAATAATTATGTAATCACTATCAAGACATACTCAACATTGATATACTTAATCTTTATCGATATGTAAATTGGTCAACTAATATTTAAAAAAACAATTATTCTTTATGGTTTTACTCCTGGCGAGAACTTGTTGAGTTCAATTAAATAAAATTAAAATGATACACTTTAATTCTGCTTGAAATAAAAGATATCATGTATCACAATTAATGCTAACTACACTTCAAAAATCTTCTAGTAAGAATGTCAGCATAACAAAACGTAGTGAAACAAAAGGATTATTAATGTAAACCCCATTGTAGGTGATTCTTGTCTAACGTCACTCAGACATTGACTACTTATAAGGGAAAAGATTCATTATTTTCCTTAACAAACACTGATGTAACCATCAGAATAATATATGTTCAATAAAATAATAAAAAGCAATACAATTTTTTTACGTATCTCATGTCTCAATTCAATGTCTTGTTACATACGAATACAAAAAAAACACAATGTAATTATAAACAGAGAATTATATCAGACGCTGAGTAAACTTACTCAAACATACATGAACATCAAATACCTGCAACTTATATTGTATTTATACTCGTACCCACTTATATTTCCGGATGTTATCATCTGTGCTTAATAAATGACGTACTAAATAGTGGTCGAACATTCTACGTAAAGACATATTTCCTGAACAATTCACGATTGGATCCTGTTTCCAACAAGCAAGAGTCATATTAGGTGACGTTTTGTTTGGTGTTCTGAACAGACATATATAAGAGTTTCATGGCATTGTTTGCAGTAATGCTTCGGAAATCTGCACCGTCAAATCTAAAACTTATTAGTCTGCTAGTGACAGCATTGAACACTGCTAAAACATGCATAATTAAGAAATTCAAAAACACGCCTGCCCTGCCAAAAAATAACTACTGCCAATAAATTATATATTGTTGGAATGTGCTCATTAAGACCAATTCAATCAATTTGATACCCGTATTTAAAATACGAAGTTTTTTTCGCATTTGAACTTGGAGCCTTTGATACTACAGCATTTTTTTTTTCTTTTTTTTTTCCAAAATATAAAAACCTTTGTTTCTCGGGATGATGTAAGGATTCTAAGACAGCCCATACATCCAAATCTTTTCAGGCATTTTAATGTTATGGTGGAGTATAGAAACTCAAATACAAACAAACATACATGAATCCTAAAACCATAACGCAGAGCGTTGCAGCGCAGCGCGTTGCGTAGACTGTCACACCGGCCAGTTAAAAAAAATAATAATAATAATATATTCGGGACAATTCCACACCAATTAACTAGCCCCAAACTAGGATACCCTGTACTATGGATACTAGATAACGGATAAATATACATATATACGAATATTATAATATCCATGACTCGGAAACAAACATTTCTGCTCATCACACAAATGATTGCACCTTGCAGGATTCGAACCCGCAACCGCAGTTTGTCATCTTCTCCGTTTGGTTGACTCCTTTTTTGGGCAGTCGTATAATTAAATCCAATTTTATGTTCGTTTAGAACACCAAAACGAAGTCGTGTGAAGTGTACAATATCAACGTGTGATATTATTGTAAAATATTACGTCAAAGACAATTTATTACTGAACTCAAATTGAATGTCTTGTACAGGTGCTGGCTAATATTTAAAGAGTACTTTTATCCGAGAACAAACTTATCTGTGTATGATAGAATATGACAAATCGAAATTGTCAAAAAGGCAACAACAAGTCATAAAAAATGATGCCACAGATCTATTTATTACAATTTATTGAATTTTATTGATACATTTAAGCTAAAATTATTTTTGTGTACAACATTATTGCGGATTAATGTTAAATAACTTCGAAATATGCGGATAAGTTTGTGAGATAATATCGACGTTTGTCATGTAAAGTGACTTGTATAACAGTATTCTACTGAATGTAGAATTAAGTGTAGCATTTTATGTGTTAATAACAATTATGCAATATTAGGTAGATATTATTTGTACTAAGTATAGAAATGATAAGATTACTCCAATACTATAGGACTGTTTTGTTAGTTACTAAAAAAATATGTAAAAAAAAAGAAGATAATGTACGAATGTTTGGAAGAAGGTAATTTTAATACCAAATTGATTTAGGTGTCTGCATTGTTTCCCAAATATTTACATGTAATTAAGTACCAAGATATAGGCATTCCAATTAATTATAATACTCTACTTGAAAAGCTAAAATTATTGACAGTGTTATTAAAAATCTAGTCTAAGATTTATACTCCTAATAGTCTTTTGGATACCCATAGATATAAGAATCGTTTTATTTTTCGAAATAACAAGCTAATTAGGTATATACTGACTGACAGAAGATATGTACGTTTTACCTACAAAGTTTAAACTAGTCTGTATTATCTGACACCAAAGTACCCACCATTAATAAAAGTAATTAACTATGTATACTTATGTTATAAATTTACGAAATGTAATTAGACCTTTATCAAATTGTTTCCATAGTTTGACTTACTCCTAATTACTTACTGTGCATCAACTTTCCGTAAATTGGTGTTTATGACTATATTTTGTTTACTGTTAAGGTTTAACACGGGTCTGTTAGACTAACTTTTACTTCATTAATGTTAGGAGAGGATTATACGTTCTCCCAGCATTTTCCGGAATATATATATGATGATATACAATGTACTTTGTTATGATGGAAATAACTTTTTCATGATCCCGTTTTAGCTTTAATGTTTTATAGAAATTCTTCGCGCTGAGTAAAAACATCTTCGAATATTGTTTTACTCAAGGAAATCGAAATAGTTTTACAATTAATGTGATGTAAAAATGTCTTGAAAATATTGTTACGGATAATCTTAAATTTCTAAACATAAAATGTAGCTAAGTATAACAATAATTCAGATATATTGTACACTTTCATTGATAACTTTGTACGGTACGTTTAATGATCTTCTTTACAATTGTTCAATGTATATATTTTTAAAATACAATAAATAAATGTATATATACAAAACGTGGTCTGCCTTTGGTAATCCAAAGTGCAACAAATAAATACTCATTTGTACAGCGCAGATTTAAATCTCCACCAAATCCTTTAATGTTTTTTAATCTGTTGGTACTAAAGAAAGAACCAATCGTCCCGGGGCCACAACCCATAAGCCATTGTACTTACCAAAGATGTAATTAAATAAATTAACATGTTTAATTAAGCTGGTTTTTTATTCCTTTCGCCTCGCCGTTATTAAATTACAAGCTGTGTCACGGAGCCGTTAATTTACTTAGTAGGTAAATAATTAGTCAACATCGTTCATGAGTCGAACTCAATGCAGCACTGAATAGAATAACAAATTGAGTCACTGTTTAACAATATTTCTCCAGTTTTCCACATTTTGAACCTTATGTACATACCTTTTTTAAGTAGGTAGGTAATTAATGTTCTGTGACTATGTTGTGACCTGGTGTTATGAACAGACTGGCGGTAAACCACAATTTAGCATCAGGTGGGTTTAGAACTACTGATGTTTTGATTCATCATTTCATAGTGTTGGCACACAACACTGCATTCATAACATGAGCATTGTAGTGGTAAATCTCATGCAAGAGGCCGCCTGCGGAAGTAACTTTACACACACAAACACACACACAAACAATTTACACAGACAAATATTCAACCTCTAACCAGTAGTGTAAACGTTTTTGAGTTTCGGTTGCCAGCGAAATTACTGGGCAATGAGACTTAAAACCAATGTCAGGGTGACGAGTGCAGTGCAGTGACGCACAAGATTCGCAATCAAAGTTTTGGATGGCACTGCAATTGCTATGGGCAGACGTTATACTTACCAGACGAGCGACCTGCTTGAGTCATCTCCTATCCGAAAAAACTACTACATTTAGTTTCCCTGAAACTTATAAATCTGTACTATTAGCTCTAGCTAAATCATGTAGCTAAAATATTGCCAAAACGTTTAACAACGTTTCACTTTTATATATTGGTAAGGATGTTTCATTCAATTTCTATTTTCTGGCGCTCTTTAACAACTACGTGATATTTTTATGTGATAGAATCCGAAGCTATCTGACAAATGTCTTCTAAATGAATGAAAGCATCAGTTACCTAAATGTGCCTGTTTGTCGTGTCTGCCCCGTGCCAGGCACGTCACTCTGAACAAATAGGCAAATATATTACGAACAGGAATTTACCTTTACACATAGCCTTCAGAGATACGTAGAGAATAGAGAAGTAAAAATCTGCGAGCCTTAGTTGAATTCAGAATACAGAATATTTTATAAGCTATACAATACTTACATCTATACCTACAATTAAGCAGTAACATAAAGTCTATACTTACAATGAAGATAGTAACAAAAAATGGTCTAGATTACCTAAAATTACCTATTAAACAAAGCAATTTTTTTTTTTAATGGTGTGTGTCTGTATGGTCGTGTATCACGTACACACTACTAGAACTATTTAAATTCCGTTTTCACTGTTGGATAGTTAACGTTTTGAATTAAAAATTTGGGTTTTTTTTGTCTCAATCCGATAGATAGAAGCCGAGTAATCGTTATAAAACTATATTTGACAACTGAACGAAATTTGGTATTTTGTACTTTATAGGTCCTAGAATACATTTGGTAGGACCAAATGTACACTTGGTAACTTTTAACCCAAAGAAATTACCACGCAGGCAAAGCCGCGGGCACAGCTAGTACATATTTAAAACAAGTCTACTCTTAAACATAACAGGTAGGTATTTAGTATTAAGGGGTCATGCAGACGACGAATTTTTGCAGAGCGTTTCTGTGACCTGTGACTCGCGTTATCAGACAGTTTTCAGAGCTTATCGTCTGGCAGCGCCCGCGCTGGCTACACTAAATGCCCGTAGACAATGAATAAATAATAATAGTAAGACGTATTCGACTCAACTTCGATTTGCTGATGATATAGTCATCATGGCAGAAACCCTGGAAGATTTAAGCACAATGCTCAATTACCCCAATATTGTTTCCCAACAGGTGGGTCTTTAAGTGAACATATGGGTAAGACGAACATCATGTCAAATGCCCATGTCGCACCCGTGCCGGTTTATGTTGGGAACGCTATAATCGGAGCTGTTGATCACTATGTCTATGTATTTGTTAGGTCAGACGATCCAACTGGGTAGATCAGACTTCGACGAAGAGGTCAACCGACGAATACAACTCGGATGGGTAGCGTTCGGGAAATTACGCCATATCTTCTCATCGCAGATACCACATAGCCTCAAGACAAAAGTTTATAATCAGTGCATGTTGCCAGTGATGACATACGGCACTGAGACCTGGTTGTTAACTATTGGTCTCATACACAAGCTCAAAGTTGCGCAGCGTGCAATGGAGAGAGCTATGTATATAAAGGTTCTCGAATGGCGACCATGAACAAGCAAGCGAATTTTATGTCCATACGATGGACCGACGACATTGTAGCCATAGCAGGAAGTCATTGGATGGAGGTTGCACAAGATCGCATGTCATGGCGCTCTTTGGGGTAGGCCTATGTTCAGCAGTAGACTTCTAAAGGCTGAAATGATGATGATAATGATGATAAACGGTAGTCATTAGATACAAAAAATCGTACATCAAGATGAGTCCGACGTACACATTTTCAAGAAAGAGACCCGTAGAAGAATACAGCTGGGCTGGGCAGCATTTGCGAAACTTCGTTGAGTCTTCTCGTCGCTAATACCGCAAAGTTTGAGGACAAAAGTCTTCAACCATTATAACCTTGTCATAAGTTCCTGTTATGACAAGGAACCAAGACGTAGACACTCACGGTACGACTAGTCCACCAATTTAAGGTCGCTCAGCGGGCTATGTAAAAGACTATACTCGGAGCTTCTCTGAAAGTTGAATGAGGTGATCCGGCAAGGAACTAAAGTTGTCGACATAGCCCTTAGGATTAGTAAGCTGAAGTGGCAGTGAGTTGGTCATATCTATCGAAGGACTGATAACCGTTGGGGTAGACGTGTTCTTGAGTGGAGACCGCGACTCGGTAAACGTGGTGTAGGGCGCCCTCTAGCTAGGTGGAGCGACGATATACGCAAAGTGGCTGGCAGCAGTTGGAAGACAAGAGCCGAATATTGGGCTCAGTGGTGTAATTTGAGAGAGCAGTGTCCAGTATGTGTATGTCCAGCAGTGGATTAACACGGGCTGATGATGATGATAAGTACGTAAGCAGATTGTTTTGCGTTTTGACGAGCCTTAAAAATACGTCGTATGCGTAATTGCGAAGTCCCTGTAGGTAAATAAAATATGAGATATATTATACCTAATGAAGGTACCTATTAGACATTTTCGCAAGTCAATATAATTGAACTATTTGGTAGTGGATCAGCGTGGTGGTTTATGACCCATACTCTATCTTTCTATCTTACTCCTTTCTCCCTCTCTCTCTCTCTTTTCTGTCTTCCTCTCTATGAGCCAGGTGTCCTAGTTGAACGTAAACACTATTGAACCTATTTAAATTCCATTTTCACTGTTTGAATTAGCTATCAAGTTTAATGATAGCTAATTCAAACAGATTAGTTTGATGATGATGAATTACGATTATAGCAAATAAAGTTTAAATAATGCGCATCTAGGTATTCTGATTATTCTTGGTTTTAGATTTCTAGCAAATGAATTGCGTTAGTTTCTAAACGACTAAATTACATCAATCCCGATTACTTCGGTACCAAATTTTGAACAACAGCAAAAGAAGCGCTGAAATTTTCAACATAACAACTACCTACAAATTCGAGCCGCTTAGGATAACTTTACTCGTACATTCAATAACCATTAGTTCCGAGGCACAACATAACAGGGATATTGTATAATAAGCAAATGGAACCTATTATGATCAATAGCCCCTGGAAATCATTGTAGCAATATGAAAGGAGCTATTGTTAGGCAGTAAATTGTAGAGGTTCAACCCTTGTGGTACATGCCATTGTACATTTCGAATCTATCGCAATAAGCATGAAAGAGATGTAAATATAACTTCGTCTAATTACGAATTTACATTTACATGAACATACTCTATAATTAAATTGTTTTTTTTTTTGCCTTGGGGTGAAGGAGTAGGGGAAGGGGGCGGAGGCGTTAGGTATGAAAAACGCCTGTATTAGTTACATAATGTAAAATAAAATATAAATAAAATGGGTGATATTTTATATTTTACTAGAGAATATATATGTTTTTACTTTGTATCAAACCAATAACATTTTGTTCGGCATGTCAACTCGCATCGTAGCATCATTAATACAAAACAGTGACCTCTCTTCTATTTTGGCATAATGAGGCTACTATCTCCACGCCATCGTGCCAACTGTAAAACCTTGAATTTGCCTAACAAATTGAGACAAATATTATTCTAAGCATTGGGGCGACGCAGACTAAGCGCGGCCGCGATAAGCCGAGCATCCCCCCGATCATATCTGCCCCAACGATTTGTAAATTGCTCTATTAATTTAGAGTCCCTTTAGCTGATGGTATCGGCATGAAATATTCCAGAGCGCATTTGCGAGGTGGGAGACGACCGGCGTTTGCACAGTGAGTTGGAGGTGAGTATATTTTATTCACGATGAAACGGTATGGAGGCGGTTTTACTCTTTAGAATTACCTAGTAGTTTATGAAACGGTTGCATAATGAGGGGATTTCGACTCGAGTGATACTATTAAAATCACTCTCGTCTCAATACCTAGTTATGTGCCGTTTCATTATCTACACTCATGCAATAGGAAATTACTTTTAATAAAAAAAAAAGTAATATTTTCTTGATTTTGCTGGTAAATGCTCGGTCGTCAGGTTCGTTGTTGTTCCGTGATGTCAGGTGGAGTCACGAACACTGTTCTCACATTTTTAACACATTTTGTCACATTATTATTCAGGGTAAAACATTTGATCAACAAAAACAAACACATTAAACTAGTTAGGTACTAAATTTAATGTAAAGTAAAATAAGGCGCCAACTTACAGTTCACAGCGAAATCGCGCGCATACGGTCTAGCATGCGCCATCATAGATAATAAAATACGAAAAACCTCGTTGGTGTGGAGCCAAACGGTTAATGGGAAACATTACTACTCTGTCAAGAAAGTACCGGGAAACGATCAATACACAAAATGTTAGATTCATCCAAATTTATTATATCGCCTTCAAAGTATGCTCCTCCAGAAACGAGTAATACAATCACCAAAACATATTTTAAACGCTTTTTCCGGAATTGAGTTCAGTTCTCGCACCAAATTCTTCTTTATCTCTTCTACCGAATGAAAACGGTAATTTGAGTGAAGGACCACTACCATAGTACAAGTAACATGAAGTGGTAATTTAGGAAAAAGAAAGAAGTCAGCTGGAGCCATATCTGGCGAATAAGGTGGTTGCTTGATGGTACTTGTTGAGTTTATGGTCAAAAATTCGTTCATAATGATGGTCATCTGCGAAGGCGCATTATCGTGGTGCAAAATCCAAGAATTTTCTTTCCACAAATCCGGACTTTTTCGTCAAATTTGCTCTCTTAAACGCCGCGTAACACTCAAATAATATTTTTTATTTACCGTTTGACCTTCCAGCAAGAATTACGAGTGTACAACACCGCGACAGTCAAGAAAAACAGTCAACATGACTTTAACTTTTGATCTACTCTGGCATGTTTTTTTTCGGTTTCAGTCAAGGAATTTATATTTACATTAGTATATAAATTCCTTGGTTTTAGTTCAGTCGGAAGGCGCTTTCTAGTTTACTAGTTTGCATGTCAAACTCGTAAACTCGTGTCTCGTTACCAGTTCATGCGTTTCATGAATGTTGGGTCGGAATCGACTCGTTATAGCATGTCCTCAGCGGCTTTTATGCGATTGAGTTTTTGGAGAAAATTCAGGTCTTATAAGACTAGCCGAGCGGCAACATGTTTCATACCCAATTGATTATTTAAAATAGTACTGATTGACTCGTTAGACACAGAAAGTTCAGCAGCTATCTCTCTCAAAGTTGAATGAGGATTTTTAGTCAGTATTTCTTTCACTTTTGCGATGTAACTTCAATTGATGACGTTGATGGCCTATCAGAGCGAGGTAAATGTTCCTTTACATCTCGACCGCTTTTGAACGCTTTATACCACTCATAAACACGTGTTTTTGATAAAATCGATTCACCATAAGCCTTCAATTACATTTTCAGGGACTCTGATCACGAAATCAATCATATCAAATCAATCAATTAATCTAATCATCCATACCCGATACTTTTTGACTGAATGTATATTAAAAAATTGTTTAGTTCAAAAAACAGTGTTATAAGTTATTAGAGACGTGCCGTGCGTAATGTATGTCATTATGCCACCATTTGTGAGTTCATAATCCAGATTAAACGATATGAGTGTAGATAAAATACATAAACTGTCCGAGTTTTGCTCTGCACTATCTCGCAACGAAGTTACGTGCCTATAAGCAATGTCAAAGGTATGTCGGCTGACGGCTCGTTGAACTTAGAACAGACTCGTAACTAATGTTTCATATCTTTTTGTTAACTTTTTTTTAAATAACTGATTTTAAGAGCAACTTATTCACATGTGATGTGAAACTCCATACCTGCTCATATAACAAGTGTAGAGCTGCAGTAGATAGTAGCAGTAGGTAGCAGTATGTAGATGGAGAGCAGCAGTAGCACAGAATAAGTAATAGTGGCTGTAGTGGTAAAACTTCGCTATTTTTTGACATTTCTGTGTATTATAATGTGATATACGTAATGTAATTATTATTCTCCTGATTGAAGAAACTACTTTAGTACGTACTTATGAATAAAAATTCAATTTTCTAGAGGGAAATTATTTACCTACGTTGGAAGTTAAAACACAAAACCACATTAACAGGATGATTTAATAAAAAAACAGTTCCTTGTAGGAAAGTATAAAAGGTTCAGTCATTAAGAATGTACGTAGGGTTTTTTTTTTGTAAAATACCTCCGTTCTTGCGCAAATAACATCTTCTGAACCTTTCAAAATCCTGAAAAGTGTTGCGAAAATGTACACAAAAAATAACGCAGCTTCGTAGCTCCGTAACCCTCGTAGCATATTGTAGCGCCGAAGTGCTCAACGCAATATACCTGATAATGGTATTGTTCCAGCCTTCCGGAAACCCAAATTACCGCAATCTTGAATACGTTAATGAGATTCCGGATTCCGGATTACACCAGTTATAACCAGTACATCTGTTATAATGCAATATTGTATAATCGTGTTGACACAGTACGCCATTTGAAACTAGTAATTTCATTAACAAATGGGTTTGATGAGGTACTATCACGGGTATGTTAAAATCTACGCAATTTGTGTTACATACCACGGTATTGATAGATGCAGTAGCGGGTGGTTGCAGTGACCTGTCAAAATCTCATTTTTTGGGAGCTATATCCTTTTTTGTCACTCGGAAGCTTCTTTCGCTAGAGCCACCATCATTGCTGGCGGGCAGCCGCTTGGTTACCCATCAAAAAACGTGGTATGGCTGTGTCGTGGACACGGCCGTATGTTTTACGTGAATACCTAACGCTTTACTCTGTCTTATGGTGTTTAATGGGTATCAATGGATTGCTCTTGAGAAGCTCTTTCCAGCCTATTCGATCTCTATGTTTTGATTCAGCTTTTTGTCGAGTTTTGACCGACCAAGTTGTTTTTTATTTTTCTTTATTTAACACCATTACTATATTATTATACAATTGCAGACTAATATTTTATATAGATACGCAATCTAAAACAAACAAACCTACCTGGTATCTTGACGTGAGCTAATGATTGAAACTGAAACGAACGTCGTAGCTTATCCAAGTCAAAATGTATACTAAACAGAGATTATATAAGCAGCGACCTTAAAATGGCGGCGTCGCAAAATAGTCTCCACCGCATGCAATGCATCACTGCTTTCACTCAACGTAATACATTTCTTGATCCTTTAGCTATCGAGTGATGTAAGTAAGTTTTACCCCCCATTCCTATAAAAATGAAACGAGTCGTTTTCCCGACGTCTCGTTACTTTTTGTAATTTTTTTTGTATGGCGTTTATGTCAAAAGCTGACGGACAGTAAGCGAAAACGGTTTGTTTTAAGATACAAGAACCGGCCATTAGATGTCTAACTAGTCGGTGATCGGGTGGCGATGTATCGCTAACACGTCTCATTGCGCGCATACTGCGCGTGCGCACGAGGCAAGGATGATAGATATGAACCTGCAACACCAAACTCTATCCCCCGATTTTGTTATTATCAGTTTTTTTTGGATTGCCTCCTTATTGAAGCAAACTTATAGACGTATCCACTTCAAAAATATATCCGCCCGCGCCGCCTTCAGTGCTGTGGGACGATGAGCGGGCAACGTCCGTCTGCCTCGCACTGAATGCGTGATTTTTTTATGGGCAATTTATTATATTGTTACTGTCGTTATTTGTTATTTGTTATTGTTGTTTGTTTATTTGTTGTTGTTGTTTTTTTGTGGTTGTTCGTTGTGTTTTTGTTGTTCTTAGTTGTTACATTTCAACGTACGTCCGCGTAGGTCATCCGCCTCGCACTGTAAGCGGCTTTTTCTTTCTAGTGAACGAAGCTTCTGGACGACGAGAAACGTATAGTGATAGAACTAAGACATTTAAGCGCTTGTTTTGAACCCTAAATTAATATATAGGAACATAAAGAAATACATGATGTTTGAGATTTACCGCTCGTGCCAGAGCTTATATATTGTGTTTGTGTTGTGGCTTGTTAACCTTGATTACGCTGATACAGAAAAACTCATGCACAAGATTATTTAAGTGGGACGCATCACACCCACATTACATACCTTATATGTATACCACACCTTAACACTGACAGAGATAATAATAATACACATACAACCTATTTGTTTTACGTTCCAGTGACTTTTAGAGGTAGTCGTACTTCCTCATACTCATGTTGTTAGAAATAAGGTATTATAAAGGAAACGTACTCATGCACACCAGTGTATTTTATTATTATTATTATTATTTTTGTATCCATAGTTCCAAATTAATAAACTATACAACCTATAAGCATAAAAGCGATTGTTAAATAAATTCAATTTTATATCTAAGATAAATACAAGGAATTTAATCATAATATATTATAAAATAAATTAACAATATTGGATTTTAAAAGTGGAACAAGTGATAAAATGTTAAATACTATGGGAAGGAAAATACTATACTTATCACTAACACGATACTATAAAACACTTCAAGATAAAATTTAAATTCAAAATGTCATCAACCTGTGTGCCACTAGCCTAATTCGTACCTTATCTGTTCCTACACACACCACATTATTTCTAAAGCTCATGCATATACTTACAGCTCATCTACAGTCACTGTACGCACGCACACTACTAAGTAGTAACTACATCATATTTTTAAATTATTTTGTTCCTACCTCCGAATAGGAAAAAATATCTTGTTATTTTTTATTTTTTTATTTTGTTCGTTTTTTCTGTTATGTGCACATGGAAGAGACTAGTTCCCACAACACAGGGTATCCTAGTGTGGGAACTAGAAAGCTCAAATATCACAGCAGTAACAATTGTAAAACTAGTATAAGTTCCTAGTTTTAAGTTTTAAGTTATATGTATAACTACTGATGCAAATTATTATCAATATTACCGCAACATTTTGGGCAGTAAAATTGCTAGGAAAAACGAATTTCCTTGTAAAGTAGCTACATTATAGAGGAACAAATGGGACTTGTTTGGCGTTCTAATAAATCCGCGAGTTAGTACAATAATTATCATTCAAATGAGCTTTATTACTAAGTCGCATAAAGCGTCCAGTAAATAATAATTTATTGCTAAATTATACAGTTTTCTTTAACAATTTAGAGCGAAGAAAGTTTTTTCCACTCGCCTGTGCTTTTCCTTTTAATTTCAATGTCTTAGAAAGAATGAATAAAACATTCCGGTCAAATATTTGTTAGAGGTAAATCTAAGGCTATGAATAATAAAGCAAAGTCCAATCACTTTCCTGATTATTTTTGCGGCCGTGTTTGTTTTTCGTATAAAAGCATTTGTCTTTTAAATTATTGCCGGCGACGAGGAAACAGCCGGAATTTCAATAATGCTTTTCCCACGTTTATATACATACACATATTTTTAATAAAATATCAAATTTAATTTATGTAGAACATCACACATGCATTTACCGCTATTTCCGAGGTTTAACCTTTCTTTCTGGATAGACAAGCATTTGTCAGTGACCTATGCGCGTTTGGTATTTTGCGTCGAAACGATCACACTTTATCATCTTTGTCTTTTAGCACGACTGCGCAAAAAAGGAGTGTATTGTTTTTAGGATTCATGTATGTATCTATGTGAGTTTCTTTATTCCACCATAACTTTTAAATGCCTGAACAGATTTAGAGGTATGGGGTATCGTTAGAATCCTTACATGTGAATCCTAGAATCCCCAAGTGAATTATTCCAGGGGGGTTCGGGCGGCCCGCAGTCTCCGCGCAAGTTCTTTAATGGCGTAGTTATGCCTTGACTTCCGTGTGTTAGCCATTCCGACATCTCGTTTGCAATAGTAATAACTCGTCCAACCTATTCACAACTACTCATCATGAAAAAAGTCCAAAGAAGAAATAAGTTAAAACGGCAGATGCACGTCCTCACACTTAAAGTGGATCTTGCGAATATTCGCGGAATTCACTCCAATCTCCAACCGGTCCATTATCATCTGGAGACCTCTAAGCCCCACTTGTTCTTCTTGTCGGAGACGCAGATAGGACATCCAGCTGATATGGCATACTTGGATTACCCAGGCTATATCTTGGAGCATCTATTTATCCCAATTGCCGGCGTTTGTGTATTGGGTGATTTGATTTCGCTCGGTGATTTGGGTGCTGGTGGACACGGGCATAGAGAAAATTATGTATGCTTGTGTGTACCGCTCACACAGCGGAGATCGGGGGACGACTTTATTGGTAGACTATCTAGGTGAGGCGGCAAGTGTGGCCCAACAGCGTTACCCGTCTGCTCAATTGGTGTTTTTGGGGGATTTTAATGCCCACCACAAGGAGTGGCTTGTCCCATACCAAAAAACCAACCTCGCTGGTAGAGAGACGCGGAAGCTTGCTCTGGCGTTAGATCTCTCTCAGCTGGTGCAGGAGCCGACACGGGTACCTGACCGTGACGGTGACACTGCCAACTGTCTCGACCTGTTGATGACGACTGAACCAGACCGATACTCCGTATCAGTATCCCCACCTCTTGGTAGCTCTGATCACTGCCTGGTTAAGGCCGTCTCAGTGTATTCCCCACCTGATCCTAGCCTTAAGGGTAATAGGCACGTGTGGAGATACAACTCAGCAGATTGGGACGAGATGCGGCAATTCCTTGCATCGTATCCTTGGCGGCAAATATATTTCACCTCCCAGGACCCGTCGACTTGCGCGCCTGCTGGTACAGAGGTAATATGTCAGGCAATGGAATACTTCATTCCATTCAGTGACAAGACTCTTTCCAGCAAAGCTCAGCCTTGGTTTGGATCCAGCTATGGTCGTGCTGTGGCTCTAAGGCGTGCGGCACAAAATATTCTTTCAAAAAAATATTATTTCTTCTAATTTTACAATATGAGTATCAAAATGAAGCACATTCCAACAATATATCATTTATTGGCATAAGTTCTTTTTTGGCAGGGCAGGCATGGTTCTAGCTAGTTATTTATTTTATGGAAAAGGATGACGCTGCAGCATGCTCTTTGAAGATGGTCATTCTGGGCATGAAGACTACGAGAACAGGTTGACCGAAACTAACAATAGGTGTTTAATATTATCCGATAGGTGTAGGAAGCGCAGATGGCCTAGTCTTGTAATAGGTATTTAAAGCATTTTACTCATACTGTATTTTTCTATTTGTATGTATTTCATAATTATAAGAACTTAAATTACTAAGCTACTTTAATTTGGCAATGGGGGCAAAGCAGGAGCACGTTAACATCAGACGGTTTTCATCATGGCACTCATCATTATCATCATCAGCCCGTGTCAGTCCACTGCTGGACATAGGCCTCTCCCAAAGCACGCCACTGAGCCCGATTTTCGGCTCTTCTCTTTCTAATATTGCCAGCCACTTTAGCCAATCATAAAATATTATGAACTCCTCACTTACATAGAATTTACCTCATAGTAGAGCCCTTTGGGAGTTAATCAGAGAAGCTGCCCGTGATTGCCATAATTAACCTACTACACAACCGAGAGAATTACACGCCATATCTACATCATGCAATACAATCTTCCGCTAAGATTATTAAAGCATTAATACAATTTATGGACCATTACACGCAGTTCCCTTTCTCTTTGGGCCCCATTTTAACGAAATCAGAAGGAAATGAAACGTAAAAAATACTACCTACTGCATGATACGTAGCTAACCTCAATCGTGATTATTGTATTACACAATAACCACATTTGACGTAATGGTATTTACGAAATAAACATGGTGGTCGTTTTCCCTACAAATAGTGAATATAATATGCATTATGTTGAGAAAAACAGACTGAAGATATGTGACGTAAATGTTATACAAAAATAATTTACCACAATTGAGCAGTTTTTAGAGTTTTGTACTTACGTCCGAATGATAAAAGGAAAAAAGGACGTAAATAAATGAATTCTAATTATGCATTGGGAGAAAATTAGAAAACAACAATAAAATATTTGCAAACTGTACTGTGACATATGTAATGAAAGGGCTTGTTGTGAGGGCCAATTTTTTTAATAATCATAATATAAAGAGCTTTAAAGTTATGTATTTAAGAAATTATATTAAAATTGACCGTCCATCCCTCCATATCTCCAAAACTATGAGCTAAATATTATGAAAAAAAAACGGTTGGTGCTGTGTCAAGGCGCACGGCCGTTTGTTTGTCGTGAAACGCCTACGCCCTACGTTTGTACGTGTTTGTACGTGGGGTATAACTCGCGATTTGTGTTGCAATTTATACCGAAATGAAGATCTCGAAAACATCATTTTTTCTGATTCTGAGCGGGTTAGCCAACGTGGTATTTTCTCTGGGATAAAAATTACCTATGTGTTATTTCAGGGCCAAAAGTACAAAATACACTTATCCGTCAAACATTTTTTTTATCGATTGCTACCAAGTTCCAAATTGAGATACGATGGATTGAAATTCCAAGGTCACCAGTGTTTTTATCTCAAAACCATAAATTTTTATCCATGAAGATAGTTCCTATTTGTATTCTCTTTTTCCATAATGACCATGGGCGCACGCAGGATTATTTTCAGGGGAGTGCATACATTAGGCACAATATAATATTATTAGTGTCAGCGTAAAAGTAAGATATAATTTCAAATCTTAATGAATATTTTTATTAATACAACTAAATATGCACGATCGAAGCAGTGCAAATAGGTTAAGTTAATTCTTTCTATTATTTTAGAAAATTAAATTATATACGAGGCTGAACGATCTGTGCATGCTTAGTGTCACAGAATAAATTATATTACTAAGTCAGTGTTCATAGGGGTAAAGGGAGACACTGATATCAATCGACAATTAGGTCATCCATTTTGCAGAACTCAGACCTCAAATTTTTATTCATTCAATGACTTTTCCTACATTCTTACCATTTTTACATAAGTTAGGTACCTATATAATATACCTATATGTAACAAAACAATAATTATCTATTTGCACCCCCCCTCCCGGCGCCCAAGATTTTCACTAATAGATAATATACAATTTTGCTCGGTACCTCGGTTGTAGAGACTTGCATTTATTAGGCCCTGCCGGCCTATTACGATGGTTTGCGAGCAGCGCTTCTGCCGCTGAACTCCCGGCAAAGTCATCATATTGCATTGAGAAAAAATGACTTTGACACTAGTTCAGCGGCAGCAGTGCTGCTCGCAAAACATCGTAATAGGCCAGCTGGTCTTTCTCTTCCACTTCACTCTATCCTCAATTCGCTTTTTTATTCGCCTTCGAGTTTATTGCCGATTCTTCTCGAAGGTGTATTCCGAATCAACGGAGGTCAGTTATTTAAATCATTCAATGGGCTTAAGCCCATTGAATGATTTAAATAACCAATTTAATTTATTTTTAATTAAATTTATTTAATTTAATTTATTTTTGTGTTGCCTTAAGGCAACTTTCCAATTATACTAAAGCGGAAACTTTTGGTCATGTGCATTGCCCGTAGCTACAAAAGTTTTATAACTACATAATTTTTGCACAATATGGAAGATTTAAAACAACAGAAAGCAATGGAACCACGAACAGAACCACGAGGAATTCAAATATTGCATTCCATATGTAACAATTTGATGGCCATAATAACAAAAAAAAAGTTATAGACACTGATGGGCACAGGAATTAGGAGAGGGAAGGACTTTTATTATCAGTTAAATCATTATTGTGATATTTAAAATAGTTATACGTCATCATCCCATGAGTGGGTAAAAATCCTAGGATTACAAGGAAACACTCATGATGCCTTCCTAAGAAAGCAAATACGAAATAAACAATAATAATTAATTATCTAGATCTACAATCCCATCGCATCACGCAGACAATTACGTCCGTTGTAGGAGGAGCAGACATCCCGAGATTCCCGGGATTACTTCGCGTCACGCTGAGTTCATTGCTTCCAGATAATATCATTCATCAAAGTCCTGCAACCCAGATCGTAGTGCTTAATTACACGAACCCCTAAGCGCCTCCTCCCACTACGGTAGGTATAGCGCACAATTTATCACTTCGGCATCGACTTAATTTTAAATTTTAGTGCATGCCAAAAATAGTCAACCAGCACAAATTAAAAAATTATAAAAGCATATTTTTTTATATTTTAAAGTGTAGCCTTTAGTGTGGTCGCACATAAATTTCATCAAAGCTAATTGTTTTTAGTAAATGCGTTTGAAGTAGTTTTTTTATTTCATGTACTAGTTTTGTACATTATGTTTGACACAATCTCGTGCTGATTTTGTGTAGATGTGAAAACAAGGTCCACAAAAATAAACAATTACTTACAATTTTCATCGATCCAACATTGTCGAAATGAGCCGTAACAGAAGCAAGTAACAGATAAATCACCTACACCATTAATGTTTTGCTTTGGTTCATGAGCGATGAACCGGCAGTATATTGATTGCTATCAATAAATAAAGCTACACCTCTAAGTGCTACAGCAACCACATACAATTCCTTCACTACCACATATTTAGACTCCTGATAAATACGAGTAACTAGGTGAGACGTTTTCCCTATTTTGGGGCCGGAAACATCCAGTGCCAGTAGCTGCTGAACGGGAACAGTGAATGATGTGGAAATGGGAAAATAAAAATCAAGAAAAAGTGCACAAGATAGAAGCCAGCAAGAATCTATGACTCGAAGGTTAGCACGTTCATTTACAGAGAATGGACATTATAAGGCCAAGCGCTCATTTCAACAGCTCAGTCGCAATTGTAATTGCTTTTTTTATGACAAACAATATCGTGATTAAAAATTCCAGTGAGTGTAATTTAAAGTCTTGGTATTTCTTTCTTTCCATAGGTACATTATTCTAGTCAGAGCACGAAAACACTATTGTTACCAAATGAGCGGCTGGCCTATTTTTTTGCAACATTTTGATTTAGTGCCATACTTTCCTACATTACTAGCCACCCAAAACAAGTCTAGACCGAAGCAATGCGACGTGTTAATAATAAATGATAAGAATTTGACAACACTTCTAAATAGGCTTACTAAATAGGTACTACCTAAATGCTGTCGAAGAAATTGATTAAAGTCTCGAAGGTGTCCTTTCAGGGATTTACGCAAATAAGAATACCTGTGAATCACGCCTTGTTATATCTAATAACATTTCAGTCACGTTCAAAACGCTTTCTATTCGACACGAAAACAGATATTTATGTAATATTGAGGTCACTATGATATATTGAAGGGAGACTGTAACGAAGAGGGGCTGAACAGAATAAATAAGTGAAAAAACTCAAAACGACCAAGTAGAGTAAATAAATCGTGTGATATTTGTATCGCAGCCGAAGAATGGGAATGAAAAAATTGGCTAAGTTACTTTATATAGTTTCTGTGTTTATATAGGTAAGTTTGGACTTCAGATTCGCTTTGATTATTTTGAGCAAAGTTAACACATAAATATTTATATGAAGACAGACTTACGTTATTATAGCTACAAGACAAGAGGAAAAAAGCTTTATTATTTTTCACTACGCACTACTATAGTAAATATATAGCTGTAAGGTATGTTTATATGTTATGCACGTTTATACTTACGTATAGCTATTTATTTTATTTACAAGAAAAATGTATTAAAACAAAATTTCATTTTATAAGAAAAAAAATACCTACATAAAACTATACACATAAAAGCCCTTTGGTGGAAGGGAAAGTGGCAGAATGCTTGCTGCATTGCCACGCTGTATTTGCAATACTAATTTTTTGGCCTTATGTATAATGTACGTTATATGTACGTAAATGTCTGCGTTTTGGATTTAAGTATTGAGATAAAATGAAATAGAATGTAGGTATCTAATAAAAAGAAAACGTCTAGGGTTCTTAAAATAAGATACTGAACAAGAATATAACATTCTTAGACATCGTGTCTGTCTGTTTGATCGCGCATCACGTAAAATATTTTGTATGATTATTATGACATTATTAATTTTGATTTGCTATGTTGACATTCTAATTTGGAATTGATTTGTGAACATTATATTGCATGCTTATTAAATTATTAAAACACATGTACATGAATAAATTAATACTAATCGATTTTGTTAAAACTTGTAATATTGCATGCCAGAAATGGTTGATATGTTGGACTCTATATAAAACATGTAATATTGCATGCCAGAAATGGTTGATATGTTGGACTCTATATAAAACATGTAATATTGCATGCCAGAAATGGTTGATATGTTGGACTCTATATAAAACATGTAATATTGCATGCCAGAAATGGTTGATATGTTGGACTCTATATAAAACATGTAATATTGCATGCCAGAAATGGTTGATATGTTGGACTCTATATAAAAAAATGACAGCTTTTGTACCATATTACAGCAATAAAGAATTGTATAATTGTACCATTCAAAAAACTCATGTTAACTCATATCGGTGTAAAAGTAATTTTCTGATACAACTTATGCTTTTTGCAAACATAAAAAAAAAAAAAAAAAAAAAACTGTATCTGTAAACGAAACAACTGAATATCCGTCATAAAAACTAATCCAAACCCATATATTTTTTTTAAAAAATGAATAAATATTCTTCAATTTTCCATGTCCGTAATCGTATCTGTATCCGAAACTGCATGTATCACGTGCCTCATCTATGCTTATAATAAGCAATAAGTACGATAAAGTCTGTAAAAATAAGATAATTTAAAACAAATGGGTTCTTAAAATAAGTTACTGAACAAGAATATAAATAACATTTTTAATAATCGTATTTGACTATTCATTTGTCTGTATTTTGTTTGCGCATTACGTTAAACTACTGGACTGATTGCGATGTGGTTCACTGTCGGATAGCTTAGGATTTGACTTAAAACTGGGGTAGTTGGTATCACAATCCGATGAGTCGGAGGATGAGGAGCCGAGCAAACGATGAAAAACTTTTTAACGGCTGAAGGAATTTTGATCAAATTGATGTTGGTATATGGGTATTTTAGATCTTGAAGAGTACTTTTAATTTAGAGAAATGACTACGTGAGCGAAGCTGCGACACAGCTAGTAAATATTATTATTGAAATAAATAATAGTTTTGGTACCCAAATCTATACTTATAATAAAGCAATAGGAACGAAAAAGTCTGTACAAAGAAGTTAATTAAAAAAGAAATGGTCTAGGGTACTGAACAAGAATATAATATTTTAAAAAATCGTGTCTGTCTGTATGTGTATTCGCGAATCACGTAAAAACTACTGGACCGATTGCGATGTGTTTTTCACTGTTGGATAGCTGTTTTGACTTAAAAACTGGGGTACATTATATCTCAATCCGATGAGTAAAAGCCGAGCAATCGATAAAAATATATTTGACGGCTGAAGTAATTTTGATCAAATGTTGGTATTTTAGGTCCTGGAATAGCACAAAGAGTACTTTTAACCAACAGAAATGACCAAGCGTGCAAAGCCGCGGGCATCAGCTAGTGAACGAATAAACTTTTAACTTCCTCGCCACAGAGTCCTTGTTTTCTTTTCGAACACGAAACATATTTCCGACTTGACTTATTAAAATTCATTAAGTAACTCAGGTACAACTCGGCGGAGCCAACAACGGAAAATATTGTTAACATTGTATTATTTTGCTTCCACAACATTTCGATTAATTTCACGTCCAACAAATTACAGAGCTGAAGATGTCGATTATATTACAGTAATGTCGTTATGGCTCTGCCATCTCGCGGCGTAGCAAAAATACTTAATAGGTTTTTGTGTCCGAAGATGGGCGTGATAAAAAACACGGCACTCTGTATTATCAACATTTAATAAGGCCGTAAAAGCAAAGAAAAATGACCGTAATCGTTCGCACACCGTGCTTCGAGAGAGGGGAATTTATCAAGATTTTGGTCGTGGTTCTTCTAGCAGATGACAGGTTGTAGAGTCCACTTTCCATTGAAAAAATCTGGAACGTGGCCAGACGGCAAAATGTTTTTGGGTCACAAAAATCTCGCGCTATTATTATGTCCCTTTTTAGAGTCCCGTAGTCCAACAAGGAAACCATATACCTACGATCGTCATTTTATTTTTAGAAAACCTGCCCGTTGGTAGTAATTATTATGAAAAGTGGGAATAAAATTTATTTTGAGCTTAGACTATACTCTCTATAGAGTAGATATTTTATCGTAGGATAAATGTTTGTACACATCATTTTTTAATCGCTCGTAACGTTTCGGAGATATACCTACAGATTCTGATATACCCGCCAATGTGCGATGCTTTCTCGTAGTCAAACTATTTAGTCTAACTGGTTTGACCACGAGGAATGCTCTTTCCTCGTGGTCAAACTATTAAAATGATCCTTCTATATCATTGAGAAGTTAAAATGTGTACAGTCGTTTTGAATAAAATGATAATCCCGATTAGGCTCCTGTACGGATTATGAGAAATCTTCATTAAACTGCGAAAAAATAAAACCATCAGATAATTTGTTAGAGGTTTTATATTACATAATTTTATAATATAAAGATTAATCATATTTCAATTTATTTAGGAAATAACCAATTTCTATCTCGTTGTGTATTACTCCATTCGCCATTTATGTTATATCTTTGGCTGTGCATACAAAAACTGCATGCATACAACGTGCTGAAAAGGTGCAATATTAATAAAGTTTGACCACGAGGAAAGAAAATTCCTCGTGGTCAAACCAGTTGGACTAAATAGTTTGACTACGAGGAAGCACCGCCAATGTGTAACCTAACCTAACCCCTCCCCCTGTTATTTCCAAACTGTTTGACCTCGATACTTGTTATCACCCATGCTAGAGTAACGGTAACGATATTGAAAACTCGCCATTATTTCGGGTATCCTCTAATGAAAATTTAATTAATGACACGCACTCTTTAGTTCAAAAATCTTAACATTAGGTAATAGCATGTATTAATGAAGCTCGTCGTCAGAGCCAATTAGTAATCTATTACCTACCTACTTTTCGGTTTCTCAACTTCACTCAAATAAAAACAAATGAAAATTATTTTACGGGTCACTACTGAAGAGAAAGTAGGTATTAAGTAGGTCAGTAAGTTACGCTGGCGAGGTGTAAAAAAGTTATAGACTGGGGCGAATTTCTACATTATTTACAGCGGTTTGGTCCATTACTTCAACTAATTCAATTTTGTTACGAAGTCTTTGATGCTGCTGCTCTTGGATCAATTTTTTATAAGATGGCTACATCTTCATTCTGAAATTAATATCTTCGTGACCTAAAAACAAGCACGAACAAAACATCAGCTTTTTCTTTGGTATTAGTCCTTCCATTAACTTCCAATGAAAAAGCTGCTGTTTTGTCCTTGCTGGCGTGAAGGTAATAGCAAAGCTAAGTACTACTATTTATTCTGCGGTAAAGTAAATTCTACTAAGGAGCTAGTTGAAGTTGATGTATAACATTGAGTATTACTCGTTACCTTTGAGACTTAATAATTTGTAATGATTTGTTCAGTCAGAATCGCAGCGCAGCGGTTTAGATTAAACGTGTGTCATGAAAAATGCCCCACAATTACGAAAGTATTAGTAGGTAGTTTAACTTACGTCATTATTGTTCGACATACATATTTAACTGAGATATCTCAGAGAATTAGCAAGCTGAAGTGGCAATGAGCTGGTGACATCTCTCGAAGAACCGACAATAGCTGGGGTAAACGAGTTCTAGAGGGGAGAATGCATGCAGGCAAATGTTGTGTAGGGCACCCGCTGGCTAGGTGGAGTGACGACTTGCGAAAAATGGCTGGCAGGAACTGGATTAGAAGTGGCGTTCACTAGGAGAGGCCTACGTCCAGCAGTGGAAAAATATACGCCGATGATGATGATGAAACCTGTTCTGTTTACGTATAGGCTTTATGAGTTAAGTAAAAGTTAGACCACATTTCAATTTGTGAAAATGAAATGTAAAGAAATTGTTGTCCTCAAATTGTTTTACGATGTAAGTAGCAAAATCTCTGTCTATAAACAATGATCAAGCGATGAGGATATTTCAATGACGACGACATCAATTTCACATTCAGTGCCCAATAAACAGCTGGGCGACCGCAAAACCTGGTCAAAAGAGCTAAGCTCTGGCGATCTGGCCCTCGTATTAGGGTTTCCCATCACGTAAAGGTCTCAAGATCAAATTTCCCTGCAATAAATGCGAGCATTCATACGTTAAATATTTTGTGACCTGCCACGGGTCGCTTATTGGGATTATTGAGTCCATAAATATAATATATAACGGCTAAAGCCAATGAAAGGAAACTTGACGCATAAACCGGCTTAGGTACTTATATTATAATCCCTGCCAATTTTAATATCAAATTCAAACTTTACGAGGCTGGACGAGTCATAAATAAAAGTTCACAGGAATAATCGTCGTTAAAAGGGATCAATAGTAGAAAGTCAAAGTAATTATCCCGCGAAAAAGAAGGTATTATTACTTATATACCAAAATTTAACAGATATCTATATCTGTCTATCTTCTATACTTATGATAAAGCAATAGGAATGAAAAAGTCTGTACAGAGAAGATAATTAGAAAAGAAATAAGCAACTGAACAAGAATATAACATTTAAAAAATTCGTGTGTGTCTGTTTGTCTGTTTGTCTGTCTGCATTTTTGTTTGCGCATCACGTAAAAACCACTGGACCGATTGTGATGCGGTTTTCACTGTTGGATAGCTTATGTTTTGACTTAAAAACTGGGGTACTTTATATCTCAGTCCGATGAGTAGATAACGAGCAATCGATTAAAATATTTTTGACGGCTGAAGGAATTTTGATCAAATGTTGGTATATTTATATTTTAGGTCCTGGAATAGCACAAAGAGTACTTTTAACCTACAGAAATAACCACATGTGCGAAGCCGCGGGCATCAGCTAGTCTATACATATAATAAAGCAATAAAATGGAAAAAGTCTGTGCAAAAGAGATTATTAAAAAAAATGGTCTTGGGTACTTCAAATAAGCTACTGAACGAGAATATAACATTTTTTAAATCGTGTCTGTCTGTTTGTTTTTTGTTTGTCTGAATGTTTGTTCGCGCATGAAGTAAAAACTACTGGACCGATTGCGATGCGGTTTTCACTGTAGGATAGATTAAGTTTTGACTTATAAAACAGGGGTACTTGATATCTTTA
This sequence comes from Alsophila aescularia, assembly GCA_946251855.1. Taxonomy (NCBI): domain Eukaryota; kingdom Metazoa; phylum Arthropoda; class Insecta; order Lepidoptera; family Geometridae; genus Alsophila; species Alsophila aescularia. The sequence continues at coordinate 49,349,907 of OX276381.1, read as the reverse complement.
ATATACATTTTCAAATATTGCTAAATTAATTAATTGATATAAGATGTATTTATTGTAATTGTTTTGCAAGGAATGAAATAAAGCTTTATTATTATTATTATACTAAAGATGAAGCTAAACACTCCTGAGAGACACATACACACACACACACACACACGCGCGCTAATACACTAATATCTCAGATATAACCTTGATCTTTTTTGTTTTGCATCGAAATTATGTGTCGGGATTATCCTCGTCTCGAGCCAGACCGTCTGGGGTCTAATCACAGATTAATATTAGATGAATACAACTTTGTTCGTCGTATGAGGTAACGCTGGCCTCCGGTGTCAGAGTTGATGATTACTGCTGTAATGACAAAGATGCAAGCTTTTGTTGTGTATAAATTAAAGTAACAATCTCAAAGCAAGACGAAGTCATAGATAAGCAAAGGCGATCGTGCAATGCTTTCAGCGAGCCAAATGGCATTATTACAGCTCTAGCTGTGCCAACGTGGCATTTTAAAAGCTTTTATCTACACTCATATCGTAAAATCCGGATTATGAACTCAAAAATGGTGGCATAAATAAATACATTATACACGGCACGTCTAATAAGAAAAATAAATAAATAATGACACTGTTTTTTGAACTAAACGATGTTACAATATATATTTTTTATCGTTTAAGCACCACTAAGGCTCCGCATCTAAGAGATTTTTTGTCATTTATTATCTATGGCGGCGCGTATTAGACCGTATGAGTGCGAATTCGCTGTGGACTGGATTTTGGCGTCATAATTTACTTTACATTAGTACAACCAATTTTATGTGATTTATTATGTTGATCAAATGTTTTATCCTGATTAAAAATGTAACAGAGATGTGTTAAACATGTGACAACAGTATTCGTGAGGAGAATTTGACTTCGCATGACATCATGGAATAGCAACGAACATGACGAACGAGCTTATACCAGCAAAATCAAGAAAAGATTACTTTCTTTTTTTTTCATTGTCACCTGGCAGTTTAGTTATAGAAAGAGATAGAAAAATTAAGAAGCCTACCTACCAGTGAAGTGGTGGTAGGTATAGAAAAAAAATATATAGTTAAAATAGTAAACTACCAGTGTAATCAGAGAGAAACAAAAAACTCAGGGAGTGAGTTACAGGAGGTGGCGTGCGTATGATATTGTCCTTCGGCTTGGGACTTAGCTTTAAGGCGCGCGTGGGAAGACGTTCCGCGGAGAGATGGTGCAGAAGTTGTGAAGCAGCCCGTAGTAACGTAGTAGTGCGCAGAGCAGCTCCCGGGGGACATGTGTCCAAAGACCCGTGGCAGCGTGCTGATCGGCGATCGTACCCCTAGGGTATCAAAAAAACCCTGGAATGGCAGAATTAGACGCTTTAGTCCAGGTTCAGTAGGTCTGGCTGCCGTACATCACCAGGTCTTCGTTCCTTGGGGTCCACCATGCCGGACGAGGCCTCTTTCAGTTAAGCCCCAAGGAAGTAGATGTGGCCGCCAGTATGATACATAAGGTTGACATAAAAGTAATAAATAAAAAGTTAAAAGTAAAGTACAAGTGTGAAAGACCAGAAGGGTCGGACATAAGTTTATAATTATAGAAATACAGTACGTAAGAAGCATAGTTTTAAAAGAATTTCGCCAGTTGGGAGTAAATTATCACGAAATACAGGGAATACAAAAGCGGTATAAAACCGGTACATGACCGTTTTAAATTTCGCAATGACTTGCTAAAATGCACAGTAAAGTTATAACAATATAGTAAGTTACACAAGATTACAGATAAATGTAAAACAATCAGTTCGTGGATTCACAAGCGTTACATACAATTTTTTAACCAAAATGTTACGGCCTGATAGCCAGTAGTTTAGAGCAAGAAGAAATTTAGAGGTCACACGATATACACACACTTACCCAATATTTTGTTTTTTTTCACTAGGTAAACAGGTAATTAAAGACAAAGGTTTGTCCAATATTATTTGCAAAAGGATTTAGAAAAACTTTCTCTAAGCCAGCACAAAATGACGAGGCTCAAAAAGGACCATTCGTCACCACAGGATAGTTAGTCGCTTCGATTGGTGTGTTCTGTTATGGTCGCGTTCGTAATTTTAGCGTAGCAACCATCCATTCTGTTTCAATCAGAACCTGTATTACGGTCATTCAATACGGTGCGTTGGAGTAGATAATGCGGTGAAAATTTGTTTGCAACAAGTCGTATTGGCTTACTTAAACTTCTGTTTACGATTGTAATTACATAACGTGTAGAATGGTCATACTAACTCAAAGACAAGAATTACTTAAAATCTTGACAACACATAGACACTTAAAGGTTACGTATTTCTTTGTTTAATATCGACTGTTTATTTTATTGTGAAAGTGGACTTATTTTGTTGATACTACGTGAAAACTGGACTAAACGGAATAAAAACAACGTGAGATGAAGTGAGACGTTACACAAGTATGTTACTATTGCATGTGTGTAGATAAAGTAGTTTATGAAACGGCACATAACTAGGTATCGACACATAACACTCGAGTGATACTATTAAAAAACTCACTCTCGTGTTTTAATTCCCTTCATTATGCAACTGTTGGGGAATAAAGGTTCTCGAATGGCGACCACGAACAAGCAAGCGATGTTTGGGGAGACCCCCCATACGATGGACCGACGACATTGTAGCCATCGCAGGAAGTCAGTGGATGGAGGTGGCACAAGATCGCTCGTCATGGCGCTCTTTGGGGGAGGCCTATGTTCAGCAGTGGACTTCTAAAGGCTGACATGATGATGATGCAACCATTTCATATACTACTATTATTTAACTTACTTCACTAATTGTATGTATATATCTATGTATGTATGTATTTATGTATTTTTCTGTCTGTCTTGGAATCTTGCAACTCAAATTTAAAGCATTTTCCGATTAGCTATCCAGCTGAAACTTTTTTTTCACTTTCATTTTTTTCAACTTTCAAAAACCGAAGAAAAAGGAATAAAATAAGTAAAAAAAGACCTAAAAACGTAAAAAAACGAAAATGCAACTTAAAAATAGTGACTTTAATTTAAAAAAAAAGGTCGTAAATGCTTTTTTTTTCTAAATTATTATTATGTATGGGTAAAAGTAACCTATGTGTTAAAACAAGACCAAAGTACAAATAAAGTACAATAAACTACATTTCATCAAAATTCGTTCAGTCATCAAATATTTTTTATCGACTGCTTAGCCTTCTACCAATTAGACTCAATCCAATTGGTAGAAGGCAACTAAAACTGGCCAAACTAACTTACTAACTTTTGTTACTTAAATTTTAGGTTACTTTTTATCTATACAGATACAAAGTACCCCAGAATTAAAGTTATAACTTAGCTTTTCAACAGTAACCACATTATAATCGCTCCTGTAGTTTTACGTGGTGCGCGAACATACAGACAGATAGACGCCATTTTTTAACCGACTTAAAAAATAAGGTGCTCAAGTTGACGTTCATGTATTTAATACTAGCTGATGTCCGCGGCTTCGCACGCATGGTCATTTATCTAGGTTAAAAGTATTATATGTGCTTGCTATTCCAGGACCTAAAATAATAATATACCAACATTTAATTTTGATCAAAATTCCTTCAGCCGTCAAAATCATTTTTATCGATTGCTCAGCTTCTACTCATCGGATGAAGATACCAGGTACCCCAGTTTTTAAGTCAAACCCTTAGCTAGCCAACAATGCATACTGCATCGCAATCGGTTCAGCAGTTTTTACGTGATACGCGAACAAACATACAGACAAACAAACAGACAGACACTATTTAAAAAAAACTATTTATGTTCAGTAGCTTATTTTAAGTACCTTTTTTTTTTCTTTATTTTTTCGTTCTTATTGCTTTATTGTTGAAAATGCGTAGTTAAATCGTGATCAACAGATAATTTTAATCACCCTAGACCAATTTTATCAATTACCTTCATTGTACAGACTTTTTGTCACATATTGCTTTATGATATGTATAGATACAGCATACCATACGGCTTCATTACATTGACGATATAGTGAACCTCACGGCAAGAACTGTCATTCCACTGCATTTTCAAAACTCAAGGTGCAATGAAGCATGTAATAAACGTACTTCGATGTATCAACACTGTGCCAATGGATGTATACATATAACAAGATATAAGATAAAAAACTAAAACCCGACTACGGTCGGGTAAAACATAGCTTATGACACTCTTGCGATGAAGACGAATCGATTGACACCTCGCTTGTCAAAATCGGACCAAATTTTAGTATGATCTCATAATCTTCCTCAGGTTCACTGAAGTCGGGTAAAAAAATTAGCCTATAACACTCGGTACCTGAAGACGAATCGATTGACACCTCGCTTGTCAAAATCGGACCAATAGGAGCGACGCTATGGTGGAACATCCACATAACCACATACATAGATACATACATATATACATAGACTGTTAAACTCATTACCCTTGCTTTGCTGTAGTCGGTTAATGAGTATTCGATGAGTCATAATAGATAAAATTGTGTTTCGAAGTGGCGCGGTGACCCTTTTAAAAGACACACACCACATCATTGCTTAGGTACCATCAGGTAAGACAGTGGTCAAACCTCTGGTAGAGTAGACAGTAGTATTTTCCTTGAGACAAACGCGTGCCCATCCTATGATTATTAAAATAAAAAATGGGCCGCCTGGCACATGTGTAAGCATCGAATATGGCTGAACTGAGGCGGAAAGAGCCGACTTGCCACAACCGCCCCCGGCGACGCGTCGCCGCGCCAAGTGTCAGCGTTACCCCCGAACCGCACCATTAGATGTTTACACATCAAAAAGTCTAGATATTGGGGTTGGAGAACAGCGCTAACCATTCTATGGCAACTAAGATCACTCACCCCAATTCCTACGCTGCTGTGGGAATAATTCGCCACCAACTTATTAATATTTCTCGCACAAATCGTACGAGAAAAGGCCACGCGGGCAACTTGCGCGTGTAAGTTTATACATAACAAGCGTCGTAAATCAGTGAAGTTGGTCGTATAATTCCCAGGAGAAGGTTTAGTGGCTTATTCGTTGCTTAGCCTACCGAAGCCGGTCAGATAAGTTGTGTACTTAAGAAGCTACGAACCCTGATAAATTGTTTCCGAACTTAATTGAGTTTGCGTACCTATAAACTTCTGTAATTGGAAAATTTAAGGCCTGCGATTGAGATTTTGATGTTTGATAACTTCGTTTTTGAGGTTTGCCTCTCGTTGATAAGTTTACGTAGGTAGGTGCTTACTTACCATTATAAAACACTAAAAACACGGCGAAATTGTACAGAACATAGGCAACTATATTTGCATCACTGTATGGGGCTAAAAGATCACAGAGATATACAGAACCGCGTCGTCAGAAAGAGATAAACATATTTTCTCAGTAACAGTGAGTTGCAGTGAGCGGTCGATCACCAATCACCGCCGATGACGGCCTGTGAAGTCACGTGCGTCGGCTAGCAGCTAGAGTGAACTGGGGCAAAATGAATAGAAGGGTTTATTCAAGCCGAAAATAAAATGATTTTTTTGAAAAACACGTACTTTCATAATAATAGTTCTATATATCCCGGAGAACACCCGTATGTTCACCGGACACTTGAGACAAACGCATAAAACTTTTTTTTTTTTGTGAATTGCTTTTTATTTAATTCCAGCCAAAGGTACACGATAATCACACATACCATGTTTAGTTGACAAATAATTAATGTAGTGACGTAGACTTACGTACACTAAAAAAGGTCAAGGTAAAAGTCTGTAAAAGAAGAAGAGAGTTTTTGTTTGGTATTCGTCAGAAATAATTTTATAGCCGTCTCCAAATGTTCTCACAATTTACTTTAGGAGATGATGCTAAAACAAATAAAAATAATCGCATCACAATCTATCTTCACTTGTAATAACAAGACATAAGTTCAAAGACTAAAAAAGTATATCACACTCTTGCTGTACTATTATTTATTCTGTGCTCTTGCGTTGAAGACGAATCGATTGATACCTCGCTTGTCAAAATCTAACCATTTCTTTTTGTTTGAACGCACCTTAAATTACCTTCAATTACGTTAATTTGCTTTGGGTAAGAAAAATTGCCTATGCTATAAGTAATGATGAATCGATTGAAACCTCGCTTATAAAAATAGTACCTAGTTTTTAGTTTGAACCCATAGCCCTTCATTTGCTTCGCCGTTGTCGGGTACAAAAAAGAAACCTATGACACTCTATACCTGAATACGAATCGCTTGATATCTCGCTTGACAAAATCGTACAGGAGCGACGCTATGGTGGAAAATCCACAAACATACTTACATACATACACACATGCCTACATACACACATGCATACATAGACTGTTAAACTCATTACCCTTCCCTTGCTCCGCCGTAGTCGGGTAAAAAAGAGGTAAAACTACATGCGTAGCCGTAGGGCATAGTAGCTAGTCACAAATAAATCCCCTACCCGTCTGTGATGAAAGAAATTTTAAAAGCCCGTAAAATAAAGAAACCGAACGCAAAATGTGCATGCAATTCCATGCCATTGTCCCTTTTATTAAATTTTGCTCTACACTAGTAAACATGCTTTCAACAACTGCTGTTCTTTCGTTAGTACAATTCTATATATTTCAACTTTGACTATACAATTAAATTATTGTTGAAAAAGTAGGTAGCTATTTTTAAAAAAACGTTACAGACATACTAGGATACTCTGTACTATGGGTAGGTACTAGACAACGGATAAACTTTAACCGTGGTGGTCTCGGCATAGAATAAGAACCCTCCCAATCCTCCCGTGGATGTCGTAAGAGGCGACTAAGGGAATACGCACCGAAAGATGGGCAGCAGCGTCCTCCGAGCACATATTTGTTATACTGCGGTCACCACGCTTGGTAGGTGGATTGGTGGATTGGATTTTACCAAGCATGGTGACTATGGCAAACCGCAATAGCGACGTCATACCCATTATAAAACACTAAAAACACGGCGAAATTGTACAGAACATAGGCAACTATATTTGCATCACTGAATGGGGCTAAAAGATCACAGAGATATACATAACCGCGTCGTCAGAAAGAGATAAACATATTTTGTGTGAGTACTCATTTACAGTGAGTTGCAGTGAGCGGCCGATCACCAATCACCGCCGATGACGGCCTGTGAAGTCACGTGCGTCGGCTAGCAGCTAAACTGGGGCAAAATGAATAGAATGGTTTATTCAAGCCGAAAATAAAATGTTTTTTTTGAAAAACACGTACTTTCATAATAATAGTTCTATATATCCCGGAGAACACCCGTATGTTCACCGGACACTTGAGACAAATGCATAAAACTTTTTTTTTGTGAATTGCTTATTGTATAAATTACATAATGTTATATATCATTTTATAGCTAAAACAATAAAGAACTTCGAAAAAAATACTATTAAACTATCAAAAATATACTCACGTTAACATTTTCCCGCCAAAAGTGACGAAAGGCACTTTGAAGCACTTTGTGACCATCGTCACTCGCGGGACACTAAACACAAAATTATTTTAATATCTTCTTTACAGTATTATTAGACGTAATTACACAAAATACAAGCTATAAATCAATAAAAACGACACAAATAAAACATCACAATAACTTACTACAAGATTGATGATCCCAATAGGGCAAACAGAACTCACAAAAAAAACGATTAGAACCGAACCACTTTATTATCTAACAAAATTGCGCGTTTTAAGTTGTTTTCAATTATATGTAACACAAATACAATACTCTATCCTAATTCAATACAAATAGGGTTGCAACTCCGCTAGACTCCCCGACTGAAAATCGTCAGCCGTGGCCTTTACGGGTCGGAGCGCCGGCGTCGGGTCGGTATCGTCAGCCGTTGGTAAGCCCCAACATCGCCTAGCATCATACGAACTAACTACGCTACGCGCCATTATCGCGTTCTCGCGGTCGCTCTTACACGTAACTCACTACTTGTCTCGTTCGTGTAAATGGCGAAGCGGCAGCATCGCAACAGTTGATTTAGAGTAAAATGAAATTTTTATTTTCCATTTTCCAATACCGTAAACAGTACTTAAAAATGAAAAGGCACATCCTTCCTGCCTTTCACAGTCGTCCCAGTGTATGTAATGCGCTTTCTAAACTCACAAGATGATATTTATGATAATTTTTTTATGTTTCGGAAGTCACGTGTATTTACGTGTTGCGCCGTTGCCACTCAGTTTGGGACTAAGTCGACACAGGCTGATTAGCTTGTGTTTACTTCGCCACGCAGAGCGGAGTACAACGTATCTACTTCAGTTTATATATAACATCATTGCCGAAAACACACTTCACAGTGGTGATGGGGGACTTCAACGCACGGCTGGGCATGAGGAATGGCGATGGCTGAGAGTGGGGCAGTTTGGATTTGGACAGCGGAACCAAAGGGGTCAACGATTGGCCGACTTCATGGAGAAGGAGGGACTTTTTATGATGAACTTATTTTTCAGGAAGTGCCCGTCCAGGAAATTGACGTGGCTGCACCCCGGCGGTCATAAGCACGAGATAGATTTCATTTTGACGACCAATAAGCATATATTAAATTTTGTTTCTCTTATCAACAGGGTTAAGACCGGCAGTGATCACCGCATGGTAAGAACACTGTTTCATTGTTGATTCAACAATGAAACAGTATTAATTCCTGTTTCATTGTAAAAGTCAGGTGTTACATTTAATACATATATATGGACACAATGAAACTAAGCTCTTTTTTTTAAATGCTTTTCTGTACATAAATTATAAAAGTAAAGTAAAAATTGCGATGAAAGACGCGATTACTAGTTAAATTGTCTATCATGGTGCAAAAAAATAGCCTCGTAACTTTAGAAACAGCAGAGACAGGATGGTTTGAAATGTTGGTGTTTCATTTATGGACAGGTGACCCCACATACTCAAGTAAACAGTATCATATAATACTATATCACAAATTAAATAATAGTACACTATATCTAACACTACCTATCAAGTATAGATCGTGACGCTACAACATTTCCCAGCATCCCTTCTCCAATAACAAACTACACCATCCATCCAATATTTTCCAACGGTCTGGTAGAGTTCGGTATAAACCTATTGAACCCATCCAGATAAAATAACAACCCAACCGAGTAGGTGATCTTTTAATATTCTGATCAGAAAATACATTTTATCTACACTCATACCGTAAAATTGGGATTATGAACTCAAAAATGGTGGCATAATGACATACATTACGCACGGCAGTCCCTAATAAGAAATAAATTACATCATAACACTGTTTTAAGAACTAAACTATGTTATAATATATTTTTTTCCATCAAAGCTACAGTTGGTTCTGTACTGCAAGATTTTTGGCCATTTATTATCTATGGGGGCGCGTGCTAGTTCGTATGCGCGTGAATTCGCTGTGGACTGGATTTTGGTGCCATAATTAACTTTAAATTAGTAACTAACCAATTTAATGTGTTTTTGTTTTTGTTTTATCCGGATTAAAAATGTCCGACAGCTGTGTTAGTGAGGAGAAATTGACTCCACCTGACATCACGGAAACAGCAACGAGCACGACGAACGAGCTTTTATCAGCAAAATCAAGAAAAGATTACTACAGATATTTTTTCAATAAAAGTAAGTTCCTATTGCATGAGTTTAGATAAAGTAGTGTATGAAGCGGCACATAATTAGGTATTAAAACACTCGCCTATGGCTCGTTTTTTACTCGTTATTTAAAAGCCCCCGTTATGCAACCGTTTCATAAACTACTATTATAACTAGACTACAGATGAGATAAGTATAATTTAAAAATAATAATAAAAAAAAGCTTAAACGGGTTCTTTTATTTGTTGCTTTGTAACTTTTACGTTTTATGTTTTCTTTTCTATTTTCCGGTTTTTTTCTTTTTCTCTTTTAACACTTTTTAGTTTTTTTTGCTTTTTTACAGTTTTTGCTTTTTCTCATATTTTTTTCTTTTTCAACAAAAACAATAAACTCTCTTTTTTTTGTTTTATTTTTCTTTGGTATCGGTTTGTGAGCTACCCTGAAAGTTTCGGCCAGATAGCTAATCGGGAAGTGCTCGAAATTTGAATTGCAAGATTCCAGGATAGACAAAATACATACATAGATAGAAGTTAAATATAAGCTTTTAATAATAAAAGATAATAAAATTAAATATTTAAGTTTCAATAAAAAGCTAAATGGATAAATCGAATTTCAATAGTTTGATCAAGCAAAGCTGTAATAAATAACCCTTCTGTAATAAATAACCCTTCTCTGCTTCGATTCACGAATAAATACTATTGCTGTAGCTACCAGCTAGAGCAATAGTATTTATTCATCTCGCGAGACAATACCAGACATATTGCAGACTATAGCATATTGCATGAGAGATATTGCAGACTATAGGATAACAAAAAATATATATCACAAGAGCCAGTTATTTATTCAGAAAAGATACGTGATACATAATAAAACCGAAATATTAAATCTCTTACATCTACTTAACTGCGCACACAAACCATTGTCTTGGCCATAATGAACCCATAAAAGACCCAATCACAGCCCATATATTATGGTCTGTGATTGCGTCCTTCGATCGGTCGCAATACATAAATGAAACCCGTCGACAGTTACTTACCATCACTTCGAATGATTGTCCTTCCGATCTCGTCCGTCTGACCTATTTTTCCCCAAAGATAGACAGACGTATTGCTGCCGTAACCTTTATCTAGGTCTTGAGTTACTTTTTCAAGTCACCGGATAGAAAAATCGAGTTCAATACCTGATACCAAACGAAGTGCAAAGGCGCGAATTCATTAGAGGGCGACACGATCCCCTCTACAATTGTTCGCAATTTCTTCGATGAATTACTTATAAATGAAGCAAATTAAACTCAGAATGTAGATTCGATTCGTAATGACACATTTAAATAAATTATCTTAATATTTTTCAAATCACTGTTTATCTGACGTAGCTATATCATTGAATTCATAACACCATGATATGGTCGATAATTTAATGAAATGGTTCTATTTCATGAAATGGCCTAGCCATTGAAACTTTAACGTTTAACGATATTTCAATCCACTTGGCCACATAATTAAATATCGTTAATGTAGGGTTTTCAAGGCAAAAAACAAACACGAAGACGAAGGCGGGCTTCTATTTTACGAAAAAAATAGAAGGTATGGTCATTAGTGACCATATCAATACTTCTTGATATGGTCACTAATGTTTGACCATATCAAGAAGTAGCCGTACGTGCAGCTGTTCATATCGTCAAAAGCTGATCAGTCATACATCTACCAAACCATTTCATGATGTCACTGATAACTTTTAACCTGTTGACTATCGGTATCCCGTACGGGATATATGAGACTATTTTTGCAAATTTTGCTAAAAATAAAGAAGTAAAAATAACAACAAAAATACTATTTTTTGGATCATTTACCTTCCTCATATACAGATTTTGTTTATGGTAAACCTTTTAATGATTCTATTTTAAACAAGTAACAATTATTACAAAAAAACCCGACTTCGAACAAAACTTTAATTGAATTAAATTTTAAACAACTCACGTGCTACATATGTAGATTCGTGTGTGGGACGCGGGAGGCACGACGTAAACGTACGCTCAGGGTTTTGCTTTTCAGCCGCGATAGCGGACGGACGAAATGCGAGCTGGCCGCCCGCAAAAATAATCACACTAATATTATAAAGGCGAATATGTTTGTTTGTTACTCCTCCACGCTCACAGGGCGGAACCCATTGCGATGAAATTTGGTACCAATATAGCTTATATCCTGGATTAACACATAAGCTACTTTTCATCATCATCATCATCATCATCATTATCCATGCGGGTAAAACCGCGGGACGCAGCTTGTGGTAATATAAATTTAACTTTCTTATTTACTTTCATATTTTACTTTGCTTTAGTAGATGCAATTACAACATTGGACTATAGTACTTAAATAACTTGAATTATCCAAAATTGAAAATTTTGTAAGTAGCTTCTAAGTCAATTGCTACTGTTTAGGTAAAGGACTAATATATTTTTGGAATGGTATTTTAAAGACCCATAATTTACTTTACTCGTACATTACTACCTAACCAATTTAATGTGTTTTTGTTGATCAAAATTTGTATCCTGATTACAAATTTCCGACAGCAGTGTTAGTGAGGAGAGTTTGACTCCACCTGAAATCACGGAAACAGTAACGAACATGACGAGCGAGCTTTTACCAGAAAAATTAAGATAATATTACGACATATATTTTTTTCATTAAGTGTAAGTTCCTAGTGTAAGGCACTAACTGGTTATTAAAACACTCGAGTGATACTATGAAAAAACTCACTCTCGTGTTATTACCCCTATATGACCCCCTATATTACCCCTTATTATGCCACCGTTTCATAAAATACTATTTCGTAACCGTAGTTTGATATTTTTTTGTGTTTTATGATATCGCCACGACATATCTACCGTCTAAACTACCAAGAGTGCGTAGTTTGATTCTGTAAGGGCAAAAATAAATAAGTACTTCAGACCGCAAGAAAACAATGTTATTGCTGTCCACGTAAAAAAACTATATCAACAAAATAGGAAAAGAAAACAGATTCCATCTGATAGACAAAATCAAGATTTATTGGAACACGAGTAGTAAACGAACGCCAACAATTCGTTCGTATTTTTATTGTTATATTTCTCCAAACATTTTTTGCCCATGACTGCCATACACGGATCGTGAATCATTGTCGGACTGAATTTCAAAAGCTGTGATGGATGGCGCCCATTCTCCCTTGAGAATACTCCATGGTCGATTAATTCTTTTCTCTAATTTTTTAGGTCTAGTTACTGGCACAACCCTATGTTTTTAAGCAAATATAAATAAATTAATTCACATTGCGAGTTCATATTTATTAACTGTCTCAGTATGTGTACTTAATTGTCTCTTAAGGTAAATCAATTGTTTTTAATCGACTTCAAAAGAAGGAGGTTCTCAAGTCGTCGGCTTTTTTTGTATAACACATCACCGGCCGCCTACGTGTTGTTTAAAATTGTATACTAAATGTAAGTCAATAAACCAATGTACCATATTATAGTAAACAAAAATAATTTTGATTATTAACATTCATTTGAACTTCACTGAAACATTTGAATAGAATCACTTGCATGGCTAATCATAATATTATTGCACATATTTAAATTAACAATATCGCAAATTTTAGTGACATTCACAGGAAATATAACTAAAGTATACTCATTTTCATACGACTGACGACTACGTCGACTGGTGACGACTGGTTGGTCTCGTGGCTAGAGATCCTAGGTACGAAATCGTACGGTTGTGGGTTCGAATCCTGCAAGGTGCAATCATTTGTGTGATGAGCAGAAATGTTTGTTTCCGAGTCATGGATGTAATATTCTTATCTATGTATGTTTATCCGTTACCTAGTGCCCATAGCACAGGGTATCCTAGTTCGGGGCTAGATAATTGGTGTGGAAATGTGCCGAATATATTTATTTATTTTATTTTATTTATAATATGAGATGACATTGCAATCGGCATCATAATATTATTTTTTTATACGAAACTGCTGTTTTAATCAACATATTTTTAACAATATTTTGCCAGCGACTTCGTAAAACTTCAAAAAACTTGGTCGATTTTTCCCGAGAATTCATCTGCGCAAACTGCAAAAAAAGTCTAGTGTTTTTTTCATCAAATATGTCTCTTTTCGGATCTATCTTAACAAACATAAAAAACCATGGCTGAGGGTTCATCCCGATGAACCCTCAGCCATGGTTGTGTCGATGTGTCGTTTGTGTTAATAATAAATCGTTCCGTTATATTATCAATAACGGCGTCGTAACCATGAAACTTTTTTTCTTCTTTTATTGCGTGGTCACATACATTTTTCCATTTTTGTACAGTGATAGTTTCAACTTTTTCTTTCGCTAACCTCATTATTGTATCCATATTCATTGACACGTTTTTTTCGCCTCGTATCCTTTTATCATTGCCCATATATTTTCAATTGGATTGAAATTCGGGTGGTAGGGTGGTAGACGAAGGACGCTGTGACCATGTTCTCTAAGTAAAGTGTCAATTTTATATTCAATAAATCTTTGTTTGTTTTGCAGTATCAATTGATAGAGTTGTGGTTTAAGCATCGATATAGTGATCGATATTGCGATACTTGAGCCAGTCAATCATATCTTGTTTACGACTATTTGAGTTGGGAGTGTTTTTTTTTAACGTATTGTGGTAAGATGCATTGTCTAACACAATAACGGATTTTCCTATTACTTTCTGTCCTTTTCCATTTAAATTCTAAAAGAGACACTTCTTTACGCAATGACCAAATTGAACCTGGATACTTTATGTCTGTCTTCAACTTTTCATGTATTTGCTTCATAGTTGGCACCTCTTTATCAGTAATGTGAAAGTTGTGAATAGTTCTTCGGATTACTGCTTTATCAAAATCGACAGTGATAATGATCTGGTCTTTTTCGGAGATTTAAATTTGCTTCAGTCTTCCAAAACACCTTCCAATAAAACACTTTTAACAGTGGACAGCGGAATTTCTGTCGATGTCGCTACCAATTGGGCTGATGTATTTACACTTGACATGTCTTTATCGTTCATGTCTTTAAAATAACTATTTAACTTACACAAAATTTATTTTAATTGGCTATTTAAAGGTTTTCGTATTCTTCGTTTATTCGTGTTGGCAGCCCTTTTACTAATATATCGAACACAAAAATTAAGAATTAAACACGTCACGCTGCTACCAGTACAAGAGGTGAAGTGTAGAAGGTGCGCGGCGGAGTTACGTCGTGCGAGGGACGCACCGCGCCTCAGGCCGGTTTCCAAAAAACAGTTTAAGCCGGTTTAAACCAAGCAAAGGATGCACCGGGCCTCAGGCCGGTTATCACAGCTACACTATCTATGTACACTCACACAAATGCAAAGCTCAGCTTACGCCTCGCGAGTTGTACCATTTCGTCCATAGTATTATTTTGTTTAACGCAAGGAGGTTGAATTACGGTTACTATTTCGTTTATTATTAGCATAGAGCATTTCCTACGTCAATGATTATTAGATGTTCTGTGATTTCGTTTTCATGGCAACGTTCCATAAACAGAGACCCATATCTCCTTCTTAGTTTGTGATCTTACGTAGTATTTATATACTCTTTGGATTATGATACAAAGTAGTCGAGTTTTTTTGCAAAATTTTATAGCTCAGGTTTCATAATTGCAATTTTTGAAGGAACTCTAATTTTATGGTAAAAATAAAATCCTACTCCCTGATAATTTAGCTTTCTTAGTGTGAATGAATTTTTAAAATCGGGTCTGTATTTTTTGAGTTTATCCATTACAAACAAACAAACAAACAATCACATCTTTCGTCTTTATAATATTAGTGTAGATGTAAATTATGTTGTTGTATATGTCGTGGCAATATCGTTTAGTTCATGAACTGGTTGGCCACATTATTAAAAATCATGATTTTATGAAATTATCGGTGACATCATGAAATAGTTTGGCCAGATGAATGAATGATCAGCGTTTGACGATACGAACAGCTAAACGCACGGCTACTACTTGATATGGTCAAACATCATATCGAAAAATAGTTACATTATCCAACGCTAGAGACGCTAGGCGTAAACCCGACTTGGCTATGATACGTTAGATGGTCGTTTATTTTTGGCCATGAAAACCTATCTGTTTGAACACCACCAAAGGTGTTGAAAACCCTACATTAATGATATGTAATGATATGGCCAAACGTGGATTGAAATATCAATAAACGTTGATGTTTCCACGATAATATATGGTCAGTTTTAGCTGGGCATTTTATAAAATAGAACCATTTCATGAAATTATCGTCCATTTCTAAAATTATCGGTTCTACGATATCTTTTCGAGAGCCGTTTCTCCGCGAGGTGGACACTGGTGTGAGGTCACTAAACTATATTTTGTGTACGCCAGCGACAACTGTGAAAATGGTGCAGTATTTTCCCGATAAGTATCAACATCCACCGCGAATACCGCGATCACCAAGGCGCCTGCCAAGCGTGGTGATTATGGCAAAGTCCTCCTACTATATGGGAGACCTAATATATTCTGCAGTAAACATGTTACGGCTAATGATGAAGACCCATACATAGATATTATTTATGTAACTTCCAACTTTAACGACACTGTCAAGTGCAGCCAGACTAACTTGGTCATGACCATGCTGTTATACTTTGTAACGGGTTTTTGTAATCACTTATAATAATATATTTTTTCTTTATTTATTGCTAGTAGTTTTTGACTCGATGTCAAAAAAAATGAATCCGATATAGGAATAAAACACCTATCGATTTATGGGGTTCATCAGTTATCTTTGAAGTATATTCAATAATATGTTGATTTGTAAATTATTTTGACACTTTCAGTGACAGATAAATTTTACAATAAATTAACGGTAGATTTAACCAACCAACCAACGTCCGAAACGTCTTAAAATTCAAATGTGTTGTTGTAAACATAAAATGCAGGAAAAAGATAAAATATGTTAGATTATTAATATTCTTCATAGCCCAATAACTCCTAACTCCTTTTAGTGCTAGTTATTTGTAACATGTAATGCCGTAACACACTTCAACTCCAGACTTCATCTTTCAGGGCGTCTAAAAGCTACTATTATCATAGCCCTACAGATTTAAATCCTGTTTTCATAACAACAAAAACTCTCCAGATCACGATAGCAAATATGCGTGTGACTGACGTGTACTACTTATATCCAACCCAAATAACAGAACTGAATAAAAATGCTTGAAAGTAAATGTATACTGTCCTAGCCACTCGCACTCGGCACATATTTATTTTTGGGGAAGAAAGTAACACTGTATGTCATAACAAAGTGAGTAGAAACTTCTGTCAACTCAACGACAACTTTACGAGGAATTCAGAAAACCCAGAAAACCAGAACACTTTGTAAGAAGATTTCGAATCGAAAATCTGACACCGGATAACAAGCTTACATGATGTACCCTACTCAAACTCTGTAAATTGCTCAATTCCTGTAGCAGAAGTCCAATATTTTTCTACTAAAACAGAGACTTTTCTCCTAAACAGCTTCCAGAAAAATCTTATCAAGTGTCCCCATTTCTAACTTTAGCTTTACGGCAATAAACTAAAGCCGTTAGTCCCTTTGTTTCATTCATTAGAAAGATTTGTATCGCTAACAAATCTTACAAAGTTTCTCGATCTGCTTCCCCTTAACCACAATAAAACCCCGAAACAAACCGCTACTTATACCAATAAATAAACCACCTCGCGGTATAAACCTTAACAGCCACGTCTACATCCTCTGCACACTTGATACGATTAGCAGCAGTGGCTAGCGTAACCGATTTTGTGTCGATATTATGTTGCATTTTGGTCTCAATATTATTCAGCCTTTATAGAATATTATTGATACCGTTCATTATGATTAATACGAGTACCACGGAGTCAAAGAATAGTTATAATTATAGGTGTGGCGGAGTGAAACAACCTATGTACATTAGATATATAACATTCACATTTGAACTTCACATTTGATTATCGGTAATACATCCTGCTCAACCGCATCATCGCTGACCATCGGGCAAGATACTGATCAAACATAACATTATTAATTTCTCTTATCCTGCTTATTCTTGGCCTCTTACGCAAGGGTCCGCCTGGGGAAGTACCACACCTTTGTCAGATATTCAAACGCCAAGCGGTAATGTGTTAACATTTCTGTTTCGGTTTGAAGGGCAATGTTTCCAGCGAAATTACTGGGCAATGAGTCTTAAAAACTAATGTGTCAGGGTGACGAGCGCAGTTCAGTGACGCGCAAGATTTCGCAACCAAAGTTCTGAGCGGCACCATCAGGTGAGCAAACTGCTCGACTCAACGGAAGAAAAAAAATGACAATCTAACGTGTTATCAACGCTCAATTTTTAATAAAAAAATATATTATAGTATAAGATCGCCAGTCATGAACCTAGACGTCAATGCTATTTGTATAGAGTGTGCGCAGTGCTTAGAGAGTAGACACCTAAATGCCGTTTTGGATTCAAGTTTTTTAATACAACTCCAAGTGGCACAAATTAAAAACCAAAAGTTTGTTCCATAATTTAAGGGAAGTACAAAGTAGGTACAGTCCATTTTGGTTCAGGTGTTCATATTTCACGCCCGCACCGTTTCGTTGCGAAAATTGTAATGGCCTTATGGCCATTACAATTTATTATTAAAATTGTAATTAAATAAACTCATAAGCTGCGATATTTTCTATTTGAGATTGAAAATAACTGAGAGTCCCAACCCAAAGCATGAATGCAAAACAATTTATTGGTGTCAATTCTCTTGTTCCCAACTAGACTTAACTACGTTAATGTAGCTTATTAATGTATGTCAAGCTACCAGTCAAATTAAAATGCAAACATTAGGGATATCGGAAATGGACCAGAATGGCGAAATGAATGAGAAGAGAACCGAGAGATTTATAAAGGCACATTATAACAAATAAAAATAAATTATGATATAAAACAAAAACTTGACTTTAGAAGCTTTAGATTTTAGATTTTTAAATTTAAGATGTATCCAATTTTATTTCAAAATCAAAAATCTAAAGCTTGTTTGCCTCTTTTTATGTTCGGGTTTTTAATTTTAATAATAATTTATTATAAACATTTTAGTTTATATTATAAGAGCTAGTGAGAATGGTTACTAACCAATTTTAAATCGTTATAGATCCTAAATGGCCATTCGAAATGAAAAATAATAAGAGAAATATAAAGATAAGTTTCAAAAACCTATTCAATGATACCCGACTTGACATAGTTCACAAACTTTTTTTTTTTCTTTTCACAATATGGCGTATATGGCGCCTGGTTATCGCCACATTGAATTTTGATTAATGTTATGACTTTTGTTTTGCACTCGCAAGGTTAGGATAAAATGATTGACGTAAGAATCATAAAAATCGGTCTACGCGTTTGTTCTATACAGTGTCACAAAGGAACATATATATATAGGCTGATAAACACATTACCATTAAGGTCCATTATTATTAAGGTTCGGTAATGTGTTTATCAGCCTATATATATATATATATATATACGTATGATAAACACATTACCGAACCATTGAAAGGCACAAACTTAACGAACAAAACTATTCACAATAACGCCTGTATCTACAAATTATTTGGATAGTCTTCATTATTGTTCTAGAAACAAGGTATAGTATAACGTGCCCTCAACCGTAACGAGGGTTTTAATTACCTCTGCTAAATACAGGGGAGGGTAGGTTTGAAGGGTTGATATCAATAGCTGCCAATCTGGCATTACATGGCGTTAGTCGTAACATACTATTACGCTCCCCTGCTCTAAGAGTTAATTTGGGCTTATTCAGTAGATGATTCAGTGAGTGTATTCTGTTAATTTGTCATTTGTCACTATGAGTAGGTAAATACTACTTGGTCAAAACATTCAAAGGTACTACGATAATGAAACTCGCTAATGTGCTTCTTGATTGTGACCTCTATAGAGATTTATCGAATTTCTCAAAATCGAAAGCATCCACTTATCTAAATTGATACTTCAAGAAATTATTTCGTAATGTGGCATTCTTAAAATACAACATCACGCCTTCTACTTTTCCTCCGGCAGTACTAATATATTTAAATACTAGCTGCGCCCTGCGGTTTCACCCGCGTGTAATATGACGATGGAAGATGAGGATGATAAAAAGTAGCCTATATGTTAATCCAGCTTTCGTGGCACCAAATTTCATCCAAATCTGTTCAGCCCGTTGAGTGTGAAGGAGTAACAAGCATACACATACTTCTAAAGATTAAAGATTCATGGTGCTAATCAGTTTTTATGCTTTTTATTACGTTTATTATGGACTGTCAGTTCTAATGTATGGAGTTTGCACAGAGCATACGATGTTTCCGCTCGCTAAGAGAGTACCTATTCAATTTTAAAACTGTAAGCTCTGATTGGCCTGTTTACGACAACGGCTGCACTTCTCTGTTCAGATGATATGTGTAATTAAATAGTAATTTCAATTTCATAATCAATATGACTATCTACATATTACATTAATTGCATCATCATTCCCAGCGCAGCCTATTAATATATGAAATTAGGGCACTTGGACTATACCTATTGCATACTTTTTGCTAGTGTTTTATATTACGGTCAAAAATGAAAGCTAGTCACTTTGCAATTATTTAGGTAGACATACATTTTCCAATGAGATTAAACGCTATATTTTTCAAACTTAATTAATTACGAAGCTGTTTATCTAACAGCTCTTTGGAAGTAGTTGAAATAATTTGTTTTTTTGCATGCCAATTGACTTTAGATATACACAATACAATAGACAATGTGGGTTGCAAATAGAGATAGTCCAAGGCAGTGAGTGAGCGCTAGGGAATAGGTATTTTGCAGGATAACAGGCACCATTATTTATCCCCAGTTATCGTATTCTACGAAACTTCCTGAGCACTTTAAGATGGTCTTTCATTTATAACTGTCTGGACGTGGTCAAAAGGTCCAATTAACTATATCTTACCCTTACCAGAAAGCGTGCCGTCTGCGGCAGCTATATTTTTATTTTTTCTTTTCAAATCCGTCCTTTTCAGCCCTATCCCCAAGTGTCCGTAGCTTAGTCACGAAAACTTCATTTTTCACTTCCATAACGCGGGTTCCCTTTTATTAACAAAAAAGACCAAAAATAATACTAAAATAGCTATACAAGGGTTTCGTCCACTAGAGTTCGTGTAATAAAATTAAATGGATAGGAGAAAAGTAGTGAAAAGATTATTACTTACTGCTAAAGAAACAGATTTCTTTTAGAAATGTTACAGTTTATTGAGTTAATTTATATGTATTTAAAGTTTAGGTTAAAGTGAGGTTTTGAAACATATTTTTTTCGAATTTTTATTTGGATCCGTATAATTAAGTTATTCCATTCATTGAACAATTTCAGAAGTATTCTCCAGCTAATGCGAAAAATCCAAATGTTCGCGTAGGCGACGCTTTTTGAAGGGCAATTATTATGAATAGGATTTAATCTAATTTAAAAAGCTTTTTTCGTTTGTGCTTTGGACAATACGAAATCCATTCCCCGTTATTTTCAGACTTCGCCTTTTTATTGTTTGATCTCCGCCACAGAAAATTGATTGGAAATAAAACCGATGGATTCCCGAAAGAAAATTGGAAGATGAAATAAAGCTTAGTTTACATAGTAAATGCGAACTTGTAAGGCTTGTTGTTGACATACTGTTTTCCGTCGTGAAAATTTAGGGCGTCCGGCCCTCGGTCGTCAGTGTTGTATAAAAGCAGAGGCCAAAAATATTATAGACATTTTGGTTTATTCACGGAGACGTCAAGCCACTGCACGGCGAAACGAAGATTTGTTTCAAAGCTGTAGATTTCCAGAAAACCGCACGTCGATATCCAGCCTTAAATTTGGGGACTGTGAATTATTGTGCAAACAACTGTTGTTTATCGTGAAAATGTTTTCTTGTGACAAACTTACCTGTAGCCAACGCGGCTACGCTTGTTTTATCTATAAACACAGCTATTATTCAGAAAAAAAGTTAGAGCGAGTGTAAATTCATACCTACCTTCGCGAAATAATGAGTATTTCTCTTAAATCTCTATAATAGCCATATTAACCGTATTCTCATAACGAAATGCTCGCTGGGACATAGCAGGTACTATTATTTATTCTTTGGCTGAGATCCAATATGTAAAATTTTTCAATAGTTAAGTAAGTAGGTACTACTTTGTGGATCGCGTGAAATGAGCAATCTACTTGATACACAAATAAGTTTAATAAAAAACATTAAACAATAAGGTTCTAAGCAGTAGCCTGTATGGTAAAACTTAGAACGGGCTATCACATAAATGCGTATACAACATTTTGGGCCTGCGTTGTTAGGAGTTCCGTAGTCAGGACACAGAATAAAATAATAGTAACACTGAAAGGACCGTTGCCCGGCTAAGGAAACGGACCTCCTTCTCAGGTAAAGGCGAGGAATTAAAACAAGATGGTAAATTCAATAACAAAGGGCTTTATTACAAAAAATAGAAAAAGCACACATGAGTTATCGAATATTGGTACTCTCTCCTTTACTGAGGAATTTAAAAAGAAATATTTTACACATAATTTAGTTTGTTCTGCATCAACATAATTCTAAACAGCAAGATCTTATAATAGGAAATACTTCTAACTTAATACTCAAAACTCAAAATTCTCAAATATGATTACAATTTCCTCTAACATATAAATTTTAGTACATAACTTCGGCCTGTATGATATGAATTTACTGTAGTACTGGAGTATCCTAGGCCAATAAAACTTAGAGAGTCTGTGCTCAGCAGATTAACATGTATTGGTCACAACGCAACGGAATAATTTTGTCTTTGCCTTAGAATTTTCTAAATTAAAAGAGAACTAGTGCAAACAGAGTGTGTGTGTGTATGACTGTGTTTCCCAGAGGGAAATCAAACTCTAAAAACAGAAAGTAAAACAGAATCTTAGACAGAAAGTATATAGAAAGTATACAGAAAATAAACAGAAAGTATCTAGGAAATAAACAGAAAGTATATAGGAAATAAACAGAAAGTATATAGAAAGTAAACAGAAAGTATATAGGAAATAAACAGAAAGTATCTTGGAAATAAACAGAAAGTATCTTGGAAATAAACAGAAAGTATCTAGATAATAACAGAAAGTATCTTTCAACAATATATTAACACGTTAGAAGGCGAAGACTTCCCTCGCTACCGTAGCTCGCTGACTCAAAATGATTTGGAGTGGACCAACCTGGAGGCTTCCTGGGACGCCGTACCGTCGTCTCGCGTACCGCCGCGGAACGCCTCCTTACTCCACTCGATCAGCTCCTACTGCTTGACCACGAACGGTGGTGATATCTTCTACTGGACAGGTGGTGCGTTGGAGTCCTTCTGGAGTCCCTCGTAGACCGGCTTCTTCCACGAACGGTGGTGAGCCCCGGGTGATCGCGCACAGCAGCTCGCAGTGGTGACGACAATAGCCGACCGTAGATGCACGATATAACCTGAAACCCACGTTCCTTCGTGTTCAAAGATGCCAGCCTTATATAGACGCGGTGCAAAATCAAAACAGATATTTCGTTGGAACAATACTGAAGTCACGGGAAATCACACTAACCTAGCTTTTGCACTCGTATACTTATTTCGCCTGTAACAGGGTAGCTTCGTTCTGGACAGCGTGCCTCGGTTGTTTTGTTCACACAAGAGAAACTGCGTATTTTTCTGCCGCCTGCACCGATCTTAATTACGTGCCAACTATGTATGCAAAATTCAGTTTTACGTCCGAAATCAAAATCCAATCCTCAGGCTTCTCTCTTGTATATATATATACGATCTTTGGTTTGCAACTTCGAGTAGCATTCTACTGAGAACTCGAACTTCCGGTTATCTCGAAAAGTCCAGAACAAACGCTGCCATTTGCTTCGTAAAGTAGACCTTGTCGGCCTAGTAATACTGGTCACTGTCCTCCAGCCAGTTCTGGTACATACCAGTCAGCATCCGGTGTTTACTTGAACAAGTTTATAGAAAAAAAACCAACTCTCCGGAACTTTCATGCGATTTAGACATTATGTCAAAACCTTCCATGGTGTGACCATCGCAAGCTATTTCTAGATTTAAATTATTTTCGACATATCAAACGCTGCCTTCTGTAATTATTATTTGTTAGCCAACTTAAAGATGCGACCTATTCTGGATTTTTAAACAACCTGTTCCTCGTCCAAAGTTGTCCAGAGCCCGACATATTCCTGGAACGTCAATTATTAATAGCAACACTAAGAAGCTCGCTACTTGCCAATAGAGATCACCACTTAGTTTCCACCTTTCTTCTAGTTCACGCCATTTGTCGCTAGCTGTCGCTGCGTGGATTAACCATTTTATCTATTTTGAGACAGTAGATGAAAACTTTTCCCTTTCCCTCGCAGAGGCAAATTCAACCATTATTTCTTGATTCTTAGATAGGCGAAATTATCAATCTGTCTTCAACAAGAAAAGCTTTCATTATTCCTTTAACGAAGAAAGTGGCGCACGCGCGGTGGAGTTCGGCGTTTTTTACAAACTCGGCGTCTGGTTTTCAGATACGGAGAAAACACAACTTGATCTAATAGAAAAGACGCTGCTCCTCGCCAGATGGAGTTGTACCCAATATATTATATTATCGAGATCTATAACAAAAATCTAACTTGGAGTCATGATTTAACATGTCACAACACGGTCAGGACCCAACCCTGAGTGCAGCAACCATGTCATAGTAAAACTTAAGACCGTCTATCATAATAAATGCGTACATAAAATTCATGTCTCCTCTACCTGGAGCTTAATCCTGGATGTCGATTCAGATCATGCTTACCATAAAAATGCATTGTCATCGGAACTAACCAATGTAAAACTCAACTCCTTAGGATAAGAGGAAGTGGTCCTAATTCAGCTTGTAAGAATTTACTTAGACAATCAGACATTGCAAGTTAGAAGCTTTAAAAATAGGTAGAGGGCGCTACTCGAAGAAGGTACCTAGAAACTTATATGTAGTAGTATAGATAGTTGAATCAAATAATAAATATAGCAATGTATTAGAAACACAATTAAAATATCAAGAACGATCAAGCACTACACTGTTTCCGGGTATATTAAATGAAACGACCTATTTGCGGAATTTCATTCGGTTTTATTGAGATACTATTTGGGGACAATTTCGTAGTAAATTGTTTTACAAGATCTAAACTGACAAAGAGGGGTATCTAGGGCGGAATGATGGGATAGGTACTGTTTTTGGTCAAATGCCTTCGCAACAGGTCTTTACAACACAAAGATATCGTAGCGAAAACAGTGCGAGTTGATCTTCTTGATACAGGATATCATTTAGAATTTATACTTCATTCACTGGTAAATCCCAGTCAGATCAGAAAAAAAAAATTATTTACCTCGACGTTTCAATCAAGTTGCATTGATCGTGGTCACACGACTGAAGTAGCGGGCGTCAGCGTCGAGAAGGGCGAGCGTTGTCTCCAACTACCCGCATTTGGGTTTGTAAAAATTCAATTTCACGACACACAACACTAACGACATCTGCAGATTTATTCTGATAAACAGCGACGCGAACACTTGCTTATCCAGACTTGTATTCCAGGATGCAGCCAACTTGAAACCATCCTCTCGGTTAAAATTGGGATACTTTTAACCGCTTCAAGTACAATCCTGGAGTAGAAGTAACGTTCCGTTGGAGAGGATCTTCGGGTCATGGAGTTCAATTCAGTAATTAGGGCCCGATTTGAGCAAATGCTCAGCGACTGCATATTTATTTATCTGGCGGTTCTTTACAGCTGCAATGTGTTAAAATATATAACTATGTGTTCGAATCGTGAAAGCTTAAAAGTTACAATAAATTCATTGGCTTAAAAAATGCACAAACCTATGTGGTGACGGGCACGGTGGCGCTGATAAATCGTTGTTGTTGTTTCCTCTATAGTAGGATTATTTTAAGATCCCATGGACCCCCTTGGGATCTTTGACATGATTGCCAGAGGCCAGGGGTCCACAGCCACTCAGTTCACTCCTAACGTTTTCATTGGAAATATGCAATAATTCACGAATAAATCGTTTAGCGGCATACTTGTGAAAACTATATCAAAATTAGTACAAAAAGAGGTGTCAAAGCATCTGGAGACATTGAAGAATTATTTTGATGGTTACTTTTTAGCCCAGAACACCTCGTTATAGAACATGTTTCTGTGTTCTAAAGTTTTCGGGAGAAGTAAAACATAAAACAAAGCTCAATTTTGAAAAACAATTTACGAGCGATCATGTACTTCGAATTATTTTACAAACGGACACTAGACAATGTGAGCCTGAACGCATCTTTGGTCTATCCTCTTTTTAGTAGTATGCAATTTGCCATAGAATATGGCAAACTGTACAATCCATACCAATATATAAATGTCTGTTTGTTTGCTTGTTTGTTTGTTTGTTTGGGGAGCTTTCACGCGATAACGGCCGGACGAATTTTGATGAAACTTGGAATGGAGATAGCTTATACCCTGGAATAAAACATAGAATACTTTTTATCACGGAAACGGAACGTTTCCACGGGATATACCTTTACTTTTGCATTGGTTTTTTGTATTCTAAAAGAACAGAGGGTGCTTTTTTTTCGCGATAAACAGTAGTTCACGCGGACGAAGTCGCAGGCGGGAAAACTAGTATTCAATATATTGTATACAATATACAGACACCAATTTGTTGAAAGAAACACAAAGCGGTCCTATAATTTATTTGAATACTATGGAACGCTCTATCACAATCTTTAGGCCAAACACACTATAGTTCTATAACAGAAACCGAATTCATATAGGTAGTGAGTACCTAACAATGCCCGTTAAAATTATAGCTAAAGCCAAAGGAGATAGTCAACCTAATCCGACCCAATTATTATATCCCGATCTATTGAGAATTATAAATTTTCAAATAATCAATTTTATCTATAGTTTTGGGGTATTATGAATTCATAATCAGATTAATAAATCCTACCTTACTACCTATTGTAGTGGCAAGTTTTAAACTACAGTATTACGTATAATATTGTAATGCTATTCTGTGGTATGTCTACAATAATTATGTTTCTATATAAGTAACAAGATAAATACGTAGTCTTGTCTATCTCGACATTGAGTCCAAGAGGCCTCCCACGCCACTGCCAACTGGCCCTTTATCTGCGGAACTGAGGAAACAATATACTTAACGTGTACAAAAATGATACACGCATATTTCTGCGGTGTATTTATGTCATTAAACTTGATATATGGCGAGGCGACTGCGAATAAGAAGAATGGAGACATTTACAATAGTTCGCGCTTGGCTTGCGTGTATATGAGTAGGTATTTGTATTATTATACCTAATATTCACCTATCAATGAAACCTTGAATATATTAGCAAAAGCTATTTTCTCATTCTATTATGTTTACGAGACGGTATTTTGCGTAGAGGTTATCCTCGGAGGCTATAGAAGCTGACCGTCGTGAAGAGGAGCGACAGGAGCTTGTACTTATTAAGTTGCTTGTGATTATTTAATGACATCTTTCTTGAGAGGGAAGGGCTCTGCTTAATGAATTCGTTATTTAAGAAGCAGCCCCAAAAAAATGGACGTGGAGAAGCCCAGACGGTGCTGCCAAAAATGAGATATACTTTATTATGGCGGATAAGAGGAACATATTCAGAGATGTCTCAGTGATCAATAGGTTTAGCTTGATCTACTCCGCCTAATAAAGTTCACGGTCCAACCGAACCTGCTCCAAATTATATCTGGGTGCGAAAAGTTCAAAGAAAGTTTCAAGAGACAATTCAATACCATAGAGACCACAAGCGACGTCAACGAGGGACTAGACAAGGTAGTGAGAATTCTCACGGAAGGGGCAAAAAATTCTGCAGTTTATAGCGTAATAGTAAACAATCCAAGCTCTCAGATGAGACTCTCAGGCTCGTGACACAAAGACTAGAAAGTGCGTATGCCCTGCGTCAGAACAGGTGGATCTTAACAAAAATATTAAGAAGCTGACACGACGTGATCTTCGGTTCTTCAATTCATGCTATATACAAAAGACGATAGAGCAGAACCGAGGGTCAAAAGTGTTCGTTCAGCAACTTGGTACGAGTCACCTGACAAAGTTGAAAAGACCTGATGGCAGATCCGTCGTGTCAAAACCGGAGATTCTTGCTGAGATCAAGGATTATTACTGATAACTATACGCTTCGCATGCTCCTCGACCACAAACTGTTTGTGAGGATCCAAAAGCCACGTTGACCCGCCACTACACGGATGAGCTGCCAGACGTCAGCTTGGAAGAGATAGAGATGGCCCTGCGACAGTTGAAAAAAGGAAAAGCCTCCGGTGAAGATGGAGTTACATTGGAGCTCGTAAAGGCGGGAGATAAACCTGTTATCAGTAGGTGCCTCACGCGCGTGTGTAAACTGGTTTTTGTACTTAGTTTTGGCTGCCGCAGCAGCCGTGGGGCACTGAGCCTAACAAAGAGCTTCAGGTCTTATTTAACTCTGTTATCAACTGTAGGAGAACTCCCGAGGCATAGCACAGGAGTGTGGTGGTACTGTTTTTCAAAAAGGTGATAAATTCTTGCTTAAAAATTATAGAACCATCTCACTGTCACACAAACCGTCTCTCGAGAAGACTTGACGAGTTTCAGCCTCCCAAGCAGGCTGGGTTGCGAGGAGAATATGGCACCGTAGATCACATCCACACAGTGGGCCAAATTATACAGAATACCGAAGAGTATAATCCGCCACTGTACTTAGCGTTTGTGGACTACGAGAAGGCATTTGACTCAATCGAGACCTGGTCTGTTCTGGACTTCTTGCAGCAATGCCAAGTAGATTGGCAATACATCGCAGTGCTGAGATGTCTGTATGACGCTGCTACGATGACAGTTCAAGTACAGGACCGGAGTACTGAGCCTATCCCATTGCTTAGAGGTGCAAGACAGGGGGATGTCATATCCCCGAAACAGTTTACGACCGCAATGGAAGATATTTTTAGGACGCAGGACTGGAAAGGGGCAGGCATAAACATTAATAGCGAGTACATCTCACACTTGCGATTTGCAGATGATATCGTCCTTATGGCGGTGTCTCTGCAAGAGCTGCGACATATGCTACCTAGCCTAGCCTTATTTTCATAAAATGCTAAGCAAGAATTTTGCTGACGTTAATAAGACCGAAGTAGTTTCATGTTCATCTAAGCGTTTAATTACAGACTACTTTCCACAGGCAAATAAACAATCTAATTGCCAAATAAACGGTTCACAAAATACTGTTGAATCGTCTAACGAGTTTTTTCGAGTCTAATGATGAAGCCTACAAGTTTGTGGTGTTTCACCAAAATATAGCAGGTGTTCTAAATAAAGCGCATGAACTAGAAGTTGCCATCGATGAACTTGGAGACTCAAATTTACCCGTATCTGTTATTTGTTTGTGTGAAAATTTCATTATAAAATGAGAAGAGAAGTACCTTAAATTGGAAAAGTATTAAATATAAATAAAACGGCTAAAAACTCACGAAAAAGAAGATCGGAAATAATCACTCGCGTTAGTTTTCAAAATCAAATGGAAAAGTATTTATTCTGTAATTTGTAAAAGTTTGTATTCTGGACGATATAGATCTAATAGAAGGCTTTGTTGTGTTAAAATATACGTGGCGATCGCATGTTTACAAGTTGAGGCTATTCGGCAACCTTCGAGTTTTGTGCATGTGCAGTGAGGCAGTGACGATAAAGTCAGGAACCATGAATAACTGAGAGTGGGGCAACTCCGTTTAAAGTTTGTTGTGCGTGCTCAAAGGGGAAAAGGGCAAAAGCATATCAGGATAAAAACTTTTTGAGAGAATAATGAAATGCAATGAGCTATCGAAGCTCGGAGACAATACAAAAAACTTGTAAACAAGTACACTTTTTATTCAAACACAAAGGGCTAAGAGAGCATAAAATCCTATAGCATTGTTGAACTTTTAAAAGAAAAGAAAAGTTTGTATTCTGGACGATATAGATCTAATAGAAGGTTTTGTTGTGTTAAAATATACGTGGCGATCGCATGTTTACAAGTTGAGGCTATTCGGCAACTTTCGAGTTTTGTGCATGTGAACCTTTCGCTACTTTATTATGTACCCTTTACTTACTTTATTATAAACCCTTTTTTCAAATTAACCAATATTTGAACGGTGGTTAAAAAACGAATAAGGTGAAAAAATCGATGACCGCTAACAGTATTGAAGCTAACCTCTAACCGGTAATTAAATTAAGATTAAAAAAAGCATTTCCTATTTTGTTTTCAATCCTTTGACCCTACCAATTGCTACCAACCTCCTTTGTTGGTTGTTTGCTTCAAGCTCTTTTGGCAATGAAAAATACTGCCGTCAACATACAAGAGTATGCCGTCAAGGAAGAAAGGCGCAACCACAGAATACCTAATAATGCGCAACCAAGGAAGTCCTATGTACTAAGTTCTTCTATGTACTTGCGTACAACTTGAACAACATCTTCAAAGTAAAAACGGGGTATCGATTATTTGACCTTGAAAACGAATTAAAAATAAAAAGAGAGAAGGAAGTTAACGGAAGCCGTTATTGTCTCTTTCTTATTTATAGTGCCAATCTCAAGTGACAGCAAGTTTATTTTATAGTCTGTGCTAAAAATGTGAAACGTTGTACGTGAGAGAAGAGACTTCCCGCTTTCGTGAACGGTTCGGTACGACCACTTTTGTACTATACAGTGCTAGTTGTACGTAAGTACATATAACTTTCTTGTGCGCAACTAACATTTAACCACAGAACACATAATATGATGATATGTATTTCCATTGTTACTATAGAAAAAGAAAAACCTCACATCTATGTTTCTAAGTTCAAAGGATTTAATGTATCCTATAAGTCTATGATTTTATACGAACTATTTTTCTAATCTTCCCGGTACCTTTGGTCTTTAATTTCGTTTATTACCTATTTATTACTAACGAAGTTACGGACCAAAGTTATTTATTCTGTGACCAAAGTACATTTTTTTTGGGTCTGTATGTACAAAGTACAAAACCTAGGTATTTTAAATTGAGATATATTGACGAGTACAAGTGTACATCATCATCATAATCATCAACAATCTATATACTAGTCCACTGCAGGACATAGGCCTCTGCCAAGGCGCGCCACTGAGCCCGATTTTCGCCTCTTCTCTTTCAATGACTGCCGCTACATTGCGCAGATCGTCGCTCCATGTAGCCGGAGGGCATCCTACACTACGTTTGCCGATTCGCGGTCTCCACTCTAGAACTCGTTTACCCCAACGGATATCGAATATACGACAAATGTGACCAGCCCATTGCCGCTTCAGCTTGCTAATTTTCTGAGCTATGTCGGTTACCTTAGTTCTCTGCCGAATCACCTCGACCAACCGGTTGTCGGTCGTCTCTAAAAGAAACTCCGAGCATAGCTCTTTCCATAGCTCGCTGAGCGACCTTAAGCTTGTGGACCAGCCTTACCGTCAGTGTCCACGTTTCGGCTCCGTATGTCATTACGGGCAGGACGCACTAGTTGAAGACTTTTGTCATCAGTCATTATGGAATGGGCGACGAAAAGACTTGACAAAATTTTCCAAAAGCTGCTTAGCCCAGCTGAATCCTCCTTACTGGTTTCCTTCTCAAAATTGTTCCTACCCAGTTTAACAATTTGTCTCAGGTAAATATACTCCTGTACAATTTCGGGACGCATGCCATTGACTACTATTGGTTCCGGTATAATACTCGGATATTTGATTTGTCTATATTCATGCGGAGACCAATTTTTCATGAGGCATCAGCTATAATAATAATATTAATCATTTATTTGCTATAAATATGTGTACAAGGTAACGGTGGTAAGGTCAGTATGGTAAATGTACGGTATCAACATATTTTACTAATGCTGGTTGCGAATATTAATAAGTTTACACAAAAAAAAACATTTGAAATAAAAATTATCACTTCACAAGATACTACTGTCATGGTAGGAACAGTAATACTTTTTTTTTTAAGGACATTGCGACAAGTTTTTTTTTAAGATAGTCATTGATCGTATAAAAGCTTTCCAACACAAGCCACTTCTTTAATTCTGTATAGAATTTATAAAAAGGAAAGGGGAGCCATGTAAACACAGTTTTTCCTAAATAATTCGAGTGTCGGCCGAGGCATTTTAAAACGTATTTGAGTAGCCATTCGTTTATTAGTGTTATCATAACTTTCGAACAATTACGAATTACCTTTTACGAATGTGGCCATTTCGTATATGTACATGCACGGTACTGTTAAAAGATTACAAGATTTAAATACTGGCTTGCAAGACTCAGTCCACTTCATGCCATATATAGCGCGGATGCATTATTTGCGCTATAAAAACTTTCAGTACATCTGAAGAGTTTCCCCAGATTATTATACAATAGCGAATTATTGAGCAGACATAGGCATGATATACCATCAGAACAGTTTGTAAGGGTTGTACACCTTGTCTTAGCTTTTTAGAGCAAAAACAAATTTATTCAGTTTAGTACAAACTGTGTCAATATGATCCTTCCAGGATAGGTGTGCGTCAATTTCGATCCCTTAGAACTTTGTACTATTAATTTGTTCAATAATGACATTATTATAATTAATATTTAATTAATATTTAATTGCTATGATAGGTTTTAAATTGTAAATCTTCGTGTTAGATATATTAATTTTTGTTTATTAGAGCTGAGCCAATTTACTATTGTAGACAAACAGATTTTTATATCATTATCATAATGACGGATATTGTTACACTTAATTGTTGTGTCATCTGCAAAAATAATGCTGCTATGCTGTACAGCCAGAGAAAGATTATTGATATATAGAAGAAAAAGTAAAGGACCCTGTATTGTAACGTCTCACTTCATCTTACGTTTGTTTATATTCCGTTTAGTTGAGTTTTCACGCAGTATCAACAAAATAAGTCCACTTTCACAATAATAAACAATAAAATAAACAGTCGATAATAAACAAAGAAATACGTAAAATGTCAAGATTTTAAATATTTCTTGTCATTGAATTAGTATGTTCATTCTACACTTTAGAATCTTAAAAAGAAATTTTACTAAGCCAATATGACTTGTTGCAAGTAAATTCTCATTGCAATATCGACTCCAACGCACCGTATCGAATGACTGTAATAACAAGTTCTGATTGAAACAGAATGGGTGGTCGTTACGCTGGTATTCCAAAAGCAACCATCACAGACAACACAAAAAAAAGACTTTTAACCTGTGGTGATGAATAGTTCTTTTAGCTTCGTCATCTCTTGCTGGCTTGGATAACGGTTAGAAATCTTTTACGAGTAATTTTGGACAAAATACTAGAAAAATAGTAAAAATAATCATAAATATTTTACCTGTCTACCTTGTGGAAAAAAATCCAATATTGGGTAAGTGTTTCATATATCGTGTGACTTCTAAAATGCTTCTTGTTCCTACTGGCTATCAGGCCGTAATACTTTGGTGGGAAAATTATATATAACGCTTGTGAATCCACGAACTGATTGTTTTATATTTATCTATAATCTATTGATATTGCAGACCTTGGATTGCAATATCGCCCGGTACAAATTTTAAATTTAGTAACGGAAAAATTTCCTGATTTTGTTCATACTTTAAGTTTTCTTTTAGTTAATTCATATTGTAAGTCATTGTGAAAGTTAATAAGGTCAAACTATGCGTCTTGTTTGTATTTAGTCATAACAGCAAACACTTTCGCAATGACTAGACTTTTTAGTATGTACCGGTTTTATACCGCTTTTGTATTCTCTTCATTTCATAATAACTGGTGAAATACCGTTAAAACTATGCTTCTTACGTGCTGTATTTTTATAATTATGATATAATGTCCGACCCTTCTGGTCTTTCATACTTGTATTTTTCTTTTACTTTTTATTTATTACTTTAATGTCAATCTTATGTACCATACTAGCTGCTACATCTACTTCCTTGGGACTTAACTGAAAGAGGCCTCGTCTGGCGTGGATCCACCACGCCAGACGAGGCCTCTCCCAAGGAACGATAACCTGGTGATGTATAATAATCTGGGGAAACTCTTCAGATGTACTGAAAGTTTTTAAATCGCAAAAAAAAATGCATCCGCGCTATATATGGCATGAAGTGGACTGAGTCTTGAAAGCTAGTATTTAAATCTTGTAATCTTTTAACAGTACCGTGCATGTACATATACGAAATGGCCACATTCGTAAAAGGTAATTCGTAATTGTTCGAAAGTTATGATAACACTAATAAACGAATGGCTACTCCAATACGTTTTAAAATGCCTCGGCTGATACTCGAATTATTTAGGAAAAACTGTGTTTACATGGCTCCCCTTTCCTTTTTATAAGTTCTGTACAGAATTAAAGAAGTGGCTTGTATTGGAAAGCTTTTATACGGTCAATGACTTTCTTAAAAAAGTTCTTGTCGCAATGTCCTTAATAAAAAAAGTATTACTGTTCCTACCATGACAGTAGTATCTTGTGAAGTGATTATTTTTATTCCAATTTTTTTTTTGTGTATTCTTATTAATATTCGCAACCAGCAATAGTAAAATATGTTGATACCGTACATGTACCATACTGACCTTACCACCGTTACCTTGTACACATATTTATAGCAAATAAATGATGATGATTATTATTATAGCTGATGCCTCACGAAAAATTGGTCTCCGCATGAATATAGACAAATCAAATATCGCGTCTATGCTATGACAATACGAGTATTATACCGGAACCAATAGTAGTCAATGGCATGCCTCTCGAAATTGTACAGGAGTATATTTACCTGAGACAGATTGTTAAACTGGGTAGGAACAATTTTTAGAAGGAAGCCAGTAAGGAGGATTCAGCTGGGCTAAGCAGCTTTTGGAAAATTTTGTCAAGTCTTTTCGTCGCCCATTCCACAATGCCTGATGACAAAAGTCTTCAACTAGTGCGTCCTGCCCGTAATGACATACGGAGCCGAAACGTGGACACTGATGGTAAGGCTGGTCCACAAGCTTAAGGTCGCTCAGCGAGCTATGGAAGGAGCTATGGTCGGAGTTTCTCTTAGAGATTGAATCCGAATCGAGGTGATTCGGCAGAGAACTAAGGTAACCGACATAGCTCAGAAAATTAGCAAGCTGAAGCGGCAATGGGCTGGTCACATTTGTCGTAGAATCGATAACCGTTGGGATAAACGAGTTCTAGAATGGAGACCGCGAATCGGCAAACGTAGTGTAGGATGCCCTCCGGCTAGATGGAGCGACGATCTGCGCACTGTAGCGGCAGTCATTGGAAGAGAAGAGGCGAAAATCGGGCTCAGTGGCGCGCCTTGGCAGAGGCCTATGTCCAGCAGTGGACTAGTATATAGATTGTTGATGATGATGATGATGTACACTTGTACTCGTACATATATCTCAATTTAAAATACCTAGGTTTTATACTTTGTACACACATACCCAAAAAAAATGTACTTTGGTCACAGAATAAATAACTTTGGTCCGTAACTTCGTTAGTAATAAATAGGTAATAAACGAAATTAAAGACCAAAGGTAACGGGAGGATTAGAAAAATAGTTCGTATAAAATCGTAGACTTATAGGATACATTAAATCCTTTGAACTTAGAAACATAGATGTGAGGTTTTTCTTTTTCTATAGTAACAATGGAAATACATATCATCATATTATGTGGTCTGTGGTTAAATGTTAGTTGCGCACAAGGAAGTTATATGTACTTACGTACAACTAGCACTGTATAGTACAAAAGTGGTCGTACCGAACCGTTCACGAAAGCGGGAAGTCTCTTCTCTCACGTACAACGTTTCACATTTTTAGCACAGACTATAAAATAAACTTGCTGTCACTTGCGATTGGCACTATAAATAAGAAAGAGACAATAACGGCTTCCGTTAACTTCCTTCTCTCTTTTTCTTTTTAATTCGTTTTCAAGGTCAAATAATCGATACCCCGTTTTTACTTTGAAGATGTTGTTCAAGTTGTACGCAAGTACATAGAAGAACTTAGTACATAGGACTTCCTTGGTTGCGCATTATTAGGTATTCTGTGGTTGCGCCTTTCTTCCTTGACGGCATACTCTTGTATGTTGACGGCAGTATTTTTCATTGCCAAAAGAGCTTGAAGCAAACAACCAACAAAGGAGGTTGGTAGCAATTGGTAGGGTCAAAGGATTGAAAACAAAATAGGAAATGTTTTTTTTAATCTTAATTTAATTACCGGTTAGAGGTTAGCTTCAATACTGTTAGCGGTCATCGATTTTTTCACCTTATTCGTTTTTTAACCACCGTTCAAATATTGGTTAATTTGAAAAAAGGGTTTATAATAAAGTAAGTAAAGGGTACATAATAAAGTAGCGAAAGGTTCACATGCACAAAACTCGAAAGTTGCCGAATAGCCTCAACTTGTAAACATGCGATCGCCACGTATATTTTAACAAAGCCTTCTATTATATCTATATCGTCCAGAATACAAACTTTTCTTTTCTTTTAAAAGTTCAACAATGCTATGGGATTTTATGCTCTCTTAGTCCTTTGTGTTTGAATAAAAGGTGTACTTGTTTACAAGTTTTTTGTATTGTCTCCGAGCTTCGATAGCTCATTGCATTTCATTATTCTCTCAAAAAGTTTTTATCCTGATATGCTTTTGCCCTTTTCCCCTTTGAGCACGCACAACAAACTTTAAACGGAGTTGCCCCACTCTCAGTTATTCATGGTTCATGACTTTATCGTCACTGCCCTCATATTATTGCACGTTGCGCCCGCCCAAGGAAGTTATATGTACTTACGTACAACTGGAACGATATCTCTCATACACAAAAGTGGTCTCACCAAAACGTAATTTAAAAAGAAAATGCGAGAAAAGGAAGTATACGTTAGATCAGAAGTCTCTTTCTCTCTCGTACAAAGTTTCAGTGTTTTCGCACAGACTAAAATAAACTTACAAAATAATCATATAGACATCATCGTAAAGACAACTGTACCAAAGAGCTCACCTACTTAATATATTTACATAGTACACCCTCTATGGTGTCCAATGAGATTTTTAATACTATTCTGGAAATTAAAGAAGTTCTGCTACTGTTTGTCTTATGAAATATTTGCTGTCATCTGAGATTGGCACTATAAATAAGAAAGAGACAACAAGGGCTACTGCTCAACTTCCTTGTTTTGTTTTATTTTTAAATCGTTTTCAAGGTCAAATAATCGATACCCCGCTTTTTCTTTGAAGAGATCGTTCCAGTTGTACGTAAGTCCTTATTATAACTTCCTTGCGCCCGCCTAACATCAGCGAAGGAAAACCTCTTCGTACCAAACTCATTGCCTTCTAAAGAGGTCCATTACACCAATTGAACTCTTGGGTGTACTTGATACCTTTTTGTTTTATTACTTAAATGTCATTGTACTTAGAAAAAAAACTTTACTCTATGCATGTAGTATTTGCAAGAAGCTTATAATTATATACTATAACCTAGGAGGATACATTACTATGGAGCGCGTTTACTCGGGTGCAAACAGGGCCATTATTCTCTATTGCCACTAAGACACGTTACGCGCCGCGTTAAGATATCTGTATTTTACGTCGTGTAACGTTAAATACTATTCTCGAAGCCACGGTCAAATTTAACAAACACGACATGGCTCTTTATGCGCACATTATTGACGTTATAGTCTATTCTATACGATCTATGGAACAGCTAGGGATGTGAATAAATGATATTTAAATAGTTTTTTCGCATAATCGATTTATTGAGATCCCTTATAAATCGATTGTGCAAATATCGATAATTTTTCTAGAAATAATCAATTTTACTGAAAAAAATATTGGGATCACTTCAAAATCGAGTATTAAAAAATCGATTAATTTTCCAGAAATAATCGAAATTTCTGAAAATAAAAACATTTTAATTCAAAGAAATCGAAATGATAAAGCTTAAAAAGATCGATTAACAAATAATCAAATACTTTAAAAACAATAATGGGTCTAGAAAAATCGTTTATATTTTTTAATCGATTATTTTAACAATCAATTATTTTTTCGGACGGAACGGACGTATGACTAATAAAACACCACGTGAAATAAAATAAAATAATAACAACGGGCGTAGACAACTTTACTTGTGGCATACAGAATTCCGTTTTTTGATTCCGCGCCATGGCGCGTTTAGGAAACGCGTTGACGTTATAAGCATGTTATGACGTCACATGTTGCAAGGGATTTCATGTGGCAATAGAGAATAATGACCCAGTAGGCACAGTTCAGAACATCGTTGCTATCCACCGGCAAGCGCGAACAGTCCTCGATCTGCGTTCGAGCGGAGTGCGTCATTCGAAATATTTTTGTTTTTTGTGGAAAAGATGGTGAAATGCGCGGTGAAAACTTGTTTAAACGAGATAACCTAGTTGTAAGGAGGTTGAATTACGCTTACTGGTGTATTTTTACTAAGTCAAATGAGTCAAGTGTAGAGGAGTTATATGTACTTACGTACAACTATAACGATATCTCTCATATATACAAAAGTGGTCTCAACGAAAACGCAATTTAAAAAGAAAATGAGATAAAAAGAAGTATACGTTGGATCGGAAGTCTCTTTCTCTCTCTCGTACAAAGTTTCAGAGTTTTTGCACAGACTAAAATAAACTTTCGAAATAATCATCGCAGAGACAACTGTACCAAAGAGGTCACTTACTTAATCTATTTACATAGTACATCCTCTTTGGTGTCTGATGAGATTTTATATACTATTCTGGAAATTAAATAAGTTCTTGTCCTGTTTGTCTTACGAAATATTTGCTGTCATCTGAGATTGGCACTATAAATAAGAAAGAGAAAACAAGGGCTACTACTCAACTTCCTTGTATTTTTATATTTTTAAATCGTTTTCAAGGTCAAATAATCGATACCCTGCTTTTTCTTTGAAGATATCGTTCCAGTTGTACGTAAGTACATATAATATAACTTCCTTGGTCAAGTGTCACATCCACAAATTATAATTATGTACAAGTGTCACATCCACGTCAAATCATTTTTTGTTTTTATCCAGAACACCAATCTCAATACGATTTCATTCTAATTTACTAAAACGTAGCGATTATATACTCTTTGTAATTTACCAGTAAAACAAAGTGAAATGATATGTATCAGGGGCTACCAGTGAAGTTTGGTTCCTAAGAACAAGGAATATATAAATGCGAGAGACAGAGTCGCTTGGCAAAGAGAATGACATAAGAACGTTTACTTCATACATTCCCCGTATCTCCTCTAGGATTGCTTCAGATTTCGCTTCTAGAGTGATTTATTATCATGGCTTCTAGGTTTACCTAAAGAAGGAGTAAGCGTGGTTATATGTTATATTATCTTTAGAATAAGTCTGGGAATAACGCAAAGAGTAAAATTATATACTAATAACGTAAAGCGTAAAATTATAATAACGCAAAGAGTAAAATTATATACCTATTGGGAAAAAGCTAATTGAAAGCATTTTCAGAATGAGTTGATGCTTTAAAACAAGTATACAACTACCAAATGGCCCATGTAAGTCGTAGTGAAACCGCACAGAGTTATTATTATAACAACCGTCGGGTTATTAGAAACGAATCACCCCTTTGCGGGTGTGATTACTTGAATCTTACTTTTTACCTGTAATAGAACTTGAATTAGGTAAACACAGAACGTCGACGTTTTGCGTGGGTGAAGTTAGGGTCAGAGTGTACACTTGGTGCTCTATGGAAAAAATACTAAGTATAGAAACTAGTACTATAGTGTATGAAGAACTCGATAGCATTATGTAACTACTGACTTAAGTGTAAATTAATGGTGTAACTAGAAGCTCTACCCCCAACATTACTTACGCAACTAAGGCACTACACCACGGTATTAGTTATTCTATGCCACGATCCTACATTTCTCATTTTATAAGTGAAACCTAAGACATAAGACGACATAAATAAACTAATTCCGCAAATCAACCTATCATACTAACAGTTCCTTAGAATATAATTTACAAATGCGAAAGTCTGTATGTTTGTTACCAACTCGCGCTGAGCGGATTTTGATAATACTTGGCAGATATTTTAGGTCTTGGAATAACACAGATAATTTTATCGCGGAAAATATGCGTGCAAAGCCGCGGGGTGCAGCTAGTTACTTTTTACATCTAGCTAAGACTCCTGACAAGTTGACTGACTTGTTTGCCTCATGAGCGCCACACCAGCCCATAATATTTGCATTGACACCGAACTTTTAACTGAAAGGTTTGGGCAGCCCTGCTCTAAGATTCCCTTACATTATTTTTTACCCTGGACTTTTTTTTTGCCTGGTTTGGTTTATCCCCAACTCGTAAAAAAGTAGCTTCGTGGGTGTTTTTTGGACCATCCCAGGGTCTAGGACGAAGAGAGGTGCTTCAGCAGGATAGTTCCATTGGCTCTCACAACGACGGAGGGCCTCGTTAAAATCATCTTGTCTACAATAAACGTGCGCTACTGCTGGCGAAATGGTCGCCCAGCGACAGATCCTCTCTGTTTTTCAACAGAAAAAAAGTTTGGAGAAGTTCTATAGGACCAACTTACCTTTCTTGTTTGTACGATCAAACTACTGAACCAATTCCAAAATATATTACACTTTATAAAATTGTTGCGACCAGTTTCGGAATATTTTGAAGTCCTTCGTCACAAGCCGCGACGAGCGCTACGAATGTCAGCGTTACTGGCAACACGAGCGCGGCGGCCCAGCTATAAGCAAAAACCGACCAAGTGAGAGTCGGGTCACTGAGGGTTCTGTAAAAACTTGTAGGTATGTAATAGTTCGTCTATCAAGGAAATCGAGAATCAAAGTATTTAAAAAAAAAAGTTATTTTTTACGATGTACCTAACTACTTTACGATTTTCGGATTTATCCCTTTTACTTTGTCAACGGAAAGAACCTTATAGGTTTCTATTCCCTTGCGAGTGTCGAAAATGTCGAAATATACCTAAGGCCGTTTATCCGTAATTTTAATTGCGTTAAAAGAAGTTTGTTTTTTTCACAGCTCTCTTGCAGACTTGAGTATTTTATATTAATTTCAACTTGATACCTACCACTTGTACCTGAGAAAAAGGGTCTTGACAGACAGACAGACGGACGGATGGACGGAAAACAAAGTTTTTACACGACTGCCCAAAAAAGAAGTGTTATGTTTTTAGCATTCATGTATGTATGTATGTATGTATGTATGTGAGTTTCTTTATTCCACCATAACTTTTAAATGCCTGTACAGATTTATACTTATGGGGTATCGTTAGAATCCTCACATCCCCCGAGTAAGAGTATGTTACTCGGGGGATGTGAGGATTCTAACGATAGGATCTATAACAGTAGGCTATATGAAAACATTCAATATGGCGACAGTCATATTGAATGTTTTCATTTTCATCATTTTCAAACTGGAAAAAAATATTTTTTCTTCTATATTTACAATATAGGTGTCAAATTGAAGGTCTTGCCCATAAGCCCATTTCAACAGTATATAATTTATTGGAAAAAGCTCTTTTTTGGCAGGGCAGGCGTGTTTTTTTATCTTTTTATTCCCTTTTGAGGTACAGAAAGTTCAGTAGATTAAATGATAATATGGATTGTTAACTGTTTCCAGTATGGCTTTTTTCTTAGCGAACGGAATAAGTACCTACTTCATTTTCTTAGGCCAACTTTAACGAAACTAAAAAGTAAGAAATAAAAACTAATTTAAAACAGAAAATTAACGAAAACTTAAAATACTGACTAAAAATTATAACTAAAACTTAAAATAACTATTTAAAAACTTAAACTAAAAGACCATTAGTGGAGAGTAAAGTCCCAGAATGCTGGCGGCATTGCCACTTTGAATGGCAATGCTCAATTTCTGTGCGAAATAAAAGGCAGCATTCTGAACACCAATCGCCTGGCCGAGTCCCGATAAAAGAATTAAACCGAATTCAAAACTATAAAACTTAGAAGAAAGTTTGTGACAGTTAAGTGACTACTTACTTACCTACTTTACTTCTACGAATAATAATAGCTCACTCGTTTTGTACGTAGTACAGATCTCATTTTTTTCAATTATTTCTTCCTTTTAAGTTTTATACGTTTTGAAGATGTCCTTTTTTAATAGTGTTTATTTTATCGTTTAATTCTTAGGATGTTGTAAGATGTGCTAAAGAGCAACGCTTCCTCAAACTATAATTCAAATTAAGTCTTAATAACTTTGTATGGCTAATATATAGATAGATAACTCTTTATTGCATACCACATTGTATATAATATAACCTAAAAATATATCTGAAATTGCGGTAACACAATTAAATCTAATTATGTCTATCAATTGCATTAGGTACATATTCCTGAAGAAAACATTAAACAACCACCATCACCAGTGGCACCATGAAATGGTAGATTTCTCCAGTTTCGGAAATACTATTATGAAAAAAAACATGGTGCAGCGTTGTACAAAATCAGCTGTTCTTCGAAATAAGTTGTTCACTTTATACTAAAACTTACCTAGTTTTTCTTTTCAGTGAGTTTCGTGGAAAAATGGTCAGTAAGCATCCCAAACGACCTCGCGTTCCATCTGATTTCATACCTGCTGTTTGTGTTTAAGATTGGACCCTGCCTAATGCAGAACCGTGGTCCTCTACAAATAAAACCGTTGTTAATTGTTTATAACGGTTTCAAAGTTATTAACTCCGTTATTTTAGCTTATCGGGTAAGCAAATCACTCTCTAATAAATAATATTTAGGGTGCCGTTATAGTCCGAATGAAAAAAAAACGGAACGCTCACTCGCTCGACGTGTGTCTGTCTGTCTGTCCCTCTGTCACAGCCAATGTGCTACGAATCTACTGGACCGATTAAGTTGAAGTTTGGTAGACATACGGATTTCTGTGACCCAAACACGAACGTGTAATTTAAATTACTATAGGAGGATAAAATATATTTAAAAATGTTTTGCAAACTGTACCGTGTGACATCTATACTTCTAATAAAGCAATAGGAACGAATAAGTCTGTACAAAGAAGATAATTAAAAAAGAAATGGTCTATGGTACATAAAATAAGCTACCAAACAAGAAAATAACATTTAAAAGATTCGTGACTGTCTGTTTGTCTGTTTGTTTGTTTGTCTATCTGTATGTTTGTTCGCGCATCACGTAAAAACTACTGAACCGATTGCGTTTTTCACCGTTGGATAGCTTATGGTTTGACTTTAAAACTGGGGTAGTTTATATCTCAATCCGATGAGTAGAAGCCGAGCAATCGATAAAAATATTTTTGACGGCTGAAGGAATTTTGATCAAATGTTGGTATTTTGGTATTTCAGGTCCTGCAATAGCAAAAAGAGTACAATTAACCAACAGAAATGTCCACGCGTGCGAAGCCGCGGGCTTCACCTAGTATCAAAATATGAAAGGGCTTGTTGAGAGGGTATAATGAAAAAATGTTATAGTAAATAATTTTAAAGTTATTTAACAAAATAGATGAATGACCACGAGTTCGTCGCCGTAAATTGTCCGTTTCCGCGGTCGCTGGAACCCGTGAAGGGAATTCTTGAAATAAGCAGCAGTGTTTTTTTGTGAAATATCACCAACTAATGAGATTACCAATACGAGCAACAGCAACAGCGAGCAATCGCTAGTTGCAGCGTTCTGTGGGGGAGGGATATTCAGTTGAAATTTTTCGAGCCGATGATGTGATATACATTTTTTACAGTTGCGTGTGCAATGTGATGGAAAGAATATTAGAGCTCTAGGGCACTCAAACTTTGTTATGTAATGCCGACATGC
This sequence comes from Alsophila aescularia, assembly GCA_946251855.1. Lineage (NCBI taxonomy): Eukaryota > Metazoa > Arthropoda > Insecta > Lepidoptera > Geometridae > Alsophila > Alsophila aescularia. The sequence goes on along the minus strand of OX276381.1, from coordinate 49,306,387 downwards.
CTGAAAATAGTCTTAAAGCGTTCTAATTCCAATCCAGCCCTACTCTACACCCCGGGGTGTTTTTGTAGTGTGGTTTGTGTTAGATGATCGCAAACGAGGTCGAACAAATTAATAAAAATAACTACATCAACGGGACTATTATTTTGAGTCTTCTGGTAGAACCCACCCATCATCCCGTTGACGAAATATTACTGCCGAGTTCTAAAGTAATGGTATCTGTCTGACGCTTCGCTGGGTCATTATTGTCTGCTAATTATTGGAATTATTCCTGTTGGCTGCCTAGGCGACTCTACTTCACCAGCCAGACCTTCACTTCATCAGAGCTAGCTCGCAACCTAAAAATAATACCAGCGACGTGACTAGGTAGTTATTGAGACTTCTAGTAAAGTCACTCATAATCCAATTTAATTAAAACAACTAGAAATACTATGTCTAAAAGATTTCATTCTGTATCTGTGTCTGATCATTATTGGTACCTACCTACCGTTCATGTTGCCCGGAATCGTTCTGTTGCAGATATCGCTCTATTGTACTCTTTTAATCGGATTCACTGCCTCCACCCTGCACCCACTCCCTGCCTCCTTCACTGCCTGCTTGCCACTATAATGACTTCGTTTGATCATGGACAGTAGCCTTTGTAAAAACGACTTAGTGTTTAATAACTTTCCAACTGTTTCAGCTTTTCTCTTACATAATAGATAAGGGCCTGTTTCCGAGGGATTGTGATTGTGATGAGTTTACGTGAGTAGTCAACTTTAGTTCCCACAGTTTTTAGTTAAAATAGACAATACTCGTATATTTTTGTTCATAGTTTGTTGCTAAGCAGCTACCTATACCTACAGTTTTTTTTAGTACTGAGTTACGAGTCGAGCAGGTCTTTCGCCTAATTGTAAGCTCCACGTCTGCCGTAACAATTGCAGAGCCACCCAGAGCATTGGGATGCAAAAACTTGAGTGGCACTTTTTTTTTAGTTAAAAACGAATTATCTTGAAAACGCTATAACTAGTGTCTCTGTGAGCTGTAGATCTCACGAGGCTGTTTGCGTAAGGTTAACAAAAAAGTTATGTGACATTTTTCAACATTTTTCGAAATGCCTGAAATATATATTTTTTACGTTTTCTTTCTACTCCCATATGTATACTCGCAATTTTGATAAATTTCGAAAAACTAAATCGACAAAAAAAACATATATTTATCGAACCTGCTCACAAAATTTCACGACAATCGGTTGAGAAATGCGACCTGTAGAAGAGAACAGCCGGACATCCGCTGGCCGGACATACAAAATGATTTTTGCCCAAGCTGAAACGGAGACGCGCTCGCTCGGTCAATAATATAATTTAAGTATAGCATTATTGAGCACTAAAAGGAGACATGCTCTGTCTAATTAGCTCTGCATCTTAGTTGCCCTGTAGTTTGAATAACTCATAGCTACCTCATGCAGACATGAGCGTGATCTAGTGTAGGTAAGTACTTACACTTTTATTTAATCAATCTGTTTTATTTATGGCTGAGTAACCTAAAGCCTAAAAACTTTAATGACGAAGACTTCCCATATTTAATGACACTCCTGACTGCACCATCAGGACATTAGTATAAAAATATTGGATTATCATCACGTCGGGTCTGTATATGTAGAGACTATATGTCTGTATATTGTCTTTAAAGGTGGCGGTAGAATCGCAGAAAATCGGATAAATGTTTAAGCTGTGCACTAATTGGTTGAAAGTATTCGATAGTGCAAGTGCGCTTACAATTTTACGGTTGGAGTCTGATGGATAAATATCAAAATTGTATTCGTTTTATTGTAAATTGATAACTCCACAATTTTTCGTTTGTTTACCATGTCGCCGGGTTTATTACAATCTGTCGATTCTTACAATCGTAAGGTGATATACATATTTGGTCAAGAGGAAATAAAAAAATATTGTAGCTTACTTCCGCCAAACTGTTTGTCAGATAAATGATAAATCTATACTTATAATAAAACTGTAACTGGTCCAATTCTGAACATCAAAAAAAACTTCAAAATCGAATAAAAAGTACCCTCTTTATTCGATTAAGCCAAAACTGCATTTATTTTTCATTTTTGTTATTCTCTTATTTTTTTCAAAATCTGAAATGCAGTGCTTCAAACATTAGCCATTTTCCCTAAGAATTTCGAAATTGTAATTTTACGGGCAGAATATCGACTATAATATTCATTCTACGAAGATTATCATGAAAAAAGTTTTAGAACAGTTATTAAACTTTAATATGAGCACAAGTGAAACTTTATAGGACTAAAAGTTCCCCTGTAATCTGGACAAAACAAAAAATAAAGAAAATCGGATTTTTCAAGAAATGTATATTGTTATTAATATTGCACAGTTGTCTTTTGTAATGTTATTTTCAATGTATCATACCTACATATAATATTTTTTTAAATCGTCTGTCTGTTTGTCTGTTTATCTGCGTCTGTTTGTTTGTTCGCGCATCACGTAAAAACTACTGCACTGATTGTGATGCGGTTTTCACTGATGGGCAGCTTAGGGTTTTACTTAAAAACTGGTGTTCTTTGTAGCTCATAATAATGTGTTGAAGCCGAGCGATCGATAAAAAACTATTTGACGGCTGAAAGAATTTTGATTAAATGTTGGTATATTTTAGGTCTTGGAATAGCACATAGATTACTTTTAACCTAGAGAAACGAACACGCGTGCGAAGCCGCGGGCACAGCTAGTTGATTAATAAAAATATAATGTATGGAAAAAAATATGAAAAAATGTTGTTTCCGCGAACGGCCTCGACCAACATCTTAAGAGGCTCTCGCTAGATGGTTGGATTAAGGGTCAGATGCAGAAGGCAGTACTCCTTGACACGACGCGTATAGTCAGGAGGTTCATGATATATATAAAAATAAATTCTATGAACAAAAAAAGTATACATAGAATTTATTTTTATGTTTCTATTTATCATTTGTCTAACAAATAGTTTGGCTGAATTAAGCTACATATTTTTTACTTCGTTCATTTTAAACATGGATTTCCGCAAAGTAACGCCTGAATCTATCAACTATACCATATCAAGAGGAAGTTTCCATTTTTAGCTTGCAGATTTAATAAAGACAGTTCCATCCATACTTATGGCATGTATAAGTGTAATAAATAAATACTACCTCATTCGCTGTGTCAAAAACAACTATTTAAAGTTTATAGACCCCTACCAACAGACAACTATTGCCCTTGGTGGTTCTCGGGTTATTTTTCAAGAGATCTTAGCCATGCTTATTTTCGCCGCTAGCCAATTTCTCATAGCAATCTGTGAGCTGTTTTATTTCTATTGTCATTTTTTTTGCCATCAACATTATTACGGGTATACTTATCTGGCATGAAATACATGTTCCTAGCCCTGCGTTCGAAATGATGATTGGGCGTTGTGGGCAATTTCGAAATGTACATTTTTAACAAGCCGTTTTCTTTGGACATTTTCAACACGTTTGGCTTTTTGCAACTATTGACACTTCCAATCCTTTCCAAACTGAATGAAAAACGACCCTATCCCACACGGTATAAACTCGATTTTCCTATGTCAACATGTCATCGAAACTTTCAAAACAAAAACTGATCGAAAACGTTCAGAACGCTAATTTCACCCACAAATGGCCAAAGGGAACGCCAATTGTGATCATATTTAGCGTTTTTTTTAACAGTTATTTTCACCAATTGTTCCAAAGAAAACGGCCCATACATCGACCTACCTATGTATAGAGAACCTACATAATGCAATAGTCATGCTCTATTTTGTAAAAGTTTAAACTAAAGGTCGCTGCATCGCTGAAACAATAATTAGTCGTCTAACCAGACCAGTATAAAAACGCAGCGCTAGAACGCTGGTAATGCAGTTTTCTCACGACCAAAAGGTCGAAAGCGCCGCAAACAAGACTTTGACGCTCAAGAGCTAGCAAGTAACTGAGTGAAGTGCGGCCGGACGGCTGCACATGAACGGAACACAGTAGTGACAGTACATATAAAGTCCCTATATATGTACAGTGGTTGAGAATTAGAGATGTGTGGCGTCTTCTCTATATCTATTATTTATTCTGTGTCTATACGTAGAAATATTAGCTAAATGGTCCATACTTACTCTATATAATAGGTAGGTACGTTTTAGTCCCTTTTATAACTTAGTTTACTTTCACAGACAATCGCAATGCTCTACTGGAAATACGGTGATGAATATCCTCGGCCTCTTCGACACAATATTCTTCGTCCTCCGCAAGAGGCACATTACGTTCCTCCATGTATGCCACAATGTGCTCATGGTGGTCATGACCTGGTCATCACTCAAGTACGATCCTAGTGACCACTGAGCCTTCATGGCCATGGCACACTGTTCGATGCACATGGTCATGTACACGTATTATGGACTGTCTGCTTTGGGGCCGAGGTTCTCGAAGTATCTCTGGTGGAGGAAGCATGTCACTTTATTGCTGTTGGTAAGTTGTTAAGATGATGCAAATAATAATTAGGATTATTATTTATCCAATCCTAGTAATAATGGCATTATTTTGGCCACCATATGCTAGAAATCTCTCCACGGTAAACACTTGGCATACCTGCGCCCCGCAGCTTCGTCCACTTGAAAACTTTGCCACACCAGCTGAATTTAAAAAATGCGTGCCTGATAGGTTTTCAAGTACTAAATGTTAAATCGTATTGGTTTCAGATTCAATTTGTGGTAGTCTCCACGCATCTCGTAGTGCAAACGTACACTTCACAATGTCCGACGCGCGCCGGAGCCTACTGCATCGGGCTGTCCAACTTGGGCCTTTTCGTAATTCTTTTCGCAGATTTGTACAGGAAGCGGTCGTGTACTTATAATAGCTACCTATACCTAACTTGTTTTGTTTGATGAAGATAGTAGTTTTCTAACAGTATAATTTTATTTGCCATATAAAAGGTGCCTTTTCTTTTACTGTAAAATTGTTTGCCAGAATGACGTTTGAAAACATTTTAAAACCTTTCTACGTCGTATTAATAAAACCGAGGCGCCTGAAGAGTAGATGAACTACAACCAGTTGGCAGTACCCCTATCAGCTCACACAATGGATAACTCCCTTCGTCTGCAGGCAGGTCTCAACTTCATAAATCCGTACAATGCACTTTAGCATTAAACGTAGATACTACGTCTAGTCGCGAACACCATCCATAATTTTATATCCCAGCCGTAGTTATGTTGTCATTTTATCATAATTTCAATATCGAAACCGGAGACGAGTAGTCCCCAGCGACGAAAGAAGAATCCGTCTGAAATAAATTCACCAAGGGAAGACAAGCTTTCATATTGTGCTTATTCACTTACGATCTGTACCAACAATAAAGTGGATAAACACACGTAGGGGGAAGTTAGCCGACCGAATAACAAGAACAATTATGGGGAAAGAGGCTCGTTACTGATTTACGACGGGCGAACGCTTGCAAATGTCCCAAAGTTTAGTACTTTTATTATCTGCCCACGCTGTAGTCCTGTGGGTTCTTTCGGGCAGAAGTGGGCTCTCAGTAAAAATAATTTGCAGTCTATTTTCCTTGTTTAATACCTTCTAATTATGTTTATTTTCGTAGAAATTGAAAATAGACCGGATATTATTACACTTGAAAGCTATCGAAGTATAGCAAACGACCCAAATCTTCTGAAGATTTATCTCCTTGTCGATATCTTCATATTTTTTATATTATCAAGTTATTGACAAGGAGAGATTAAAATATTTCACAGTGATTTTTCCTTTCAAAGAATCCATTCCAGGCTCGACATCAACTAAAGTAGGTGCCTAAACAATTTCCTCTGGTACAGATATTTGCTGGAAAATCATGTTTGAAGCCACAATACACCTTTTGATGTCGAATATCAGTATCAACTTCAACACCTCACGGTTTCCTTATTCTTAAATTGCCAGGACTATTTACGTTTTGTTTTTCCTTCCTTTTAACGTTTTATATGTTCATAGTTCACTAGAATTTTGGTCTATAGTGTGGGATCCTTAAGCCAAAAAGTAAACAATTATGGTAGAAAGAGTACAGCGCAAGTTCGCAAGGTACCTCTATAAAGGAACATTTACTATCACTTTCTTTTCCCTTCATTATTTGATTCAGGAATGTTAGGAATCTTCACCTTAGAGCTTAGGCGTAAGTTCTGACTAATTAGGCAATACTGTCTGTATTCAATTAAAAATCAATACTGGACGAAACGAGCTGGACAATCCCTCAGTGCTAGGCAGTTTAAGTTATTTTGTGCCCAGAATTACACTCGCGCGGGTCAACGACGCCAGCATCGACTGCTAGCGCCCCTTCCGCGTTCCGCAGACAGCATGCACATAATGCACTAACGGCGAGGGATGTTACGGTCATCAACCGTTTTCTTAACGAGATCCATGATGCTGGCATACATACTGACCCCATTGCAGATTGAAGGTCTCGTATTTATAAAAATCTCCTATACTTAGCTCCAATAGTTTTTCACCGTGGCATGTATAGTGCTTTTCTCAGAAAACTTGCCTGTCCGACACGCACTTGTCAAATGCGTGTCAGACAGACATAGACATAGGGTTCCATAGCCAGAATTCTAAGCTACCTAACTATGAAAACCGCAATGCAATCGGTCTAGTAAATTTACGCCAACATGGATTTTTTGGGTTATGTCTCTCACTATGGAATTTATTCAGAATTGACGCATTTTGCGTTATCTTGGTTGACTATATCTCGTGAACTGGTAAACCCTAGATAGCCGTAATAATTTTGTTAGTAAATTATATAGTTGTATAGCATCCAAAGCCATTGCAACAAATCCTTACTATGGTTATGTATAATCTTCTGGGGCAATTCTGTTGATGTGCAGTCAACATTTGTTATGCAAAAACGTTGCATAAGAAGTATATTTCATTTCAAAAGGACAGATTCTCTTCGAAGCTATTTTAAGGATAAGAAAATTCTTACCTTAACAGGAATTTACATCTTAGAAATTTGTACTTTTGTAAAAAATAACGCTGAATACTTCTTTAACATACAATCCAGTCGTGCTGGTAATCTTCGCAGTAAATATAAGTTTAACATCTGTATTCCTAGAATTAATAGTACAATGTATTACAAAAGTTCCTTTGTCAGTGCCATCCGAATTTACAATCATTTACCAACGCATTTAAAATCTATAAATGGCATTCAATTTAAAAATCAACTCAAGGAATGGCTATTGAATAAAGTCCATTACAATTTAAATGAGTTCTTTGATGTAAACTAGATCTCCAAATATTAATAAATTTACTCTGTGTCTACTGTATACCTATAATGTGTGTAGATTTAGTTTAACGTAGGAGTGTAATAATAAACTGTTATACTTTACCTAATATTGTATGTCCGGAACGGACAAACTGTTGAAACAAATTTATATTTTAAGATCTCAATGTACACAGTTTTAAACAATAAATTTATTCTTATTCTTAATTCGTAGTACGCGCTAGCGCCCTAAATCTATACTTATAATAAAGCAATAGGAACGAAAAAGTCTGTACAAAGATGATTAAAAAAAAATGGTCTAGGGTACATAAAATTAGCAACTGAACAAGAATATAACATTTTTTTAAATCGCGTCTGTTTGTCTGTTTGTTTGTTCGCGCATCACGTAAATAATATTGGACCGATTGCGATGCGGTTTTCACTGTTAGATAGCTTATGTTTTGACTTAAAAGCTGGGGTACTTTATATCTCAATCCGATGAGTAGAAGCCGAGCAGTCGATAAAAATCTTTTTGACGGCTGAAGGAATTTTGATCAAATGTTGGTATATTGTTATTTTAGGTCCTGGAATAGCACAAAGAGTACTTTTAACCTACAGTAATGACCACGTGTGTGAAGCCGCAGGCATCAGCTAGTATTCTAATATTTGTTCAATATTTTTTGTTCATATATGCATATAAATATCGATCCATGTGCCTAATTTCATTTATTTTGTGCTAATAGTTTCTAAAGATGGGCAAAGATCGCCATACACATTGGGTACCCGATGACCGACGAAGGCGTCGAGGCCGTCCAAGGAAGCAGTGGCGCGACGGTCTCGATACTTTCGATGGAAATTGACTTGAACTTGCAGAAGAAAGAGACAAATGGAAGGAATTGGGGGAGACCTATGTCAGTAGTGGGACACTAGAGGTTAAATAAAAAATAAAAATAACTGTTCCTGAATAATAAAGTAGCTGGGACATACAGAAAGACGGACAGACATGACTAAATTATAAGGGTTACTTGTTTGACTACGGAATTCTAAAAGTAACAAAAGTATGTAACCTTAGTTTATTGAGCTGCTATTTTCTACTTATTATTAATTTTAGCCTCATGCAACTGAATTGTATTTCAAATGCGCGTTCTCTATTTATGTACTTATCTATACTTATACTAAAGCAATAAGAACGAAAAAGTCTGTACAAAGAAGATAATTAAAAATATATGTTTATGGTACTTAAAATAAGCTACTGTTTAAAAAAACGTGTTTTTCTGTGTGTTCGTTCGCGCATCAAGTAAAAACTACTGGACCGATTGCGATGCAGTTTTCACTGTTGAATAGCCTAGGGTTTGATTTAAAATCTATCCGCCTTATTTATAAAAAGTTAATAAACGTCAATTAGTACTGCGCAGTTCAATTTTGTAGTGCGCAGTATTACTAATCATTGCTTAACTTTTTATAAATAAGGCGGTAGGGTATTTGGCATCTTAATCCGATGATTGGATGCCGAGATAAAAACCTATTTGACGGCTGAACAAATTTTGAAGAAATCTAGTTGTGTGTATTTTGAAGTATGTATATTGTAGTTTATAGGTTCTTTTGGTAACACGTATGGGCTACTTTTAAATTTAATGACCATGCGGGCAAATCCGCGGGCACATCTAGTTTTAGAATAAAATCGAAAGTTTTCAACTAAGTATAATACTTTACACGCCTTCTCGTGGGAGATTACTATCGATAGTAATGTACCTACACCAACCAGTTTCAAAACACGGTCTGCGTTTGTAGGAATGTTAGTCTGCACATAGGTTTAGGTATTAAATACTTCCTTGTAACAAATTTTCGAAGCACCCTAAAATCCCAGCATCTGCTTTATTTGTTTGGTAGTTAAGAGAGCTATGAGGGAGCTAGTAGAAAGTGCTGTAACAAAAAACCAAAAAAATAAACTAGGTTCAAAAAATGTACTTCGAATGAATAATAACAAAAAAAAGTACAGATCCAAGTTTGATGGAAAAAAGACTAATAAATTTTATGTAAATAAGACTATACACTGAAAATCTAACCTTTTGAATAAGAAAACCACCATCCAAATCGGATTAGAAATTTTAGAGATTTTAAGGCAAGATAAACACAAAATCAAATAAATGGATTTAATATAAAAAAACTCGATAATCTACTTGAACCAATTTTGATACAATTTAAAAGGGACTGCCTGGAGAGTAGGTATACCCTTTCAAACAAAAAAAGAATCTTCAAAATCGGTCCGCTATTGACGGAGAAATCATACATAAAAAAAAAACATACAATCGAACATATTATAACCGTCTCCTTTTGTGAAGGCTATATAAAATAAGTAATACGTCGATAGGTATATTGTACCGAATACCGATTGATATCCCAAACGTGTACATCACATTAGACACACGTATCCAGATACGAAATACATATTTTTCTGAAAGGAAATTCAGTCTGACTGCTCCCTTTCCCTTTGTACTTTATGAAAATGGAAATCCCTGCTGTGTCGGAACGAAAAATATACATTTCTCTAGAATTCCATTACATTGACATACAAACTGCGATACAAAGTGTATCGTTGTAACTATTCATATTATGGCGAAGACGTATTATAATAATGCCGTAAGTATATTTACTTTTTGGAATAAAGCTGGCATGAATGGAATACAATATAATTTAGTTGTAAAGAACTGTGTAGGTACGAACGTATAATAGAGATCTACTGCCACTATTTATTTGGCAACTGTCCTAACTTTAAAGTTCAAGCTATTTGGCACGCGCACTTTAATTTTGGCAGCAACTACTGAAATATCAAACGCTATTTCCAACCAAGGACCGAAAACGTTGAAAATGTTCAATATCTATACATATAATAAAGTAAGAATCAAAAAATGTCTAGGGTACCTACTTAAAATAGGACTACTGAAATTGAATAAAACATTTTTAAAATCGAGTCTTTCTGTTTGTCGCGTATCACGTAAAAATTATTGGACGATTGTGATGCAGTTTTCACTGTTGGATAGCTTAGGGTTCGACTTAAAAACTTAAACATGTTAATCCGATGCAGATCCGAACAGTCGATAAAAAACTATTTGAGGGCTGAACGAATTTTGAAGAAATGTAGTATATTGTACTTACATAGGCAGATACTTTTGGACCTGGAATAACATGTATGGGCTACTTTTAAATGAAATGACTACGCGTGCGGAGCCGCGGGCACAGCTAACGTTCAATTTAAGACGGTTTAAAATCCTTTTGTTATGAACTTGTACACAGTCAGGCTCCTGATAGTCCAATTTATGTAAATGCTTGTCGTCTAAATTTAACGCCTACATTTAAACACGGGACCAAGTACAATTTTAAACAAAATTATATTAGATGTAGGCACGTTCACGTTTTGCATCTGTGTAAAACGATGATACTCTACTTTGTTCATGTTTGTCATTACAGCGACTTATGAGTTACGTGATGATGTTTGATATTCGTTACAAATTGGTTTCTGCTCTACGTTCTGAAACATATTGACCATGGGAGCCCTCCTTAAATTTCAGGCCGTTACATTCCTCATCGTTCGGTTATTTCAATTAATTAAATACCATTGTCCCTTTGTATCTGGAAGGTTTTTGGCCTCGTATTTGTGTGGATTGTGTAGTCAGACAGTGTGAACGTTGGTTTCAGCTTAACATATGGCTAAGGAAACGTGGCTTTTGAAAGCACAAATACGTTCATGAGCCATATGTGTTTCAGGGAACACGAACAATTTCTATAATAATCTTATTCTATAATAATTTCTGGAATATTCGAATAATTCCAGCGAAAATGCTGGGACTGTACTATTTTTACATTGGACGTGCTAGGACGATCATACAGCAAAGAAAAACGCCAGGACGTACTAAGACTATTCTCAAGTCTTCGTTTTCATCTGCATCGTTTTCAGACAGTTTTGTTGTCCTCTTTTCGCTGAGTTTTTGACAGACAGTATTGTCCTATGATCGAACTAGTAGATGGTCTTGGATTAAGGCAATATTATTAGTTGCACTCGCACTACACAAAGTCATGTCTCTTGTGTGTGCAGAAGGATATTAATGTCTTTCTACGCTCATGAACCAGATGTGTGTCAGGGAAATATTACTTACAGGACTTGCGGGGTTATTTTGCTTTTTAGTTTAGGACAGGGAACGTGTTAACGAGAGCCGCCATCGAAAAACCACGCACGATTTAAACTGCTTCGCTTCGCCAGAAAAATGACAATATATCCAACATTATTGAAGTATTATGATAAACAACTAAAACATGATTTCAAAAACTAAAACCCGACTACGGTTGGGTAAAAAACAGCCTACCTAAGATTGTTCAGCAACTGTGAATAAGCAAATACTTCATCTGAATCTATAGATCTTACTTTTCGTCAGAAAACCGTATGTCCGGACAGCTCAGCTTGCAAACGCTCGGCTACTAATCTGAAGTACCGGAGTTCTATTCCCGACTGAAGTGTTTACATTTTGCACTTTAAACATTTTATGTAATGGCTTCTATCTTGATAGCACCGCGCACGCTCATTGATCAAATCAAATCGCACACGCTTCCCCGGCTTCCTGTTACAAGTCCGGTTACAATTGGTTACATTTTTCACGAAATCACTCCCTTATATTGCAGAAAATCGAGCGGAAAGATGTTACACATCAAAAATTCGTATGACACGAATCAAATGATACCTTGCTTGTCAAAATCGGACCAATAGGGGCCCCGCTATGGTGGAACATCCACATACATACATACATACATACATACATACATACATACATACATACATAGACTGTTAAACTCATTACCATTCGCTTGCTAGGCCATAGTCGGGTAACTATACTTAAGTACTCGACAAGCACCTCACTTCCGTCACATACACCAAACACCTTAACGACAAAATAGTGCTGCAGAACTATCGATTGATTGAATGAAATGCTCAAACGCAACCAGTCATATCAATGGGTTGTATCGGTAGACAATTTTATTTTCCATCAACGCTGCAACAAACATCGGGGATCAAAGAAAGCAATTCCACTTGGTATTTGTTTGTAATAAATATTTCGTTTTGTCCTTGCCCTATTGTTCCTACTCTCATTTAATATCCTGTCCTGTGTCCAACGCGTTGTTGACAAGGACATAATCAAAGGAATAGTGGATTGTGAAATATGGATATCAAAGCGGCCTGCATCCTACAAAAGGCACATGATATATATATTTTATTATTGATATTGCTACAAATAGGAAGAAAGAAGATATTGTATTCCTAGCTTTTCCCATAGTGCACATGGAAGTTATTCTGAAAGTGTTTACCGTGCCCGATTGTTACGGGGTGGGATTAAAACCCTCGCCTCGTAGTTTCTGATTCCCTAAATACAAGGAGAAACAAGGAGACCTTGTAAGGGGTCCGGAGGGGCGTTGTACGTTATTTATTTTTTATACAAACGACCACCACGAACGGAATAGAAACAGAATTTACCGTAAAGCTTGGCATTCACTCAACGTCTCAAACAAAGTGATATTGCGGAAGACAAATGCTAAGCGGGGTTAGTTTTTCGCAAACAGCAATATTTATGTTGCATTTATCGCGTTACTTACCCACAGGCCGAGTTTTTATTAGGTAGAGCAAAACGTGACGCTGAGCGCTTTTCTTTAGCGTATTACAGAGACAAACGCTAATAAAATGCCTACAAAAACACAAGGCGTAAGTCCCATGACTTTCCGTATATATACGTCCTAAGGATTTGTGTAAAAAATGTACGAAGCCTTATCGCATATTTACATCGATATAGGTACTTTGAGATCCCGAGTTTTCTTCAGTTTCATGTTTATATAAAAGATATGAGGTCTCTTATTGATTCGTGTCAAAGGAGTCTGTGTGTATCTGGTAAAGTTTGTGAGTAAGCAAAAGTAAATGACGGCGAGCTTGAAAAGCTTTTGGCTGTGTAAGTAGGTAGGTTTAAAAGAGTTTTGGTTTTATGGTAATGATTTAGAGGTACCTTATTTATAAAATCACTAGTTTTCCGGCCCGCGAATTCGTACGCGCGGACTACAGTTTATCGCGAAAAAAGCATCATATTTTCTTCTAGGATATTAAAAACCAATGCAAAAGTAGGTATAGCAAAAGTAGGTACCTAATGCTCTTGATGTTTTTTGACAGATTTGTTATTTCGTTTCCATGGCAACCACAGACCATTCTGTGATGGCAACCGTTCCTTACATTGAGTTAATCAACATTTTCTAGTTTTACTGCAGAAACTTTAAATTTTCTGTGATAAAAAGTATCCTATGTTTTATTCTAGGGTATAAGCTGTCTCCATTCTAAATTTCACCAAAATCCGTCCAGCCGTTATCGCGTGCAAGCTCTCCAAACAAACAAACAGACAACTTTTATATAGGTATTGGTATATTGGTATGGTATATTGGTATTGGCACAGAATAAATAATAGGTATTGGTATGGATGGATTGTAGAAGTTGGAAGGATGATCAACCATAGATACATAGAGAAACCAAGTTAATTCAAAAGAAGGTGTGCGTGTGCATTGCGTGAGCACCTTCTGAAAAAATAATAATAAAATACAAGTAGGCGCAGCGAAAGTATGTGTCTCGGAAGTTGTCTGCTAGTCGCTGCGCAAACTGCTATTTTTCAGGCGCAATCCAAATGTTGAAGGTGAAGACAGCATAGTATAACTGCCTCGCTCACTCGCTTATGTTTTTCGCATATTCTATCTCGCTTTTACTTTATGCTATTTTATCCCCACAGCAGTACCTGCGCAATCGTCACAGAGCCTAACTTCACAAACATATACATTGGCTGCGACTACTTATAAGTTGTTTAATAGAAGCTCTGAAATAATTGTAAAACCAATTATATACACCCACAATATATATTTTATGTACGTCTCCGAATACCGAACCAAGTTAAAATGGCTTCCTATCCGTGAGCGTAGGGGAGACAGAGAATACGAACATTCGTATTCTCTGTCTCCTTTTTTCGGTGTTAAATGACCCGAATTCTCCGAACGATCTAAAGCGAAATTTTCAATTTCTTGCCGACACACATAACCGGGAACTTAGATCATCTAATACCCTGGCTTTGGCCACTCCCAAACACAAAACATCTTTCCTATCCAAATCATTTTCTTCGATGGCAGTTCGCCTCTGGAATAAACTACCTTTACATATAAAAAGCATCAGCACCAAAGATAACTTTAAGCCAGCAAACTTAAAAATATTTTGTCAAAAATCTTTATCCTGATCATCCTCTTAAATCATCCTCCTAGGGTAGTATGTGTGTTATTTTCATTAACTGATTTAATTCATATTATGGTAGGTATGTATATTATAATTAGTAAAGTATTTATGTATTTATGTGTGTACCATTTTATGTATAATTATTTAAATTTTTATTAAATATTACTTATTATTATTTTGTTTTTTATTTACTTTGTTTCTTTTGTATTTTTTGTTTAGTGCCTACTTTGAGCCGCACGCCCTACTATTATTTCTCTCACGACCTGGATGACTGGTAGATAATGCTGTTTAGCATTAAGTCGTTCCTTGTACACTATTTTTTGTGCAAAACATTTAAATAAATAAATATATTTTACCAGTACATTTTCGATGCATGGGTTTTTATGAGTGCGCGTGACCGCAACCTACGATTAGAGAAAGAGAGGCTCATGTAACCGAGTGTCACCCCGTTTTTTGGTCGCCATAAATCACACACAATACAGATGTTTTCAGCGGGCTAAGTGTAGCCTCCGTTCCCTTTACTGTTATTTATTATACCCACCGAAGGCGCTAATAGGCCATAGGGGGATATTAGTGGCCTACTCTATTTTCCCAGGTCTGCGTTAATCAAAGTCACGAACGGTGATAAATGTTACAACATCGAAGATACAAAGTGCCAGAATTTAGAACATGGGGTAGTTTTTCTCGGTTTTCGGTGGTTTGGATTGTCTGTATCGGTTGCTAAACATTTTGGAGACGGTTTAATGACGGTACCAGCGCAGCGCTACGATGTTGTAAACTGTAATATAAGGAAGCTTGAAAGGGAAGTAGCGCGTTCTCACAATGACAGTATGAAATATGCACCAGTTTATCGTAATAGCATTATTCAGACTTTTCCTATGTCTAAACGATAGGAAGGAGACAAACAAACATTGTAGGTAAAACATCTCAAATAAACATTCCACCTCCCAGAAGATCCTCTATCTTTATTTGTATGACTTTGTGAACGCCATCTTTCGCAAAACATATTTTTTTCCGCACTAAATAAAACAAGTACCTACCTATCTACTTATCATAATTTGGACCTAACCATTGAATTGGCAGCGATTCCTGACAACCTTTCAGACTACATCTCGTTTTTCTGTGCTACATTCATTGGATTAAATTTTCGTGTTTTTCTTCGTGACAGACGGGAACGATAGCAAACGGCTGACTTTTCCGAGGTAAATACTACTAATTCTTGCTTGGATTTTCCCGATTTTCAAGGTCTGGTTCCGTTTCTGACAAAATACATGACTATTGGTCGTCACATCACACGACCGCATCCTGCCGCGACGGGTTTGTTCGAATTTAAAAAGTTTATTTGCTTCAAATGTAAACAAATGTGTAGTTATAGCCTCCAGCCAATATCCTTTTTAATATGGAGTTGATTGAATGGCTGAAAGAACCTGCACATTGCGTCAATCTCTCCTACGCTACGGTTTCCTCGCGTAGTCCCTAGTTGAAGTGGCGGATGCGGGGGCTAAAGATCTACAAGTATTGTTTAAAGGTCTGCTTTCGCAATATGATTGTGCTTCAAGAAACACAAATACTGGCCAAGAGCTCTGTATGTCCTTGAAACCCACTTGTAGGTTTAATGTATTTACACCCAGGTGGTCTCAGGAGGTGGACGGTGGGGGTTAACCGGGAATTTCTATACATAGAAGAAACATAATTTTGTAGTGGTGGGAGTTTGAAATGAATTCCATTTACAAATTCATAATCTCGTTTAATTTTGGTCGAAAAGCTGCAAATAACAAAAGGAATTTCACACCAAAAACAGCGATGCTAGTCTAACGGGTAAAATACTGTAACTTAGAATCCAACGATATCGTATTCGGTCCTAGGCTCTGCGGACCAATGAATTTTCTGTTATGTGCGGTTTTCCATCGCTCCGTGCTTCGGAGAGCACATTAAGCTGCCGATCCCGGCTGTTTATTTGTTAAGCCAATTCAGAGGCCCTTGGGCTGCCTGTCAAACTCTGACAACCTTTGGATGTTTATTTGTTTGTCGGATATGGCAGTGCGGCTAGCACTGCCTCATACGACAAACAAACAAACAAACATCCAAAGATAATTCTTGTTATTTATCGCAGTCTAAATAAATTCTAGATTTATGTACTTATATAGTAGGAGTTATCGCAGGATTAATGAAAATAATAAATAACTATATATATTTTCTTGAGGCGAGGTACTTACGCTCTCAAATTTTTGTCCTGCTCGTCCAGGTGCGGTGTGAGCGGGAGAGATGGTGCAGCGCGGGAGTCGATTTTAGATAAATTTTGTGTTTTTCGATCGATATAATAAATTAATAATGATTAAAAAAGTGTTTGATTATTTGTCTAGTTTAATCGGGCAAAAACAAATAAAAAAAAAGTTGTCGCTGAAAATATTCGAGAACAGCGATGAAACAAGTTATTTGCATGTGGTAGTTCGTATTTTTCCAAAGAAACCAAGGCATTTCTGAAAATTCTGATTCTTTATTTGTTTGGGTAGTATACTTTTCTATCCACATTATTTTTTGGTTCTATTATATCTATTTAAAAATCTTCAAAACATTAGGCACGAAGTTAATTGGCATATTAGCCTTATTCGGTTGGTTAGTTCAGAATACTACCAATCTTATGGGGACATTAACGCTATCTGCGTTACTGTCCCCATAAGATGGGTTTAGAGACTAAAGGAGTTTGGATTATGGTCACGGTTAAAGGCATGTGCCGCGCAGAGGTACGGAATGATGTGGGTTCGAGCCCCGTCCGTGATCCAAATACATGAAATGTAATAGGTAGATATACGTACATAAAGTAAATACAAAAATAATCAATGTATTTGTTTAAATTTGATTGTTGTACAGTAAGAAATTTAAATAATAAAAAGTTACCATCAGCACAATCTAATGCAAATAACCTTTGAATATGCATTATACAGGCCCTCTAAGCATTTCCATATTGTTAATAGGTAGGTACACCTATTTTACAGCCAAGAAGTCACTCCTAGACTACTCCTTTAAATATTGATCGCAGTGTGGTTTGTCAGTTTGGCTAATGTTCAATTATTAATCTGACCAGACTCGGAAATTTACGTGATCCAGCGCGTAATTTTTAATGGCTCGTTAGATGGCGCGATATTGTTTTCCTGAAGTACCTGCTATCAAAACGTACTTAGTAATTATACACACCTCTATTAGCCTATTAGGTTTTCGGTGAAAAGTCCGGAACCTACTACAATAAGCAAAAGTTCTTTGACATAAGTAAATTAACATATTTCATAAAACCAGTAAATCCACACCAATATATAAAAGTGAAAATTCGTCTGTTTGTTTGTAACGCGATAGCGGCTGACGGATTTTAATGAAACTTTGTAAATAGGTAATAGGTACTCTACAATATAGAGACCAACTTAAGATATTTTTTACCCCGGATAGGGGCAAGATTCTACGGGAAAACTGAAGAATGACTATTACTCGCTGTAAGGAACGGTTGTAATGGAAGCCGCGGGCACAGCTACTCGTAGTATATATAATGAAGCAATAATTAACAAGAAGTCTGTACAATGAAGATAAAAAAAGTGTAGTGGACTGACTTAAAATAAACTACTGAACAAGAATATAACATTTTTTAAATGGTGTCTCCGGAAACGAAATAATAACAAGTCTGGAAAAAGCATCAAGAGCGTTGGTGCTATACTTTTGAAATGGTTTTTAATATCCTAAAAGAACATAGGATGCTTTTTTTCGCAATAATCTGTAGTCCGCGCGGGCGAAGTCACGGTCGAAAGCTAGTAGGTTATATAGAAGACTTTTTAACCCCTGAAGGGGTGTTATAAGTTCAGGGTGCGTAGGTATGTATCACTGTGTGTATCCGTGTATCTGTCGGTGACATCGTAGCTCGCAAACGAATGGACAAATTTTGACGCGGTTTTTTATGTTTGAAAGCTGAGTTAAACAAGATTGTTCTTAGCTATAATATTGGGGACCGGAGGGGAGGGGGAAGGGGGGGGGGATGGTGGTGAGGATCATAGCTCCCAAACGAAGACCGATTTTCATGCAGTTTTTTAATGTTTTAAAACTGATTTCATCGAGATGTTTCTACCTATATTGGGGGAGGATTTGAAAAAAGGGGGGTGAGTATCTTTCAAACGAATGGACCAATTTAACTGCGGCTTTTTATGTTTCAAAGCTGAGGTAAACAAGATGGTTCTTAACTATAATGGGGGGGAATGGGGGTGAACATCGTAGCTCCCAAACGGATGGACCAATTTTGATGCGGTTTTTATGTTTGAACGCTGATGTGATTGAAATGCTTCTTAGCTATAATGGGGGTGGGGGGTCGGGGTTATATACATTTTTAATTTGTGCTTGTTGCGTTTGAGTTCGGACACGAGTTCCATCACACTTTTTCATCAACTTTTTTTTGTGTTTTTAGTATTCGTATGTCCATATGAAAAAAAAGGATCCCTTAAAGGATCATTCGTGTGTCTGTCTGTCTCTCTGTCCGTCTGTCACAGCCAATTTGCTCCGAACGTGTAACGTAAATAAACTAATTTTGAATATGGGTGTCACTTTTGGGGGCAAATAAGAAAATTAAATAAAATAGCTTGCAAACTGTACCGCGTGACATTTCAAATGAATGGGCTGTGGGCATGGTGAAATAAATATTTAAAAATGTCGATGAAAATTTACCATTCTTCCAATCTATCTCTGAAAATACTCAAACTTTGAAAAAAGTACGAACCTGCGGAGCGACAAATTTAGAAACCACGTTTTTTGGGAAATCTATACTTATATAAAAAAAGCATTAAGAACGAAAAAGTCTGCAATAAGAAGATAATTAAAAAAATAGTCCAGGGTACTTAAAATAAGCTGCTGAACAAGAATATGTTTTTTTTAATCGTGTCTCTCTGTTTGTTTGATTGTTTGTGTGTATGTTTGTTCGCGCATCACTTAAAAACTACTGGGCTGATTACGATGCGGTTTTCACTGCTGGAAAGCTTAGATTTCGACTTAAAAACTGGAGTACTTGGTATCTCAATTCGATGAGCAGAAGCTGAGCAATCGATAAAAATATTTGTGACAGCTGAAGGAATTTACACCAAAAGTTGGTATATTGGTATTTTAGGTCATGGAATAGCACATAGAGCAAATTTAAGAAAAATAACCACACATGCGAAGCCGCGGGCATCAGCTAGTTTTTAATAAATCCTTTGATCACTGTAAATAAAATTCATTGAACATTGATCGATTTTCTGGTCCAAATATTTTTTTGATTGTTTTCCTTCTAGGTATAATGTATTATGTACCAATTTATAAATTAATGATACAAACTTGTTACAAACCAATGCTTATAAAGATAGAGGCATTTCATTTAAGAACAACTTTATGGATTTAGAGACGTCAGTTACAAACCTAAAAAAATACTGTCTAAAATTCGATTAGGTTCATAAAAAAGGTTGAGGTAGAACTACTTCAGCCAAAAGGCTAATATGTCCACCAAAGGTGGTCTACCTGCACTAATACTTCCATCCCAAAGGATTTATACGTCAAGAATCCAACATTCAGACATTTGTCTGTCTGGTTTTTATAAGAATGCCCGTTGAACAAACTGCATGTCTGGAGTCTGGACCACAAGATACGTTTAAGAAAAGCAACGTAGTTTGATATGCATAGCAAGTTTTAAAAATAAATACCTATGCTTACCTAAGAGAGTATAACAAACATGAAGATGCAAGACTTTAATTAAGCAATAAGTTGTGTACACTAAGTAGTTTGTATGCAAAAATATCTGAACTAAAATGTGAGGAGACCCAGATGAGGTTATAAAAAGTAGAGTTGAAATTAGAGATCCAGGATTCTGAACTTTGAAAGCTTTTTCCTTTCCAACCGAACTTCCGAATTTAGTAATATTCGGATTTGGCCGAGTTTATATAGTAATGCCTAGCTTTTGCAGATTGAATTAACTGCGTTGACTTCATTTACCCCAGATGAGGGATATAGAATAGAACGTAATAGAACGATGTAATTGAATTTAGAGAATCTAGATTTGCCAACTTAATCAATCCTTTGTACATAAATAATTTTAAGATTCAACACTAACTTAACGAAAAAGGGATTTGACGAATGTCGTTTCAACCTATAAAACTAATATTAAAATGCAAATACACATATTGCACAGATAACGCAAACACAAGTTTAGAGGCTGGGGCAGTAGATAGTACGCGATAAACTTACTTACACGTTTATTCTGTGCACGTCCTAATAGCTTCGATTCATGTCCCGAGTCGAATCAGAACAAACTCAAGACAACAGCATATATTATTTAAATTCATGATTTTGTTTTAAGTTACGATAAGTTTGCAGTATTGATATAGCTAAGGAACCCTCTACGTGACCAGACACGCATTTGATCGCTTTATTTTTTGTTTGTATTGGTCGCCAGTCGCCACCACCAACGCCCTCTATGCAAAGCAGCTTGATTACTTTGGTTTAAACTGTCCCAAAATAAATTAATTTGAAAGCCAAGTTTTTAATTAAACTGAGGATTTGTGGCGACGAATCAACGCCAGTGATGGATGATTATATGACTCCGAGCAACGCGCGAATTAACTCTTTACGTTTGGGAAAACTGTTATAACAGAAGCCATTAATTTAAACACACATGTTTTAGTCATTAAATATACACATAATGTGAGTATACGAGTTTCGTAATATATATGAACAATTAATCATACAGAATAAGACCTAAGCCAATCCCTCTTCATCACTTTTGTGCTAGGAACAGCACAAAAGTGATGAAGAGGGATAATTATTAAAGCCATTTATTCACTGAGAAACAATTGTTTATAAACACTGTTACAGAAACAAATCATTTTGTTTCAGACAAACATCATTTCGTTTCGGTAAACACAACGTGTTTATCGGCATGTTTCTGGGCTCCCCACTCGCGATGAGGAGCACAGAAACAAATCAGTTAACAGATGCATACTAGTCTGGACGTGCGTGTTAAGGGGCAGAAATGGGCAAATGACACAAAGTAATCCCGATCCTGTTCAAAAACTACTCACTGTAACCTACTGAAATTAAAATATATAATACTCGAGGATATAAATAACAATATCATTGTCTCCAAAACATGAATGCACTTATTTGGTACGATGAAAAAAAATGCCAAACACACATCTGAAAATAAACAATTCCGTAAATATATCCTACATTTAATGGTATTTCGATATGATATTGTACCTAAATATTACTTGTATATTAAGAAATCGTGTCTTTGTACTATTTTTTTAGAAAGACAACTAATTATTTATGTGTAATTGGGTTATTTTATGTTGTAATTTTTCTAGAATGTCGCTTACGCTCTTTAATTCGGAGCGATATCAATTTCGTGCCGCACTACTCTTTCACGGCAATCTACGTATTTTGCTTCGCGGTCTCTGCCAATTCTGCCATTCCGCGGCGAGCCGCGTTGCTAGGTCGACCTGCGCTACTATTGTCCGTTTTGACTTAGAGCTTGTAAATGAATGAAAAAATGGGTAAACCAAAAGAAAAACACCCCAGATCTAGAAATAAGCTTTACAGATATCGCCACAAGCGTATGATCGCTAAAATAAGTACGTAACATAATAGTTGCTGTTATTGACGATTATGTACTTTTTAAATGAATATACCTATTGTGAGCCTTATCCCAATTTCATAAGGTACAAATTCATGTGTGAACTTCTGAAAATGTACAATTTAAATTATATTACTTTTGTCGAACAAAAACAAGGAATCAGTTCACAGAACTGTGGTATTTTTTAAAGTCACAGTACAGAGTAGAAACAGTAGGCAAACACTCTACCCAAATCACACGCTTTACCTAGGCTACAATTGGTAACACAACCACACATACTCAACTAGTCGAGAATAAAATACTATTATATTATCGTATCTTTCAGATCTAATAATTTCAATATGTTTTACAATGCATTACCAATTACTAAGCCTAATCAAGGAGTTGGTGATAACAATTTTCAAATCGTTGAAACGTAAATATATTTGTCTGTAGGTAGAAATAAACACTTAAAAAAATTGTGTTCGCAATAGATACTTACTAACTGCATATACAATTTAAGGTACCTAGATACGTGCTAAATAAAAATCACGTATGCATGAGTGTGTGTTTGTGTGTTTTAATTTAAATGTTCAAATACACTAAGTCTATAATTTTTTTAGATCTGACCTTATATTGCTTGACAATATCGTGCCATGTACAAGTATTATAGAAGAAGACTGACACTTTGCTGTGTCACACTCCAACTTTCGAAAGGTTAATTAGTACAAATATCAATCAAACGCCTAAAAACCGTATTTTTTTTATTAGCCGTGTTTTTGAGATTTTAAATATGAATTTAACTCACGGTAGTTTTTAAAATCAAATAGGTTAGTTAGTGTTTGGTGTTATTGTTATAGATTGGGTTTGAATTGAACGTGTATCTAGATGTTTTGTCAAGTGTTTTCTGTCTGTCTGTATCTTAGCCGCGCATCACGCGGATACTACTGAATGAATACACATGAAACTTGGTGTGATTTGAGTTCATACTACGAGGTAGGACATAGAATACTTTCATCCTAAAATATTAAAGGGTTCCCACAGGATAGGTGTTGAAAGTTATTTCAAAGAACACGTACCACGCTGAAACTACTGGACGGATCTTGATGTAACTTGGCACCGTCATAGTTTATATGATGGATTAAAACTTTTTATCCCGAAATACTAAAGGGTTCCTGCAGGATAGGGGTCCAAAATTATATTATTGTCTGTCCATCTGTCTTACTGTCTATCTGTATCTTGACTGAAAATCACGCTAACACTATTCAATGTATTCAAATGAAACTTATATGATTTGAGTTCATAATACGAGGTAGAACATTGGCTATTTTCATCCTGAAAAATTAAAGGGTTCCCACAGGATAGGGCTTGAAAGTTATTTAAAAGAACACGTACCACGTTAAAAATACTAAACGGATTTTGATGCAACTTGGCACAGTCATAGATTATATAATTCGTTAAAATAGAGTGTACTTTTTATCCCGAAAAAATAAAGGGTTCCTGCAGGATCGAGGGCCAAAGCTATGCCAATTTTGAAGTAATAAATAATATTTTTTGGAGGGTACTCTATATTCCATATGGAAGCTAAAGCTGTTTTTGTCCGTGTATCAGTCTTTATTTAGACCGCGCATCACGCCGAAACTACTATTTTAATTCAAAATTTGGGTTGAAATTGAAGACACAATTTATCCCGAAAATATAATGGATTCCTTTTTTTAACCCCTAGCTCCAAGATATGTTAATTTTAAAGTAATCGATATCTGTACTTATAATAAAGCAAAAAGTATAAGTCAGTACAAAGATTATTAAAAAAATGGTCTAAAATACTTTGGGCCTCGCTGGCTTTTGGCGGTCTCGACTTAGAATAAGACCCCTCCCAATTCTCTCATGGATTTCGTAAGGGGCGACTAAGGGAATACACACTGGAAGATGGGCAACAGCGTCCTACGAGTACATATTTGTAATACTGCGAACACCAATACGCCTGCCGAGCGAGGTGACCACGGCAAACCCCCCAATATGATAAACGAACTGAAAAGACGACCCCTGGGGACTAGGGGCCATCTTTTCAGTGGTGGCTCCATTATTCCTGGCACCAGTAGCAGCGACGGTAACGGTGAAGCAGAGGGTGCTAAGAATCCCCGGCAGAAATTCAGCTATCCACCCTCACAATCTCTGGACCTGGCAACCTATAACGCGCGCACCTTGAAAACCGATGAGAAGTTAATAGAGCTTGAAGAAGTAGTAAGTAAGTAAGTTGCACTGGGGTATTATAGGGTTATCAGAAGTCCGAAAAGATGTAGAGGATACGATGATCCTCAATTCCGGCAACTTACTCTGTTACCGGGAGGGTGACCTACAGTCCCAACAAGGTATCGGGTTTCCAGTCCATAAGTCCCTCGTCAACAATATTGTGAAGATCAAAAGCGTTTTGAGCAGGGTAGCATACCTTATGCTCAGAATTACCGAACGGTATCCGTTGAAGGTCCTACAGGTGTACACCCCACACTCGAAACGCCTGGACGATGAAGTGGAGGCTATGTACGACGACATTTCTAATGCCATACATGCTCCGAAAACATAGTTCACAGTAGTGATGGGGGACTTCAACGCACGGCTGGGCATGAGGAAGGCGATAAACTGAGAGTGGGACAGTTTGGATTTTGACAGCGGAACCGAAGGGGTCAGCGATAGGCTGACTTCATGAAAAAGGAGGGACTCTTTATGATGAACTCCTTTTTCAATAAGCGCCCGACCAGGAAATGGTAGTGGTTGCACCCCGGTAGTCATGAGCGCGAGATAAATTTCATTTTGACGACCAATAGGCATATATTCAATGAAGTCTCTGTGATCAACAGGGTTAAGACTGGCAGTGATCACCGCATAGTAAGAGGCTCATTGAATACAAACGTAAAGCTTAAGAGGTCTCGTTTGGTGAGATCTACTCTTCGCCCAAGTCCTGCCCAAAAGTGAAATCTCGAGAGCTTTCAGTTGGTACTCCAAAATTGCTTCCAAATCCTTACCGAATGCAATGCAGTGGACGAACTAAACAACGGGATAGTGGAAATTATTAACGCGGTCGGGTCTGAGTTTTTTAAGACCCACCGCAAAAATAGAAGACAGAAACACTCTGACCATACACTCAAACTTTTGGCAGAAAGAGGCGACATGAAGCTGCTGTCTTCAGTGGATATGTCGAGTTACAGCTTGCTTAATAAATAGATATCCAAGTCGATGCGACACGATTTGCGTTCTTATAACACGTTCGTATTAAGAACGTAATAGAGCGGAACAAGGGCTCCAAAGTCTTCGCAAGATATCTGTCTAATGGTCAAAGCCTGATGACGCAGCTGAAGACTGGCTGTCGCATCATCGTTTGTCGAAGCCAGAGATTGGCTGTGGCATCATCGTTTGTCGAAGCCAGAGATTTTGAGTGAGCTCGAGAAGTTCTAAGAGCAATTATACAACTCAGCGCGTAGGCCTCCTAGCACGACTAGCAATGCAAGAGCCTGTTTGACCCGACATTATACCGAAAATATCCCGGACGTCAGCCTATACATCAGAATGGCTCTCAAACAGCTTAAGAGCAACTAGGCACCAGGGGAGGACGGAATAACGACAGAGCTACTGAAAGCGGGTGAAACACCGGTACTTAAAGTCCTTCAGAAGCTGTTTAACTCCGTCATCCTCGAGGGTACTACGCAACAGGCATGGCACAGGACCATAGTGGTGTTGTTATAATTAAGTATAAAGAAGGGTGATAACACCCTCTTGAAGAATTATAGGCCCATTTCGCTGCTGAGCCACGTCTATAAGCTGTTTTCTAGAGTAGTTAAAAACCGTCTCGCTCGTAGGTTTGACGACTTTCAGCCTCCCGAACAAGGTGGATTCCGGAAAGGCTTTAACACCGTAGATCACATCCATACGCTCCGGCAGATTATACAGAAGACCAAAGACTATAGTCGGCCACTATGTCTAGCGTTTGTGGACTAAAAGAAAGCCTTTGATTTAATGGACACCTGGCTAGTGCTACAGTCATTACAGCGGTGCCAGATTGACTACCGGTACATCGAAGTGTTAAAGTGGGAGACGTTATTTCTCCGAAACTGTTCACCTCTGCACTGGAAGATATATTTAAGCTTCTGAAGTGGAACGGATAGGGTGTTAACATAAATAGCGAATGCATCACTCACCATAGTTATCATGGCAGAAACCATGGATAACCTAAGCACAATGTTCAGTGACCTCAATATTGTTTCCCAACAGATGGGTCTTATAATGAACATGGCTAAGACGAACATCATGTCAAATGCCCATGTCGTACTCATGCTTGTTTATGTTGATCACTATGTCTACTTAGGTCAGACGATCCAACTGTCAACCAGCGAATCCAACTCGGATGGGCAGCGTTCGGGAAATTACGCCATATCTTCTCGTCGCAGATACCGCAGAGCCTCAAGACGAAATTTTATAATCAGTGCGTGTTGCCAGTGATAACATACGGCACTGAGACGTGGTCGCTATCTATTGGTCTCATATACAATCTCAGAGTTGCGCAGGATGCAATGGAGAGAGCTATGTGGTGCATACAACCTCCAGCAGTTTATAAATTTTGACCGGGGGATGATGCGCGCCTGCCACAATTAAAGCTGTGGCAGAATAATGCTGGTTCGCGTTTCCAAAGAATAGAATTTATGTAGAATTTGACGTTGCTAGACTAAAAGACCGGGAAACCATTAAAGAGAGCTACCAACCTTTGCAGAAGAATTCACCACGTCACGAGATGGTATTGTTCAGGATAGCAGGCCCGGTCGAAGTTGCAGGTCAGGAGCTCATCAGCGTTATGTACAAAGTCCGAAGTCAACTTCACCGCGCGGTGGATCAATCACGGGGTAATTAATATATATTTTTAATAAGCAGTTTCGAGAGTAAGAACGATAAGCAAAAATGTTTATATTGCTCGCGCGGGGTCCGTTCCATACAAGGTCCCACAGACGACTCCTGTGGCGCGGGCGCGGATGCGTTCTCGATGCGCCCGAGTACCAACGAAACAGGCAAGTAACTCTCCTTTGTATGGCACACGGAATTTCATCTAAACAACGTCAAAATGTAATAACATTATAGACATTATGTGAAATTAAAAATACGAGCGTAACCATTTCCCCCGGCTTGAAAGGTCCTGCTTTCAAAAGATCAAGGGAGTAAATTGCATATCGTCACCTATTTTATGACTCAACATTATTAAACAAAAATGAATATAGATACTAGAGATAATTAAATTTATCGTCTGTACTGCGATGCGATGCGAGACTAAATCTTAAACTAAGAAAGGAAATAAAAAAACGTAAGTTATTGGGTTGTTAGAGGACACCAGTTCACAACCAGGTGACTCTTTAGTAACCCGCCTTTCGTCTTAAAAGAAGAGATTCTACATGTCCTCTTTTTGTCCGAAAAGATTTCAGTAATTAAACCTAACGGCCAATGCAAGGACATGACATTATCCTGCAGGGAAATCACAACCATGCCAATTTGAACCGGATTGGCTGGAGTGTTCCATTTCTGTTTAGATTGCAGGGTGTGCTCTTGGTGCAACCGTTTCCAAAAAGATTAGACCAATTTATCCATTAGTTCATATCGTGAAATAAGGTGTACATGCGTTGTATTTATTTCGCGAGTGGATAAAAAGACTAGCCGCGGTTTGGTTCGATAGCGGATATTACAATTGAAAGTAATGTTAAGTGCAGTACGTCGTGCTGACAGAACCCAAAAGCGCTGTCGTAATGGGGTTACGGACAGCTTGGGATTTGTATGAAAGTTTTTTGTATGGTAATAAGAAACCAATAATCCCACTATATGAGTTTGGCGTGGCAGTAGAATATGATGACGTGAATCAAAATCTATCTCAGAATGGACTAGGCGGCAACCAATGTTGATGAGACCATTGTTAAGAAACTGATTCAATATCTGTATTGGTTTCGAATTGAACTGGCTGAACAGGTCGCCATACTTATGATTTTGCGAATTCCAAATCAGATGCGGTGACAGGCCCATTAGGGCGAAATCTCAAGAATTTATAGATGAAACAAATTATTCTCAAGTATTTCACCCAAGAGGAAAACCTGGCGGAGCGGTTAAACACAGTCTCGGAAGGAGGACTTCGATTCAAACATTCGTACGATATAGCATGTACTCCAATATGCTTCAGTTTCAGAAGATCTTGCGCTTCATCTGTGACGAATGGCTTGATAAACCATTCGGTGCAAGGCGACTTAAGCCATAGTGGTCCATTTAGACACAAAAGATGGTGGTCAAACTGGGCTGGCGTTAAGGCATGAGAGATACAGTTGCTAGGATTCGTAGATCCTTGGACGCGGAAGAAGGTTTCGGCAGATAAATAAGTTTGCCAGCGATGCGGTGTGGAATAAAACATAGCGATGCGTTTGGCGACATAAATGTGCCAGCGATGCGGAGGAGAATAAATACTTGCGATGCGATTGGCGATATGAGTGTGCCAGCGATGCGATGCGGAAAGAATCCAACTCAAAATTACAGTTGAATCTGGAAAAGCTACGACAGCCTCAATGGCATGTCGTGCTGCGTACATGTTGGCGATGGCAACATAAGTATAACAGCGATTCGATGCGAAAGGAATACAACTCAACGTTACAGTTGAATCCATAAAAACTGCAACAGCCTCAATGGCATGCCGAGCTGCGAAGGGATCGAGAACTCGTTTTATCAAAGTTGATAAAGGGAGTGAAGCGCATAACTCAAAGCGAGCTAGCAACTCAACCTGGAGGGGTGCGACTTTAAGAAGGTTGAGGGACATGTTCTGTTTAAGGTAATCCTTGATGATGTCGTCAAACAACAACCTGACTTCATCCCTAAGGTACACCTTAATTTTACTATAGAAGTTAAAAAACCTACGACGTGTTATCTCCAGAAAATTTCCTAATGCCGTTTCGTTCATTTTAAGTGGCAACGGCAAAACAGACACATTTTTACCCGACTGCGTGTGACTAGTAGTGGAACAATAAAATTGTTCACAGTCAGTCTTGTCTACATTTACTATGGGAAAAGTGGTGACTTCCTTGATCTCCGAGAATTCGCAGAGATCGCAGCATTATTGAGAGGAAGTCGCACAGAAAGTCCAGTAGCTAGCACTTCAGTAATGTAAGTGGGTGGCTGAACAGATGCAGAATGCGTACATAAAGCTACCCGCTGTGACGTAGGCGCATCGTCTACAGATCAAGAGGTGGGAGTGGTGACGGGGACTGAAGTGGAAGTGGAGGCTAAACGTTTCGCGGAAGTTCCCGGTCGAGAAGGCTGTTGCTCGAAATGCAACATGCTGTGGTGTTTACCATCACATTTTTTACATGTAGTCTTGGACTGACATTGAAATACGGTATGCTGACTACTTAGGCAGTTACCGCAAATGCGATTGTCTTTTATAAATTTAAATCTATCATTCGTGTTCAGGTTTTGAAAGGCACTACACTTATATAAATGTGTGTGCGACGAATGACAGAGCGAACATTCCGAAGCAGTAACAACATACACTTGCGAGAGCTTAGAGAGTGCGGAGGTGGCATTATTTGCGGTGGACCGCGGCTCGGAGCGAGGTGGCACCGGCGGCGCGGTGCGGTACAAAATTTTAAGTTGTTCGCGAACAAATTTCACGAAATAATCGTAGTCCACAGTCTGTGGATCCTTTTGCGTACGAAGGGACATTTCGTAATATTTTGCGATATCAGAGTCTATTAACTTAAGACCCAGATGCGTAAAAATAAAATCTTCTAAATTATCAATTTTTAATTGTTTAAGTCCGGCAATAGTAGCGGTGAATTTGTCGAACACCCTTTCAATATTTGCAGGAGACGTACCGGCCGATTTCAATGAAAATAGCTGGTTTAGGTAGGTTAACCGCCAACGCGCGATTGTCGCAATATTTAGCGATAAGCGCTTCCCAAACTACGCGATAATAGTCAGCGGAAGGAGAAATCCCGGCTGCTATATTCTTAGCCTTGCCTTTTAAACAACTCAACAGATAATGAATGCGATCAGAATCCGATAACTCTGAGTTGGTGTGAATGACTCGCTTGAATGTCTCATAAAAGTACGGGAAGTTTTGAATGTCACCTTCAAATGTAGGCAATTCGATTTTAGGTATCTTAATGTGGTGGGAATTGGAACTAGAACCCGACTGTAGTACACTTGGTGGCGGCGCTGTAAGTGAACACGCCGCATCTTTTATTTCGCAAACCAACTCATCGAAACAATTTAAATTTCGTATGTAGGATCGAATTTCAGATTCAGGGCGTTTACATTGTCCAAAATACTACAAAATTCACTTCGCAAAGTATCAATTTGTTTGACCTGCGCGATAAAGCGTCGCCGTGCCTTTTCTGTTGTTAAAGTTTCAATGGAATCATATATTCCTTGAATCCGAGCGAAATAAGTCCCGCGTTTACTCTCGTAAAGTCTGAGTTTCGTCTCGTCGTCCATTATGAGAATGAGACAGAATACAATTCAAACACCAATTTATTTGTACCAATCGATACGGAACCCTTCACACTTCAGTGAGGAACACTAATGTTTACGAAATAGTATGTGAACCAAAATAGTTAGACGATTTATTAAATAAAATTCTTATGCAATAAATATACGGAACTATTTCCTTATTTTGCGGAACTCTAATGTAAGTATGAAATAGGGCGTTAAACAAAATAGAATAAAAGCAATAAAATATTAATATCGAAATGTGTACTGAACCTTTTACACTACTATGCGAACCCTAACGTAAGTTAGGTAGGAACACAGAACATATATGTTCTGTGGGTAAGTACGCAAGGCGCGAAACACCTATAGAATTTCACTATTATGCGCAACCCGAACTTAATACATAGAACGAAATAAGGCGCGAAACAAAATTTGAATATGCAATAAAATATTTTATATTGAAATATGTACTGAACCTATTTTATACGGTACCTACTTTACCTACGGTAAATCACTTAACTTAGTACGATATAGGGCGTTAAACAAAAATAGAACATTCAATAAAATATATATCGAGATATGTAAGTACGGAACCGTTGTCCGTTCCGCGCGATACCCTAACAAAATTTAAAGTACTATGCGAACAAATTTAGATATATATATATAAATACAAATCTTTATTGACTTTTATCTAATATGATTTAATGTATATAGACTACGGAACCCTCTTCCCTTCCATACGGTACCCTAGTACATTAAAAAATAAGGTACTTAATGCGATGCGACAAAATAATTCAAAATAAATTGCATACGTTAATGAACCTAGGTTCATAACTTATACACCAAAACACAGGAACGCAGGTAAGTAGGTAAAACTTAGTTGATACAATTAAATTAATTTGTTAAATGTACCTTACCAATTAACGAAAACGAAATATGTTATCAGTTCGTTAGATACCTACCTTCTAGGTATACTTACTACGTGGACGGACTCACGGCTGCTTTCAAAGATCGACAGTCGTAAGTAGGTACGTAGGTACGAGTTGGTCTACCTAAACTTCCCTATCAATAAATCAAAGGTTAGTTAGAATAAACCAAATCGATGCGAATAAAATGACTAAATTGCACTAATTTAGCCAAATGCGATGAGTGGAGTCCGTGGGTTACCTATCCTCATCTACTCGTATAATGCAAATATTATGACGAGCCGATGGAACGAATACTATTCAATTTACCAGTTGCCAACCGCAGTTTGTATGCAACTTGAATAGTATGGATGGACAAGACCGAATGGAATTCCAAGCCTTGTTCGTCAGTTCGTAGTGCACTTTAAACTACCTACTATATGCGTATGCGGCACAAAAAATATGCAAGTTTAACGAAATAGTAATAATTTACTAGAACAAATTATTAAGCGATATAATAATGGATATTATAATGGTATGCTTTAGTAACGTTATAAATATAATGCGTATTAAACGAATTGATCCAATATTTTATTTGACGGTCAGACACAAGGCTTACACAGAAATATAGGCCTTATTAATATGTCAATAAAGGTGAAAGTTGAGCGACGATATGCAATGACTTTCAATTAAATTCTATAAATGTATGCGTAAATTCTGTAATTTTTATGTTTTAATATATAAATTATTTAAATATCCAGCTCGAAGGACCAAAATGGTGCATACAACCTCCAGCAGTTTATAAATGTTGACCGGGGGATGATGCGCGCCTGCCACAATTAAAGCTGTGGCAGAATAATGCTGGTTGGCGTTTCCAAAGAATAGAATTTATGTAGAATTTGACGTTGCTAGACTAAAAGACCGGGAAACCATTAAAGAGAGCGACCAACCTTTGTAGAAGAATTCACCACGTTACGAGATGGTATTGTCCAGGATAGCAGGCCCGGTCGAAGTTGCAGGTCAGGAGCTCATCAGCGTTATGTACAAAGTCCGAAGTCAACTTCACCGCGCGGTGGATCAATCACGGGGTAATTAATATATATATTTTTTTAATAAGCAGTTTCGAGAGTAAGAACGATAAGCAAAAATGTTTATATTGCTCGCGCGGGGTCCGTTCCACAAGGTCCCACAGACGACTCCTGTGGTGCGGGCGCGGATGCGTTCTCGATGCGCCCGAGTACCAACGAAACAGGTTTCATCCCCCAAACAGAGGCAAGTAACTCTCCTTTGTATGGCACACGGAATTTCATCTAAACAACGTCAAAATTAGCGTAACCACTATGCTCGGTGTTTCACTACGTGATAGAATCAGAAATGAGGAAATCCGTAGATGTGATGCTTTCGCCATTGATATTAATACCATATCCGTTCCAGTTCAGAAGCTTGAATATATATTCTAGTGCAGAGGTGAACAATTTCTCGTAGTCCACAAACGTAAGACATAGTGGTCGATTATACTCTTCGGTCTTCTGTAGTATAATCTTCGGGAGTCCAGCTTGTTTGGGAGGCTGAAAGTCATTGAACCTACGACCCGACGGTTTGTAAATACTCACGAAACCTTATACACGTGGTTCAGCAGCAAAATGGACCTATAGTTCTTCAAGAGGGTGTTATCACCTTTTTTAAAGAATAACATCACTACGCTCCTGTGCTCCTCTAGCGTAGTACCCTCGAAGATGACCGAGTTAAACAGCCTCTAAAGGACTTTAAGTACCGGTGTGCCACCCGCTTTCAGTAGCTCTGTCGTTATTCCATCCTCCCCTGCTGCCTTGTTGCTCTTAAGCTGAGCTCACTCAAAATCTATGGCTTTGACGAAACGATGCTCCCACTGTTGGTCTTCAGCTTCGTCAATAAGCTTTGCCCAATAGACAGATTTCTTGCGAACACCTTGGAGCCCTTGTTTCGCTCTATTACATTCATAATACAATTAATATTATAAGAACACAAATCGTATCGCATCTACTTGGAGATCTGTTTATTAAGAAGCTGTTACTCGACATATCCACTGAAGACTGCAGCCTCATCTCACCTCGTTCTGCCATAAGTTTGAGTGTATGCTCAGAGAGTTTCCTTGTTCTATTTTTGCGGTTGATCTTAAAGAACTCCGACCCAACCGCGTGAACAATTTCCACCAGCCCGTTGTTTAGTTCGTCCACTGTATCGCATTCGGTAAGGATTTGGAAGCGATTTTAGAGCTCAAACTGAAAGCTCTCGGGGTTTTGGATTTGGGGAGGACATGGGCGAAGAGTAAATCTCATCAAAATAATGAACAAATATGGAAAAAATTACATCCTCGTAGAGTTTCTTGGTGCTCTCTTCTTTAACGGGTGTATTTCCGAAGCATCGGTAGATTTATAAGGGTATTGATTTCCTTTTACATTGTGAGATTTAACTCTGTTGGTACATGAAAGGGAAATTTCCTTTTCAAACTCAAAGCAGTCTTAGTTTACCTAAGTTTTATTGATTGGATCTATTTATAATATTTTATGTATTTCTCCTTTTTCATGGGATGTTAATTTTGAATTGTAAAAGCGGTAAAATTTTGCCTATTTACAATAAAATACTTTGGCTTTGTGCCTATTCGTATTCTTTAAATATTTTTTATTTTATTAATTTGATATACTTACTATAAATTAGTTCATCTTCTTTGCTATTAACCAGAGCTACAAACCACAACTACAAAGCAACCGACATCACCTGCCACCAACTCGTATAACCATTGTTTACCGCCTGCCTCTATGAGTTACCACCTACCATCACCAGCTCCAACTTTTTACTACCTTCTATTTGATAATGAAGGTAGCCACCACATCTCAGTACCGAATACTTGGCGTACACCAACAAACAACTGCCATTCCTTTATTATGAGACCAGCTCTTTGGTCACAAAAAAAAATACTACTGTTTCATTCATTTTAATCGAGTTGACATTGCAATATTTATGGAATATTTTTTTTTTTGTAATTTCAAAGTAAGTCTTATAGTATAAGTGGTTAATTATTAAAATACCTATATACATCTATACTTCTATACTAATCTATACTATATACTATACAGGTTGTAGTTTTGCATCCCTGCCATATTTGCAAAGGTAGGTAGGTATACTCCACTTATAGAACACGAATCATTAATAAAAGAAGTACAACAAAAGTAAACAAAAAAATGAATTAAAAATAAGTAAAAATAGTTTAGAAAAAGCGATATGTGTACGCGATCCTAATTTGAAATCAACAAGTGTGGCAAGAGCCTGCGCCCACACACACTAATGAAACCCTGTCGCATGTATTGCCTCTTTCACGCACACAACGCGCCGGCCGCGGCGGCGCGGCGCCCCAAAGCTCGCGGCACCCTCAAAGAAAGGCGGCGTGGCGTAAGCGGCGTTTGACAAAGGCGGAACGCGCGCGGGTCATTGCCCCGGTCATTGCCCGAGCAATCAGCTGTTCGATCACTCACAGACAATTAGTCGGCAGCGGCACACGCTAGCCGCGATACGTTCGATGCTAAAATGGAGCAATTTTCTAATGTCGAACTTATGGATGTCACGAGGCGGTCCCAGGCTTTGGGCTTGCTCCACCAGCCCCGGGACCAAGCCTCAGTGGACAACTTAAAAGGGTCAGGAACTATTGGAAGCACAGGAACAGGAGGAGATGACCATAAACAGCGGCTTCAAACAAAACGAACACTAACGACGGAATTATTATATATATTTACAAGTCTCCAGTTGTTATAAACTTATTTATGTATTTTATAATATATTATTTTGTGCAATTCAGTTTTGCTAAAATCAATCGGAATGACAGGTTATTTGAATTTAGAATTAATAATGACAAACTATCAAATGGAATGAAATGGATTATGAAAGAATTAAGAGATCAAATGAGTATTATTACGAAAGAGGTTTGACCTCGTCACATGGAGATGGTTCATTTGTTTTGATGGTTCATTTGTTTTTTTTTTGCCCACGCCCACGCGACGTGATGCTGGGTGCCACACAGAGCAATTCCAGGTGTTAACACACAAAACATTAAGACATCGTGTTCAATTTTGCAGTGAAAATGAAGGAGGATACTGAACAGTATCAAGGTAACGTAAATTGTAAGCTTGTTCATATTTTTTTTCATTCCTTTCGTACTGTAAATATCGTAAATAAGCTGATTCCCTACGCTTTACTACGCCGGAAATTCCTAACTAAGCTAATGTCAACTTTAATAATACTGTCTCACTTGCAATAAGTTTATTTATACAAACTGATAATTAAAGGTTTGCTATTTATTCTGTGGCGCAGGCGGCGGCGCGCGGCGTTTCTATAGGAGCGCGCACACATACCTACCATACATGTGTGTGTCGTGGGGTTCTACTCAAAAATAAAGTTGGGCCTACTACGATTTATCAATAAAATATTTAATTAAAAATTCCACCTCCAGTTAAATGTAGGAATTAAATAGTATTGTTAGTTGATTAAGGTATATATCTATTACAATCGACTTTGCGAATATGGCGGGGATGCAAAACTACAACCTGTATAATATTATAAAGAAGTAAAGTTTGTGAGTTTGTGAGGTTGTAGGGGGTAATCTCTGTATCTACTGAATCGATTTGAAAAATTATTTTGCCAATATAAAGCCACGTCATTTGTGAGTGTCATAGGCTATATATTAAAATGACCACGCGTGCGAAGCCACGGGCATCAGCTAGTGTTTAATATTGTCACCTAATATTATTACACTAGCTGATGTCACCTAATATTATTAAATTATTTCACATTGTATACTAATATAAACAGATCTATTCCTACTAAATCATCATACTTTGATGAGTCACCACCTGCAAATATCTTCTACCACCTCTCATTAAATAGTCACTAGCTAGTCAGTTGTAAATTTGCCTATATATCAATTTATCAAACCTTTACTACCATACGATACCTACTACTGTGCTACTGCTGATCTGCTGTACTGTAGTTAATTATACTGTGTCATAAAAACCTGTGTTGCGAACCTAGTTCTCGTGTAGATGGCGCTTTACTACGTATAGATTTTGAGAATATATAGTAGATTAGTAGCCAAGGGCTGTAAGGCATCAATTGCAGCCCGAGATATTTAGGCGCACGAGCGCAGCGAGGGCGCCTATAGTTCGAGGGTGCAATTGATGCTTACACCCGAGCTAACTACTCTGCTTTACATCTCGATTGTGAGGTAAGTAGAAAAAAACCGGCATTACAAGTTTTTTTTTTTTTATTAGTTATAATTTATAGTGAAATGAGAACAATTTTCAAATTTTAGGGACAGGTGTTTTTTGGGTATGTTAATAGTTTGAGATTGTAATATTTGTTGGTCATGGACTAAATCTGACGGGATGAAGCTTTCTTCAGCAGAAGTTGATGGTTGCGGATCATCTCTTGAGAAAGATGTTTCATTTTTTGAAAGCTGAATAGTTTCCGTTATTTGGTTGGTAATTTTACTTTTATTTTGTATGGAATCTTCGATGTAACCTTCAGCCACCTTGCTGGATTTCCACCCACCGTGCCTTTTTATAGTGGTTAAGTTAGCCCCAGCATCGGCTAAAAGTGTAGCCGATGTTCTCCGGAAGCAATGACCTGTGTACAATTCCGATTTATCTAACTTTAAATAACTTGCGATTTGCTTCGGCATACTTCTGATGGTATTTTTTCCAATAACTTGTTTGTAGCATTTGCCTTGGTGGTACTTCAAAAAAAATCGGTTGGTGTTTACATTTTCAGGACGAAGATTTCTGTATTTTTGTATGAATTCAGAGAATTCTTGAGGAACTACAAATGTTCGGTCAATTTTAGTTTTTGTGTTCGGTAGTTTAATTACTAACAACTGACCCTGTTGTTCTATGTTCTCTATTGTTATATTTGTCAATTCAATACCTCGGCATGCGCCAGTTATACCGAAGATAAGAACCACCTAAAACAAGCGAAATATAAAAATAAGTAAGTATGTTTTATAGGATTGTAAGAATTTAAAAGATAAATGATGAAGTATTACCATTATGTGATTTGTTATTTTACGTACCTTAACAGCTAAATATATGTCATCAGGGGCTTCATTTATGAATGTTTTCACGTCTTGCGCTGTAAAAAACTTTGACTTTTTGCTTTTGTGCCCAGCTGATTGTCTTTTTAGAAAAGATGATAATTTTGAAAAGTTCTTTATATTGATGTCGTGGTTAGGTCTCGTAGTTGATTTTAATATTGAATAAATGCACCACAAACTAGATGGCTGCAGCGTTTTTGATAGCTCACTAAAGTATGTTAAGAATACAGTCTCAGATAAAGACTACTCGTTTTTCTTTTCGCCACTTCATGAACTCGTCGTAAGTTTTCAAATATCTCTCTTTAGAACTTTCAGGCAAAATATTGTTAATTGCTGCTTCAGCTTCCATTTTCATTGAATCGGGTGTGCAGCTTATATCTTCATCACTTGCATGTTTTTTTCCTAATTAGCACGTAATTATAAAAAAAAACTCAAAAACAAACAATATTTAAAGTGAACGTTTTCTATTCCCGCCTTTTTTCATCTTTTTTTAAATTATTTTTTTCAAAAACGAATTTGAGGTTCGCCGTTCGATATTTAAAATTGATGACTATTATACTCATACGAAGACAAGGCTGAATAGCGAAGCGACCTCTTTTGTCATTGGGCTGAATGCATGATGTCTATTGCCAGTATGATGGTTAGAAGTACGCGAATTTTTTTAAAGAGTGAAGTTTTTTTTTTAATTACTTACCGCCCTAGGGCTTTTCTAGCTACATTATTACCCTAGAGCGCTAATTGTTCACCTACAAGCCCCATTTGGAGGTAATAAGGACCTACTTACCGAATATGAGAGATGTAAAAGTAGTTTTCTTATTTAAAAATAGGGGAACTTGTGGACTTAGAACACCGTTTTTTGCTTATCGCGATTAATGCACGCGAGGAAGTGGGAGTGAAAATTGAAATCTCCACGCGTCCATTCTGGGCCTTAACATGGAGATAGTATAGGACGATGTTTTTTTTAAATATAATAGCAATATTTGAAACAAAGTGCATATTATGGGATCGCTCACATATCACGTATTGTCTTCTTAGCAAATAGTTCCTAACCCACAAACTTTTTCTTTTCTTTCGACTAGACATCGCCTGCAAATAAATGTACGCAGCACCCAACAACACTACCTCTTCGGGTGACATATTGTAAACAACTGATGATGTGGATGGTAGAGTTTCCGAAACATTGTTCCTGTAAACATCTACGTGATGTTACAGAAACAGTGTATCCGAAACATTGTTTCTTGTATCAAACCATGTATTTACACATGGTTTTAGAACTCAGGGGGTTTCATGTAGCATATTAAAAATATACATTAGACGCTGTCAGTAGGACATGTTTCGAGTAATATTCAAGCAAATTGATACTGGTTTAATGAAATAAGTAAGCTTGTAGGTACCTGCGCTTTTTCTGAAGCAGACGCGCACTTTTTATATCTTTGTATTTTATGCAGCAGCTAAATATAAATCCGACATCAGCAGTCAATTTAGTTTCATTTCCCTGGAGGGAATGGTTTGTATGAGATACCTATAATAGTAGGCAAAACTTCTTTTCTTAGGATAAATCCGAGGCACAAAGTATTTAATTTTTTTATACATCTGTTCAATAAAAAGATATGGCATCTCAATAAATTTGAAGAAATATTTCAATATTAACGAACATTCAATTCTAGTGAACATAGATCAGACAGAAATGAAAACGTAGGTAAGATTTTATTTCAATACCGACAGATTTGTTAACTTAAAATTCTGAGTAAGTACCTACTTGAATATCATCGAATTTAGTACGGATTTAGGGGTAGTGGTATATTTTTATTCCATACATTCTAGAATATTTGACAGAGCATTTACATATTAAAATAATGTCGAGTCGAGACATTTCATACGGATTACTAACTTAGGTAGGTACCTTCTCTAAACATTCTGAAGGGGACAGGTAGTTATACGATATCCCTCCTCCTGATCTCCCTGGGATATCCTCCCTTCTACCCCTCAGGTAGATATACTTATAATAAAGCAATAAGAACGAAAACAATCTATACAAAGAAGATAATTTAATAAAAAAAGGTCTAGGCTACTTAAAATAAGCTACTGAACAAGAATATAACATTTTGAAAATTCGTGTCTGTTTATCTGTATGTTTGTTTGCGCATAACGTAAAAACTACTGGACCGATTGTGATGCGATTTTCATTGTTGGATAGTCTGGGGTTTGACTTAAAAATTGGTGTACTTGATATCTCAATCCAATGAGTAGAAGCCGAACAATCGATAAAAACTTATTGACGGCTGAAGGAGTTATGATCAAATGTTGGTATATTCGTATATTGGTCTTGGAATAGTAACAGCAAGTTTAAAAATTAACAAAAATAGAAAAAATAAGTCTTCTAGAGTAATTTTTCGAACCATAAATATAAGAAATGTAATAAATAGTAGAAGAAGGTGCTAGTGTATGATATAACTAGCTTTGCTCGCGTGGTCATTTTTGTCGGTTAAAAGCTAGTAAAAGAACTCTTATATGTTAATCCAGGACCAAAATGTACAAAATACGAAATATAGTTCAGCCGTCATATGGTTTTTATCGATTGCTCAGCTTTTACTCATTAGATTGAGATACTTAATACACCAGTTTTTAAGTCTTAAACTACTCGTAATCTAAACAACAATGAAAATTGCAATGCAATCGGTTTAGTAGTTTTAACGTAACGCGCGAACAAACAGACAGACACAATTTAAAACAATTATATATTCTAGTTCATAGGTAGCTCATTTTTATTCCCTTAAGTAGCATATTTTTATGTTTATTGTACAGACTTTTTGCAATCTATTGCTTTATTATAAGTATAGATAATAATAATATATATAGATTCAAGATCGTGTACTGTCCATTCTACCAGTTCTATCATTTTCTTCTCTACTCAGAAATTCCAAAGCGAAAAAGTTGCATTATTAACTTCCGGATAAAGTTCTCAGTAACTTTACTTTTCCGCTTGTTGGCCCTTCGGAAGTGATAAACTCAAGAAATGTCGTTGAACTTTCATCTATTCATCAAAATGTTTGTACACAATTTATTAGTGTTTCGCTGACCAACTTTTGAAAGTTGGACAGTGTCCCCTATGTCTCCTATCTTAGGCAATAAATAATCGGTATCGCTATGTAAGGCATCAGGTCTTTTATAGTCAGCGCTAGGCTACCCATAAAGTCAGCTCTAGCTAGCCATAAAAGTTGGTTTTACTCTCGTAGACGGCTCGTAGCAATTTTCGTAGAGGCGCGTAGCAGTTGTAGCGATATATTGTAGACGCAGGTACGCAGTACGACGCGAACGAGAAACTTTCTAGCCTGCTTTGTCAATGTCTAAGCTTTAGCCAGTACATTTTCTCTCGGAACTGTCTCTAAGGGCCGTATTAATAAACCAACTTCAACTCTGAGAGCGCTATTGAGAGCGATCTCAAGATGCTAATCTAATTAATAAACATATCTTAAGCTGTTGATTGAGATGCCGTAATCAGCTGAGTTGTGTTTAATAATAAATCAATCTCGACTCTCAAGAGCGCACTTGCGATGTGCTTTGAGATGCAGAATGTTGATTGCGGTCGATCCGTGACTTGAGAGCGTAATTGCCAGTTGCTAGAATCAAGGATTTCGAAAATATTATGTAAGAATTAGATAATTATAATTATATTAACCATCATTATAAGAATATTTTTATATTACTCTGGAAATAAACAAATTTATTTGGCATGATTGTGAAAAGATCCGAAGATTTGGTAGATAATCAGAACCTGGCGAGGACTCGCTGAAGTCTAAAAAGATCCGAAATCGTAACCAAAGGATACGCGCTGGAAATACTGCATTAGCCATGCAGTATTTCCAGCGCGTCAACGATTTTTTATTTTCATAAATTATAGTTATTTGTTGATGAATTGCGTTAAGTTCTTTAATAGATAGTGTAACTTTGAAAATATAGACAAAAATTATGGCTTACATCCTTTCTACAAAAAAACTAAAATAAGGTTATGATAATTATGTAGAAAATAAACATTACGTTTATTATAATCACATTTAATTTAATTCAACTACATCGAAGTAATAAATTTTAACCTTTCGCTATATCTTATTTGAGCAAAAACCGAACTTTCAATAAAGAAAATAAATCGTTCATTCGTAGTTCATTCAATCTTGCTCTCAAGTTCTGGTTCGTGACGTAGCATCTTGAGATGCGGCTCTTGAAAGCGACATAATCTGACATGCTCTTGAAATGTCTTTATTAATCAGCGACGACCTTAAGATGCTGATCACAACTTGAGAGCGTATCAGTTGATATCGCACTTGAGAGCTCAACCAAGAGCGATTTATTAATACGGGCCCTAGTATCAAATTCGGAGCGAGTATTAAACAGAATAGTATATAGTTTCAAGTTGAAAAAATATATTATATTATATTTTTTATACATGTACTCATAAATATTTTATTTTCCTCCTAGCAGTTCAGCGCTACTCAGTGGCAATTTTTTAAACAGTAAAAAGATTGGTGCCACTGGGTGGCACGTAATTATATGTAATTTTTTTTAGGTTTCAAGTGGTTTCGTATTAAAATTCCTATAAAATCGATCGTTGCTCTTATCGATAAAAAACTTCGATGATTAGCGTGCCAACAGTTCAAACTAAAGATACACATATCTACTTAAATTTTTATGTTGATAGATTAGCTAAAATCATTAAATGAATATTTAAAAAAAACGGCGTTTTTAAACAAAATTGAAATAATTTTTAAAAGATATTATTAGATTGTTTTGTATGAAACATAGTGTTTTTTTAAAACTTTTGTTGATAACAACACAGAACGTCAGTTAACAAAAGAAATAAAAAAAACGATTCTTTTTATAATTAATTTACATCTATTTTGGCGGGAAAATGGCGGAAAAATTTCCTTTTTTGCATTCAAATTGCTGTAGGAAATTATTTTTCAAACGCTTAGTATTAAAATGCGGTCCTTGGTCGGTGAACACTTCAACGGGTGTACCATAGTTATCAATTTGTATCGGGCTTTTACCAATTCTGAGAAATCTCAAGTTGAATGGGCCTGAGCTCAACTTGCGTGCCGCGGTGCAGAATAGGTCAAAACCGTAAACCTCCTAACTGGTCGAAAGTTATTTATCGTTGAACCGGGCAGAGGTTTTGTCTAAAGGTAAGGCTCTGAGTGTTCTCTTAATTTACCTCATGACACATTGTGGCCGGAGCCCCTCGAGGGTGTCTACCAGCTCAAAATGACTCCTTGCTCACAATAATATAAAGTAGATGCAGAAGAAACTTCGTAGTGCTAGCCATCCTTTTACCTTTGGATTGTAGATTCTCTCTCAAAGCAGATAATAGGCTCGCAGCTGAAGTGGCTTGAAGATCTTGCTCTTGGTTACTCAGTATTCTCTCAATTTTATAACAACTTTACAATATATACAAAATTGTTCAGGAAATTATTTATTAAGTAGTATTGTCGCAGAGTTTTTTATACCAACAATACGGATCAACACGTATGAAATTATTATCAAATATTTAAAGATATATTGACGCCTTTTTTAAAACATGTCCTAGGTAACCATCGAGATGAGACAAAGCATGAATGACAATCTAGGAATGACAGGTTATTTGAATTAAGAATTAACATAGACAAACTATCAAATGGCTATGATTATGAAATAATTAAGAATTTATGAAAGAGGTTTGACATCGTCACAACATAATTTTAAACTAATTTAGAAAGACAATTTAATATGTAATGTAATGTTAATGTAATGTATGAAGAGTGTGTCTGTGGGGGTGCGGGGGCTGGGGTGGGGGTGTGGTTCATTTTACCTTTAGTTTGGAGTAAGTCTGGGCTAGGTTAAACGCGGTAAAAACAGTTTTTATTTTCCTACTTTTTCTGCCATTAAATGTTGCTCCACAAATAGACCAAATGTGTTTTTTTTAACCAAAGAACAAGCTAGTTTATTTTTCCACTTGTTCTATTGCTACTACAAATAGTAGAACAGATGGTAACTGCCCATTTTTACTCGGTCCTCTGCAATCTCCACTAAGGTTATCTCAGACTAACAACACATAGTCTTAGACCAGCGCGTCTCGTTATTTCAACATTCATCTGTAACTACTGAACCAGCAGCTGGACCTTCCATTATTAAGATAGTAGACAGAATATAAAAATAAAGTAGGCACCTCCATACTTTTCACTTGACGTCGAGCAAGGCTAACTTTGATAATGAGTGACAACGACTTTTCCTACGAGAATATTCAATAAAGGGACAGGAGGGTAAAATGTTTTCCGGATTTATGAAGGTTGAAGGCCAGCGCTTACATGTTTTAAGGAGTGCTGAAACTGGATTTCTATGTAGATGAAAGCCCTGTTGTTTAACCCACGGTTAAAACGAATTTATTGTTATTGATCAACATGTGCCTATCGATAAAATAAAAGTAAACCTTTTTTAAAACTTTCTAGGCAATCGTCTGACCGCTATCTCACATGATGGAAAGCGATGATGTGGTCGAAAGTGTAGCACGCTTGCCTAGAAGATACCTATTTACTCTAAACTTTAACTCATTCACTGCTGAAAACACATTTGTTGTGTTTTTGAAAGCGCGACGCCAGTGCAGCTAAACACGACCAGCGAGTTTAACCAGTGGCGTCATCGTCAGCACCCGGAGTTAGACTCTCTTTTTAAGATCAACAGTGAAAGTGTT
This sequence comes from Alsophila aescularia, assembly GCA_946251855.1. Taxonomy (NCBI): domain Eukaryota; kingdom Metazoa; phylum Arthropoda; class Insecta; order Lepidoptera; family Geometridae; genus Alsophila; species Alsophila aescularia. The sequence continues at coordinate 49,261,991 of OX276381.1, read as the reverse complement.
AACACATCAGTTATAATTTACCGGAATAATGACGAAGGCAATGCATTCCATTCCTTTGCAGTTCTTATAATAAAGGAAGAAATGTAACGCTTCGTTCTTGTACGTGGAATCTCAACCATAAAAGGGTGGCGCTTTGCCGATCGTCTAGTCGTACGGTGATGGAAAGATGATGGGGAAATCAGATTGTGCAGTTCTTGTGCACACTCTCTATAGTACAATCTGTAGAATATCGACAGGCTTGCGACCTCACGTCGATGTGCCAGATTATGAAGCCTTCTCCTTACCAAAGTGTCATCCCCAAAGTAACCAACTGTAGAGTTGGTTAAATGCTCGAAGAAGCGAATGCATCTTCATGATGAATTATGAAATAAATGCATCAGAACATAATATATAATAGTTTCACTTACCTACCCTCACTGTGTAGGCTACGCAATAGGTAGGGGAGGGAAGAGGCAAACCTAGCAAATTTTATTTAAGTCATATCTAAACGGAAGATCGTATAAAAATGGTTTTAGACTATTTTGCTATGATCTGTCAAATTTAGGATGATAATTTTGGCAGATCACGCCCTTGAAGTTTCTTATTTTTCCGGTAAAATGTACTACAACTAATGTCGTAATTCACTGATGGGTACCGGTTGTTCATTATGCGTGGCACATCACTATGCCACGCATAATGAACAACCATCGAAAATAGACTATCGAAAATCGGTTTTAAAATAAAATAAATCAAACAAATAAAAATTATTACATAGATAAATACTATATATTTTTTGTAAACATTAAAGTTATTTACAATTATCCATCGCACAATTACAAATTGAAAAAAACCTACCTAATGACTGATTTCATTATTTTTTAAATTGTTAACACATTGATTATTGCCAGTCGTGTAGCATTCTAAAAATGTATAAATGGGAATGATTTCATCATTAATTTATATTAGGTATTATGTAATACAGATTATCTATTAAATTTTGTAAAACTATATAGCTATAATAATTCAATTTCAATTTCAATTTATTCAATAATGATTATTACATCATGTCTGAATTTAAAAAATAATAATAATAATTATACAATAATAATAATAATTCAAAAAAATAATTAAGCAAAATCAAAATTTCAATACAAAAAAATAGCAAATAGTAGCAATAATCAGCAGATAGTCAAACAAATTAAAAACATAAAGAATATAAAATAAAAAGTCAAGTCAGGATCTTATTACCTCTTAGATATTCATCCATTGAGTAGAAACACCCTTTAAGCAGGAGTTGCCTTAACTTAACCCTAAAAATATTTGGACTTTCTACAATTTTTAATTCAATAGGAAGACTATTAAACAGTTTTCTTGCTTGATAGCCCGTGCAGTGTTTTGTGATATTTAACTTCGGAATAAGAGCAATTTCCATCTTTCCTTCGCGTGTCTAATCTACTTAATTTCTGCTCAACGGTTTCATATTTGTGCCTTTTTTCCACAACATCGGTGAGAAGCACCATGATGTATACGTACAAAAGCTTTGAATTTGATGTTCATCTGGGAGGTATTGTTATTTTTTTTTAAATCTGTTTATTTCTTGACATTGATAGCCTTTTTCCAACCAGCGACAGCTTTTTGAAAGAAAAAATAAATTAATGACTGGAATTGTAATTTTCCTGTCTAAAAGAGTGCTCTTTGAAGCCATCAATGTGGTCACGTGCAAGAACACAACCAGGGTCAAAATTCATATTTGTAGAAATTCAATACCTGGAAATGTACTTTGTCTAGTTTTTTGCCTGCCTGCAGTTTGCAATCTATTTTTTTTTGTAATATGCTGCCCGCCACTCTTTGAAATTCAGTACCATGTCACTATGGATTGGTACCATAACAATCATGAACTGTGAGTTTGAGTCGACAGCCTTATTTCTTATGCATACTCTTTCGGTATATATATGCGATCGCAGAGCCTTAGCTGCCTTTTGACCGTTCCAAAATCTCGATCACATGGCATAAAAGAGTGGACCATTTTATCTATACCTATAATGAAGCAAAAGGTACGAAAAAGTCTGTACAGAGAAGGTAACTAAAAAATTGTCTAGGTTACTTAAAATTAGCTACTGAACAAGAATATAACAATATTAAAAAAACATGTCTGTCTGTTTGTCTGTATGTTTGTTGTTCACGCATCACGTAAAAACTACTATACCGATTGCGATGCAGTTTATACTGTTTTTTTTTTTATTGTACAATTACACTCTGCGGACACCAGGGTCCGCACTTTTTACACTGTTGAATAGCTTAGGGTTTGAATTAAAAACTGATGTAATTGGTATCTCAATCCAATGAGTAGAAGCCGAGCAATCGATAAAAATATTTTTGATGGCTAAAGAAATTTTAATCAAATATTGGTATTTTAGATCCTGGAATACCACTTGATAATACTTTTAAGCTAGAGAAATGACCACGCGTGTGAAGCTGCGGGTACAGCTTATTTCCATAATAATTCTTATTCCTTGTTTCATTTCACTCTAACCCTAAGGGCTTTCTCACAACAACGATTTCGACTTGCGCATATTTGCGCTGAATAGGCTGACTGATCGAATAAAAATACGTTTTTATTTTTGCATTTTCATCGATTTTTGAGTTACCTTGAAAGTTTCAGCCGGGTAGCTAATCGGCAAGTGCTCGAAATTTGAACTGCAAGTTTTCAGGACAGACAGAAATACATAGATAGATACATACATAGATACAAGTGAATTTAAATAAAAGCTTTTAAAAATACAAATAAGGACAATTTAAAAAATCACCACCTAACCTAGAAGTTTGCGTGAAGTATGGAATGGTTCAGGTGAAAGACACCGAACAAAAACTTAGTAGAAGCGTGGCACCGCAGGATTTGATGAAATAAAAAAAACAAGACTATACGAACTAATGAACAAACTGAGATAAGATGCCGAATTTTAGGGCAAATACAATCAACCCGTGGAACGTAGGCCAAAATTTATTAAAAGAGTCCAGAAATTACAAACAATCATATCTGGAACCACTAGTTTACAGCAAACCGAATATGAAATCAAAATCTTATTAAATAAATTAACTCTGTAATTATTAGTGGATTTGAAATAATATGCATTGCATTTTGAGAACTATGTAGATATAATAAGAGTTTTTTTTTATATTTTGTCGTTTCGTTTATCATTCAAATGTTTGATTACCTAATAAATAATTCTGTCTTTTATCTTCCTTTGCACGAAAACTACAAACGTAATAACCACATTTTTAACCCCCGAACAAATAGACTGGTGTTATAAGTTAAGTTGTATCACTGTGTGTGTGAGGGTGTGTCTGAGGGTGTGTGCGTGTGTGTGTGTGTCTGTAGCATCGTAGCTCCCAAACGAATGGACCGATTTAGCTGCGGTTTTTTATGTTTGAAAGCTGGGGTAAACGAGATGGTTCTTAGCTATAATGGGGGAAGGAGGGAAGGGGGGATGAGAATCGTAGCTTCCGATCGAATGGACGAATTTTGAAAATGAGGGGGGGGGGGGGCAGAGTTGAGAAAAGGGGGGGGAGAAAACGAATGCAGCAATTTAGCTGCGGTTTTTAATGTTTCAAAGCTGAGGTAAACGAGATGGTTCGTAGTCTTAATGGGGGTACCCCATTCCCCCTGTACTGATGATATACAGCCATAATATTCATAGTTAAGCGACAAATCGCTTGTTAATTCTTACCCCTGTTAATTGTAGCCTCTATCTCGCCTACTCAGGTAATCTATGTCATGGAGTCGCAGAATATTTAGTGTGTTTCTATTGCAAGGAACGAATTATAAAGGATTTTTTTATAGTCTTACGTAGGTGGGTACATATTGTCCGCTTGCAACATAAGCGAGACTTCACACAAAACTCTATGGTTGGTATCGGCCTAGTAAAGGAAACAATCCTGTTAAGTAGGTATTTTGTAAAACCTACACGCGCGATAGCACGGGGTACATAGATCCACTTACGTTTTTATCGCGGTGGGTTTTTGTCAAAATCAAAGGTCTTCCCTTTCTCGCTGATGTCGTAAAACTTTTTGCCGACAACCGGGGTAAATGTGATTGTTAAGGTATACAACAGGTAGGTAGGTACCGATATAACTATATGTACGAAGGTCTCAGCTTAGAGTGTTCTTGGATAATTTACGTCCTTGACTGTAGCTATGTTGTTGTTGTTATGCGCGTTGTACTTTATTTATAAGATTGTTCCCATTTGTTGTAAATTTTTGGAAACTGGTGTACAATAAAGTATTATCTATCTATCTATCTCCCAAATCAGCGCTTTCTGATATTATAATTAATTATCTCCACTTCAATGGCAATTCGTAACAGAGGCTTGATAGCTGCATGGTTCCAGTAGTAAGGTAACTAACATAATATTTACAACGTAAATATCATGTTAGGTTCTATTTGCGTTGTAGTTTCTTCAATACAATCGCCGAATCAAGTGAGGTGAGGCAGCATCAGTGTTGCCAACCGTACGATTTAAATCGTATTCATACGACCTTTTTGCAGCTGATACGATGTACGATCATGCAAATATACGACCATTCCAAATCTTTCAATCTTCTTAGCAAAATAGCAAAATATTGCTACATGACGTTAATTTTGTTGATATAAAAATGAAAACAACAGACTTGAACGAGCCATAAACTTCTTTTTTGTATTTATTATGAATGCATTCAATACATTTTTAAACCCTTTGTCCAACTCGCACTTTAGAAATACGCAAAATTTCCATCTTGGTACAATCCTGAGCCGTATCTTATGCCATTGCGCTAGTAGCAATCAGATTTTCAAAGCATCAATAATATAGAGACTAAAATTTGTATAATACTTGTTATAAAATTGTCATTGGGGTTTGAAGTTAAAGTAATATTACGTACCTATATAAATCATTTACTATTGTTTATTGAACTTTCAAAGCGTACTAATTTTTTTCTTGTTTTTTTAGCAAAATACGATTTTTCCTAGTCTATGATACGATCCCCTAAAAAATAAAGTTGGCAACGCTGGGCAGCATAAGAGTCGCTTAGTCGCGACGAATTCTTGATGACGTTGACGCAAATTGCGAGGAGAGAGAATTCTTCTGTTTACCACGGAGTGTGGGAAATAGGCGTTTCATACAAAATTCCTAACAAAATTAGAGCTTTTAAGTTGTTATACTATTATTTAATCTGTGGTTATGTAGGTACCTATTGGAAAACTAAAAGTCTCCAATTATGTCAGGATTTCTTGTTTTGAAAAATAAAATGCTTAAGTCCTGAATAGCAGGTCTGTTTAGCTATAGAACAATATAGTATCTAGCTATACCTACAATCTGATTTGTTTTTTTTTTAATGTAACTGAAACTTTACGTGAAAAAGTCGAACTTCAGCATCACTCCATGCCAACTTTTAACAACCGATGGAACTTTACCTTAACAAGATAAGGTGGATCATTTTAATAGGTAGGTAGGTACTTTGCACTTTTACTGCCAATACGTTAGAGTTTCGAGAAATGTTAGCGGCTAAGATTGAGCTAGACTGATATAAAAATCTTCAAATTAGACTAATACCATTCCAATAAGTTTTTCAATATCCACATACAATATTTATTGCAACCATGAGTTGGTTTTATAACTGGACGTTTACATTTCTGCAGAAATAACGACTGCGCCGCTGGCGGCCAGCATCTTTGAGGCCCAGTTTCACTGTGTATGAGCTCGGTCGAGACCACTCGTGCTATTAATTTTCGCTACCACAAAACGAAAGTTTTCACTAGTTTATATTACGATTTGTAAGCAAATTTGGGTTGTAATTTGATAATTATTACTCTTTAACATTTACTTAGGTCTTGTGATTTAATTTAGATTTATTATGAAACAGTAGAGTTTGTGTTGAAAGGTCCACGTCGTTTTGGAAGGCCCAGCCCATTAAATAAAAATATAAATTCCAAAACTAAGTCTCAATTCTGGCACTAATTTCATTATTTTTAATTACAACATAAGTATTTTATTAATAAACATCAGTTTACATGTCAACAACATCCAAGTGTGTATACAAATGTGTATAATTATACAAAATAATAATAACAATACTGTACCACAAATCTAATCTAAAAAATAGATACATGTCAATAATATAAATTTAATTAAAAAATGACAAAATAGAAAGATAAATGATCATCAATTCTTACTGTTTAAACTACATAATTTCAGTTTGCTCAATAAACCATCGTTTTAACCTACTTTTAAAGCAACTCATGCTGAGGGCCCCCGTTACATTGCTCGGTAGGCGGTTATATACAGTCGGTCCCATAACGTGTGTGTGCTTGACTTCTTCATAGAACGCGGGATACCAACAAGCTTGGCAGCAATAGGTGTTTTGTAGACGTGCACGTCACTATGGGTTTTATACAGGTCGGGAGAATTTCTTACATACACTGCCACCTGTAAAAGAACAATGGCAGGTAATGTAAGAATCCCAAGCTTTTTGAAATGGAGTCTAGCGGAGGTATCTTGCAAGAATTCGATACACGGCTTTTTGTTATGCATCAATACATATTATAGCAAAGCTAATAATTCATCGGTAATAGAAACGTTAATAGAATGGTACGGTTAACACGACAGCTCTTTCGAAATACTCTAGTCAGACAACCTCTTTCAATATAAGTCGCACGGTTATTTTGTTTTTTTTTACGTTAACTGCTTGTTTTGGTTAACTGCGTTAACCTCTTTTTTCAAAAAGGGGTTATTGTAGCATAGCTAATAATTCATCGTTACTAGAAAACGATAAACCTATAAACAGCAGTCAAAAACAACAACTCGACAAGTATTAAACGAGTAAACAACACAGCACATAAAATTCATCGTTAAACAACATGTAGATACGCATTATTATAAAAGTAAAATTAGAACTATAATTACACATCTTCTTTACTATAATAAAACTGTAACTGGGCTAAATCTGTACATACAATTATAATTGAGATAAACTTCAAAATCGTCAAAATCGACATGGAGTGCAAATAGTTTTTTTTTTGTCTGTCTGTCTGTCTGTCTGTCTGTCTGTATCTTTGAACACGCATTACGCTGAAACTACCTGACAGATTTTGATGCAACTTGGCACGCTCATAGCTTATGTTATGGATTAACATTTAGAATACTTTTTATCCCGATTTAAAAACATGAGTTCCCGCAAAGTTATTTTGAAAGAACACCTATTACGCTGAAACTACTGGACGGAGTTTGATGTAACTTGGCACAGTCAAAGTTCATATTATGTATTAAAATTACGGATTCTTTCTATCCCCAAAAAATATAGGGTTCCTGCGGGATAGGTGTTCCAAGTTATGTTAATTTGAATGTAATAAAATAAGACATTAAAACGGTATTATAATTTCGATCATCTCTCCATAAAGCCCTGTGGCGAGGTCGGAGAATGTTAGCCTTCCAACCCAGAGATGCGGGATCGAAATCACGCGCACCATATAGTATTTTGCTCCATATTTTTAAGCATTTACATATTTCATGCGTTATTTTTTACATTTTCATTGATGTTTTTAAGGCTTTTAACCCGTTAAATCGTTAAAACAAAATAGTTCACAATAATTCCAATTAGAATCATTTAGAAAAAAACTTAAAAACAGAAAAGAATTCTGTCAATTTAAAAAAAAGCGTGCATTAGAGTGCTGCACCAAAATATAGCTGGTTTATTTAGTAAAAGCCGCTATGGAGATTCATTTAGCAGAACTTTCCGATAAGAACAAGTCACCGGATTTAATAATGCCTATGTGAAACATTTATACTAAAAGGCCACGAACAAATGGTCAATATATCTGGGTATAGTTTAGCTTCAGCGTACTCAAGAAATAGAAAACAAAAACGAGGAGGCGGCGAGGGTTACAATATAAACAAGTTACTTTCTGCAATGAGTGCTCCATAGAAAAGCAATTTGGGTGTTGTGCAATCGAGCTACAATCACAAAACACGATCATTGTATGTTTAGATAGAACGCCTAAATCTGAATGTAACCTATTTATGGCTAAACTCGACACTTTGCTGCATATAATGACTTTAAGAAATAATAAAAAAAGATTTGGCTGGTGATTTCAATATTAATACCCTAAAAATAAATAACAGAGATGTAAATAACTTATTAACTTATTTTGACGGCCGGTTGGTCTAGTGGCTAGAGACCCTAGGAATGCAATCAAAAATCAAAAAATGGTTCGAATCCTGCAAGGTGCAATCATTTGTGTGATGAGCAGAAATGTTTGTTTCCGAGTCATGGATGTGATATTCGTATTTATGGTTTATCCGTTATCTAGTACCAATATTACAGGGTATCCTAGTTTGGGGCTAGGTAATTGGTGTGAAAATGTCCCGAATATATTATCATTATTATTAATTGATCTCACAAGGAAGTACAACTTACATCTACATATAAATGAACCGAGGACGATCTTGCATCGATCACATTATCAGCAATATTAAACCCGCGACTGGTGAGTTATTGTACCTAGACATATCAGACCACAATACCGCCCAATTACTTAACGACATCTGTAGAGTCTCCGATACCAGGGTACTTTATCTATAAAAGAGACTATAGTTTGGAATATATAAAGAAATTTAAAGAGTGTTTGTCAAACTTACTTTTAATGAGATTTTGAATGAAAATGAGTTTGAACCGGCATTTGGAGAGTTTCATACTACAATATCTCCATTCTACAATTGTTTTCGTGTTTTCCATAGTATAGAATCAAAATATCACAAAAAGCCCGTAAAGCTAAATGGATAACCAAAGGTTTAAAGGTTAGTTGCAATACAAAGCGTTCTCAACGATACAAATATTACCCAGACGAATGTGAACCCACTAAAACTAAATACATGAAATACTCAAAACTACTTCGAAACTGCATTCGAAGATCAATCAATAAAAAAACAAAATTTTGAAATGATAAGTAGTTCTAAAAATGTATGTAAAACGTCATGGCATATAATAAAAAATGAATTAGAGTCCATCAAGCAAATTGAATATATCTAAAAAAAAATATTAATATATTTAATGTGCCATAATTTAAGTATATTTAGTGCAATAAAGAGTTATCTATCTATCTATATCTCTAACATTGAAAAGGAGGTGTACCTATCATTAAATGATCCACGTGATATAGCGGAAGCGTTCAATGAGTACTTGATAACATCAACAAATACAGACAACCCAGTTAAGAATTCTTTGAAAAATAGACAGTGTAGCAGTATCTTCTTAGTGCCATTAAGTCTAGATGAAACTCATAAAGTAATTGTATCTCTAAATAACACCAATGCTGAAGGATTTGATGAGATTGCTACAAAAATTCTAAAAGCCTGCGCGATAGAAATTACTCCAGTATTAAGACATTTGATAAATCTTTCATTTGTAGATGGTTGGTTGAAATTTTCTTTAATTAAGCCTCTATATAAAAAAGGAGATAAATCAAATTTAGGTAATTACAGACCTATCACTCTTATTCCGATTCTATCCAATTTTTTTGAATCGGCTATGTATAAACGCATGATGAGTTTTATTCAGAAACATACAATTTTAAAACAGGTATAGTATGGGTTCCAGAAAGGTAAGTCGACAACGTTGGCGTGTTTTGATCTCATTAGTAGGATGGTGAGTAACTTAGACTCTGCCAAATTAGTAACTGTAATATTTTTTGACATGTCTAAGGCTTTCGATATTGTTTCTCACAAATTGCAATTAGACAAACTGGACAGGAATGGTATTCGGGAACCTGCACTAAAATGGCTTCAAACGTACCTACCTTGAAAACAGAAAACAATCTGTCGAAATAGCAAATATCAATAAAAATAAGGAACTTCAAGCGTATAGTATAGATCTACTTTTCTAAATAATTATGGTGTTCCACAGGGCAGTGTTCAAGGACCGCTCTCGTTTTTGTTGTACATTAATGATCTTCCGGACATAGCAATGAATCCTTGTATTTTGTTTTCTGACGATATCTCTTTAATTATGACGTGCAATAAAAGTACTGACATTAATAAATATACAACAGACATAAATAATTCAATAAAATCAATAATTAATTGGTTAAATGACAACAACCTCCAAGTTAATCTGACTAAAACCAATTTTATTCAGTTCAGTACATATGGTAGTCGACATCGTAAGCTCAAAATTTCTTACAAAGAAATCCAGATATCGGAAGTAGCTGAAACAATATTTTTGGGAATCACGCTTGATAAATATTTGAATTGGAAGGCGCATATTGACAAAGTGTGCAATAAAATAAACAGGTTTGTCTATGTACTTTATAAGTTACTTAAAACTTCAGCTCGTTCAACAGTTCTAGCGGCATACCATGGTTACGTATCCTCTGTACTAAACTACGGCCTTATACTGTGGGGGAACTCTACAAACGTCCAGAGAGAACACAAAAAAGTTTGGCACAAAAAAGTGTGTTAATGCCATAGCTGGCATACCATCATGGGAATCTTGCAAGCCCTGGTTTAGACAATTTCGAATACTCACTGTGTCCTGTATGTACATTCTGGAATCAGCTAAATTTGCGACACTACATCCATGTTTATTTAAAACAGCTAGGGATGTGTTTCCGAGAAACACGGGGAATCCGGATAGAATTGTTTTATCATAGAATCCAAAAACAGCAATGTTTTGAAAGAACTGTCTCGCTATGTGTGGACGCATTTACAATCCGATTCCACATGAAATTAAAGAATTGCCAAGTAGATTTGGTAGAGAACTTATAATTCAATCTCAGAATTAATAAAATAAATGATTGACTTTATTCATTCATTCATCGTGTCAATAAGCTCTTTTATGATATAGTTAAATTTATTTGCCCCAGTATGTAGCCACCTCCACGGCCCTATCGGATGCCTCAATCAGATCTTCTCGTGTGCAGGTAGTCGGGCACAGAGGGCAGGAAAGCAGTGGCCCAATTACAGAACTTGGCTACAATCGGATTATCACTTTTTTCATAGCAATTTCGACTCTATCGCAAGGCATTGTGATTAATTGATTAAACTTACGCTTATTGCTCTGTAATTTAGAGAGTAGACATTGTTATGAAATAAGTTGACATATTATTTTATGGTATAATGATTTAATTTTGAATATTTTACATGTTTGTAATATTTGTACGTCGCAATACGGCTAAATGTTCTTGGCACTGTAATAATAACCATATTACTCGTATCTGTTATGTAACCAACATTTTATGCAAATAAATATTATTCTTATTCTTAACCCCAGGAGCACCGCAGGAACCCTTTATTTTTTTCGGGATAAAAAGTATCCTCAATTTAACCTATCATATAAATTAGGACTGTGTCAAGTTGCATCAAAATGCATCCAGCAGTTTCAGCGTGATACGTGTTCTTTTAATTAACTTTCAACCAATATCCTGAGGGAAATCATGGATGAAAGTATCCAATGTCCTACCTCGTAGTATGAACTCAAATCGTATGATTTGAGTTCATACTACGAGGTAAGACGCACCATCTACGCACCATCATCAGATGGTGCCCCGCGGGCACCATCTGATGATGGTGGCGTCCCCCCAGATCGGCGCACAGCAGCTCGCAGTGGTGACGGCAGCGGCCGTCCGTCGATGCTCGACTACTTCCTGAAACCCACGTTCCTCTGTGATTTAATGGTGTCTCGAGGTGCCCGCCTTAGATGGTCGCGGCACAAAATCGAAACATATATTTCGTTAGAACAAACCTTGAATCACGGGATATCTCACTAACCTGGCTTTTGCTCTCGTATACTTATTTCGCCGGTTACCAAGTAGTCACGGTTTCCGCGCTTCGTTCTGGACGCTCCACACTGCGATTCTCGGTCGTTTTGTCCACACAAAAGACTGCGTGTCCGCTGCTGCCTACGAATTAAAACCCGTAAGACAATGTCGATTTCGCACAGAATCTACTGGAACCCAGGAACAAACAAATTTTCTCACCTGCGCCGATCTCAATCACGTTCAACTATGTGAAACTGTCCGTATTGGAAATGCACCCAGCAGGCCTTCCTTTTATATATATACGGATTCTGGTTTTTACGATGAGTAGCAAAACTGCAGCCCGAAACTACATCCGGTTTTCCAGAAGCCTCTGGAAACAACACTGCAGCTTGCATCGCAATCCAGACCCTGTCGGCCTAGCTATACAGGTTACAGTCCTTCGGCAAGCTCCGGTGCAATCCAGTCAAGTTCCGCCGAGATTAACTTGTTTATTATCTCAACTCCATATAGAAAAAATAAATGAACTGGAAGTTTCTTGTGTTCTACTCATCCTGTCAAAACATTCCATGGTGTGACCATCACAAGCGATTTGTATGTGTAAATTATTTTTGACATATGAATCGCTGCCCTCTGAATTTCTGATTTGTTCGCCAACTCAAAGATACGACTTATTCCGGATTTGCCAAATATTTTGCCCTTTGTTTGGAGCTATCCAGGGCCTGAAAATATTCCTGAAACGCGTATTATAATGGTATCGTTTACACCTTCCTTCCAGTTCATGTCTCTCGACACTAGCTGTCGCTGCGTGGATTTACCATTTTAACCATTTTGAGCCATGAGATGAAAACTTTGCCTTTCCACTTGCAGAGGCAGATTCCTCCATTATCCATGGATTTTTAGGAAGGCCAAATTATCATTCAGACTTTAGTAAACATCGCTTACATTTGATCATTTATCGACTGGCCGACTACGAAACGCAGCGGACGGTCGTTCGGCGTTGCTTACTAAACTTGGAGACTGGTTTCTACTTGAGGAGAAAACGCACCTCGATCAAATAGATGGCGCTTCTACCAATAGGTCTTGCTAACGCCGGCATTATTTGCGATCTTGGAGAGAAGACGCCCCTCCTCATCAGATGGCGTTGTACCCAATATATGCTATTTAATCGGGATTATAACAAAACTGCCTCGGAGTCATGATTTAACACGCTACACACTAATATTATTAAGAGGAAAGATTTGATTGTTTATTTGTTACAAACAAATGGCCATGCGCCCTGACACAGCCCCAATCGGTATATAAACCAAAAAAGGTTGAAAACGCGTACTGGCGTTAAACCTTATAATGAGAAAAGATTAGAACCGTATCTACTATTTAGTTTGGGATTAGAAGCTTGTATGACGCCGCAAATATGTTCGTTCAAATACAGAACCCCAGCAGACTAAATATATCCAGCTGCGCAGGGGAGTGAGACATTGGGATGTTATATCTCCGAAACTGTTCACTAACGCCCTGGAAGATATGTTTAAGATGCAGGGGCCTAATCCTCTAATTTTAAGACGTCAATTCCACGCCGCCTGCGTGGAATTTGTTCATGATTCCACGCAGGAAGCGTGGAATCGGCGTGGAATTCGCGTGGAATTGGCGTGAGTGGTCATATAGAATTCAGGCCCTGGACTGGATAGAAACGGGCATAAACATAAATAGTGAGTACATCTCACAGCTACGATTTGCCCATGATATTTGTCCTTATGGTGGAGTTGCTGCAGGATCTCGAACGAATGCTGACTGACCTAGCTTACTTGTACTATTATTTATTGTATGACAAAACCAAGGTTATGTTTAACGACCTTACTACCCCGCAACCGATCGTCGTTGACGGTGATCAACTTCGAAAGGGAAGCCGATAAGAGGATTCAGTTGGGATGAGCAGCATTTGGTAAACTACGTCAGGTATTCTCGTCGTCCATACCACAGTGCCTAAAGACGAGTCTTTAACGCGTGCGTTCTACCAGTTATGATCTACGGAGCCGAAACGTGGACACTCACGGTGGGGCTGGTCCACAAATTTAAAGTCGCTCAGCGAGCTATGGAGAGAGCTATGCTCGGAGTATCTTTGAAGGACAGGATCCGAAATGAGGTAGTCCGCCAGAGAACCAAAGTAACCGACATAGCCCATAGAATAAGTGGCAATGGGCTGGTCACAACTCTCGCAGAACTGACACGAGTTTTAGAAAAAGACCACGTTTTGCCAAACGTTGTGTGCGTCGCCTGCCGGCCAGGTGTAGAAACGATTTGAGAAAGACAGCTGGCAGCGACTGGATGAGAAGAGCCGAATATTGGGCTCAGTGGCGTTCATTGCGAGAGGCCTAAATCCAGCAGTGGAGTACTATATGATGATGATGATGATGATAAATATCATCAAAATTGGCACACTATTTTGTTTAGTTAATCTATTTGATTTTCTTTTTGTGCAAATAATTATTTCAAATATATTTACCGTCTTGACACAGGAGGAGGTTATGAAGCAGTTAAATTCGTAACTTAGAGGAAATACCCTCAATATAAGTATATATGACATGCACTGATTAGGTATTTGACTGCTGTGCGCTAGTTTTGTGCGCCGTCACGCATACATCAGCAAGTTCTCTCGGACCGTTCAACCGGTTGCGCGAGAAAAGAGGGTTTTCTTTTTAAATTTTTTTTTTTTTTTGGATAAAGTAAGATAAGTGAAGTTAAATAAAAGCTTTTAAAAACGTCGTTAAGAACAACTTCACATACAGTAGTGGAAAAGGAAAAAACAATTTAATTTAATAATGGACAAAACAGTATGACTTTTGGAAACTTATGTTGGTAAAAACACATTGAAAAATCTACAACAGTCTACTTGATTTACCTATCAGTACAGAACAGTCGGTACCTAAAAGGTATAAGAAGATAATTAGGTTTTACTACTCCATCATAGATGATGCTTTGATCTACGATCGAAGCTCGACCTACCAGGTACTGAAAATAATATTTCGTATGTTTCTTTCTTCTTTTCTAGACAACAAAACAGATGCTGAAGTCCGGCATTTTCACGTAAAGTTTTGTCAATAAAACAGTACAAATCCGATTGTAGGTTGTAGTAGGTATTTCTTACTTAAGATTATTTGATGGAGATATTCTTCCATGTTGTATGCTATATTCTGTATTTATAAGTTGTTAAAAAACTTAATGTCTAGCTCTAATGTCTGAATTCTTCATATTTACAAGTAATCTTTAATGACGAACTTTTCTTGGTGTCCAATCATATTTCTTGGGTAGGTAGATGTGTAGTAGAGCTGTTTATTGAACACAATTATTGTCTGTTACTATGTTTCACGTTCCGTAAGCAACATTGTTTAGCTTAGAGCAAATATTATGATTTTGTTGTAAAAATTGGGTTGTGAGATTATGGAAAATGGTAATAGTATGTTAATTCTGAGATAAGGAACCATGCTGAACACAATTATGTAACTACTAAGTTACATCCTAGTAAACGTTGAATAATGTATTAGGGAATTCTAGTTTACAATGGTGTATTTTCTACATTTGTTTGTTATTAATCTCTGTAAGAAAGCTGTACAGAACATTCCTTTCCTTTATATTGTGATTACTCATAAATAAGTACTTTTCCGAAGCGTTGTAGTGTGTTCTGGGTTAGGATCATAGAATTAAATATCAAGAAGCGGTGGACCTAACAAACTTTTTGTAAATTCCCCTTAGAGAAAATTCAGCGCCATCTCTTGGATTTCATGTTAACAGCGATAATCATCAGAAACACGTGGTTGATAATGCGTAAAAACGGATGACGTAACCTTTGAGAAGCGGCTTATTGGAACTGGGATCAAAGATAATTTATACACTAAAAATATTCAATTTTGTAACTTATTACTTTGTACTTTTCGGAAATCAAACAGCTTATGATTACGAATACAATACGATAGTCATAGAAAATCTTATTTTAACCTTTTCATACAAATTAAGTGAATCAAGAGGCGAAAGCTATTAAAGAAGTTATTTTTCGTTATAGAGTATACACGCATCAAATAGTGTAAAAAAACACCAGTTAAGAATAATCTTAGGACTATTTTAAGACACTTTAATGGTTTAGCATAACAGATTTGTTAGTTTTTAAACAAAAGACCATGACCAAAACTGGCGCAATTTTTCGGTTATTTGAACTAACTTCTTCTTTTTATTTTTATTACGGACTAAGCAATCGTTTGACCACGATCTCACCTGATGGAAAGCGATGATGTGGTCGAAGGTGTAGCACGCTTGCCTAGTAGTAACTACCAATGTAGTGAGTTGTTTTCCGATACCATTGGCCCACCCAGACGGTCAGTCTTTCTTTAATTACTGGATAGGATAAGTAGTAAGGCATAAAAACTCGTAGGTACCCTGGTTGCGTCTCAGAAAGTCAGTCATCATTAAGCCACAGGCCACATCATAGGATAAGTACCCACTCTAGATACCCACTTCTAGTGTGGAGTTCGCGATACTCCTATTTGGAAGTCGTCATTCTGATACCTGTATAAGTACCTAACTACCTGTAACTTGTGTTTATCAATCCCCGAACAAAGATACGGGTGTTATAAGTTTAGGGTGTGTATTACGAACGAATGGACCGATTTTGATGCGGTTTTTTCTGTTAGAAATCTGATGTGATCAAAGTCGTTCTTAGATATATAGGGCATGGGGAGGAGAGGTGGGAGGTGAGAATACTGGGGTGAGAATTGTAGATTCCAAACGAATGGACTGATTTCGCTGCGGTTTTTTTATGTTAGCTATAAAGATCGAGAAGTGATCGAGATGCGTCTTAGCTATAATAGGGCCCCCCACCCCCTATTATAGCTAAGACGCATCTCGATCACATCAGTTTTCAAACATAAAAACCGCAGCTAAATCGGTCCATTCGTTTTCTCACCCGCCTTTTCTCAACTCCCCCCCCATATAGCCAAGAACCATCTCGATTACGTATTCGAACATATATTTTTATTTTTTGTGCTTGTAGTAAAAGTTATTTTTTGTAAACTGTCATCCTCTAAATGGTGAGCATTTAGTTCAGTGTCTGTTTTAATCACCGCATCACTCGATATACGACAAACATGACGAAAAAACAGCCAAATCTAACTTGCATACATAGATAAACTCCTTTTCACTAAAAAATACGAAGTTAAGATAATAATCATAAACTTTTGGTATAAGTACCACCGAGCGATTTTCCGATCCGATCCGTGTCCAATCAAATTTATTGACCATTAATGGGGGCTCCATAATATCGTCCAACCCTCCAAGACCAGATACAGCGCGGCCGCTCGCACCTACCGGTTTGACATCTGCCTCGAAGCTCCTTATGGAACAAATTTGTATGGAGCCACAAATTTGTATTGTCAATAAATTTGATCGTCTCTGGGACCGTTACATCGGGACGATCAGTGCAATAAACTAACAACAAACCTATGATTGGTATTTGTGTGTTGGTTTGATTCTGCATGATGCTTGGACAAATGCATGATGCTTGGATGCACGTTATAAATATTGTCTCAAATAGTAGATACGTTGCTAGATGCTTTATTTCTTGAAGCCGTGTCAGGCTATCGGGCTCAAAATAAACCCACTAAGGTATAACTTTACACCAAAAATATCCATTTCAGACAGGAAGTAGGTACTCCATAGTACCTACATAGTACTATGGAGTACCTACTTCCATAGTATAGGGGGAGCAAACTTCTTTGGTTACCGAATAATGAAAATGAAATACCGGTTAATGAAATTTGGTACCTGGATAGCTTATAATATATCCTGGATTAACACATAGGCTAATTATCATCATCAACATGATCCAAGCGGGTAAAACCGCGGTGCGCAGCTTGTTGTAGTATATGATTGTGTGTATGTCACTAATAAGTAAATGTTTTATTTTTTAAGTACACACACGGTTGATGGTTCACAATGGCCGACACGTTGCAGCAATTGTCTTACTATTACCACAGAATAAATAATAGTACAATTTACTACGCTATATAAAGAGGACACCCAGCTGGCTTCGACTGCATGTAGAATGGAAGTTTAGAAGATCGTGGATAACTGTGTGTATCCAACCTTCTTGATTGTGGGTGGTAATCTTGTGTTTTAAGTAGAAAAATGCTTTAAAGATTAAAGCTCATTAACTCGTGAACACACGTTAGCCCATCGAGATGAGTCAAATTTTTCAAATAAATACCTAAAATATAAAATGGTTCATTACCTTCCTCAAATGCAGATTTTGTGTCCCTTTTAATCATTCAGTATTCAAAAACATACCCAAAAACGCATTCGTCTAAACCACCAAGATAACTCTTCTATCTATCTATCTATACCTATAACCAGCAACATTTGATCAAAATTCCTTCAGCCGTCAATCATATTTTTATCGGTGTTCGGCTTCTACTCATCGGATTGAGATACCAAGTACCCCAAGTTTTAAGTCAAAACCTAAGCTATCCAACAGTGAAAATTGCATCGCAATCGGTCCAGTATTTTTTACGTGATGCGCGAGCAGACCATTTTTTTATAATGGAATAACACGTATGGGCTACTTTTAAATGAAATGACCACGCGGGCAAAGCCGCGGGAACAGCTAGTAATTTATAAGTGATTACCGTTTTTCCTTTTCCAAATTTAACTTAGTGATTATGTTTACAGGGCCCTGGACTCTAGAGCTTTCTTATTCGTATTGTACCTATAGTTTTTCATATATGTATATTTTGTCTATAAACTAAGGAATAAAATAAAATATAAGTCATCTTTATTATAAAAAATGTATTTCTCTTAAAGTTCTGAGCCTGGTTTGGTGTTAGAGGCACCATTTTCACAATGATACTTAACCATGTGTATGAGTTACCCTGCCGTTATTACGCAAAAAGCCTGTGTTAGAGGCACATCCGGCCCATTTTTTTTAATTTATGGGCATGTGGTCCGTAGTAATAACAGATTGCCCGCGCCCTATTAATGCCAAAACAATAAAACGTCCAGGACCCTGCGGGCTGAATAACTATGTTGTTTAGGCGTTCCCCTTCGATTGAATTCAATTTAAAGCATGTATCGATTTTTTAACGTTCAGTCTTCCCTCTTGTCGCACAAAATATGTCCATCATTCTCCTATGTATCAGCATACTGTACTATTATTTATTGTGTGGTATCAGCAAAGCTCCACCCTTTTATGGTTGAAATACCTCGCGCAAGAACATAGCGTTACGCTTCTCCATTATTATAAGAACTGCAAACGAGTGGAATGCCCTGCCCTCGTCAGTGTTTCCGATAAAATATAACCCACGTGTGTTCAAGTCAAGAGTGAATAGGTACCTACTCCCGTGATAAGCAAGTGTTCGCGTCGCGGTTTATGTCAGATATCTGCAGATGTCGTTAGTGTCGTGTGTCGTGACAATTCTGAATTTTTACAAAACCAAATGCTGGTAGTTGGAGACAACGCTCGCCCTTCTTGACGCTGACACCCGCTACTTCAGTCTTCTCGTGACCACGATCAATGCAACTTGATCGAAAAGTCGAGGTAAATAAATATTAAGTTTCAGCGCGATTAAGTCCCGTTTAAATATTTAACTATAGGTACCTACTAGGCAAACGTGCTACACCTTCGACCACATCATCAAGGCCATAACCAGGAATTCACTTCGGGGGGATTCTCGCTACGTTCAGAAGAATCCTTCACTCCGCTCTGGATTCAATATACGTCGCCCGAGGGAAAATAATTTTGCGCCCGAGTGATACACTCTACTTTTCATCCCCTCTATGAGAAAAAGAAATAAATGCGTTTGTAGTTACTTTACACCTCATATATGACGACCCTAGGTACGAAATCAAACGGTCGCTGGTTCGAATCCTGCAAGGTGCAATCATTGTGTGATGAGCAGAAATGTTTGTTTCCGAGTCATGGATGTAATATTCGTATCTATGTATGTTTATCCGTTATCTAGTGCCCATAGTACAGGGTATCCTAGTTTGGGGCTAGGTAATTTGGTGTGGAATTGTCCCGAATATATTTATTTATTTAATATTTATTTACAAGCGCAAATTAAAAATGTATTTACAGTAGTCGCAGCCAATGTATATGTTTGTGAAGTTAGGCTCTGTGACGATTGCGCAGGTACTGCTGTGGGAATAAAATAGCATAAAGTAAAAGCGAGATAAAATATGCGAAAAACGTAAGCGAGTGAGCGAGGCAGTTATACTATGCTGTCTTCACCTTCAACATTGGGATTGCGCCTGAAAAATAGTAGTTTGCGCAGCGACTAGCAGATAACTTCCGAGACATACATTCGCTGCGCCTACTATACGCGCATCACGCCGAAACTACTGAATGAATTCAAAAGAAACTATGCATGATTTGAGTTCATACTACGAGGTAGGACATAGGATACTTTTCATCCTGAAAAGTTAAAGGGTTCCCGCAGGATTGGTGTTGAAAGTTATTTCAACGAATACTTATCACGTCGAAACTACTGAATTAATTCAAATGAAACATGGCATTATTTGAGTTCATACTACGAGGTAGGACATTGGATACTTTTCATACCGGTAAATTAAAGGGTATTTCATTTGGAGTTGGAATTCATGTTTTACGGTTTATAGTTACTTCCGTAGTTCACCTCTAGGATACTCAAGGAATATTCCACCAAATTTCAAATACCTAGGTCCACCGGTTTAGGCTGGACGTTGTCTGTCAGTCAGTCAGTCAGTAGGTATGTCACGGCACTGTTTTATAGGCATGATTAAAATAATGTAATAAAAAACATATTTTTATTATTCTGCCCAAAAGTGAAGGGTTTAATAGCTTATTTTATTAGTACCCTAGTTTTTTTTAAATATCTTCCTCTTACAGTTTTTTGGTACTTACTGTTTTATTATAAGAAAACTGTAAGAGGAAGATATTTAAAAAAAACTAGGGTACTAAAATAAGCTACTGAAAAAAAATATACATTTTTTAAATTCTGTTTGTCTGTTCACGCATCAGGTAAAAACTACTTGACCGATTACGATGCAGTTTTCACTGTTGGATAGCTTAGGGTTTGACTTAAAAAATGATTTACTTATTATCTCAATCCGATGAGTAGAAGCCGAGCAATCGATAAAAACTTTTTGACGGCTGAAGGAATTTTGTTTAAATGTTCGTATATTGGTATTATTTTAGGTCTTGGAATAGTAACAGTTTTTTTAACCTAGAACCACGCGTGCGAAGCCGCGGGTACAGCTAGTATATAATGATTGCATGATAACATAAATTAATTAAACTTATAAGTGGTATATTATTGAAGGAACAGCCCCAATACATAACAACTAATATTAATGACCATATCAGTTCAAAAACTTGAATAATACTGTAAGCCAATATTTTTTTGATATAATATTTATTTTTCCATCGATAGAAATGATGATAAAGCTTATCAAACACTTAGGTAATCTAATATCAAAGAATCCACACTTACTAATGTTATAAAAGCGAAAGAAACTGTCTCTCTGTTTGTTACTTTTGCACGACTAAACGGCTGAACTGATCTTGACGTAATTTGGTATACAGATAGATTGAACCCTGGGGAAGGACACTGGATACATTTTATCGCGATATACTGTAGTCCGCGTGGATGAAGTCGCGGGCAATTACTTCTTTAGATTATTCATGCGCCCCAAGCTCTATGTTCCCGTTGACCACACTAGAGTTACCAGACCCTACCAGAAGGGTGATGTAATGTATTATATTAAATTAGTTCCCATTCACCCCACTAACCTTACGGATGGGGTTAACACAAACATATTAATGTACTTTTACTTATTATATCTCTAGTAGTCTTTGCCGAGGTAATACGTGAGTTTCAACCAAATAACTAAACTACGCTGATTCCGGCCCCCGCACGCCCCGGGGATTAACCGGTGCCGGACACGAGAGACACGAGTCTCCCCTGATTTCCGCCCTTGGGGAGACATTTTCTTTTAAATCCTGGCGTCTCCCCCAAGCCGGGGAGATCAAGGTTTTTTTAAAATAACTTGTAGCTATTAAGTATAATCACTAAATAAATAATAGGTAGTACTTATACGTACTTATTACTGTACGAAAAAGTACGAAAAAGTCTGTACAAAGATAATAAAAAAAATAGGTCTAGAGTACTTAAAATAAGCTACTGAATAAGAATATTACATTTTCAATAAATCGTGTCTATCTGTATGTTTGCTAGTTCGCTCATCACGTAAAAACTACTGGTCCGATTGCGATGCTTTTTTCACTGTTGGATAGCTTAGGGTTTGACTTCAAAACTGGTGTACTTGGTATCTCGATCCGATGAGCAGAAGCCGAGCAATCGATAAAAACTTATTGACGGCTGAAGGAATTTTGATCAAATGTTAGTATATTGGTATTTTAGGTCTTGGAATAGTAACAGTCTTGGAGTAGTATTTTAGGTCTTGGACAGTTGACTATTGCTAGAATTACAATCAACTAGTTGCGACCCGCGTGGATGATGAAAGTATCATTAAAATCCGTTCAGCAGTTTCAGCACTGTGTATAAAACAAACACACTAACACGCAAACATTTACATTCATAATATTAGTAGGAGTTTTAGTATAATTCAAAAACCGGATGTTTGAGTTATTTTGGTATTGTATGTACACTAAATATCACAAAATGTTATACTTAACACAAACACTATATCAGATCAGGTATGTGTCCTGTCCACCAAAAGGTCAAGTTATTTTCAGCATAAGAAGAGTATTTCATATCAAAACCACTTTTGGTTGTAACATCTTCTGTGACACTATAGTGAGGAATTACTTCCTTTGTACAACTATTTTCGAATTTGTCATTTTCGTTAAAAGAATCTTCAAGCGATGTGCAACTTAATGATTCTTCTTTTATAGAGTTATTTTCTAAGACTTGTTCGACTTCGTCTATTTTGTCTTTAGGTTTCTGAGGTGAGCATTCGTCGACGGTAGTGGGGTCTTCATAGTGTAGCTGTCCAGACCCTGTTGCTAGTATAGGGCGGAATGGATGAATGGATATGCTATTGCAGCAGTCTTTGTGCAGTTGGAGCTGAAATAAAAAAAAAACGTTTAAAATGTAGGTATTTTTATATATAATTTCTCGTTGTACTTGTGGTGTCCAATAAAGAGTTAATCAGCACACAATTTTTATTTCGATCAACTTTCATAGAAACAACCAAAGTTATCGACATAGCCCATAGGATTAGCAAGCTGAAGTGGCAGTGGGCTGGTCATATTTGCCGAAGGACCGATAACCGTTGGGGTAGACGTGTTCTTGAGTGGAGACCGCGACTCGGCAAACGTAATGTAGGACGCGCTCCGGGTAGGTGGAGCTACGACATACGCATATTGGCTGGCGTTGGAAAAGAAGTGCCTGATCGGACTCAGGACATGCTTTGGGAGAGACATATGTCCAGCAGTGGACTGATATTGGCTGATAATGATAATGATGATAATTATAAGACAAAAACCTGTTTATTAGCGCACAGAGAGAGGTCGGTGCGCTTAGTAAGGGTTTTTAAACCTTATGTCTGTGCGCGGACATACCCGTTTTTGTCTTATAAACATGAGTTTTTTTTTAAATCTTTTATTTAACTTCACATGTATGTATGTATCTATCCTGGAATCTTGCAATTCAATATTCGATTGTTTGCTTTGTCACAAACCGATGACAAAGCAATAAAAAATTTATTAAAAAAAAAAAAAAAAACTTGAAAATGTAACAAAAAAATAACAATCATAATTCATTTTTTTTTGTCCTTATTTACAAAATAAATTATGACTATGACTTATTTTCAGCCAAACTATCAATAGCATACAATCGTTCATGCCCTAGTGCATTTAGTTTTATTGTTGGTTGTCTTCTGGACTCAACAGACTAAGTTTTTTTTATATATTTTATCTCGTTGCATCGACTTTGGTGCTGGCTCGATATAGCTATTTAATTGCTTCAAACAACGGCGCGGTAAGATTTATTGTCACGCTGAGATATCAGATTGTAGTTAGACCCAGTTAAACTCACAAGAGAGCTACTAACAATAGTTAAAACTAAAATATACAAAAACAAAAATCCTACCCGATAAGTAACATTATCCCCTTCCATATTCTCCGAGTCCAGGCTATTCTTCCAGTCCACGCGATCAACGTCCCACACTTTCAGCACACCGTCAGTTCCGCCGGAAACCAGATACTTTCCGCACGGAGATATGTCGAAGTAAATCCTCTGGTTCGTGCTGTTGGCCCTGCTGAGGATGTTTAGTGGCCGTCGGTAGTAGCGGACGTCCCAGACGAGAAGTCTGTGGTCTTTCCGTGCGCCTGACACTAGCTTCAGCCCGTCTGGTGTGAACTTCATGTGGGTTACTCCTCCTTGAAATAAATGAGTATAAATTAAAAATAAAAATATATAAAAAATAAGTAGGTATTTTTTTTCACTTTTAAAGTTTTTATTTTTTTTATTGCATTGTCATAGATTTGTGAGCCACCTTGAAAGTATCAGCCGGATAGTTAATCGGGAAGTGCTCGAAATTTGTATTGAAGGATTCAGAAATACATAGATAGATACATACATACATAAGTGAAGTTAAATAAAAGCTTTGACAACACACAGCATTATTTTTTGTTTGTTTGTCTAATTTCCTATTTTTTGTTATTGATAATGTTTAATGTTGTGTGTTGTCAGAAATAAATGTATTTTCTCTTTCTTTTTCGTTCTTTTTGGAGCATATTTTTGTGAATGCGAAAGTTTGAAATATAACTTAAATCTATTTAGATAAACTTATAATAAATCTGTTTAGATAAACTTATAATAAATCTGTTTAGATAAACTTATAATAAATCTGTTTAGATAAACTTATAATAAATCTGTTTAGATAAACTTATAATAAATCTGTTTAGATAAACTTATAATAAAACAGTAAGTAAAAAAAAACTATAGGGGACTTAAAATATGTTAATGAACAAGCATTTCACTTTTTTTAAATCGTGTCTACCATTTTGTCTGATTGATTGTATGTATGTTGCATCACTTAAAAACAACTGGATTGCGATACGGTTTTCACTGCTGGATAGCTTGGTGGCTTAACTGGTGTACTTGTTATCTTGAAATGACCACGCGGTAGCCGCCGAGTAGAAGCCGAGCAATCGATAAATACTATTTGATGGCTGAACGAATTGTGATGAAATGTGATTTATTGTACTTTATAGGTACTTTTGGTCGTGAAATAACACGTATTGGCTACTTTTAAAGGAAATGACCTCGCGGAAAACTTTACTGTTTGTTGTTACTTATAAAGAAGCAATAATTAACAAGTAGTCTGTACAATGAAGATAAAAAAGTGTAGCTTATTTTAAGTCAGTCCGACTTAAAATAAGCTACTGAACAAGAATATGGGTGCATTCCGAGACACGATAAAATCTATGTGAGCGATCACAGTGCTAATTTATACTTATAAAGAAGCAATAATTAACAAGTAGTCTGTACAATGAAGATAAAAAATGTAGCTTATTTTAAGTCAGTCCGACTTAAAATAAGCTACTGAACAAGAATATGGGTGCATTCCGAGACACGATAAAATCTATGTGAGCGATCACAGTGCTAATTTATACTTATAAAGAAGCAATAATTAACAAGTAGTCTGTACAATGAAGATAAAAAAATGTAGCTTATTTTAAGTCAGTCCGACTTAAAATAAGCTACTGAACAAGAATATGGGTGCATTCCGAGACACGATAAAATCTATGTGAGCGATCACAGTGCTAATTTATGTTCCGATTCCGATATCGCGCTCATGAGTTGATTCGGAACGCCTGTGAGCGTGATTACAAGATCACAACAACGTAACCTCTAAATTTTCTCAAAATACCAAGTATTACTCGTGCAGAAAGTAGTCTTAAAATTGGTCAATTGTATGTAGTAATATATGGAAAAATGTACGAAAATCAAACACAACTGAATTCAAACAACAGTTTTCTTTGTAAACAACCGTCAGTCTGTAACTTTGACAGTAGTGCTCACGGTTATATCGGTTTGGGACATGGTCGGTGTAATCGCAAAATGGCGTATGTAATGACGTAATTCGTGACGTCACAAGGGATATCGTTGTCGCGCTCACAGTGACTCGGTACGCGTGTTAGCGCGATAATATCGATAAAGCGTGTCTCGGAATGCAACCTATAACTTTTTTTAAATGGTGTCTGTCTGTTTGTTCGCGCATCACGTAAAAACTACTGGACAGGATTTTTCGCGATAAACTAATCCTCACGGAAGAAATCGCGGGCGAAACCTAGTCCAGGATATAAGCTATCCTGGTACCAAATTTCATCCAAATCGGTTTAGCCGTTATGAAGGAATAACAAACATACATACAAACATTCGTTATTTTATTAATATTAGTGTGATAATTATAGATTTATTTTTTTACTAGCTGTGCCCGCGGTTTTGCCCGCGTGGTCATTTCATTTAAAAGTAGCCCACACGTGTTATTCCAGGACCAAAAGTACCAACAAAGTAAAATATTATACTAAGTACATTTCTTCAAAATTCGTTCAGCCGTCAAGCAGTTTTATATCGATTGCTCGGCATCTAATCATCGGCATAAGGCTAGCGCGCACTGCCTTGCGTTTATATAACGCATATTCTGTGAAGTACGGAGTGTCATAGAAGTGCACGTATTGCGGCGAAATAAACGCATATAATACAATATGAAATAAACGGTAGAATAAACGCACCGCGTTCCACCAGTGCGCAAGGCAGTGCGCGCCAGGCCCTAAGATACCAAGTTACCCAGTTTTTAAATCAAACCTTAATTATCTTCTTTGTACAGACCTTTTTGTTCATAATGCTTTATTATAAGTACAGATACTACGCTCTCTAGTGTAGAGGTCCTACAATAAAAATACTTACACCCGTGTTAAGGAAGTAGGATACTCCATTGTGCTATAATTGAACTCTAATATATACCCGTTTTAGACTCTTTATGCGTGATGCCTTAAAAATCTATCTGTGAAACTTGAAACAAAAGATATCTTATCACTTCTTTATTTTGTGAACTTCTTGGTTGCCTGGAAGAGATCGCTGCTTAGTGATAAGGCCGCCGATTGTTCTATGTTAAAACTTGATTATTGTATCATCAATTTCATTTCTTGTGCAATAAAGAGTTATCTATCTATCTATCTATCTATCTATCTATCTGTGTTGCATTGCAGTAGTGTTGCGTGGACCTCCAAACAACGCAAATATATATTTTCAAATTACGCCTTGCTAAATCTTAAATTCGAGAGTATACCCGAACTAAACTCGTCCAGTGACTCACGTTGCTCGCCCTCACGCACGGCTGTGACAGT
This sequence comes from Alsophila aescularia, assembly GCA_946251855.1. Taxonomy (NCBI): domain Eukaryota; kingdom Metazoa; phylum Arthropoda; class Insecta; order Lepidoptera; family Geometridae; genus Alsophila; species Alsophila aescularia. The sequence continues at coordinate 49,234,830 of OX276381.1, read as the reverse complement.
TCTGTTAGTACACAAGCACAAATTAAAAAATAATATTAAGCCCGACTATAGCTAAGAACCCTCTCGATTACATCAGCTTTCAAACATCGGTCCATTCGTTTGGGAGCTACGATGACACAGACACACACACACACACACACACACACACCACACACACACACACACACACACACACACACACACACACACTAAGTGATAAACACCCTAAACTTATAACACCCGTCTCTTTGTTCGGGGGTTAAAAATATGAAACAGTAAGCAGTTTGGTTACCAATAAAAACAACCGCAAGAGGGCGCTTTTTATGAGGGATTGTAATTTATAAACGATAATTTATTTCTTTTTTAAACATGCAAAAAATAAACAAAGTAATGTGAGCCAAATTCGAAAAGTTTGCAGAATTGAATTTAGCGGTACGCTTGGTTGCAGTGAATGAAATGCGTGTTTTAAGGTCAATCAGCGCCATCTAGTTAAATTGGAGGCAGAACTTTGATTTGTTTGGTTTATGCGCTGGAGTGGTTGACCATCTCAATCACATTAGATTTCAACCAAAAAAAATAACGAAAACACACACACACACACACTCACACACATACAGTGATACACACCCTAAACTTTTAATCTCAGTCTCTTTGTTCGGGGGTTAAAAAATGTAAAAATAACGCATAAGATATGTAAATGCTTTTAATTATGGAGCAATTCTAGAAGCGCGTGGTTTAGATCCACAGACGTCTGGATTATAAATCCACGTATGTTACCACGAGGCCACTTGTTACGTGAAGCAAACAACGAAATTTGGTACCGTTATTTAAACGGATGTTTATTACTTTAATTTAACATAAACTTTAGACCCTTATCCCTCAAAAATCCTTTATTTTTTCGGTAGTAAAAGTATTCTAAATTTTAACAGATAATATAAACTTTGACTATGCCCAGTTACGTCCGTCCAGTAGTTTCAGCGTGATACGTGTTCTTTTAAATAACTTTCAACCCTTATCCTGCGGGAACCCTTTATTTTTTCGGGATAAAAAGTATTCTAAATGTTAATCCATAACATCAGCTATGATTGTGCCAAGTTGTATCAAAATCCGTCTGGTAGTTTCAGCGTGATGCGTGTTCAAAGAGACAGACAGACAGACAAAAAATAAAAATATAACCTTTTTGCACTCCGTAAAGATTTTGAAGTTTATCTCAATTAAAATTTTCAAAAAATATTTAACGTACAGATTTAGCCCAGTTACAGTTTTATTATAGTATAGAAGATAGATTGGCAAAACTTTTACAATTATAATACTGACCTCCATGCCCATGCATTTTGCCAATGCTCTTATAAGTGCCCATTTCGGTTACATTATACAAGCTAATAGTAGTGTTCCACGAGCCCACAGCAAGGAGGTTGCTGTGCACTGCCAAGCAAGATGCTGGGTTTGATATCCGGTGCTCTATGAAGTCTCTGCCTGGCCTGAAAATTAACATGAAGCATCCATGTGATTAACTGCTTGCTTTTCTTATGAGGTGGTGCTGGCCTCTGGTGTCAGAGTTTGCTAATATTAAATACTAAGAGTTTGTCAGGCTGCCTCTGATGTGGCTTAACAACTGCTATCAATCAATACCACCTGGGAACGGCCTGCTTAACCTGCCCTCTGAAACACTGAACGCTGGAAACCCGCAAATAACTTAGAAAAGTCATTGGTGGGCAGTATAGGAGCGAAACCTGAATCGTTGGATTCTAAGTTGCGGTATACTAATTCCACTAGGTTTCACCGCTGGATATTCTGCCAATATTAAATACTAAGTTTGTCAGGCTGCCTCTGATGTGGCTTATCAACTGCTATCAATCAATACCAGCTGGGAACGGCCTGCTTAACCTGCCATCTGAAACACTGAACGCTAGAAATCCGCAAATAACTTAGAAAAGTCATTGGAGCAGAGGAGCGAAACCTTCATCGTTGGATTCTAAGTAATTTTTGGTGGAAACATTGCCTTTAAGGCACCTGTTCCACCGCCGAAGATCAGCGACAAACAACTAGTGCTGCAAACTAGAAACAAGCAATAATTCTGTCACTGGGTTAAAAGCAAGTGTGCGAGTGTGACTACTCGCTCCACTCAGCTCGGGGTGATCTGCACTGTAGAGTAGACTAACCTCTGGTGTGTATGCGTATGTATGTACCAAACGTATCTCTCAGCGACTGGTTTGACCGCCAAGTGAGTAGTAGAGTAGTAGTAGTCACTGATAGCTCTTCCTTGTTGCTGCAAAAAACTAGTGGAGCGAGAATTCTCGCCGGCTGTGTGAACAGTCAGCGATCAACTATTAATAAATGTATCTCTTTTATTTATGCGGGGTCTACATATATTTGTATATAGACTTCGACCACATCATTGCTTTCCATCAGGTGAGATAGGGGTCAAACGATTGCCTAGTCTGTAAAAAAAATAAGAAAAACAAGGAAGTTTCTGGAGTGAGAATATAGTCGATAGCTAGTTGCTTCCTCATCGGCGGTGAGATAGGTGACTTAAACTAGAAGAGTAATGTTTTAACAGTATGATAATAGAATATTAGCATTCATGCTGCTCTTCTTATATATACTAGAACTATTCATTTATTTATCCTTTCCAAAATATTAAGTGATTGTTACGATTAATACCTTTCCACATCAAAAGTCTTTAAAGTCTTCTTGTACCCTGCTACAATTCTGTTTCCATCAGCCGTAAATGCAATTGACAAAGCATTTTCCATTTCATCCACCCAGTTGTAGCCTCGGTATGAACATCGCAGTGATCCATTAAATGCATCCCACATTTGTATTGGTCCATTTTGTCTAGTTGTGAGCCAACTGTAATTATTTTTTTAATTGATTTGTATATTTAGTCTCTGTCTATCTGACAATAAGATGATAAATAGTAATCTGAAATGTTCAATAATAGTGGAGGAAGTAGGTAGCCTTGAAGACACCCAGGTTGCTGTTTTCTGCTTCCGTCCACTTGACTCCCTAACATGGATCCCCTGGGGGATTCATTAGGATTTTTGTCCACACAAATCCCCTGGCTAAGAAGAATCATTATATGATTCCCTGGGGGATTTATTTGCACTGTGACATAAATAAAAACAAAATTAAATCAAAATATTGAGTGCTTCCTCATGGTCCTTGGTTAGAATATAACCAGGCAGTCATGAACTATCTTCTTGAAGTTTGATAATAGATTTAGTATTTTATGTGTTGGGTCTCTACACTGAGAAAAATAATGGCTAACAAAATCACAATAAAAGCTTTGTAATTTTTTTCTAGTTTCAATAACAAAAAACTTTGTTCCTTAAAAAGAGTTTTGTTACAGTCACATCGCAGTATTGCAGTACATACAACTTTCACTTTGGCATTGCAAACAAGCAGTAGAATTTTGCAGATTTAGCAAAGTGTAAAATCAATCTAATAACAAAGGAAAAATTTAACAATATAAATTTGCATCCTTCGCTTTCATTTTGACAACGTACAAAATTAACTTTGTTATGGCTACAATGCGAGGGGCATGAAGCAGTAGCGGGGAACTCTCAGATAGTGTCCACATGGGACAACAAAATCCCGTGTGGACAAAAAATCCAAATGAATCCCCCAGGGGACCTGTGTGGACAAAAACTCCAAATGAATCCCCCAGGGATCCTTGTTAGGGGAGTCAAGTGGAAGGAAGTAGTTTTCTGGATGTAAAGAAGATGGAAAAAATACCATACCATTCCATTCAGTTCATTCCATTCAGTTCATTCCATTCAGTTTTTGCATGATAAAATAATGTGGAAATAAATGATTATAGTGTGAATTGGCAGAATGTATATATCTAATAAAGGCTGTCACATACTGTAAGGAAGTTTATATCAGAAAATTAGCACTTAAGTTACTACCAGAGTAGCTCTTACTAGCAGACAATAAGGTGTTAAATTTTAATTTGCAGACTCAATGAGGACCGATTCTGCAAATGTCTTATAGTCTGCAGTGCCCAGAACAAAATGTTTGTGCAGAGAGTCTTCCGGCATGTTATGTTAGTTTATTTTCTGACACATTTTGTTATAATTTGTGGCTGGTCTAACATTTCTGAAGTAAATACATGTTGACTCTGTGATCTAGGTACAGCTCATACTGCAAAACTGATATTTACCATTAGAAACTACAGTAAATAGTATACAACCATAAATGTCATAAATTAGGCGACAAGTCACTCACCAACAAGTTTCAGGCTTCGCACTAGTCATTCCCGGGTACCAACAGAAGTCATAAACCATACCGGCTTCTTTCACGTGTATCACTGAATCTAGAATATCGATAATACGATCCGATTTCACGCCTCCAGCGTAAAGTTCTCTAGGAAGCTCGGTTACGTGCACCCCGTCATTGTTCACCACTGTAAGGCAGCAGGTCCCGTCCGGAGACCATTTACATCCACGTAAGAAAGGCTGCACCTTTTCACCTGCTCCTAAAGAGCGCGACCAAGAACTATTCGATAGTTCTAGCAGAGATTTACTCGTAAACAAGGCCGGGAACTGATAGGTTTCCTCATCGTTTGTTGTAGCATTTTCAGATTCTGGGCTAACCGCTACAGCTTCTGGATTTGAGTTTTCGGGGATATGATCTATTTGATCAGTTTCCATTGTCATTTCATCCATTTTCATACCTATTAACTACAAAATTAAGAAATATTAAACATTCATGACAAACAACAACTAGCGGTGAGGCGCCGGTATATACAAAGCACAGACTAGGTAGAGATACTACGTACACTAACTAACAACGTCTTGTAATACCACGCAGTTTGCCGGTAACAGTGGCCCAATTTCATAGCAAAATCGACTCTATCGCAAAGCATTATTGAATTTCACGGCTTGAAACCGTCATGATCAACATTACGTAATCGCAGTGCTGAGCCGTAGGGTACTACTGCCGCCAAGTTATGTGGTCGGGCCGCAGCGGCCCGACCACATAACTTAACCTGCGGCCCGATTACATAACTCGGTTACAATCGGATTATCAAGTGATAATCCGATTTTCATAGCAATTTCGACTCTATCGCAAGGCATTAGTGGTATCGATACTGACAATCCGATTGAAGCTAAGTTCTGTAATCGGGCCGCAGGCTGCAGGCCCCACAGACTACTCAGAGACACTACAAGGGCGCGTTCACTTCCTACGTTCGAGGACGCACGGATCACCTGCGCGTACACTCGAAATATATGTAATTTTTACATATGTAAAAACATACCTGTGAAATGATAATTCCGGATCTTTTACTCCACCTTGTGTTGTTCTTGATGTACAAAACACAGCACAACAAACTTCACTATTTTGCTAGAATGTCTAGTCTTAGGAAAGATATTTCAGCAGAATTTCACTTTCTAAACACATGGGCTGCAATGTTGACTGTTGTGGCCTCCTAGGAGGTCAAAACTGGACACGAATCGAATGTATGACCGGCGGAGCTATAAGCTCTAATCTAACCATTCTGATTCTACATCTATGGTTTGGGCAGTGTTCTAGATCTAGAACGTCAAAATACGAAATCGGTAGAATTGCCCTCAAAAATCGGTAAATTTGTACATAAAATCAGTGTATAGGAAAAATACATTATAATATTTATTATATTTGTTGAAAATTGGTACCTATGTATTTTTGAAGTAAAATATTTACTTATAGAACAGCAGTGGAATTAGGTAAGAATACATATCAATATTTTTTAGGATCATGCCAATATTTTTTGGCCATAATATTTTATTTATTGACTGCGCCAATGGATTTTTGATTAAAATTCACAGTAGTTGATTATTTCAAACTTTATTTGTGCATCACTAATTGATCTACTGACAGATGACAGATTATTAATAAACAGTGCTCTAAAATATCGAGTGTTATTTAATATTCACAAAATAAATGAAAAATCTGTGCAAAAATATTAATAATTTGCAAATGGTGTTAAAATACCCAGCAGGGCACTACTACCTAACTTGTTTATAAATCAGATTTTCATTATAACGTGCACTTAATGCGGCTAACTAACGCGTTAGTCGATATTGCTTTAAAATTCTGTTTGCAACAAGTCATTTTGGCTTAGGTGGCAGGGCCCCAGAAATCGTGAGAAAATTGATCAATTTCGGTATATCGGTAGGACAGTGCCCAAATCGTGAGAAATACCGAAAAATCGGTAAGTTCGAGACCACTGGATTTGGGCATGGTTGGTGTAATCGCAAAATGGTGGATGTAATGACGTAATCCGTGACATCACAAGGGATATCGTTCACGCTGACTCGGTACGCGTTTTAGCGCGATAGTATCAATTTTATTGATTTTAGCGCGTTTCGGAATGCACCCTAACCGTAGACAGCGAATGAGAGGTAGTCTACGACCATAACATGCCTCGGGGCATAGAGTATTAGAGTAAGGAATTTCCTTAGACCCTGAGTTCGAGATGATAATATGGCGTTGTGGGCAGTTTCGAAATGTATATTTTTAACAAGCCATTTTCTTTGAACATGTTCAACACTTTTGTCATTTTTGCAACTTTTGACACTACCGATCCTCTCCAAACTGAATGAAAAACGACCCTATCCTTGACGAAATAAAGTCGATTTTCCTATGTCAACAGTCATCGAAACTTGCAAAACGAACGGTGATCGAAAACGTTTAGAACGCTAATTTTGCCCACAAATGGCCAATGGGAACGTCAATTGTGATCATATTTAGCGGTTTTAACAGTTATTTTCGCTAATTGTTACAAAACGAAGGGCCCCACAGGAATTTTCTCTTTACGAGGAGACGGTGTAAGATATTTATGCCTTATGAGCTTGTCTATGCTGTGACGCCGACCAAGTGAACACCTCCATATCCGCTCGATTGATTCTATGCGCTACAGTCACTTTTTTGTTTTCATTGATCATCGCAACTAACGCTACAGTCACATTTTTTGTTTTTATCGATCATCGGACCACTCGATAGCGACGTAAATTTTGCCACTCGATTTTGAACATTATTGAGCTCAATAATCATTTAAATCTAAGCCTGTTTATATAATTATTTTGCTTCGAAACCCACAACATAAACACTTGAAATATGTAACGTACCTATTTAGCTCCATAAATCACCAGTTTTTGTGACGTTACGTTGTTTTTTTCCATTCGAAAAGAATTTGAGACATGTTGTGGTGTTTCGAGTAAATATTTTACGAAAATATTAGAGAAGAACATGGTTAATTAAGTGCTCTACAGGAGGCTACGCCTCAGAATATAGGCAGGAAAGCCACAAATTATCGTTTCAGGCGAGTGACGTATGTATGTACGACATGAGTATGTTTTCATGTTTTTGTGAAATATATTGTTTATTGATAAGTTATCCAGGATTAAAGCAAGAAAATTGTAATATATTATCGTTTCACAGGCGAGTGACGTATGTATGTACGACATGAGTATGATTTCATGTTTTTGTGAAATATATTGTTTATTGATAAGTTATCCAGGATTAAAGGAAGAAAATTTGTAATATTCTAACATTATTTGACTGAAATTAGCGGAAATTCAGTCAGTCATGAAATGTATTTATCATAAATTCAAATAATTTGTCCGTTAGAAAAAATGAATTAAAATAGTGAAGTAAGGAATAAATTGATTTTGTTATTGAGGAAATAAATCAATTATGTTTGTTATTAATTTCAACAGCATTGTCGACCTTTATTTCAACCTTATGATGTATGTACACGTCTCTGAACCATTATAGGTAATTTTTTTAGAGACAAGGAACCAAACTTTTGTTTTACGACTTACCTACGTTTACTATTATATTCAGTATCACGGACTAAATGCCTACTTCAGGTCTTTGCAGTAAATTGCTAGTGGTGTATAATTAAGTACGTGCTTTTTAAAATATACTAACTGACATTATACTTGTATATGTTATTTTTAAGATACGCTCGAAGATTAGGGGGTGATTCTCGGGCGCATGATATTAGGTTCATACGAGATGACGTCCCATCTATCGAACAGATTTTCGAAGTAAAGAAGACATGACCTCGTCTCGTATGAAAGCTAAACTCACGTGCCCGAGAATCACCTCAAGGCCTGTGGAGGCCTTATTTAAGTTACCTGTATATCTGTACAAAGTAGTTTTTTTTATATATGTGTAATATCGTTCTAATAATTTGAAATGTTCTGTTTAGAATACAAAGAAATGAATTCAAAAGAAAGAGGGAGACTACTACGAAGGCTACATGATGGCTGTAGGACCTTCGATGTTTTTCGCTCATTTAGATTCAGCCAGATTGGCATTGGAATAGGAATGATAAAATTATGGCTCTTACCAAAAGCTAACTTGAAAACGTGTGCATTTTGGTTATTGTAAAGTATCTGTATTTCAATTTTAATTATAAATCAAATAAATCAATCTACATATCATGGAAAATATAAATATATGTGAAATTTACCGTTTTTTTGTTATTTATTCAGTAGTTCAGTGGATTACGAGAAAGCCTTTGATTCAGTCGGGACCTGGGCAGTGCTAGTCATTACAGCGGTGCCAGATTGACTACCGGTACATCGAAGTGTTGAAGTGTTTGTACAGCAAGGCCACCATGACAGTTCGTCTTCAGGATCAGAGCACGAGTTCTATCCAACTGCAAAAAGGGGTGAGACAGGGAGACGTTATTTCTCCGAAACTGTTCACCTCTGCACTGGAAGATATATTCAAGCTTCTGAACTGGAACGGATTTGGTGTTAACATCAATGGCGAATACATCACTCACCTTTGATTTGCTGAGGATATAGTCATCATGGCTGAAACCCTGGAAGACTTAAGCACAATGCTCAGTGACCTCAATATTGTTTCCCAACAGATGGGTCTTAAAATGAACATGGGCAAGACTAACATCATGTCAAATGCCCATGTCGTACCCATGCCGGTTTATTTTGGGAACGATATTATCGAAGCTGTTGATCACTATGTCTACTTGGGTCAGGCTATCCAACTGGGTAGATCCAACTTCGACAAAGAGGTCAACCGACGAATCCAACTCGGATGGGCAGCTTTCGGGAAATTACGCCATATCTTTTCGTCGCAGATACCACAGAGCCTCATGACCAAAGTTTATAATCAGTGCGTGTTACCAGTGATGACATACGGCACTGAGACGTGCTCGCTAACTATTGGTCTCATACACAAGCTCAGAGTTGTACAGCGCGCACTGGAGAGAGCTATGCTCGGTGTTTCACTACGTGATAGAATCCGAGGAAATGAGGAAATCTGTAGAATGAGGAAATCTGTAGAATGAAGGTTACTGACATAGCTCTCAGAGTTTGCAAGTTGAAGTGGCAATGGCCAGGCCACATAAGTCGCAGAACCGACAACCGTTACGACGAAAAAGCAAGCGAAGTGTGGGGAGTCGCCCCACACGACGGACTGACGACATTGTAGCCATCGCCACAGAATAAATAATAGTACACGTACAGAAGGCTAACTGAGTAAAGTCATTTAAATAAATAGCGACTCTCGCTACAACGCCATAAAGTTCAATTTAACTCGCACAGCGCTGCGATCTTTCATTTATATTTACCTAGAAGGCGCTCGCCCATTGCGTGCAGGCTAGAACACAACGAGCAAGAACTTCCATTGCTCTAACCGTTTCAGAATCGCTCTGTTCCTTTTTCGCTCGGTAGGGTTGTATTAAGATATGGCTAGGTACTTGTAATACTAATTATTCTGTGATATGTTATGACTTAGATATTGTAACAGAATAAATAAGTAATAATGTATTATGTTATTACTTATTATTATAAATTAAAATAGTTCGATTACATACAATGACGTTCTTATCAGAATAGACCTACTACCTCATTTTTACTACCTACCTATCCTGTTTTCAGAACGCCGATAAGTTTAGTGAGATACCTACCTACGTATAAGTGTCGTTGGTTGATTATGATTATATCCTATAGGTATTGTACTTTGATGAATAAAGGTGTCTGAATTCCTTGCTTTATAATGAGTGAAAGTCGTCATTTCTATCACTATTCAAACAGCCAAATGCTATGCAGTACCTTATAAGTTACTTCTTGGTACTCATAATTAAAACACGAATAAAATTTGTCAATAACTTTACGTAAGTAGGTACTTTATCGCTAAGTACAAGGCGCGCGAATCATCGAGCGCACGCTTGACACTCAACTGAACGGACCCAAATATTGCGCCCTCGAATTTATTTGTACTTGTTGCGGAGTGCGACCGCCCTGCCATCGCAGGAAGTCGGTGGATGGAGGTGGCACAAGATCGCTCATCATGGCACTCTTTGGGGGAGGCCTATGTTCAGCAGTGGACTTCTAAAGGCTGACATGATGATGATGATGAGGTACTGCTTATATGTAATTCACGTTGTACAGTTAATAAATGTTGAATGTCTGATGGTAAATAATATTATAATTTGGATAAAATGATAGTAGTAGTAGTAGATACGAGTGGGCGTAGCCACATAAGAAGGTATGTATATACCTCTATTACAAAGTTGTAGGTGCGTATATTACACAGTTTTATAAAATCTTATACCATAGGAAACCCCCCCCCCCCCCCAATGATAATTACGAGCAACCGCTTGTGGCGGGTATGGGGGAGGCCAATCTTCAGCTGTAGACTTTTGTTGGCAGATGATGTGATTTGATGATGATGATGATGGGTTTGAAGGTCACATTGAAAAGACGTAGTATTATCATTTGTTCACTTACAGTTATACATGTGATTTTAGAGATGCGGTAAACAAATAAATCGCAGCGGACACTAAAATCTTGACATCCATTTTCATAAATGCGCTTGGACGACATAAAGGTCTCCTAAGGTAGGTACCTGTGAGAACAGGTAGTACTTAAAGTTTTTATAAAATCGATACAAAGGAATACTCTATCGATGTGATAAATTGTTGTTTGGGTCACATCACTATGAGGTCGGCCATTTTTAATTCATTGTTTGTTTTGTTGCTATGCGTCATGGTCGTCCTGTCTATTGCCATTGCATAGAGTAACAGTGCCCCGACCACAGGACTTGGTTTCAATCGGATTGTCAATATCGCTATCACTAATGCCTTGCGATAGAGTCGAAATTTGTTGGGATATAACTGGTTAAATAAGAGCTATAGCATGTAAAAATAAATAAATACGTGTTTACAGTTGGAAGTTTTATTTTGAAGTAAGTAATAATATTGACAGTTCAAATTATAAAAGAAAATAAAAAAGGTCTAAAGATTTTAGACTAAACAAAAAGTTTATGACCAAAGAGCATTGGTACAACACAGCCCCACTTAGTCTAAAATCTAAAACAGAGAAACTTAAAACATGTTCAAGCCCCACTCAAACCTAAGAGCCTAAATGTATAAATATGTACATGTACTCATTGTAAATAATTAATATAAACCCATACCTTTTATGCACTTCTCGTGTGCTACACGATCTAAGGGTTTTGTTAAAACATCAGCAGGCATATCCCTGCTAGGCACATATTTTAAGTCAATGACCTTGTCTGCTAACTTTTCACGAATAAAATGAAATTTAGTATCAATATGTTTCGTCCTACAGTGATACACCGGATTAGACGCTTATGTGGATCTTATGTGCGCCTTGCAATCATTGTATAAAGTTACCTGTCCTATTTTACCTGTTACTTCTTGTAATAACCTTCTAAGAAACACTGCTTCTTTTGTGGCTGCACACAAAGACATATATATACTCTGCCTCCGTCGAAGAAAGTGCCACTGTTGGCTGTTTCTTTGCTTCCCAAGAAATAGGTCCCCCAGCTAACGTCATAAAATGTCCAGTGTATGAACGTCTATCCGCTGTGCAATTTGCCCAGTCTGCATCTGCGTGGCCAAATAAATACTCATTCGTCTTCCTATACCTTATAGAGTAATCAATTGTACCCTTCAAGTAATGCAGTACTCGTTTTGCCGCCACCCAATGCATTTTTCCATACCTCGTATTGAACTGGCTTAAATAACTTGTAGCGTACACAATATCAGGCCTTGTGTTCACTGCAAGAAACATAAGACATCCAATCAGGCTCTGATATGGATATGAACACTTCTCACTATTATCGTCAGGCTTCAAATCATTACATGCCAAGGGAGTATTAGAAGTTTTACATTTTTCCATCCCAAACCGCTTTAATAAGGTCCGTATGAAAGTTTTCTGATTAATTGTAACTTACGTATTCTCCCTTTTAATATTCAGGCCCAAACAGTAATTTATTTCTCCCAATTCTTTTAAAGAAAAATACTTACTTAAGTCTTTTTTCACTTTGTCATAAGTCGCATCATTGTGATGAAATAAGACTATATCATCAACATAGACAGCTAATAAGACTGTCTCGGACGAACCAAAAATCTCTATTATTATACTATTATACACATGGTTCTGAATCAGTTTTCTTAAATCCGATAGACCTCAAAGTTTTATCTAACTTCTTATTCCATTGCCTTGAAGCTTGTTTTAACCCGTACAAAGACTTCTTCAGCAAACAGAGTTTGTTTTCTCCCTTTGACAAACCAGGAGGCTGTTCCATATAGACCTCCTCCTCTAGGTCACCATTCAGAAACGCCGTGTCTACGTCTAAATGTTTAATTTTGTAATCTTTCTCCGCTGCAACCGCCAATAACATACGGAGAGAAGAATTCCTAACTACCGGTGAAAAAGTTTCAGTGTAGTCAACTCCGGCTTGTTGAGTAAAACCTTTAGCTACTAATCTGGCTTAAAACTTCGTAACGTTTCCTTCAGCATCCTTTTTGAGTTTGTACACCCATTTGCACTTGATTATTTTCTTATTGTTTGGTCTTTTCACCAAAATCCAAGTATTTATTTTCAGCAACGATGCATACTCTCTATTCATCGCATCGATCCAATCATCTTTTTCATCAGTGTTTAAAGCTTCTGAAAAACATGAAGGTTCATCTCCTTCACAATCATCTACACAGGTTTTGTACGAAATAAAATCTGCACCAAAATCTCTTATTTTTCGTTCACGAAGTGGATAGCGTCTAATAGACTCAGAACTGTTTACTTCATCTTGATTTTCCACCTCTGAGTCCTCAACGATTGGAGCAGTTTCAGGTTGAACGACCATTTGATTAATGTCTTCTTCCTCATCAACTGCATCATCAAATACCTCAAGTGAAACATTGTGTACTTCAGGTAAGAGGCAATCATGAACCACAGGAACAGTGTCTACTGGATCTGATCCTGGCTCTTGACATTCATAACATACTATCTGCTTCTTATTTTTATCCTTCTTAATTTACTTAGAATTTGAAGCATTACCTTGCTGATATGTTCTCAACGCTGATGTTGCAGGTTCAGGCTCCATCCTCAAAGATTCATTCAGCAATTTACCTTTTACCAGCTCACTAGTGATGTTCACATTTGAATTTTCCAAAGCCATTACAAGGGGATCAGACCGTGGTCCCAAACCACCGAGAAGTATCGCAGCTACACTTGCGTCTTCAATCTCTTTCCCGATGTCTGCTAGATCATGGACTGTACTAATTATAGCATTAATATACCTCTCCATATTATTGTCAAAATTATTTAGACTATATCTATAGAGTTGCCTTTCTAAAGCAAGCCTTCTGCACATGCCCTTTTCTTCATAGGCTGCCATGAGAGCATCCCAAGCTTCCTTGGCTGACTTTGCTCTTCTAACAGGTAATTGCTGCTCCGTCCAAAGTAAGGCAAATTTTAGCTAACGCCTTTTGATCATTGAAATCTCGAACTGACTGAAGGGTAGGATCCCTTTCTGAATAACTTACGACCGCCTCCCAGAGATTTTCATGCATGAGATACATTTTTATTTTGAATTTCCATGCAGGATATCCATCTTTATTAAAAAGTGTGATGGAGAGGGGCAAACCTGTACTATGGTATCCACGACCACCTCCATCGCCGGCTGCTTCAGGTTGCGAGCGTCCGTCTGGCATTTTATTAAAGGTTGCCTCTACAGCCAATGATTTCAAAATTCACCAAATTTGATATGTTAACACTTTTCTACACGCTTGTATTTCGTGCTGATAACGAATGTTGGGATATAACTGGTTAAATAAGAGCTATAGCATGTAAATATAAATAAATACGTGTTTACAGTTGAAAGTTTTATTTTGAAGTAAGTAATAATATTGACAGTTAAAATTATAAAAGAAAATAAAAAAGGTCTTAAGATTTTAGACTAAACAAAAAGTTTATGATCAAAGAGCATTGGTACAACAAAATTGCTATGAAAAAAGTGACAATCTGATTGATACCAAGTTCTGTAACCGCTCGGTTGTCCACGCGCTGAAGACCGCAGGACCAAACTGATAACCCAAAAAAAAAATATGGCCGACGCGACACACCTAACCTCAAACTGGTAATTGATTGTATATGCGTTGAGACTACAGTGGCCCAATTACAGAACTTGGCTACAATCGGATTATCACTTTTTTCATAGCAATTTCGACTCTATCGCAAGGCATTAGTGGTTGTGATATTGAGAATTCGATTGAAGCCAAGTTATGTAATTGGGCCACAGGTACTTGATGGTAAACCCACAAAAAAAAGAAGGTCGACGCGACTTCTTTTCGAATGGAAAAAAATAACGTAACGTCACAAAAATTTCAAGTAAACAAAGAATTTAATATCCGCTCGGTTGTCCACGCGCTGAAGACCTCAGGACCAAACTGATAACCCAAAAAAAATATGGCCAACGCGACACATCTAACCTCAAACTGGTAATTGATTGTATATACGTTGAGACTACAGGTACTTGATGGTCAACCCACAAAAAAAAGGTCGACGCGACACATCTGGCCGCAAACTGGGGATTTATTGGGTACGTGCCGAGATCACAGGTATCTGATTGTCAACCCACAAAAAAAAGAAGGTCTACGCGACACATCTGGCCGCGCCGACTTTGCGTAAACAAACAGTTTTTATGACCACTTCATTGAGCGCTTAGATAAACAAACTGGTGATTTATGGAGCTAAATAGGTACGGCACATATTTCAAGTGTTTATGTTGTGGGTTTCGACGCAAAATAATTATATAAACACGCTTAGATTTAAATGATTATTGAGGTCAATAATGTTCAAAATCGAGTGGCAAAATTTACGTCGCTGTCGAGTGGTCCGATGATCGATGAAAACAAAAAAAGTGACTGTAGCGTTAGTTGCGATGATCAATGAAAACAAAAAAGTGACTGTAGCGCATAGAATCAATCGAGCGGGTAATAACCCCACAGACATTTCATAATGTCGTTGCTCGGGGTGCGTTCACTTACCCTGCGCTCGAGTTGATGAGATGGCGTTGTGGGCAGTTTCGAAATTTAACCTAAACTAAAAAAAATAAAAAAATGATATCGAAACTAATGAGAGACGCAACAGAGAAAAAGTTTTGGTGCGTGTCTTTTGACACTAATGATCCTTCTCAAACAAAATGAAAAGCGACCTTAACGGGATAAAGTTGCTTTTCCTATGTCACATTTAACTGTCATGACATCTAAACGGTGCAAAACGAACGGTGATAACATTTCAGAACGCTAATTTCGTCCACAAATGTCCAAAGCGAACGCCACATGTGATCATATTTTGCGTTTTTAACAGTTATTTTCGACATTTGCTTCAAAGCGAACGGCCGCTTAGGACGTTCGTTTCTACTCAGTATGCTGTAAGCTATGTTCGGATTGGCATTTGGGCCCTTTATTTTGCAGCCATGTTTAAAGAACATAGGCGGAATTTCATGCGGTAAAACTTGCAGTGTCTTGACATATAATTTCTACAGAACTTAAGTAATTAAATTTCTACGTTTTTTTCAACATAGCCTGTAAGGTAAAAAGCCCAGGTTAACAAATCAATTTAAAAAATCATGAAATTGTAACTTCATTTCCTGCCTACAATGTTTAACCGGCCTGTGCTTGCCTGCCCAACGGGTGAAACAAATATATATAATACGATGATGTTTCCGGTTTGGACGTCAAAATTTTCAACACAGTATACTTCCCACCCAGTTTTTTTAACCAAAGGAGGTTGAATTATGCTTACTGGCTTTAAATCTTTTACAGTAAGCGTAATTCAACCTCCTTGCGTTATACAGAATAATAATATAGACTGTGCTATAGACAAAATGGTACGTCAATATAAAACCTCTATACAAAACATTATACTCGTAGCTAAGGGAATAAATACAATGCATTATAGTTTATGGAAGAAGACAGGGTATGTTAATTTATTTAATTGTTTTGCACATAAATAGTGTAGGTACAAGGAAGGAATTAATGCTAAACAGCATTATCTACCAGTCATCTAGGTCGTAAAGGATTAATAATAGTACATAGGGCGTGTTGATTAAAGTATTGAACAATAAATACGAAAGAAACAAAGGTTTGTGTAAATAAAATATTAAGTGTAAGGAATTGTTGCTAAATATTTTTGCTAATATGGGACAACTGTTCCCCTGCACAGTGAAACAGCAGCAACATATCTAAACATATTGTTTTGTAATCTCGCCAGGCAGTAACAGATTGAAAATAATTCTTATTCAAAAGCCTAGTCTGATACACTAGATAGGTAATTGAATAGGTAGGTACCTACAATATCTTGAAACATTATATTTATCACGCATAAGTACTAACTTGCCTACCTAATTAAGCGGATAAAATAATTAAAATCTCTAAGACTTAATTGTTTCAAACGTCATTAACAGTAACATAACCTACAAAACTTTGAAGCCTATTAACAATTATACCTGGCCTCCCCAAAAACAAAACTTAGACTAACAATCTCAAGAAATGATGCTGAATTACTAGCGATATTTTTTGTCTAAAGACACCGTGAATTTGACTGACATAAAAGTATGTATGGAAGTTCTTTTAGGCGATAGATTTGGAAAAATCGAACAACAAAAAAAAATAGCGTAATGTTTTCGATCACCGTTCGTTATGCTTGTATAAATTGCAAGATAGTTAAAAATAAAAAAAAAAAAACATCTTTACAGCGTAGGGAATAGGTATAATATATTAACCTCCTTCTCCATACCTTATAGAGATATTTGATACAGACAGATTTGTCATAACTTGCCATTATTCTATAATATGTGCGATTTTTATTGTTGAATAAAACCAATATTCTGTTGGTTTTGGCTTTCTATTTTATCAATTTATTCAACAAAATGTCGAGAAACGATCCAAGCAGTTATTCAACGGAAACAAATACAAGAGCTAAATTTCTTCGTCTGTTGACGTTGAGCCCGGAGCACTGGCAGCAGATATTAAATGGAATTACTGGCAGTATACTTTTTAAAAAAATTTGTGCGAAGACTATTCATAACAGATACCTGATTCAATTAAGTTAAAACTATTTATTGATCAATCATCTAACGCCAACAGTCTATTCACTAATTCGTGACTGTACTACCTATGGACTGCTATTGAATTACTAGACAGTATTTATATCAAGACTAAAAACGAGATTCACGCACGGCATATTCTAACTATTACAAACAGTGAACGCAAAACAAACATGGAAGCATTTCTTTATGAGAGCTTTGCGCGAATCTTGACCCAAAGTCACGAATAAAATCACGCGTCTTCGGAACTACTCGGAACTCTGTCACTGATTAAGCTTATAATGTGTTTCAGTTAAAAGACGATCTTAGTTTTTGGTTTAGAGGGTTTAATTTGCCGTTTAATGTATCGATATTTCGTAGACGTCACTGCCTCTATCACACGCCGCCTGGGACGTTTCATTCGTAAGGTACAATGCAAATAATGAGTTGGTGTATTGATGATGTACTTCAGGAAAAATAAAGATTCATAGGAGTAAGACCATATATTTAATTGGAATAGTTTTTAGCACAAAATCACAATCAGTCAAGTGTGTTCAATATATAATGAAAAAAAAGATTACAAGAAGCTGTTTTATTTTATTAACATCACACCCAAAACGACTGTTAGAACTTTGAAGCATTTGTCTGTCGGTGTATCTGTATGTCTGTCTGTGGCATTATAGCTCCTAAACGGATGGATAAATATCTAGGTAAATATCAAAAAAATATTCATGGATTTCAATTTAACCGCATTGAGATAATTAAATTAAAAGACATATTTGTTTTCTTATTTACAATATATATTTATAAAGTTATATTCACATACGTATATTTATATTTAAACAAGTAAACTTCAATTTATTTTTTATCCGTTTATATTTATTTACTTTATTATTGTTTGAAATTCTGTATACAAAAGTGAAGAATTATTTGAAAAAAAATTAGTGTTCCGTACCCAAACGTCCCAAAGAAGCCCTAGTACTAAGTCTACGTCATCCGTCTGTCTGTCAGTCCGCCTGTCGTACCTTTAAAGGGCTGTATCCTTTGAACCGAAATAGGTAGCTGGTTGAAATTTTCACAGAATATGTGTTATGATGGCGCATTTCCTAACAAACAAAAAATAACGAAAAATAAAACAATAAGGTGATCCCCATACACGAAACGTGAGTTTTTAATGTTTTTGGTCTTATGGTGAAATTTGCGATTGTGGTGAAATGAAAACTATAAAGTAAATCATCAAATAATAAAAACCGACCAAGATTCCTCGGTCTTCTAACGCAGAATCAGTTACTGGTTTAGTAAACTCGCACCCACAACATGGACAGGTGACCAAATGACTTTTTCGTGCTTGTAATTGTGAGATAGTTTTAGTTTCTGGTTTTTCAATAACATTTTCTTTGTTAGAATTTGAATGGGACTTTTCTGAAGGAGTCAAGGGAAGCGTTGTTGAAGGAATTAGTTCTTTCGCCATCAAAATCACCATCGTACAAATTGGGATAGCGTTTGCTTTAACTTTCATGTGACCTATTTTGGACAGCTAAAAATCGACATTTTTGAAATGAACTGAACATATACGAGAACTTTAGCTCGAGGTCCATTCCTTTTCATATATCTCCAAACAAACAGCTTTTGTTCATAGCTGTCTTTGATTTTCATCTTGTAAAAATCTAAAATATAAATATGTTAAAGGTAGCAGCAACATAATTATAAGCTATTTTTAGACGTTCTAAAATCCAGGCTATTTGATCCCAAGACACTATTTTTTGTGTCATACATGATAGAATGATTATTGCTCCATAACTAACTTAGTTTATTGGCATAACGCCATCCCGGTGAAAATAAAGTGGATTTCTTGGTGACAAAATTACAATATTTAATCATTAAAATGTTCGGCAGATAAGCATATAATTCGGTTGTCAATATATGGCATAGTACCATCCCAATGGAAATCATAACATGATTCACTTTTCAGAAAATATAAGAAAAAGCGACATAACGATTTAGTTACGCGTGAAAACACTTATTCCAGTATTATTTTTATGTACACGTGATCTTTTAGTGCACCATTTCACGACGCAAGACAATTTTCAGTATTTAAAATTCAAATTACTGACAGCCGCCGCCATTTGCCGGCTACGGACGCACTAAACTCGTACGAGGCGCAATCGGTAAGCACGGCCTCTCGTGGCTCAATTTGTGTTGGGTCATTTTGTATCGCTAGGAATGCTTCCATGTTTGTTTTGCGTTCACTGATTACAAAACAAAACCCAGAAGAGTCAGTTACTGAATATATCCGAACCCTCAAGCAATTGGCATAGGATTGTAATTTTAATAACGTAACGGCGGAACAAAATAAAAACGAATATATTCGCGATGCTTTCATATCGGGTATTTCAAGTCAAAAGATAAGACAGAGACTTTTAGAGAACTTAACATTGACTTTAGATGAAGCTCAAAATCAAGCTATATCTCTAGAAACTGCCGAAAGTAATTCATTAGCTTATACAAGCCACAATTATCCACAAATGCAATTGCATGTAGTCACTGATACTAACAATCTGTCGCTTTTATGTTTGATCAGAAACACTCAAGCAAGATTAAAAAAGAAAAAATTGAACGATGGCGATTAGAATTATCCTGCTACAAATATGATATAATATATCGTTCTGGACGAGAAAACACTGTAGCAGATGCTGTTGTAATGATTTGTCTGCGGCCACAGTAACAAAGTGTTTAAAAGACCTTTCCTCCACTTTTGGCTATCCGTCATATATTCATCCGTGATAAAGGACCTTCGTTTATGTCGGAAGTCGGACTCCTCTACGAATCGCTTTGAGCAGAACAACACCATACAATCCCCAGGGAAATGGTCAAGTCCAGCGACTTAACGGCACTTTATGGAGAGCAATTCAGCTGAGCCTCCGCTCGAAGGAGTTAGATATATCAAATTGAGATCTAGCCCTGCCTAATGCATTACACTCGATTCGTTCACTTCTTTGCACAAGCACAAATGTCTCACCACACGAACGATTGTTCCTGCATCGACTCCCCATTTTGATCGATTTTCCCCATTGGGAATCATTACCATAGTCGGCCGGTTGGTCTAGTGGCTAGTAACTCTAGGAACGAAATCAAACGGTCGCGGGTTCGAACCTGCAAGGTGCAATCATTTGTGTGATGAGCAGAAATGTTTGTTTCCGAGTCATGGATGTTGATATTCGTATTTAAGTATATTTATCCGTTATCTAGTGCCCATATTACAGGGTATCCTAGTTTGGGGCTAGGTAATTGGTGTGGAATTGTCCCGAATATATATTATTATTATTATTGCCTTCGTGACTTGTCAATGGTCCAGTATTAGTAAAGAAAAATGTGAGAACTTCCAAGTATGACCCACTCGTAGAAGTGGAAGATCTCCAAGTCAACCCTACATACTCACACGTACGTCTATCAGAAGGGCGCGAATTTACTGTATCTAATAGACAATTCGCCCTATCCGTGAAATAGACCACAGTGGCCGTTAGGTCTTTGTTTTTATTGCATTTTTGGGATCTTAAAATGCATATGCATCTATTGACATTGGCAAAAAAAAATTGACCATATTTTGATTTAAAAAAATATATATTTATGTTTTACGCAAACAGCCACGTAACAATATTCTCCGACGAATACCGCCACTAACGCCAGTGCAACCGAATTTTTCCGTTGAAAACGGCCACTGTCGCCTCAGCGACTATGTTCCACGCAAATAAATGTGCGGGGAGTCGGGGAAGAGGTCATAAGCGCATCGCTGCCTTTACTCGGCGGAATTGCTAGGCATCGGGCATTGGTCGTGGTCCACCTTCTCAGTTTACCTGGGTGGACCACGGGCACTTTTCAAGGCGAAATAATGAAACCAATTAAGTGATTTCGTGAACGTGAGTAAACAGATCATTTTTGAACCACACTAGTTAAGTAGTACTTATTATAATAGAAATTCAGGTCTGACGTCAGCATTAGGCTTAGGTATATTCAGACCTACCTTCTTCCTCTTTTTTTATTAGATGGCTTCTGCGGAGGCACTGGCCTACTAGCAATTTCGCCAATGTCAAGTTTAATAGTTTATAGTAATGTCACGTCACAGTCATTAATTGTCAAGTCAAAGTCACGAATCAGTAAAATGGTGGACGTTTACTAAAACTTCCGAGGGAGATTTGGAAAAATCACAAAATCCCATTTATATCTGCGTTTGATTCTTTTGCCTACACTCGTGCACGTTAACGAACACTTAATGGTTAATATTCCACCAATATTACACATCAACACTCGAAGAAACACAAGATTGAGAATAAAATCAAACTCTACAACACAACATTTTGAATTTTTGCAAAAAACCCCTCAGACCTACCTATGGGCACACACTGAATAACATCAGACTTCATAATGTACAATCAAATAAAACTCCTAGGTACCAACCTAATCTAGGGACTTTAATCTACGTAGGTATCTAACCTGCTTGTTAATAAAACACCTAGGTACCTACGTAATCTAGGGACTTTATAGACGTTTTAAGTAAGGTCTTATCGCCATTTTTTTAAAATAGTACCACCATATTCTCCTGTGCCATGCCTCGAGTGTTCTGCACAGTTGACAACGGAGTTAAAGAAGACCTGAAACTCCTTGAGAATAGGTTTACCTTTAATAGCTCCGATGTAACTCCGTCTTCACCGGAGGCTTTTCTATTTTATTATCACAGGGCCAACTCCATCTGTTCCAAGCTGACGTCTGGTAGCTCATCAGTATAGAGGCGAGTCAGCGTGGCTCTTGAATCCTCACAAACAGTCTCTGGCCGAGGAGCATGCGAAGCGTATAAGTGTCCGTAAAAATCAAAGGTGAGTGATGACCACGAATAGAGTGATGTGTTCGCCATTGATGTTAACACCATATCTATTCCAGTTCAGAAGCTTGAATATATCTTCCTGTGTAGAGGTGAACAGTTTCGGACAAATAACGTCTCCTTGTCTCACCCTTTTTTGCAACTGGATAGAATTCGTGCTCCGATCCTGAAAACGGATAGTCATGGTGGCCTTGCTGTACAAACACTTCAACACTTCGATGTAACGGTAGTCAATCTGGCACTGCTGTAATGACTGTAGCACTGCCCAGGTCTCGAATGAATCAAAGGCTTTTTCGTAATCCACTAACGCTAGACATAGTGGCCGATTATACTTTTCGGTCTTCTGTATAATCAGCTGGAGCATAGGATGTGGTCTACGGTGCTAGTCTTTCCGGAATCCAGCTTGTTCGGGAGGCTGTTAGTCGTCAAACATACGAGCATGACTGTAACTATTCTCGAAAACAGCTTATAGACGTGCAGCGAAATGGGCCTATTATTCAAGACAGTGTTATCACCTTTCTTAAAGATCAACACCACTACGCTCCTGTGCCACGCCTCTGGCGTAGTACCCTCGAGGATGACAGAGTTAAACAGCCTCTGAAGGACTTTAAGTACCGGTGTTCCACCCGCTTTCAGTAGCTCTGTCGCTATTCCGTCCTCCCCTGTTGCCTTGTTGCTTTTAAGCTGTTTGAGAGCCATTCTGATGTCGTATAGGCTAGTCCAGGATATCTTTGGTATAATGTCGGGTCAAACGGGCTTTTGCATCGCTAGTCGTGCTAAGAGTACTACGCGATAAGGTGTATAATTGCCCATAGAACTTCTCGAGCTCACTCAAAATCTCTGGCTTCGACGAGACGATGCTGCCACTGTCCGTCTTCAGCTTCGCAAACAGGCTTTGCCCAATAGACAGATCTCTTGCAAACATTTTGGAGCCCTTGTTCCGTTCTATTGCGTTCCTTATACAATATTATAGGAAAGCAAATCATGTGGAATCGACTTGGAGATCTATTTATTAAGCAAGCTGTAACTCGAAATATCCAATGAAAACTGCAGTCTCATCTCGCCTCGTTCTGCCATATGTTTTAGTGTATGCTCAGAGAGTTTCCGTGTTCTATTTTTGCCATGGGTTTTAAAGAACTCCGACCCGATCGCGTGAACAATTTCCACCAGCCCTTTGTTTAGTTCGTCCACTGTATCGCATTCGGTAAGAATTTGGACGCGATTTTGGAGCTCCAACTGAAAACACTTGGAGTTTTGGATTGGGCGAAGACTAGATCTCATCAAACGAGACCTTTCCAGCTTTACGTTGATATTCAATGAGTCTCTTACCATGCGGTGATCACTGCTGGTCTTAACCCTGTTGATCACAGAGACATCATTGAATATATGCCTATTGGTCGTCAAAATGAAATCTAACTCGTGTTTATGACCGCCGGGGTGCAGCCATGTCCATTTCCTGGGCGGACACTTCTTGATTCATCATAAAGAGTCTCTCCTTCTCCATGAAGTCGGCCACTCACTGACCATTTTGGTTCCACTGTCCAAATCCAAACTGCCCCACTCTCAGTTCATCACCTTTCCTAATACCCAGCCGTGCGTTGAAGTCCCCAATCACCCCTGTGAAATGTGTTTTGGGGGCATGGATGGCATTGGAAATGTCGTCGTACATAGCCTCCATCCACTTCATCGTTCGGATGTTTCGAGTGTGGGGCGTACACTTGTAAGACCTTCAACGAATACCGTTCAGTTATTCTGAGTATAAGGTATGCCACCCTGCTCGAAACGCTTTCGATCTTCACAATGTTGTTGACGAGGGACTTGTGGACGAAAAACCCGATACTGTGTTGATACTGCTGGTCGCCCACCCGGTAAAACTCCGAAATACTTAATAGTGACTAAGTAATTATTTTGTTGAATTTGAATATGGTATAGTTTATCTGATATATTTTAATCATATTGCATTTTAATATCAATTTATAAGGTATGATGACACGAATAATGATTCAATATTAATTACATAATTGCTCATGCATAACCGCGTTTGCTATACGTATGGAATTTTAATTAAAAGTTACCTTTTAATAAATGTTTTACTCTCTTTGATGAAAATGAATGGTGACTTTTTGCTTTGATAATAAATCATACGGCTAAAATAAATCATAAGTTTTAACCATTTCTAAACCTAATACTTATAAAATATCTGTGTGTCTGTTAGGAGTAGTTGATTAATAAAATAAAATTGTTCATGTTGTTTCCTGATAACAACTGTCTTATTGTGATCTATTTTGTGTAACATGGTCTTATAGACATTTCCTATGTACAATGGTAACATGCAAGTGTAACATGACATTTTTTTATTTCTCATTATCAATAAAGTAATATGTTGGGTCGATTGTTTTTTTTCATTGCATGTTACCCTAACATTTTTCTACCTATAAAATTGGGGTTAAACCTTCAGCTATTTGTTGTATATTATAAACAATATGTACAATCCTAATTTTAACTTTAATATCCCTATTAAAATAAAATTCAATGATAATTATTTGTTTACTCGACTTACTGAAACTAAATCAAAAGTATACAAATCAGTCCGTTCATAGAAGAAAAAAATATTTTTTTCTTTTTTTGTGTACGGAAATATGCCATTTAATATTATTTAACTTAACACTTTGCTCCTAAAAAGCCACCACGTTGCTATTTCCGTCGAAAAAAGTCCTAACGGCTTTTAAATTTACGCTTGCACGTCATTTTCCGTAGAATAAAGCCCTTAAAGCGATTAAGTTCATGTAAATGCGCTAAAATTCCACGGAATACAGTCATAAGATTTTGCAATAGTGGCTCTTTACGACGGATAGGGCGAATTGGCTCCTCTATCTGCAATCCCAATTAACGAAGAAGAAAACGACCAAGATGAAGATAACAATAATACAACGGATAATACAGAAAACATGCATGAATTAAACACAGATAGCACGCATGAAATAAACACGGAAAACGCGCAAGAAACATACACATATAGTATGGATAACATGCATGTAACAGAAAGTAATAATTCACCTCGTCGCTTAACGCGCAGCAGACGCCCTCCTTCTATCTCCGTGACTATGTTGGAATTCCAAGAGGGGGGTGAATGTAATATATTAACCTCCTTCTCCATACCATAGAGAGATATTTGATACAGACAGATTTGTCATTACTTGTCATTATAATATGTACGATTTTTATTGTTGAATAGAACCAATATTCTGTTGGTTTTGGCTTTCTATTTTATCAATAGGGTCGTTTGTTTTTCGGTATGGAATGGATCGTTAGTGACAAAAATCGCCAAAAAATATGAAAAGTGTTGAAATTGGTAAAAATTTAAAGGTTATTAAAAATATAAATTTCGAAACTACCCAAAACGCCCTCACGCTAATTCGAACGTAGCCTTAGTTTTCAAATCAACTTCAACCGTCACGTCAAACAAAAACAACAATACCTTTCATACATTTCTCTTTTTCGTCCATTCGTTTGTCGTTTCGTGTATTCGAATCGTAAATAAAAATCGGTGTAGTGATCACATTTGTTTATTTTTCAGCAAAACTTTAAAATGTCTGGTTTTAGAGCACTACGAGACGTAAGCAACAACTTAGAAAATGCGTTGCGGAAGTGGAACACTGAATCAATTTCGGTTAAGGAAGGAGAAAAGTTTGAAGATGTAATATCGAAAAAGTTACGAGACATGAAATTGTTTTCTTCAAAATCAAAGCTCTTACGTGCTAAGTCCTTGGCTTGTAAGTCTACTTTATAAATCTACCTCTGACACACTTTACAATGGCAAACGCAGTTCGCTTTTTTTTCTGCAGAATAGTAGGTACATTTATAATTTTCGACTAATCAATTTCAAACCTACATCAGTAACGCCCCAAATACAAGAGCAAACACTTGACAACGCAGTGCAAGAATATGGAGATGAGGCTACATGGAAAGTGCTGGAACATATGACTGTAAAGTCTTTAACACAGGCTCATGCAGTGAAAGCACTTATTACTACACCTAATGAGAACTTGGATCCAGGGCTTATTGGCAGAAAAGAGTTGAGTATGATATGACATTGATGTCCCTCTGAATACCTTCATATGGGTAGCTTTCAAATTATTGCAGTTTTTTAAAATTCATTTTCTATTCATTATAAAATTCCAGGGCCATAATGGAAAGCCTATCACAATACAGCCTGAAAGAGTCTGAACTGCATCAGTTAGATGCACTGGTCAGAGAACGGGAGGCTGAGCATGCAGCTCTGAGGGCAGAATGGGACACAATTGTGGAGACACTATGGAATGTACAAGGCGAAAGAAATGATAATGAGTCAAGGGATAGGGGCCCATTGTACTTGTGAGTATAGTATTTTTTATTACCCAACTATAGTGAAGCAAGGGAAGGGTAATGAGTTTAACAGTATGTATGTGTGTGTGTACAGGATGTACAAAGACTATGCAACATGAAAGGAAAGTACCTTAAATATTGTAGATAGGATATTTTGCTGAAAGGAAGGAGACTTTTCTTTTTTTTTTAAACTTAGTAATACTGCATTCGACGATTTCCTAAAAATTACTTGCTTCATCTGGGAATCGAACCAACTCCAATGTGAAAAAAAACAACCTGTATTATTATGATGCCAATTGAAATAATGGATTAAAAATAATAATTCCTCATAAGTGACATAGTATCTTATAACAAAAGAATAATGTAAAATTATCATTTTAAAAAAAAAACTTAAAACTGCCTAAGTCAATTGAGTATTTTTTTTAAATGTTATGAAAGTTTGATTTTTAAGCTTCATTGCCCAAAGTTAAATAAATAAATGATACCAAATGATAAAGAGAAGACTGATAATGTGATGCCGAGGTAAAGTTACTTTTTATTGCATTAAAAAACATAAGAAATTAATGGAATTGGATTTTCTTATATTAACCAACTATTATTACCTAGTTAAAAATATTATACACGCAAAACATTCGCAATAATTTCGCGAATGCGAATATGCAAAAATATGTGAATATTCGTTACTTCACTAATGTACACACTAAAAATATACAATGTTGTAACATATGACTGTGTATTATTTTCGGAGATCAAACAACTGATGATTATGAATACTCGTACAATATGATAGTAATAGAAAATCTAATTTTAACCTTTTCATACAAATAAAGTGAATCAAGAGACGCAAGACATTTATTTTTTTGTTATTTTTTGGTGTAGAGTACACAAGCATCAAATAGTGTAAAGAATCACCAGTTAAGAATAATCTTAGGACTATTGTAACACACTTTTATTGTTTAGCATAATAGGTATGTGAGTTTTAAACAAAAGACCATGACCAAAATTTTCGCAAACTTTTTTCGCACTGCCTTTAAGTAAACATAGAATTATCAATTCTATGACAGTGTAACAAACAAAATATATTAGAACAAGTATACTTCTAAACTAAGTTTGAACCGTAATAAAGAGGTTTGACATTTCCATACAAATTTGTAGGGCTGGTGGCGCATTTCTATTTTCGCGCGGCTATCAATGCCATTTGGAATTATCAATTCTTAACAGTTTAACAAACAAACCATATTATTACATGTATACTAAGACAAGTATACCTCTAAACTCAGTCTGAACCGAGATAATGAGGTTTACATATTTGAAGGGCAGGTGATGCATTTTTAGATTTTTATTTATGTAAACCTCTATTTGTCGGTTTGGACTGAGTTTGGAGATATACTTGTCATAATATGTTTTGTTTTTTATATTGTATAGAATTGATAATTCCATGTTTTGTAGATGGCCGCACGAAAAAAGAATTACACCACCTGCCCTAGAAAAATTGTCATTGTCTTTTAATATGTCGATTTTCATATGTAGAACGTACTGAGCGCATCCATGCGCGTAAGCGCGTGGCAAGCAACTGGTTAAGCTAAACAAAAAAAAAACAGGTTTTTCCAAAGCCGGTATTTAAACCTTGCTAAGTAGTGCTTGGTAAGTACACCTACAGAGATAGGGCTATTTTTTTTACAACGGACTGATTATGATGCCGTCTGGAACTTATGTGAATACTAAGAGTGATCTGATCAAACTCGTATATATTCATTGCTCTTATATCTTATAGTATGTTTCATCACGTTGCTATCGGATGACACAACCCCACACTTTATTACACACAGGCTCAGAAGGAAATCTACAAATGAGAAATTTAAAATATTATGAGGATATGACGGAACTAATGACTTTGGCATTTTGTCACAATAGCAACCGCGGCCGCCCTCCATCACAGTCGCAGACTGACTAGCTCACTTTGGTGTCACGGCAGTGAGTTTGACACCGACGAATTGGCAACCTTGTAAATCGTCTTCCGCTCTGTCTTTACGAAGTAAATATATATGTCTATGATTTTTTGTAATTTAATTAAATGCTTAAAATGTGATCCTTCTTGTCTTATGCAAATCGTCAATCTTTTAGTAACTTCGCTGCATGTTGATTTTCTTATCATATTATGGTGAATACTCGTAAGGATATGTCTCAATTCTGTCTGTAACTTGCCAACATAGTCGTAATACTGTTTGTATAGCAAATTTTTCACATATTATGTTATGCTTCTTCATTTATTATAAGAACTGCAAAGGAGTGGAATGCCCTGCCCTCTTCAGTGTTTCCGGTAAATTATAACCCAGGTGTGTTCAAGTCAAGAGTGAATAGGTATCTACTAGGCAAGCGTGCTACACCTTCAATCACATCATCGCTTTCCATCAGATGAGATTGTGGTCAAACGATTGCCTAGTCTGAAATAAAAAATAAAATTAAAAATAGCATACTAGAGACCAATATACATTGAGATTAATATATCGGTAAGCCCCACTTGCGTCATCACTTGTACTAACTCTCGTGTTAGTTAACCCAGGAAAAAAATTGTCTTGTTTCAACCACACTTTAGTTGAGAGTTAGCTAACCGAAGAGCTAAGGGAATTTAACCCTTGGCTGCCGACTGCAACAGGCCTCAAGTACTGCGCGCAGTACTGCGATTGTGTCAGCTGTCAAAGTCAGGCATTGAAAAGTTAAGCTTTATGGTTGCAAAATGCTCAAAACTAGGATCAAGTATCAGAATACTTCTGATACTTAATCTGTGCTATGCAACCAGTGGCCGTATTCCATAACTTGGCTACAATCGTATTATCACTTTTTTCATAGCAAATTCGACTCTATCGCAAGGCATTAGTGGTTGTGATACTGAGAATCCGATTGTAGCCAAGTTCTGTAATAGGGCCACAGTTAATATATTGTATTTTTATCTCTTTCGCTCTTATGCTTTAACGATAGCTTTGACTCATTGCAATATTTTATTAATATAATATTTTACAACTAACCTCTTCTAAAGTATTTGTTTACCTACATACTTACATTATTAGAATTGTGTGACAATTTAATTTATCCTCAAAGAAATCAGAGTATAAAATTTATAATTTCTTCACCATAACACTGACATAATGTCTTTCTGGGGTAAATAAATCAAATAATTTCATCAGTATCATATTTCGCGTTTATAAGTTATTTTCGCCATTTTCTGCAAAACGAACGGCCCCTTAAGTTTCATAGAAGTATAGATTACAAATAAAAAGTCAACAGGAATGTGTGAAATTTAGGACATAAACTTTTTTACTCATGTAATTTTGTTCAGTGAACATTAATTAATTACAATGTCTTTCTTGTTCAGTACCTGGCCATGCCTAAGAGACATCAAGCTTTAGAATAAGACAGAGACGACACTACAATTTGAAACTAGCCAAAATCACAGAATAAACAATAGCCAATATGTAATAAAACGGGTGGCCGGATTACGTTACCTACTATTAATCTCATACTAATATTTTTCTTATCTTGCATCTTTCTAGGAAACTCAGCAAGATAGTAGACAAGCTCGAAATGATGCGGTGGCTTATTGGGCAGCTTATTTGCACAAGCAGCAACTATGACTGGCTTACAGACCCCTATAATAGAATGTCTGCATTGGTGCTGACGCGTGAACACAATACCATTGAGATGTTCACTCAGGAGTAATATGCAGAATCTGGCAGGACAAATATACCTACACAATACTGTTCATATGTTCACTGGATTGATATAATCACACAATAATGTTGTCCACCCAGGATTATAATCTTTAAATGATAACAATAGTTTTATTTGCAACCCAGATCTAATGGAACAGCTAGTCAGCCAGCATGTTTCAGCATGGGACCTTGCTACTACTGAACTGCTTTAATTGCAGACTCCCATTGAGGTTGATAATGATAAGAAAATGTTTTGGATCCCCTGGCTAAGAAGAATCATTGTAAGATCCCCTGGGGGATTTATTTGGACTGGGACATATATAAAAAACAAATTAGATCAAAAGAGGGCTTTCTCATGGTCATAAGTTAGAATATAACCTGGATTGTTTATTCTCTTTGTCCCCCAGTGGCCCCAGTCGAGTGGTGGATATCGAAACTAACCATAGAGGCGCGTTCACTTACAACGTTCGAGGACGCACGAATCATCCGTGCGATTATCGCTCGATCATCCGGAGTTAGTGAACGACTTTGGACGACCACATAGAACTGACAAGTACTGTCAAGTGTCAGTTTCATACTATTTCTTCCCTCCCCTACTATTTTTTGAATGACCCAGGCGAACGCCCGACGACACCGTGAACGATTTCGAGTGATCCGTGCGTCCTCGAACGTAGTAAGTGAACGCGCCCCTGGCATCGTTCACTAACTCCGGATGATTGAGCGATTTTCGCACGGGTGATGCGAGCATAGTAAGTGAACGCGCCCTTATACTAGCAATTTCTTTACAGAAGTGATAGATCTCATCGATACCTATATTTTGGATGACAGCTGTCAATTTTAAAAGGGCTATAACTCTGAAACTATTGATCCTAGACTAGCAGTTTCTTTACAGGAGTGATAGATTTCATCGATATCTTCATTTTGGATGACAGCTGTCAAACTTAAATGGGCTATAACTCTGAAACTATTGATCCTAAACTAGAAGCTTCTATACAGAAGTGATAGATCTCATCGATCTTCGTTTTGAATGACAGCTGTCAAATTTAAACGGGCTATAACACTGAAAATATTGGTTATCGGCTTGTAGTTTCTTTACAGAAGTGATAGATCTCATCAGTATCTTCGTTTTTGATGAAAGTTGTTAAAAGGGCTACTATCTCGAAAACTATTGATCCTAGAATAATAGTTTCTTTACAGAAGTGATGGATCTCATCGATATCTTCGTTTTAAGATGACAGCTGTCAAATTTAAAAGGGCTATAACACTGAAACTATTGATCCTAGGCTAGAAGTTTATTTACAGAAGTGATGGATCTCATCGACATCTTCGTTTTAGAAGACAGATGTCATTCACTAATTTAGCTTTTTCCCGAAATTCCCACTGGTGGAGACGGTTTGGTGGGGATTTCAGGAATAATCCGTTCATTTAGTCAATTTTGACGTTAAAAAAACAAGGTACTGAGCTCATGTCAATAAGTTTGAAAATCGTTTGCTCACTCTCTACCTATTATTCCCCCAGCCCCTCCCCTCACTTCCCCCACTCCCCCACACCCCCACTAATCCCGCCCCATCCCCTACTTACCCCTCTCCATCCCCCACTCACCCCTCCCCATCCCCCACTCACCCCTAACTTCCTGCATACCCCCTTCCCCCCACTCTCTGTTCACATTTCCCCAAATTGTCACTTTGACACAAATTAATTAATTGCTGCCTGTAATTATGTCGATAAGTAATTGGTCTTTTGGTTTTGCACACGGTGTCTACGAGTCTTATATTTTGTAGCTTAGAGTAGGAACCAATCTTTATGGCGGCTGTGAAGTTAGCCGCAAGGCGGTGTGCAATAGCTAATTTTAGGGCTGTGTTCACTTACACGCTCGAATCATCCGTGCGATTATCGCTCGATCATCCGGAGTTAGTGAACGACTTTGGACGTCCACATAGAACTGTCAAGTGTCAGTTTCATACTATTCCTCCCCTCCCCTACTATTTTTCGGATGATCCGTGCGTCCTCGAGCATGCGATTCTGTTCAAGTACAGTCTAGTTAGTTATTTTATTAAAGTTGTTTGTTACCAAACAATACAATTCACCAACACAATATCAGCATATTCCGATATCAATATTATTGTGTGTTGACGTATGTTAACATAATTTCATGATTGGTTACAAAATAATGTTAAGCGTTAAGCGTCGACGCTAATTTAGCTACTAAAAACATAACTAAAGTTTTTTTTTTATCATTCCATTATTTGTATGTAGGTATTATATTATATGGTTGATATTATACCCATAGACCCATATTTACTTCGTATACTTACCACATATATTTTTTCAATCATTACATTAATTGCATGTGACATGTAATTAAGTATAGTTTATGTAGTTTATTAAATATCTATGTACCTACTTATAGTCATTTTTATTTTGCATGATTTATTGTATTTTTTTGCACCACTGTCCTTTTTTAATTCGTAATTTCTGTCCATCCAAATGTTATCTGGAAGAGATTGCTTTTAGCGATAAGACCACCCGTTGTGCCTCTTTTTATGTTCTACACGTAAAAAAAACTACCAGCGTGAAGTCGCACTCGCAGCGCGCTTCACAGCCGCCATAAAGATTGGTTCCTACCAAAGAGTATAGTAACATACCGGGAAGTTCCGGACCACGGACGGCCACGGGACCGGTTGGTCTCGTGGCTAGTGATCCTAGGTACGTAATCAAACGGTCGCGGGTTCGAATCCTGCAAGGTGCATTCATTTGTGTGATGAGCAGAAATGTTTGTTTCCGAGTCATGGATGTTATAATATTCGTATCTATGTATGTTTATCCGTTATCTAGTACCCATAGTACAGTTTGGGGCTAGGTAATTGGTGTAGAATTGTCCCGAATATATTTATTTTATTTATTTTATTTAAGTTCCTATACTATACTATACTAGTTGTCACTCCAAGCAGTGTAACCACGAGTAAAAATAACTCCTCGTGGTCTCACCAGTGTGACAAAACTGTGTGACCACGAGTCAGTCACCGGGGACATCCATGTGGACAAAAAAAACAAATGAAGCCCCCAGGGGATCCATGTTAGGGGAGCCAAGTAGACGGAGGCTTTGTATTTTGGAGTAGGAAATCTGTGTGAAGCTCGCTCGTTTGATAATTATGATTGAGACCACATAGCACATACAGGTACAAATGGTACAATCTGTGACTATTAGTCTGTGCAACATTTTTATTTTGTATTACGGCAGCACTTGACCGAATCAGCTGTCAAGTCAAATGTCATGACATTACTTATATGCTATCAAATTCATTCGTAAATTTTTCTTCTCATCGACGAACGATAACGCACGCGATTTAATAAAATTGCAAATAATTTCTGATTTATAGATCGATGGTAAACTGATCCCTGCCCTGAGAAAACATTACCGCTAAAATGATCCCATGACATTTTAAATCCCCGAAGTACTTTGATTAAATTTGTTCGATTGGTGTGTAGATTCCCATTCATTGAATAATAAATAAAGTGCGTCCGATGTTTATGTTGAAATGTTAATTGCAGATGAGACTTAAGATTATTAGTCGTGGATTACGGTTTGCTTCGGGGAGCTTGACAAATAAGATGTCGTTTACGGAGTCACCAGCGAAGGCCTCGCTTTGTTGTGAGGAATCTCAGGAAGGTTCTCCTTCGACGTATGCAATGTACGAGGCGCTAAAAGATTCCTGCCAGAACAACGCAACTTACTTCCAGCCGGACGACAGTGAAAATGGCCAGAGACTGTACCAGGGCTTCATGACTCTCATAGACCATATTGATAGTGTCTGGCCTTTAGTGGATCATGTTCGAAAGGTATGTTCGAATGGTACAACAGATGTGCTGGCATAACTTCGGAAGCTTGACCCACGATTTAGGGGCAGGTAGGGGGGGGGGGGTTGAGTGAGTCAACCCCCCTGAGGGTGGGAGGGCTAGATCTCACCCCCCCCCCCCTCTGAGATATGATTTGTTTAATATATATCTTTTGTTATTTTTTTCCTAGCTTTTGACCTACGATTTTGGGGAGGGGAGGGGGGGAGCGGGTAGGGGTGAGGGTCTACTTGTCTACTGGCAATTTTATATGCTAAATCTTATATTACTAACTTAGCATCTTTAGTGCTTATTTTATTACATTTCGAGAAGATTACGATTATATAGGCAACAGAAGTAATCAACTTTTAGGATTTTTAACAAGATCTACAAAAATGTTTAAAACCCCGATAGTTTCTTGTGCCTTTACTACACACTAGTTTGAAGCATTTTGGAATATAAGTCCACTATTTGGTCTCTGTTTTATGCTGTTCATTCCGATCGTATAGAGCAAGTACAAAGGAGGTGTCTAAATATTTTGTGTTATAATCATGGCTTAGAACAAAAACTCCAGTCGTATAAGGAGGGAGAGGCTTTGTGAATTTAATTTATTACCCCTGGTAATTACGCGAAAGTTTATTGACTTCACTTGTCTTTTAAAATTTTTACATTCATTGATGGACTCGCCTTCTCTTCTTTCTCTCATAAGTTTCAACATTAGATCTAGATCACGTCATCCTCATTTAAACATATTGTCACTATTGCGGGTTCGAATCCTGCAAGGTGCAATCATTTGTGTGATAAGCAGAAATGTTTGTTTCCGAGTCATGGATGTTATAATATTCGTATATATGTATGTTTATCCGTTATCTAGTACCCATAGTACAGGGTATCCTAGTTTGGGGCTAGTTAATTGGTGTGGAATGGTCCTGAATAATGAATATATATTTTTATTTTTTTATTTTAATGGTTTACAAAAATAATGCTTTGTTCTACAATCTTATTGTATGGATGTGTCGCCAATACAATGATCTTCTAGTCAAACACAACAATGAAGTAGATAGATATCTTTAATTTAAATCTTTATAAATTTAAGAAATAGATTTTAGCCATCCTTTCTTCTGAGAGGATGTCAAATCATGCCTTGGTGTGATTTGGTATCCAATATCCTAAGGAAACCCTTTTTTCAGGATGAAAATTATCCAATGTTCTACTTCGTAGTATGAACTCGAAGCATACCAAGTTTCATTTAAATACATTCAGTAGTTTCGGCGTGATGCCTAGCCAAGATACAGACAGACAGCCAGAAAAAAAGGAAAAAAATTTTTTCTTCAGTATCAAATAAAGCGTACACCTCAAAAAAAAAACTTCAATGTACAGAATTGGACCCGTTACAGTTTTATTATAAGTATAGATGTATAATATTGGTATAATTCAAGTCAAGAAAAGTTTAAGAAACATGTTCACACTGTTAATTTTGGAGATAAAGAATAAGACCAATCTGTTAATTCCCCTTAATAATCTATCTCTTGTGGGAAAAAATTAATCAACAGTTGTCTCATTTGTGCAAACCTATCAAAATAACCTACCAACTTTTAATCTGTTTAACAATAAATATTAATTCAGGTTGAAAACTTAAGTATCAGGTATCATTTATTTGTTGTTCATTTCATCTCGCATCACTTTCATAAATATATATATACAGGGGCATGGTTCATAAAAATACAAATTAATAATATAAGTTATTGGTGTAGACCAGGGGTTGGCAAGTAGTTTTTAGTGAGGTCCGGATACTGTTGAATTTTTATGTCGAGGTCCAGCAAAAATAACTGATAATGATTAAATTGTTACTAACTTTATTTTGCTATCAAATTAAATTATTATATAAAATATAATAGTTAGGTAAGTACGTAAAATTAATGCGATAAATTACACAGGCGGTGTTGGGCCAGTTTTTTATAGTTTGGTTCACGAGGGGAACAGCAAATGCGAAGTGTGTCTTTAAGGTGGGCGTCCGTTAAGCTCGAACTAAATTTATTCTTCAAAAAATTATTTTTTGTGTAAGATATTCGCATACATATGTCGAACCAAACATAGTAGCCAGATTGATAGCTTGTTTCTTGCAAATTTCATACTTTTCTGAAATATGTTCATATCCCACAATTCTTCAGTGGATGCAGTTTTATAAATTTGCAAGGAAATATCTTCTTGCAAGTCAATTATCTCCATTTGAAGTGAAGATCTTTCAACTTTAATCGAAGCGTGTGTTTGTAGGCCACACAACTAATCAAAACTCATCAGTCGTAGGTACACAGGTCAGGTAAAATACTTGTAAATAGGTACCTACTAAGTAACTAGAATAATTAGTAAGTTAGATTCTACGTGGCTTTGAAACATATGAATATAGGGCTAGCTATATGAAAATATTATATAAATTAATATGTAGGTATATTTAACACTACTTGGCGGACGGACCGCGGTCTGCCTGTTTCTTACCGCTGTTGTAGACCCTAATATTATTAGCTAGTATTATTTGTTTTAATAGTAAAAGGTTTCATGTACAAAACAAACTAATATTATCTATACTTAGAATAAAGCAATAAGAACGAAAAAGTCTGTACAATGAAGATAATTAAAAACAAAATGGTCTAGTACATAAAATAAGCTATTGAACAAGTATAAAACATTTTTAAAAATCATGGCTGTCTGTTGGTTTGTTTGTATGTTTGTTCGCGCATCACGTAAAAACTACTGGACCGATTGCGATGCGGTTTTCACTGTTGCATAGCTTAGGATTTGACTTAAAAACTGGCGTACTTGGTATCTTAATCTTAATAAGTAGAAGCCAAGCAATCGATAAAAATATTGTTTACGGCTGAAGGTTTTTTTATCAAATGTTGGTATATTGGTATTTTAGGTCCTGAAATAGCACATAGAGTACTGTTAAAGAAGCAGGCTCCACTATAAGCGGGCCAAGCGCGGTGTTTTTAAATGCGCGGAGTTTTGGTGGAACACGAATCGGGCGAACTTAGTGAATCCCATAGAAGTACTAGTGAATCCTTATTTGTTTCTTTCATCAAATAATCCAAGACCTAAAATACCAATATACCAACTCTTGATCAAAATTCCTGCAGCTGTCAAAAAGTTTTTATCGGTGCTCGGCTTCTACTCATCGGATTGAGATACCAAGTACCCCAAGTTTTAAGTGAAACCCTAAGCTATCCAACAGTGAAAACCGCATCGCAATCGGTCCAGTAGTTTTTACGTGATGTGCGAACAAACAGACACGATTTAAAAAAATGTTACATTCTTGTTCAGTAGCATTTTAAGTAGGTACCCTAGACCATTTTTATTTAAGTATTTATCTTTGTACAGACTTTTTTGTACTTATTGTATATTATATGTATAGACTACCTTCACTGCACATTATACCTAATACCATGTAAGTTAACTGGAGGCTTTTAAGCTCTGATGTGATAGTTTTGGAGATATTGCATGTATCATTACAATGATTATATTTTGTTTTCTAATATTATTATGTAACAAATAACAATTTTGTCTTAGCAGTAATTGCCATTAATTGACATTGGGTTTGATTCTCGTCCTCATACCAAAGATTTTTAATAAGTTATGGCGGATTTGCCATCACTTGTAAGATAACCATATCTGGGTTGCCCATGGATCTGGTTGTAAGAGGCCGTTTGGCGGCCTAACGACTAGGCCTCTATCATTATTGCGGAAAAAATACCAACCACTTCTATGAACATTGTAACATCAGAAGGATAGTATTATGGTAAAACAGTCATTACTACTACTACTAATCATCTACGATTACCTAAAAGACAAAGAACACAAGTTATTTGCTAATTATTATATTTTAATAAAGCACCTATTGACCAGCGTGTAATATAGGTATTTGTGATAAGAAAGCCATGTGTCATATACATGTAGCTACTTCTAATAATGAAGCAGTAAATACCAAAAAGTCTGTAAAAAAAGCTAGAGAACAAGTTTTTTTTTAATTGTTTTGTATGTCTGTTTGTTTACCGCATCCCGTAAACTAGGCCGTTTGCGAAGCAGTTTCCACTGTTGGATAAGTTGGGTTTGACTTAAAAACTTGTGTACTTGGTATCTCAATCCAATAAGTAGAAGCCGAGCAATCAATGAAAAACGATTTGACGTCTGAACGAAGTTTGATGGTTTATTGGTACTTCTGGAATAACTCGTAGGATCCTTGGCTGTGTTCACTTACACGCTCGAAACATCCGTGCGATTATCGCTCGATCATCCGGAGTTAGTGAACGACTTTAGACGTCCACATAGAACTGACAACTGTCAAGTGTCAGTTTCATACTATTCCTCCCCTCCCCTACTATTTTTCGGATGACCCAGGCGAAAGCCCGACGACGCCGTGAAGATTTCGAGTGTACGCGCGGGTGATCCGTGCGTCCTTGAACGTATAAGTGAACGGGCCCCTTATATCCCAGACAAAATACCAAACGGGCTACGCCGCGGTCACAGCTAGTGATTTAGTATGTCTCGTTTCAACCATTTGACATATTGTGACCCCTAGCAACTCTGTATCGCAATAAGACGCCTGTCCTATTGGCTCTTTATTGGCCGAAGTTTACTTCGTAACATTCAATATAATTAAAGTAATATCTAAGCTATAAGCTATTAAACAAAGTAGAACATACCCTGTGTTCGAGATGATGAGATAGATAGATAGATTAACTAGTGATGAGATGGCGTTGTGGGCAGTTTCAAAATGTACATTTTTAAGAAGCCGTTCGCTTTGAACCTTTTCAACGCTTTTGCAATTTTTGCTACTTTTGACACTAACGATCCTTCCCAAACTGAATGGAAAACGACCCTATACCCAAACGAAATAAAATCGCTTTTCTTATGTCAAATTAAACTGTCTTTTCATCTAAACATGCAAAATGAACGATGATCGAAAACATTTCAGAACGCTAGTTTCGCCCACAAATGTCCAAGGCGAACGCCAAATGTGATCATATTTAGCGTTTTTAACAGTTATTTTCGCCATTTGCTTCAAAACGAACGGCCTAATACAAACAAACAATGTATTTTGAGTCGGTCATAGTTCACAGACTAAAGACCATCTGGGCAATTCCATATATACACTACATTTGATATAAATTGCCAATTGTTTTGCCTTGTATCTCGGATACTTCTATGGTTACATGTTAGTTTTAAGCATAGTTATATAGTTCAGGTTGTAAATACAGTCGCTTGTTACGCATGCGCACGCGCAGTATGCGCGCGGTCGTGCGCGTGGTAGCTTTTTCGCGCGCAAATAAGGCAAACAAGGTGAAGTAGAACCAAAAAAGCGGATTAACATGTCACAATTACTAAAATAGTAAATGTAACTGACTCTACTGGCGCAGTTTGTCTGTTTGTTTGCGCATCACGTAAAAACTACTGGACGGATGGCGATGCGGTTTTCACTGTTGGATAGCTTAGGGCTGAGGGTTTGACTTAAAAACTGGGGTACTTGGTATCTCAATCCGATGAATAGAAGCCGAGCAGTCAATTAAAACTTTTTGACGGCTGAAGGAATTTTGATCAAATATTGGTATTTTATGTCTAGGAATAGCACATAGAGTACTTTTAACCTAGAAAAATGACAACGCGTGCGAAGCTGCGGGTGCAGCTAGTTATAAATATAATGAAAGGAGTGGCCGTAAAAGAAAAAAACATTTATATTGCATTTTTATCGCCAAAGAAATAATAGACATAGACATAGCTTTAGTTAACTTATCACTGGAACACGGTGAGTTTCCAGTGAAATTAAAACTTCAATTTTTAAGTTACTTTTAAAATGGGGAATAATAGCGACCCCCATAATGATAGGCCAAATAAACTAATACCCGATTTATCAATAAAAAATGAAAGAATAATGTTCCTAAGTCGAATTGACTTTTTTCTTCTTCTATGTACCTACATAGCAAATATATAAAACAATATTCCGCCAAACTGCAAAGTAGTTTGTAGGCAGATTATAACTCGCATGTTATGTAATAACTATGTAGTTAATTTTAGTTTAGATATATAGTTAGGAATTTTTAAGGACTTGTAAGTACATCCATACCAATGTATAAAAGTGAAACGTTGTTTGTTTGTTTGTTTGGGGAGCTTCCACGCGATAAAGACTGGACGGATTTTGATGAAATTTGGAATTGAGATATGAGTTTTAACGGGAAAACTGGAAAATGTTGATTACTCGCAGTAAGGAACGGTTGCCATAGAAACGAAATAACAAGTCTGTTAAAAAACTTCAAGAGCATTGGTGCTATACCTACTTTTGCATTGGTTTTTAATATCCTAGAAGACAAAGTCGCGGGCGGGTAATCTAGTGTATTTATATAATAACTTAATATCATGCAGATTGAAGACATTTAGGTTCGATATTTTAATAGCCTTCTTACATTTAGAACTACACGCTGGTCTGTCTTTGTAACTGAAGAAATAATTATTCAAATTGGTTCAGATTCATAGAGATATGAAGGAACAAATACAAAAACAAAAAACAATTTTCGTAAGCAGCACAAATAAAAAATATATAATATCCACCCACCCCCCATTATAGCTAAGAAGCATCTAGATAACATCAGAAATCAAACATTAAAACCGCATCAAAATCGGTCCATTAATTTGGAAGCTACAACCATCTCCATCACATCAGCTGTCAAACAGAAAAAAAACGCATCAAAATCGGTGCATTCGTTTGGGAGCTACGATGCCACAGACAGACAGACACACAAACACACACACACTGTGACACAGTGATACACACCCTAAACTTATAACACCAGTCTCTTTGTTCGAGGAGGAAATAGTAGATTGTATTACTAGGGAGCAAAATAATATTTTGTCGGCGAGGGCGCTATATTGAATCCCTCGCTACATTCAGGATTCTACATAAGAATCCTTCACTCCGCTCTGGATTCAATATACGTCGCCCGAGGAAAAAAAAAATTGCACCCGAGTGGTACTCTACTTTTCATCGCCCTCTATGAGAAAAATAAATAAAACGCGCTTTTAGATACTTTACAACTCAGATATTTATTTACAAGCACAAATAAAAAATATATATACCCCGCCTCCCACTCCTCTCCTCCTCCAAAAATGTGATGGCTTATAACTTGAATATGGCCGAGCTAAGGCGGAAAGAGCCGACGAGCCACGGAAATTCATTACTGCAGTAGTCTTGAATAAAAAAGACCTACTTTGCTCCCTCTTTTCGAGGAACCAACCAGCGTTTTTCGATGATGATCCAATCTAGGGATGAAAATTAAATTTTGCCATGTTAGAGAAGAACTCCGA
This sequence comes from Alsophila aescularia, assembly GCA_946251855.1. Classification (NCBI taxonomy): domain Eukaryota; kingdom Metazoa; phylum Arthropoda; class Insecta; order Lepidoptera; family Geometridae; genus Alsophila; species Alsophila aescularia. The sequence goes on along the minus strand of OX276381.1, from coordinate 49,193,352 downwards.
GAGAAAACTGTTTTTCTGTGACCGACACTCCGGCTCGACTTTGCAGCCATTGTGGGTTGTTATCTATCACCGAATAAAAAGTATTTATTTAAATTACGAACTGTTTATAGGTAAAACTAAAAATAAATTATTAATACATATCAAATTGTTACGATAATTCGAAATACTTTCAATAAAAAATAGTTTACTCACGACGCGACACTATTTCGAAACTGACTGTATTTTGCAGAAAGTTCCTAGAGTATCCTCTCCACGATACTCAAAGAACAAATCTCTGGGTCCACTGGTTTAGGTCGAGTACCTATTCAAGCAATCGGGGATCAATTCTAAAATCTTGATGCATTTGTAGCCTTATAATAACTAGTTTATTCTAAGATTAACCAACCGAGTCAATACGTAGCTATGAACTCACTTTTAGACTTCTAACTTCATGCCTTTTTTTAGGTGGCGCCACTGTACGATTTCGACGCTAATTCACCAGGAAATGGCTACAGATCATTTGTATCGGTGGTGGATTCTTGTGTCCTACATGGTCTGAAGCTAAGCCGCCAAGTATGTACGGGAAGGGACGCCCTGCTTTTCAGGAAAGGACATTTTGTAAAGTAAGTATTGCAGTCTATCTTGACCTTGTATCAGTATCGTTACTGACTGACAGACAAAGCACAGCCTAAACCGGTGGACCTAGAGATATTAAATTTGGAGGAAATATTCCTTGAGTACCCTAGAGGTGCAATAAAGATGTTTTGTTTAAACTTCGTCCCTAAAGGGGAAGGCAAATTTTGCACGCGGGCACAGCAAAAAACTGTTAGCGAGTCAGGTATCACGGCGTTGTCTTTTATATTACAGCCAAGCAGTATTGTGCAAATACTGCTATCTGCTTTTCCAGTTTAGTGGTATCGTTAAAATTATTTCATATTGCAATACTGGTATAGAGAGTGAGGTGAAGAAATAATATTTTTTTCTCGAATTATCCGAGTATTTGTACACATCATCACATCATTGTTGTACCTGTAGGTATGTATCGATATAATAGCGGTTAATTTATACTTATAATAAAGCAATAAGAACGAAAAAGTCTGTACAATCACAGAATGAATAATAGTACAAGTACAGAAGGATAACTGAGTAAAGTCATTTAAATACATAGCAATTTTCGCTACAACGCAATAAAGGGCAATTTAACTCGCACAGCGCTGCGATCTTTCAATTACATTTACCTAGAAGGCGCTCACCCATTGCGTGCAGGCTAGAATGAACCGTATCACAACCCGCGATAGCTTCCATTGCTCTAACCGTTTTTCAGAATCGCTCTGTCACTTTTTCGGCAGGGTTGTATCAAGATATAACTAGGTACTTGCACTAGTAATTATTCTGTGATATGATATGACTTAGATATTGTAACAGAATAAACAATTATGTAATAATGTATCATTTTTTACTTATTATTATTAGAAATGTTGATAGTTCTATTAACTACATATTCATTCTTATCAGAATATACCTAGTACCTCATTATTTGATTATAACTTAATAGATATTGCACTTTGATGAATAAAAGGTGCCTGTCTAAATTCCATGCTTAAATAATGAATGAAAAAGAAATGGCTACCTACGTAATAAAATGTCAGTATGTAGGTATTTTACGAGACTTGTCAGACCGAATGCTATGCAGTACCTTCTAGGTTTGTTCTTGGTACTCATAATTAAGAAAATAATAAAATTTGACAAAAACCTTACGTAAGTAGGTACTTTATCGTAAGCACACGGCGCGCGACTCATCGAGCGCACGCTTGGCACTCTACTCAATTAACCGCAATATTACGGCCGCAAAGTGTAGGTATAATATTTGTACTTGTTGCGGAGTGCGACTGGCCTGGTACAATGAAGATAATTAAAAAAACAATGGTCTAGGGTACTTAAAATAAGATACTAAACAAGAATAGAACATTTTTTTAAATTGTGTCCGTCTGTTTGTTAGTTTGTTTGTCTGTATGTTTGTTCGCGCATCACTTAAAACTACTGAAACGATTGCGATGCGATTCTCACTGTTGGATAGCTGAGGATTTGACTTAAAAACTGGTGTACTTGGTATCTCAATCCGATGCGTAGAAGCCGAGCAATCGATTAAAACTTAATGACGTCTGAAGGAATTTTGATCAAATGTTGGTATTTTAGATCTTGGCATAGTAGGTACATAGAGTTTCAACCTAGATAAATGACCACGAGTGCGAAGCCGCGGGCACAGCTAGTGTATTATAAAATGTTAATAAATTTAAAGAATGTCACACGGACATGTTCTTATTGTACCTAGATAACACTTCTTTGACCTAATTGGCATACAATCAAACGGAAAGATATCACGTATATTTAGAGGTTGATCGTATTATTATTAAGATACTTTGTTGAGTAAAACTCGTATCAAAATCTGCTCGCTAAAAATAACTAGTACTCATTTCCGTCGCTGAATGTGTTAGTGAATTAATTGTGTAAATTTAATATTAAACCTCGTATTTAAAATGATAGAATGCATGGTATTCTACTAAAACAATTTATTGTAATGACAATTGTCAGCAATTTTCGCAAAATGTTCGCTTTAACCTCTTAAAAGTGGTAGAAGCGGATATTTTTGTATATTGACTTTTTTTTTGTTTTCACAGAAAATGTCTTAATAAATATCGCTTATACCACATTTAAAATCCTTAAACTTGATGAAATTTGGAATGGAGATAGCTTAAACCCTAGAATAAAACATAAGATATTTATCCCGGAAAATTATAAGTTTCCAACTGGAAAACTGGAAAATGTTGATTACTCGCTGTAAGGAACGGTTGCCATGGAAACGAAATAATAACAAGTCTGTCAAAAAACATCAAGAGCGTTGGTGCTATACTTTTGCGTTGGTTTTTAATATCCTAGAAGAAGAAGAACATAGGATCCTTTTTGTCGCGATAAACTGTAGTCCGCGCGGACTTAGTCGCGGGCGGGAAATCTAGTTGTTGATAATTGTCATTACAATTGTTTTAGTACAATTGGGTCCCAGGACTAAAATGTCGGGTTTTTTTTTTGTTTATTTATACATATTTGAGCGAGAGATATACTGTAGGATCGATAGTGGGCGATCGGTTACTTGAGCGCTTCACAATCTGAAGGCTCCATTTGGATTGAATAATGCTCGCCGAACATATCGGCCCAATCACAAACTTGGAGAAACCAACCAAGTTAAAACTAGTGATTCTTAAGGCGCATACAATCCTAATTAGTAGTTGTGAAATAAGTGAAACCCGTGGAAGAAAACCGTAGTCATGACTCGCCTGTCTCAATAACAACTGAAAACAGATTGTACCGACGTATCAACAGTAACCGACAACAATGACGGTTATGCCATTAATAATAGTCGGCAGAGATATGAAAACGCATAGTTGGAATGTCATTATAGGCGTGAGGTCTAGCGTTAGACATTGTGTCAAACGTTACGTGATTATTTTCTTTATTTGCTAAGTTCGATTAAAACGGTTAGGAATGTTATCAATTTTATCATTCTCAAAGATGCTCAAGATACACTTTACATTTAATAAAACTTTATTTACAAAAAAAAGAGTTCGACTTAAGTTCTATGGTTAACATACAACGGACGAACGCTCAGGCATGACGACCATTTGGCACAACTCGAAACTGAACTGGCAAGGATAAGGTGTCGACCTGGGTAGCGTTCCTCATTATTAAGCTGACCGAGAGGTCGTGCAGGTATACGCACTGACGTCAGCACACTCGGATGATGCATTAGAAGAGATGTATGAAGACATCTCTTCAGATCTTCACAAGACCACGAAGACGCGCTTCAACGTTGTTATGGGGGATTTTAACGCTAAAGTGGGAGTATAGCGAATCGCGAGCTGGTCCACACGGTTAGGGAAGCAGGAATCACAGGGGGCAAATACTAGTCAACTTTTTAGAAAAAAAGGGTCTCTTCTTAATTAATTCGTTCCATAAGAAGCAGCCCCTAAGGAAGTGGACGTGGCAGAGCTCCGATACTGTGACAAAAAACGAGATTGACTTTATCATGACGGATAAAAGGCACATATTCAGAGATGTCTCTGTGGTCAACAGGTTTAATACCGGTAGTTACCACCGACTACTACGAAGCTCTCTGAGTATCAACTTTTAATTTGAAAAGATCCCATCTGATGAAGTCTACGCTCCTATCTAACCTGCTTCAAACCGTTGTGGGGTCGGATCAGTTCCAACTGCAACTGGAAAACCGATTTCTGCTCTGAAATCCGCAAATGACGTCGACGAGGCCCTACTACATGTGGTGGAAATCCTACGGGAAGAAGGGTCGAAGTTCTATCAGAGGTAGCGTACAGGTATGAAGTCCAAACTCTCGGCAGAGACTCTTCAGCTAATGGATGTGATAAGGGATGATGTACAGGCCACTTCGTCAGAGAAGCGGGTCCTCAATCGAAATATCAGCAAGCTAGTGCGATGGGACCTCCGATGCTCGAACACACGCCGTATTGAGAAGGCTATCGAGCCAAATCGGGGGACCAACGTTTTCGCCCAGCAATTGAGAAGGCCCCATCTGACGAAGCTAAACACATCATCTGGCAATACCGTCACCTCAAAGTCGGAGATTCTCGCCGAGATAGAGGACTTCTATGGCCGACTGTACGACTTAAATGCTCTGCGACCCAAACCCAGCAATGAGGATTCCCGAGACACGTTGACCTGCCACTACACCGACGATCTGCCGGAAGTCAGCCTAGGCGATATTGAGATAGGGCTATGTCGATCAAGCAGCTTAAAAATGAAAAAGCCCTAGGGGAAGACGGAGTTACTTCGGAACTTTTGAAAGCGGCTGGAAGACATGCGCTACGAGAGTACCAGAAGTAAGTACTCTGTTCTGAACGATGGTAGAACTCCAAAGGCGTGAAACGGAATCATGGTAGCTTTGTTTTTCAAAAAAGAAGATATAACGCTCCTTAAAAACTACATGCCTATCTCGCTTCTGAAACATTTCTACAAGCTGTTGACGAATCGTCTAGCGAGAATAGTTGATGAGTTTCAGCCTCCAAAGCAGGCTGGGTTTCGAGGAGGTTACGTAACCATGGACCACATCCACACAGTGCGGCAGGTTATACAGAAGATTGCAGAGTATAACCAGCTCCTTTTTTGCTTTTGTAGACTATGAGAAAACCTTTGACTCTGCCGAAATCTGGGCTGTTCTCAAATCCCTGCAGCGATGCCAAGTGGACTGGCGATATATCAAGGTGATGAGATGCTTGTATGATGCCACGACAATGTCCGCTCATGTCATGAACATGCAGACTAAACCTATCCAGCAGCGCAGGGGAGTGAGACAGGGGGATGTCATATCCCCGAAACTGTTCACTAACGCCCTGGAAGATATGTTTAAGACTCTGGACAGGAGAGGAACGGGCATTTATATAAATGGCGACTTTATCTCGCACCTCTGTTTTGCCATTGGATATTTTGATATATGATATTTTTTCTTATGGCGGAGTCGCTGCACGATCTCGATCAAATGCTGACCACCCTAGCTCACGCCTCTAGTCGTATCGGTCTCTGGATGAAAACGGATAAAACCAAAGTTATGTTCAACGACCTTATTACCCCGCAACCGATCGTCGTTGACAGTGTCCCCCTTGAAGTTGTTCAGGAATATGTTTACCTCGGGCAGATTATGCAATTGGGTAGGAACAACATCGAAAGGAAAGCCGATAGAAGGATTCAGTTGGGATGGGCAGCATTTGGTATACTTCGTCAGGTTTTCACGTCGTCCATACCACAGACGAAAGTTTGCATAAATTCTACCAGTTATGTGACCTACGGAGCCAAACCGAGTGACGGATGACTTGCGAAAGGCGACTGGTAGCGACTGGATGAGGAGAACCGAAGATGGGGCTCAGTGGCGTTCACAAGGAGATGCATACATCGTGCAGTGGACAAATACGGGCTGATAATGATGATGACTTGTAAAACACATGACGTACCGCAACTACCTACAGACAATATATTATTTTTCCCCATAGACAAAACTCAGCGTATTGTTATGTCATGCGTACCATTGAGGTGTTTCAGCCAGTTGAACAACAGTACTCAAAAACATTATTTCTTACCGGGATAAAAGGTATATTTATTTTAAAACAAATCTTTTTTAGCGAAGCGTGAGCGAATCGTCTCCGTTTCAGCATGGGCAAAAATTATTTCGTATGTGTGTCTGGCTGTCCAGCTGTTCTACTCTACAGTTCGCATTTCTCAACCGATCTAGACGAAACTTGGTATACAGGTTTAACGAGTTTTTATAATATTTAGTCGTCGGGGATTTTTGATTGGGGGGTAATTCCTCAAAAAAAGGGGGGTTGGCTACTGAATATCTCCGCCTTATTAGATCCTATTTCGAAGGTGTTTTTTTTTTAATTTAAAAGGCGGTAACTTTAAGTTGGTCTCATAAAATTTGGTGAAGATCTGATGAGGATCGTTGGCGTAATGAGCAGAATAGCTCCTCAAAATGTAGGAAGTTGCTCACTTTTAGGTTTCTACCAGTGAAATCAGCCCTTTACCTCTAGGTAGGGATTGTTGGAGCACCTTGGTTATTAATGTAAGCTTTACAGTTAGGTAACTAGATGGCGCTTCTGTGCACCTCTAGATTGTTTGCAAAAAAGAATGTGCTCGCGAGGTCTACAGCTCGCAGAGTCACTAGTTTTTACTATAGTCAACTTCCTTAAACCAACCAGCGCATTCTCACCGGAACTATGTCAAAGGAAAAATATACTACGCCAATAGAAGCGACACATATAGCCTTACCAGACGATCCGACTTGTTCTCGCTAAGCAGGACTTAATGCGAAAATCAAAAAAAACATTATAACAAAAGAAATATATGACACCGATTTTGATGCGTTTTTTCGGTTTGAAAGCAGATGTGATTGAGATGGTTCTTACCTATAATGGGGGGAAAGAGCGGTAGTTGAGCGAGGATCGTAGCTCCCAATCGAATGGACCGATTTTGATGCGGTTTTTTATTTTTGAAAGTTTATGTGGTTGAGATGGTTCTTTATCAGCTATAATAGGAGATGAGGTACGGGGTAGTATATTTTTTTATTTGTGTTTTTTATTATGCTACAGAGAAATAGAATCGTGCAGCCAACTGCTGGCGTCACTGGGCACGTGTCTCCACCACCTGCACACGCTCCTGTCGTGGGCGCCCCCAGGGGAGCTGTTCCCGACGGAACCCCACACTCCCGAGGAGCTGTTCTCGCAAGCAGACACCATCAACCAGTACTGCTTCTATGGGAGATGTCTAGGATTCCAAGTGAGTAAATTTTAAGGCGCTGTAAGTTCTTTCGTGTGCAAGTGAAGTGGGATAGATGATACAAAAAAAAACAATTCGTGTATTCCCGAGTAACCGAGTTAAAATTGCACAAATTAAAATATTTAATAACCCCTACCCTACTGCCCCCAATTATAGCTAAGAACCCTGTCGACCACATCACCTTTCATACAGAAAAAACCTGTATCAAAATTGGGAGTCCATTTTTTGGGAGCTAGTATGCCACAGACAGATACACCACAAACAAACACCCTAAATTTATATCACCCCACTCTTTTCGCGTCGAGGGTTAAAAACAAAGAAGTACAGGATGTTAACAAAAATAAAATAATTAACTCTTTTTATTGATATATTGCGGTTCTTTGACATCATTTAGTGATGGGATTCTCTTCTCATACGAGTCGATATTTTATCTATCTCATTTTTTTATCGTGTATTGTTACAAATTATGTTTCTAACTTTCCGGTTCATGAGACGTTTTGTTCAATTTTGATATGATTCGTGGGCTTTTAAATGTAGTTACTTAGGTATGTACAATGCACATATAAAAGTTCAAAACTAACAAAAAATTCTAGAAGTGGATAATATTGCCAAACTATTCATTATTTTACCTTACACACTTGACAAACGCTAGCTCATAGATAACATCTATGCGCTAGCGTTTGTCAAAATAATTTGCCCGACGTCTATCTCTACTCAGGATGAATACGATTACAAAACATATTGTCATTTACAAAATCAGTCTAGCTATTTCGGCTGCAGGCTGGACCTGACATACAAACACCTGTGCAATTATTATTCTGACTTTGAGTTTAGACGCGGTAGCAAGTAACCTAAGTATAATATCATGAGATCTAGAGCTCTTAAATGACTAATAGTAACACCACAGCTTCTTCACATTTGGCGACAAAACACACTTGTGTAAACTAATGAACTAAAGATGTAGTAAATATGCCGGCATAGTTTGTTATTAGTCATCGTAGAAGGCTATCAGTATTTGAAAATTGTCATGTCGATTGAATAGAAACTGCGGCACTAATCTGCCTATTATAACATACTAGCTTTCCCGCCCGCGACTTCGTCCGCGCGGACTACTGTTTATCGCGAAAAAAAAGCATCCTGTTTTCTTCTAGGATATTAAAAACTAATGCAAAAGTAGGTAAAGCACCCAATGCTCTTGATGTTGTTTGACAGACTTGTTATTTCGTTTCCATGGCATCCACAGAGCATTCTGTGATGGCAACCGTTCCTTACAGTGAATAATCAACATTTTCCAGTTTTCCCGCGGAAACTATCCGGGATAAAAAGTATGTATAATCCTATGTTTTATTCTAGGGTATAAGCTGTCTCCATTCTAAATTTCATCAAAATCCGTCCAGCCGTTATCGCGCGAAAGCTCCCCAAATAAACAAACAAACATACAACGTTTCACTTTTATATATTGGTATGGATGATGTTATTATAGAAGAAATACTCTCCGCCAAGGTCATACCAATTTGCATATTAATAGAGTGATATTAATCTAACAGCTAGACGTTCATACTTCGAAATATTTTTCTTTTGAAACAATATATCTAACAAAGAAACTACATTTAATTATTTAACTTGGATTACACAGCATAAAAAACTAGTTAAATATACATAGTTGCATTATATGCTAAACATAAGCCAGATTTAATCATCATTATATAAGCTGAACAGATAATGATAGTCATAAACATAGGTAAGTAAATAATTGAAGTATGTAGGTAGGTACGTTAATAATTATAGAACTAGAAGACAGATTTTGATAAATTGAGCAATTTGAGATCAAATCTGTAGGTTTACTAAATATTTTTTCACCTCACAATCTCGGAAAGATTCTGTTTAACATTCGAAATCTGAGTGCAAAATTGCATTTTACCCGCTAGCGTGGAAAGAGTGTTTAAAATTCGAACCTTTCTATTTAATAATTTTCTATACCGACAATTCACTGAAAAATGAAAATACTTTATTACTAATTTATATTATATTATTATCTGTTCGATTCTACTCTACTTGACTCTATTCGTCTCTAATCGCCTCTTTTTGGCTCTACTCGACTCTAATCGACATTACTCGAATCTACTCGACTCTAATGAACTCTACTCGACTCTAATCGACTCTACTCAACTCTACTCGACTCTAATCGACTCTACTCGACTCTATTCGACACTACTTGACTTTACGCAACTACTCGACTCTACTCCACTCTACTCGACTCTATTCGTCTCTTTTCATTTTCAATTATATTCTACTCTGTTCTACTCTATCCTACTGTGTTCTACTTTGTTCTACTCTATTCTACTCTTTTCTACTCTGTTCTACTGTATTCTACTCTATTCTAGTCTGTTCTATTCTGTTCTACTCTGTTATACTGTATTCTACTCTATTCTACTGTGTTCTACTCTGTTCTACTCTATTCTACTCTGTTCTATTCTGTTCTACTCTATTCTATTAAACACTATTCGACTCTTTTCGAATCTATTCTATTCGATTCTGTTCGACTCTATTCTATTATGTTTACACATCTGCCAGGCATCCCGCGACGGCCCATTTTTTATTATTATGATTATAAACACTAATTTAATATATTATTTTAGCTGTTTTTCTTGCACCTAGCATTTTCCTCGCTGTAGTGAGGTGAAAAGTTTTGTGTTGCGCACGGCAGCAAAGTTATTTGGCGTCTCGTACTTTTGAAACCCTCGCTATGCTCAGGATTCAATACAAGTACTCTCGCCAAAAAAACACTTTGCAGCCTTGCATAACAAATAACTATTTTGTATAATATAAAATAATGACATGAATATATTTATATGTTAGGTTTATAAGGTGTGTGTGAGAGTGTTTATAGATATACTAGCTGTGCCCGCGGCTTTGCTCGCGTGGTTATGTCATTTAAAAGTAGTCCATACATGTTATTCCAGGACCAAAAACTACATTCCTTTCTAATTCTTTCAGCCGTCAAATAGATTTGTATCGATTGCTCGGCTTTTACTGATCAGATTGAGATACCAAGTACACCAGTTTTAAGTCAAACCCTAAGCTATCTATCAATGAAAACCGCATTGCAATCGGTCCAGTAGACTATACCATTTTTGTCTTATATATCTTCATTGTACAGACATTTTCGTTTTTGCTTTATTATAAGTATAGTTTTTTTTGTTTTGACCCTACTAGATTCATTATGATTAACAATCAATAATTATGTCCTAAAAAACCCGTAGTTGTCGGTAAGTCCGTAGGACGCTCCTAGTTGTTAATATATATTTTGTAGGTTTGGTTGGATCACCACAGCTAGTTTATACTAGTTGTTTACCACGAACTTATTTTATTCTCGTTTTTACTTCCAACTCAAAAACGACGAAGCCTGTATACCCGTAGTTTTGAAATGTTCAAAGCCCTTTCATATGACACCCGATTTAACCTTTCGATTGTCTCATTTTGTATTTTTTAACCTTATTAAGACTGTTTTTGTACTTTTAGTCCCTAATCTCATCTCAATCAGGGCCACAGAATAAATAATAGTACTACCAGGGCTTCGAATATCGTAAAAAAACTATCGCACAAAGTTGGTTTAAAGTTTGCCCAAAAATAAAGATATAAAATTAACGTTGATCTTCAAAAGGCACAGCGATATATCCGAATAGCACTCGGTACTGGTTTCGATTTCCGAGAAATTATGTGGTCGGATACGGCCCCGATGTACGCGGAGCAGCGCGTACGCTTTTATTTTTTTATATTTGCATTCTGCTCGCTCATACATCACCTGAGGATCGCTCGGGTTCGCTAGTCACCACTCCACACAACTTTATTTTTGTTAGATATAATAACGATATTGTAGTATCGACTTTGCATAACGGTAATTATAACAATTGGGCATCGGGATTCTGAATTCAACAACCCCGAAACCAAGGAATAAATAAAAGCACAAGTACCCGAACCGATTTAGATTACAATAATTATGACCTAAATCGGTTGGGGTGCTTGACGGATCGCGTGATCTGATCGTTCGTAGCAAAGGAACCGATCGCGGTGAGTCAAATCTTCTGATATCGCGATCGGTTTCCATTCAGAATTTATCAAACATTTATCCTTTCCTGTTCGCTAACCAACTGGTCGCGGTTGGGGTTAGGTTTTGTAAAATAGTCAATATTGCTATTTTTACGTAGGTAGTGTTATTAATTATTAACTAAACCTACCCATGAAGGTCGGACCAATAACGCGCTACGGTTGGAAAATTACTATCGCAGAAACGTACATTCATACAAGCGACGGTTCGTACAAATTACTATCGCAGAAACGTACATTCATACAAGCGACGGTTCGTACAAATTGACGATCTGCTGTTAGTTTGTTTATTTGTCGTATGAGGTAGTGCTGGCCTCTGATGTCAGAGTTTGTCAAACCGCCCGAGGGCCTCTGACATGGCTTAACGACTTCTATTAATCAATAACAGCCGGGACCGACAGCTTAACGTGCCCTTCGAAGCACGGAGCGATGGAAAACCGCACATAACTCAGAAAAGTCATTGGTGGGAAGCCTAGGTTTTGAACCCGGTATCTTTTGGATTCTAAATTGCACTATAGAACCGTTAGGCCACCATCGATCTGCTTATAAATATTTACATACTAGTTTTCCCGCCCGCGACTTCGTCCGCGCGGACTACTGTTTATCGCGAAAAAAAAGCATCCTATTTTCTTCTAGGATATTAAAAACCAATGCAAAAGTAGGTATAGCACCCAATACTCTTGATGTTTTTTGACAGACTTGTTATTTCGTTCCCATGTCAACCACATACCATTCTGTGATGGCAACCGTTCCTTACAGTGAGTAATCAACGTTTTCCCACGGAAACTTTCATTTTTCCAGGATAAAAAGTATCCTATGTTTAAAAAGTATTCTAGGGTATAAGCTGTCTCTATTCTAAATTTCATCAAAATCCGTCCAGTCGTTATCGCGTGAAAGCTCCACTAACAAACAAACAGACAGCGTTTCACTTTTATATATTGGTTTTATATACTCATCAATAGCCGGCCCTGTTTAATTAGCTTTGCCAATAAGCAAATCCGAAGGCATTCGTCTTGACACACTTAGATGCCCTTAAACAGCATCCTACAACTTTCCTTGCAGTTCCTGCCGTCCATGCGCGGCATACTGAAAGGCATATCAATATGCATGGCGGGGTTCTCTGAGGCCTACTACTGCCACGGCAACGTGATCAGCTCCGTGTGGACTGGAGGACAATACCTGATCGACCCGGAGATGAGGGCGAGAAGAATCGTCAATATATCGCAGTCAGCCAGTATAGAATTCTGTAAGGCGTTTTGGTTTTTAGCCGAGAGTGGTAAGTTATTTTTTACCCCTTTTTTATTAAGACACTTTCGTGTTTATCTGTCTATCTGTCGTTCCGGGTGGAATCTTGCAACTTAAATTTCGAGCACTTCCCGGTCAGCTATCCGGCTAAAAATTTTAAGGGTAGATCACAACTCGATGACAAAGCATTTAAATAATTAAATTAAATGTGGTTTTTAGATACAAGGTAAATTAATTAGTTTGTTTTGAGTGTTGTGTGGGTCAAATCTTAGTACAATAACTTTCTACGGAGTTGAATTTTTACATGTTGGTTCAGTTCCGATGACAATACATTTTATGGTAAGTATGACCTGACTCGACATCCAGGAATAGCTTCAGATAAAGGAACTGTTCAATGGGCAACAGCACAGACAAGAAATTTTGTGTACGCATTCTGTTATGATGGCTGGTTTTAAGTTTTATTAAGACATGGTTGCTACACTCAGTGTTGGGCCCTGACCTGTCTTGGGAACTCCTCAACGGTTAACTTCACAGACAGGAAATGCTGTATACGCATTAAATTTTTATAGCCCCTTCTAAGTTTCACCATTACAGGGCTACTGCATAAACGTTTTTTTTTATTAAATATTTTTTAATAACTTTGTTTCTATACCTAGGTCTACGAATAAGTAATAAGTCAGGAAACGTAACAGCGTTAATTAAATGACCCAACAAAAGTCGTGCCCAAGTAGGTGGGGCTTAAAAGTCGTGTCCAGCGCGTCATCAGTCGTACATTTTTCATGCAAGCGAGCACACGTCATATCTTCGCGTACGTTTTAATTTTATCATTGTGAATAATCATGCCAGCATGTGTTGTGAAGTGGTGCAGGAGCCATTCAAGATTAAAATGTCCAGGGATCACTTTTCACTAGTAGTAGTTGCAAAATTATAATTATATTCAAAGACGTTCAAATACATTATTAAACCGCGATGGTCAATACTATGCAAAATGAAGTCAGTCAATTTTTGCACTAAAGTTTAATTTCTACTCGATGAAATTTTGAAATTAAGCTGTTATTTTTTTCACGCAGATGATTCATACCTAAGAAACGTCAACATATTTAGGAGAATAGTAAACAAAATGAGCAAATAAACAATAATGAACGATTACAGTTGGTATGTAATATAGGTTCGGCTTTTTCGACTCATGGGAATAACAATAGCATTAAAAAAACAGTTCATAGTTTGATCGAATTAAAGCACGTTTAATTTTTCAGGCTACTGAAAATTCACCTTCTGGAAATTTTGAAGTGTGTGATTTACCTGAGTTGCTCAAAAAAAACAAATAATACAAACCCTCAAGGAATAAGGCACAAAAACTTGTAAGATTTCACTATTATTTTTTGCACTTAATATTTAGGTTTGATAGGAATTTTTGTTTTAGCTGTATATGTGTATCTATTTCAATTAGAGACAGTCTTTCATAGATTTGAAACTGATCTTCAATAAGGTTATTTTCAGGAGAATAATATCAACACTGAATGTAATGACGTTATTATTCACCTGAAAACAACACCGTCATTACATTCAGTGTTGATATTATTCTCCTGAAAATAACCTTACCAACCAAGAAAAAGAACCAAGAAAAATAAAATTAAAAAATAATCTTATTTCAACCGAAGTCTTTAGTTTTGAAGAAAGAGGATCATGCGTTATGCCGATAAATATACAATCGTCAGATATTGAATCTGCTCTGAATACTCCTAAAACACACATTTTAAAGCAAAAACTAAGAAAAAAACTATTTTGGCAGTATAACGACTATCACAGATCAGAAATCTACAACGCCCAAATAAAAGATTAACTATGAAGAATATTTCACTTAAAATATTTTATCCCAATTGAAGAAAAATGGATTTGGCGATACTACAGAAAATACTGCATTGAATGATTTTTCGGAGGATATAGTTTTAGCCCTTAAAAGGAAAAAGTCAAAAGTTGCTTTGATCTTTGATGGCTGTGCATCTAACATCGCTACGGCTAAGATGTTGGGTTGCAAATTTTGAAGACACAAACAATTCAAAATCGTTTTTTGACCACCCATCTACCGGAGACCCAGTAGTTGTAATATTAGATCCATTTCATATGGTGAAACTTGTGCGTAACACATTAGAGGAAAAATACACTCGTAGAAAAAACAAGAAAAAAAATTGAGTGGGCACATTTGCAGAAACTGAAAAATGTTCAAGATATCGTTGGATTGCATTTTGGGAATAAATTGTCAAATCGGCATCTATACTTCCGAAATAATATCATGAACGTGAAACTAGCGATTCAAACCTTAAGTCAAAGTGTAGCTGATGCGATTAAGTTTGGTTCGCAACAGTTAAACATGCCTGATTTTCAAGAAACAGATGCAACTGTTAGTTTTTAAACAACCTTTTCGACATACTAAATTCAAGACCGACCGATACGGGATTAAACACCCTTTTTCAGTGGTAGAAAAAGAAAAACTACATGACGTTTTGGATCAAAGCGAAAAATATATTAAAGGTCTCTAAATCAATGTGCAAAAAAACTCGAACAGTAAATGGACAAAGAGTAACAGTATATACTAACTCTTTGAAACCAGTGACCAAAACTCAGTCCAAAACTGGACTTCTAGGACTCCTCATATGTATTTCAAGTTTTAAATAACTTTTTGCACGGCTAGTAGAGTTACAAATATAGAAATTTATTTAACCATATTAAGCCAAGATCATATTGAGTTGTTTTTGGAGTGATCCGCAACCACGGCCGTTGCAACAATAACCCAAACGCCTGACAGTTTATGGAAATATATAAAAATAATTTACTGAACTTGAACGTCAGCTCTAAATTCACAGGCTGACAGGAGGACATTCCGTTTTAAATTTCTCAGAATCCGTCTTCACTACATTGCGAAGAAAGATTCTCTTTTAATGTCTTCTGGACAAAAACTTAATAAATTAATTATATTTCGTGGGACAAAGAATTTAATGAATTGTAAAAAGTGAGCCAAAAAAAAACATTGTATATTGTTTTATTACTGACTTGGTCCGGTCCACTTATTGCATAACATCGTCCACGCCGCTATGACTCAGCTGTCATAGCAGTCATTGCATTACGCGCGTGAACCAATCCCTGCTTTCGTTCTGAATTTAAACCAATCACCAAGCATGTCTATTTGTAACCTCGGAAGTGATTCGTACTTTGAATCTTACGTCGTTTTGGTTTGAAGTAGGGACACTTTTATTGTGACATTTGTTCTGAATTAGAGTTCCTGACTTATTATTTATTCGTAGACCTAGGTACATTAGGCCAGGAGTTCAGGCCTCTCTTTGTTTACACCAGCCTTTCCGGCCCTTCGCTAATCTCATCCATTGCACAGTCAGGGCTCAGTAGTCCAATAGTAGTAAGTAGTAATCCTTGCTTTCCGTCTGTCTGTCTGTCCGTCTATCCAGTCTCTCATATCATAACTTCTAGAATTATAATTCAAAATGCATGTCTTTTCATGACTATATCTCCTCTCTTATAATACATGACATAGAAACTAGTAATCACCCCTACTAGTTGAACGTGAAAACCTTTCTAGTTTGTTTATCTTATAAAGGTAGTGCTGGCCTCTTGTGTCAGAGTTTGTCAGGCCGCCCTGAGGGCCTCTGACATGACTTAACAATAACAGCCGGGACCGACAGCTTAACTTACCCTCCGAAGCACGGAGCGATGGAAAACCGCACATAACTTAGAAAAGTAATTGGTGCGGTTCATAGGACCAAATCCATTATTGTTGGATTCTAATTTGCATCGGAGTACTATTATTTATTCTGTAGTTGCACTATTGAACCTTTAAGGTTACCATCGCTTTCTTTCACCTTTTTTATCTTTCTAGTATGAAGGAAAACTAGGACCACGGGACCCTTCACTAGGCACTTCAACACGCTCTTAGCCTCTTTCGTCTTTTACAATATTAGTAAAACCTGCCTACGGTGTATCTGTGTGTATGGTAAACAATCATTTGTTTGTTACCTACCTAAAGGGTAGTAACCTAAAGGGTAGTTACTAGTGTATGTTTAAATTAATCAGGTACTAATCGCAATAAAAGTCCTGAAATTGTCTACATTATATTATGTAAACCTCACCATATATGTATGTATGTATGTATGTGAGTTATTTATTTCACCACAACTTTTAAATGCCCGAACAGATTTAGACGTATGGGGTATCGTTAGAATCCTTACATCCCCCCGAGTAACATAGGCTATACTTTTTTGAAATACTGCCAATTTGGCGGCAGTATGTGGTTCCATTTAAAAAGGCGAAATAATATTTTTTCTTCCAATTTTACAATATGGGTATCAAATTGAAGGCCTTGATAAGCACATTCCAACAATATAATAATTTATTGGCTTAAGTTCTTTTTTGGCAGGAAAGGCGTGTTTTTTTAGCTTATAGGCTTGTTATTACGAAGAAGATTGCTCTGAAAATATGGTTAAAAAGTGTCTTGTTTTACTTAATCGAAATTGTTTTGGCACTCAATGCTTTTTCACATTTATACAAGACAAAAATCAGTGTAATTGACTTCAAAAGGTGGTTCGCATTACGACTGTTTTTTTTTTATAAATTACTTTATTACCCGCCCGCGACTTCGTCCGCGTGGACTGCAGTTTATCGCGAAAAAAGCATCCTACTTACGTTCTTCTAGGATATTAAAAACCAATGCAAAAGTAGACTTAGACTTCTTGGTTATGGCCTCCGTGACTTGTTGACTTAATCTATGGCACCAACGCTCTTGATGATTTTTGGCGGACTTGTTATTTCGTTTCCATGGCAACCGTTCCTTACAGCGAGTATTCAACATGTTCTAGTTTTCCCGTGGAAACTTCCACGGAATTCGTGGAATTTTCCGGGATAAAAAGTATCGTATGTTTTATTCTAGGGTATAAGCTATCTCCATTCCAAATTTCATCGAAATCCGTCCAGCGGTTATCGCGTGAAAGCTCCCCAGACAAACAAACAAACAACGTTGCACTTTTATATATTGGTATGGATTTTCCCTCATGTGTTCAGGATTTATTTCAAAGGGTGTTCTAGGATGGTTCCATATAAATTTCATCAAAATGGGTACAGTAGTTCTATTTTTTGTATGTTTTGTATACTTAAAAGAGTTAATTAGCAGTTGATTGTTCGTAGTACGTTTTATTTTTCATGAATAATGGGCAAGACTAAATTTTGAGTCTAACTGAATCCATGCGTTTTAGAAATTTAGCTTGTATGTGTCCCTTTGACTTGTCTATCAGATCTAATGTTATTCCAGGACCAAAAGTACCTAAAAAAGTAAGTCATTTCTTCAAAATTCATTCAGTCGTCAAATAGTCTTTTATCGATGCTCGGCTTCTGCCTATCGGATTGAAGTGAGATACAAAGTATACCTTAGATTTTAAGTCAAAATCTAAGCTATCCGACACTGTAAACCTCATTTCAATCAGTGCAGTAGCTTTTAAGTAATACTTGTACATACAGACAGTCATTTTTTAAATGTTAGATTGTTCAGTAGCATATTTTAAGTTCCCTATACCATTTTTTCATTATCATTGTTGTACAGACTTTTTGTTATTGACTGCTTTATTAATAACTAGCTTAAAAGATAAAAAAATACGCCGGCCCTGTCAAAAAATAATGTATGCCAATAAATTATATATTGTTGGAATGCGCTCATCAAGGTCTTCAATTTGATACCCATAGAGTAAAAAACTTTTTTATCAAATGTGACATACATTTTTTCCTAGCCTATTTTACTCGCGGGGATGTAAGGATTCTAACGATACCGATACCATACGTCTAAATCTGTTCAGGCATTTAAAAGTTATGGTGGAATAAAGAAACTCATTTACATACAAACATACATGAATCCTTAAAACATTACACTCTTTTTTTTAGCAGTCGTGTAAATATAGATTTTACATTACAGAAATAATGAAGCGAGTGCCAAGCCTGATGTCTTCCACCGTAGCGGTGAACAAACTGATCATGATACCGCCAGAGCCCCTGACGGTGCTGAAGAAGGACGGCGCGGAGACGACGGTGCTGCCCCCCACGGCGCACATAGGCCTGCAGCCGCTGAACGTGAGGCTTATCAGCGTCAACAAGAGGTGTGGTATGGTTAGTGGGAAATAATATTTTTTTTAGATCGTGTCTCTGTTGTTGTAGACGCAATTTATAATACCTGCACGATAATGACATTTTTTTTTAACTATTTGATTTTAAGCAGTGATATCTGCTTAGCGAAAAAATATACACTGACGGACACATAAACTGCATCAAAGTACAAGACGACTTTGAAATAAATATTTTAACCAAGTATGCAAATTTTTCATACAAATTGAAATTGAATACTATAGATTGGTTCGTTAACTTTGGAACAGCGTATATCCTCAAGTTTAAGTTTGGTTACTGGAAACGTCCATTCAATTTTATTTTAACAAAAACGAAAAATGGTACAAAAAGTGGTTTAATTAAAAAGTTGGTTTTAACTATTTTAAAAAAGTTTAACCATACGTTATTTTTTCTTTTTATAAGGTGTGTTACCTCCACATGTCCTTATTACTGATTGTTATCGGTTCCGCATATACCTGTTTGGGGTTATTAAACGGTCTTGCGGAATATAGTCCCATTCTTGTGAAATTGCTATGTGCTGCCACTGTTGTGGGCACAGGATTTCGGTGTATTCCCTCTGTCCCCATTGCCCGTTTCCCCATTAATGGGGACAGTGGGAATTTAATAATAATAATAAGTTTATTAACCAAATAAGGTGGATATACAATGATAGGCAGCGGCCCCACACTAGGCTCTAGGCCCCTGTCGTGGAAGCCTGGTCTGAATTCCATAACACAATTTAATTTAATGAAGGCATCCCTTCCTGGCAATAAACATTACTGATCTAATTTATAATTATGAAATAACAAAATTTTAAATATATATATATATATATATATATATGTGATCTTAACTTAAGTGTCAACGTAAGGGGAAATGTATTGTGTATAAGGGTATGAGGGGGTGAGTATGTGTACGCATGTTTTAATAAAATAATTTAAAAAAGTTCTCGTTGTTCCCATTACCCTTTCCCCATAAATGGGGACAGTGGGAATTGAAGACATTAAATAAAAAATGCACGAATAGTAAAACTACTTTTAGCAATGTCTTATGGAAAAATCCGAAAACCGTAAATTTGTAGATATTTTTTATATTTATATTTTGTACGGAACCCTCGGTGCGCGAGTCCGACTTGCACTTGGGCTGTTTTTTTTAAATACTGTAAATGGGTATATGATCGATCTCTAAAGGGCCGGTTCCTACAACTTAAAACGAACCTTTTTGCTTACTGCCTCAGCTTTTGACACAAACTCTAAAAAAATTACAGCAATCTCCTCGTCCATTTTCTTCCAGTCAATTTTCGCAGGTCGTCATTCCACCTGGCCACACGTTGTACTACACTACGTTTGCCTAAACGTAGTCTCCACTCGAGAACTCGTCTACCCCAACGGTTATCGGTTTTTATAGAAATATGACCAGCCCAATGCCACTAGCTTGCTTATCCTTAGAGCTATGTCGGTCACATTGGTTTTCCGTCGGATATCTTCATTACGAATCTTGTCTTAATAAAAGGTAAACAAAAAGGGGTGCTAAATGGGCCTTATCTCAGCATTAAGCTGTAATTTAGAATTTTAGGAACTGTATTATGTCCCCAACTATTGGTTTTGAGTTAAACATCACCAATATATTATAAGTAACGTGTTATTCCAGGCTGGTGAAGGCTCGTCATCTCTGCCGCCATCAGACGGCATCATATTCCACTGCCACGGCGGCGGCTTCGTGGCCCAAAGCTCCAAGTCTCACGAGACCTACCTCCGGGACTGGGCAGCCAAACTCAACGTTCCTATACTGTCGGTAGACTACAGTCTGGCGCCCCAAGCGCCCTTTCCGAGGGCGTTGGAAGAGGTGTTCTATGCATACTGTTGGATGTTAGACCATTTTAAAGAGATTGGCACCACTGGTAAGTTTTGTCTTAGTTTTTCTCGTTATCGTCATCAGCCGGGTGTGCACTGCTGCACATAGACCAACTAGCAATGTTTGCTGTTTGACCATCATAAGTAGGGTTGTGTTTGACCATCATAAGTTCGGTTTAGTTTGACCACCATAAGTGGGGTTATGTTTCACCGTCATAAGTAGGGTTTTGATTGACCATCATAAGTGGGGTTTATTTTGACCACCATAAGTGGGGTTTCGTTTGACCACCATAAGTGGGGTTTTTATTGACCATCATAAGTGGGGTTTTGATTAACAGCAATACCCCACTTATTGGGGTACCTACTTGGGATTGATTGTGGGGTTGTGTTAGTTATATATCACCATCATAGGTGGGGTTTTGTTTGAATTTCATAAGTGGGATTTTATTTGACCATGATAAGTGGTATTTTGTTTGATTTCATAAGTGGGGGTTTGTTTGACCATCATAAGTGGGGTTTTGCTTGACCATCATAAGTGGGGTTATCTTGACCAACATAAGTGGGGTTTTGCCATAACCACCGCGCTTTGCAGGCTTCTTAGTCATTGCTCATCAAATTTGCTTCATCAAGTTTTTATTAAATCTGTTTGAAATCGTGTCTTAGTTCATTGAATCAAATTGTTCAGATTGCACAGCAAAACTCAGTTTTCCAATTATGTTGTTCTTTTTAGTCCGTATTGAAAACATAAATTAATAATAAACACTTGTTAGTGTCCCAAACCTGCTTCTTACAGTATTCTTACGGAATCATTTGGTTTCCGTCCGTCATTCTGTTATGGCCGTTTTTTTTTTTAACCCACTAAAATATACCAATCGTTTTTACATAATGGCGTAAATTATGTTGGCACAAACAACGTAGTCAACTCTAGTCAAATAGTCTCTAGTCAAATTTTAGGTTAGTCCTGTCAATTGCGAACCTCACAAAGATATAAGGAATCGCAATTTCGAATTTTAGATGGTTTGACTAAAG
Organism: Alsophila aescularia; assembly: GCA_946251855.1. Lineage (NCBI taxonomy): Eukaryota > Metazoa > Arthropoda > Insecta > Lepidoptera > Geometridae > Alsophila > Alsophila aescularia. The sequence goes on along the minus strand of OX276381.1, from coordinate 49,171,633 downwards.
TCCTGTCCAAAAATTGGTTGTCACAAGGTTTGAAACCTTCGCCTTCGTAAGATTTATGCTCGTAAATAACAATAATTTTGGAGATGTCTTATTAAGTTTAAGGTTCACATTTTGCCAACGACATCAATACCAGTGAAGTAAAACTTTCACAATGGCTGTACAGGTAGACGCATAGTGTTTGCCGGAGACTCAGCCGGAGCCAACCTCGTGGCGGCCTGCACTCTCAAGATCCTCAACATGGGTCTGCGGGCTCCTGAGGGCATGTTCCTCGCGTACGCGCCCTTGAATGTGAGCTTCGTGCCGAGCCCAGCGAGACTGCTATGCCTCATGGACCCCATACTGCCGTTTGGGTTCATGATGAGGTGCTTGAAAGGTCAGTTAAGACTTTGAAATCATTCCGTCTTAAACTAAGGAAACGTTACTCTGGCGTACGCCCCCTTATTTATCAGCTCTTTCCCAGCCCAACGAAAATGCTGTGCCTCATGGACCCCATACTGCCGTTTGGGTTCATGATGAGGTGTTTGAAAGATCAGTTCAGACTTTGAAATCATTCCGTCTTAAACTAAGGAAACGTTACTCTGGCGTACGCCCCCTTATTTATCAGCTCTTTCCCAGCCCAACGAAAATGCTGTGCCTCATGGACCCCATACTGCCGTTTGGGTTCATGATGAGGTGTTTGAAAGATCAGTTGTAACTTTGAACTCATTCCGATTAAACCTTAGGATATGTTCCTCGCGCGTACGCCCCCTTGTGGACCCCATACTGCTTTTCGGTTTCTTTAATGTGAGCCCAAACTTTGATATCATTCAGTCTTATTATGGTGGTGGAAGGTTTTATCGGCGTAATCAAGAAATTATGGTATTCGCATTGTTTATCCCTCAAATTGGTAGGACTTGCCGGTTACCTAATGGATTTCTGTACAGATTATGATATTATTATTTTTAACAGGGTAGCCTTTAAGAGTTTTTCTTCAAAATTAGTTGGCTGGACCGATTTTGACCGGCCTTTCTTTTACTGACTAGAGTAGGAACCAATCTTTATGGCGGCTGAGAAGTTGGCGCAAGGCGCTGCGCAATAGCTAATTTTAGGTGTAAGCGGGCTTTGGAGAGGTGAGAGGCCGGGGCACAACCTCCCGCTAGCCCACCGCATCCCGCGCGGGCTCGCCGCGGTTGTGCTTGTGTGCACGATACATCCGTACGCTGCACACATGCATGCGATTCTGTTCAAGTACAGTTCTAGTTAGTTATTTTAAAGTTGTTTGTTACCAACCAATACAATCCACCAACAAGATATCATATATTCCGATATTAATATTATTGTGTTGACGTATGTTAACATAATTTCATGATTGGTTAAAAAATAATCAATAGGTTAAAGCGTTAAGTGTCGACGCTAATTTAGCTACTAGACACAGCTATAGGTATAACATACATATATACATACGTATATTTGCATGTGACATGTAAGTAAGTATGGTTTATGTAGTTTATTAAATATGTATGTAGGTAAATTCATTTTTATTTTGCATGATTTATTGTATTGTTTTGCACCACCGTCCTTTTTTAATTCTTAATTTCTGTCCATCCAAAGGTTGTCTGGAAAAGATTGCTTTTAGCGATAAGACCACCCGTTTTGCCTATTTTTATATTAAATTCTTGTATATTTGTTCCATAATTCTGGTGTAATAAATTGTTTCTTATTATTAGCATGTTCTACAAGTAGGTAGTAAAAAAATTACTCTAACAATTGCGAACCTTACTGTACCAGCGCGAAGTAACACTCGCAGCGCGGTTCACAGCCGCCATTAAGATTGGTTCCTACTATACTTAGGCTACTGTTATTTTTACAAAGAATTATGGTTTCGCGCAAAAAAACCCTACTATGCGGGCAAAGCCGCGGGTACAGCGTATATATAAAAATTCCGTGAAAAAAACTGATGGTGAAAACCGCATTAAAATCCGTTGCGTAGTTTAAAAGATTAAGTGTTACAGAGAAACGGCGGAAAGCGACTTTGTTTTATACTATGTACGAGGGGAGTTCAATGTATTCTCGGTATAGGCATGAAAGAATAAGCAGAAAATTCTGAATAAAATTTATTTTTCAATGTAGTCCCCTAGGATCTGAACACACTTATTTGTCCTGGAAAATAACTTTTCAATACCCTCAAAAATTTTTTTTTGAAAAATGATCGTTAATTGCTGCCTTTAACTCTTCATCGTCGGAAAAATGCTTGCCTCGAAGTTCTTTGTTAAGATTTGGGAACAGAAAGTAATCACTAGGGGCTAGGTCCGGGCTGTAGGGTGGATCATTTCTTCGTGAATTACTTCAAGGAAAGACTCAATCTTTCCTACTTCAAGGAAAGACTCAATCTTTCCTACTTCAAGGAAAGACTCACTCTTTCCCTGTTTTGTGAGGAATTTTATCACAGCGCGATGCTCGATTTTTTTCAACATTGTCTTATCAGTCATCGTAGTTGCCTTTCCGAAATGATATTTTGAATACTAATGGCGACAATCAAATAAAATTTTGTATTTATACCCTCAATGAGTGTCATAAACTAATGAGATAATTTTTTTTTTTTTAATTATATTATGAGGGCATCATTAGTATATTACCCCGATACCGAGAATACATTGAACGCCCCTCGTATTGACATATAATATAAATAATAGATAATGTATCTATGGTATTGATAAAATAAAATCGTATCCTACCCAAAATGTACGCACGGTTGACCACTTCTTTTCGACGAATTGTCCTCACTATATCAAATATAAATAAAACGGCTAAAAACTCACGAAATATAAGATCGGAACGGATGACGAGTTTTTTTACATTGGTATACTTTATGGACCAAAGAGTGACGTAGGCTCTTCATCATCATCAATATCCACTGCGGTGCAACCGCGAGGCGCAGCTAGTACTTCATATTTCACATAAAACTTGTCTGTTTTTCTAACTTATACATTAATTCAAACATGTTTCAGCCTACGCCAGTCCAAGCAATAATCCAAAAGGGAAAGATGACAAACAAAATGGCCCACAAAATCCACTATCGAGTGCGACGACGCCTGTGGACAGCAATGGGTTCCTCAAAGTCAGTCCGTCACAAGGTAAGAACAAGTTCTAAACAACACTGCTTTGCTGAAAACACTATAGCCCTAATACTCACGCGGCCTAATCACCACCGCCGCGCCGCGTGCCGCCTCAACGCCGCGCGCCGCCACCCGCGCCATTTTTGGCGTGGTTAAACATTTGGAATCAGCTTATTTACAGTTCGATTGGGATGAAAAAAATTACGAACAAGTTTACAATTTACGTTACCCTAAGATACTTCATTTTCGTGTAGTTTTTTTATCATGTACACATTGACTCTAACACCTGGAATTGCCCATAATACTTCAGTCTTTGAGTGGCACCCAGCATCACGTCACGTGTTGGAGCCCGGCTAGTACAAACGTACCACAAAAAGCGTCTCCACAAGTTCGATCTGGAACGCGTATCGCGGCGAACGTGTGCCGCTGCTGACTGACTGATTGTACTGATCGATCTGCTGATTACTCGGGCGACCGGGGCTATGTTCCGCGCGCGTCTTGCCTTTGTCGGTGCCGCGCCGCCTGCCTTTGTCGGGTGCTGCCAGTTTTTGTCGGGCGCCGCCGCCGGCTTTTACTAATATTACTACGCGGCCTATTACTACGCGGCCGGCGCGTAGTATGCGTGAAAGAGGCAATACACGCGACAGAGCTTCATTAGTATGTATCGCTTTTGATAAACTATTTTTATATATTATAAATAAAAAAAAATTGACCTTTTTTATTAATTAATTATTCGTGTTCTTTAAGTGGAGTATACCTACCACTGTTAATATGGCGGGGATGCAAAACAACAGCTTTTATAAACAATATGGCATTACATAGCTTTTTTTCGCGAATAGGCTCGTGTTAGTCTAATAAACATTAGGGCATTTCTTTTTTGTTCGCGAATAGTCCCGTTTTAGTCTCTTAAACATTATAGCCTTACTTTCTTTGTGTGCGAAAAGTTCCCCTTCAGTCTAATAAACATTATGGCATTACTTCCACAGAAGGCATAAGCGAAGGCCCGTCTTCGTTCGAAGAGGTATCCCCGTCGGATCTAGCGGAGCTGCAGGCGCACAAGTCGGGCAGCGAGCGGCGCAAGTCGTCTGACACCACCATTAGTGCCGCCTCGTTACAAAGCGAACATACACACACAGGTATATATTGGTTTCGGATAGTATACGAAGAGGTATCCCCGTCGGAAATAGCGGAGCTGCAGGCGCACAAGTCGGGCAGCGGGCGGCGCAAGTTATCTGACACCACCATTAGTGCCGCCTCGTTACAAAGCGAACATACACACACAGGTATATATTGGTTTCGGATAGTATACGAAGAGGTATCCCCGTCGGAAATAGCGGAGCTGCAGGCGCACAAGTCGGGCAGCGGGCGGCGCAAGTTATCTGACACCACAATTAGTGCCACCTCGTTACAAAGCGAAGATGCAAACACAGGTATATATTGGATTCGGATAGTATACAATGTGTCTGGAACTCTGGACACAAGACTCGGACGTTTTAACATTAAGTTAAACACATAAATCAAGTGGCTCTGTGAGCTGTAGACCCCGCGCGTACAATTTTTTTTTCAATCTAGCGGTGCACAGTAGCGCCATCTAGTTAACTTAATGTAAAACTAACATTAATAACCAAGATGCTCCATCAATCTCTACCTTGTGGGCAAAGGGCTGATTCCACTGGTAGAAACCTAAAAGTGAGAAATTTACTTGCTCATCACGCCGAAGATCCTCATCAGATCATCACATAAATTTTTATGAGACCAATTTAAAGTTACTACCTATCAAATAAAAAAAGAACCATCGAAATCGGATCTAATAAGGCGGAGATATTCAGTAGCTCCCTTTTTGCCCCTTTTTGGGGGAAGTACCAACCCAATCAAAACACCCCAAAAACTAACGTTTAACCTGTATACCATGTTTCGTCTAGATCGGTTGAGAAATGCGACCTGCAGCCTTATTGTCTAACTCTGGTAGTAATGGCAATCAAATCCATTACCAGTTCCATTGGCGGTTCCAGTTCGCCGTCCAGGGGAATTCTCTAATATTTTCGGTGATAATCGTCTTGAAAAAGTGATGTCCATTTCGTTCTTTCCACAGACTACATAACACCAAAAACATATGCTCTTGCGTTCCATTTCAAGAAGAACAGCTTTGAGCACTTTTTAGTGCTTTTTTGAACTAATGGTTGTAAAATGTTAATTTAGCCATATAAACATGTGTAGTGTTTTATTTGTTTATTATAATCTAATTTTTATTAGTTATGCTGTTTAATAAATGGATATTCTTCAAAAAATAATATTGAAGTATATTATAGCCTGACGTTGCGTAGAACGAAACGTTGGTTTTCAAGCTATTATTTATTCTGGACCACAACTACCTAAACTAAAGTATGTGTTTGTTTGTTGTTTACTTTAGCATTCAATAATGAAATGAAAATCAAATCGAAAAAAAGGAAATAATAAATAGGTAGGTTATAGTCACAAGATTTGTGTGAGTTTGTGCGAAACGTGGATAAACCAAAAGTGGAATTGCTTTGTGAGATGTATAATGTATGTCGAGGTTATGTTCGTTTTCGGATATAAAATTGACAAATATGCCTTGATTTAGCAACAAATACGTACCTAAGTATCATATTGTATTTCAGAATGTCATCTGATAAAGTGGTCTTTGCATAGACCTACAATTGGTCATCTCGTTAGATCGAAACTTTGAACAATTATATCGCAAGTTCTGACAGTCTTTGGCTTGGCTATACAGGAATTTTGGTGGACTAATGAATATTATCTAAGCACCTATTCGAGTCCAGTTTAATTTACCTACTAGGTACATAGACATATATACTAGGTAGACAAATTGGACGGAGCCGAGATTTTAATAAAATAAACAACAAATTAAATTTGAAGTTAATTTTATTGGTCTTACTTTTGACCGTACAATTCAAGCGAAGATAAAATAATAACAATTTGTACTTAGTAACTTCCTTATATAACTTTTATAAATGCGTAGGCGATTTCTAGTACATTCTTCATTGTAATAAACAACTAAGTAATTACATTTCTCATACTTTAACGAGAAAAACATCTAAGTACATAAATGCTTATTCAACTATGCGCAATTAAATCAAATCAACATGTAGAGTACCTCTACTGCGCATTATTCATAGAAAAACAACATAAATACAAAAAGTGCTTAATTGGTACTTTCACAATCTAAGTTAGTACCTACTTGTATGATTAAATATGTCGCAATTGGACTTCGCTAAACAACGGTGGGTTTGTGGTACATATAACTTCTCCACCCTGAGATTGAAAATTATCTGAAAGTTCATTTCTTGAAGTCAGATTATTTTCAATTTTACATAATTTCAAAATCTCATTTTTATATTTTATAATAAAGTATACAATAGTAAAAATCATTATAATATAAAGTATTAATGTCCATAAACTAACACTTTTTATATGCACTTTATTGACCATTTCACTCATTTCACTATATTCACTGTTTTCACTTTTCTTCACAATATAATTCAGCATTTGTAGATTTTCCATGTTTACTTCATCTAAGTTAACAGGTTTTCTTTTGAAATTATTTGTAACTGGAACACTTGGTAAATTTATCAATGGTAGTTTAGGAATATGTAAGTTCATTCCTCTGAACAATTTCTTCCGTAGAGTAATATCTTCAACTTGTATTTTACAATTATCGTCCAAGGTTAAAATATAAGTACCAAGGATTTTCTCTCGAGTAATCTCATTTTCACAGGTTTTTGTCAAGTACGTTTGGTAACTTGCAAAAATTATCCATATGTTCATTTCAATTTGTTGAACTTTTATCTCTGAAGTTTCGATTAAAATTGGAGAACACGACGTAATATTCAACGTAAATTTCATTAAATCAGTTATACATTTATCTTGTTCCAATACGACTGCACAACTTTCTTTACAAAGAAATAATTTCTCATCAATCTCGTCGCATGGCTTGGAGAGCAATGTAATAGAGTTCAAATCCTTCACGAGGATAAAAGGATATTTAGGAAGTATCAAGGATGTAATATTATTAGAAGTATCAAGGATAGGTAAAGGGGAATAACTGGTAATATTTGTAAGTGTTTTTGCGTACAATTGGAATTGCCAGTACATATGTAATTTGCCTACCCTTAATATAAGCTTTTATCTCTATATTTTGCTCTATATTAACTAAATTTTCATAATTAACAGGGAAAATTAACTTATCTGTTCTCTCAATATTTTTTAACAATTCAAATAATTCATTAGTATCAATTATTGATCTATGTAATATCTTATTTTTACTTAATGCGATTGCTGTATCAATCTCATCTAACTTAGAAAGAATTATTTGAAAATTATGAGTTAACAAACTATAAGTATGAGTTACTTTATTTTCAAAATCATTTATTTTACTTCTATTCAATGCTTTCTCTATATCAATTAAATTATTCTCAAATTGTATAAAATTATAATAAGAAATATTAGTAAAATTTACAAAACCATCAACCATTTCTGCAACCAAAGTAACTTTCTTTGAAATAGCATCTTGTTTAGTTTTAATTTGATTAATTAATTCATCATATTTGATTGCGTCATCATTATCCATATTTCCAGTTATCAATTTAATTATTGATCCTAAAGGATTTATAAGTCCTCTTTTAACACGTAAAGTTGGGACTAATTGCTCATACCTCTCTAAAGTTAAGTTTTTAATAAATTCAGTTTGTATTTTATCATCATTAACATTAATCGTATAATTAACTTTATCTTTTAAATATATGTTTAAATCTTTCAACTTATTTATGTTTAAATATAAATCATCTTTAATTAAACTTAAGTCTAATACCTTAATTAACTTCCATTTATCATATTCCAAAATTGCATTTCCTTTTTTAACAGGCAATATTCCAGGATTATTTTCAATCCTTTGTAGCTGAATAGCTAGTCCTTGGGTCATCAGTGTCAAGATGACAAATCTGTGGACGTTTAATATCTTTTATTGGAACCTTAGTTTTACGACCATTTATTTTTACAGGGACAGTATTACGTACTATTTCTCCTGTCACTTGTGCTTTTTGATATCTAGGACTATCTTTACTTCGCCTAGTATTAACTCCTTTTATAAAAACTTTATCGCCTACTTTTATATTAAATTTATTTTCTCCGCCTCGTTTTTCTTTAATTCTTTCTTTCTTTTCAACTAACTTTTCCGTTAGATATTTATAAAGATATTTTGTTCTTTGTGCGTGCTCTTTAACTAATTGCTGAGTAAAATATTTATCAAAGTTTACAGCAAACATACTACTTGAATCCGTATGTCCAAATACTACTTCAAATGGTGTTAGATTTGTTGTCGAATGTATCGTTTGATTATATGACAATACTGCATATGCCATTATAGATGCGGCATCAGTAGATTTTTGCTCATATTTAGCAAGTCTATAAATTTCTATAATTGTTGAATGAAACCTTTCAATTAATCCCATTGAATTTGGATTATGTGGCGTTCCTATATGTAAATCTATTTTATAAAAAGATAACATTTCTTTCAGTAAAGTATTATTAAATTCAGAACCTGGGTCTGAACTAATTTTACTTGGTATTCCATAATATGAAAAATATTTTATTAATGCTCTTATTATTTCAGGGGTAGACTTTGTATTTATTTCAATTGCTTGACCTAACTTGCTGAATGCATCAATTATGGTCAAAAATGATTTATTTTCAATAGTAAAAGTATCTATAAATATTTCTTGAAAGGGTTTTATTTGGGTTTGCGTTAATTGCAATTCAGGTTTAATTGGTTTACGATCATATTTCATACGTTTACATAATTGACAAGAATTTATAACGCTTGCAACTGTTTGATCCATATTATTCCAATAATATGTTCTTTTTAAATGTGCCAGTGTTTCTTTTATACCTCTATGACTTGTTTTTCCTTCATGATATTTTAAAATTATTTCACGTTGTTCGTTTTCATCTTCAACATATACTACTCTTAATGTGCATTCAAATAATTTTACTGAATCCTTTTTAAATAAAGTAGTGACAACTGATGCAAAATCTTTTCTGTGTGCTTCTTCTTCAAAATATATAAAATATTTAATTTTAGGTCTTATGTAACCTTTTAAAAATTCTTTTACTAAATTTGTATTATTTACTGGCATATGTACTTCTAAAACTTTTTGTTTATTTCTTGAAATATCTTTTACAGACATTTTATTTAAATTCCACGAGTAAATTAATATTTGATTTGGTTTTGTATCAATTGCTTCATGTAAAATAGGTATGCTTTCCATATCCATATTTTCATGAGAATGTGCTGTTTCAGTACTAGAATTTTCAGGAATATCAGATGCCGTAATTGTACTACTATCAAATGAAGGTATTGAATAAGATGACCTTCTAGAAATACTTAAAGTTTTTTCTGAATCAGAAGATATTGTAATTGGAGAAGTTGATCTTATTTGTTTTCCTTTTTTGGAAATTTTATTTGTTAATTTGTTTTCTTTTTTATCAATATTAACTTTCATTGAGAGATTATCATCATCTCCTAGTGCATTTACTTTTAATCTCGATAAAGCGTCCGCATTTTTATTTTGTTTCCCACTTTTATATGTTATTTCAAAATCAAATTCAGCTAATCGTAATTTCCATCGTGTCAATTTACTATTTGGTTCATGTATTGAATTCAACCATGCTAGTGGTCTATGGTCTGTATAAATATAAAACTTTTTACCATATAAATAAGGTCTAAAATGTTTTGTTGCCCATACAATGGCAAGGAGTTCTTTTTCTATAGTACTATAACGTATTTCTGCACTATTGAGTGTTCTACTTGCATATGCAATAGGTTTATCACTACCAACAGTTCCTTGAGAAAGTACTGCACCGATTGCATAATTTGATGCATCCGTAGTTAAAATAAAAGGTTTTTCAAAATCAGGAAATTGTAAAAGTGGTGCATTGCTTAATAATTCTTTACATTTTTCAAATGACGATACATATTCTTCATTTATTATTACTTTTTGATTTTTCTTTAAACATTTAGTAAGAGGCTTTGTTAACTTCGCAAAGTCTTTTATAAATTTTCTGTAATATCCAACCAATCCTAAAAAGCTTTTAATTTCTGTTTGCGTTTTAGGCAAAGGAAAATTTAATACTGCTTTTATTTTATCATTATTAGGTTTCAAACCATTTTTTGTAATTGAATGTCCAAGATATAAGACTTCTTTTCGCAAAAATTCTGATTTATCAAGTTGAACTTTTAAATTTGTTTTTCTCAACTGTTCAAAAAATTTTTTAAGTTTATTTATATGTTCTTGTAAACTGGATGAGTATATAATTATGTCGTCTAAATAAACAAGACAATGAATACCTTGTAGTCCACGCAGTACATTATCCATTGTTCTTTGGAATGTAGCTGGGGCTGTTTTTAAACCAAAAGGCATTCTTAAAAATTCATAATGTCCAGACTGAGTACTAAAAGCTGTTTTCTGTCTATCATTTTTATCCATTTCGATTTGATGATATCCACTTGCTAAATCTAAAGTTGAAAAATAAGTGGATTTTCCCAATTTATCAAATAAATCTGTTATATTTGGTAGAGGATATTTATCATCCGTAGTTATATCATTTAATCGTCTATAATCAATTACCATTCTATATTTATTTTTACCAGATGCGTCATCTTTTTTTGGAACTATATGAACTGGAAAATTCCACGGTGAATATGATTCTTGAATTATGTTATCTTTTAATAACTTTTCAACTTGGTTGTTTATTTCATCATTAATTGTTTGAGGTTGCCTATAAGGTCGAATATATATTGGATCCTCATTAGTAGTTCTTATTTTATGTTTAACATCATTTGTAAATGAAAGGGGTAATTTTTCACAATAGAATATATCTTTATATTGATTGCATAAATTAAAAATTGCATTTCTTTCTTCTTCATTCATATGATTTAATCTCAGTTTTGTTAGATTTTCTGACAATATTTCGTCTAATTCACAATCTGTTTCCATTTTTTCAACTATATTATTTACTTGTATTTCATCAAAATTAAATTTTTCAACATTAAGAGGTTCATTAAAAATAATTGTATGTAGAGTATTTGTAGTATTTTGTATTATAGTTTCAGCAAATGAATTTTTACAATTTACTATAGCTGATGGCATTCTAACGCCAGGATAAAATTCATGAAAGTTTAAAATTCCTGAGTCTGATATAAGATTTACTGGAACTTTAACTTTCATTTCACATCTAGGAATAAGTTTTATCTCATATGGTGGATTATAATTAATAGGAATTGCAGTTTCAGGTGTTAGAAGAAGTTGATTTTTCATATCAATACTAGCTCCTAACAAAGATAATAATTCTGTTCCTATTAAACCGTCGTATCTTCCATCGACTTTATAAATATAAAATTTGTACCAATTATCATTTTTAAATTCATCAGGTAATGGTATAAAAATTACTTCATGATGAGTACTTGTGCCATGTGTACTTACGACTTGAAATGTTTCTTGATATTTGAAATCTTTAAAATATTTTTCTGCTAATTCTGGATTAATAAAAGAACGATTACTCCCTGTGTCAATTAAAAATTTGGAGTTCAGATTTTTAAAATTTATACTTGGTAATTTTAAATAAGAGTTACAATTTAAATTTATAGTTTCTATATCGGAGGATGCTCTTTTGAGGCCCTCATATAAAAAATTTCCTTATTTGGAATAGTCATTTTATTTTTATTTTGATTATCTTCGTTTATTACGTGAAGATGGTTTGGCTTTTGTGGTGCCGTTCTCATTGTTACATCTTTATCATTGAAATCAGTTGTTTTATTTTGAGGAATACCAAAATTAAATGTATGATAGGGTTGTCGTTTGAAAAACCCTGAAGCTTTGTAATTATTTACTTGCGGTTTATTCGCATTACCAAATTTAAAATTATTTTGTGGCATAAAATGATTATTTGGCCTATTTAGAAAAGGCTTATAACCTTGAGGTTGTATAAATTTATTTGGAGGATTATTATTAAATGTTGGCCTTTGTGGGATGCCAAATTTAAATTGATTTTGTTGAGGAATAAAAGCTGGTTTATTCTCAAATGGTTTTTGAGTAATTATTTTTTTATTTTTCATTTGATATTGTGTTTGGAAATTCACCTCTTCCATCACAACACTTAGAGCTTGTTCTAATGTAACGCAACTTTTCAAACGCACAAATCGAAGTAAATCTTCAGATAAATTGTACATAAATACATTTAATGCAGTGCTATTATAAATTATAGCCTTGGCTGCTCTAACTCCCGAATCTTCAATTAAATTCACTTTTGCAATCAAAGAACTTCTCACATTTTGAATACGGTGGCAGAAATCGATGTAGGATTCGTCATTTTTAATTTTAAGACTTTCAAGTTCAATAGCAATACATTGTTCTGACCTTGGGTCGCCAAAATGTTGAGTAAAAAGATTTTTCAATTGTATCCATGTTGTAATATCGCTACGTTCACTTAATAATGAGGCTGCTCTGCCTATAAGTCTACTTGAAATAACATGAAATAAATATAACTCTTGTGCTGCAGTAATTTCGGTTCCACTTAAGCTACGCACATATTCACATTTTGAAATAAATAAATTTAATAATTTTTCATTCCCATCAAATTTAGGAATTAATTTCACAATTTCATTCGTTATAATCCTCATAGGTTCCATTTTAAATTATTATTTAAAATCAATTCAAAATATTAAAATTGAGTATGCGTTTGTATAATATAACACGTATAACACACAAAAATTCAAAATATAATTAAATATAAGCACATAAAAGTTCAATAAAAACACAAAAATCAATAAAGACACATTAAAATCAATAAATTCACATTAAAATCAATTATGACGCATAAAAATCAATAAATTCACATAAAATTCAAATAAAAACGCATAAAATGACAATACATTCACATAAAAATCAATAAAGACACATAAATTCACATAAAAATCAATAAAAACGCATATAACGTCAAAAAAATTCACATAAAAATCAATAAAAACGCATAAAACGTCAAAAAATTCACATAAAAATCAATAAAAACACATAAAATCAATAAGTTCACATAAAAATCATAAATTCGCATACAATAAATCAAAAATAACAAGTGTATTGGCAATTTTTGTCCAAAAACACTAAGGGTCGAATAGCAGGGCAAGAATACGGAAAGTGAATGATTTTCGACTCACTTAAAACCGCTCGATCCCATGCCTCGGTGATTATTCCACTCGCTGAATTGTTTCTCAACTCCTTTTTCCAATACAGTCGTATTTGTTTGGTTCGAGTATTTTTTTACGTGGATTTGTCAGGAACACACGAAGTTATTCAGGACAGCTGCACCAGATATGTAGGTTGCGCCAGACAAATTATATTTCACAATTTTTGAAGTAAGCGCCGGACAAATTAAATTTCCACGACTTTAAAAAAAAAATACAACCGGCTGCGCCAGACAAATTGGACGGAGCCGAGATTTTAATAAAATAAACAACAAATTAAATTTGAAGTTAATTTTATTGGTCTTACTTTTGACCGTACAATTCAAGCGAAGATAAAATAATAACAATTTGTACTTAGTAACTTCCTTATATAACTTTTATAAATGCGTAGGCGATTTCTAGTACATTCTTCATTGTAATAAACAACTAAGTAATTACATTTCTCATACTTTAACGAGAAAAACATCTAAGTACATAAATGCTTATTCAACTATGCGCAATTAAATCAAATCAACATGTAGAGTACCTCTACTGCGCATTATTCATAGAAAAACAACATAAATACAAAAAGTGCTTAATTGGTACTTTCACAATCTAAGTTAGTACCTACTTGTATGATTAAATATGTCGCAATTGGACTTCGCTAAACAACGGTGGGTTTGTGGTACATATAACTAGGTATATGCATTTTCACAAATGCTCATCAACAACATACATATTTTATTTTAATGGATTTTTACCTCATTTTAATTTAATACATAATCGGTTATGTTTTGTGTCATTTTACTTCACAGCACAAACTATAAGATACTGCTGCATAACCAATGTTGACTTCTGTAAAACATTCCCCAATAGAAGAAAACATTCATCAACAGAACTCAAGCTTTCTGTAGTCCCGCAGGTACCTATATTTTGTATTATAATTTATTAACTAGGTAGGTACATACCTAATAATTATTATTGACTGGCTTGGGTAGAGGCTGGCAGGGAGAAATGCATAATACACACCGCCCCAAGTGGGACTTTGTATATTTTTGGTGTACAATAAAGAGTTATCTATCTGTCTATATTAAGTCTCATGGGTAATTAATTTATTATATAATACTCTAGCTACACAGTTACACACCACCTTAAGAAACTGTTAATGTAAGGTGCCTTGTGGGCCTGGAATAATAATAGGTCCATCCCTTCTCACCCCACGTGTGCTGTGAGCACCAGTCGGGGTTCAGGAGATGGGCTGCAGCTTGCACCTTTGTCAGTATCAACATCTCCAGCTATCATAAAGCCTAACGTAGCTGTAGCTAGAGACATACAAAAAATTAACCTCTCTTTTGAATTGTTTACAAATTTGATCTAACTCTACAAAAGTAATACTGCACATTACAATATTGACTATGTAGTATAATATGCGCCGCAAAAGATGAGACTTGACGAGCGTCAGTAGTGGGGAGCCTGCGCAGGTATAGTCGCGTACGAAATAGTTATCCATTATTTGTATATCTATTCTGGGATTTTTCGATGACATTCGGAATTAGGTGTATAGCAATATTATATTAAAATTCTTTACTAAACCATCTTCCTACTTTGTCTTCTTAATGTTTTAGCTCGAGGCATAGTCAATATTTCACAAATTTACACTCGTATATAACACAACTATAAACTACGTAGAAATTTATAAACGCACGTTGCACTCGTCTGTACTTCGGAGTCAAGCGGTGCGTGCACGGGGTGAGGAGAACGAGAGGCAACTAACGCGCATGCGCAGCGCCATACTACGGCCCCCCGCCGTCCTCCCGCGCCCTTTCCGACCTATAAATAGTCTACTGCGCAAGTCAAACCACGTGGCATCTCAAGTCTCATCTTTTGTGGCGCGTAACTTGTTATGTTGATAATGACAAATTATCATAGCTATATCTTGTTGTTATTCTGTTGTGGTTTCACTGTATATTATTTTTATTATGTTTGTATATATTTTGTAAATGTATATGTAGTAAATGTAATTTATTATAATGTATATACTATGTATATGGGTATATATTTATATATGTATATATATATATATATATATATGCTGTACTATATATTTACATATTTATGTGTAGGTATATTGGAATATATGTGTATATATGTTTATTCATTGTATTCAGTTTTTATTATTTATTTGTTAGATTATAATGCACCACCGTCTTTGCCGTATATTAATTCCTTTCCATCCAAAGGTTGTCTGGAAGAGATCGCTTTTTAGCGATAAGACCGCCCATTGTCCCATTTATTTTGTATAAATGTTTTAGTTATTATTGTATTTTTTGTTCTATGTGGTGTACAATAAAGAGTTATCTATCTATCTATCTATCTTTATTTTCAGATTCAGTTCAGTACCTGTCTATCACAGTAAACAGGATCATTTCAAGTCGGATTGCAGCGGGAAGAGATTCATAGCATGTCCATAAAATGCTAAAGGATGCTGCTTCTCAAATCTACTTGTTATATTTGTATTACCTAGGTATATACCTACATATTATAACTACATATATTACTGCACTTTTTTATACCATTTGAATAAAATGGTTTGTTGGAAATATTTACTTTGTTGTTGTGAATTACTATATAAGTACATTGTAATTAGTGGGCTACCGGTGAACCAGTAATGGCTTGTTAGTTTTTAGAATGTTTTATATATAGTCCTTATTTAATAAAGACACTAGCCCGTTATATTTTTTTTAGAAAGATTTTTACAATAAAATAACATGCGATTTAATAAAATTTGTCGAATTTTCTGTTTCTCTATCCGTACTCAGTCTGTGTTTATGCTAAAACTAGCTGCACTCCGAGGCTTTGCTCGTGTGCAAACTTTGCCAGCCTCGTTCGAAATTTAAATAAATATTTCCTCCAAATTGCAAATCTCTAGGTCTACCGGTTTAGGCTGTGTGTTGTCTGTGAATCAGTTGGTAGGTATGTCGCTTGTGACATACTGTTTCATAGGTATCAATGTATGTTTCTACTTACATAATAATTTGTAGTTAAAAAATAACAACAAAACATAGATAGATAGATAGATAACTCTTTATTGTATATACTTAGAAGTAAATCGTACATTGTACATAATATAATATAGAAGTAGCGGTAACACAATCGGCAGTCTTATAGCTTACAGCAATCTCTAAACCAGAGTAAATGCCAGTAGTATTCATGTCACTCAATCTGAAACAAATAAGAAAAATTTATAAAACTTTGTATGTATTGTACGCTGCCATTAATACACTGAATGCACTAAATATGGGTACTAGACAATAGATACGAGTACACATACAAAGATATGAATATTACATTCATATCTCGGAAACAAATACTTCTGCTCATCACACAAATGATTGCACCTGGCGGGATTCGAACCCGCATCCATTGGTTGACTTTCAGTCAGGGTCACTAGCCACTCGGCCAACTGGTTGCCAAATGTAGTGGCACTGAATGTAAATGACAAAATAATTTTTTCACCTCCTTTTTGAACGACAAATATGATAATGTGCAAAATTCAAGTTATCAGATTGCACTATGGAGAGTGAGCATAAGAACTGAACAATCTGATTCATTATCATCGTACAAACTAGACGATTGGCAAAGCGGCACAATTTTATGATTGAAATACCACACACAAGCACGAAGCGTTACGCTTCTTCATTCATTGTAAGATCTGCAAAGGAGTGGAATGCCCTGCCTTCATCAGTGTTTCTGGTAAGATATAGTTAATCCAGGTGTGTTCCAAGTCAAGAGTGAATAGGTACCTACTAGACAACTTTCGACCACATCATCGCTTGCCATCAGGTGAGATGGTCAAACAATTGCATAAAACGTAATAAAAAAAGGTGCATTAGATATGGGTTGAAAGTAGGCAGTTCCCGATGTCATTTTAACTGATTACCTATAAAGGTATCATTTTAGGTTTTGTACTTATGTGACTTGGTATCTTTTGTCGATACTTTTAATACATTTTGACTGTTATTTTTCCAAATTCTTTCATAATGAATGGTCTAGGGTGTAAATAAGCCTGTGATTGTTCCTCAAAACCTTCTGGAGATGTTTTTCTTCTGCAGCTGGCTACAAATACTCTCATCAAAAATATTCTATAAATAAACATACATAGATATTAACCAATATTACATCAATGACTCAGAAACAATCATTTGTGCTCATCACACAAATGATTGCACCTTGCGAGATTCGAACTTGCAACCATTTGTTGACTCTCAGTCAGGGCACTAGCCAATCGTCAAAAGTAGTAACACTGATGTGTGACAAAATGATTTTTTTGATGAACCCCTTACTGTCCATCTCTTACGACCACCTGCGTGAACCGTGGAAAGTTTTTTTTTTACAACAGCTTACCTCTGTCCACCTTGTTATCAAAACTCTTCTGATTTGAAGTGCATAGAGATTATGATTCGAATTTATTGGTCTATTTAAATGTTTTGTTGATATTTGTTGTTAAACATTGAACATCCATAGATATTATAATAGCCACATGGTCAGCACCAATATTAGGAGCTTGCGAAGCTGTCCATTAGTTTGGAGATGTTGATTTTCTGCAGTTCGTGCAAATTCGCCCATCAAAATATTCATCATTTTATGTTTTTGTAGGTTAGGTACATATAGTGCCTGTAATCGAATAAATTAGATATGTTAAACTGAAATAAGTGTTAGTAGAAGTAAATATCGAAATATTCTCTTTGTATCGAACTATATATACACAAAAAAACCAGTGAACTTTCTGTTTGACTTTCGCAATTTTGTAAGTCGAATTTTCGGAGAATTAGTGCCTGAAATTAACAAACCGCAATTAATTATGATACCTAGATTACCCCTTCCCTTTGAACTTACGCAAACAGTCAACTTTTAATTCAATAAAACTATAATTTCGTCACAAACTCAAAGCCAGTTGATACGAAAGGTTAGGACAGAGCAACCTTTTTCATTTGACATGTCTCGGTGACGATGAAAATTTAGACAATACCAATATATGTCAAAATATGATGTTTCGTTCATTCATTTCGCTAAAAAACAGCTGATCGTGGCGACTCAGTGAAGATCACCGAGGAGATCACCGGTGGAGAGTTAGACAATTCGAATTGGGAGATTCATGTTCATAATGGTGTAAATGAACGTCAGTTTCATTATCACCAGAGTTAGACAATAAGGCTGTTGTAGAGGAGAACAAAGATCCGGACTGACATCCACCATACGAAAGCATTTTTGCCCAAGCTGAAACGGAGACGCTTCGCTCGCGCTTCCCGCTCGCTCGGTTAATAATAAAATCGAAGAAAAAAGAAAGAAAGGGGGTTGTTAATGCTACCTATGTTACTTTTTCAAGTGTAAAAAATATTAGATATTTTCGGAAGTAGAGGCTTCCCAGCCATAGAAATAGAGTCTTTAGGAGTGAAAATATTATTTAAAATAAAACAATATTAAGAAAAAAATACCGGCTTAAAATAGTACAAAACTTAAAAGAAATAAATAATTCTCATTTATTGAGGTCTTTGTGTACTTACTTTCTTATTTAGTCGGTGTGTGCGACACACAGACTCAAGAAACTTGAATTATATATTTCTTTTAAGTTGTATACCATCTGAAGTCGGTTTATATATGTTTTAATTTGTATTTTTTCTTACTTTTTAGTGTCGGTAAAGCAGGCCTAAAAAACTGAAGTTTTTAATTCCGTTCGCTAAGAAGAAAGCTATACTGAAAATAGTTAACTGTCCATATCTTTTAAACAAATTAACCTTATTTTGATGAAACTTAAATTATTCCCTAAGTTGAAAGATACTGAAACTAGTACAAAAGAATTACTGCAATAGGACTTGTTTTTTCCGAGAAATACGTGGACATACATACATACATACATACATTACAAAATTATTTGTTCAGACACTCGTAAAGACTAACATAATAATATATGAATATTGCGTAATTTCAACAATATTACATACATACATACATACATACATACACATCAACTTGATTACCTTAAAGTCGTTTTTCCTCTGTTTTTCTACTTCATTGCATAAACTAAACCGTAAACACTAAATTATTTTGTGCGTAAACGATAGCCTATGATCTGTTCTACCTAACAACATTCCATTAAAAGTTCTTAAAATGTGAAGTTAGGAGCTGAAACAAAACCCTTGCGCGAATGTAACAAACAATGAAAACAGAAACTGTGAACAAGAACTCTGCCCGTTGATAAAACACCTAAAGCAATGAATATCTTTTTTATCTACACACATAACGTAAAAAAAAAAAATTTACTCACGGTACGTCTAAACATTATATTATAACACTGTTTTGAACTAAACAATGCTTAATGGCATTTATTATCTACAGGGGCGCGTGCTAGAGCGCTTGCGCGCGTATTCGCGTAAGACTGCAAAGAGTATACAAACTAGACTGCTCGATGTCGGTGCCATAATTTACATTAATAATTTATTATTTACTGTGTTTTTGTTGCTCAAAAGTCTTATTCTGAGAAAAATATACTGACAGCAGTGATATGGAGAAGAATTTGACTCCATCTGCCATCACGGAAACAACAACGAAAGAGACGAAAGCTCTTTTACCAGCAACATCAAGGAAATGTTACGACAAATGTTTATTTTGTTAAAAGTAGGTAGGTATTCCTATTGCATGAGTGTAGATAAAGTATTGTATGAAACGGCACATTACTACGAGTAGGTATTAAAACACTTTTGTGATACTATTAAAAAACTCGCATGCGGCTCGTTTTTTAAACTCACACTCGTGTTTTCACAACTTTTTTCATAAACTACTAATAAAGAGTAGAAATAATAAAAAGATACCTATTTGACAACATTTTTTTTGTTTATTTACTTTAGTTTTCATTGTTTGTGACGCTTGTGCCAAAAAATCGTTCAAATAATAATTCTCTAAATCTAAATATCGATTTCAAAAGGATTACTTATCAATTTCTAAACCAATTTTTGAATATATTCATTTGGAACCACACCGGAGCTTCCTATTCATGTAAATAAATAAAGAATTATTAAAATCAGTTTATACTCTTATAGATATGAAGGAACAGTTGTGTGCACAGCGCCCATTCACCTACTTTGAAAAAAAAAACCTACTTTGCGTGTGAGCGTAAACACATTGGAGGGGCGTTCAGGTTTAGACTACAATTTATATCTACTATTGTTTTTTTCTGTTAAAAGTATAGGTACAGTACGAACAAACTGTTTTTCCGACCATCCATCCCCTAATTAGTTCTGATATTCTGTCGTTTTGTATGGGTTTTGGGCTACCGAAAGGTCAGATGAAAGAAGATTGTAAGTAGCTGAGATGCGAATATTGAGATGGATGTGTGCAGTGACGAGAATGGATAATAAATATAATTTAAAAAATAAAATTAATAAAAAAAGCTCTTTTGTTCTGTTTTTTAATGGCATATTTATTTAACCTTTTTTATTTTTTCATGCATTGACAATGTCATCGAGTTGTGAGCTACCCTGAAACTTTCAGTCGAATAGCTAATCGGGAAGAGCAATTTGACTTGCAAGATTGTAGGACAGAATACATAGATAGATACATACAGGTGAAGTTAAATAAAAGCTTTTACCAATTAGAAACGAGTATGTCAGGGGAAGTTTGATAGTTCTGAACAGTATAGTAGTATATATACATATAGTTCAATAAAAGTAATTTTTTGTGCATAAAGTATTAAATAAATAAAATATATAAATGACAGTTGAGAAATAACAGGTAACCTTGGTATAGGCATGCAATGAGAAGAGAGGAATGTCATGTAACGAGTCGAGTGTTAGAAATGAATGTAAATCGTAAAATGCGTATAGGAAGACCAAAAAAAGCGTGGATGCATTATGTGAGATATGACATGTGTAAGAAGGGAGTGACACTGAGATGACGGCTGATAGGGAGAAATGGAAGAAATTAATATGTTGTACCGACCCACATAATAATGCGATAAGGGTAGGATGATGATGATTTTACAAAGTATTTGCTAATTTAACAGGAGCAACCCCGCCGGAGGACAAATCTCAGCAGTACGTGTCGGACTTCCTCGAAAGATACGTCCTCGACAGCGACACCGACTCGGAAGGGCGGCGGATACCCGTCATCAAAGACAAACTCGCGGCGGATGAATCTCTAAGGTAAGTCCTTCCTGTCTGTCTGTCCGTGGCTTGTAGAGCCCAAACGAAATAAGGTAGCAACTTGAAATATGTTGTTCCGTGATCCAAATGGAAAATCGTAATAAACTTATAATGGTGCCCACCTGGAAAGGAGTTTTTTTTAAACGATTGCCCATAAAAGTAAAAGAAAGAAAGAAAGAAAGAAAGAAAAATCGTTTATTCAACACTTATATAAAAAAAGTAGTAAAATTAACATATAAATTAAACATATAAATTTAAGTGTTGAAAGGGTCATACCTCAGCATAATGCCAAGCGTCTAGTAAAGCAGCGTAAAGTAGTGTTCAGGGTTCATGTATGTATGTATGTATGTATGTATGTATGTGAGTTACTTTATTCCACCATATCTTTTAAATGCCTGAACAGTTTTGGATGTTTGGGATATCGTTAGAATTCTTACATCATCCCGAGTGGCTTACATTTATTTAAAAAAAAACAGGGCAGTTGTGTTTTTTGTCTTATCTTGATGATTTACTTATTTACTTGGTTTCTGTATCGCTGAAGATGAGTAGAAACTCATCAGATTGAGAAACAAAGTATACTATTTTTTTAAGTCAAAGTGAAAACCGCATCGAAATCGGTCCATTACTTTTTACGCGATGCGTGTACAAACAAATAAAGAGACGTACACTTTTTTACAAGTTATGTTCTTGTTCAGTAGCTTGTTTATATATTCATTGTACAGACTTTTTGTTTGTTTTATTGTTAGTATATATAGTTAATATGTACCCCTGAATATATTTGTTATTTTCTTTTAAAATTAATGTATAATCATGCCCCTAATTTAATATAAATGTAATGGCTCTAATGTATTCTTAGTACATTAATTGTATTTCTGTGATGTAGAGAAGCAGAATCTGAAAACTCGAGCACGCTAGTCGGGGAGCCGCCGTTACTGAACGACAACGATAACGATAAAGACAACAAGAAGAGGATGAAGACGAGGTAACGTAACGTTACATTACATGCTTGTAATAGAAGGGTTAAAAAAGACGGAGACCACACCGCCAAATATAAAGTAAAGCACCCAAGTTATGCTGATCCGCTCGTACGCACAAGCCTCTCGCACATCGCAGCAAGATCTCGATCTTATTATTCGTGTTAATTCTGTCAAGTTCTCACGATTGATCAAAAACAAATGCAGTATTTTGTGATGAAATTATGTATCAACCACAAATTATCCGCCATTTGTCTCCGCCTTTTTTAAATTTTGATTGCTAGTACACTCATCATTTTATATATTCATATCGGTCTCATAGTAGACCTTTTCATTTTCACTACGCGCGATCACGCATGCGTGTAAAATACATAGTAAAAAATCTCTTTAGAATTGTATCCTATTTACAGTAGACGCAGCTAATGTTCTATAATGTTAATGTTCTATATGTTTGTGAAGTTAGGCTCTGTGAACGATTGCGCAGGTACTGCTGTGGGGATAAAACAGCATAAAGTAAGAGCGAGACAGAATATGCGAAAAACGTAAGCGAGTGAGCGAGGCAGTTATACAATGCTGCCTTCACCTTCAACATTGGGATTGCGCCTGAAAAATAGCAGTTTGCGCAGCGACTAGCAGATAACTTCCGAGACACATACTTCCGCTGCGACTACTGTACATTAAAAAAAAAGTTTAAATAGTTTATATAATTCTACAAAAAATATCACAAATCAGTATAGTGCTATCATTATGTTATGGTCTATAATATAAGTTTGACTTAAAGCCTGTTTGTTTGATAAACGCCCACACTGGTCGAAAAATTTTGAATTCAGCATGGCGGGTACGTGGAAAGAAACCGGAACTGAAAAGGAGTATTAGAATACTCCTTTTCAGTTCCGGTTTCTTTGCTAGAGCTCTGAACTCCATTATACACAAGCACACTGGACTCGCTGGGCGGGTGAACATTATTGTTTGTAATTGATTCTCACCATTTTGGCGCTGTAAGTTGCGTAATGGGGAGAAAGGGAATACGATTTCCGATTATTCCAATCCCCCGCAAGAGGCGTGTACCACTACAAAAACACAGGTCACACAGTAATGGCTACCAATCTGTTCGTACATAGCATGAATCAAACAGCAAAACCAAAATTGACATTTACTGTTTTCTGACCAAAAAGATCCTCAAAAGAAAACAATACGCACGAAGCGAATCACATAACCGAAGTTTCGTACATCGTTTCGCGCAATATGCGATCTAATTTCTTCTATTGTTAGAGTAGAGCAACTGATTCGAACAGCGAAGGAATGGAGCACGCAGCAGCATCTTTGTTTCCCGATAAATAAAACCTGAGGGTAGAAGCGGAAAGATAAGTTCAGATTGTGAAAAACTGGGTCCCGACATATAAAAGGCGAAGACGCGGTAGACCCCTAAAAGTAAAACGTTCAAAGAGTAGAAGCGGAAAGATGAGATCAGATTGTGAAAAACTGGGTCCCGAATGATAAAATACGTAAGCGCGGCAGACCCATAAAAGTAAAGTCTGAGAGTAAAACCTTAAACGAGTAGAAGCGGAAAGATGGGTTCAGAATATGAAAAACTGGGTCCCGAGAGATAAAAGACTTAAGCGCGGCAGACCCATAAAAGTAAAGCCTGAGAGTAGAAGCGGAAAGATGGGTTCAGATTGTAAAAAACTGGGTCCCGAGAGATAAAAGACTTAAGCGCGGCAGAGCCATAAAATAAAGCCTGAGAGTAAAACCTTAAACGAGTAGAAGCGGAAAGATGGGTTCAGAATGAGAAAAACTGGGTCCCGAGAGATAAAAAGACTTAAGCGCGGCAAACCCATAAAAGTAAAGCCTGAGAGTAAAACCTTAAAGGAGTAGAAGCGGAAAGATGGGTTCAGATTGTGAAAAACTAGGTCCCGAGAGACAAAAGACGTAACCGTGGTAGACCTTTTAAAAGATGGAGCGACGAAATAACGAAAGTTGCCGGGAAACTGTGGTTCCCCGGCAACTTTAGTGTGGGTTTCTAGGCTTAGATTGGAATGAAAGCAATTGGAGGAGGCTTTTACCACTACTGGCGGTCCTTACACATCGGATTATACTAACAATATCTTATAGAATCTAACATAATTTAAAATCATAACTAATAAACATACTTACACTACCGACTATACATTTATAATAAAATCATAACTAATAAACATACTAACACTACCTACTATACATTTATAATAAAATCATAACTAATAAACATACTAACACTACCGACGATACATTTATAATAAAATCATGACTAATAAACATACTAACACTACCTACTATACATTTATAATAAAATCATAACTAATCAACATACTAACACTACCGACGATACATTTATAATAAAATCATAACTAATAAACATACTAACACTACCTACTATACATTTATAATAAAATCATAACTAATAAACATACTAACACTACCTACTATACATTTATAATAAAATCATAACTAATCAACATACTAACACTACCGACGATACATTTATAATAAAATCATAACTAATAAACATACTAACACTACCTACTATACATTTATAATAAAATCATAACTAATAAACATACTAACACTACCGACGATACATTTATAATAAAATCATAACTAATAAACATACTAACACTACCTACTATACATTTATAATAAAATCATAACTAATAAACATACTAACACTACCTACTATACATTTATAATAAAATCATAACTAATAAACATACTAACACTACCTACTACACATTTATAATATAAGTTTGATTTACCTTACTGTTCAAAATTAGTTGTGTGAGGAAGGAAATAAAACTTTTTTATTTATTTAGTCTGGGAGCCTGTGAATAGTGTATATATATTGATCTTCCAGGCAAGCCTGTTCCACCATCAACCGCATCATCACTTTCCATCAAGTGAGAATGCAGTCAAAAGCTTGAATCCTTCAAAATGTGTTTACAGAATTAGTGAAGCGGCGACGGGTTTCATGGGCGCGATGTCGTCTAGACTGGCGTACATTACAGGGTCGAGTGCTATCGTTAGACCTACGCAAGAAGAGTAAGTATTTATGATGTATCTGAACAAATATACCAAATTTAGCGAATGTGTTTGTCCACGTATTTCTCGGAAACTACAAATCCGATTGCAATAATTCTTTCTGTAATAGTTTCAGTATCTTTCAACTTAGGGAATAGACTGAGTTTTATCAAAATCGGTTCAGTAGTTTAAAAGATATGGACTGCTAACTGTTTCCAGTATGGCTTTCTTCTTAGCAAATGGAATTGCGTACTTCAAATTTCTTAGGCCTACTTTAACGACACAAAAGAGTAACTTAAAATGGAAATTATTTATTTATAGACCTCAAAAAAGTAGAATTATTGCTCTCTTTTAAGTTTTATACTATTTGTTCTTTTTATTATATATATTTTGTGTTTGTTCGTGTGACGGGACTTCTGACCATAAGTAAATGTGGCAACGCAGCGCCTTTGCGAGTGTGTGCGGGTGTAAGGACGGGGATGGAGCATGCGTGTATGGCTATGTCGTGTCAAAGTGATGTGGAGTAACCAGCGAAGTGGGAAAGCATCGCAAGGCTGCGAACCCAAGTTTGTATGACACCCAGTGTCGCCTGTTTGCATATTCGAAATAAAAGCTAGGTGTTATACCCGAAGCTAGCACAAAAAAAACTATTCGTCACGTTTATAACTATTTTTTAAAAGCTATGAAACCTAAGCTAGCACAAAAAAAACTATTCGTCACGTTTATAACTATTTTTAAAAGCTATGAAACCTAAGCTAGCCCAAAAAAAACTATTCGTCACGTTTATAACTATTTTTAAAAGCTATGAACCCCCTTCGACTCTTAATAAAAACATGAGACCTTATTGTACGGCAATACGGATGGTTTCCCTACGCGTTTTTACGAACTTTCCTTCTTATTTATATGTTATTATAGCATACATTATGATACCTACTTCTGTGCTGTTTCGTGTCTGCCACTTTACGGTATCTGCACATTTGAATGAGATTTAGTTTTTATAATGGAACTAGTTTCCCGCCCGCGACTTCGTCCGCGCGGACTACTGTTTTTCGCGAAAAAAGCATCCCATTTTCTTCTAGGATATTAAAAACCAATGCAAAAGTAGGTAAAGCTCTTGTCATTTCGTTTCCATGGCAACTACAGACTATTCTGTGATGACAATCGTTCCTTACAGTGAGTAACTAACATTTTTTATTTTTCCCGCGGAAACTTTCAATTTTCCGGAATAAAAGTATCCTAAGTTTTATTCTAGGGTATAAGCCGTCTCCATTCTAAATTTCATCAAAATCCGTCCAGCCGTTATCGCGTGAAAGCTCCCCAAAAAAACAGACAACGTTTCACTTTTATATATTGGTATGGATAGAGAGAAACGGCGCTATCTCTGCTTTTATAATGTTAGTTTCATGTTGTTCAAAATGTTTTTTTAATTTTATTTTATTTTTTGCGCGAATAGGACCCGATTATGTTTTATAATCATGAATACAATTCGCGAAACAAAACAATTAAAAATTTGTATATTTTGGTTCCAGCCTGGCAGTCCGCACAAACCTGGACGCTCTGATAGCGCGCAGTCCGTCGGACGAGTTCATATTCTCCGTCCCGCGCGACCCGCTGCTGTCGCCGTACTGGGCGGGGGACGACCTGCTCAAAATGTTCCCGCCTGTCAGAATATTGGTGAATACACTCCAAATGTACCCGAATTATACAAAAAAATACTTTACACTTTGTCAAAAAGAACGCTAAATAAAAATCGATTCAAAATCCTACTAAAACTCGACTATTACGAAAATATTGCAAGTCCGTAACTTTATCCTTCACAGAAGCAATATTGTTTTTGCGACGAATTCAATGATGCCTTATAAATTATCTGTATAATAGTGCAAATTTGAATCCAACTATACCGGGTTTGGACCTAGGCTCCGTATCAATGACCGTTCTAAGTTATGTGCGGTTTTCCATCGCTCCGTGCTTCGGAGGGCATGTTAAACTGTCGGTTATTAAAAGCAGTTGTTAAGCCATGTCAAATGCGCTCGGACGGCCTGACAAATTCTGACGCCAGAGGCCAGCACTAACTCAGACGACAAGCATGCAAGTACTTTAGGTGCTATAAGAGAACAGACAAACATACATAAAATCATAACCTTCCTACTCGTATTCGGGTAAATACCATTTGAATACCTTTAATAATATCAAATTATATTTTTATTGCAGTCTCATGTTTTTTTTTATGGTAAAAGCTTATTTTAAAATAACATAATCACTATGGACCCTGTCGGGCACAGCAACTAGAAGAGAGCTGTAGGAGTCATACCTTAAAGTTAGATACCTACATTGGTTAGATAACATTTTAATATTTGTTTGTTATCTTTGAAGAAATCGTGCAAAGAAAAATAATAATCTCAATCTTTAACAGTTAACGTAGCTGTTAAGAAACGTCACCCTGCATACTCAGTAATGTGTAATTCGGTGTACATTGAGCAGACGGTGCACCTAGACCCCTGCCTGGACGACTGCGTGATGTTCGCCAAGAAGCTGAAGAAGCTGGGCAACGAGGTCGGCATCGAAGTGCTGGAGGGGCTACCGCACGGATTCCTTAACTTCTCACTTGTGAGTACTTATTAATTTTATTTTATTGTGGGGACTGTAAGCCCACACTAATGGCTATAGGTTGCTGGGTTTGGTGAGGAGGGTTGAAGAAAAGACAATACTAGTTATATCAGTTGTGAGGCAGAGTCACTACCTGCTCAAAGTTAAAATTTATCGCTTAGATTACGGGGATACTAAACACCCCTGGATCGTTAGTGCTAGTAGTGATCCAGGGGGCCCTGACAAAATGGCTAGGTTTGATTAATTAAACTTGACCACCGATTCGGAATATAACCTTCGAGAAGAATTCGGCAAGAAACTCGAAGGCGAATAACTGTTTATCTAATAATAAAGGACCTCGCCGGCAAAGTCTGTCTACGTATGTTGTTATCATCTGACGGGTTGTCAGAGAAGGTAAGATTGGCGTGGTTGCCGGACGGCGTTCCTAGATTTAAACCTGCGCCCCCACACCTTTACCTCACCGTTCACCCTTTCATTTATTAGTCATTCAGAGTTACAATGCTCTCTATCTACTGTACTTATTGTGCTACTTACGTTATATGACATTGTTTCTATCTATTTTATGCTGTTTATAGGCACTTACAGGACATAATAAGTGCTAAAAAAGTATGCAATTGCAAGACTTAATAATTGCTAAAAAAAAAAAGATGCTATTTATAGGGACTTAAAGACATAATAAGTGTTTAAAAAAAGAAGCTATTTATAGGCACTTACAAGTACATAATAAGTGCTAAAAAACAGACTGCGAACAAAACTAACAAGAAAATTTACGCACATAGAAAAAACCTGTCAGAATAGATGCTACCCAACTTTAAATCGTTATAGAACCTAAGTGGTCATTCAAAATGATAAGAGAAACCTAAAGACGATGTTCAATACCTATTCAATGATACACCAACACTACATAACATAGTTCGTCGACTTTCATTTGTTTATTTTTAACAATATAGCGTGTGATTGTCGCCATATTGAATTTCGATCAAATACAAATTTATTGACGTAAGAATCATCAAAATCGGACCACGCGTTTGATCTAAAGTGCCACAAAGGAACAGACGTACATATATACATACATAGGCTGATAAACACAATACCCTCCTTTGCGTTGCGCAGTATGGTAAAAATCCTTAACTATGTACAACTTAAGCGTTACCTACCTACTCTATTATTATCTGTTTCTATGCTAACCTAGGTACTTAAAAAACATGAAATCTGACAAGCTATGATTATAATCTATCTGTACTTATAATAAAGCAATAAAAACGAAAAAGTCTGTAAGGGTGATAATAAAAAAAATGGTTACATAAAATAAGCTATTAACGAGAATATAACATTTCTTAAATCGTTTCTGTGTTTGTTTGTTCGCGCATCACGTAAAAACTACTGGAACGATTGCGATGCGGTTCCTTCCTGTGTTACTTGGTATCTTAATCCGATGATAAAAAAAACTATTTGCCAGCTAAACGAATTTTGTTGTAATGTAGTATTATGTACTTTATAGGTACTTTTGGTCCCGGAATACCACAGGCACAGCTAGCTGTCCAATAAGCTATCATCTTCTGACACGAACATTTATCAATGCTCAAAGAAATTCGTTTATTTCTGAGATAGGTACATACGCGCCTCTACAGTCCTTTGTCCGTTCCGAACATTAAAATACAACTTCAAGTAGTTAGTGTAATAATCCAAAGAACAATGGGTTATTTCGTATGGACCTTGTCCCCACCCTCCAATAGTCATGCGTGTCAATCCAAAAAAAGACTGTCTACCTGTTTGAACTGCAAAATCAGTAGGTATTTTTTGTAATAAAGGAAACTTTAACACTAAATCGCACGCGCCGCTTTTTTACTCGACTGCCTAAAAAAAGAGTGTAACGTTTTCTTGGTTCATGTATGTTCATATTCATGGTTTATGTATGTATGTGAGTTTCTTTACATAACTAAAAAATTAACAATAATATGTAGTTTACTTACGCCAAACAGTAAGTAAAAATAACCTCCAGGCCTTGTCTTTCATTTCATTTATATTTTACGGTAGTTCAATTTGGGTAGGGTTTGGTTAGCGTTAGTTATATTTTAATTTTATTATTTATCTTTTGTCTGACTTACAGTTTAGCGAATGTAACCTACATATATTAATATTGTTCATTTTAAATATGGATTTCCGCAAAGTAACGCCTGAACTTACCACTATAACTTTTAAATGCGTAAACAAATTTGCATGTGTGTGTATAGTTACAATACTTTTATCATCATAACATAGGCTATACATTTTTTGAAAGTTTGTTTTTTTTTGCACGGAAGTCGTATTTTTTCTCTTACTTTGGTTTTACAAATTTGCTCGCGTCCTCTACTATGGAAGAAAAACAAAATCAGAACCACAAAAAACTGAAAGGAGTTTGGTCTAAAAATCTAAATTATTTAAAGACTTTAATTATTAAGTTAGTTATAATTACAACAAAAAAATAACACTTTTAGAGTACCAGTACCAGTTCAGTTTGGGAACTATTATAAGAGATCTATTAAAATATCGTTATTTTTGGCATGTTCGACGTCAGCTCACCAAACATTTATTAAATTGAACTTAGAGGGGCTTTTCTACTTAATATCCTTTTATTCGATAAACAACAGAACTTGGTGATCAGGACATATCCACGTAGCAAGACTCTTCCACCACTTTATTTTGACCAATGTTGACTTTATGGGCTGTGCCAACATTTGACAATATTCCCCATTTTTCCCAGGTTCGATTCCCAATACCCCATCACCGTTGATAAAACTACTAATTATTGCTCTAGAAAGGTTTTAAGAAGTCTCCTTGTCATGAAAGGTTCCACCAGGTCAAACGAAATATCATAGATTTCCCGTCGTGTTTTTAGTTAGTTTCAAGTGTTATACTGAAACAATAAAGAAAAAACTAATACTAAATAATAATATGAAATAAGTAAATCATTTAATAAATAAAATAAATAATCAATATATTCGGGACATTTCCACACCAATTATCTAGCCCCAAACTAGGATACCCTGTGCTATGGGCACTAGATAACGGATAAACATACATAGATAAGAATATTACATCCATGACTCGGAAACAAACATTTCTGCTCATCACACAAATGATTAGACCTTGCAGGATTCGAACCCGCGACCGTTAAGAGCCATTTCACAAAATTACGTTGCACAAATTTAGGTAAATACCGGCGCTCGCCAGCAAGAGTGAGAGCGCACGACTCCGCGACGACGGGGATAGCGCGACTAGGAATAACATGGTTTGATACTTGCACTCCTTGCGTACAGACATTTTGTAATTTTCGAAAACGATCTTAATTAATTGATTTCTTTTCAATTACTTCTTATCAAATAAATATAGACCGTATATCTATACATATAATAAAACTGTTACAGGTCCAATTCTGTACAATGAAGATATTTAGTAATGAGTTTTTTGGATGTTGTTTTATATTTGATACTGAAGCCAAAACAGTTTTTTTTTTCATTTTCGTCTGTGTCTGTCTATCTTAATGTATCTTGGCTAGGCATCACGCCGAAACTACCGAATGAATTTAAATGAAACTTGGTATGATTTGAGTTCACTCTGAAACTACGCGTACTGAATGAATTCAAATGAAAATTGGCATGATTTGAGTTCATACTACGAAGTAGGACATAGAATACTTTTAATCTGTAAAAGGAAGATACAAAAAAAAAGGTAACTAAAAATAAGCTACTGGAAAAGATTAAAACATTTTTAAAAATCGTGTCTGTCTGTATGTTTGTTCACGCATCACGTTAAAACTACTGGACTGATTGCGATGCGGTTTACTACTGTTGGATAGCTTAGAGTTTGACTTAAAAACTGGTTTACTTATTATATATACACAATCCGACGAGTAGAAGCCGAACAATCGATAAAAACTTTTAGGCGGCGGAAGGAATTTTGTTTAAATGTTGGTATATTGGTATTTTAGGTCTTGAAATAGTAATCGAGTTATTTTAAAATAGAGAAATAGCCACACGTGCGAAGCCGCGGGTACTGCTAGTAAGTCTATATAAATATAGTTTTTTTCTAGTTCAATAAAAGTTATAAAAATACCTTTCAAAATAACTTTATTCAAAAATATTGACTGGCGTCAAATTATCAAATTATATAAATATTTGCCGTAAAGGCATTGATCTCGTCTTTCTAGGGTCTATGATTTCTGGGACTAGGCAATCATTGTAGAAACGAACCAATTTCGGAAGCATTTTTTCTTGCCAAAATATGTCATCTCTAACGATCCTTACGACTTTCAGTGGAAAATCAGAACCAGTCCACACAGCAAATAAACATACATTTCTTCTGGTAATGTGGAGCTGGCCTTGTACCTGATAGTACCAATCGTGATTTTGGTTCATGTTGACTTGAGTTTGGTTCAATTTGAAACATTTAAGTTTCTTTTCTTGAATGGCAGTATTAGGATCTATTCCGAAAACGGAGCTAGGACATTTTACTTCCACTAAACCTTCATTGCACAGTCCGTCGGGTGTCGCTCCTAAAAAACAGTGTTCCATGTCAATAAAAAGTCCACACTTTTCTATTACTGTATTTTCTTGTTCACTGAGTTGTTGCAAAGCCTTTGGTTCGTTGTCTCTACCGTGTTTTATCGAGGTAATATTATCTAATTTGTATGTATATAGAATTGATTTCACCAGAGGAGCTGAGTTTTGACTTGGACGTCTTTTACAAACCTTTCCAAAGGAAGACGCTGTTAGTATACATCTTCGAAGCTCGAGCCACAAAGCGCTTTCTGCTTGTAGGACAGTAGCTCTCTCAATTTCATGACGATTCGAAGCTTGTTCTTTTAAATTATTTAAAAACAGCGCTTTTCCTCTTTCATAGTCTTCGGCATCCATATCCGGTCGTTCACATTCACTGCCGTAATGACCATCCACGGGATTGAAATTTTTTTTTTTTACGAGAACTGCTTCCACGGGCCATAACTTCTCGAGCATTTTTAGTACATCTTCTAGCTTCCAGCAGTTTCAGAGATTTTCCCGGACTAGTGTGACAAATCGATTTATACAATGTATACTGTGGCATTCCTGTATTAAACGATACCACTGCAGCATGACATCGGGTAGTGTAAGAGTCCTTTAGAGAAAAATTTACTCTCTTGCCACCTACCATTTTAGCCACAATGCTGTTGAATTGCTCAGCACGATTATTTGTATAGCAATGTAACAGACTTCGGGAATTGAAAGCAAGCTGAGACGCGTTTTTTCGAAGTTTAAGAATCAGAGTAGGTATAAGTGGGACCAGATTCTGTTCACTTTTTCTTTCCTCTGTACAGTAATAACTGTCACATTCTGAATGGTCCCCAAAAATATGACGGGGACTATTAATTATGTCTTTTTGAAGATTTTCGATTTTATTTGAATTTGATCCGTTGTTCTGTTGTCTGTGCGTCACAGCAGAACGTACAGCGGTTCTTAACCTTTTTAAACGGTCCATATTTAAAAGTTTGCGTTCACTTAGAGGAATGGTGGTATCTTTTTGAAGTTGTAAGTTCTTTCCATTGTAATTTCTCAACAAATGGTTTGTGCACTCAATTTTTTGTATAGGTACATCAGCATAAGGACGACTCTCTAGGATACTTTTATAGGTACTAGAGTCCCCATCTGCAATTAAAGTTTTATATATTAGATTCCGTTCTTTTATAGAATTCTTGAACCCTTCAACCAATATCGCTTGCTCCATGCTGGTAGACGATCCTGAATGATTTTTAGTGCACTTATGAGTTTTTGGGGCCTGTCTTTTTTTGCTCGCACGGGCGCAAATCACACAGTATTTATTGCGAACCCCAATGTGTAAAACTTTACCACTATGCTCTCCTATAATGGCCGCAACACCAGAAAGCGCAGAGTAATTATTTTTGTAGGAGCGTTTTCCCCAACATGCATCCGCTTCGACCGGTATCATTGCAAGACCTGTATTATTAATATCGCCACGTGATTTTGCCGCTTTAATTTCCTCTTTGGCAGCATTTAACATTGTTTCTTCGGCTGCAGTCTTCCACATATCAGAAATAGCATCATGTGTTTTACTATATAACCGAAATGGCATTGTTGGTAAATCTATAGATGCAGTGAGCTCATTTAAGTTCGACAGACCAATTCCCGTAATTATTGCACCTGACACAGCTCCAGCATTAACGTCAAGTCTTGATTGTTCCTCGGAGTCTGAAGTTTTCAATATGAAGTTTGATCCACAAAACATACACTTCAAATTAAATTTAGATATAAGACCTACTTTTTTTTCTTTTTCTATTTTAAGATAGTTTAATTTGCAGCCGAAATTCTCACTGTGCTCACTTATAGCCACCAACTGACTCCAAAAATATTGGAAATCGATTATTCGCCTGCCTTCTACTAGGTAATCTTCCTAAAACAAAAATAATAATATTATGAATATTTAGTAGATACTTAAAAAAATATGGAAATTTAAAAAATATAATAAAATATTTACAATTGGTTGAGAAACTTCCTTTGGTATGTCAGATTCAGTTTCTTCTTCAAGAAACTCTTTGTCCTGTTAAATGAAAGAAAGAAATATTATTATACTGTATTCTACAAGTAAAGCCCTTTCATTCGATACCCATATTGACGGGGTTCTTAAAAATATATATTTCTGATTCGCCATTACGTGGCAGCGGCCATCTTGTATTTAGAATGATACAGCTGTATTCTACTAGTCAAGCTCTTTCATTTGATACCCATATCAAGGGGTTTGTAAAAGAAATCATAATCCGACATTTTGTTGCGGCGGCCATCTTGGATGTATAATATTATTCAATACATGTTACTGTATTGTTATCAGAACTAAATTAATAAATAAAACTTACAATTTCCATTATCGAATTGGATTCCTTTGAACATGTACCCAAAACAGCCTCAGTATTAATGGTAGTATTTTCTTCAGCACGATTTATCCTGTTTCTCATTCTAAAATACAATAAAATATCTGTTATGTTTATATCTTTAACTACAACTATGTATATATTGCAAAATTAGATATTAAAACAAAAAAATCGCCTATATAAACTAACAAGTACCAAATATTAATTTACTAACAAAAATTATTTATAATAATTTTACGACACTTTATCCCATCAAAATCTAAGTGCTAGTTTGAAAGATCCAAATAATCACGTAAAAATCATGCGCGTTAGCATGCCGCGTAACGCTCTTTCTCAGTTTATGATCGATATATTATTTTAAAATACCGATCCAATTTTTATGAAACTTTCGTGTTAAACCATTACAAAAATAATTTTGTAATCCTACTTTTAGTTTTGAGGAAGTGGACAATAATCATACATAAAAACATTCACACACTTAGAATTTCTGATATCCAAACAGAACATAATAGCTGAACTGAATATTACCCGTTTTTGATGATATTATAGATACAAACAGGTGAACTTGAGAATCTTTTTTTAAAAATAAATTCTTACCTCGCTTCTGTTGCTTTCTGTATGGCTGCATAATTATGACGTTTCCTTTTTTTAACACAGTGATAAATGGCATTTTTTCGTCCCATTGCTAATACTAAAAATACAGAAATATGTTGTTATTGTTATATACAATGCATCAATACTAATATTACTCAACAAAAATAAACACTTAAAAAATACTCACGCGATCAAAACGTTGTGGTCGTACTATGAACTTGCGTTTATGCGTCTCGCGGTCGGAAAATCGGGGCGCAGCAAAACTGACACAGGTCCTACCTCGGTAAGCGCTCGCGCCGTACTGATCGGCGCGCGCCTGTACATCGTAATTTATAGTAAATTTAGAATAATGCTAAATATTTTTTTATGTCTTATCAAACAGAGGGAATTTCAATAAAAAATAAGAATCAGATTCACTTAAGAACATTATTTATTTTAATATAGTATTTTGTTTGAAATTACGCTTTATTTGAAGCAAAAAAACGTGGCAAACTGCCGGTATAATTCGGGGTAATTAGCGGAATTTCTTCTTTTTTTTTAATGATACTGTGATGAAAAAACTATATTCTAATACATTATCTACCTACAGATGTATATGCCTGATGTATAGGTTTTTTTATCAGTCATATTGATGATTTTTTATAAAAGATTTAGGAGTCTGAAGATGACTGTTTGTTTTAATTTTCGTAAAACTAGGTGCGAAAGATTGACCACTACAAAATAAATAAAGTAGTATTTGTAAATGTGGAACATTGAATATCAATGCAATAGATTGTTCTATTTTAAACAATTTTTTAATATTGTCAAAGTCGTTTCTAAGATGGTAAATTAAGCGCTTGAAATATAAGATTATCGCGCGAAAACGTGAAATGGCTCTTAATAAAAATAATATAATTATGAATATTTTAATTATGTTTTTAGTAAAACTTGTGTCCGTTCACAGATGGCCAGAGAAGCGAACGAAGGCTCCAAACTGTGCATAGAGCGCATCAAACAACTGTTGGACCTCGAGACCAGCGCAAATGCCAACGACTCGACACACTTATGAATGTGTGGCCTCTGCTGCCGTGCGAACTAGGCTTTAACTCGTGCCTATGTGTGCTAGGACTATCGTGTGATCGAAACTTTAACCGGTTGAACCGGCTATTCTTGAATGGTTGAAACTTCTGACTCCTGAAACGATAGTCATTGAGCTACTGTGTACTACTAAAAGAGGCACCGCACTTTACTACACTGTCCCATGAAATAGGACTTTTGCGAGTTTTAAAATAGGACCAATACGACCATAGCTGTTATGACGACCGTATGACGTCACTATTGCACATAGGTGTACAATATTATAACGCTAGTAGCCACACGGCCAAAACAACCGCGATCCATAATATTTAGCAAGCCGTGACGTCACGAGCACTGCGCAGTGTTTTGAGTCAAATGGCGAAATGTTACTTATTATGATTTTACTTTGAATAAAATGTTTTAATTATTAATGAATTATGTGAAACATAAATTCGGAATCTTATTAATGAAATGAATCGTTTTTTGCGTTTACTGCCATGTTCTCTATTTGCACTTCGCTCAGCTTCGATAGGTGTGGAATCTGCCGTGGTGTGTACTAAGATGCTGCACTTAATGTTAATAGTACCAAAACGTCGCATCGTTTGTGCTATTCTCTTTCTATTTATATTTTCTCTAGTACGTAGTACATAGTAGCTCAATATAGATAGATACACTTATTACACTTACACCACAAAGTTTAAGGAACAGTAGCACTTTCTACATAAAAATATAGTAGAAAAAGTGTAACAATTGTCGGTAATATGATGTTCCTGCGCCAGGTAACAATTGTATATTAAAACATCACAATACGAAGATAGCTGGAAGATAATGCTTCCTAGTAGGCTCACCTACAATTTTGAGCGAAAAATATATTTCTGTTCTTTCCATGACCCAGCCCAGACTTCACTCCCGCGGTTTTCCGTATCTCTATACCTTTCTGTGGCTCGGAGGCATCGTTCACTAGAGCGAGAAAGAAAGTGTGACTGCCTGCCATCAGTGCTTTTCGTTCTAGCGGACGATGCTTCTGGGCAATAGAAAGGAATAGAGCTAAGGAAAAATGTATCTCACTACTCAAACGTAGTTATAGATTATCGCGGCAAGAGGTGAGAAATAATCGATATCAGTATGTTACCGTTATACAGTAGTCACAACGAACCTTTGTGGTTGTGAAGTTAGGCTCTGTGAGCGATTGAGCAGTTACAGCTGTGAGAATAAAACAGCATAAAGTAAAAGCGAGATAGGTGATGCGAAACGTTAGCGAGTAAGTGAGGCAGTTATACAATGCTCAGTTGTAAGGATAAAGCAGCATAAAGTAAGCGAGATAGATGATGCGAAAACTAAGCGAGTGGGCGAGGCAGTTATACAATGCTGTCTTTACCTTCAACATTGGGATTGCACCTGAAAAATAGCAGTTTGCGCAGCGACTTGCAGACAACTTCCGAGACACAGATTCGTTGTGACTACTGTACAAACAACTTTATATCTATAATATAAATGTAGAATGGTTTTTAGATTCTGCACCAATAAATGCATGTGCGGTATTTTATGAATATTGTCACAATCATGCTGTTAGAATTTATTTTTTGGCGCCGCGTATCATGTGTTCGTGGTTTGTTCATACGAGTATAGTGTAAGAGACCAAAGAGTAATAATAGAATTGTACATCCATCTACAGAATGTTTTTTTACAGGGATCTCTATGGTAGCTATGATAACAGTTAAACAAGAAGCAAATGTAGATTATAAAACTAAACTAAAACCACATTCATGCATTGTCATCGAGTTGTGAGCTACCCAGAAAGTTTCAGCCGGATAGCTAATCGGAAAGTGCTCGAAATTTGAGTTGCAAGATTCCTCCCGGACAGACAGACAAACAAGAAAGTGTCTTAAGACACGTATTTTTAGAAACCTCTTGTTTTTTTTCACTTTTTAATTTGGTACTTTTACCATTATTGGCATGCCAGTCCCACCCTACCCGAAACCTACATTAAATGAGCGAAAAATCACTGATGCAAAAACAACTTGTATATTACATAATGATATTGCAGAATCTGTTGTTGGTTCCACTGATGTTAGAATATCTATTTAGATGTTTTCAAATGCATTATAACTGCATTTAAGGAGTTTTGAAAAATCTATTAAATGTGAAAATAACACGAAACTGAATACTGCTGCTTAACGAATAAAAAGTTGTTATTTTTTTTCTAAAGTTGTTAAGTTGTAGCGACTTAAGAATATTGACTTCATGTTTTTCTATATTCGGTTATCATAGCTGCCATAAAGATCCCAGTTAAAAAACTCAACCTGTATATCGGGTGATTTTTGTTGAGGATGACATTTTATATTGTACTTAATATTCAGATTTTGGGCAAAAGATAAAATACCTCTCCATTTTGTTACCTAAATTCCATATCATAAATGAAACCATATATTTTAAGTATTAAGATCTGATCAAAATATACTCTACTACATTTTGTGAGTACTAAACATGAAATATAATGTACAATCAGCGACAAAACTCGCTTATCATGCTCGAGCTTTAATTTTACTTACAAGCAAATTGTTCAATATAATTTCATGGAAAAATAAAAGCTTGAGCATTTTCAACGAGTTTCTTCGCCGACTGTACTAATGTTATGTACGTAAGTAAAAATTACGGTGTGAATCTTTACATGTAGGTATATTAAAATATATATGTAATCTTACCTTACGCACGGCAAAGCAAAGAGGCAAATCTAGATTGTATGAAAAAGAACTAGGTATTCGGTGTTTTTAAGTATTTTTTGGCTACTTATATGTATAATTTTAATTGATGTTAGTAAAAGGATGTTGTAATCAGATTACTTATCGATTCAGAATACGCCTGAAACATAAAAAAATATTGAAATATCTGAATTGTTGTGCTTTGATGTATTTTTATTTATTTATTCGATTATCACAATATGGTAATCGTGTTAATTATTTTTGTTGGTTTAATATGTTATTTTCAAGTTTGCGACATCGTCAAAATAATTGCAAATTAGTATTTTTACTGTGTTATTGCGCTGATGGAAACATTTACAAAAATACTTGTTGGAAACTCTGTTTTCTGTCAATGTATCGAACTGTGTTTGCATTGTCACACAACTTGTTTGACATGTCTTACCTAAATACATGTTGTCGTTATCAACATGTATCTGTACAAATCTTGCAACGTATTAAAAAAATTGTTTTGAGATGTGTACCGACCCAATTGGAAAACACAAAAAAACAAGATTTAGACAAGTTGCGAGACATAAATCAGCAACAGTGCGAACGTCAAACGTAACAATTCTCTAGAAAAACATCTACAATTAATAAATTTTTAGTCAGTGCGAACGCAGCCAACAACAAATCTTGAAACTTGTCTAAGAATTTACCCAGTTTTCTGCGGTGCGAACGAAAAGTCAACAAAACAAGTTGTGAGATATTGTTCAAGTTTCGAAACTTGTACATGTTTAAAGCTGTTTGATGAAAACAGTTATTATGCTTACATACTTGTTGATACTTTTTCTAATTTATTTTGGCATTGACAAGGCTTGTGATTTGTGTGATTTTATTTGGATTGTTATAAATACTAATGCATTTTCTTCTATTATTTGTTAAGTTTTGAATAAAACCTACATTGTAAATTACTTATTTTAAACTGAATGGATCTTATGAAAATTATCAAGAACTGCAAAGATGGAAGGCTCAATTTTTGTCATTGTATATTTTTGATAAATTTACTTTTGAATGCAGCACATATTTTGTACAAATTTCTCTAAATCTGCAGTTTTAAAATGATACACATATACACAGTGTGTTGATCGTTCTGTGTACTTTTATATTACAAAAATAAACATGTTTGCCTTTTTTGTATCAGTATTCTGAACTGCACCAAAATACTTCTAATATATTTTATCGACATTTTGTGACTGATGGACTCGAGCTCTAAAATAATAAAGAAAGATTGAAATGAAAAAACGATGGTTAATGAGATTAAAAAAAACTGTTTAACAGATGTATTTAACGTTATTTGCTAGGGCGATGATATTTGTTTTAATTTAGATTTTGTAGGATGTATGAAGTTGTATCCATAGATGTAATTATTTTAGACATAGCCTTTGTGATAAACAGAGTAGTTGCCTACTGTCAAAGAATTACTTACTAACTATCTACTGATCAATTATTATTATCTTATAATAGTTATAATATATGAGCTGTTACGATACACTGAGATTATTGAAGAACTTTAATTATAAAATTTATATTTAACATAACACAATGTGTGATGAACAAAAAGAAAATTAAAAAATCTAAAACCCGTATGCGGAAAATGCAATAAAAAAAATAAACTACTAAAAGATGGAAAGGACATAAAATAAATGCATGCATAGTATAAAATATTTTTGTTCATACTTGCATACTTATACATTTTGTAGGTAGCCTTAGTAGCCGCGACTAATCAGAACATTTAATAAAAAACACTTCTCATGTTCGAACTCGTTTATAAAACAAGGCATTTTATTCTCGACTTCAATATCTACCCTCTCCTACGGCTCGGGCGGATATAATGTCTTGTTTTATGCACTTGTTGTACAATCTACTATTGATTTAGTTTGAAAACGTCAACTAATTTCGCGTGACGAACCATACCCTAAATAATTTTTCTATTTCTATTTTTTTTAATCGCGTTTTGATGCAGTAGGTTTTTTAATTTACATTTTTTTAAGTGTTATTGTGATGTTAATCTGACAAAATACTTAATACCTAGTGCTTGGCTTCCATCTTTACTTTAACATTATATTTTCGGGATCTTCACTAAAAGCCCTCTATTTTGAGCTCCTACCCAATAGGGTTTGAGGAGTTATTTTTTCGCCGCTACAATATAGGATATATTATATTATATCCTATGAAAATTGACATAGGATATATTATATATAATATCCTATGTCAGTATAGAGAAATACAAATCCAATGAACACAATGAATTTTAATTAATTAACTCTGTTAAGCCTATATAATTATATATTATTCATTTAGGCTATAGATAAAGCCTAAACGGTTTTTGAAATAATTTTATTTGTATTTTGTATGGTTATTGTGGGTATGTATGACTATGTATGTTACTTTGCCGCATCCTATACGTTTACATCAAAATAACCTTCATACATATACCCGAAAAAACATAACCCTCCTTCTGGGCAGTTGGGTAATTAAATGTAAATCAACCTCAGCTACTCTATTCGAATCGTAGTTAATTTCTTTCTTCTAAGTTAGACACATTTAACTAAACCAAAAATGTACCAAAATGTTTATTCAATGTTATTAGGAAAAAGTAAATTATATTCTTGTTAATAATAATTATTATTATATACCTGTAGTACCTTCACGCAATGTTATATGAAGTACAATTTTGATGAGATAATATTAGATTGTTTAGTATTCGCCTTACAATAATGTTACGCTTTTTTAATAGTCCGTTCTCTTTAGATTCAATATTATTTAATATCCAAATCACAAATATTTAAGATTGTAAAATAAAAATGCATTGTTTTAACACATCTGTGATAGTGATAGTAGCTTTTAAACCTGTCAGTATTTAAATTCACAATATA
Organism: Alsophila aescularia; assembly: GCA_946251855.1. Classification (NCBI taxonomy): domain Eukaryota; kingdom Metazoa; phylum Arthropoda; class Insecta; order Lepidoptera; family Geometridae; genus Alsophila; species Alsophila aescularia. Next base: position 49,129,285 of record OX276381.1, on the reverse strand, counting down.
AAAATATATTCAATATAAAATAAAATGTTCTATCTGTTGTGTAAGTAAAATATGGAATTTTAAACAAACGTAAAAATGTATTTAAACGATATTTTTGTAGATTTATTATCTTTAAATGTGGAGGAATTGTAACAATCTGTGTTACTTTAATTTATCTGCATTGAAAACTGTAAAAAGGCCTTAAAATTACAGTTACAAACAAAACTAATCACAATCGAAATACATAGGGTTTTTATGTACATGTCATTATAAAGACATTGTACAATCTCTTGTTTAGTTTAATAAAGTATTCACAAAATTCTATGGTTTCATTATGATTCATTACCTATGCCAGGTGGTCTGTTCGCCGTTTGCCGCCTTTGAATTTGTCTATTTTTCTAATCATCTAAGCAAATTGTTGATTTTGAGTGCATAGGACGCGACGTCCTAATCACATTAAACTTTGTCTCCCGCAAAACGAGGAGCCAAGACCACAAGCAAAAAGGGAGACAAGACCACGTAGCTAAAAATCCCTGTCTAAAGTTCTCTGAAAGGGAGACATAGAATATATAATAGTACTGACTGTGCCTCCTACTATTATTTATAATGTGCTCTTGCTGGGGGTACAAATTCTGCTATCTAGTTTTGTTAAAATATGAAAATGCATTGTGCCACATTTTTTCATTCCTTTATGTGACGAGTCGAGCAGGTCACCCGCCAGATCTTAAGCGTCACGCCTGCCCATAACAGTTGCAGTGCCAACAAGAACTTTGGCTACAAAATCTCGTTCTGCGCTCGTCACTTTCAAACATTGGTTTTCAAATGTCTATTCCCGTCACCCCCACTTTTTGTCCACCACTGGGGGACAATAAGATTAAAAGTAGCGTTGTACGGGAGAAAGGAGTTGCACTGTCCCTCACTACTTATTTAATAATATTACTGTTTAAGGTCTATAGTGACAGGTGGTAGTGAAGTTCAGGGGAGGGTAGAGTAAGTTTTGAAAAAGTGAGGGAAGGGTGCGAAAAATGAGGGATTGTAGGGAAAGGACGTGGAGAGGATGTGTCGTAAGGGTGGAGCCTGGTGATGGAAGTGTATATGTGAATAAGATCGAAAGTAGTCTGATATTACAAAAAATAACGGCACACGATGTTGACCCTTATTGACACTAATCAGATTTATTCAGATTCGGCATTTTTACTGTGTTCATAATGGTAATAAAGTGAATGAAATCAAACAGCATAATTAGTTAATCAGGTTTATTACTAAAATCCTAAAATTGAGTGAACATGTAGTTAACAAGTTACTGTAGAGATATTGGGGTTGACAATTGACTTTTTGGTAACAACTTCATGGTACAATGACTACATACAGATGAACTCCAGTAAATAAACTTGTAACCATTAACAGAACAAAAATTTTGTTACAACTCAACAGTAAATTATAGAACACCAAAATCACAAAGTGCAAATAAAAAGCATAATTATATTTCTTTACATACATACACCAAAGCTTATCAAAATATTAATACACCCTTTCCTCATTTGAACAAACAAGTGCTGATAATAATATAAAATACCAGTTAATTGCGAGGTTGTAATACACTCCCGAGGACATAATCAGCAACATTATAATGAAGTTTCATGACTGTTTCATACAATACACACTACAATATACAAGGTATAGTAAAAAAATGGTCATTTTTGTATGCCATTTGATACAGCTAACATAAAGTCTAGAGTTAAGGCGTTTTACCAGTGGCCGCACCGCAACGGACTAGCAGTAATTTGTATGAAAATCTGCCAGCATGGCAGCTATCTATTGGAAAATAGCACTACTTGTTAACATACATTATACTGCCAGTTGCCATGCCATCACCAATACTGGCCAATAATAGAAAAACACCCATTCATTATTTTATTTCATAGATTTACGTTATATTAAGGACAAAATTATTTTACAAGGTAAAGTTACGGTTAGCATGTAAAAGTCCACTTCATAATGAACTTGTACTAATGACGCTGTAATGTTAATGATATTTGTATGCTTTCAATATACAATAATATGATGACATACCTACTATCCTTATCCTGTACAATCAAAACTTGTGTGGAACATCAGTCATTTCTAGTTCTATATATGGCCTCAAACATCCACAACTTATCCATAAACCCATGTGTTGGTTACAAAAAGCTTAATGTAAATTGATCTTGTATACATTGTGGCTTTGTTACGTTTCTTACATTATGTTCTATCACTTGTTTCACAATAACAACCGAGTTGAGGCTTTACGAATAGATAAGGTGTGGTTATTCGTTCAATCGTGGCCGTTGGTTTTTGCATGTGGGACTGTTCCATTCACTAAAGGTGCAGTCTGCGAGCAGGTTTTTCTGATAGTCTTCTGTAATACGTGAGCATCAGCCGGCTCTATTCTCTTGTAGTAATGTTCTTTTGTTTCAACTATTTCAAACCCAAACTTTTTGTAAAAGTCTATCGCACTTTCATTATTCACCTGCACATGTCTGAAATGAAAAATATTCCTGTTTATAAATTATAAACATCAGTAAGTACTAAAATTAGCACTAAATAATAAAGAGTTAAAACAATAAAATAATTTCCTCTAACCTAATATGTTGTGGGAGTAATGCTTGTAGGCAGTTTTTCTCCATAAATAGATTTCATGTATTTGAAAATCAATATTTCAATCATGACAATATGATAACAATGAGACCTACACACATAACCTTCAATTTACAGACACCAGTACATATTCCACAGGAAGTTTTATCTCTATGTAGTCTTGAGAAATTTATATTTTAGAGGATATTTGTGTTACTTACAAGAAGATGCTGTCGAAATTTCCATCCTGTTCCACATATTTGAGCACATGTTCCACCATGAGACTGCCAATGCCCAGTCTTCTGTATGGGTACAAGCAACCCAGAGTCATAATGTACAATCTCCGCACAGTCTCCGACGTGTCTATCCTACAGCACACGGCTCCCACTACGATATCATTGTAATACGCTAGCTTAGCCAATTCGCCAGCCTCCAGCACATCTTTGTAAAACTTATCGTTGTAAGATACTGGAAACACCACTGTGTTTAATTTCTTCAGTTGCTTTATATTATGCGGTGTCACGTCGCCGAGTTCTATTTTGGCTCTGCAAGGCAAAAGATGCATTTTTAGTAGGAAAATCGTGTGCTAGTGAACATTGAAAAGCCTGAGTTTGGCCTTCGTTTTAGTATTGCTTACTGAGACGAATGTTATTTTAGAGGCATGAGCGACTGGGGTATAGGTCTGGGCTTCCTTACCTAGTCATTTTAACAACTATTCTACAAATTAAACACTAAATTTTAAAACTAATCTAACACAGTTATATCACTCTGGATCACTCCCGCCATCTACCAATGATGGCTCTCTCTTGCCTAGCTAGCGCTCGCTTGCTTTTGCGGTCGGTCGGTCGCTCCCTCCCTGACCTCCTGTCAGTCTCCTTTTGACTTTTTATTTGACAGGTAAGTACAGGGGCGCGTTCACTTACTACGTTCGACGACGCACGGATAACCCGCGCGATCACACGAAATCGTTCACGGCGTCGTCGGGCGTTCGCCTGGGTCATCCGAAAAATAGTAGGGGAGGGGAGGAATAGTATGAAACTACAACAACATAACATAACAAAGTATGAACATAATCATTAATAAATGACTTAAAGTTGAGTGAATTACAGCGTCCTAGAGGGCCACTAAGATGGATAAACGAAACTACATTCACATTCTATTTAAATATATTTTGCAAGACACAGAAAACATTACAGAACATTGACAGCTCTCAAAATTCGAAAATCAAAATCTTTCTTTTTTTTACCATTGAGTTTTATTGATGCAACCTTAACATCTTCTCTCAATGAATACCCAATTTCCCAGCAATCTTCTGTAGTCGTGGTAAAGCTTTGGTGAAGATATCAGCCAGTTGATCCTCACTGGATACCTTCTTCACCTTTATTTCTGCATTAGTTACCAGCTCTCTAACAAAAAAATGACGTAGCCTGATATGCTTGGTACGTCGGTGAAACTTAGGGTTTTCCGCTAATCTTATCGCCGCCTCGTTGTCCACTTGCAAATTAGGACATCCTTTAAATTCGATAAGACCTCTCATGAGCCAAGTTAACCACAGATACTTTCCAGGACCTTCACTTGCAGCAACTATTTCAGCCTCAGTCGTTGAAATGGCTACACTTTGTTGCCTTTGATTCATCCAGGCAACAGCGCCCCCTGCATACATGCACAGCACTCCTGACGTTGAGCGCCCCGTATGTATATCTCCTCCATGATCTGCGTCACTAAAGCATTCCAGTACTTTGCTATTTCTCCCGTAATGGATCCCGAAATCCAAAGTATACTGCAAATATCACAGTCACAGTCATCATCTGTAGGAATTTCAAGACTTCTTGACACTACACTAACTGAGTATGCTATGTCTGGTCTTGTTCCAACCATTAAGTAAGCTAGTGCACCAACAATTTGCCTGTACTTCTTCTTAGTATCATTGTCTTCTCCAGCCTGCTTCTGAACATCTTTAGTAATAGGTGTTGAAACCGGTTTGCATTGTTCCATTCCGAACCTCTTTAACACCTTTCTTGTTTAAGAAGTCTGATGTATTTTTAAACCGTCTTCTTTGCTTTCAACCTCTATACCGAGAAAGTAAGACGCAGGTTTTGTTGTTATCTTAAAACCTCTTTACAACTGTTCGAGAAATTCATTCACTAGCTTCTCACTTGAGCCTGCAACCAGCCCGTCATCCACATAAAATGCAATAATTAGTTTCTCAGCTTTAGAATTTCTGATCAGTAAGCAAGGATCCGCTTCACTGGCTTTAAATCCGATTTCTTTGAAGAAATCCATTATGCGCTTATTCCAACAGCGTGGTGCCTGTTTTAAGCCATAAAGACTCCTTTTCAATAGACAAACTCGTCCAGTGCCCTCTTTATATCCTTCCGGCTGCTTCATGAAAATTTCCTCATCAAGATTTCCATTTAAAAACGCTGTAGAAACATCAAACTGTCTAAGCGTCATATTCTCGCTAGCGGCGACACTAAGTACAGCTCTTACCGTTCCTAACTTGGCAACAGGGCTAAAGGTCTGATCATAATCGATCCCTTCGATTATGATCATCACATTTTCTGCGAGTAGCCCTTTATAACTAACCTTGCTTTGTACTTGTCCACCGAACCATCTAGGTTGTACTTAATCCGATAAACCCACTTACATGGTATACTTTTCCTATTCATTGTTGGTTCTACAAGTACTCAAGTTTTATTATCAACCAACGAATCCATTTCGTTTTGCATGGCTTTCTGCCACTCCTTGTAGTCATATGACCTTACGGCCTCCTTAAAAGTTTCTGGTTCTGTATGACTTTGTTCCAAATTCATGATATAATATTTGAATTTGCTAGGTAGTCTCAAAGTGGTGCGATCCCTCAAATCATTTGGCCGATTTCTTGGATTTCTTTTATATTCATCGGTTCATCCACTTCAACTCTTTCCTCCTCAAGTTCAATAGATTATTCAATGAGATCAGATGTTTCAGCTTCAGCGTCGTTGAAAACATCATCATCATCATCTGAGTTCAGTGGAACAAATTGACATCCATCATCCTCATGAACCTCATTGTCTTCTCTGACTTCACCGTCATTGACAATATAATCTTCTTCTCTTGCTTGAATGTCCATCGAGATAGGACTTAGTTCTCCGTCCACTGCCAATTCTCCACAAACAGGCCCTTTAGAGGTAGAAGGTTGGTTCCAAACTTCATAAGGTATCTCTCCAATATCTTGATCACTCACCAGAGATCTGTTCTCTTTTTGTCCTTCAAGTGGTCTTTCATCAAAAGTCACGTCTCTTGATCTCAATATCCTGCTCGAACTTTTAATCAAAATCCGATAACCATCGTCACCATCATATCCAACCAACTGGCATTTGACAGCCTTCTTGTCAAGTTTCTTCCACTTTTGTTTTGGAATATGAACATAGCACGAAGCTCCGATTATCCTTAAGTTCTTAATCTGTGTTTTTTTACCAAACCAAAGTTCGTAAGGTGATTTACCTTCAACAGTAGTTGGTCCAGTCCTGTTCAGAATGTAAGCAGCTGTTTCGACTAACTCCGTCCATAATTTCTGAGGTAGTTCCTCGTGAGCATACATCATTGAACGTGCGCACTCTACAACTGTGCGGTTTTCTCATTCGCTCAAACCATTCTGTTCTGGTGTGTACGGCATCACCAACCGTTGTTTTACGCCATTTTCTACCAATATTTTTCGAACTTTCTCATTATTGAATTCACAACCACCGTCGCTTAAAAGTTCCTGTACACGATGTCCAGAATTTTTTACTTCAGTCAACATCTGTCTCAATTTTTCATAAACTTCAGACTTTGCCTTTAACAAATAAAGATATCTATAACGGCTAAATTCATCCTTAATGATCAAAAAATATCAAAATTTTGCGTACGACTCTGGAAATGGTCCGCAGACATCCGTGTGTAACCTTTCTCCAGGTTTCGTGGCGTTCTCTCTCGTAGCAAACTTAAGCCTATGCGTTTTCCCAAAAACACAACCATCACACAACTCTTTACTGTCTGTTGTCTTTATTCCCAGTTCTCGTTCAATAACACGACTGACAAGCCTTTTATTTTGATGTCCAAAACGCTCTTGATATAACTGCAGTAAATCCTCCTACTGTCACATTGACTGAAGGAATTGGTTTCAAGGCCTTACAAATCATCCTGTGCAAACCTCCATGCCTCGTACGTCTACCCGTAACTATGACTTTACCGTTAATCTTCATGGTACATGATTCAACCCGTGACTCAAACACACTGGTCGGGTTTCTGTCTTGTGCTTCCAATACAGAATATAAGTTTCTCTTTATTGGCACTTGCCTTAAATAATGTTAAACAAGCTTCATACAAACGGTCTTCGTTCAAGCCGTCGTACAGCCGATGTAACTCATCCCATACCTCCTTAGGATGTTAAACCTCATCACTTTATCCAGGATTTCATCTGTGATGTTGTTTGTAATCAGTAGTAATGAAGTACTCATCTTCCTTTTGTATTCTCCTGCAATATGATGATACTTCTCCAAAGCAGCGCTGGCTTCACCCGCGGCAGAAGCTGGTCTCTCAGGTTCACGTAATTTGCTTTCCACGACATCGAACAAACCATCCATTCCGTTTAACATTGCTGTCATACGATATCGCCATTGCACCCAGTTGTGCCCATCCAGCTTTGCGATTTGGATTTTACTTAGCTCGATCTTTGGTCGCACTAGCGCAGTTTCTCTTCAACAGGTAAAAGGCCCATAACCACTTAAAGTTGAGTGAATTACAGCGTCCTAGAGGGCCACTAAGATGGATAAACGAAACTACATTCACATTCTATTTAAATATATTTTGCAAGACAGAAAACTTTACAGAACATTGACAGCAAAATTCGAAAATCAAAATCTTTCTTTTTCTTTTTTGTACCATTGAGTTTTATCGATGCAACCTCAACAAAATGTAATGGTGGTCTGGCGGGAATTCCAACAACATATCAATAACATATGTCAATTGAATTTCACGTTGCCGCATACGCTGCTCTACCTCTTTTTTGTGAGCGTTGTTTGCACACCAAAATGACGTCACTCCTGACGTCATGTGTCCGATGTGATTGATACTCTCTCTACGGATGTTGAGAATAAATGCGCATCTTAATCCGACTTTGTGCGCGCTGACAGTACACATAGCGCACATTGGTGCAATTTAAACCACAGCACCAAGCGAACGCCCGACGACGCGCCGTGAACGATTTCGAGTGATCGCGCGGGTTATCCGTGCGTCCTCAAACGCTGTAAGTGAACGCGCTCCAGTACTACCATTTAAAAAACAATAAAATCTCCCAATAAGAAATATCTAAATTCCTTACTCTATGGTGTGTAGTGTCTGTGTCTACTTTATGTGGTAGTTAGAACGCGGCTTTTGTATAGAGATTTAGGCAAGTGTCCGAGGTGTTACTGGCGTAGCGGGCATGCCACTGATTCTACAGTAGTTGCAGCGGAAGTATGTGTATCGGAAGTAACCTGCTAGTCGCTGCGCAAACTGCTATTTTCCAGGCGCAATCCCTATGTCCTTCATGGAGAAGGAGGGACTCTTTATGATGAACTCTTTTTTCAAGAAGCGCCCCTCCAGGAAATGGACGTGGCTGCACCCCGGCGGTGATAAGCACGAGATAAATTTCATTTTGACGACCAATCGGCATATATTCAATGTTGTCTCTGTGATTATCAGGGTTAAGAACGGCAGTGATCACCGCATGGTAAGAGGCTCATTGAATATCAACGTAAAGCTAGAGAGGTCTCGTTTGATGGGTTCTGCTCTTCGCCCAAGTCCTGCCCAAATCCAAAACCCCGAGAGCTTTCAGTTGGAGCTCCAAAATCGCTTCCAAATCCTTATCCAATGCGATACAGTGAACGAACTAATCAACGGGCTGGTGGAAATTGTGCACGCGGTCGGGTCGGAGTTCTTTAAGACCCCCCGCAAAAACAGAACACAGGAACTCTCTGAACATACACTCAAACTTATGGCAGAACGAGGCCAGATGAGGCTGCAGCTTCAGTGGATATGTCGAGTTACAGCTTGCTTAATAAACAGATCTCCATGTCAATGCGACACGATTTGCGTTCGTATAATACAACTTGTATTAAGAACGCAATAGAGCGGAACAAGGGCTCCAAAGTGTTCGCAAGAGATCTGTCTATTGGGCAAAGCCTGTTGACGAAGCTGAAAACCGACAGTGGCAGCATCGTTCCGTCGAAGCCAGAGATTTTGAGTGAGCTCGAGAAGTTCTATGGACAATATACAGCTCATCGCGTAGTCCTCCTAGCATGACTAGCGATGCAAGAGCCCGTTTGACCCGACATTATACCGAAGATATCCCGGACGTCTTAAGAGCAGATATGGCGTAATTTCCCGAACGCTGCCCATCCGAGTTGAATTCGTCGGTTGACCTCTTTGTCGAAGTTGGATCTACCCAGTTGGATCGTCTGACCTAAGTAGACATAGTGATCAACAGCTTCGATAATATCGTTCCCAACATAAACCGGCATGGGTACGACATGGGCATTTGACATGATGTTCGTCTTGCCCATGTTCATTTTAAGACCCACAAAAAACAATAAACAACAATAACAAAAACAAACAAAACAATAAAAACAAAACAATATTGAGGTTACTGAGCATTGTGCTTAGGTATTCCAGGGTTTCTGCCATGATGACTATATCATCAGCAAATCGAAGGTGAGTGATGTATTCGCCATTGATGTTAATACCATATCCGTTCCAGTTCAGAAGCTTGAAGATATCTTCAGGTGTAATATCGGATTTGCACAAATTTGCTAAAAAGTTGAATTGGATACAAAAAAACTATGTTTTCAATCAAACTCTTTTAATCGTACAAAAAATCAACGTTATAAAGATAACTTTTTTCGTTCAACCGAACGTAGTGCAACCAACGACAGTAAGAAATGTCTATAAGACTGCAACCTAATGCATTAAAATGCATTAGGTCTCACTGAACGAACTAAAACCTTATTTCTAAATCAGTCTACCTACTTACAATTTGGCACAGAAATACTTTTTCTTTATTAAGGAATGAAGAGAAATCACAGATTTCTCATTATTATCCTCTACTAATCTATCTATCTATATACTTATAATAAAACTGTAACAGGTCCAATTCTGTACATTGAAGATATTTAATAAAAAAAATTGGGGGCTGTTCTATATTTGATACTGAAGCCAAAACTGTAACTTTTTTCATTTTCTTCTGTCTGTCTGTCTGTATCTTGGCTAGGCATCACGAAACTACTGAATGAATTCAAATGAAACTTGGCATAACTTAAGTTCATATTACGAGGTAGGACATAGGATACTTTTCATCCCGAAAAGTTAAAGGGTTCCTGCAGGAAAGGGGTTGAAAGATTTTTATAAGAACACGTATCACGCTGAAACTACTGGACGGGTTTTGATGCAACTTGGCAAAGTTATAGTTTATATCTCAACGAACGTTTTGATTTCCTTCACATGTCAAACTCTCGTTTTTTAAGGTCATCAGTGAACTTACTGCTAAAAATTCCCATACATATTCATTCATATATTATTCATACATTTTATTTCATTCTATGATCATTCCTTTACGGTTGAAGTTGTTAGATTGTGGAATGATTTTCCAGTTAAAATTAAACGTGCACCTTCTATTGATGCTTTTAAAAGTCATGTAAAAGCCTACTACCTTTCACACTAGCTACTTTTTTAACACAACGTATATATTTAAAAAATAAATAAATATATAAACAAGTATATATTATATGATTATCTATGTATAATGGGTATATATATATATATATATATATATCCATTATATATATATATATATAGAAGGGATAACTATATATATATATATATATATATATATATATATATATATATATATATATATATATAGTTATCCCTTCCCGCCTAATGTTGATCTTTTGCGACGTAGCATCAGTTAAATGTTGATCTTGGGCAGCCTTTGTTGATCTTTTGTAATAATTTACGGAATATTTGGCACCAATTGGATTGGAGCCACATTTGCTATACTATAAAGTATGGCAAGTAGCACACACCCCCCCGCACACTTCCGTATGTACAAATTACACTCTGGTACATGTTGATCCGATTTGAATGAACCAATCAGAGCTCGTTTTGTACGTAATTGGTTTGAACTTGTTGTGCTTATACATATTGTGTGCGTGCAATTCTTAACGTTGGTTATTCGGGATATACGGAAGGATTTTCTGTTCTTAGGCCAGTAGTGTTAGCAAGCGAGGCTGTATTGTTTTTACGAGTCATTGTATGTATAACTGATGTTATGAGAGATTTGAATAGATGGGTTTAGTGAGTATATGAAAAGTCCAATATCAGGTGAAAATGCAATCCTAAATGCCTATACCTATATATACCTATCTCGAGGTGGTGCTGGAACTAAAAATGTTCAAACTTTTAGTCATTTTATGAACCAGTATAAAATAATTGGCTGCCATACTAAAGCATTAGGTTCACCTATGTACCTATGTTTTGTGTGCAATAAAGAATTTTCTATCTATCTATCTATTTAAAAACGTGGACACTTACGGTCATTCACAAATTTAAGGTCACTTTGTGAGCTACGGAGAGAGCTTTGCTTGATGTTTCTCTGGAGGACAGGATTCGTAATGAAGATATCCGACGGAGAACCAAGGTTACCGACATAGCTCAAATGATTAGCAAGCTAAAGTGCCAGTGGGCTGGCCACATTTCCCAAAGAACAAATAACCGTTGGGGTAGACGAGTTCTCGAAAGGAGACCACGTTTAGGCATATGTAGTGTAGGACTCCCTGTGGCCAGGTGGAGCGACGACCTGCGAAAAGCAGCGGGAAGAAAATGGATGAGGAGAGCTGAAGACTGAGCTCAGTGGCGTGCATTAGGAGAGCCCTACGTCCAGCAGTGGATAGATATAGTCTGATGATGATGACTAAAAAAACTGTTTAGTATTATCTCAAATATTTGATCTTGATTTATAAGTTTAATAACTTGAGCATTTTGCGCACTCATTTGAATAACTAATAAACTCAGGATAGTTGGCATTAGCCAACTAAATTCTTCAGTCTTCCTGTCTCACTTATTTGTTCATATCACTATAGGCATAGCAAACCAAAAAAAAGTTATTAATTAAGTTATGAAGAAAAGTTGGTACAAAAATAAAACTATTTTAAGTAAAGAACGACAGAATAAGTAAAGATTTTCTTATATTTTTTTGCTAAGCTTACTAAAATAATATTATTTTGAATCTATAATAATTAAGAGTAACAAATGATGGTTTTATGTACTAGATACATAAAACCAGATAGATGGTTTTATGTAGGTTTTATGATGGTTTTAGTGTTGTCAGATATTAAAAATGTAATAGAACCTTCATAATATTTCACAATTATTTCAAGATTTATCAATGTGCTTTGTGCTGTGCAGTAGCATGGAAGATTCAGGTTCGATTCTCACACGTGATTCAAATTTTCCTTTCCCGCCCGCGGACTACTGTTTATCGCGAAAAAGCTTCCTATTTTCTTCTAGGATATTAAAAACCAATGCAAAAGTAGGTATAAGCACCACTCTTGATGTTTTTTGACAGACTTGTTATTTCGTTTCCATGGCAACCACATACCATTATTTGATGGTAATCGTTCCTTACAGTGAGTAATCAACATTTTCCAGTTTTCCCGTGTAAAGTTACAATTTTCCAGGATAAAAAGTATCCTATGTTTTATTCCAGCTAACTTCATTCCAAATTTTATCAAAATCCGTCTAGCCATTATCGAGTCCCCCAAAAACTCCCCAAACAAACAAACAGACAACGTTTCATTTTTATAGTATGGATTAGTTAGCAAGGTTAAGGCTTAACTGGGCTTATGACCGTTAGGACTAGCAGAAAAGTTTTGACTTAGACAATGCACATTGCACATTAAAGAAAGTTAAAACTTGACGACCGGTTGGTCTAGTGGCTAGTGACCCTAGGAACGAAATCAAACGGTTGCAGGTTCGAATCCTGCAAGGCGCAATCATTTGTGTGATGAGCAGAAATGTTTGTTTCCGAGTCATGGATGTGTGACATTCGTATTTATTTATGTATGTTTATCCGTTATCTAGTGCCCATATTACAGGGTATCCTAGTTTGGGGCTTAATTGGTGTGGAATTGTCCCGAATATATTTATTTAATCATAATAAAAAATCAATGAATTTAATTTACATAATAAGTACGTAGTATAACTAATATTGTATTAAATTCACCAACTCACGCAAGTACACTATGTCGTAAATTACTAGTAAACAATAACTTTGCTCACGGCGCGCGTCACCAAGGTCAAAAGAGCACATTATACAAATCAAAACTCTCTTCAAAGTTCTTATAATAAAATATGTTCATGCAAATCTACGCCTTATGTATATAGTTATAGAACTAAAAATCACTTCAAATTTGACGGCTCTCACAACGTTATGTTAGCCACCGAAAAAAAAACGACCTTATTGCTTTGGAGTGTAATTATTCCAGGGTATAAGCTATCTCCATTCTAAATTTCATCAAAATTCTTGGAAGTTCCCCAAACAAACAAACAGACAACTTTTCACATTTATATATTGGTATGGATTATGCTCTCGATAAGCAGGCGTTAATGCTACAATCATGAATACATTATTTTAAGATTTCATTATATGATTGGTCTACAGAAGATGATGAAATTAAAATATCAATGGCTCGTTCTCGAATGCTATTGAATATATATTTTAGTTTCATTGTCATGTATTTAAAAAATGTAACCAGCCTCGCGTTTGTATGAATAAATACGAAAGTCTATTTGGCTAGCTAGACTGATTTCTAAGATTCTGTGCTGATAAGTAGTAGAGAATATACAGAAGCTTTCTTAGTCATGTCAACAATAAAGTCGAACAATGAATACCTAGTTATAGTATAGTATCGTTAGTTTTTATGTAATGCACCAACCCAATTGTTTTTACAGTTGGATTCCGTCGCTCACTTTGTTCAGAGTTGACGAGGGCAAAACTATGCGCTAGCTTGGTCAGATGTAGCTCGTAAACTAGTCAGTTCTAGATAGAAATGATTATTTTGTTAGTTAATTCGTGTTAACACGTTTTTAATTCGTGTAAGGCTCAAGATTTAACAAGCAGCAAATGTAAATATAAAGTTTTTTTAGAATACATTGGCATCGAGTTGTGGGCCACCCTGAAAGTTTCAGCCGGATAGCCTGAAAGTTTCAATCGGGAAGTGCTCCAAATTTGAGTTGAAAGATTCGACACGGAACAACAGACAAACAAGAAAGAGACTTAATAAAAACGTGGTAAAAAACTGAGACTTTAATTAAGAGTTTGGGGGAACAAACTACTGCATGCAAAAAGGTCACTTTAAAGCCTAATATCTAAGGCGCAAACAGAACCTAATTTAAAAAAACTGCCAAAGATACTTTCTAATAATTTTAAAATACCTATTCAACACATTTCTATTTAAGTAGATATAGTTATATTGTTGTTGTAAGAATAACCACCGTTCGTAATTTATTTATGTTAATCCTCTCCATGCACGATGTCTGGAAGAGATCGCTTTAAGCGATAAGACCGCCAATTGTAACATGTTTTTGTTAGATCACGCTTATTAATTGTATATTTCTGTATTGTGGTGTTTCAATAAAGAGTTCATCTATCATCTATCTATCTATCTATTAGAGACAGAATACACACTAAAAGAGTAAGAGGAACAAAACTATCATAGTTTTTGCAATGCACGGGGCGTTGGCTAGAAATGAGTTAATTGAATTAAATGATAAGAGTCCGTTCGGAAATAATTGAGTCTGACTAAAACAATTTTGTAACTCGTTTTTTTATTTATTTTGATTTTTACAACTCAAGAAGTGTTACAAATTTGCTAGATCATAGTTTAATGTTATTGCAGACACAGACAGATAGACAGACTATAATATGACATAGTATACTTTATTTAAAATCAAATAGAAAATTTGATTGATTCCGATGTTGCGATATTGGACCCCTCAGTATCGGAATTGTAATATCGGAACTAATGTTCCGAGATTTGGAGTTGCGATATTCCGAGATTCCGGGATTCATGCCCTACTGGCGACACGCACTGATTATAAACTTTCGTCTGATGCTATGGTTTAAATTGCACCAATCTGCGCTATGTGTACTATCAGCGCGCACAAAGTCTGATTAAAATGCGCATTTATTCTCCACGTCGGACACATGACGTCATTTTGGTGTGCACACAACGCTCACAAAAAAGAGGCAGAGCAGCGTATGCGGTAACGTCAAATTCAATTGACATATGTCATTCTGTGTTGATATATTGTTGGAACTCCCGCCAGACTGCCAGTACATATAATAATGATTATATTCTTTTAGCAGAAGCAAACGAATTAAACAGAACTAAGAGAGAAATGAGAAAACTAAAAACAAAACAACCGTAGGTAGAACAGCTGACTCAAATGACATAAGCATGCAATCGTCGGTTTAATTTGTTAGCGTACATATGCTGACCAACAATATAAACCGATCGTTAGCAGTGTTTACAGTTTCAGCACTGTGAGTGCAATTTAAACCACAATGTTAGACACACACAATGCATTAGCACAGATTAGAGATTGAGCTAGTGCGACCGATTTTATCAGTCAAGTAATATTTATTTATCTATTTAGCTAAACATTCCTCCATGCCTCTTTGCGGGTACAATGTTTGAAAATGAAATCCCCGTTAACGGTTTGAGGTCGCAACTTCGCTGCCGCTTCACGTTGCGAAGCGGCATGAAATACACTTCATATAAATACTTTCATATAAAAACACTGAAATAAAAACTTTTTAAAATATTTTTTATTTATTTTTTTAAACTTATTTAATGATTTTAGCAAACCTATCAACAACAAAACAATAAGTTCATATGTGTACCTTTAGATTGAACTGTTGACACGCTAATAACCGAATTAAGAGCAACGATCGATTTTATAGCAATTTTAATACGAAACAACTTGAAAACAAGTTACGTGCCACCCAGTGGCACCGAACAATTGGGGCGGTTTAAAATTGCCACTGCGTGATGCTGTACCGTTGGGAAATAAATGGTTAAAAAATATCCATCTAGTGAGGCCAGGGGCCCGACCACATAACTTAGCTTCAATCGGATTGTCAGTATCGATAGCACTAATGCCGAAATTGCTATGAAAAAAGTGATAATCCGATTGTAACCATATTATGTAATCGGGCCGCAGGGTCACTGTGCTTCATTATATACTCTATAGATTCGTTCAATTGTTAGTTTCTGCCTGTCCATAGACAATCAGAGGCTATAATGACCAATGGCGAAGGAACTGTCTAATAGACACGTAGAGGGATAACTCTCTCTACGAATAGACATGTCCTAAAGGAAGAAATCCTTACTCTATGATAACGACGGCTGGCGCAAAAATTCAAAATTTATTTTGTATTGTTCATTTGTTTTGTCAAACCCGACATTTTCATTTCAATGTGTTACGTATTAATATATTCGGTTACAAAGAAAAATATTGTGTAGGCGATAAGAACATAGTTAGATAATGTTACGTAATTATCTGAAACTAGTACCATCCCTTTCGAGGGTCGGCTTTGAATTCAATCAGCAACGCTTGTTTGGATTGAATAGATCTTTACTTCAATCGGCCAAGCCTCAGGGACTGAATGCAGATATACAGAAGACTCAACCTGCTCCTGAAGTAGTAAATTCCAGCGAAGATCGGATAATCGGCGAAATATTTCCAACCGCGCCAGTTGTTCCTATATTGCTGACTAACAAAGAGTCTGTTATTTTGTCATTTGACGATGTTCCAGGGCCTAAATCTTTGAAGTACTTGTCCAACATTCGTAATTACCTGTCTGAGATAGGCACTCAACTTACCGTTGGAGTTTTGAAATTCGGACTTAACATGGGTAAGCTTTATCTCATCGTCTTCCTATGTAGAGCATGTTTCCTTTAACCATTCGTTTCTATCAGCCAATATTTATAATTAATATTTTTCACCCATTTCTTAAACATTAACATGTACTTATTAAAAAACATTCTTGTGATTTTTACAGGTACAATCCTAAACACCAAAAAGCCTATAAAAAACCTATCTGTGCTTTTCGACGAGTACGGCCCAGTTGTTCGTTTTATTAGTCCAGTAGGGGGTGACATAGTGTTGATCAACCACCCGGACCATATTCAGAAGGTTTACACAATGGAGGGCGATTACCCGGTCCGATCATCACTCGACTCGCTGGACAGGTACAGGATGGACCGCCGCAATCATGCCTATGGGGGATTATTTACTGCGTTA
Organism: Alsophila aescularia; assembly: GCA_946251855.1. Classification (NCBI taxonomy): domain Eukaryota; kingdom Metazoa; phylum Arthropoda; class Insecta; order Lepidoptera; family Geometridae; genus Alsophila; species Alsophila aescularia. The sequence continues at coordinate 49,112,323 of OX276381.1, read as the reverse complement.
GTTCATGTTTCATACGAATATTATTGATCTCGTCTTTTACACGACCGCACTACACAATCGTAATAACAATTCCAGGGGCGTCACAAGCACATGCGGCTCCGGGGTGAAGCAAAGATTCACCCCGCGCCCCCTAATCTAATGCAGGAGGGTCCGCCAAGGTCCATTTATAATTACACTATACGATAGAAAAAAAGCACTAAAAACAAAATGAAGATTTTTCAGGTGGAGTTATGTAAATTACAAAATTAAATAATAACAAAAAACTTAGCGGCCCGGAAGCTCAACGAGCGCAAAAAGTAGGCTATTTCTTTCAAAGTAAAAAATGTCACAATACATGATAAATAGGTACCTTCTACTTAAAGACGCCCCTGACTACTCTCCAGTATGAAGTATCCTCGTGTCGTGACTCAACTCCGCCCTAATATTTAAAAAAATTCAACTACTTTCCTCCTGCAGTCAAGGCCAAGACTGGTGCCGGCAAAGGAACACTGTCTACAGCCCCCTGAACAATGCCATATTCCAACACCTGCAAGGCATAGACGATGTTTGCGAGAACTTCACTCAGAAGCTCTACAACATCAGGAACTATCAAGATGAGGTCTCCAAAGATTTATATAAGGAGCTGCATAAGTGGGCTTTTGATTGTATGGGTGAGGAATCCTTTAACTTATAATAAGTAGAGTGTAGACTGACGCCCAACGATGTCATTACGGTAGCAGAAAGGTTGTGGATTGGTTTACCTATACCTACGCCAGCCTTTCGGTCCTACAATTACTGTGAAAATTCAGCTTTTTAAATCGACTTCTATGTTCGACTTTGTTTTTTTAAATATAGATAGATAGATAACTCTTTATTGTACACCACATAGAACAAAATTACAAAAATAACTAAAACATTTATACAAAATATACAAAGGCGACACAAATACAAAACACACAAAAAAGCAAAAATTTTTTTTTTTTTTATATATTATTATGTTCTCCGATTTCTCCGTCCAATGCGGACTGATTTCGAAAATTGTTTTTTTATTTGAAGGAGTAATCGTTCAGGTTTGTCACATAGGTATAAATTGTATCAAAGCTGGATCAGTAGTATTTGTTTTAGTTATTTGTTTGAAGTCCATTTTTTTTACCATCCTATAATCTACTTGCATTAAATTTCTGTCATTCTGTAAACATTCATTCAAAAACTCTGATTTTGAAACAATTTCAGCTTTGCTCTTATTCTCCAAGAAATTTACAATGTTAGATACTGAGTTGGTGTACAGTCAGTGCGACATGTCTTGGCTGTACCACAGTCTAGATAAGGCGACAGAGGCTATTGTCAAGTGCGAGTCTGGACTGCACCTGTGGAAACTCTTCACAACGCCAGCTTGGAGCTCACTTGTGAAGTACTGTGATAGTTTGGACAGGTGCGCGAGCTTTTATAATTATAGTGGAAAGCAATCGAGCCAAGTAGGTACCCATAATATATATGCTAATCTGCTTTAACCACTGAACTTATGAGGGTGGTAATCATAGCCTTCAAGATACTGAGATATGTCTAGGAATCGATGACAATAATTTAATTCAAATACTTCCGCCGATTCTGTCGTAGACGTTTTTCTGGACTGTACATTAATATGTTTTTCAGTTTGATCGGCAAACATGTGTTGGAAGCTGAGCAAACATTATCATTCCGCACCCAAGAGGATATTAATGCAAGTAAGTTAGCGATATCAGAGAGTATTGTATAACATTTCACGTTTGTGTCTCTTATGCAGGGACCGCGGAAGTGGGGTGCAGAGGGGGCCAAATGCCCCTCCCTAAAATCAAACGGGGGGTGCCGCGCCCCTTCCAATTTTACTACATCATCATCATCATCATCATCATCATCATGTCAGCCTTTAGAAGTCCACTGCTGAACATAAGAGCTCCCCCAAAGAGCGCCATGACGAGCGATCTTGTGCCAGTTCCATCCACCGACTTCCTGCGATGGCTACAATGTCGTCGGTCCATCGTGTGGGGGGTCTCCCCACACTTCACTTGCTTGTTCGTGGTCGCCATTCGAGAACCTTTATTCCGCAGCGGTTGTCGGTTCTGCGAACTATATGGCCTGCCCATTGCCACTTCAACTTGCAAACTCTGAGAGCTATGTCGGTAACCTTCGTTCTTCTACGGATTTCCTCATTTCAGATTCTATCACGTACTTTCTTCTGATTGTATCACGTCGTGAAACACCGAGCATAGCTCTCTCCATTGCACGCTGCGCAACTCTGAGCTTGTGTATGAGACCAATAGTTAGCGACCACGTCTCAGTGCCGTATGTCATCACTGGCAACACGAACTGATTATAAACTTTCATCTTGAGGCTCTGCGGTATCTGCAACGAGAAGATATGGCGTAATTTCCCGAACGCTGCCCATCCGAGTTAGATTCGTCGGTTGACCTCTTTGTCGAAGTTGGTTCTACCCAGTTGGATCGTCTGACCTAAGTAGACATAGTGATCAACAGCTTCGATAATATCGTATTTTACTACCTGGTAAAAAAGATTTCTCTGTGCTATCCTTCACAAACACAAAAACTTTGTTTTTAATGAAAAAACGCTTGTACGTAAGAAAATTTGCCAGAGAGAGCAGAGCATAAGAATATTTTTTATTACACTTATTAGTTCCATCTGTATGTATGTATGTTTGTTTGTAACGGAATTTTAGAACGTGAACCCACTTCAAAACTTCAGTTTGAATTGAAACTTTGCACACTTATCGAGCACCGATGACAATACAATAATTTGATAAGGTTGTCACATTATCCTGGGGGAGGAGGGGGAGCGGGGCAAACCTCTAGTAAACAAAGAAGTTTGAACACAAATTAAAAGAAATGTATGACTCGACCTCATGGCATGAAATAAATCTATTCCAAAAATAAAACGGTAACATTTTGTCAACAAACAAAAAATACTCTACTGCTAATATAAAAATGCTCTAAGCGTATACTGTTTTAACTTAACAGGCACCTCTCCGTTGATCAATGCGATGTTGCTCGGAGAAGAGAAGATGTCGGCGGAAGATATCTCGACTGTTGTCATGGATTTGCTCATAATTGGAGTGAATACCGTAAGCGAGAATATTACAAATACCTTAGTCAATATATTTAAACAAAGCTATTCCGGGGAAACTATACGCTGTTCCAGAGAAAATAACAATACGCTATACTAGGGTAAAAGCTATTGGGCGAAACTGTAAGCTAAACCCGACAATTAGGGCAGGGAAAGTATGCTACTTATTCCTGAGAAAAAACAATTGGGTGTTACAAGTAAAAATATTGGTGGGTATTCTAGGGGAAAAAGTAAGTTATTACAGAAAAAACTAGGCTATTCTAGTGGAAAAAAACCCAGACCTCTATTCATGTCGTGACTTGACCGGTTGGCTGACTGGTTAGTGACCCTGACTGCGAAGTCAACGATCGCGGGTTCGAATCCCGCAAGGTGCACTCTTGTTATGAGCAGAATGTTTGTTTCCGAGTCATGGTTGTATATATTCGTAATAATGTATGTTAATCCGTTGTCTAGTACCTCGTACAGTGTATCCTAGGGGCTAGGTTAAATTACCTGTATATTTTTTATAATTATGGATTTGGTTTGAAAATTGACCAAAAATTGAATCTCAGTAAAAAAAGTAAATCCAAAATTGAGTTCCAGTCTACACTTCTTTATACTAGCACTTAAAACCTGGACAATGCAATAAAATTGCTTCTCATAATATAGAATTACTTATTTGGTCCTTTCGCTAGGTATTCAAGTTAATCCCAACAAATGCCAAGCCATTCGTCAACTCTGAAAGTCACCTACGCTGACCTGGGCCCGATTCTGTAAGCTATTGAACAGCGATAACGCAAGTCGAACGCTTTTTGTTTTTTTTTTTTCCATTTTTTTATTTTTTGAATATTTCCAAAAAAAATACACTACTAGCACTTTTAAGTGGTAAATAAGAATATTTCTCAAAAAAATTCAAGCCATCGACTTGTGTTATCGCTGTTCAATAGCTTACAGAATCGGGGCCCTAACCTCACATAAATTAATAGTGTTCCCCTCTCCTACACCGTAAAAGACATTGGCATATTTTTTGACGCTAATCTGTCTTGGACAGCACAAGACAGCGATTTCACTGAGTTCTCCGAATCCCTGTATTCCATAAACCGCTACAAAAAAAACTTCCTCTCAATACCAAAATCAAGAAGTTTTAAAAAAGACAGAGTCCACACCGCCTAACAAACGAGTGAAGCACTATTATTTATTCTGTGGTGAAGCATAGCAAATGGCGTTGCGTATGTGTGTGAGTGGGGATAATTTGTAATGATTTGTGGTTGATACATAATTGAATCACAAAAGACTGTATTGTTTTAATGATTTTTCGTGAGAACTTGTGACCAGGATAACAGGACTGCTGCGATGTGGCGGCGGAAGTATGTGCGTGAGATTTGTGCGTAGGTACGAGAGGATCCGCGTATCTTGGGCGATTCGCTTTTGATTTAGCTTGCATATAATTATTTATTTATATACATACATAGTAAATTTATTTGTACCTTTTATACTAATAGATAGATATTATATTGTATTCGCACGCGTGGTCATTTCTCTAGGTTAAATAGTACTCTAAGTACTATTCCAAGACCTAAAATACCAATATACCAACATTTGATCAAAATTCCTTCAGCCGCCAAAAAGTTTTTCTTTGCTCGATTTCTACTCATCGGATTGAGATACCAAGTACACCACTTTTAATTTAAGTCAACCCTAAGCGATCCAACAGTCAAAACCGCACCGCAATCGGTTCAGTAGTTTTTACGTGACGCGCGAACAAACATACAGACACTATTTTTTTTAAATGTTATATTCTTGTTCGGTAGCTTATTTTAAGTACCCTAGACCATTTTTGTTTTAATTATCTGCTTTGTACAGACTTTTCCGTTCTTATTGCTTTATTATAAGTAACTATAGAGAACTTTTTTTAAAGCTTTTATCTTCACTTGTATGCATGTCCTGGATTTTTGCTGTCAATACTTCACCCACTTCCACTGGAGCTATTACAAAATAGCGATTTATTATTTCCACAGCAACCTCTATGATATGGGTACCAATGTCTCAGGGTGACGAGCACAGTGCAGTGACGCGCAAGACTGCAACCAAAGTTATGTGTGGCACTGCAACTGATAGGGCAGGCGTGACACTTACCAACAGGCGAAATAAAATAAAAGGACTTGAGCGAAATACAATAAGTAAAGTGACGTCATTCTAAATCCAACATGGCTACATACTGCATAAAAGCTTTTTTTTAATTAACATATTTGTTATTATTTTATTTAACCCATTTTTTGATACACGCCTTCACACCATTCTCACGCATTGTTCGGTTAATATAAAGGTAGATAATGCTTTTAATATTAAATCCACCGTTTTTACTTTTTTTTTTATTGTACATTAAAGTATAGACATGCACAAATAAAAATGTATAAAACCCCCGCCCGACCCCCCAGCCCCCATTATAGCTAAGAAGTGTCTCGATCACAACAGCTTTCAACCATAAAAAAACATTACACTCCTTTTTTGTGCAGTCGTGCAAAAACCGCATCAAAATCGGTCCATTCGTTTGGGAGCTACAATGCCACAGACGTCGGGGACGGATACAGTGATATATATACTCGTATATACAATAATATACACCCTAAACTTATAACACCCCTCTCATTTAGAGTTTGGGGGTTAATCAATCTATACTTATAACAAAACTGTAACAGGTCCAATTCTATACATTGAAGAAATTTGGTAATTTTATTTTGTAGACTGTTCTTTATACCGTTGAAGCAAAAAACTGTTTTTTTTTTTCATTTTTGACTCTCGTCTGTCTGTCTGTGTGTATCTTGGCTAGGCATAACGCCGAAACTACTGAGTGAATTTATAAGAAACTTGATATGATTTGAGTTCATACTACGAGGTACGACATAGGATACTTTTCATCCCAAAAAATTAAACGGTTCCCGCAGAACAGCAGTTGAAAGTTATTTAAAAAAACACTAACTGAAACTAGAGGACGGATTTTGATGCAACTTGTCACAGTCATAGTTTATATGATGGTAAAAATTGAGGATACATTTTATCCCGAAAACATAAAGGGTTCCTGTGGGATAGGGGTCCAAATTCTGTACATTGAAGATATTGTGTAAATTTTTTTGAAGGCTTTTTCTGATTTCTTACTGAAGCCAAAACTGTTTTTTTTTAAACTGTTGTCTGTCTGTCTGTATCTTGGACGCGCATCACATCGAAACTACTGAATGAATTCAAATGAAACTTGGCATGCTTTGAATTCATACTACGAGGTAGGACATTGGATACTTTTCATCCCGATAAATTAAAGGGTTCCCGCAGGATAGGGATTGAAAGTTATTTAAAAGAATACGTATAACGCTGAAACTACTCCACGGATTTTGATGCATCTTGGCAGTCATAGTTTATATGATGACTGAAAATTGAGGATACTTTTTATACAGAAAAAATAAAGGGTTCCTGCGGGAGGGATATGGGTCCAAATTATGTTCAATGAAGATTTTTGTAAAAAAAATTTTGGAGTCGGTTCTTTTATTTGTATTGAAGCTATAACAGTATTTTTTTTCATTTTTGTTTATTGTCTGGCTGTTGGGCTACGTTCTTAAATCTCGTCCGACTACTAGCGTTCGCCCCAAGGCGGGCGACGTTCGTCATCAGACGTTTTCAAACGATACTGCGAAGCTGTCGCTACCAAAATAGATTTGACAACAAAAATTCATCGTACATCGACTATTAACTGGCTATGATCAATAACAATCCTCATTTCCGTATCTTCCATCGCGATTATTATAACAACGTCAAAATATTCTAAAAAAAATGTGTCAGCACTCAAATATTGTCACTAAAACGTCACGGCGACTTTCACCCACCTATTTCGTAAGGCGACCGGAGCGTCGTCGAGCGTCATTTAAAAACGCCTCCGAGTGATAGCCGAGCGATCGCGCCAAGGGTTTTAGACCGCGTTTAAGTCATCGAGCGTCGTCGAGCGACATTTACGAACGCAGCCTTGAACGCGCATCGCGCCGAAACTACTGAATAAATTCAAATGAAATTGTCATGATTTGAGTTCATACTACGAGGTAGACCATTATATACTTTTCATACCGGTAAATTAAAGGGTGTTTTACGGTTTATAGTTATTTCCGTAGTTCACCTCTAGGATACTCAAGGAATATTCCTCCAAATTTCGAACACCACCACCGTATAGGTCCACTGGTTTAGGCTGGGGTTTTTCTGTCAGTCAGTCAGTAGGTATGTCACGGTACGGTTTTATAGGCATGATCAAAATAATGTAATAAAACACATATTTTTATTATTCTGCCCAAAAGTGAAGGGCATCTATACATATAATAAAGCAGTAAGTACCAAAAAAACTGTAAAAGGAAGATATTAAAAAAAAAAACAAGGGTACTAAAAATAAGTTACGGAAAAATAATAAAACATTATTAAAATTCGTGTTTGTTTGTCTGTTCACGCATCACGTAAAAACTACTGGACCGATTGCGATGCGGTTTTCACTGTTGGATAGCTTAGAGTTTGAACTTAAAAACTAGTGTACTTATTATCTCAATCCCAGGAGTAGGAGCCGAGCAATCGATAAAAACTTTTTGATGGCTGAAGGACTTTTGTTTAAATGTTGGTATTTTAGGTCTTGGAATAGTAATAGAGTTCTTTTAACCTAGAGAAATGACCACGCATGCGAAGCCGCGGGTACAGCTATAGTACACAGTACTTTTAACCGAGAGAAATGACCACGCGTGCGAAGCGGCGGGAACAGCTAGTAATTAAATAAACATAGGTTGGCTGATCATAATAGATAGGAGACGAATTTTTTACTTGGATTGTCTTTCAGGTACCTGTAATTTTGAGTCTACTTTGAGTTTCAAACAATAGAATAATATAAAACCGAACAATATTTTAATTTTATTTTTCATACAGTAACATCAGGTCTATAATTTTTTTGTTGTCTATCCATGGAAAATATATTTTTACCGTAGTCCGGTTCACCGGACAACTGTAATAACTGCATACTACGGGCAAAGAGTGATAATAAGTTTGGAACATCAACCTTGTGGCCAAGATCTCAACACAGCAGACTAGATCATTCAGGTACTAGTTTAATCACACAGAATGCCTCAAAACACTGTCTCCTGTTCCAGATAACATCCGCAACTTCGTTCCTGTTGTATTATTTGGCTAAATACCAAAAGGCACAAAAAGTTCTCTTCAAGGAGATTGATACAGTGTTTCCAAATATAGATGACATCAATATTAAAAATGTAAGACAAGAAACACCATACCTTCAAGCCTGCATAAAGGAGACCTTAAGGTAAAAGTCATAATACATTTTGAGACAATATTGTTAGTTTTGAGTACCCTTAAATAGGTACTCACACATCACATTTTCTTTTATAGATTAGTGCCACCAATTCCAGTGCTTACAAGAATCCTGCCAAAGAACATCATTCTGGACAGATATAAGTAAGTTACCCTAAAGCCAGGTATTCACTACGGGTCAAAAGTCATGGAACATGTGCCAACATCAACGAGAATGTCCCAGTGACAATGTTGTTGAACATTTTGCTGCTGCCTCCAAATGTACACTCTGTCACATAGAGATCAGGATTATAGGTCCTGTTAGGAAATAAGTTGTCCCCTAGTGAATGCCTGCTTTTATTTAACAATCTCACCTCATGCGAAAGTTGTCCTGAAATAGTGTGGAATATCGTCCTTACAAACAAAAGCAGATTCCGCTTTGTTAAAAAAAAAACCATTTAGATTAAAACCAATACATGGATAGTACATGGATGTGGCTTGAGCCACAGAACAGAACACAATACTGACAAATTTGGTGCAACCTTTATTTTTCGGTACAAAATAACTCATTTACTGTACATGGATATGTCAATTAACCTTTAACTAGCATATCTATTAGTATAAATTGAATTCTCTGAGTATGGAAGTTAGACAGGATGTGTTGTTTCGAAAAAATATAACGATTCCAGTCTAGATTGGATATGGAAAAACACAATCCACACAGTCATCTAACAAATTTAATCTGACTTGTTTTTTGTGAATGGAAACTATATTGGTATGAAAAGTCGTAATTCCTCACTCCATGGCATTCTTTTGTGGTCAACAAGTTACCATGTCCCTATTAAACTTATTCACTTTAGGCAAGCTAGATTCTTGGCCACCTTGTGCATGGTTTTCAAGGAGCATGAATGTAGCAGCAGTTGGGCTGCTTATGGAGTATTATTCTTAACCTATTCAAGATATTATTATAAGGCTTATAGTTCACAATTTAATTTCAAGTCAACTGTGGTGTAATCAAGTTTCTGAATCTTTTTTTGGAAATTGACCTAATTATCAACTAAACATTGAATAATTATATTTCAGCATTCCCCGGGGCACCCTCATCATAATGTCACCCCAAGATGCATCATTGAAAGAAGGCAACTACGAAGATGCTAAGGTATTTCAACCAGAAAGATGGCTAAAGCCTGATGCTAAGGATTACCATGCATTTGCTTCGATACCTTTTGGTTATGGAGTTAGGAAATGCCTGGGGCAAAATATAGCAGAGACACTCATGTCTCTATTGACTATAAGGGTGAGTATGAATTTATTAATTTTGGAAAGAAGATTTTTAACTTGCAGATTATTGGCAGAAATGGCTGATTGATTATTATTATTACACTTAATCTTGTAAAGAAATATGTTTTTTTCAGCTCCTACAAAAATACAAAATGACATACCACTATGGTGATATAGAACCTAAAAAAACATTCATTGCCAAGCCCAACAGGCCTTTGAAAATAAGGTTTATGGATAGAATGTGAAGAAACTTTTGAAATGTAAAAGAATTAGGCATTTCTCAGATTTCACATACAACATTTATTAGATTTAAAACTTAGTTTAATTTGTTATTAGTATAATTTTTTGTAATAAAATGTACGTTGTACTCAATAATTTTTATTTAACAAACTAAAATAACCCTATACTAGACCAAATAAAATACAAAAGCTCATTCTTCATTCTTCATATTTCTTCATACAAAATATGATACTTATAACCTAGGACAAATCTTTTGGATAACTACATGCATTCTACCGATTCCGCCTTGAAGAAAATATATTCAAATACTTTCCCCTAGTCATTTCTTTAGCCTCCTCTAGACCAAGTTGGTAAGCTAAGTCATGAAGCTTTTTAACTTCCATTATAAGTCCACTTGCTGTTAGAGATCCCAGTTCTGAAAGAATTAAAGCACAATAAAAATGTATTCCGGACTCAAGGCACCCCTGGAGGACACCGCTTTGTCGCTTTATGAAATAGGGCCCTGGGGGTGCTACGGGAACTTAGATTCGGACCCATGGCCCCAAGGTCAATTAGTGCAGTGCCTACCTACTAATTTCATTGTAACTCTAATGCCGGGTCCAAACCAAGAGAACGAGTGCGAACGAAGGCTACCGTGCGAAAGCGAACAAATCAATGTGGACGACTTAACGAAAGCGAGCGAGAGCCAGCGTAGGCCTTCGTTCGCATTTGGCCGTGCTCCGCCGCGTGTCGGTACATCAAAAGGATTATAGCGAGCGAGCGCACGCGGGGTGTACGAACTAGCGATGGGTTCCTCTTACGATTTAAACGAGGATAAGGGAGGCTTCCCTCATTGCCATATAGATCCTCGTTCCTCATACCTCAAATGAGGCAAGGTACAAATCGCGCGTGAAAGCGGGACGGCCGTGTCGCGGCTTTACCGCGCTTTTCACCTCGCCTCATTTGAAACTAGAGGCACGAGGCCTCAAGGCCCTCAAGCCTGAAATGAGGTGAGGTGAAAAGCGCGAGTGTTGCGGAACATGACGGCGTTGCGGCTCTGCGCCTCACTCATAAGCTCGCAACAATCTCCTCTCTCGGTCGATTTGAGCAGTCAGTGAGGGGTGGGCAGACCGCCTCATTTGTGTAGAGGTGACGGAAAATAATATTTGTAACATGAGCGATAACGATGCGGCAGCGAGGCGAAAGGCACGAAATATTTGCGCATATGAAATGAGGAACTAAATGAGGTGGTTCAACACCTTAATACGAGGAACTCCCTCATTTCAAATTTCGAGGGCCTCGAACGAGGTAACTCACGAGTAAGTAACTCATCACTAGTACGAACGGGCGAATGCTCATTCTGCAGCGACCGTTGCATGGAACGGACGTCTCGCGCATACATTTTTAGGAAGGTTCATTCTTTAAGGCTCATAGAGCTTTACAGGCAAAAACCTCGGCTGTGGGATTCAAAACATAATAGCAATAATAAATACTTATCAGGGGCAGCTTCACGAAGCTTTTGTAATTTCCCCATACGGAGCAAAAAACTCCCCAAAAAGATACTATTTCAGCAATATTCCCCAAATTTTTGAAAATAGATATTCCTTACTTGGGTAATTATCATATAGGTAAATAAAGTGTGATTTATAAATAAATAAAAAAATAGTTGAAAATTTTGTTTTTTTTTTATGCGCCTCTTATATCTTAATTGTATTAGGCATAAATATAACGTTAATTGAATTGAAAATAAATTAAAAAATTTAAATATTTTAAATGTCACGGTCCGTGTAATGTGACATTATCGTTTTCTAACAAAAAGTACAATTAAATAAAGAAACGAATCTTTAGCTGTTCAATGTTTAAATTCACTAAAAAACATAGTTTTAGGCAGTCTTGTCTTATCTTGTCTCAGCCCAGTTTTCGTACGCTAATGCTAATCTGTGGAGCTACATTTATTAAAAGTAATTTGTTAACAAAATAAGCATAACGTGTCACAACTGTGAATATTCTGGCAAGGGTATGTAAACCTCTAACTTAAATTCCTGATAACATGAGTTGCGTAATGTAGTACAGTTTCTTCCTAAATTATATTAATCGCATGGTGTTTATTTTTAGTTATAAAATGGCGGTAACAATGTCAAAATGTCACACACCAGATCTGGACACCCTAATTCGCCGTGGTTCGCCGATTGTCGCCGGGTTCACACGCGTTCACTTAGTGTGGACACTATGACGAAACCGAGCGAGCGTACGGTACTAATCGGCGAATCCCACCGTTTCCACCCGTTTGCCTTCGCTGGCTCTCGTTCTCTTGCTGTGGACCCGGCATAATATGAAGCTAATGTGACCTAAATTATTGATACCACAAAGGAAAAAGGAGCAATTAATCCTTTTTTTAGAAGTGTTTCTCAACATAACCATAAAAGGATGCTACTATTATTGGACACGAAATATATGGCGTATAGCAAAGTCTTTGGGGTACACTAAAACAAAGACTGAAAGAAGAATTGTGGGCTTAACAGCAGTTTTACCACTTCTTTCATCTTATACCATTCGAGAGGCCTTTGAATATATCAAATCCGAATGTACTGTCGATATGGAAAAATTCATCAATTACATGGAATGTTTTGATATTTTTTATGTCTTTGGAGAGCATCATACTATATGACGAATAACATTTTAGAAGGTTACCACTCCAAATTAAATAAATTGATGAATAAAAATATGGTTTCCATGATGCATTAACTAAACATATTGCAGAACATTCACAATTTGAATGCAGAGCCTAAAAAACGGACACAAGCAGACATCAATAATGACGATTTAATAGTGCACAATCAAATGCAATTTCTTGACAGAGAAATAACATTAGGCCTTGGAGAAATTGCGTTCAATAAATATTAAAATTAGACTATTGAAATTATTTTATCAGTTTTCCATCTGTGCCATCACTATTCGATTGGTGGATTCATGGGAACTAGTAAATAGAGCTGCATAGTAACGTGCCGCGCCAGCGGCCGGCAAGCGCCAAGGTTGTTTTTTAATAAACTTAAAACTGAAATATCTCATAATTTATGCATCTCCGCAGGAGGAGAGAGGTACCAGGGGTAGCCCTCCACCTCCCCCCTCTACCCCCCACCTTAAATCAATGGCATCAGAAGTAAATTTGAAAGAAAGGATGGAAAAAAACTCTGAATGGGGGGGGGGGGGGGGGGGGGGAGCTGCGCAACTTTATCTTCAAAGAGGGGGGGGTTCCTACATCCCCCTCTACAGCGTTGCCAGTTTTTTTTTTTGCCAAGTCAGGATTTTGGAACTTTTTGAGTGAAAAAAGCGGGGTTCTTTTGTCGAAAGCGGGACATAGTAAAAAAACGTATATAATCAGTAAAAAAACGTATATAATCAGAAGTTTTTAAATATTTATCTTTTTATTTGAGTTCAAATTACGTTTACGTGACAATAGATAGCCAAAATTAGCCATAGAAAATGTATTTTAATAAAAATATGATATTTTAAATCAGATTTACCCTATCGTTAAATAGTTGAGTCTTATTCGTATTAAGAATGAAAAAAAAAAAAAACAGAAATCAAAATCAAAAAAGTTTTATTCATTAGAAAAATATGGCGTTTCAAACAATAGTCTGAGGAGTGAGTGTCACAAATTGCAACTTACAATAAGAGAATAATTATTTATAAGGCTTACTTATTCATGATATTTCTGTGAAGATTTAACTTCTTTTAAAGTTTCCTTTTTCTCTTTATTAAAGATGAAGAATTCTTTACAGGATAGCTGTAGATTAAACTGGATGAGTAATTCTGAATTCATTAAATTTAAGGAGCATTTACTTACACGCCGGGCGCCGCCAGTCCACACTTGTCTGTGCCACCCGCCCGCGCTTCCTCAGCACGCTGCACAAACGGTCAAGTTATTCCCGAAAAGCGGGACTGAGCCTGTCCACAGCACATTTAATTTTGATTTAAAAATCAGGACGTCTGGCAACGCTGCCCCTCTACCACCCCAAAATCGATGGTATAGCAACTACATTCCTACCTCTGTCTGTACTTTTTAAGTTTCTGTTTATTTAATTATCTTATTGGCAAACTTTTTTACTTCTTGAGTGCCATTGCCAGGATATTGAATTTTAAGTACTTCTGATGTTATTGGGATCATTGATTGTGTTTAGGATCCAGTAGTAAATTACATCTGTACAAACAGGGGTGCAAACTATGCACCTCTAGTGCATAGTTGTCTCGCTAGGACCTTTGGGGGTATTTTGCTGGGGTATTAGTGGTGCTACGGTACACAACCATGCATCAAAAGTACACCTAGGGGTACTAGAGTGGTGCTGGATTGGGTAAACATGACGACTTTCTAGTTTCTTGCAGTAAGCAATGTTGAGTGAGGAAGTGGTAAGGAAATAAACTGGTGGTACTCACGCTGCATATAGTTAACGTCTTCTTTCGTCAAACCTTTGTTCCACGACGGCTGAGATTCGTTATTGTTCGGCAAGGGCGCAAACTCCGATACACCCGGAACTGAAAAATCGGTAGGATTCTGTGATTCTTCGTCAGAATGCGTGACATTTATATTCTCTTCGCTCATTGCAAAATTTCAAAATATAGTCGTTTATAACCGTAAAACCTCAAAATTTTTGTAACCAGTGAAATGAGGAGGGGATGACATGATTAGAAATAGCGCGACATTTGAAATTTATAGTTCATCATTTGTATACATTTCTAATCCATTGAAAGTGCATTAATTGTACAATTATTACTTTGTTCCGGCCACAGCTCTGGCGAAGCACGATCTAGTTTCTCAGAGCTAAACAAGCTTTCTTCTAGGGACGTCAGAGGAATATCGTCAGACGGTGCTTGTTCCACAAGTTCTACAAAAACAAAGATTATTTTTAAACTAAGTGTATTCTTCAAATCGTTGAAATTAAATAATACTTAATATTATTTTTTCAAGAATATCGATTTCAACACTTTCATTGAAATAATAGAGGCATTTAAAACAAATTACCATCTTGAACAATAGACTTCTGTTTCGCGGCCATTTTCTAATTTTGACTTTGATTGACAAAATATCCCGCCATAGACAACGGTATCTCTATCTCGTACTATCGCCCCATATGCAATCAAAGCATAGATTACTAGTCTTGCAGTGCTATTACGGAATATTGATCATATCGTCTTCAATCCATCAAATTCATTAATGCGTTGCGATAGAGTCGAAATTGCTATTAAAATAGTCTCAATCTGATCGAAACCAAGATCAGCAGTGTTAATATCTATATTGGATTTAATCAGATTTTCATTATCGCTATCACTAGTGCTGTGCGATAGAGTCAAAATTGCTATGAAATATTGCTTGTTGCATAATGAAACAAGATAGGAGATTGCCCTGCAGTAATAGCAGTATTAGGGCCCAATTACAGAACTTGGTTTCAATCAGATTGTCAGTATATTCATAGCAATTTCGACTCTATCGCGATGCATAATGTGCACGTAACAGTGACAATCTGATTGAAACCAACATACGTGGTAATGCTGTTGTGCTCGGATTTCATTGAGGGCGTTTTTAGTATTACTTACTAGGCAATCGTTTGACCACGATCTCACCTGATGGAAAGAGATGATGTAGTCGCAGGTGTAACACGCTTACCTAGTAGAAACCTATTCACTCTTGACTTGAACACACCTGGGTTATAATTTACTGGAAACACTGACGAGGGCATTGCACTCCTTTGCAGTTCTTATAATAAATGAAGAAGCGTAACGCTTCGTTCTTGTGCGAGGTATTTCAACAAAACCAATACCAATTCGGTTGGAACAAACTAAACTAAAATTAAGTTTAGTCCTGTTCCAAACCGATAATAATGCACTAAACTAAATTTTATTTTGACACACCTAAATTGATTTTAATTTTTCAGTTTTGTCAGTTTACGAATAAAGGTGCCTCCACACAACACTCGTGCTGAAAACTCACAGCAAGAAATGAAAACCATAGTCAAAGAGCGTGGTCAGTGTCGGGGCTCACGGCTGTTTGTTTTTCGTGAACGCAGACTTCTAATATACACTAGCAGACAAAACATTGGGTATCAAACAGCGTAGCAAGTACACACACACATAAATGCTTAGCTGAGCCTGGGCAGCATAAAGTATGATTGTTTGTTCCTTGTAGATACCCGAGATTAGAAAACTGGTGGTCGGTTAAATTTTATTTCCACCAGAATCGGATAATCAGACGAACGGCAAAGCGTCACCGCTATATGGTGACTATTCCACCTGCACGCACGAAGCGTTTCGCTTCCAGCAGCCCGATTTCATAACTTGGCTTCAATCGAATCTCAGTATCGCAGCCACTAATGCCTTGCGATAGAGTCGAATTTGCTATGAAAAAAGTGATAATCCGATTGTAGCCAAGTTATGGAATTGCTGTGCAGGTTTTTTTTTTTAAAGAACCGCTAAAGATCGGAACTCCTTGCCTGAGTCTGTTTCTCAATAGTTCTTTATCCTGTAAATAAATGAATAGATTGATTTAATTAATTGATATAATGATCAGATTTTCTACGTCGCCAAAAATGTATAGGTACTTACTTGTAATGTATAATAATATTTGTGACGAAGGAATATTTAATTCCATAAGAAAACATTATTTAAGAATTAAACTTCAATAATATATGACCTGGTTATTTTCTTAAGTAGGACGATTACAGTCATTGGGCCATGTCAGACACCAGTGCAGGGGTGCGTTTAAGTAAGTCGGCGAAATTTTCACCGGATAAAAATTAACTAGCGAGGGTTCGCTGAACGGAGTCATAGGTTTATCTTGGGTTTATCTGTCAAATTTATGTTCAGTAGCCTATTTTATGCCCCCTAAATCATTTTTATATTATATTCGTTGCACAGAATTTATGTTACTGCATTATTATAAATATATAAAGTATTTACGAATAAAACAATCAACCAATTGAATCTAACCACGAATCGAATGACACACAGCTGTCATTCTGACAGCAAACTAAAATTTAGCGACCTCAAAAGCTCGCTAAAATTTATCCTAGCCAGGCGAAAACTTATACCAGCGGGCGCTCGTGAACGGGGCAGATTAAATTTTAGTCGGGTTAATTTTTCGCCTCGCGGTGTGCTTGAACGGGGTGTTTGACGTTTAGTCAGTTTAAATTTTATACTGGATAATTGACTTAAACGCATCCCTGACATTTAACCTATATGAGATGGGATGGTTACTATTTGCACTAATTTACTTTTGCAGCAAGAGGCAATTCATTAAACAAAGTAGGAATTGCTCCAGGATGAAGTCTTTTACAAAAAGTACTGGAATCAAGCAGATCATTTTTTAAATGCTTTGATCATAGCACACCAGCCGAACTGGGTTGCCAATCCTGGTGTTTCATGTTTTCTAGACAGGTTTTCCTAGTACTTTCATTTGTTGGAAATCTGGAACAAAATTTATTTTCTTTAAGTAGGTAGTACCCAATCAAAAGTACAGATGTGAAATGTGAAGGGCGTTTTCAATTTATTATATAAAATAAAATAAGTAGGTAACTAGGTACCTACCTAATAAATAACTCTAACAAAACTGAAAAAAATATTATTTGCTAGGTAACCAGCTAAGTTTTTTTTAGAACATATACATATTTCTAATTCTAGATTGGGGCGGTTAGGCCTGTACTGACGTTGCTTGGGATGTTCTGTGCATTTCCCCCTGACATCTCTCACTTATATAGCTGTTCCAATGATGCAAATTTTAATGGTACCAGCAGGTACCTATGTAACAAAGACCTAGGTTATAGTGAATTCTGCGCAATGTAGGTGTACTATCAATAAAATTACTTGCATATTTTGATTGCTGTAGTGGCCTATTCAATGTAGATTTGTCGGGTAGGTAGGTAAGTACCTATTTATTTTATTCGAGGTTAAGGTTAGACCTTTTGATGAATACAGGAAAAATAAGACAATGAATGCATCTTCATTGTCAAACAAATCCGTCTGAATCCGTTCCCTGTTAAAAGTAAAAATTAAACTCATTGATGAAAAGAAAATCCGATGGATGTTTTGTTATGGGAAGCATTTTCACACCGGTACGCACTGCACTTAACCATTTTGGTTGATTTTCTTGTAAGATTTGTCCCAAAATATTTTTATTTTTATTTCAACATGAATCTGACAACCGTAGACGTGCTGCCATATAAATGATATCAACATGTGGCGGCGCACTACGCATCGGCTTTTTGTTTATGTGTGAGACAGTGTTGCAACAGGTATATGAACAAGCATTAATGACGCGTCGCTGGGCTAAAAAAGGATAAATGATCTGGTTGGTATAATTTACAAGTAGCAATTAATGTTTGGTTTGCTACTGTATGTCTTGTCCTTTTTTCTGCTTGTAGCCCTTAACAACAAGTCTAGCTTTATATTTGTCAATTGAGCCATCTGGGTTCCTTTTAATATGAAGAACCCATTTGCAGGGAAGGGCCTTTTTGTCAAGGCCATACAAAACACAAGGTGTCCACACATTTAAGTCCATAAGTGATTTCATTTCACTGTCCATCGCTTTAAACCATTCCTCGTGATCATTCCGATTCATGGCGTCTGAAAAGTTTGTAGGAAACGATTATGTAATGCAAACGTAGTCATCAAATCTTTCAGGTCGTCTTATTTGACTTCGATCACGGAGATTGTAGCGTGGTGACTCAGCATCGTGAAATTCATCTTCTTCAACATAATCTTGCGGTAAGACAGTTTCGGATTCATGGACGTTGTCTTCCTGCACCGGTTCCATATATACTCCCTCGAGACCACGTTCATCATCATTAGTAACTGAATGATCATGATCTCCCTCGAATTCAATCGTCAAAGGGATTTGATGTAATTCCATGATCGAAGCTGGTTCCTCATCTCCAGTTTCTTTGTCTATTGGCATCTGAAACGTCTATTCCCTCGTATCTGCATCGGTTTCCTCACATGGTGGGTCAACCTCACCGATGGATAGGGCATTTTCGTTGAAGATGACATCTCGTGAACGAACAAGTGTGTTTTTCTTTCCGTCGGTAATCCAGACACGGTAGCAATATTTAAATAAGTCGGCCTTTGATAGCTTTTTTTGTCTAGCTTTTTTCTCTTTTGTTTTGGTACATGGACGTAAGTGGTGTATCCTATTATACGTAGATGATTTATAATAGGTATTTTTTCATACCAAACTTCAAAGGGAGATTTACCGCTGTTCGTCGGACCTGTTCTGTTTAAAATATAAGCGGCAGTATTTATCAGCTCAGCCCACAACTGTTGCGGCAATGGTTCATGCGCATACATCATTGCGCGTGCAGTTTCTACGAGTGTTCTGTTCTCCCGTTCGCTTACACAATTTTGTTCTGGTGTGTACGGAGCCACAAGCCTCTGCTGGATTTCGTGTGAGTCCAAGATTTGTTGAATGTACTTGTTGTCAAATTCACTACCGTTGTCACTGAGTAGTCATTTTTGGTATGTCCTGCTACTTTCATCTGAGCTAGCATCAGGGCGAGTTTATCCTTGACCTCGGACTTCTTCTTTCTCAGGAAGTATACCATACGGTAGCCTGTGAATTCGTCTTTAAACAGAACATAATATCGCAACTTTAGTAACTTTGTTGAAATGGTCCACAAACGTCCGTATGTACGAGTTCTCCAGGCAATGAGACTCTAGCTCTCGTACCGAATTTTAATCTATGGGCTTTCCCATATATGCAACCTTCGCATGACTTCTTGTCAAGAGGAAGTTCTAGCCCCAGTTCGCGTTTAACTGTAGCTTTTACATGTCTCTTGTTCTGATGCGCAAGTCTTTCTTTCGTGATATAGCTGCATCGTTGCATTCGTTGCATAGATTTTGGGAGGATTATCTGGTGGTACGTGTACTACGTCTAGTCGGTATAATTCACCTTACTTTTCTCGTTTTCCTATCAAACTTGCTTCTCCGTTGATATAGACGGTGCATTCTTTAGTCGTCGATGAGAATAAACTGTTCGGAACTTGTCATCTGGCAGTTTAGGTAGTAGAAGAGAATTAGAAATAAGAAGCCACAAACCTAGCCATGGCGGTAGGTATAAAAAAAAGAAAGAATACAATAGTAAACTACCAGTGTAATCAGAGAAAGTCTCAGGGAGTGAGTATCATACTCACGCCACCTCCTGTAGGAGGTGGTGTGAGTATGATACTGTCCTTCGGCTTAGGACTTAGCTTTGAGGCGCGCGCGGAAAGACGTTCCGTGGTGATGAGGACGGTGGCCCTATTACAGAACTTGGCTTCAATCAGATTCTCACTTTTTTCATAGCAAATTCGACTCTATCGCATGAGCTAGAAAGTGCAAAAAATCTTGTTGATGGCTGGAACGTACCAAACTTCTTGCAGGGTAACTCGTTGTAGCTTCCCTTTAACTTTTGCTTCGATCATTACTGAACCTTTGCCTGATTCTTTGTGTTTTTTTTCTCTTTTTTGCTTGTTTTTTTTTAGCATGTATTGCATTGCCATTAGCATTCGTTACAGTACGGTTCTCGTCAAAATTTTGGAACATATCAGCCCGGTTTGTTACATGGCTCGTGGCGCCGTTATCCACGTACCATTTCTCGGTGTCACGATCGATCGTAAAAACTTCTGTGTTTTCTATAGACATCAGGTTCATGTTGGCAAATTTAGAGGTTGAAGGCGTTGTTTGTGGATTACTGCTTTTAGGAGGCTTACCATCTCTAATCCACTTCTGACAGTTTCTCACTCGATGACCGATAGCTTGGCAGTAGTTGCATTTCAGCTTCTTGTCCTTGTCCATTCTCCTCTCTGTAGCAGTTGACGTACTCGAGTTTGTTATGAGAGCTTCTTGCACGATATTATTATTTTGCAATGCTCGCTCGAATGCAAATAGATGGCTTGTAAGGCTTTCAACGTTTCTATCAGATTTAGGTAGGAACAGCCAGCTACTTCTGAACGAAAAAAAGTTTCATCCAGGGTGTCGAGAATTTTGCAAATTAAAAGCAATTCCGGCAACTCTTTATTGTTATCCTTCTTAAGTTCTTGATTAAGTCACGTCCAAATGTTCTTTAATTTAGACATATAAGTGGGAATGTCATCTATTGCATCTTTTTTATAACCGAAGAAACTCATACAAAGATTGCACGCCTTATCTTCGTCGGTACCGTTAAATAGGCGATGTAACTCAAGCCATACAACACGTGCTTTGGTATACCGCATCACTTTCCAGTCTCTTCCTGCATGTTGGTCGTAAGTAAAAGAAAGGCGGTTGAGTCGGCTTTAACAAAACGCTCGATATTAGCATTGTATGTGCCGAGCTTGGTATCTCTAGCCACGGTAACCGGAGCTTCTGGTCTTCGGAAAGTGCCCTCTACTATTTCGAGCGCTGACGGAACAGTTCGTAGTAGGCAGGTTACCTTATATTTCCAGGTATCCCAGTTATTTTTCCCTTCTAGAAACCCAATCTTGATGTTACCTGTAGCATTTTTCCATGTTGGGGCCAAAACTTACTGTATTTATTTGTGCGAGTGGAAATCCCAAGGTGGTTAGTCTTCTAGGATTGTTGAACTACATGAAACACTGATTAGGAGTAGAGTTTCAGTTAATTTAAAACACAATAGCTAAAGTTTTTCGTATATTGTTCCGCTCGATTGTTTTATAGCGCTACAGTCACTTTTTTTGTTTTCATCGATCATCGGAACTAACGCTACAGTCACATTTTTTGTTTTCATTGATCATCGGACCACTCGATAGTGACGTACATTTTGCCACTCGTTTTGAACATTATTGACCTCAATAATCATTCAAATCTAAGCGTGTTTATATAATTATTTTGCTTCGAAACCCACAACATAAACACTTGAAATATGTGTCGTACCTATTTAGCTCCATAAATCACCAGTTTGTTTATCTAAGCGGTGTGGTCATAAAAACTGTTTGTTTACGGAAAGTCGGCGTGGCCAGATGTGTCGCGTAGACCTTCTTTTTTTGTGGGTTGACAATCAGATACCTGTGATCTCAGCGTGTATACAATAAATCACCAGTTTGCGGCCAGATGTGTCGCGTCGACCTTCTGTTTTTTGTGGGTTGACAATCAAGTACCTGTAGTCTCAACGCGTATACAATCAATCACCAGTTTGCGGCCAGATGTGTCGCGTCGGCCATATTTTTTTTGGGCTATCAGTTTGGTCCTGCGGTCTTCAGCGCGTGGACAACCGAGCGGATAAATATATTTATATATATATCTACTTCAGACACTTGACTTACATCAGTCATTTTATTTTTCTTTTTAAATATTTGACAGCATTCGTTGAATATTATTAAGAAGGTTGTACCTACCTAACTATTAAGTCACAAACTTCTTCAATAGTTTCATACTATTCTTCCCCTCCCCTATAATTTTTCGGGGTGACTCGTGCGTACGCCCGACGATGCCGTGAACGATTTCGAGTGATCGCGCGGATGATCCGTGCGTCATCGAGCGTAGTAAGTGAATGCACCCCTGATTTTAGTTGAAATCAACAACTGATAAAATTTTAGGAATTCCAAAAAAAAATTTGCTTTAGCTTAGTTTAGTGAGTTGCTCAACCGAATTGGTGTTGTCGTACTTTATTGTTGTGATGGCAAGGGATGTTCAATTTTCATTGCGATATCTCACAGCCTATGAAAAATTATGAATATCGAAATATTTTTTATTTGCAAATCTATACTTGTTTAATAGATACATAAAGTTTAGGGCCACCACGTAGTCATTACCAATTTATTTTGTGGTGTTTCTGGTACAGCAGTGCTATTAGGTAATATTGATCAGATCGATTTCAATCCGTCAAATTAATTAATGCGTTGCGATAGAGTCGAAATTGTTATGAATAAAGTGACAATCTGATTGAAACCAAGTTCTGTGGTCGGGGCCCAAGTACAGCAATCGAGAAGTCTTCACCCACGGCAATTTCGGTCACTGTACACGGCAATCGAAAGGTATATTCCTACAAGCGCGGCAATTTTGGCCACTGACCAATTCAAAATTTGCCTTTGGCAACACTGGCTGTCATCTAGATTTCATTCTTTCTTCCGGTTGTCAATACAAGGCAAGGTGGGTTTGTGTTCTAGCCACATGGTTTTTCAATAAAATAAACTGAATTTGGTGGATTAATAAAAAGTGTATAGTGAAAATTGTTCCTCAAGGTGTGTTTGCTGTGACGAAATATGATTTTAACGTTAAATTTTACTATGGAATATGTTGTCGGGTGTTCTCAAGGAAAGCTGTCGGATGGTCAATATTAAGGCCAATTTCATGTTTTTCATCAATACTTGAGGATGAATTATGAATTAAATATTCAAAGAATAATTCATTAACCAAAAACGTTTGTCAGTTGCGGCAGGACATACCTTACTTACTTCGTTAAAATAACCTCACTTTTCTGTATTGCATTTGTGTAGAAAATGACCTAGTCAGTAATGGGCAAAATTATGAACAGGTTTTGTTGGCTCAACTGTACAAGCTTGGCTCACAATTTAAGGGGGGGAACGGGTAGAGGGGAGGGAGTAGAACCCCCCCTAAGAGTGGGGGGCTACATCTCCCCTCCCCCCTCTGAGATATGTTTTTTATTATTTTTTTGCTTTGCGTTAGCCTTTGAGTTAGGGGCTGTTTTTTTATAGAAAGCTCTATGAAGTCTTCCTGTACTTAAATTTTTAACTGTAGAATATCAAAGTCTTCCGAGATGTGTTTTTTTTAAAGTGGCAGTTGGCTCCTGACTCAGTGTTGATCCGACTTGGCCATGATAGGTTAGAAGGCGAAGACGGGAGCGAAGTGTAGCGAGCTAACGAAATAACACTTAATAATATTTTTTTATGAAATATAACTTGTTTTTTTTTCAAATTCTTGAGGTGATATTTAAAAAAAATGCAAAAAAAAGTAATCTTGAAAGGTACTATACTGTGACAGTAAGTTAAGGTGCGGTGTGGGTGGCTACCGTAAGCCACTCACATGTTTGTTTTACTAAAAGTTCATTTTTCTGATAATTTTAATATTACAAAAAGTATACAATATCTAAAGAAATATAAACCATATTTCGATAAAAAAAAAAGTTTTTTTGTAAAAAAAATACACTTAAATTCCCATAGAGCCTCCAAGGGTATACATTCTGATCGAGTTTAGCTCCCCTCACATTATCAGGGGGGTTTTGTGAGGCAGCCTGCGAGGTCTTGTGTGGCGAATATTCCCAAATACAAGAAAAAATAATATATAGAAATAAACATCTCAGGGGGGGGGGAGAGAGATCTAGCCCTCCCTACTCTCAGGTGGGGGTTGTACACCCTCCTCCACTCCCCCCTTCCCCTCCACCCCCATAAAATCGTGAGCCAAGCTTGTACAGTGGCCCAGGTTTGTTATTCAGGAAAACTTAAGTTTGTATTTTTACCCGAGTATGGTGTATCAAGGGAAGGGTAAAAAGTTTAACAGTCTATGTATTTATGTATGTGGGTATGTGGATGTTCCATCATAGCATCGCCTCTATTGGTCCGATTTTGACAAGCTAGGTATCAATCGATTCGTCTTCAGGTATTATAGTGTCGGGCTATTTTTTTTGCATGACTACAGCTAAGCAGTTGAAGTGTTACATGTTCAAGCTTAAAGCGTAGTCAGATTTTCACAAGCAAGGTATCAATTGATTTATCCTCATCGCAAGAGTGTATTATATCCTATTCACTATTTTACTGGCTATTTTTTATTTTTTGGGGTTTTTTACACCCAACCATAGTCTGGATTTAGGTTTTGGACTTATGTCTTGTTCAGAATAATAAGACAGCTAAGTGTGTATCAAGAACAGCTACATAATTGTTCTTGTTATATTTCAGATGCGTTCCGTCACATTGAAAGATGTTGAACAAGACAAGGTCGTCAAGACCGTGGCTGCCCATCTGAAGAAGTAAGTATTTATGTACGAGTTGACTTAGAAGTAATTGTATCTAAAGCAGACTTAACTAAACTATGTTTGATGTTTTGGTTGTAACACTGCTGTTGGTATTGCGGCTACGTCTACTATAGTATTGTATACTATGCCAAGTCTGCATAAAGGACATTAATATTGGAGCATGTGTTGTTGTGTTAGGTAGCAATTACTTGACTCTTACTAATAATTTTCATCACCAACATCAATACCACTGGGGCACTAGTACGACTGTGCCATTATCTCTACTTCAAGTTCTACTTATTATTTATACTTCAAGAGGAAGCTGTTGAGAAAGTACAAACAGCATTCAACACCATCTTCAATTGGACTAACAAGCACAAATAAAAAAAATATAACCCCTGACTTCCCACCCCCCATTATAGCTAGGAAGCATCTCGATCACATCAGTTTTCAAATATAAAAATCAGTCTATCCATTTGGTCTAAGAACCATCTTGTATACCTCAGCTGAATGTGATTCCAAAGTACGTAAATGCAAAGTTGTAAATGCATAGTGGTATTTTGCTGTTGAACTATGTATTTAAGTAGAACTAGCTGTGCCCGCGGCTTTGCCTGTGTGATCATTTTCCTGAGATAAATACGTCTACTAACTTGTCAATTAGTATTTTTAT
Source organism: Alsophila aescularia (assembly GCA_946251855.1). Classification (NCBI taxonomy): domain Eukaryota; kingdom Metazoa; phylum Arthropoda; class Insecta; order Lepidoptera; family Geometridae; genus Alsophila; species Alsophila aescularia. Next base: position 49,086,827 of record OX276381.1, on the reverse strand, counting down.
CAATCACTCGGCTTCGGCATCGCAGTGAGACACTTAAGTTCATTAGATTTTAAGTCCAATCCTAAGCTATCCAACAGTGAAAAATGACGTTTTAATCAGTCTATTAGTTTTTATGTGATGTGCGAACTAACATTCAGACAGAAAGACAAACACTATTTGAAAAAAGGTATATTTTTTATTGTTACTTACTGCTTCATTATAAGATAGTGCTAACACCTGTCGTCATCATGAGAGAGAGTTAGGCCTACTGTCCATGGACGCGTAGCTTCATAGACGCGTATTCGTCACTATACGCTTGGTGTACACCTACTCACAGCTTACATACAAAACTATGAAAATCTGTCAAAAGCACTGTTTATTTTTGTAAAAATGGTGGGAATCGATGCGAAATTTGTTCAGATATTAGAAAAATATTTGTGTTTGTACAACAATAATCTTGCTGAATATGCTAGAAAATATATAACTGAAAAGGCCGCTTCCCTTGCCGGTACGAACAATCTACAGTTGATGTTTTTTTCTATATACGGATGCGTCCAATATAATGGTCGTCTTCGGCGACTTCGAATGCCATAATAACGTATTCGTCGTCCGACGGCATTGTCACAAATGATTGAAAACGTACGCGTCATACGCGTCTAATACGCCTCGTGCTCAAGGTTGAGTATGCTGGGCTGCACAAGCTGTTTGGCGTATTTTGAAGCATATATGAAGCTACGCCTCCGTGTACACTGACACTTATTTGGGCCTGATGTGATTTAACCAACTGCTATAAACCATAAATAATGCATTATTGTGTTAGCAGACCCATGGTTAACATGCCCTCGGAAGCACAGAGCAATTCTGCAAATAACTTACTAAAAAGTAATTAGTGTGGTTTAAGGATTAGACCCGGTGTGACTGCAAAGTGCACAACGCACCATCTCTCTTTTGAACTTGAAAAATGTCAAGTCTAATATTTTTCTGTCTGAATTCAAAGAGAAAAAGGTTGACAAACCATTTCCAACATTGAGCCTATTCCACCATGTTATTTGAATAGGAAGGTCACACTTCTGTAAACAAACTAGAGATTTGCTACCAGGATGACTGGTAGAAAATACGGTCCATCAAGTTCTCCATGTACACTATATATGCAGATTTAATTTAAAAAAAAAATGCCTATTTTTACTCTGCCACTTTCATTTAATCCTTTCGGCACATTATGTTCATGTGTGAAATTGAGTGAGCAGTGCTCAAATGATTCCGTTTCATTTTTTTACTGATCTGATCAAGACATGGTTAAAACAAAAACAATGGTACATAAATGAAATTGGCTGCAACTTGGTACTTTTCTTTGAAGGTAGGGGACATTAGTGCTGCCACACATTAAGCTACCTGATAATGACAAGTCAAAACTTTGCTGCACAGCCACTTCTGGGTGTTGAGAGCCAATTTCGACCACTTGACAGTGGATCATAGAATACAATGAAAAAGAAGCTTTTTTTTTTAACTTCACTTGTATTTATGTTAATTATGTAAATAAGTCTCAATAGCTTCTTTTTTTTTCTTTTTTTATTATACTTATTAATTTTAATTTTCAGGACAGGCAAAGTAAGGGTCCCTGAGCACATGGACCTCGTTAAGACTGCCCGCTTCAAGGAACTGGCTCCCTACGACCCTGATTGGTTCTACGTCAGGTGTGCTGCCATCCTCCGCCACATCTACATCCGTTCTCCGGTCGGAGTCAAGACAGTCACCAAAATCTTTGGTGGCCGTAAACGCAATGGAGTCACACCCTCACACTTCTGCAGGTAATTTTTATTCAACTCTATTTGTCTGTTTTTTTTTGTGTTTTAATGTTCACTCATATTTCTGTGATCTCTAGACTTGGATGTTTTTTATTTGTATGAATGGGCATAGGTACAGGTGTGGAGAAAGTGGTTGTATATAATTCAGTACTTTCTTACCCGACTACAGCAAGGGCAGGGTATTGAGTTTAACAATCTATGTATGTCGATGTTCCACCATAGCATCACCCCTGTTGGTTCGATTTGTCAAAATCAACAAGGTGTCAATCGATTCGTCTTTAGGTATAGAGTGTCATAGGCAATTTTTTTTACCCAATTATGGCAAGGCTTTGCCTTGCCGTGCTTTGCTGAAGGGGGATTATGTGTTTAAACTAAAAGCTTTCATTAAAAGCTTTTATTTACTCACTATTATATTTTTTCACTTGTATGTATTTATGTCTTTCAGTCATGGAATCTTGCAACTTAAATTAGGAGCAAAAACATATAAAAAGTCATTTTAAAAAAAGACTCTTATAAGCTTTTTTTTATAGTTTAATTTATTATATTATACTTATTCCAGATCATCAGGCAGCATCGCGCGCAAGGCTCTCCAAGCGCTGGAAGCCCTGAAACTGGTGGAGAAGGTCCAAGACGGAGGCCGCATCCTCACCACCCAGGGCCGACGAGACTTGGACAGAATCGCCGCGCAGGTCCGCCAGAAGGCGAAGTTGGCCGCTAAGCAGCAAGTCATCGTCCTGTAATTTTATTATTAAAATAGTAAAAAAATAATGCGGTGGTTTTACTTTGTAACAATAATCTATCTATACTTATAATAAACTTATAAGTAAGTTCCAAAAGTATGTACGAAGAAGATAAAAAAAAAAGTCTATGTCACTTAAAATAAGCTACTGAGCAAGAATATAACATTTTTAAAATCGTGTGTCTGTATGTTCGTTCGCGCATCACGTAAAAACCATTGGACCGATTGTGATTCGGTTTTCACTGTTGGATAGCTTAGGGTTTGTCTAAAAAACTGGTGTACTTGGTCACACAAGCCCTGTAGCCAAGTCGAGCAATCGATAAAAAAAACATTTGACGTCTAAACGAAGTTAACACTCCCCAGGGTGCTAAATTAAACGCTAGGCATGTTTAGACGCACTGGCGCATGGCGTAGCGCTTGGAAAAAACAGGGTTATGTGTTTGGTAATGTTGGTCCAGGAACAGAACTGACCACACGCATAATATTTTGCTACAGAACATTCACAACACAGAAGAAACCTGATAGAACTATAACTTTAAGAATCAAGAAAGTAGAAGAGCATCTGAGTGTGTAGTTGGAGAAAAGTACCTACTTCTCTCCAATAATATAATCTATCTATACTTAGCCGGTTAAAGCATTTTTAATCTTATGTCAAAGTCGTATGTATACATGGGAAGTCTATGTATACATTCGGATGTTTCAGATGTGGTAAAGGTAGCTCGCGCCAAGCAAACCGCCAAACAGGGCTCCATGAACATTCAGAGTCAGCCATTAATCAGTGAACCTACTAACCTGCGTGCGAGTGAGATTGATGGCTCCCAGTGGAATCAAGTGACTAAAAACCTTTGCATTAGTGCTCCTGCTGGCGTCATGAGAGGAGTGGCTGCCCCGGGTACGACTAAACTGGAGGCTGCTGACCGCCGACGGCTATTACATCTATACTACATGAAAGTTGGCACCACTGAGGACCAAGTGTGTGACCACTTAAATACTTTATCTGAAGATAATACCTATAAGGTGGTAGCTCTCAAGGCCAGAGGGAGCTACGCGTCATTGTTGGACGTCCCTTCCAAGTTGGCAGATGCTATAATGTCACCTGATAATTGGGCTGAGGGTATCTGCGTTAAACTATGGAGGCAGTCCTTTCGTTCGAAATCCAAAGAAGGTCAAGAACAGGACTAAAAGAATACGTCTGTACTATCAAAACGTCAGAGGCCTCAGGTCTAAAACTGTAACGTTCTACAATAACGTCTTGGTGAACTGCAGTGACGTCATCGCTCTCGCGGAGACATTTCTGAACAGCTCGGTGGCTGATGCTGAGCTCTTTCCCTCGGGGTACGTGGTGCTGCGCAAAGACCGCGCGGGAGACACCGGCTGGGGTGGGGTCTTGTTAGCTGTGCGCGATCGTTATATACCCAAATTAGTTACTGATGTAGACGGCTTAACGGACGACAAGGAAATACTGATAGTAAAAGTATCTGGTAAACATGTAAATTTTTTAGTCTGTGTTGTGTACAGTTACAAAGATAGCCAATAATTAGATGTCCTAACCTGTATTGAAAACACTATGTAAATATTCGACGCTTCTCTTATATATTGATTGTTGGAGATTTTAACTTAAATTCATGTAGTGCCAGTGTTAGGTTTCAGTTTGATTTGTTTACAGATTTCTGCAAAGTGTACCAGCACAATATAATTTTGAACTGTAATGGCGGCATGTTGGATCTCGTGTTGTCCAATCTACAATCTGATAACGTGAGCGTATCTGACGACGTGGAACCGCTGGTGCCGATTGACGCATACCACCCGCAGTTCGAGGTGGTGTTGTCTTTACTGCGTAGCGCTGAAATTCCCCATTCTGTTAAGCCCGTTGTGTCTTATGCGAACAATTATGCCCCTGATTGGAATTTTAGAAAAGCAGATTTTTTATCTTTGTACTCCGGTGTATCAGCTATCGATTGGCCTGATGTGCTTGAGCAGTAGGATGTTGACCCTGCCACAGATATTTTTTATACAAAACTTAACGATGCGTTGAGCAGTCATGTGCCACTTAGGAAAAATATTAGCTTCCTGCAGAGTCGGCAGTATCCACCATGGTACACTTCTGAAATTATAAAGAAGTTAAAAATTAAGTATTTCCATTTGTGTAAGTATAAGGAACTAGGCCTGCAGTTCAATCGCGAAGTATTTAAGTACTACAGAAGCCACCTAAAGGAGCTTATAGATGAAGCATATTGCCGGCATATCAAGTGCGTCGGTAACAATATTAGGCGTGATCCCACACAATTTTGGAAGCATGTCAGAGAGAGGCGAAAGAGTAGGAGTTAGTCTGCTGAATGAGTATACGCTCGATGACAAAAAAGTGGTTGGTCAAGAGGCAGCTTCAGCGTTTGCCGAATACTTCAGCTCTGTCTTCCTCAGAAATGTCCCTGTGCTTGACGCGGAGGCGGCGGCAGTGCGGAGCTCCTGCTTTGCTGGGGACTCGCGCCTCCTTACTTTAGACAGTGTCACTGTGGCATATGTCCGCTGTGCTGTCCGTCGCTTAAAAGCAGCCTCAGCTGCTGGTTCGGATGCTATACCACCATATTTGGTGAAAGATTGTTCATCTGCGTTGGAGGTGCCGCTTTTGCATCTCTATAATCTTTCCGTCAGCACTTCTTGCTATCCAGATAAGTGGAAATTGTCGAAGGTTACTCCTGTACCTAAAATTCGGTCATCGACAGATGTAACAAACCACAGGCCTATTGCTGTTCTGGCCGTATTTGCAAAATTATTTGAGTCTGTAATAAATTTCTACCTTACTTGCCAATTTGAATCCAGTTACGCCAATTCGCAGCATGGTTTTCGTGTTGCTCGCTCTGTAAACACGAACCTAATCACCTTCGTAGATTCGGTAGCCAAAGATATGGATGCTGGGCAGTAGGTTGACGCCATATTCCTTGATTTCAGACCTCCTTTCGGTCAAGCTGTCAACTTTAGGAGCCTCCCCTAAACTATTGAGATTCTTTACTGACTACTTAAGCGAGCGGCGGCAATATGTACAGCTGAAAAGTTACAGATCTAACGAATTCTTCACTAGATCGGGGGTAAGTCAGGGTAGTACCCTTGGGCCTACGCTCTTCCTTGCTATGATCTTACATCAGTTCTCAGCACAGCCCAGTGTTTAATGTTTGCAGACGATTTAAAAATCTATCAGCCTGTGAGTGAACTTGCCGACTGTATGGAGCTTCAGCAAGATCTTGAGTCGTTGGAGGAGTGGAGTCGGTCGAACAGACTTTCCTTTAACGTCTCCAAGTGCAAGGTTGTCTCGTTCTCTAGATCTCAAACGCCTTTGACCTAACAATACGCATTAGAGGGGTCTGCATTGGAGAGGGTTTTCTATCTAATTCTGGATAATCGACTTGATTTCCGTGAGCATGTCATTACCATTTGTAAAGAGGCAAACAAAGTGTTAGGATTTATAATGAGAACAGCCTCTCAATTCCAAGATATATGGGTTGCAATAATGCTCTTCAACGCGTTTGTTGCAGTAAGTTGGAGTTTGGTGCGATAGTCTGGGATCCGAGTGAGGCTAAGTATATTTTGATGGTAGAGAGGCTTCAGCGCAAATTCGCCAGGTATATAGACTATTGTCAATTTTAAATGTTTTTACGCACGAGTTCCAAGATGTCGATATTTTTAATGACAATTTGAGATCAATTGTTAACAATTTGAATTTATTTTTAACGAATTACAGATAGTTAGCGTGTTGGTCAATACTGTAAGCTTACTATTTTTAACTTGATAAATAAATAAATGGGCACACAGAATAAGTCATAGTTAGTTCGGGCAAAATGGCGCGAAATATTGTGGTCGCGTCAAACTTATTTTCCATTCCTTGCTCAATGGTTTCGCGCAATCGTACAAAACTCGGCCTGTGATTGGCTGAATATATGTAGCCACTGACAAACCGAACCAAAGAGTTATGAAATTATTATAAGGAGAGGGAAACGCGGGAAAATTATGAAGGCAAAAATGGGAGTATTTTTGGGAAAAAAAAAGTATCTCGGAAATAAGATCGATGACACGCTGTTATTATGTTCTATTTAAATATTACATGAATTTATCTATCTAGTAACATTAAAATATCAACACAGTTTAGTAGAAAAAGTGACCAGAATATCCATAATAATATGAAAACAGGAAATAATTCAACATTTTTGTCCAAATTATAGGTATGTTTTTTTTGTTTTTTATTTATCCTACTATTGTAATTTGTACTTATTAGGTGTTTTACCATATAGGAAAAATAATCCTTGAACGAATAAAACACAAAAAAGACTACAGTTAACAATAGGAAAAAAACTGTCAATAACAGGTTTTTCGTGTTATTATGTATTCTTGACTCAGGTAGTTAATGTGATTTCTTTTGGACCTGTAACAAAATAATAAAGGTAGACAATAAAGGAGACAGGTGAAAACTGGCCTATGTATCCTACTAAGAATAATAAAAAAAAGGAAAAAATATTAAGTTAAAAAAAGGTTCATTTATTCGTCACATTGCCGTGTTATTATTTTTAATATTTTTAGGTAGGTTAATACTAACAATATGATGAGAAAGTAACTGGCATGTTTCTATTAGGTACATTACGTTTGAAACTTGCAAATGCGTTGTCAGCAAACTTAGGTACTGTAACTTATTGTAAGTTTCATGCTCAATGGCGGTATTCGTTGTATTATAAGTTGCACTATTGAACAGTTAGGCTACCATCGCTCATTGGTCAACTGTGACTCAGTAACTCTTCATTTAATCTATACTTACTTCGTCATAATACCGTAAGTCTGGTTGGCTTAGCGCGAGATTTCTCGGACGCCAGTATGAAATACCGGAGTAATTCCCACTGAAGTGTATACATTTGCACAAATCGAAAAATATTAAAAGTTGTTTTGGAAAACTATCTTAGATAATTATCGTGATGGGCAGAGTGATGGCCAGCATACAAATAGGACCGCCCATTCCTATCCTGCCTCTCCACGTTGCCAGGCCGCTCGAATGCCACGCCAACAGTCGGCGTTACTCCCGTGCCGCGCCATGTTTTTACCTAACAATACGCATTAGAGGGGTCTGCATTGGAGAGGGTTTTCTATCTAATTCTGGATAATCGACTTGATTTCCGTGAGCATGTCATTACCATTTGTAAAGAGGCAAACAAAGTGTTAGGATTTATAATGAGAACAGCCTCTCAATTCCAAGATATATGGGTTGCAATAATGCTCTTCAACGCGTTTGTCCGCAGTAAGTTGGAGTTTGGTGCGATAGTCTGGGATCCGAGTGAGGCTAAGTATATTTTGATGGTAGAGAGGCTTCAGCGCAAATTCGCCAGGTATATAGACTATTGTCAATTTTAAATGTTTTTACGCACGAGTTCCAAGATGTCGATATTTTTAATGACAATTTGAGATCAATTGTTAACAATTTGAATTTATTTTTAACGAATTACAGATAGTTAGCGTGTTGGTCAATACTGTAAGCTTACTATTTTTAACTTGATAAATAAATAAATGGGCACACAGAATAAGTCATAGTTAGTTCGGGCAAAATGGCGCGAAATATTGTGGTCGCGTCAAACTTATTTTCCATTCCTTGCTCAATGGTTTCGCGCAATCGTACAAAACTCGGCCTGTGATTGGCTGAATATATGTAGCCACTGACAAACCGAACCAAAGAGTTATGAAATTATTATAAGGAGAGGGAAACGCGGGAAAATTATGAAGGCAAAAATGGGAGTATTTTTGGGAAAAAAAAAGTATCTCGGAAATAAGATCGATGACACGCTGTTATTATGTTCTATTTAAATATTACATGAATTTATCTATCTAGTAACATTAAAATATCAACACAGTTTAGTAGAAAAAGTGACCAGAATATCCATAATAATATGAAAACAGGAAATAATTCAACATTTTTGTCCAAATTATAGGTATGTTTTTTTTGTTTTTTATTTATCCTACTATTGTAATTTGTACTTATTAGGTGTTTTACCATATAGGAAAAATAATCCTTGAACGAATAAAACACAAAAAAGACTACAGTTAACAATAGGAAAAAAACTGTCAATAACAGGTTTTTCGTGTTATTATGTATTCTTGACTCAGGTAGTTAATGTGATTTCTTTTGGACCTGTAACAAAATAATAAAGGTAGACAATAAAGGAGACAGGTGAAAACTGGCCTATGTATCCTACTAAGAATAATAAAAAAAAGGAAAAAATATTAAGTTAAAAAAAGGTTCATTTATTCGTCACATTGCCGTGTTATTATTTTTAATATTTTTAGGTAGGTTAATACTAACAATATGATGAGAAAGTAACTGGCATGTTTCTATTAGGTACATTACGTTTGAAACTTGCAAATGCGTTGTCAGCAAACTTAGGTACTGTAACTTATTGTAAGTTTCATGCTCAATGGCGGTATTCGTTGTATTATAAGTTGCACTATTGAACAGTTAGGCTACCATCGCTCATTGGTCAACTGTGACTCAGTAACTCTTCATTTAATCTATACTTACTTCGTCATAATACCGTAAGTCTGGTTGGCTTAGCGCGAGATTTCTCGGACGCCAGTATGAAATACCGGAGTAATTCCCACTGAAGTGTATACATTTGCACAAATCGAAAAATATTAAAAGTTGTTTTGGAAAACTATCTTAGATAATTATCGTGATGGGCAGAGTGATGGCCAGCATACAAATAGGACCGCCCATTCCTATCCTGCCTCTCCACGTTGCCAGGCCGCTCGAATGCCACGCCAACAGTCGGCGTTACTCCCGTGCCGCGCCATGTTTTTACCTAACAATACGCATTAGAGGGGTCTGCATTGGAGAGGGTTTTCTATCTAATTCTGGATAATCGACTTGATTTCCGTGAGCATGTCATTACCATTTGTAAAGAGGCAAACAAAGTGTTAGGATTTATAATGAGAACAGCCTCTCAATTCCAAGATATATGGGTTGCAATAATGCTCTTCAACGCGTTTGTCCGCAGTAAGTTGGAGTTTGGTGCGATAGTCTGGGATCCGAGTGAGGCTAAGTATATTTTGATGGTAGAGAGGCTTCAGCGCAAATTCGCCAGGTATATAGACTATTGTCAATTTTAAATGTTTTTACGCACGAGTTCCAAGATGTCGATATTTTTAATGACAATTTGAGATCAATTGTTAACAATTTGAATTTATTTTTAACGAATTACAGATAGTTAGCGTGTTGGTCAATACTGTAAGCTTACTATTTTTAACTTGATAAATAAATAAATGGGCACACAGAATAAGTCATAGTTAGTTCGGGCAAAATGGCGCGAAATATTGTGGTCGCGTCAAACTTATTTTCCATTCCTTGCTCAATGGTTTCGCGCAATCGTACAAAACTCGGCCTGTGATTGGCTGAATATATGTAGCCACTGACAAACCGAACCAAAGAGTTATGAAATTATTATAAGGAGAGGGAAACGCGGGAAAATTATGAAGGCAAAAATGGGAGTATTTTTGGGAAAAAAAAAGTATCTCGGAAATAAGATCGATGACACGCTGTTATTATGTTCTATTTAAATATTACATGAATTTATCTATCTAGTAACATTAAAATATCAACACAGTTTAGTAGAAAAAGTGACCAGAATATCCATAATAATATGAAAACAGGAAATAATTCAACATTTTTGTCCAAATTATAGGTATGTTTTTTTTGTTTTTTATTTATCCTACTATTGTAATTTGTACTTATTAGGTGTTTTACCATATAGGAAAAATAATCCTTGAACGAATAAAACACAAAAAAGACTACAGTTAACAATAGGAAAAAAACTGTCAATAACAGGTTTTTCGTGTTATTATGTATTCTTGACTCAGGTAGTTAATGTGATTTCTTTTGGACCTGTAACAAAATAATAAAGGTAGACAATAAAGGAGACAGGTGAAAACTGGCCTATGTATCCTACTAAGAATAATAAAAAAAAGGAAAAAATATTAAGTTAAAAAAAGGTTCATTTATTCGTCACATTGCCGTGTTATTATTTTTAATATTTTTAGGTAGGTTAATACTAACAATATGATGAGAAAGTAACTGGCATGTTTCTATTAGGTACATTACGTTTGAAACTTGCAAATGCGTTGTCAGCAAACTTAGGTACTGTAACTTATTGTAAGTTTCATGCTCAATGGCGGTATTCGTTGTATTATAAGTTGCACTATTGAACAGTTAGGCTACCATCGCTCATTGGTCAACTGTGACTCAGTAACTCTTCATTTAATCTATACTTACTTCGTCATAATACCGTAAGTCTGGTTGGCTTAGCGCGAGATTTCTCGGACGCCAGTATGAAATACCGGAGTAATTCCCACTGAAGTGTATACATTTGCACAAATCGAAAAATATTAAAAGTTGTTTTGGAAAACTATCTTAGATAATTATCGTGATGGGCAGAGTGATGGCCAGCATACAAATAGGACCGCCCATTCCTATCCTGCCTCTCCACGTTGCCAGGCCGCTCGAATGCCACGCCAACAGTCGGCGTTACTCCCGTGCCGCGCCACACATAAAAAAAGATCAAAAGCGGATTTAAAATAGGCTGAAAATAATGTTTTTTTCTTTAATTTCTGTCGTTCTGTTTTTCGCGCATCACGTCTTCTTCGTGTCGATGGTAAAATTTATTTATTTACTAGCTGTACCCGAGGCTTCGCACGCGTGGCTATTTCTTTAGGTTAAAATAACTCTATTACTATTCCTAGACCTAAACTACCAATATACCAACATTTAAACAAAATTCCTTCAGCCGTCAAAAAGTTTTTATCGATTGCTCGGCTTCTACTCATCGGATTGAGATAATAAGTAAACCAGTTTTTAAGTCAAACCCTAAATTATCCAACAATCAACCTAAGCTATCGCATCGCAATCGGTCCAGTAGTTTTGAACAGACAAACAGACAGCCACGAAATTATGCTGAGTTGGGGCCGGCTTATGGCAAAAAACTTAACGAACTACTTAGGTACTAAATTATTTCTTCAATGTTTTTATTTTGTGTACTTGTTTTTTGCCATAAATAAAGCTATGTCTATGTCTAAAAAAAAATTAAAAATGTTTTATTCGTTGAAAACGAAGCGTTTTTTTAGTAAACTACTTACTAAAAAAACGCTACTTACTACGTTTTTTTATATAATAAATAAAAAAAAGTGTTTTCTTACATTATTTTAATCAAGCCTATAAAACAGTACTGGGACATACCTACTGACTGACTGACTGACTGACAGACAACGCCCAGCCTAAATCGGTGGACCTAAGTGTTTGAAATTTAGAGGAATATTCCTTGAGTATCCTAAAGGTGAACTACGGAAGTAACTACAAACCGTAAAACATGATACCAACTTCAAATAAAATACTCCTATCCTGCGGGGACCCTTAAGTTTACCGGTATGAAAAGTATCCAATGTTCTATCTCGTAGTATGAACTCAAATCATACCAAGTTTCATTTGAATTCATTCAGTAATTTCAGCGTGCTGCGCGTCCAAGATACAGACAGACAGACAGACAAAAGACAAAAATGAAAAAATAAACAGTTTTGGCTTCAGTACGAATAATAGAACAGCTTCCAATTTTTTTAATATTAATTTCTTCAATGTACAGAATTTGGACCCATATCCCGCAGGAACCCTTTATTTTTACGGTATCAAAAGTATCCTCAATTTTTACTCATCAATAAAAACTACGACTGTGCCTAGTTGCATCAAAATCCGTCGAGTAGATTCAGCGTGATAAGTATTCAATGAAATAACTTTCAAACCCTATCCTGCAGGAACACTTAAATTTTTCGGGATGAAAAGTATCCTATGGCCTACCTCGTAGTATGAACTCAAATCGTACCAAGTTTCATTAGAATTCATTCAGTAGATTCTGTGTGATGCGCGTCCAAGTTATAGGTAGCGGCACGTAAGTCTAGCGGTGAACGAAACGTGGCGGGGATCTTGGCACAGTCAGTTTTCGGGATAAAAGTAATCCAAATTTTAACACATTATGTTAACTTTCAATGTGCCAAGTCACGTTTTGTTCACCTCTAGACTTACGTGCCGCTAGGTATACAGACAGAAAAAACAAAAAAAAAACAGTTTTGGCTTCAGTATGAATACAGAAAAGCCTTATTATTTTTTAACAAATTATCTTTAATATACAAAATTTGGACCCCTATCCCGCAGGAACCCTTTATTTTTTCGGGATAAAAGATATCCTCAAGTTTTCACCCATCATATAAACTTTGAATGCATCGCAATCGGTTCAGTAGTCTTTACGGGATGCGTGAATAAACAAACATACAGACAGACATGATTTAAATAAATCTTGTTCAGTAGCTTTATTTAAGTACCCTAGACCATTTTGCTTAATTATCTTCTTTATACTGACTTTTTCGTACTTATTGCTTTATTATAAGTATAGATATTTAATACTTAAAAATTAACATAACTTTGGACCCCTATCCTGCAGGAACCCTTTATTTTTCCGTAATAAAAAGGATCCTCAATTTTAACCCATCATATAAACTATGCCTGTGTCATGTTGCATCAAAATCCATCCAGTAGATTCAGCGCGATGCGTGTTCTTTTAAATAATTTTCAACCAATATCCTGCGGGAACCGTTTAATTTTACGGAATTAAAAATATCCACGTAATATGAACTCAAATCATATCAAGTTTCAGTAGAATGTTTTCAGTAGTTTCGGCGTTATGCGCTTTCAAGATCCAGACAGAAAGAATAACAAAAAATTGAAAAAAAAGACAGTTTTGTCTTCAGTACAGAATGTAGACTACCCTCCAAAAATATTATTTATTACTTTAAAATAAACATAACTTTGGACCCCTATCCCGCAGGAACCCATTACTTTTTCGGGATAAAAAGTATCCTCTATTTTAATCCATCATCTATATACTTATAATAAAACTGTAACGGGTCCAATTCTGTACATTGAAGATATTTTGAAATTTCCTTTTGGAGGGTACTCTATATTCGATACTGAAGCCAAAACTGTTCTTTTTTTTTTTCATTTTTGTCTGTCTGTCTGTCTGTATCTTAGCTAGGCATCACGCCGAAACTACTGAATGAATTTAAATGAAATTTGGTATGATTTGAGTTCATACTTTGAGGTAAGACACTGGATACTTTTCATCCCGAAAAAATAAATAGTTCCTGCAAGATAGGCGTTGAAAGTTATTTAAATGTACACGTATCACGCTGAAATTACTGGACGGATTTTTTTGCAACTTGGTACATTAATAGTTTATTTAGTGGGTAAAAATTGAGGATAATTTTTATCCCGAAAAAATAAAGAGTTCCTGCGGGATAATGTCGCAAATTCTGTAAATTGAAGATATTGTGTAATATTTTTTTGGAGGCCTTTCTTTATTCAATACTGAAGCCAAAACTGTATTTTTGTAATTTTTGTCTGTCTGTCTGTCTGTGCGTCTGTCTGTGTTTACCTAGGCAGCGCATCATGCCGAAAATACTCACTGAATTCAAATAAATTTTGTTATGATTTGAGTTCATACTTTGAGGTAGGACATTGGATACATTTCATCCCGAAATATTAAAGAGTTCCTGCAGATAGGGGTGGAGAATTATTTAAAAGAACACGTAGCATGCTGAAACTATTGGACGGATGTTGATGCAACTTGGCACAAACATAGTTTATAAGATGGGTGAAAATTATGGATATTTTTTTATCCAGAAAAAATGAAAGGTTCTTCTGGGATTCCAAATTCTGTACATCAATGATACTGTGAATATTTTTTTTGGAGTTTACTCTATGTGCGTTAATGAAGCCTAAACTGTATGTTTTTTTCATTTTTGTCTGTATGTCTTTTATATAACTTGGACGTGCATCACGCCACCGAAACTACTGGATGAATTAAAATGAAACTTGGTATGATTTGAGTTCATACTACGAGGTAGGACACAGGATATTTTACATCATGAAAAGTTCATGGGTTTTCGCAGGGTAGGGGTTGAAACTTATTTAAAAGAACACGTACCACGCTGAAACAAATGGACGGGTTTTGATGCAACTTGGCACCGTCTTAATTTTTATGATGGGTTAAAATTGAGGACACGTTTCATCCCGAAAAATTAAAGAGCTTCTGCGTGATATGGGTCCAAATTTATGTTAATATTTAAGTAATAAATAATATATTTTGGATGGTTTGCTATATTCAATACTGAAGCCAAAACTGTTTTACTTTTTATTTTTGTCTGTCTGTCTGTATGTTTGTCCTTATCTTGACCGCGCATCGCATAGAAACTACTGAATGAATTCAAATGAAACTTGGTATGATTTGAGTTCAAACTACGAGGTAGGACATTGGATACTTTTCATCCCGAAAAATTAAAGGGTTTCCGCATTATAGGGGTTGAAAGTTAATAAAAAGAACACGTATCACGCTGGAACTACTAGACGGATTTTTTGATGCAAATGACACATTGTCATATGTCTACTACTTGTGTGTGTTGTGTTGTGTGTGTTGTACTTATAATAAAGCAATAGGTACGAAAAAGGCTGTAAAAAGAAGATAAATAAAAAAATGCTCTTAGGTGCTCAAAAAGGAATACGAATATAAATATTTTTTTAATCGTATCGCTCTGTCTGTTTTTTCCGTATGTTTGTTTGTTCACGCATCACGTAAAAACTATTCAAGCGATTGCAATGCGGTTTTCATTGATATATAGCTTAGGGTTTGATTTAAAAAACAGGTGTAATTGGTATCTCAATCTGGTGAGTTAGAAGCCCAGCAATTGATAAAAGAATTTTTGACAGCTAAAGAAATTTTGCTCAAATGTTGGTATATTGTTCCTGGAATAGCACATTATGGTACTTTGAACCTAAAGAAAAGACCACGCGTGCGAAGCCGCGGGTACAGCTAGTATAAAATATGACTGTGCTAAGTTGCATCAAAATCCGTTCAGAGTTTCAGCGTAGTTCGTGTTCACTTAAATAACTTTTAACGCCTATCCTGCGGGAGCCCTTTAATTTTTCGGGATGAAAAGTATCCTATGTCCTAAGTATCCTATGTTTGAACTTAAATCATATAAAGTTTCATTTGAATTCATTCACCGGATTCGGCGTGATGCGCGACCAAGATACAGACAGACAGACAAAAATGAAAAAAAAAAAAAACAGTTTTGGCTTCAGAATCGAATAATGAGTAACCTACAATAAAAATATCATATTATCTTCAATGTACACTTTTGGACCTGTTACAGTTATATTATGAGTATAGATTGTATATCCACTTGGACCAGTGGCCCAATTCCATAACTTGGCTACAATCGGATTATCACTTTTTTCATAGCAAATTCGACTCAATCGCAAGGCATTAGTGGCTGCGATACTGAGAATTCGATTGAAGCCAAGTTATGGAATCGGGCTGCAGTAAGCGGTAAAGTATAGGGCATTACCAGTGTACTGACAAAGTTCTTCCAGTGTGCAGTGGCACAGAATAAATAATAGTACAAGTAAGGTCCTAAAGGTTACTCCAGCAAGTGTGGCATGGTTTGAACGGGTGCGCCGCAGTGACACTGCATTCTTGACTGGTCAATCATGCCCCACTTGCATAGGTTGCACCTGCAGCGTACATTCTGTGTACGGAGTCTGTATAAGGTTTTCCACACTGGCCAAGGTTGTTCATTGAGCAGGTGGTAACCCTTCCAATGGTGTTATGAAATCATCCCCTCGCATCGTGGTCCACAGATTAAGTCGGGCATCTCATAGTTGGCTTGGAGCAACAGGCGTACTGTTCTCAGGAAACTGTGTCTGTTAGGGGAAGTGTTACCGAGCGCAACAATTAGTAACTATATAGGTATATAGGACACTATGTATCCCTAGTACGTAAGACTTGATAAAGATTGCATTTTGTGTAGGGCCTAGTAAGTAAGAATGTCACGCAGAGTAAGACTCATTTACACCTCAGTTTATTTATAATATCATTGCATTTACACTATCCTGTTAGGTACCTTGATAGAGTCTACGGTACATCACGTATGGCATCCAAGCATACGTGATGACCCCGTACCTCTTTAGGAATAGGAAATACAAGCATACAGCCACAGATAGGGTAAAAATATCTGTGTGTTTTATGATAAAGGTACAGACGAGCTCAGCGTGAACGCTATATACTAACTTACCTAAGCAAATACGACTAAGCCGACGTAAGGATAACTAAATATCACTGGAAATGTATGTAAAGGAACAAAAGTAGCTTTGATGTAATCTGTGACTCAAAGTTATAGCTATTATTTATTCTGTGGTTATAGGCACAAACCGAGAAACTCAGGGCGTGAGAACGGAATGTGAAAAAGTAAATAAACATTTTCTTCAAACCGTATGCAAGGACTGTATTAGATTTCTGTGGCCCAATTACAGAACTTGGCTACAATCGGATTATCACTTTTTTCATAGCAATTTCGACTCTATCGCAAGGCATTAGTGGTTGCGATATTGAGAATTCGATTGAAGCCAAGTTATGTAATCGGGCTGCAAATAGAGTAGGCGAGATGCGGACAAGCTGGTCGCACTCATGGCAAAGCTATAAAACTGGGGACTACTTCTTGGTAAAGATTCGAGCTTAGTCGCTTTTTTCGAAATAGTAGTTTTTTTAACACTATGGGAAAGGAATTTATTGAGAACAATGAGCACTACCGAAGTACTGTTATATCAACCAATCAGAGACTAAACAAGCTTGTCCAATAAACAATAAAATGCAGTACTTTCAAAATAATGTATTCAGAACCAAGAAAGTATCCAGACGAACTACAACGACGGAAACAAGCAGAACTGAATCCCTTTAGAAGTTACGCATTATGTGAACAAGTTGTAAAGGTCTGGTAGCCGACTTTTATATTCGCGAATAGCCAAATTAGGGCAAAATTATCTACGAATAAGCCTAGTTACTAAGAAATAAACATTTCCTGTACGTGTTCGAACTCCGGGTTTATCTTTACTCCGTCCTGAAGTGTAATTCTCTCAACTGGAACCCCGCACCTATGTGATAGTCCCTTACAATTCATTCGAGCCGGATCCATCAAATGAGAAGACAATAAGTGAAGATCGAAGCACCGTTACGAATCGAAGTCAGCATCAAAAGATCGCTGCAGTCTCTCGGCATCACGGACTCGGGACTTTTGTCAGAACAGGCTTCGGGTTCGCCAAGCGAAGTACCTTCGATGTTGTCAAAGGCCCCGCTGATCATTCCTTCAGCTGGTTCCGGTGGTCGTACCACACCACCACAGAGTAGTTACGGAACAAGCCAGGGAATCTGATGAGATCAGTAAGCCGCGACGTCTAAGTGCTCTCTCAAGCCGGGCTCCTCCCTCCATTCTGTGAGCAGTACCGACTTACGACGCAGGCGCGCAGAGTACGAGGCTGAGCGTGAGCTCCTGAAGATGCAGTCCGAAAACCTCAAGGCTCGTGAATCACTAGTGATGAAGAAACTAGAAGTGGACTTAGCCGAAATCAACGTGGACGTCGAAGACGGAGGTTCCAGTGAGGGAAAAGAGGAGACAGTGCAGAGAACGTAAAAATGGGTCGACACAACGCCGCGAGAACCATCGCGTCCAGTCCGAGCGCCAGTGCCACCAGTGTCTGGCATCGCACAGCTGAAGCCGTCTGCCCCCAGAGCCCCGTCCGTATGACACGTGCATCGCGCGTCGAGTCACGTACTGTTGCACAGTCCGCGCTGTATAATGTATCCACGGCGTTCGTTATAGCAACCACGTTGCGCACGTCAAACATCGCCGCCGCAATCGGTACGTCGGCCGAGCCGCGTGCGATACCAGTCGGGAGTGCCACCCAAGCATCGTGAGATGACCAGAGACCACCCGAAGACTACGACACACCTCGAGTGAACAGTGGCGCAGCGAGCGTAGAGAAACATAGCGCAATAGAGACGGTGGCATCGAGCGCTTGGCAGAGGCGATAACGGATCTCGGCCGTCCGCGCCCGACCCCGAGACAGTCTTACGAGCTTCCGATATTTAAAGGCGATCCCTCAGAATGGATCTCCTACCAGAATATGTACAAAGAAACCAAGAGATGCAAAGATTGCAGTTGAAGATTTGCTTCGGTCGTCTAGTAACCCGACCGAAGTTATGCGAGCATTATAAGAGGAATTTAGTCATCCTAATTTAGTGCTCGAATCTGCCCTTAGGAAAGTACGAGCGCTGCCCAAGGTGTCCGAGACTGGCTGGGAACTCTACGTCCGGAACTGCGTGTCACTTCTCAAGAACATCCGTGCCGACGGGTACGGATACCTCAACAATCCGCAGCTGGTCAGCGAATTACTGGCCAAGCTGAACCCGCACTACCGAGCACATTATAGCTCCGCCAGCTATTCATTCGCCTCGTGTCCAGTTTTTTTACATGGGCTGCAATGTTGTCCAGTCACAACAATGCAGCCCGTGTGCTTGTAAAGTGAAATTCTATTGAAATATCTTTGCTAAAACTAGACATTCTAGAAAAATAGTGAAACTATGTTGTGTTATGCCGTGTTTTGTCCATCAAGAACAGCAAAAAGTGGAGTAAAATATCCGGAATTATCATTTCACAGGTATGTTTTTACTGGCTATTATTATCTTAAATATCGAAGTTTCAAAGCAAAAATGTATTTAACATTAAAAATACACATTAGCCGCGTTCCACCTATAAATGCTTTACCATTTGTGTTAACACGAATTACTAGCGCTCAATCTACGTTTCTCTTACGAAAAACCAGCAATGTTAGCACGGTTGACATCTACAAGTGACACGTGTTGCTGCTCAACACAACTGTGGCCGTATTACAGAACTTGGTTTCAATCAGATTGTCACTTTCTTCATAGCAATTTCGACTCTATCGCAACGCATTAGTGATAGTGATATTGAAAATCGGATTGAAACCAAGATAGATAATAGCACTACTGTTCTGTTTACTTTTGTAGCACCATTCCCTCATCCCAATTAATTTAAAATTAGGAAATTAAAATAATTATCGAAAATCTTACACTTATACCGCAAGACCAAGCAAAACAATGTTTTTTTTATTTAAAATTACATGCTCTGCCGCTAAATTTTGACACTTTCAAAAAGTAGGATTTCGAACCCACAAAACAACATGGGTGTGACGATGCTAGTTTCCGAAGCTAGAAATGTTAACATTTTGCATAGTGGAACGTTTGACGTTTGTTATTTGTGCTAGCATCGGAGGGCTTGTGGAACGACATTGGGGCTAAAAAAGTTAATATTGCTAGCATTTTGCTCTAAGTGGAGCGCGCCTATTACTAACGACATAAAATAAGCTTTTGGTGATAATTAACTGAGGATTTTAAATTTTCATAGAAATTATACCAGCGTAAAATGGACACGCTACCTTAATTTTCCCTCCGTCCATTCTGATTCTAAGTCTATGGACCGCACCGTACGAAATGTCTATCTTCATTTCTCTATGACTCGCAGCCAATGGGCCCGTTCACATAAACGTTCGAGGACGCGCGGATCACCCACGCGTACACTCCAAATCGTTCACGGCGTCGTCCGGGCGTTCGCCTGGGTCATCCGAAAAATAGTAGTGGAGGGGAGGAATAGTATGAAACTAACACTTGAGTAGTCCACTTGCAAAGCGCGTTATGTGCGTCTTTGAAAAAAACTCAGTAAACAAAATAAAAGTTTATTTTAAAAACTAACCTAGTAAGTGTTAAACTGTTTTGTTATTTCGAGACTTGGGGTAAGATTAAAACGAATAACATTAAAAATCAAAATCACAGAATTAATATCATGGCTTTATTTCAATTCAAAAATTTAACATAAACAGTTTTGCAGTAGTAATCATAACATAGCTAGTTTTGAAATTGTACAAAAATTAAATAGCAAGTTTTGAAATAAGACAATTTCAAATGGCAAGATTTGAAACTATACAAAGCAGTAAAGTAAGCTGGTAAGAAGAAAATTGCAAGCAAGTCACAACTTGCTTGATTCAATTTTATTTTCAGCTTGAAAATTTTGCCTTTGCATACTATTAACATACCTAGTTTGGTGACTTGTATAGTCAAATACTAACCCTTTATACTAATTCTAACCCTATACTCTAACATCTATGTCGTCAGCCATTGCCGACTCTTCTTTATCTGTCACTTCTTCTTCTACAGTGACATCGACTTCAATTTGCCCAATGTTGTGAGCATAGAATTCCAGAGCTTGGTATGTAGGCCAATCTTCGCCAAAATGTTTGGCAAGTAAGTTCTTTACATCCTGCAGTTTGGCGGGTTTTACAGGAACTCCAATATCAATAATGGCTGGTTGTATATTTTGGAATGTTTTCCCTCGTTTGCAAATGTTGCCGTAGTTGACAATTTCTGACACATAATTAGGTTCGCCTTTAATTGCTATCTTACCGGTTTTGTCTTTTCTGAGAAACAATCTTTTGGTGGCACTAAATTGGAAATGCCAGGAACCAGGTGCTTTGAGAACCTCTTGTACGGCAGATTTCCAATCATGAAAACTAAAATCTCTGCCAAGTCTTAGAACTGTTCCATGTTTCTCAAAAATATCGTAATATTCTTGAGACTTTCTTAATTTCTTGTTCTCAGCCAATATGCCAACATTCCTAAGACTATTCTGTTTTTATTTTGCCCTCCACAACCATCGCAAAATAATCTCACATGTTTTTTTGTGCTTTCGAAAATCGTGTTAGTCAGCCGATGATAAACTGCAGAAGCAATTTGATTTGATCCTTTTGCGGCCTCCGTCTCTAACCATGTATATATAAAAGTATTTTTACTATTTTGTTGCGCTCGTGATGTTCCCTGACAAATCGTAAAATTATACGCATACAGTTGACGACTAAAGTATGCACTTTGGTCTGGTACCTTTGGCAGAACTAAATTTTTTTGACAATCAAACGAGAAAGTAATTTCGTCAACATTTTCGCATCTCAAGGCAGTGTAAAACCATTTAGCTCTCAGTTTGTGAATTCGATATTGTCCCATCAAAAGTTGTTTTTTGCCTTGGTCATGTTCTATTTTAATTTTCTCTTTCAGCTCTATGCACTTAGAGCATGCGTCTGTTGCCGGCGTTTTAAAACTCAGATTGAAATATTTGTTGAATATTCTTCTGAAAAATTCATATTTAACGTGTACACTGTGTGACTCGTTGTAAGTTTTATGCAATTTTTTAATGCTCAAATCACTGCTTAAATATTGCACAGTTGATCTGCCTCTAACATATGCGATTCTACAGACTTAAGTTCTTTTATGAATGACATCACAGATTCTTTTCTTTCTGCGTACTGATTTGACCTCCTGTCTCCTCCCCTTCGCTCCTTTGGCAGTGACGTACACGTGACAGTAGTTGTAAGATGGTTTTTGCAAATTCTTTGTATTCTATCCCTAGATATTCCCAGAACAGTCGTTATTGCTTTTTGGCAAACTTTCTTCAAGATTATAGTACGTTTTCCTTTGCTGCTCATGACATGCATTGGTATAAAATATCGAATAGTTTTTTGTTTTCTTTTTACCTGCTTGTTTTGGAGTCTGTGATGAGCAATATTTCAATAAGAAAGTAACTTGGTCAACTTTACTTGCATTAGCATAAAAATGTCTGTGAAATTTGCTGTAATCCTGCGTAGTTAATTCTGTACATTTGTAACCGTGTGATCTTCCATGTTCACATGTGGGGATCACTGGCGGTCTCTTTGCCTTATGTCTGTAAATAAGTAGCAAAAACGAAAGCTTAGCGTAAAAACAAAACAAATAAATATGTAGTAAAACAAAATCCCGTGCAATTTGCAGCTCATAATAGCATCAACAAACAATAAAATAGTATGCAAAATGTTCAAACTACTAACCGTTCTAATTACTCTCGTTCTCGCTTCCATGACGTTTTGTCAGCTTCTTTTTTACGACCTTTCCGATCCTGTGCTAAAATAACTTTTTGTTGCGCTATTTCCATGATAAAAACCTTATTATTTCACTTAAATTATGTATCACAAAACAATACGTGCATCAGAGATAATAGCAAAAAGCGTAATGACCGTTTATGACAAACAAGATGGCGGGTTTTGCACACGTTTAGGCACAACAGAGCGGTGTTTGCAAGTTGATGACAAGATGGCGACTTCTGCAAGTGTCAAAATGAAAAACGTAGCAACTTTTGCAGGAGTAGTCGAACTTTGATGTTGATTTGTACGGAGTGTAGCCAGTTTTGGCGCAGTATCGTTAATCTGTTTCAAAGTATTTAAAATTTGCGAACGTTAACTGCCAAAATCAAAAAATCACATATTTTTTGACATAGCGGTGTTTGAAAGTGGACTACTCACTTCACAGTTGTCAGTTGTATGTGGACGTCCAAAGTCGTTCACTAACTCCGGTGGCCCAATTACAGAACTTGGTTACAATCGGATTATCACTTTTTTCATAGCAATTTCGACTCTATCGCAAGGCATTAGTGGTTGCGATATTGAGAATTCGATTGAAGCCAAGTTATGTGGTCGGGCCGCGGATGATCGAGCGATAATCGCTCGATCATCCGGAGATAGTGAACGACTTTGGACGTTCATATACAACTGACAACTGTCAAGTGTCAGTTTCATACTATTCCTCCCCTCCACTACTATTTTTCGGATGACCCAGGCGAACGCCCGGACGACGCCGTGAACGATTTCGAGTGTACGCGCGGGTGATCCGTGCGTCCTCGAACGTTTATATGAACGGGCCCAAATTGGCGAAGGAAATGTCAAATGACAGCAATCTGTCACTGTCACATCTGTCAGCTGCTTCTCATCTTGCACCTCACTTCTGTTTAGATTTTAAAACCGATTTTTTTCAACTCATCACGTCAATTCAGTTTGCTTGCAGTATTCGTAAAATTGCGCGTTCGATCGGTCGGATGTGTTTGGATATGCAGTGAAAACAAAATGTTGGTTACACTCAATCGTGTTATATTTATCGGGTTGGTGTTTATAATTACGTATGTGGCTGCCGCGCGCCAATATGGCACGCCGGCAGAATCATTGTACGTGGCCGAAGAGCAGGCCGGTGGAAAGCTAACTGTAATAAACAGATATGCTGACGAAGAATCTGGTACCCGACTAGAAAGGCGAAAACGGCAAGCGGCGACTTTAAACTCGCCGGACGTTCAGAAAAATATAAGTACATGGGTAAGTGCTCCGCTTTACAAATTGATGCCATGTTGTTATTTTCATATTATCCGAGATGCAACATTGATTATTTTGTCATCATCAATACCTACCATCGCTTTGTTTTTGTTGTGCACTTTCCCTTTCGTCCCGGAGCTACCTGCCTAGGTACCTGGTAAATTGAGTGAATTTTCTTGAAGGTCAGACTTATCGTGATAAATAAGGGCATTTAGCATCTATACCAGAATTAATTTATATCTTATTGAAATGATGCAGCATATTTAGTTAGCAATGTTTATGCTATTTGCTGAAAGCAAGCGATTTAAAAATAAGACTAGGATAGCATACTCCATTACTTAAAGGTAGTAGGTAGATAAAAAAAACAAGGAAAATCTTCTTTTCCTTATATGGTCAACAATCATAGAAGCAAGGTTTTAAATCATTAATTACAAACCTTGCTTCTTCAATTCAATTGAAAAGAATAACCACATCTTGTTTGAGTATCCAACAATATTTTTTTTGCAGACTACCCACTTAAATGACAGTCATCAGCAGCTCATGGTGCATTGGGTTGGAGAAGGCTCCAATGTCATCATCTGCCTCGCCCGAGACTCCAGTCCACGTAACAAAGGGGGTCTGTCTCCGTCAGCGCTGTTCATCTCCTACGACTATGGCAAGAACTTCACAAATAAAACGGAGAGTTTCCGTCTGGGAGACACCCCTGACAGTGGATATGCACAGCTGGATAAGTTTTTTAATCACCCGAAATACCCGGAATTTGTGAGTATTTATAAGTTTTTATTATGTGTGGACCAAAAGTACCAATATCATCAAATTTTTTATCAATTTCTCTTCTTCTGGTCGGATTGAGATATCAAGTTCACTAGTTTTTAAGTCAAACCCTAAGCTATCCAACAGTGAAAACAGCATCGCAATCGGACTAGTAGTTTTTATGGGAAGTGTGAACAAATAAACACACAGGACATAATTTAAAAAAAAATAATTGTTCAGTAGTTTATTTTAAGTCCCCTAGACATTTTTCTTTGTATGTGTTTTTTGTTACTTACTGCTTTATTTTGAGTGTAGGTTATTTATAGCCTGGACTATGTCACTATCTATTTATTTATAGCCTGGACTACGTCACTATCTATTTATTAAAGGAGGAGGTTCTCAAGTCATCTCTATGTTTTTTTCTGATAACAATTTTTTTAACTCTTTGGTTATCGGTAGCCCATACGGGCCAAATACAACTTTTTTCCACACATTGCAAAAAATTTAATATAAACATATTTTTATTTTTTACTCTTCAATTTTTTTTTCAATAACAATTTACCTTTCTCAAATACAGATTTTGTGTATAGCAAATTTTTTAATCATTCTATATTAAAAAAACATTACAGTCCTTTTTTTGGGCAGCTGTGTAAAAATAGCTTAAGAACTCCAAAAAAAAAGAGGTGTTGTTCATTCGTTAATACCTAAATGTGATTTACTAGACTGTGCTTAAAGTATTCTGCTTAAAATAGTAATTTGAGAACTACCTGTACATTGAAAAATTAATTGCAATTTACGCGATGGTTAAATGTACAGATACATTACATTATGTTGATAATCTGAATGCTTAATTTAAATGACCTTTATTTGTTTAATATTTATGCATGTTGACTAATTAGTTGATGTAAATAACTTTTATTAGTGATAATATTATCTGTATCACATTATAGGTAAATCAACCATTTCTGAATACCTACTTATTTAAACTGACATTCAAAACTGGCATGATGTTATATTATAATAATAAATAATAATAATAATATTTGGGACAATTCACATCTAGCCCAAATTAGGACACCTTTATTATGGGGGTACAGACAACGGATAAACATACATAGATACAAATATTACATCCATGACTCTGAAACAAACATTTCTGCTCATCACACAAATGATTGCAGCTAGCGGGATTTGAACCCGCAATTGTTGGTCGACTAGTAAGGGTCACTAACCATTTGGCCAACCGGTCGTCATATATTGGAAAATCCATTCTATGTTTCTGCTTCAAGAAATTGTAAAAATTGTTTTCCTTGAGCATTCTCATTAGGTAGATCAGATCAGAAAGCTAAAAGGAAAATCCTTGTGCATATATAATTTTATAACAATCATTATTATTAATTACCAACACAAATTTTGAATAGAAGTTTTTTAAAGGCATAAGTTAATTTAGCAACTACTGTATTTCTCACACATATAAATGGCAAGGCTATTTATTCCTTTGATAAATTATCTTTAGCATTGTAATCTGCTGTCATTTTTTATTTCATTGTTGATAGTTTATTTACTCCTCTACATTTTATCATTTTTAGTAATGACTCATTCATATCTATGAAATAGTATTATTATTTTATTATACATGTAGCTTGTTATTTTATATGGTACCTATCTAGCACTCCACCACATCTTAATTAATGTAGGTATAATATACCAAACCCTAACGTTTTGTGATAACATTGCCGGCTGAACCAATCTTAATGAAATTTTCCAAGGAAAATAGTGTGCATGACATGAGGAAAGCTTGAGCTATACAATGTGTATTGTCGAAACTTGATCTAACAAAATATGCAGACCGCAAAATATCAACAAGAATCCGGAAAAAAAGTTGGATAAATTAGCTATCTCGAGAACCAATGCACTGTTTTTTGTTTTATATGAAATCCTAAAATATTTTTTTTACTTTGTTTATTTTTAAGTAACCGGCGTATTTTCTTCAAAGTAATGTAACTTGAAAGCTAAAAAGTTACCTAGCAGAGAAACTAAACATAAAATAATATCGAACAAAAACTTAGTAAAAAACGAAATAAATAAAATTTTGTACATTTTTTATTTTGTTATTATTGATCTGTTACTTTAAAACTAGGTAATTAAGGTACAGGTTTTATTAAATTTCATGTCTTAATCTACTAACTCTCTAAAATAACTATGGTCTATCTATAACTCATTATTATTTTGGACAGTTTGTAAATTTAAAAAACCTGCATAGAAGTATATATACCTCAATGACCTATTTTTAAACTAACAAATCAAAAAAAACATGTAAGTTTCATTAAAAAATGATTAAAGTGTCTTGGTTCTCAAGATAGCTATTTATCCATCGTTTTTTACTGCCTCAGCCGGTCAGGCGTGTGTGGCTCAGATAAACCGGGTTTTCAGTGCTTTCAATTTATCTACACACTTGTGTGGTGAAAGGTTTTTTTTTTCTCCCTCGTACCCTCCCCCGCACAGACTTCCTGTATCGCGGGTGGCACATCAACACACCACAAACATCCAATAGGTACCCGAAAACAAAATCACACAAATGTTTGCCCCGGCCAGGATTCAAACCTGGGACACCAAGCTCAGCAGACAAGAACACTACCAATTGCACCACACTGTCAAAGTGGTAAAATAGGCAATTAAAAAAAAGAAGTTGTTCTTAGCTGAAGCTTTTATTAAAAAACACTAATAAAGGAATGCTGAGATATTTGCACGAGTACAAAAAGGCGCGCGAAAAATGCCTGTACCTATTTATTGATGTGTACAAAAACTGTGCATAATAAAATAATGCATGAAAAAATCTTTACATGTCAATAGCACGCTAAGATAGAGAGGTTAAAGACCTAAGTTCAATAGCCTAAGTCAGCTCAGAGCTATATTTATGACATGTGCTTGTTATTGATAAGGATTCACAATCTGTGAAACACCTGATTTGATATCTTCAGTATAATGAAACTGAGTCACTTTTAAATGCTACAATCACTACAATGTATGAATCTGTGCATAACACTTTTATGTAAGTAATTATGTACCTAAAGTATCTCTTTATTGCATTTCAAAGATATTAAAAGCTTGTACTTAGCTACCTACTATTGTGGATAGTTCACTGTATAATAATAAAAATAGAAACAATCAGCTAGTTATTTTAGATTATAATGCTTACGCTCAGTCCTCCTATTTTTGCTTTTTTCTTAGTTTCCTTCGTATATATGCTTATATCTATCTATAAACTTTTATTAAAGCAGTACGAGGGGCTTTCAATAAGTTATTGGTATGGGGGTGAAGGAAAAGTGTAATAAATGTTATATAATTTTTATTTTTCGATGTAGTCTCCCATACATCGATACATTTATCGATACATTTTTCCATGTATCGATACATTTATTTGACCGCGACAAAAGCTTTTATAAACCCTGAAAAAAAACTATTTGGCAGAACAAATGTCATTTATCGCCGATATGAGATCTTCATCGTCGGAAAAAACACTTTCCCCAAATTTCTTCGAAGCCAGACTCCTACAGCGGAAGAGCGTATTGTCGTGAATAAGGAGCACACATTTGGTTTTTTCCACTCTGTAGCTTCCCTTAAGCGATGCAGTGTCGTAGCTGGGTAGGAAGTAAAATTTCTGTCCCAAAAAACAATAGACATTTTTTTTCGCTGACTTAGAATATCTTTGGGTGATCTGATCCTTTTTTATGGCACTGCATGGACTCTTGTTTGATCTCAGGGTCATAATGGTGAACCCAAGTTTTATCTACAGTAACTATCGGTTGAAAACAAACAATGGCTCTTCACCACAGAGCTCTAAAAAGTCCTTACAACAGTTGACCAGTACCGTACCAATCGATAGGTTGGTCATCTCTGCTAAGATTTTTATCTTTACACAAGCATTATAATTTTTTGTTTTTTTTTTATTTCCCTTTTTTCTTCCATGCAAGAGGTGGTGGGCCTCCCTGAGCAGGGTTCGTCTTGAATGGTTTCCCTTCCTCGCTTAAATTCACTTGACCACTTTTGAACATCTGATAAAGAAGGAGCAGACTCTTGCTAAACAGGCGACATCAGTTCTTCGTGGATGGGATTTTGACTTTTTCCTTGCTTAGTGAGGAGCTTAATCACAGCGCGGAGCTGTCTTTTCGTGAACACAATCAGTGCAACTTGATCGAAACGTAAATGATTCTTCAACGTGTGTTAGAATCGCGAAAGGGTAAAAGAAACAAACAAAAAATAAATAATTTGTTACAGTATTTAGTATCTGAGCGATAGTTAGATATACATTAAACATGCATTGTTTCGCCTGACCTTGTTCAGCCTGCATAATTCTGAATATACATAATAATAAGGTAAAGAGCACATACCTACTGAAAAAGAGAAAAGCTGTTGTTACCTATCTATTCATGCTTTTGCAAGGAAACAGTGCATGTAATCGCCAGAAGTTTATGAAAATTATGTAGAATTTTAGGCTAAAGAAGAATGCAAGTGTCACGATTTCCTATTTTTATGTTCAACAAGAATAATAAAAAAAAAAAAACGTTTTACGAGTTTTTTTTATGATCTTATTTTTTTTATTGTATTTTCACTTTTTACGTTTTTAAGTTTGTTATTGAACTTTTATTGTTAATTTTTCTTCTTTTTTTTTTTGTTTCATTCTCACTTTATCGTTTTTAAGTTTTCTCTTTCATATATATTTTTTTCCATATTTTTTTAATTTGAAGTGCAAGATTCCAGGACAGATAAATACATAGATACAGTCATACATACAAGTGAAGTTAAATAAATGCTATTAATTAAAAAAAAAGAAGGATTTCTCAGGTGCTTTTGAATTTAATTTGACTACTACTAGAGGAATATTTAAAAAGCATGGCTATCGGAAACGTCACACGAAGGTAGCGCCACCTTGGAAGGAAAGGTTAGTGTAGAATTTAATAAATTTTCTACTACTGTAGGAATATTTAAAGGTGGCGTTTCCGTTTTCTCTGCCATGATTCTACAGGAAACTTAGTCTCATGAAGATGGTAGAAATTGTGAGTAAAAAGCATAGTCAATATCGAAAGCATATGAGCATATCGAAACGGAGAAGTCAACAGTACGAGTAAAGTACAATAATGATCAGTGGAAATACATGTAGGTACGAGTATATTTATGTCTGAAGAAGTTATTTTGCTACAAATGTAAAGTAAAAAATAAAAAATACAAGTATATTTATACCTGAAGAAGGAATTATATTACACAAAGGTAGACTGAATTTCTCCCTCAGTTTGTTATTCTGTTCTCTCATGGGATTACTGCATTATTTTTCAGAATAAACGTTATTATGTTATTATGTTGTTCTACGGAATTCGAGTGCTCTGTAATGTCATATTTTTATTTTTATAAAAAACAGAGTTTCTGATTACAAGATTCCTGCAAAAACACAGTCAGCCCTTATTTTTTTGAAAGAAATATAAAGGTGTAGTTTATAAAGATTTGAGCCATGGTTCAATAAAAATCAATTAAGAAACGAGACGTACAGGTCGCTCGCCTGATGGTAAGCGTCACACTTGCACATAAAAATTACAATGCCTCGCAGAACTTTGGTTGCAAAACCTTGCGCGTCACTGCACTGCGCTCGTCACACTGAGACATTGGTTTTTAATTCTTATGCCCAGTAACTTAGCTGGAAACATTGCCCTCCAAACAGGAACACAAAATTTTTTGCACACTTCTGCTTGGTGGTTGAATATCTTTCAAAGGTGTGATTCTTCACTAATGCAGGAAAGGCCTACCACTACCCAAACAGAAAATCAAAAAATCGTTGTCGGTTGAGAAAAGAACAGAAATCGGACTCGTCCAACTATATTTTTTTCGAGTTAGGAAAAAAATATAGTCTGATGAGGCGTCATAGGATGAATATGGAACAACCCAAAATACTTAGTAAAATGCTGTTTTTTTCCTGAATTCCTGTTTTTTACTTGGCTCAGCACCCGCGGGTTGAGTCTTACTATTATTTCGGAACCACACCTAAAAAAACGGACAAAAGCGAGTCGGACTCGCGCACCGAGGGTTCCGTACAAACATGCTTTTTTTTTGTGATTTGTTTACAAATTTACGGTTATCAGATTTTTCCCTTTACTTGTGCTATAAGACATTGCTTCTTGCCAAATTTTATGACTAGGAAAAAACATACCAATATATAAAAGTGAAACGTTGTCTGTTTGTTTGTTTGGGGAGCTTTCACGCTATAACGGCTGGACGGATTTTGATGAAATTTGGAATGGAGATAGCTTATACCCTGGAATAAAACATAGGATTCTTTTTATCCCGAAAAATTTAAAGTATTCACGGGAAAACTGGAAAATGTTGATTATTCACTGTAAGGAACGGTTGCCATGGAAACGAAATAACAAGTCTGTCAAAAAAACATCAAAAGCTCTATTGCTCTACTTTTGCATTGTTTTTTTATATCCTAGAAAAGAGAAGAGAATCCTAGAGAAGAGTATATGATTATTTTTTTTCGCGATAAACTGTAGTCCGCGCGGACGAAGTCGCGGGCGGAAAAGCTAGTTATTCATATTGGTGAACTCTTGTGTTTGCTTCTACTTCACGCTGAAACGGTTGAACGAAATTTGGTATAAAGATACTTTAGGTCCTGGAATAACACATCTTAGGATATCATCATCATCATCGCCCATCATCACTGCCCACGCGGCTAAACCGCGGGGCGCAGCTAGTAGATCATAAAGTAACCAGTCAATCGTTTCCGCAGTGCGTGTTCGTCGATTCGACGAACAGGAAGTTGTACTACACCAGCGACAACGGCCAGACCATCCACCGGTCCAACCTGACCTTCAGTCCCAGCGAGCTGGCTTTCGACGAAGAGTTCCCGGACAAATACGTCATCTTGGACAAGGTCGACACTAACAGAAGAGTGAGTATCTTCCATTATACAAAATAATAAAAGGTAGTATGTTTCACATAAGTTAATTTGATGTGCAATCAGTATTTTTGATATGAAAATCAGATTTTATGAAAATGAAAGTTAATTTGTTGTGCAATCAGTATTTTTGATATGAAAATTAGATTTTATGAAAACGAAAGTTAATTTGTTATGTAATCAGTATTTTTTATATGAAAATCAGATTTTATGAAAATGAAAGTTAATTTGTTGTGCAATCAGTATTTTTGATATGAAAATTAGATTTAATGAAAACGAAAGTTAATTTGTTGTGTAATCAGTATTTTTTATATGAAAATCAGATTTTATGAAAATGAAAGCTATTTTGATGTGCAATCAGCATTTTTGATATGAAAATCAGATTTTATGAAAAATAAAGTTAATTTGTTGTGCAATCAGTATTTATGTTATGAACATCATATTTTTGCAGTGAAAGTTATGTAACTAAATATAAATAAAACGAGTATTTCCGATTTTCTATTTCGTGAGTTTTTAGCCGTTTTACTTATATTTAATATGAATTTCACTCGCGTTAATTTTCAAAATCAAATAGTGATAAGTTTTCTGATGTGCAATAAAAATAACCCAATAACAAGTAGGTTTACTACACAGCGACGGTAGCCGAGGGGTTTACTAGTGCACGATAGAATCCAACGATACTGGGTTCGGTCCTCGGCTCTGCACCGATGTTTTTTCTAAATTATGTGCGGATTCTCATCGCTCCGCGCTTCGGACGACTCATTAAGCTGTCGTCAGTCCCGGTATTGGTTAACAGTCGTTAAGTGATGTCAGAGGCCCTCGGACGGCCTGACAAACTGTTATCGAGGCCAGGCAGTGTTGGCCATGTCAGAGGCCCTAAGGCAGCATGACAAACTCGGACACCAGAGGCCAGCACTACCTCATACGACAAGCAAGCAAGCATAAAATAATAATCCCCATTGAGAGAGAGAGAGAGGATGGGCCATAATCTACCAAGCTGGTCCAGTGCACGTTTGCTTGCTTGCTTGTCGTATGAGGTAGTGCTGGCCTCTGGTGTCAATGCCTGAGGGCCTCTGACATGGCTTAACTCAAAATTCAAGGATATAATGGTGGATTACATTATATCCTTGAATTTTGAGGCTCGAGGACAATCCGATTTCATCATGTTATTTCCCTTCACATTTGAACAGGGTTGGGGGCAATTCATGCTTTGAAGTTTTGAAGGGAATCATTATGTTAGCACATCTTAGCACGCCTATTCATGCTTGTAGGACAAAATCTCATTAAATTGACTATTTTTAAAAATTGCAACTAAGTAAAGTATAATATGTAAGTAAGTAGGAAACATTAAATTTATTTACTATTATTTTTGCGGGCGGTCAGCTCGCATCGCATTGCATCCGTCCGCTATCGCGGCTGAAAAGCAAAAACCCCACATAGCACGTGAGTTGTTTAAAATGTTATTCAATAGACACACACACAGTCGGGTTTTTGTTTTTAATATGATAATTTTTACTTGGAGCTTTCAGTTCCTTATAAACTTCCTCAATGCCTTAAATACCAACTGGTATTAAAATAAAAACTGGCTTGTTTCGTACCTAAACTCAATTGCACAAACATTTAAAACAATTTAATAACTACACGTTTATCTCTAGAAGCGAGTAGCATATGCTTTTAACGGTTTTTAGAAAGATGTTACAGTCATTAGTGTTTTTAGTTATAAATAGTTCACACCTTACCAATTGTTTAAAAAAGGCTTGACACGTAACCATTAAGTTTATCTCTAACTCGAATCTGTTATTAACTCTTAAAACGGACACTTAAACCTGTCGAGAAGTTATAAAGTATCGTAGCGTAGGTATAGAACCAAGTATTAATGTTATGGATTATCCGGTTATGACTATGGATATCGTCTTTTTACCCGACTGCGGAGAGTTATGTTATTTAAATTAATAATTACGGATGTCTTTTGGATGAGTATTTTCTCACAAGTATCACATTAAAAGAGTTTTTCACATCTCATGATCGTAAACTTTTTGTTTATGCTGGAATGTAGGCGGCAACTGCATTTTATGTTCTAGTGAAAACATTTAGTATTTCTCTAATTGTCTATGGTGTTCGACCCTAGTCTAATGTTCCATATAAAAAGTTAAAAAAAATGGCGGGAAGGAAGGCTCTCGTCCTTTACTAGCAGTATTTAAATACGATAAGATATCACTGTTTGATTACTTGGCAATCAAAATGAAAAGCAGAGTGTATAACTCGTTTAAACTTATCCTCGATTTCAATATCTACCCTCGCCTTCGGCTTGGGCGGATAAATGTCTCGCATGAATTGGCTTGTTTTATACACTTTTGTAAAATCTACTATTGAATTGATTAGAATCATTTATTTTCTTTGACGGCCGGTTGGTCTAGTGGCTAGAGACCCTGGGAACGAAATCAAACGGTCGCGGGTTCGAATCTTGCAAGGTGCAATCAATTGTGTGATGAGCAGAAATGTTTGTTTCCGAGTCATGGATTTTGATATTCGTATTTATGTATGTTTATCCGTTATCTAGTGCCTATATTACAGGGTATCCTAGTTTGGGGCTAGGTAATTGGTGTGGAATTGTCCCAATTTTTATTTTTTTTATTTTTATTTATACATTGGTAATCATAGTAAATCAATGGTTTAATCTGTAGATTCGTCTGAACAAAATGTATTAAATCTCAATTTTTCTAATTTAACAATAATTGTTGTATATTGTTTAGCTCTTGCTTGTTGAATGATGAAACATGCGCTTTTCAGCATCGTTGCTGCATATATACGTATACGTACTATGTCGGATGAGGAAGAGCAAACCTCTTTGTCAGGTCAATCTTTTCTTTCGGTCTCGTTTACGGGTACGTATTTTTTTATTTCGGATATGCGATAGATTCCGGTACGAAAAACATCCCTACTGTACTTACACTTCTGCAGCACGATTTGTGCGGTTGGCAACTGCCTTTAACTTTACATAAGTATCTGAAGTGGTTTGCTGATAACAGTTTTAAACTTAAACTCTTGCATTAATGCCAAGGCCGAGACAAATACTTTTAAAAGTCAATAACGGGAATTACTCACGTATAGCAGTTGAACTATTCCAACTATAGTTTCAACCACGTCCGGTGGTCTAGAAAAAGTCATATCTTAACCTAACTTTAAAATGCTCGCAGTTTTGCTGCCGCCGCAGCCGCTGCTGGTGTAAATTGAGTCTAAAGCCATGTATTCACTGAGAAACAATGTTTCGGATACACCGTTTCTGTAACATCACGTAGATGTTTACAGGAACAATGTTTCGGAAAACCTGCCGTCCACATCACCAGTTGTTTATAATATTGTTATATATGTCGCCCGAGGAGGTAGTGTTGTTGGGTGCTGCGTACATTTATTTGCAGGCGATGTCTAGTCCAAACAAAAGAAAAGTTGGTGGGTTAGGAACTATTTGTTAAGAAGAAAATGCGCTTTGTTTCAAATATTGCTATTAATTTTAAAAAAACATCGTCCCTTACTATCCATGACCATATGCATGACTCGTATGCATCTGTTGCGAAACTGATTTGTTTCTGTGCTCTCCAGTCTCCACTCCCGATGGAGTACAGAAACAAATCTGTTGCGATATGTTACTGTTATTATGTTCCATATAATAACAGTAACATACGGAACATATATGTTATGTTATGAACATATATGGAACATTACTTTATAGCTAAACATATACGGGACATTTATATGTTCCAGTTCGAACTAATCAGTTTAATATAAACACGTAGTATTTACGTAATAAAATGATGTTTCTGTTTTCTTACAGAAACACGTATATTTTGTTTCTGAAACAGTGTTTTTAAACAATTGTTTCTCAGTGAATACACGGCTTTAGCGAAACAATATCCTAAGCCACAAATAATTGCATTATATCAAGTAAAGTCTAACTCAGCCAATATTTCAAGGGCTAAGATATTGCATGTGCGTGCACGCATAGCGCATGTTAAGATTTGAATACTTACCTCAAATGTTAGCATTAGTAATTATTCTATGCTCAAATAATTAAATAGCTTAGTTTAGATTTTACAGAGAACTACACACAAAAGAAAAGTACAGCTAATGAAACTGATTGGAGTGACCTTTTATAATGTAACGTGATATTATTTGGTAATGTTAAAAATATTGATCTCGGTGCATAATTTTGAATTCAAAAGTGTTTATATGTAAAACTGAAAATTCCTCATTGCATTTTAAAACTTTTAACAGTTTTTATAAGTTTAGTCACAGAATAAATAATAGGTTAGTCCTTACATTTCGTACACTTAACAGAGTTCGTGGTCACATGTAGACTGGATGACAGGTAGTTGTCTAAAATATTGAATGTTAGGTAGAACCACAGAATAAATAATAGTACAAGTACAGAAGGCTAACTGAGTAAAGTCATTTAAATAAATAGCGACTCTCGCTACAACGCTATAAAGTGCAATTTAACTCGCACGGCGCTGCGAGCTTTCAATTATATTTACCTAGAAGGCGCTCGCCCACCGCGTGCAGGCTAGAATGCACCGTATCACAACGCGCGAGAACTTCCATTGCTCTAACCGTTTCAGAATCGCTCTGTCCCTTTTTCACTCGGTAGGGTTGTATTAAGATATGACTAGGTACTTGTACTACTAATTATTCTGTGATATGCTATGACTTAGATATTGTAACAGAATAAATAAGTAATAATGTATTATGTTATTACTTATTATTATAAATTAAAATAGTTCTATTACATACAATGACATTCTTATCAGAATAGACCTACTACCTCATTTTTACTACCTACCTATCCCGTTTTCAGACCGCC
Source organism: Alsophila aescularia (assembly GCA_946251855.1). Classification (NCBI taxonomy): domain Eukaryota; kingdom Metazoa; phylum Arthropoda; class Insecta; order Lepidoptera; family Geometridae; genus Alsophila; species Alsophila aescularia. The sequence continues at coordinate 49,050,557 of OX276381.1, read as the reverse complement.
GATAACTTTAGTGAGATACCTACCTACGTGTCGTTGGTTGATTATGATTATATCCTATAGGTGTTGCACTTTGATGAATAAAGGTGCCTGTCTGAATTCCATGCTTTTTAATGAGTGACAAATAAATTGTTACCTACGTAATAAAAGGTATTAAAAGTATGTAGGGTACTTACTAAGTCAGCACAGTAATTCATTTTCCGATCAACAATACCTACTATAATCAATTATAAAATTACGTTGATCGATTTAATAAACGACTTTATTTCTGCGCGGAAAAACCTTAAATATGCGTAGCTTCGGTATGGAACACAAATGAAATAACATAAAACTATAGGAACCTACGTAATAAAAAAATATCAATATCTAACTACATAACTAGGACCTAATTTAGGTATTACAATTTATTACCTTTCAATATCCTTTGGAAACGTAAAGAATGACAATTCGTCATTTCTATCACTATTCAAACAGCCGAATGCTATGCAGTACTTTCTAGCTTTCTTCTTGGTACTCATAATTAAAACACGAATAAAGTTTGTCAATAACTTTACGTAAGTAGGTGCTCTATCGCTAAGTACAAGGCGCGCGACTCATCGAGCGCACGCTTGACACTCGACTGAACGGACCCGAATATTGGGTCCTTGAATTTATTTGTACTTGTTGCGGAGTGCGACCGCCCTGGTAGAACTAGAGTGCGAAAGTGAAAGATAACTCTGCCCGCGACTGATGGTGCTGATGGCGTACTTCATATTTTTAACCCCTGAACTCAGAAGAGTGAAAGTGAAGAGTGAAGTGTTATAAGTTTAGCGTGTGTATTTATGTATGTAACATTATAACAGCGTCTGTTTGAGGCATCGTAGCTGTCAAACGTAAGGACCGATTGCGTTTTTTTTATGTTTGAAAGCTGATGTTATCGAGATTATTCTTAGCTATAATAAGGGGAAAGGGAGAGTGGTCGGGGTTATATACATTTTTAATTTGGTTTTGTTTCTATCAACAAATAACAAAAATACTTTCATTACTCAAACTTAATATAATTGAAGTTTACTAGCTAAGTTGAATTCAAGTGCTAGGTTATTTCCAATATCGTATATAAAGTAAAGTAAAATACGATTAGTTCCGATATCGGCCGCGCGCGGAGTTATCTTACGCGTACATTAACCACCCAAGATAACGACAGGAAAACAAAAAAAAAATAAGAGTTAGGTTTTTATATAGGTAGGTACAAAGAAATAAGAAAAATATTTTGTTTATTTGCTTATCCGGTCGAAGTTGACGATATATCGCCAAACCGAGTATCGCTAAGTCGAAAATAACCAGATGTTATATAATCGGTTATTGAATGTCTCTCGTTACTGGCCCAATCTCTCCTAATCTGAAAGAAACTAAGCTTGATCCCTGATCCCCAAAACAAGCTTATTCTTTATGAATTTCATCTCTCTTTCATTAGTAGATGGATAAATAACTAGCTTAAAAGCTAAAAAAACACGCCAGTCCTGCCAAAAATAAACTTATGCCTATAAATTAAAAACTGTTGGAATGTGCTTATCAAGGCCTTCAATTTGATACCCATATTGTAAAATACGGAGAAAACATATTTTGTTGGATTTGAAAATGGAGCCAAACAAGTATTTTTTTGGAAAAAAAAACATTTTTCACTTGGGGGGATGAAAGGATTCTGACGATACCCCATAAGTCTAAATCTGTTCAGGCATTTAAAAGTTATGGTGGAATAAAAAAACTCACAAACATACATGAATCCTAAAAACATTACACTTCTCTTTTTGGGCAGTCGTATAAAAAATATAATATTAGAAAATTCGACTTTACAAGTCATTGGAAAACATCTGCTTGCAGTTTAACCTCAAAGATAAGGTTTACCTATTTAATGCGTTCGGTCTGTGACCTGTGACAGACCGTCTGTCGGCCTATTCATTATCTCTTGCAAAACAAGCCATTTTGTCTCCTACATCTTACATTATCTTTAGAATACTTACTCGTATCTCAACTCCGAACAATATCAGGTGCGGTGATTCACCGTTTACGCCTACTTAAAATTGTAAACCTACTCTATCTACTGATCAAATTGCTGTCTAAGAAAAGGCCTATGTTTTAACTGTGCGCTAACTGTTTATCTATGAGGGCATACGACGATACCTTAAAAGAGTTGTACCTACCGTACCAGTTTCGTCAAAAAGGGTAGATCGATGTCCTGTTCCCAGGGTAAAACGTAGGTTCTCCCAGAAGCAGTTCGGAGTGGTCATTCCCCACCTTTATAATAAACTTTGCAAGGACTAAGGACTAGTTAAGGATTGTAATGTGAAAAATTTAAGTAACAAAGATATAAAAAAAATGTACTGACATGGCTACATAGATTCAAGGGGATTGAGCAAATGTTAACAAATTTTTATTTCTGATGCACATTCCATCCCCTCATCAAATTTTCACTCTCTACAACACACACACACACTCACACACACACACACACACACATATATATATATATATATATATATATATACACACACACACCTACGTACATGCGTATTTTAGTGTTAATAATATTATTATGTTTTGAATATTTTGTACTTTTTGGCTTAGACATAAATTTATTTTTCTGCCTTTTCTTTTGGGAGAAGCCACTGACTCTTGAAACACAGTTTTTGACTAGTTTAGGAGGCTATGGATTCAATATTTTTATTCTGTGTAATATATTTATGTCAATAAATTATTATATTATTATTATTAATTGCGATTCACTTAGTACGATCGACATCTTTACACTTACACAAGAATGTTTAAACAAAACATAAGTTCAAAAACTAAAATCCGACTGCGGTCGGGTAAAAAATAGCCTAACACTTGCGATGAAGACGAATCGATGAACACCTCGCTTGTCTTGACATCCACATACCCACATACATAGACTGTTAAACTCATTAACCTTATCTGGCTTCTCCGTACTCGGGTTAAAAAGGTGGATTCCACACCGCCAAATCAAAAGAGAAGCACCCAAGATATGCCGATCCGCTCGTACGCACAAGCCTCACGACCATGTTATGCCGATCTACACTCATTCTGATTGCTGTGCTTCACTCATTCGTTGGGCGGTGTGGATTCATATTTTTTTAACCTTTTTGCACGTACATCTATTTTCCGGACGTGATGTGATAAATCATTGCAATTTATTATTGTTTGTAGTAGTAATACATTGTGTCAGAGTTTTATCAACACCATAGACAGAACTGAAAAGTAATAAACAAAACTAAATTAATCTATACTTATAATAAAGCAATAAGAAAGAAAAAAGAAGATAATAGATCTGTAGAAAGAAGATGATTAAAAAAAAGTAGTGTAGGGTACTTAAAATAAGCTACCGAACATTTTTTTTTATATCGTGTCTTTCTGTTTGTTCGCGCATCACGTCAAACTACTGGACCGATTGCGATGCGGTTTTCAGTGTTTGATAGTTAGGGTTTGACTTAAAATCTGGGGTACTTGGTATCTTGAGGATTAGATGCCGAGCAATCGATATAAACTATTTGACGGCTAAACGAATTTTTAAGATATGTAGTATATTGTACTTTTTAATCACTTTTGGTCCTGGAATAACACGTATGGGCTACTTTTTAATGAAGTGACCACGCGGGCAAAGCCGCGGGCACAGCTAGTACTTTATTATAGATTTTAATTATTCAGAGCTTCAAGTCTGTAGAATAGAGAAACATTAACTTTTCTTCTTATAACTGATCTCGTTTTATTCTAGCTGTACCTGACCCTAGACGGCGGAAAGACGTTCAAGATGATCCAAAGCTTCGTGAAGACCTTCATCTGGTCGTCCGGCCCAGGGGTCCCGAAGGTGTTCTACGTGGAACGCTGGAAGCCTGACGGGACCAGTACTGTCTTCAGTGCCAGTGACCCCACGGATTTGATACACGCTGATGTGCTCTTCGAAGAGGCTAAAGAGTTCCAGATCAAAGGAGATTACATGTTCGCGACGAAGCAATCTAAGGAGGTGAGTTTTGTTAAGATATTTGTAGTTAGTAAAGTCTTGATGAGTTGAACAACAGACAATTCACTATAGACGGATTTTATCGGAAATGTACCGATAATTGAACGATTTTTCTGTTTTTGTTTTACTATAAGAACTATTCATATTTAGAACTATATTTCAAGCCAACGACCTGGGCCCCGATTCTGTAAGCTATTGAACCGCGATAACGCAAGTCGATCGCTTGAATTTTTTTGAGAATTTTTCTTATTTAACACTTAAAAGTGCTAGAAGTGTTTTTTTTTTGGAAATATTCATAAAATAAAAAAATGGAAAATAAGAAAACAAAAAATAAAACAAAAAGCGAAATTTTTGATAAAATTTCCACTTCCAGCACTTTTAAGTGGTAAATAAGAAAATATCTCAAAAAATTTTAAGCGATCGACTTGCGTTATCGCGGTTCAATAGCTTACAGAATCGGGGCCAGAGGACTTGCAAAAAAGTTATTAGAATATGTTATAAAAATATGTACAGTGAGCATTTAAAAATTCATTTTTTATATATTAAACTTCTTCCCTATTTGAATGTCGAACAAATTTCCTCATAAATATCTTTCACTTTCTTTTCAACTATTAATTTTTTTATCGATATGTGACGAATATATTTATCAGCCATATAAATTAAGCAGGTCAAAAATCAATTACGTCCATACCGTAAATAATCTTAAGCTTCCTACATTATAGATAAGATATGAAATGAAAACAATAACTTAGGTCTTTGTCCTGTCAGTTCTTGAAATTGATTATTGAAAGTACTTGCCAAGTGCGACTCTTAAAGCCGAGCACGACGGTTCTGAAATCAAACTCTAGCAGAATATTTTATCATCCATAAGCTTCTAGAAATTAAAGAGTGTAAGAACAAAACAAAAAAGATCGGGTTTTAAAGGACATTTTAAATCCCAGGTACAGCTATGAGGATAAAACATCATAAAGTAGGAGCGAAATAGAATATGCGAAAAACGTAAGCGAGTGAGCGAGGCAGTTATACAATGCTGCCTCCACCTTCAACATTGGGATTGCGCCTGAAAAATAGCAGTTTGCGGAGCGACTAGCAGACTACTTCCGAGCCACAAACTTCCGCTGCGACTACTGTAGTAAAGCTATTTTGGAAATTATTTTAATGTCGATGCTCAGAAAAACAAGCGTGATTTGTTAACACATACCTAAGTTTCAGCAATCACATTATTATCGCAGAAGAAGTCCTCTGCTGAACATAATAGGGGCGTTTTGCCACTATAACCAAGATTGGCAGGCGGCTTGGTGATTGCAGTAGGTGTTGATAATTACACGGGAAGATGCTGCTTCCCGTTTCCTAAATTATCTTAAGGGGTGAGAAGGGGTGGACCTGTTATATTAAGCTGGGTTCACACGGCGGTCGTGTCAGCAATACAATACGGAACCCTAACAACGGATGTATGAGATGACTGATTACTGTTGACGAAGCGAGTGGAATGATTGAAATTGAAGTCTGTCCAATAGATTTCAAACAATGGAAACCATCAGAGCATTGTCATCTATGACACTACTTGCTTCAGAGTAATGTAAAAGCAATTTGTAACTATAGCACTACTGGTAGTGCCAAGCAGTAGTATCACGGGGGACAAACGGTCATTTCAATCGTATAATGCGACAAATATTATCGTTTATATATGAGGTGTCAATCGATTCGTATTCAGGTATAGAGTGTCATAGGCTATTTTTACCCGACCATAGTCAGGTTTTAGTTTTTGAACTTATGTCTTGTTATGTCGAGGCTCCAAACGCAGCCCTAATCCCAGCTAAAGGTCACCGGTCACCATCCTCTGAACCTTGTTACAATCCGCCGTCAATCTCTTAACAAAGCTGTGCGTGTGTGAAGGAAGTTTCTAGTTAAGTGTATAGAGACAAATTGACCCTCTCAACGCTCGACGAATAACGAATCACTTTGGTTGAATGCGCAGCGCGGTCATGCGCCTGTATTGCAGTGGATGTGTGATCCGATGGTCATGAGGTTTGCAGTTTTAGGTAGCTTGGTATTTCTCCTGGGCTTCCCCTGGGCTCTAATATGATTCCGGGGAATTCCCTGACCTTAAACTGCAGGGCAGCTGCTGTATTTTGTAACAGATGGTAGACATATTTTTTCGCCAACACCTCATAATACTGTGTTAATAGAAATAACATAGGGGTTGCTACGAGGGCTGTTTGATAAGTCCTTTTAAAAACTATTTATGAAACCTTTTTTCCGGTAAATGGTATTAACACTGGCAGGCACAATCTTTCAAATGAAGACAAGTTTTTGTCAGTTTAACCATTGTTTAACTGTGATCACTCGTAAATTTTCAACAACTATAGAAAAATCAGAATTTCGTGCCGTTATAATTTTTTTTTTATGAAGGGTTGCAGTGCTGCCACAATAAAAACTGAACTTGATACTGTTCATGGCACTAACGCACCAACGTTGCAGACTGTTTATAACTGTATAAATGATTTTAAACGTGGTCGGTCAAGCATATCTGATGCTCCACGCTCTGGTCGCCCAATCGAAGTCACTACTGAGGATGTTGTTGAAGAAGTCCATAATATTGTACTCGACGACCGCCGAGTGAAGGTGCGTGAAATAGCTGAGAACACAGGCATCTCCACTGAGCGAGTACATAAAATCCTGCATGAAGATTTGGGTATGACAAAGCTGTCTGCACGATGGGTGCCACGTTTGTTGACAATCGAACAAAAACGCGAACGAAAGCGAATTTCAAAACTGTCTTTGGATATGATGAAGCGTAATCCTCGGAATTTTTTGAGTAGATTTGTCACTGTGGACGAAACTTGGGTCCATCATTAACCTGAATCAAAACAGTAATCAAAACAATGGATGGCGACTGGTGAACGTGCCCCAAAGAAGGCCAAGACTGTTTTGTCGGCTGGGAAGGTGATGGCGACAGTCTTCTGGGATGGCGAAGGAATCATGATTGATCACTTGGAAAAGGGAAAGACTATCACTGGCCGTTATTACGCAGAGTTATTGGAATGTTATTAACGTTTTAATGCCGAATTGTTGGAAAAACGACCAAAATTGCCCCCCAAAAAATCCTGTTTCATCAAGACAATGCCCCAGTGCACACGTCAGCTATTGCAATGGCCAAAATCCACGAGTTGGGCTTCGAGCTGGTTCCGCAAGCTCCGTATTCGCCGGACCTAGCTCTGTGCGATTATTACCTATTCCCAAATCTGAAACGATGGCTTGGAGGGCAACATTTTTTGACAAATGAGGACTGCATCGTAGGTGTAAACGGCAATTTTGAAGACCTCGACAAAACGTATTCTTTGGAGGGGATAAAAAAATTGGAAACTCGCTGGAACAAGTGTTTGGCCCTCAAAGGAGACTATGTTGAGTTTTTTTTTTTTTTTTTACTTTTTAAAACGACTTATCAATCAGCCCTCGTACATCGTCGGATAAACAAGCACAAATAAAACCATTGTAGAACCCCTGAGGCCCCGACCCATCCATTAAAGCTAAGAACCATCTCGATCACATCAGCTTTCAAATATTAAAAAACCATTCAAGATCCGTTCCCCGCCTTCCCCCCTTATTATCTTATTATAGCTATCGGCATTCAAAGAGAAAAAATAACGCATCAAAATCGGTCCATTCGTTTGGGAGCTACGATGCTACAAACACACACACACACCCACACGCACACACACATCCTAAACTTATAACATCCCTCTATTTCGCGTTCGGGGGTTAAAAAATATGTTGTTTGTTTGTCGTATGTGGTAGTGCTGGCCTCTGGTGTCAGAGTACTGTTTTATTATTTTTTTATTTTTTCTTTGGGTACCTATTACATCACTTGTTTCGTTTTTTTTATATTCACTTCTGAGTGACAAGTAGCAGGTCGTTAGTGACGGTAAGCGCTACACGCCAGCACATAAACAATTCCTGTTTCACCAAGAACATAAGATTGCAAAATCTCGCTCAACTCTGCACTGTGCTCGTCAACCTGCATCATGACTCATATTATGCCCAGTTTTTTTCTGGATTCCGTCCTTCAACTTAGAACTTAGGCGTAAATTTATTTATAAAAAAGTGTTGCAGTCCGATAGTGAAAAGACACGATGATATTGCGTTAGAGTAGTGGATCTCACGTGATTTCACAGGATCGCCAGAAATTTCTTAAGCGAATGAAGGGCGATGGAAGGGCGGAGAAATGAAATGAACTTATATGTTTAAATGACAGATCGATTATCACCTTATTTGTGCGGGTTCCAATAGTAATTTTATGCGCATGTGTTTATCTTGTCTTATTGTATTTACCTTTACGGTTTTTTAGGGTTCCGAACATCAAAAGGAAAAAAGAAATACTAGGATAATAATAGGAGCACTTCTTTGTCCATCTGTCTGTCTGTCAAGACCCTTTTATTGAGGTATAATTTGAAATTAATATCAAATACTCAGGTCTGCAATCCTTTGGAGCTGTAAAAATCAAATATCTCAATTAACGTAATCAAAAGATACGTTAATTGAGTTTATGCTGTATATTTTGACACTCGCAAGGGAATCAAAACCTATATGTTTACTTCCCGTTTACAATCATGAAATTTGGCAAGAATGAATGGAAAAGTAAAGGGAAAAATCCGTAAACCCTACATTTGTAGAAACAAATATATTTTTACAAGACTACCTAAAAAAAGGAGTGTTATGTTTTTTTAGGATTCATGTATTGTATGTATGTTTGTTTGTATGTGAGTTTCTTTATTCCACCATAACTTTTAAATGCCTGAACAGATTTAGACGTATGGGGTATCGTTAGAATCCTTACATTCCCCCAAGTAACACAGCCAATTAAAAAAAAAACAATTTGGCTGCTTTATGGCTACGAAAAAAAAAAAACTTAGAATTTTACAATATGGGTGTCAAATTGAAGGCCTTGATAAGCACATTCCAACATTATATAATTTATTGGCATAAGTTCTTTTTTCGGCAGGGCAGGCGTGTTTTTAAGCTAGTTATTTGCGATTGCAAACTTAACTAATACTGAACCCTCAGTGCTCGAGTCCGACTCGCACTTGGCCGGTTTTTTCTTTCTTTGTGTCGATTCAGGAACTTTTAACAGTAGGTAATGTTCCTTTGTTAGTTGGCTTATTACCAGGAACTTTGAATCATTACTTTGAGTCCAGCCACTAATATTTATTCTGTGCTCCTGCCTCAAATGATGTCATTGTTTACATTATGAGTGCCTGAGCACAGAATAAATAGTAGTACAAGCCTGAGTGCCTGTTTTTTATAACACAAACATACTCTCATATTTCCGAGTGCGTATCGAGTTACCAACTGACATTCGATTATCAAGTACATAATCTAGTTCCAAAAACTTGTAACTGTTCTTTGTTAAAACAACAGAAACGAAATCCCTGTTATAAAAATAAATATCTCGTTTATCTGGAGTTCGGCCATTTTTATGAATGATGTGGAAATATAATGAATTTCTTTGTTGTGTCAAAATGGGTCACGACCTCACGCCATAAGATATAACTTTTTCTTGACGTTTTGTGTTATCTATAAAGAAAGAAAAACTAAATTGTTGAAGTCCGACATTCAACAATGTAGTGTAGCAATTACCAGAGTGTTCTGGATAGGATTGCGTTGTATTGCAGCTTATCTGAAGAATGGGTCTTCTATTAGTCATAACTTAAATAAATAATAGCCTATTTGTTGACTGCGATGAAATATAGGGTAGATCCGGTAGATCCCCGATCGATGCTCGAAAAACGGCACCGTCAATGCCTTGTTTTGCTCTGAGTCGCAATAGAACTCTCTCTCTCCACTTGTGGACTATTTTTATATTAGCTGGAGAGATGTATATTTGTAAAAGCACAGAATAAAGAAGTACAAGTAAGCATTGGCGCGGGGACTTGAGGTTTGATTTTCATAGAGACTGTGTATCTATAGTTTATTTGATTGAAGCCTACTATCATGTTCTGTACTAGGTACTTGATTCGATTTCTCAATACCGGACGTCTTTTATATCAATTTATAAATTATTTTTCTTTTATGTGGTTGCTCCATCTACTCCAATTTTTGTATTGCTGGAGTTAACGTAAGTCCTTATTTTCCGGACATGTCCGTATTTTTGTTTCAGTTGTCTTACTTCCTAAATACCACCAATACCATCTAGACTTATAATAAAGCAATAAGAACGAAAAAAAATGTACAAAAAAGATAATAAAAAAAAAGTCTAGTTTACTTCAAATCAGCTATTGAACAAGATTATAACATTTTTTAAATTCGCGACTGTCTGTTTGTTTGTATGTTTGTTCGCGCATCACGTATAAACTACTGGACCGATTGCGATGCGGTTTTCACTGCTGGGGCCTTTCATAGCTTAGGGTTTACCTTAAACACTGATGTACTTGCTATTTGAATCCGATGAATAAAAACCAAGCAATCGATAAAAACTTTTTGACAGCTGAAGGAATTTTGATCAAATGTTGTTTTTTTTTTTTTTATTTTTTTTAGGTCTTGGAATAGTACATAGAGTACTTTTAACATAGAGAAATGACCACGCGTGCGAAGCTGCGGGTGCAGCTAGTTACCAATAATTACTTTAATCCTAATTTACAACAAAATGTTTTAATTCAAATGTTTAATGGACATTTCAAATTTCGATATAGTAGCTTTGCATCAGAGAATTTGACGTCGTCTGTGGTACATACGGATTTAATTGATCCTACGCAAACTCTTGCCACTTGGTCTAATGTCATCCACCTCTTGGTCCGGTTATACAGACATTTACCTGTTTTGTATGTCGTCCACTTGTCAGATAAATTCCTATTACTATTATACAGATTGTCCCAGGAAATAGTGATAAGCGGAGGTCCCGAGGTAGAGAGAACATACATGGGGGTGCCCAATGGGCAATTGATTTGATTTGTAATTTGATATTTTGCTTTGAACAAAATTTTTACGTTTTTTTTATATATATCTTATTATATTGTAATAATTACAAAACGTTTTTCGTGTCTTATTAAAGGGTCATCTGGACTCAAACTGAACTATTAAAATACAAAAAATCTACTGAATACTGGTGTTAGATTGGTCAAGATTACAAAGTCTGTGTCGAAATCTGGAGAATTGTGAAAATATTTAGCTTAAAAGCTACAAAACACGCCTGCCCTGCCAAAAAAGGACTTATGCCAATAAATTATATATACTATATTGGAACGTGCTAATCAATGCCTTCAATTTGATACCCATATTGTAAAATTCAATGTGTTTTTTCTCGTATTGGAAAATGGAACCATACTGTCGCCATAATGTTTTTTTTTTTTTTTTAATTAAAGATATAGCCTATGTTACTCAGAGGGATGTAAGGATTCTAAAGTTACCCTATACGTCTCAATATGTTTAGGCATTTAAAAGTTAGGGTGGAATAAAGAAACTCACATACAAACAAACAAACATACTTGAATCCTAAAAACATTACACTCCTTTTTTGGGCAGTCGTGTGAAAAGAGTAACTTCGAAAACATCGCGGAACATACATGGGGGTGCCCGAATGCCCCTAGGGGTGCTCTACCTCGGGACCTCCGCTAATCACTACTTCCTGGGACAGCCTTTATACTTATTTATATCCCCGGCCTCAATTTTACATTGTATCAGCACTTATATTTCAATGTAACAAGCAACAACTAGATAGTTATCGCCTTACAATGTAGTTGACTCAATAAACACTGAATTAACTACGGTAGGTCAGAAACACATGATGGGCGGCTCGGTGACTTCCGACCCCGTGAATCATTTCGCTAATAACTGGAACTTTTATTAATTATTCAAATATTAACTCATATTTATTAAATTATATGCATATAAATTCTTCGAGACATAAAAGGGTTTGTTCGCGGTTCAATTTCAAGTATAGGTACTTAAATGATTATTCCGTGAACGTCATACGGGCTTTGTTTATTCAGATTAAAGACATTTTTGTTTAATTTTAGGCTTTATACATTTTGAGTCATATGCATTGATTTGAGATTGAAAATTGTATGGTTGTAATGTAACAAAAATGCGAAAAAATTAAACATCGAACCAGAAGTTCGGAGCGAACGACACAGTAGCTGTAATTAAACATCGAACCAGAAGTTCGGAGCGAACGACACAGTAGCTGTAATTAAACATCGAACCAGAAGTTCGGAGCGAACGACACAGTAGCTGTAATTAAACATCGAACCAGAAGTTCGGAGCGAACGACACAGTAGCTGTAATTAAACATCGAACCAGAAGTTCGGAGCGAACGACACAGTAGCTGCAATGTTTTCGTGACGGCTACTTTGACTCTGACTTTGTTTTTGCCAATACAAATTATCATAAACGATAACATTTCAAAATTTAAACTTCCCGTTTTTTCTGTTTATTAGAAAGATATACCAGTTCACTTAGCTGCATTGCAGTACCTTTATATAGTAGGTACCTACTTTTTTATTATTTTTAAGCTATTTAAAACATAACTGTTTCTTCTAAAATATGCAAGTTTTTTAGTAATCAAAAGTATTTGTCGTTGCTATAGGCATATGATAAAATAAAAATAAAAATATTGCCTACAGATTTTCTACTACTGTCATCTGTGCTGTCACTGTCATTAAGGCCTTTATGAAATCTGTCACGTCAGCTGTTTTTTTTTGTTTGTCACCATCATTCATCATCATCATTTCAGCCTTTAGAAGTCCACTGCTGAACATAGGCCTCCTCCAAAGACCGCCATGACGAGCGATCTTGTGCCACCTCCATCCAACGATGGCTACAATGTCGTCGGTCCATCGTGTGGGGGTCTCCTAACACTTCGCTTGCTTGTTCGTGGTTGTCATTCGAGAACCTTTATTCCCCAGCGGATGTCAGTTTTGCGAACTATATGGCCTGCTCATTGCCACTTCAACTTGCAAATTCTGAGAGCTATGACGGTAACCTTGGTTCTTCTACGGATTTCCTCGTTTCGGATTCTATCACGTAGTGAAACACCAAGCATAGTTCTCTCCATTGCACGCTGCGCGAGTTTGAGCTTGTTTATGAGACCAATAGTTAGCGACCACGTCTCAGTGCCGTATGTCATCACTGGCAACACGCACTGATTATAAACTTTTGTCTTGAGGCTCTGCCGTATCTGCGACGAGAAGATATGGCGCAATTTCCCGAACGTTGCCCATCCGAGTTTGATTCGTCGGTTGACCTCTTTGTCGAAGTTGGATCTATCCAGTAGGATCGTCTGACCTAAATAGACATAGTGATCAATAGCTTCGATAATATCGTTCCCAACAGACCGGCATGGGTGCGACATGGGCATTTGACATGATGATCGTCTTACCTATGTTCATTTTAAGACTCACCGGTTGGGAATCAATATTGAGGTCACTGAGCATTGTGTTTAGGTCTTCCACGGTTATTTGTCATACCACGAAGCAAAGGCAAATCATTGAACTATGCCAGACACGACATTTTTTGGGGCTTAGGAAAAGAATTCTAAAACAATTGCATAGTTTTTTTAATGAAAATGTGGATCGTGTTAAGGTCTTAATAATAATTATGTAAATATAAATAATTCATGAACAAAAAACTTTCACTTTGATGTTCGATAAGTACTCTGATGAACTTCGAATTGAATGAGTAAACATTTAAACAATTAGATGTACACTTTTATCACTCTAATATTATAAATCAGAGAAGTGTAGGTAGCCACTATCGTAAACAGGCCAAACAGAGCTTAAAGTTTTAAAAATGAATACTCTCTTATCGATCGAGCGGAAAACTTCGTATGCGTGATGCAGAACTCCGATTAGCGCCATCTACTTTTATCTATAGACTTATGTTTGTTACTCCCTCACGCTCAAACGGCTGAACGGATTTGTATTAAAATTGGTACCAGGATAGCTTATATCCTGGAAACATAAGCTACTTTTCATTATCATCATCATCATCATCATAATCTATCATCATAGTCCAGGCGGGTAAAACTGCGGAGCGCAGCGAGAATATCATTGATGTACACCAAATAAATTGATACAGGTCAATTTACATCGAGCACTGATTACATCTCAGTGCATTGAACTGTCATTCGTTTATGTTCGACACCTAATTAATGTTATTGACAGTGACATTATCTGTTACAAGACTGATACGAACATAATAAATTAGTTAACACAGTACATATTTAATTTAGGACACCTCAGCACAGAATAAAGAAGACCTCAGTTTGATGCATTATGTGTTTATTTATCTGACGGCTTGTTGGTGTAGTGGCTAGTAACTCTAGGAACGAAATCAAACGGTCGCGGGTTCGAATCCTGCAAGGTGCAATCATTTGTGTGATGAGCAGAAGTGTTTGTTTCCGAGGTCATGGATGTTGATATTCGTATTTATTTATGTATGTTTATCCGTTATCTAGTGCCCATATTACAGGGTATCCTAGTTTGGGGCTAGGTAATTGGTGTGGAACTGTCCCGAACATATTATATTATTTTTAGCTTTGTGATTCCGGCTAATAGTACCTTCTTCTTCTTGGGATTAAACTCTCACCGGATATTGGACAACATTATGGCTATTCAAATATTACTTTTTTACTTTGCCTCTGAAGAGCGAGGTGGTACTGCAGCCAAGCCTTTTTCCCACGCTTGGCTGCGATCTTCCCTTGGATTAATCGGAGAAGTTTCTACTTGTCATTTCTCATGACGTGACCAAAGTACAGCTTCGTTTGTTCAAAGCTCCATCTTTTTCAAGCCTGTCCAGGGCATCAGTTTTTTACTCAGTCACGCTATGAGGTTTTTAAGATACGGCGAAAATCCACGTTGAAATAGTATCCAACTTTTGTTTTGTTTTATGTGAGAGTCCAAGTCAAATACCCCTCAAGCACGAGGGTGCTGCGAGGACAACAAATAGACAACAGCATTGCCTCCTGAGAATTTAGGATAGTGCATAGGAGTTTAACAGTTATTATTTGGAAGTGGTATGCGTATGTTCCTTTATAAGGCCTATGTTTCCTGGTCATTAAACAAAACCAATGTCTCAGGCTAACGAGCGCAGTGCAGTGCCGAGTAAGATTTTGCATTCAAAGATCTGAGTAGCACAGCAATCAGGTACTTGACAAATTTTCGTAAACTGATCGATATAGTTTGATGCCTTAGCAAATAATACATTATTTATGAAGGAAGCAAGAGAAAATCATTATGCACTTTTGACAGTTGTTAAATGTATTTGTGCCAAAACGACTATGCTTTCATAGCGACAACACGACGTCACTGCAGCGCTAAGGTGTTCAAAAACGCTAGGAATATAAGACATAAGTTCAAAAACTAAAACCCGGTTACGGTCGGGTAAAAAATAGACTATGACACTCTTGCGATGAAAACGAATCAGTTTATCCTCACTTGTCAAAATCGGACCATGTTTTAGTTTGTACACATAAATCTTCCTTTATTTCGCCGTAGTTGGGTAAAAACTATGACACTACCTGCAGACGAATCGCTTGTCAAAATCGGAACAATAGGGGCGATGCTATGGTGGAACATCCACATACATAGGGGAGACCTGTACAAAACCGTATACCTGGGTAGAATCGTACAGCATGTCTATTTTTGCCAATAATTCAAAATTGCCCGTGCGCACGGTCTTCAACGGCGTCCACCAACAGGGGCCTTATTCTTGAACACAATTCCGATCGGTCGGTATTGGAATTATGACAATTCGTACTCTTGAACACACTTGAATGCCAATCTAGTGCCAAATTAATTCAATATTGTGCGGATATTGAAAGAACTAAATGGTATTGGCATTGAAATTGATCTTAGCAAAATCGGCACTCTTGACGCTGTTTGGACAGCCGCGTATTGGGTTAGGTATGGCGTAGAAATCGGAATTAACACAATAGCAAATTAGTAACTTTTCCGTGATTAAAATTCAGTTTTGTGCGTTTTTAGATCATTTTGTGACAATATAATGGCACGTTTGGTTCTTGCGTTCAATATCCTACGTCGAAATCATGCATTACAATTTCAACAAAGGCGAACCGAGCGTCGGATGATGCGTTATATGGACAAGGCATTTCTATGAGTGAACATATTGTTGTCTAGCTGTTTATTACCTCTTCATGGTACTATTGGAGATTTAGATGTAAGTACCTAAAAAACTGAAAAATATATAAAATAAAACAGTGTTAGTTAATTATTTTTGTATTTAAGTATTATGGCACATAAAACTAAAAATTAGAAATTATTTTACATAGGAATTCAGCTATTATTTATTATTATACGTAATTAGTATTTAGGCTACCTACCAAAACTACAATAGAGAACCTTCTGTCAACATATTTAAAATGGCATTGCCTAGACGCATACCTCTTTAGGTAGGTAAGTCTTAAGCAGTCATAATACTTCAAGTAGGTTTATCATTTCTCTTAAAGTACTCACACTTCTGTTATAAAATAAACTTACTTGTAGTAAATCTCTGAATAAAGGAATATAAAATCAATCAACAAGTATTTTAACAACAAGGTAAAAGTTACATTTTAGTCTTTATAAACCTAAATCTAATAAATATTTTTTATATTTTTTATATTTTTTATTATACAAACTTAACAGTATTGTATGAATGATGCCCCCGCCCCGCCCCGCGGTTTTATCCGCGTGAACAATGATGAAAATTGATGATGACGATGAAAAGTAATCTATGTCTTTTGTCTTCTAGGACCAAAGGTATACATCAAAATCCGTTCTGCCGTTTGGGCGCGATGTAGTAACAAACATACACACTCACAAACTCTTGCATTTTCTAGTGTGAATTGTAATTAGTGTGATACAAATAAATCTGAATGTAGGAAAATCAAATCAATCAACAAGGTAAAAGTTGCCCACAACTAGTATAGTCTTTAAAAACATCAGTCTTAAGTAATGATACTAATATAGGTAGGTACATGAAACCTAATCCAGTTATTTATTATTATTACTTAAAAATGAAATAAGAGTTATGCACACGATGCCTTTTTCATGCGCTGATAACGCGCGCTTATCGCAAGACGCGCTGCAAACGCATTGCATTCGCACCCTTGTGTTTGTAACGATAAATAAAGGGATGTAACGCTATAAAACGGTGTAACGGTGATTTCTGAAAGTAAAGGTAATAAAAAATAAATTGGGGCAAGTCAGACCAAAAGTGGGGCGAGTCGGGATTTTTGCCCTGTACGCGAGGACGCTATACCTTTCCTCAGAATCACTCGAAACTAAAAATACTCGTTACTATTTTGAAATTAATAAAATTACCTGGATAAACTTAGACCGGAACGAGCTTCAAGAACTATTGGATCAAGACCGTTCGGTAATGTACTAGCTAGTGGGTACTATAGTGGAAGATAAAACATACAACTCAAATTCACCAATATAATCTTTATTACCTTGGTTTAATATTGCTCATGTACTTAAAATCTAAGGAACCTTGCCGTCGGTACGTTGAACGGTCACTCAAGCTAGCATGTAAAGTTGAGGACAAAACATGCAATTTAAATTCTCCGATACAATATTTATTATCCTTGGTTATAATTCTGCTTACTTACTTAAAATCTAAGGAACCGTGCCGTAGGTACGTCGGACGGTCACTCAAGCTAGCATGTAAAGTTGAGGACAAAACATGCAATTTAAATACATGGAAACCCGCTGTGAACCAATAGACACAACGTTTTTTAGAATTCGAGACTCCGCAAACGCCACCGCTTTCGACTCGCTAAAATGGCGTCTCGAAAAATGGACAAAAGTGATCTCACAATCGCAATCATTATTGCCGACGACACGAAAATACCAACAGAATCTCTCACCTTTTTTACGGGTCTTGAAATACGCAGGGAAAAATTCTGTCAGTCCTGTTAGGGTCTCCAGCACGAAAAAGAAAGGACATGTCTCCACTGCCGGTTTCTTTCTGTCTCGCCGGATCTAGTTTTTATTCTTTACGAAATCTATCGGGGATACATTTCGTTTCACCAGGAAGCCTATCGGCGCTTACACATTGGCTTTGGACAAATAATCTGGTTTTATTTTTATTTTCAAATTTCTCACCCTAGAAATCACATTTGTTTATTTATCGTTTCTTCAACTACTTTTGACAGCTACACAACTGCCAAACGTCAAGAATTGTTATAAACTATATTCTATAAAAACGTTCCGTTTCAGACGGAAGGTACGGAACGCGGTTTCTTTGCTCCGCCACCGTCATATCCTCATAAAACTATATACCGTGACTATTAAATTATGATATTGTATGGGTTTGCTTTGGAAAAAATGTACGTTCCTAATTTGTTGCATTTAATTGCTTTGTTTAATTTTATTTTGTATTTGCTGACATTGCGGGGCCGTGCCGAACAACGGAACGCGCCCTTTTGCTTTGACAGCTAATCGATGCAAAGATAAGTAAAATTTCCGGTAGATGTCACCACCTGTCTCCGCGTTCATCAATTGAACTTTATTAACTGCTTTCGCTGGTATTCACCAAATACGAACGATAGTACTGTTTCAATCAACTATGTGCGACTTCAATGTCGTCATCTGATTCTAACGACAAACCATAACATGGCCTGTCTTGTTTATTCCTACTTTTACTTGTCGAATTGTTGTTTTATAGGTTTCTTCTTCTTCTTTTTATAGAGTGGCTTTTTATCGTTGATTGACGATATTCTGCCAATGTCAAAGTGTGACCAGTGTACGATATATTTGGAGTTGTTTTTTATTTAAGTAGCGTTTTGTCAACGCTACATGTTGTATGTGATTTATGGACGTTGAGAGGAGCTTATAATACTTCATAAGTTTATAATTTGTGCTCCATCCACTTCAAATTCCCATCCGTACTTATCCACTTCTCTTGTAATGTTTTGTTTTGATTTGAACTTTTTTTACGTCTATTAGTCATAGGCAACGGACAGGCACCATTCAGCCAAACAAAAAACATAAATTTATTGTTAAACTACTATTTTTTTACTTGATAAGGAAAATATATATAGTTTTGTGAATTAAACTATGTTTTATAATTTTCTAGTAATAAAAAGCTCAGTTTTTAGACTTTTTAAGGGTATTTAGGGTTGTTTTAACGATTTACGATAGATGTGAACGTCCCTATTGCTGAGCCTAAAGCAACTATCTTCATGGTATTGACAAAATCCTTCGCCAATACAAGCGCAATTCCAATTTCAATCCAATGTTAACAGGATTGTTTTCAAGGGTACAGTGATTACTCAATATTGTGTTAACATTGGATTGAAATTGACATTGAATAAGAATTAGTATTGGGTTCAAGAGTAAGCGCGCAGGAGCTGTAAGCCCACTAGCGTTGCAAGAACGGGCGTTATTAAAATATTTAATTTTATTGTTTTTCGGCCGTGTCAATCTTATTTTTCCCGTGGAAACTTCCACGGAATTCGTGGAATTTTCCGGGATAAAAAGTATCCTATGTTTTATTCTAGGGTATAATCTATCTGCATTACTAATTTCATCGAAATCCGTCCAGCGGTTATCGCGTGAAAGCTCCCCATAAAACAAACAAACAAACAGACTCCATTTCACTTTTACATATTGGTATGGATTATGTGTTTTGAAATTAATGATCTATATCCAAATACCCTTAGCTATACGGTTTTGACCTGGTCTCCCACACATAATAGACGGTTAAACTCATAACCCTTCCCTTGCTTCGTCGTTCTCGGGTAAAAAGACCGCAAATCAGTAAGCGTGACGAAACCTGCTTGTTTCGTCACTCAAACGTTTTTTTTAATAGTACATTTTATTGAAAATTATCGACAGCAAAATTGAAAACACCCCATTGTGAATCATATCTGTCTATTCTACTGCGTGAGCCACCAAATGACTCATTATATTATAGCCAGTCTCACTTCAACTCATTTACTAAGAAATACTAGAAGCTTAATTTATGCCAAGCAACCGAACCTAAGACTGGCTGTAATCTAGACGGAGAAAAAAGAAAGTGGCACGACTTATTGTTGCGTTACGTCACTGGCGACTGTTTCGCTACTCTCTTTGTATTGTACTAGTGAACGGGACTGGAAAGAGTTTTTAGTATGTAAGAGTTAAGAAAATGAATGTGCCATTTTAACACGTTTTTATTAAGTCACTTTCTTGTCTGTCTGTCTGTCCGGGTGGGATCTTGTAACTCAAATTTCGAGCACTTCCCGATTAGCTATCCGGCTAAACTTTCAGGGTAGCTCACAACTCGATGACAAAGCAATAAATATATATAGATACATAACTCTTTATTTAACCACACAAATAAAAATCTTGCAAACAAAAAACTAAATTAATAATAATGTGTCACAATGGGCGGTCTTATCGCTCAGAGCGATCTCTTATAGACAACCGTGATATATATATATATATATATATATATATATATATATATTCATAATGAAAGTGAACTATAAAATGATTATATGATTTTTAGAACATCCATACCCATATATAAAAGTGAAACGTTGTCGGTTTTTTGTTTGTTTGTTTGGGGAGGTTTCACGCGATAACGGCTGGATTTTGATGAATTTTAGAATGGAGATAGCTTAAACCCTGGAATAAAACATAGGATACTTTATATCCCGATTTTTTTTAAGTTTTCACGGGAAAACTGGAAAATGTTGATTAATCACTGTAAGGAACGGTTGCCATTACAGAATGGTCTGTGGTTGCCATGGAACGAAATAACAAGTATGTCAAAAAAATCACGAGCATTGGTGCTATACCTACTTTTGCAATGGTTTTTAATATCCCAGAAGAAAATGTAAGCTTTTTTTCGCGATTAACAGTAGTCCGCGCGTACGAAGTCGCGGGCGGGAAACCTAGTAGCTAATAATTTTCTAAACGGAAATTTTGAATCAAGCCCGTAAGACGGGTTTACAAACTAAGCGAAAAATTTGAAGCATGTAGTACATGTCACGGTAGCCGAACTTGGTAAAGGCATGTGCCGCGCAGAGGCACGGATTTGATGCGGGTTCGAACCCCGCCGTGATTCATAATTTTTCGTAGAAAATTATTAGATATGAACTATAAAAGTTTGTATTTGAATATGTTTGAATTTTATATTATTCATGCTCGTTCATTTCGTACAAAATGTATGGGAAAAGTTTTTAGCGAATGCGGACTTTTCGAGTAGTAGTAGTAGTAGTATTTCGCTTTTATTTTCTTTTGTTTTCTTTTTTTTCTTTCTTTCTAACTTCAGTTGGTCCAATAAAGACTTTGATCCTTAAAAACGTTGTTTTAGATCAGTTTTATAATGTACTTGCTGCTTGTTAGTTAACAATCTCAATAAAAAAACCTCGCCGGCGGCTGAAAAGAGACCTACAAATTACTGTTTTTAGGTAATTTTTTTACGAAATTAAGATGATTAACCAACATTTCCGACCAGGGCCTGGATTCTGTATAACCACTCACGCCAATTCCACGCGAATTCCACGCCGATTCCACGCTGCCTGCGTGGAATCACGAAAAAATTCCACGCAGGCGGCGTGGAATTAGCGATGAATAACCAACATTTCCGACCAGGGCCTGGATTCTGTATGACCACACACGCCAATTCCACGCCGATTCCACGCTGCCTGCGTGGAATCACGAACAAAATCCACGCAGGCGGTGTGGAATTGGCGTAGAATTGGCGTCTTAAAATTATAGAATTAGGCCCCTGGCTTGGGAAATGAATATTTACAGTGAATTACCAACTTATTTAGTACGATATAAATCATCCTTAAAATCGAATTAATTGAATGGAAAATAAAAGCACTCCTTTATACACTTTTAGGAGGTGAAGAATAGTTGAAAAAACGGCAGAATAATTAATAACTCACAAAATTGTCTGCCAAAACCCAATACATTTTATGATTTATCTATTATTATTTTCCACAGAGAAACACCCTCCACCTCTACATCTCGCACCAGCGCGGGCCATTCTTCAAAGCAGAGTTCGCCACTGAACTGGACCTGCGAAAGTTCCACATCGCAGACGTGACAGACAAACGTATATTCGTCTCTGTCATGCACACAGAGATGAACGCCAACCTGTACGTGTCGGAGATAAGCAACAACTTCACTCAGTACAACTTTGTGCTCAGTTTGGAACAGATTCTGTGCTACTTCCCTGACGGGAACTGGAAGGATAGCTGGCTGGAGTAAGTACTTGTAGAATTTGCTGAGAAAGCGGGTCTATATGAGGCGATAGTTGACAGGAAACACTGACGATTACAAACAGGTATCGAGAGTTCGACTCGAGAATCAACCGTATTTTTTGTTGTTCTTGCCTTGCCTCTCATTGGCCGAATATGAATAATTTTCTTGGCTTTATGAAGTAACTAGTAACTTTTTCCCACGAATCATCCAAGCGAACTACTCATGTCCTTCCCCAGAGCTTAAAATATCAACATTTCATCAAGATCAGTTCAGCCGTTAAGTCGTGACCTTGCAACAGACAGAGTTACTTTCGCTATTATAATATAAGTATGTATTTAGTTATTGGTCGACGCAAAATAGATGGAGAGATTCAATGAGATGCGAACAGGCGAGGGGCGTTTCCCACCATCTCACAATGCCGTGACAAATATAAAGACAAAAGTTGTTAACCGGCGTGCTCTACCCGTAATGTAGGTCACCGACATAGCTCAAAGAATTAGCAAACTGTAAGGGCAATGGGCCTGTCACATAAGTCGAAAAATTGATAACCGATGGAGTAGGCGAGTTCATGAATGGAGAACACGTGTAGGAAAATGTGGACACCCTCCGACCAGATGCAGCGACGAACTACCCAAAGTAGCTAACAGTTATTACTTTTTTGCTACTTTTTTCTCTTCTACATGAGGACTATGCCCACCAGTGGACAGAAACGAGGGTACTCCCTCCTTACTGACTATTATAGAGTTACTGAACACGACATAGACTACAAAGTGTAAAAATGTGCGTATGTTTATAGTGAAAAGGTATCTTCTAGGCAAGCATGCTCTATCTTCGGCCTCATCATCACTTTACATCAGGTAAAAGAGATCGTGGTCAAATACTGGCCGATCATGTATAAAAAAAAGAAACTATTTATTTATGGGCGTCTGATCAGTAACCCTATTATGAGTTAAGTCAAATGTTTTATACTGTACTCGCTCTTGACTATCTTATAGGATTTTTATGAAAATTGTAGTTACGTACAGTTATTCCTAGGGGGGGACTCTTTGCTGGATTTCTTAGAAATATTTTACGATACTCGATAGCGAGGTCGAAGATCTAACGTTTTAATTATTTCTTAGTACTAATAAATAATTAAAACGATAGGTATACATCCGTCCACAACGTTAGTTTTTATCCTTTACATATTTCCGAATGAATAATGAACAACAGTTCAAGGCTATTTCCGTACCTATTAAAATTGTACAATTATGTTTAACGGCATTGCAATTCCCGTATGTAAGAGTTTATCGATTCAATGACATCCGCCAGTGGGTGTCAGTTTCCAGATTTTCCCAGTTATTTCCGCACAACTTCAATATCTCTGCGGATTCCAATGAATAGTGAATAGTTAATGATTATAGGTAAAGCCTGAAAAGTATATTTATATTGTTCATGTGAAAAAGAACTGAAATTATACGTGACGCATCACCATGCATCATGCATGCATCTGTTAACCATGTCACAAAATAAAAGAAAGAAATAACCAGTTTTTAAATGAATTCTGTTTGTTAGTCACTCCTCGAAAATCTTTAGAAGGAACCTATTTCAATGAACGAGCAAAGACTTAGCCAAAAGTTCTAAAAATAACAGGCCACATTTTGTCTCGGGAAAATGACAAATTCCTTCGCGACAACTGTTGTTGTTGCTCACCCGTATTATGTCCCTTGTATAAGGCATAGGCCTTCCCCGACTCTTCTACTGTTCGCGATCCTGTGCTGATGTTTGCCAGTTTGTGTCAAAGGAGTGAAGCTCATCCCGCCCTCTCTTGCGTTGTCTGCCTCGCTTTACTGGGATAACATTTGATGGTTACTTTAGTCCAGAGCTACTCGGGCATTCACCTGACGTGACTGGTCTAGTCAGATTTCAGTCTGGCGGTCTTCAGAGCTACGTACGTTTGGGTTCTGGAGCGCAGGTCGGTGTTTCGAACACAGTCTTTTAGAATGCTGCGCTCCATCGCCCGCAGACAAACTTGAGTTTGGACTTTTAGATGCTTATCTAAGACCAAGTTTGTGCACCGTATGTTAAAACAGGACACACATGTCTATGAGCTTCCTCTTTACGAGTTCCTTCATGCTCCTCCAGTAATTTTCCGTCCGTCTTAAGACTTCTTGGTAGACAGATACAACTGCGCAAAATAAATCGTAATTGCTGACCACATGTTTCTCTTCCAGGGATGTTACAGAAGATCCCTTCACGGACTTGTACCGCGTGGAAGGCCTAAAAGGCATCTACATCGCATCCCAGGTCGACTTCAAGACACCGACTGCTAGCATTGGACCTGAGCACCTCGTGTCAGTTATAACCTTCGATCATGGCGTCAACTGGTCTCCGATTAAACCACCTACTGAGGATGAAAACGGTTAGTGAAAACTGCATTCTGTCCTTGTAGTATAGGAAATGTTAGGTACCAAGCATCTAATTACCTGTAATTATTGATACTTCTGTCCTTTTAGCCAGGGGCAGCCCTAGCAAAATTTTTAGGTAGTGCGAGATCTCAAAGTGGCGCCCCTTTGTATACAAAGGTTGTATACAATACCTTAGTTTGTTCCTATAATATGCAGTTGCTTATCCGTGATTATAAAAAAGTATTAGATAAATCTCTAATGTGTAGTCTGTCGCGCGCGACGTAACAAGAACGGTTGTCTATACCTTCGACCAATATATATTGTATACCTTCGTAGAGAGATTGATACTCTCTCTACGTATATCCTCGACCTTTTTTTTTTGCTATCGTAAAGGTCTATAACGCTCGCACTACTCTGTTGCGTTCAACAACGCCAATGTGCTTGCCCTCTTGCCCTGCTAAGGTGAAATTGTACTGATGAGAAATAATAACTGTCCATAATTTTGTTTGACAACATTTGTTTACACTAATAGGCTACAGACAGTCTTAAAAAAGATAAAAGAACTACTAAAAATGTTAAGTTTTATTTTTTAATCCATTATAAAGACGCGGGGAGAGCGACATTACATACAGAAAAGCGACAGAAAGTGAGTCCAGACTTGTACTATTATTTATTCTGTGGTTCAGACAAAAAATGTATTGGGTCATTAGTTATGGTACTTATAGTGGAACATTTCGCCAATTTAAACTATGCAAGCGACAAATTTGGGTTATGCATCGGTAAGTATACCTACGCCAAATTAAATTAACCGGGCTGATCCCGGCCCCCACCCTTTATTTACATCTATAATTGCGGAACGTTTACGATTAGAAGGTTTTTAGTTACCATTGTAGAAATCTATTGAAATTAACGATGAGGATAAATGAAAACAATATCATATAAATAGTTATTTTATTAACTACAGCTGTACAATTCGAAACAAAAAACTTGAAAAACTATTATTTTTGCAAGTTAACTATTAAACAAACACTTTTTTCTTTTCTTTTTACTTCTTTGGTTACTCTATAATATTTCCTTTCTAAAATAAGTAAAAAACATTTATGTACTCATTATAGGTAATAATTGTAAAATCAGCACCCAAATAAATTGGAGGGAACTCGCCGAGCGCGCGAGATTTCCCGTTGAAACTTATTTTTTGTGACACCATTTTATAAATAAAACAATAAAGAACCAAGAAACAATACTAAGCAGTAATAAACAATCAAAAATATATTTACGAAAACTTTTTCCCAACTAATACGGCTCCACTCGCCCCTGTTTGATTCAACTAACTTTTGTTTTCACAAAACCCATTTTTTGCTATCATAAAATTGTTATAAATTGTTCCTTATAGTATTTTTAGACGTAGTAAAATGAAATACAAGCACTGAAAGCCTAAACACAGCACAAAACATAACCACAAAACTCACTTTGCGGTCGATGACCTCGCGAGTGTGAACTTCGTCTTCGAAAGTTCGAACTGTAGTTAGTCTCATAAAATGTACTGTGACCGAATCAGTTGACCGACCAATACAATCCCTCGGTTCAAGCGGTGTTCATGCATTACACTACACTAATATGAAACTCTATTCTGATGTTACGTAAATAAGGTCGGAACTCCGCTGTGGCAAAAGTCAGTCGTGGTTCTTGAGTGACCGCGCGCGCTGTGACTTTTGTCACTCGTGGTCTTGAGGTGATCACATGTCGGTCGATTTCGGCGCCCCCTCATGACGGCGCCCTAGGGCCGCCCCTGCTTTTAGCATCGGAAATGTTAGGTAACAAGCGTCTAATACCTATAATTATCGATACTTCTGTCCTTTTCCCATAGGAAATGTTAGGTACCAATCGTCTAATACCTATAATTATCGATACTACTGTCCTTGTATTATAGGAAATGTTAGGTACCAAGCATCTAATACCTATAATTATCAATACTGCTGTCCTTGTATTATAGAAAACGTTAGGTGCCAAGCGTCTAATACCTATAATTACCGATACTTAGTGTCCTTGTAGTATAAATGTTAGGTACCAGTGGCGAGGCATGGAAATTACAAGAAGGGAAGCCGTTTAAAAAAAAACAGCAGGGGCGGCCCTGCTTTTAGCATCGGAAATGTTAGGTAACAAGCGTCTAATACCTATAATGATCAATACTTCTGTCCTTTTCCCATAGGAAATGTTAGGTACCAATCGTCTAATACCTATAATTATCGATACTACTGTCCTTGTATTATAGGAAATGTTAGGTACCAAGCATCTAATACCCAAAGAGTATATAAATACTACGTAAGAAGAGACGGGACTGACGTATATTGGAACTGATGTTGTAAATTTTTAAAACGTGCGCTGAAGAATAAGTGCAACATAACAAAACTAATGACCATAGGTAATAACACTCTATATCGAGCATGTTAGCCAACATGACAAACAGAAAAGGATGTCTGCATACATAGCGCATTTTTATCGATATCGATATTTTGAGAAAAAAAACGTATTAGGACTATTTTAATTTATATGGGGTTTATAATAATAATATGTTATTCTAAGCATGTGGTTTTTATTACATACAAAAATAATACATTATATAGTACACAACACAATTTGTGTCTTTTTCCCTTAAAATAATGTCTAATTTTCCATACTCCTTACTTAATATTACAAACTAGCAGTGGTCCGTGATTAACAGCAGTTAAGGAGTAGCATTTTTTTTTAAATTGGGTTGTTTCTTTTTGTAGTTGGTGTTTCGAAAATGTTTGCCACAGAAATATTTAATTCATGCAGCTTTTCGATCGGAAGTATGTCAAGTCCTCTTTATCGGTCACTTGTATCCAGTTTTTGCACCTGAAAATAAGTTTTTTTAATGAAAATTAGAAGATTAAGCGGTTTTAGGCTACGCGACATTAGGTATTCTAAATTTATACTTTTACTACGTTTACTATTATATAGCGTGTAATGCAGAAGGACTTAGAATAAGATTAGGAACCAAATGTCGAATAACGGGTTAGAAAAAATATCGATAACACCGGCACCGCACTAGTGCTAGCAAGGCTATGTTATTTTGTTGAATATTATGAAAGAAAAATCATTATTTTCTTGTACCTAATAGATTACCGAATAGATTTACCACTTACCTATCTTTATTCAGTGGAAAGTTAGCCATAAATGTTCGTTTTTGACCCATCGCTCTAACAGATCACAAACCACAAATTTCGCAAGTTTTATAGCTCATTGCATAGAAAACTTTTCAAGCTCGATCACACTATTATTTATATAATGTAGAAACAAACACCTTCAAAGCATTAAATACATCAACAGACGGTAATTATCACAAAAGCAACTTGCCTAATAATTTTGTAAACAAAGTTAAACCACAGAACACATATTCATAGCGAAGGCTTGCAAGAAGGTCATGCACATAGTGAAGTAGAAAAGATAGCCGCCATAGAAATTAGCTCACGTTTGATACAACAGTTAGGAACAGTTTTTTATTAAGCTGTTTCGCCTGACTGCTAATACCTATCATTATCAATACTGCTGTCCTTGTATTATAGAAAACGTTAGGTGCCAAGCGTCTAATACCTATAATTACCGATACTTAGTATCCTTGTAGTATAAATGTTAGGTACCAGTGGCGAGGCATAGAAATTACAAGAAGGGAAGCCGTTTAAAAAAAAATATATTACCAATAAAGCCACTCACTGCAAACATTTTCAATTTTACTGCTCATTGAAGAGAACTCATTGGACCTTAACCATAAATAGAAGCACCGATGTTAGACTAAGTTTCGTCCCTAATTACAAAGTCGGTTAGACAACAGTTTACTGGCACTTCAGGTTTACAACGCAGATATTCACAATAGATTATTTTCACAATTCAATAATAATTCAATACAATTCGAGACACAAGCATGCACGCACATAACTATTTTCGCGCGGTTTATTGCAATCATAAACAAAAAAACCTTACCAAACGAAATAAGATGCATGAGGTATTTCGCTCTATAGCGCTTTCTTTGTCATAACTCGTCCATCGTCCGGCTTATTTGGCGGTTTGAACTTGTGAGTACGAGCGAGACGGATTGAATTCAAATTTTCATAGGAGTGAAAGGGATAGCAGATTGTATTGAAATTTGTTAGAACTAACAATGACCTTCACCTTGATGGCAAAGGTAAGCCATAAAAATACGGCTTGCTAGTATGTACTACAATACATTGCAACTTTCGCGCCCGGGATTAATTTTACGTACTGTATTCAAAAGCAGTTGTTTTAGTTTACAATGGTGTTTCTTTTTAAATATATGAGGCGTTGTTTTAAAACAAAGTTTTGTATGAAGTACTTAATTATAAAAATATTAATCAATATTGATGATCAATAGATCTGGTGAGGGAAGCCGATGAGAATCGGCTTGGAACCCTTCGCCACTGTTAGGTACCAAGCGTCTAATACCTATAATTATCCATTCTACTGTCATTGTAGTTTAGGAAATATTCCAAGCGGTCAAGGTTTCCAAGCATCTAATACATATAATTAACGATACTTCTGTCCTTGTAGTATAGAAAATAATAGGTACCAAGCGTCTAATACCTATAACTAACGTTACTTCTGTCTTCATTGTATATGAAATATTAGGTACCAAGCGTCTAATACCTATAATTATCGATTGTACTGTAATTGTAGTTTAGGAAATATTCCAAGCGGTCAAGGTTTCCAAGCATCTAATACATATAATTAACGATACTTCTGTCCTTGTAATATAGAAAATAATAGGTACCAAGCGTCTAATACCTATAATTAACGATACTTCTGTCCTCATTGTATATGAAATATTAGGTACCAGGCATCTAATACCTATAATTTTGTCAATAACAGGGAAACCGTTACACTGCCATATCGAGAACTCATGCAGTCTCCACTTGTGCCAGAAGTTCAGCCAACTGTATCCAGTCACAAGGTAACATTTACTACAAACATACCTAACTACGCATGTAATATATTACCGAAAATGTTAACCGAAAACCAACCGTATAATACTTGCAACAAGCTTTAATACCTTTACTTTTTTCAAATAGAATTAAAACTTTATTTAATCCTCTATAAGTTTAAATTTTCGCAGTTGTAAATATTAATTAGTTTACAAATTAGCCACGTGATTCTGTGTTGTCCGATTGATAACTTATTCTGACCTAACGATAATACAAATTAGCCACGTGATTCTGTGTTGTCCGATTGATAACTTATTCTGACCTAACGATAATACAAATTAGCCACGTGATTCTGTGTTGTCCGATTGATAACTTATTTTGACCTAACGATAATACAAATTAGCCACGTGATTCTGTGTTGTCCGATTGATAACTTATTCTGACCTAACGATAATACAAATTAGCCACGTGATTCTGTGTTGTCCGATTGATAACTTATTCTGACCTAACGATAATACAAATTAGCCACGTGATTCTGTGTTGTCCGATTGATAACTTATTCTGACCTAACGATAATACAAATTAGCCACGTGATTCTGTGTTGTCCGATTGATAACTTATTCTGACCTAACGATAATACAAATTAGCCACGTGATTCTGTGTTGTCCGATTGATAACTTATTCTGACCTAACGATAATACAAATTAGCCACGTGATTCTGTGTTGTCCGATTGATAACTTATTCTGACCTAACGATAATAAAATTTACCGGTAAATATTAACTCGCATTTCCGTTAAACCGGATCGGTTATTGTATGCACAGTTAGGTTGCAGCAAATAATATATTAAACTACATCAAAAAAAATTTAGTTTGGAACTAGTTTTTTTTATTTATTTTTAAGAAATAACCGTCTTTTACAGGGTCTGCGTTTTTTAAGATGGAATTCATATTTAGCATAGATGTATAATTTTCTCTATTGGTGCATGTTTTTTTCCAAAATCTAATAAAATCTTCATAGAATCTTATCTATCTATACTTTTAATAAGGCAATAAGTACGAAAACGTCTGTACAAAGAAGAAAATTTAAAAAATAGTTTAGGGTACTTAAAATAAGGTAACGAACAATATACATTTCTTAAATCGTGTCTTTATGTTTGTTTGCGCATCATGTAAAAACTACTAGACCAATTGAGATGCGGTTTTCACTGTTGGATAGCTTAAGGTTTGACTTAAAAACGGGGGTTCTTGATATCCGATAAGTAGAAGCCGAGCATTAAATAAGACCTTTTTGACGGCTGAAGGAGTTTTGATCGTATATTGGTATTTAAGGTCTTGGAATAGCACTTATGAATACTTTTAACCTAGAGAAATGACCACGCGTGCGTAGCCGCGGGTAAAGCTAGTTATAATAATAAGTATCAATGTCAAACGAAATAATCACGCAGATTATTAACTTCCAATAAAATCAATGCTTGTAGCATTGTAATACAAAACTGTTCCACAGAATACTGACCTATCCTATGGCTATCTATTACATCTACAGGTCAACGAACTTAACGCAACACAGAATAATTAACAGTAGAAGCAAATATATTTGCAACAAAGTAAAAATTAACACTGAATGTTATCTATTAGAACAGTTGAGTTTGCGCAGATATCGTGATCATTTGATTTGTTTCGTGTAAATTCAATGCCGTACGTGAAAATATTTGTGCATCTAATCTATACCTACAAAATAGTACAGTAGTCGCAGCAAATATATATGTTTGTGAAGTTAGGCTCTGTGAACGATTGCGCAGGTACTGCTGTGGGGATAAAACAGCATAAAGTACGAGCGAGATAGAATATGCGAAAAACGTAAGCGAGTGAGCGAGGCAGTTATACAATGCTGTCACCTTCAACATTGGAATTACGCCTGAAAAATAGCAGTATGCGCAGCGACTAGCAGATAACTTCCGAGACACATACTTCCGCTGCGACTACTGTACCGTGTTATACCTACTGACAGACAACCACAGCCTAAACTGGTGGACCTAGAGTTTGGAAATTTGGAGGAGATATTCCTTGAGTACTCTAGGGATGCACTGAGGAGATATTTTTTGAAATTTCATCCCTAAGGGCTGAACGGGAGTGGCAAAATTTTCCCTGTGTTGTGAGGATAAAACAGCATAAAGTAAGAGTGAGATAGAGTATGCGAAAGACGTAAGCGAGTGAGCGAGGCAGTTATACAATGCAGTCTTCACCTTCAACATTGGAATAGCGCCTGAAAAATATTTGTTTGCGCAGCGACTAGCAGACAACTTCCGAGACACATACTTCCGCTGCGACTACTGTACCGTGTTATACCTACTGACAGACAGACAACCACAGCCTAAACTGGTGGACCTAGAGTTTGGAAATTTAGAGGAGATATTCCTTGAGTACTCTAGGGATGAAATGAAGAGATATTTTTTGAAATTTCATCCCTAAGGGCTGAACGGGAGTGGCAAAATTTTCCCTGTGCTGTGAGGATAAAACAGCATAAAGTAAGAGCGAGATAGAGTATGCGGAAAACGTAAGCGAGTGAGCGAGGCAGTTATACAATGCAGTCTTCACCTTCAACATTGGAATTGCGCCTGAAAAATAGTAGTTTGCGCAGCGACTAGTAGACATCTTCCGAGACACATACTTCCGCTACGACTACTGTACCGTGTTATACCTACTGACTGACAGACAACCACAGCCTAAACTGGTGGACCTAGAGTTTGGAAATTTGGAGGAGATATTCCTTGAGTACTCTAGGGATGAAATGAAGAGATATTTTTTGAAATTTCATCCCTAAGGGCTGAACGGGAGTGGCAAAATTTTCCCTGTGCTGTGAGGATAAAACAGCATAAAGTAAGAGCGAGATAGAGTATGCGGAAAACGTAAGCGAGTGAGCGAGGCAGTTATACAATGCAGTCTTCACCTTCAACATTGGAATTGCGCCTGAAAAATAGTAGTTTGCGCAGCGACTAGTAGACATCTTCCGAGACACATACTTCCGCTACGACTACTGTACCGTGTTATACCTACTGACTGACAGACAACCACAGCCTAAACTGGTGGACCTAGAGTTTGGAAATTTGGAGGAGATATTCCTTGAGTACTCTAGGGATGAAATGAAGAGATATTTTTTGAAATTTCATCCCTAAGGGCTGAACGGGAGTGGCAAAATTTTCCCTGTGCTGTGAGGATAAAACAGCATAAAGTAAGAGCGAGATAGAGTATGCGGAAAACGTAAGCGAGTGAGCGAGGCAGTTATACAATGCAGTCTTCACCTTCAACATTGGAATTGCGCCTGAAAAATAGTAGTTTGCGCAGCGACTAGTAGACATCTTCCGAGACACATACTTCCGCTACGACTACTGTACCGTGTTATACCTACTGACTGACAGACAACCACAGCCTAAACTGGTGGACCTAGAGTTTGGAAATTTGGAGGAGATATTCCTTGAGTACTCTAGGGATGAAATGAAGAGATATTTTTTGAAATTTCATCCCTAAAGGCTGAACGGGAGTGGCAAAATTTTCCCTGTGCTGTGAGGATAAAACAGCATAAAGTAAGAGCGAGATAGAGTATGCGGAAAACGTAAGCGAGTGAGCGAGGCAGTTATACAATGCAGTCTTCACCTTCAACATTGGAATTGCGCCTGAAAAATAGTAGTTTGCGCAGCGAATAGTAGATATCTTCCGAGACACATACTTCCGCTACGACTACTGTACCGTGATATACCTGCTGACTGACAGACAACCACAGCCTAAACTGGTGGACCTAGAGTTTGGAAATTTGGAGGAGATATTCCTTGAGTACTCTAGGGATGAAATGAAGAGATATTTTTTGAAATTTCATCCCTAAGGGCTGAACGGGAGTGGCAAAATTTTCCCTGTGCTGTGAGGATAAAACAGCATAAAGTAAGAGCGAGATAGAGTATGCGAAAAACGTAAGCGAGTGAGCGAGGCAGTTATACAATGCAGTCTTCACCTTCAACATTGGAATTGCGCCTGAAAAATAGTAGTTTGCGCAGCGACTAGTAGATATCTTCCGAGACACATACTTCCGCTGCGACTACTGTACCGTGTTATACCTACTGACAGACAGACAACCACAGCCTAAACTGGTGGACCTAGAGTTTGGAAATTTAGAGGAGATATTCCTTGAGTACTCTAGGGATGAAATGAAGAGATATTTTTTGAAATTTCATCCCTAAGGGCTGAACGGGAGTGGCAAAATTTTCCCTGTGCTGTGAGGATAAAACAGCATAAAGTAAGAGCGAGATAGAGTATGCGGAAAACGTAAGCGAGTGAGCGAGGCAGTTATACAATGCAGTCTTCACCTTCAACATTGGAATTGCGCCTGAAAAATAGTAGTTTGCGCAGCGAATAGTAGATATCTTCCGAGACACATACTTCCGCTACGACTACTGTACCGTGATATACCTGCTGACTGACAAACAACCACAGCCTAAACTGGTGGACCTAGAGTTTCGAAATTTGGAGGAGATATTCCTTGAGTACTCTAGGGATGCACTGAAGAGATATTTTTTGAAATTTCATCCCTAAGGGCTGAACGGGAGTGGCAAAATTTTCCCACTGGCTAACTGCAGATCGCAGATAGTAAATGGATATAGATTAACCCCCTTACTTATAAAAAGTTATGCAATGGTTATGCAATGATAAATAAACAAAGTACAAGCGCAGTACAATTTTGTACTGCGCGGAATTTCTAATCATTGCTTAATCATTGCATAACTTTTTATGAGTAAGGGGGGAAGTACTTAGCTATACTTATATTAAATTAATAAGAACGAAAATATCTCTACAAAAAAAATAATATAAAAAAATGGGCTTGGGTACTTAAAATAAGCTACTGAACCAGAATAGAACATTTTAAAAAAACATGTTTTTTTGTTAGTTCGTTTGTTTGTCTGTTTGCTCTTGCATCACGTAAAAATTACTGAACCGATTGCGATGCAGTTTTCACTGTTGGATAGCCTAGGAGTTGACTTAAAAACTGGGGTACTTGGTATCTCAATCCGATGAGTAGAAGCCGAGCAATCGATAATATTTTTGACGGCTGAAGGAGTTTTGATCAAATGTTGGTATATTGGTATTTTAGGTCTGGAATAGCACATATAACCTAGAGAAATGATAACGTGCGAAGCCGCGGGCATCAGCTAGTAACAAATAATTCTTCGAATCACTAGTGGGTTTACTAATAAAAGTAATAAATCAATTTTTAATATGTACACATTGGAGGTCCGATAATCTAATTCGAGGATAATTTTATTTTTTAATACTTTGAATCAACACAGTTTTTTTTTGGTTAAAAACTCGTAACTGTTCTCTTGCATAATACTGCAACGAAATATGTTTTTGAAGGTACAGTTGATAAAATAATGCATTGTTTGCAGTCCACCAGGAAACGTGGTTACAAACGGCTTGAGGTAAAACATACTCATCGACTTTTTACAGTTTGTGTTGCAAATTAATTGTTATCCTTAGTGTTCACTAAAGTTTGATTCTTGCTTAATCACCGGTTAAATTGAAAATGGCATACATTTTCAGGTTAACTATTATTAAACCACCGCACCGTTCAAATGTTAGTGAAGTTAGCCTTTAGTCTCAGGTTACTGAAATTTTGATTATGAGGATAATTCCCTACTCCTATTGTTTCACTAATGTTTTTATTAAATTTGCATGAATTGAGTTTTTTATTAGTGGCTTTTGTTCCTAATTGGATTTCGAGTGTGGTGTTTCTTTTTGAGAGCATGCTTTTTATGATAACATTTCACTATCTATAAAATTCGTTTTCAATTACTTCTTTACTTTATTTGTTGCAAACTCGTGCGCGCTACCGAACTGCGCTCGTCACCTTGAAGTTAAGCCTTAACCGAAATCGTAGGGTCCATTTGACCCGGTGCAGGAGAAAATGTCTGTTTTTTTTCATTGCGCGGCATTTTATAGAAAACTGAAAAGAAACACTGTATAGAAAGAACCTAAAATACTACCTGTATCTGTGTGAATACTGTTTATTGGTTATTGTCTATGATAAAAGTATCCTACATACCTGAGTATTGTAAATTCTTGTGTAACTGTGTTTATGACAAAAGACAAGTTTAAAAATTAATTGTAATAGAATAGGCTAAAAAAATTGCCTGCAACACTTGCGATGAAGACGAATCGATGTACTACTTCTCACTCTCACTTGTCAAACTCGGACCAAATTTTTAATTTGAGCACATAATACTTTTGTAATTATTTTCTTTCCCGATTATGGCGAAGCAAAGGTGATACGCCGTAGTCCGGTAAAATATAATTGCATATGCCCTTGACCAGTTTTTTTTTCTGATCGGAATCTATGACTCTATACCTGAAGACAAATCGATTGATACCTCGCTTGTCAAAATTTGACCAATAGGGGCTATAGTGGAACATCCACATACCCATACATACATAGACTGTCAATTCATTAATTTGGTTCGCCGTACTCGAGTAAAAAAATATATCTTATCTTACCTAACTTACAGATCCGCCAGCATTATGAGTTCCAAGTCTGCACCCGGGATCATAATGGCCACAGGAGTCATGGGCAAGTCTCTCAAGGGCATCCCAGGGGTGTACCTCAGTCGTGACGCTGGTCTCACTTGGAAGAGGATCCTCAAGGACTACTACTTCTTCAACTACGGAGACCACGGAGGCGTGCTGGTGGCTGTCAAGTACTTCAAGTCTCGAGGCGAAACGAGGAGAATATTGTATTCGACTAATGAAGGGATTGACTGGAATTCTTATCAGTGAGTGTTTTATTTTATTTTATACGCGAAATGTTTGATAATGTATGATGATGTGGACAATTCGACGAGACGATATCCGTTTATTCTGGACTTAGTCTGCTAAATTATAGTTATCGGGAATATAGGACGTTGGTAGGGATTCTTATTTTCTTACTAAACAACATGTCATACATAATTGCATATTTTAATAAAAATATTATCAAATATTTCAAAATTATATGATGATATATATTTCTCTTAACTAAATACTGAAAAATCTTCATATGCCTATACTAGAAAATAGTAAAATAAATTTAAATTATTTTTTATTATTATATGAGGGAAGAAAGTTTCTAAAGAAAATTCATGCGCCAAAACAATTTTTATCTTAATTGTGTATTTTTTTAGGAATTCCACATCAGTCTGTAAGTATAAGTACTTTGTGATCGGTATGTTAAAATACATTTTACTCTTTTTTTCAATTTGGTGCTAATCAAAATAATCTATTTAGAGAGATAGAGGCCGAGCGGTAATATGCTCATTGGAATCCAATGACACCGGGTTCGATCCTCGTCCAATAACTTAATTTCAATTTAATAATTTTTTGCATATCTATGTACATAATTAAAATCACAGGCTTTATGATGTTAGTGTCAACATTTGTGTGATCTTGACAGGGTATAGCAACAAGTAGCCACAGCCATTGTTTTGAATGGACAACAAATTGGACACTCGGCGGCCTTATCGCTAAGCAGCGATCTCTTCCAGGAATCAGTAGGTTTTATTTTTTAAACCGTTCATGTGTCTCAATAAAATAAAATAGAATATATATTAGAATATAGTTGTTTGTTGTTGGTGTGCAACGTTTGAGTATAATACTAGAAAATATAAAAAATAAAACAAAAATGTTTTTTTACATAGTTTTATCATTTAAACACTCGTTAAGGGTATAACTAATAATCAATTAATTAATAATTAATCTATGAGGTTTTGCTATCGCTCCGTGCTTCGGAGGGCGCGTTAAGACATTGGTCCCTAATAGATGATAGCAGTAATTAAGCCACATCAGAGGCTCGGCCTGCCTGACAAACTCTGACTCCAGAGGTTGTGACTTCCTCTTTCGACTTACAAAGTAATCGAAACTACGTTTAAACAGGTTCAACGCAGACGACTTACGCATCTACGGCCTTATGACTGAGCCCGGGGAGAACACCACGACATTCACAATGTTCGGCTCCGCCAACGACCACCACCAGTGGATCATCATCACCATCGATTTACGGAACACGTTCCCCAGCAACTGCACCGCGGACGACTTCAAACTGTGGTCCCCCTCGCCGCCCAACTCGTCTGTGTCTTGCGTACTGGGTTCGAGAAACACGTTCAAACGACGTCTCGCTCACACCAACTGCTACCACGGCGTGAATTACGAACGCGCGGTCACGAAGGAAGTTTGCGAATGCACCCGTCGAGACTTCGAGTGCGATTTCGGTTTCATGCAATCTGGCAACGAATGCATACGCAACAAGACGGCCGTCAAACACGATCCGTACGCGATACCCGCCGACTGCCGCCCCGGACACTACTACAAAAGGACTAAAGGATACAGAAAGATTGACGGCGATGTCTGCACTATATCTGGATATATGTCGTACGCTCCGGATATGATCCCCTGCCCTATAGAGGAACCTCAAGAATTCATGCTCGTGGCGTTAAGAGACAGAATCGCTCGCATAGATTTGTTCGACAACTCGACTCTGTACCCAGTTAAGGATCAGAAGAACATAGTCGCCATCGAGTTCGATATAAAGAACAACTGCATCTACTGGGCTGATATAGAAATGGACAAGATCAGTCGCCAGTGCTTCAACAACGGGACGGCTCAGGAAGTTGTGGTCGATACGGATCTGGCCAGCATTGAAGGCATGGCTCTGGACTGGATCTCGAATGTTTTGTTCTTCGTTGACGGTTTGAGGAAGAAGATTGAAGCGGTGCGAACCGATTTGACCAGTCAGGGTAGGATGCGTGTCACGATTCTGGATCAGACACATCTTTCCAAGCCTAGAGGTATCACCGTTCATCCGAGGGCGGGATATCTGTTCTGGACTGACTGGGACAGGAATAATCCTTCCATTTCAAGGTCAAACTTGGATGGTTCCGACGTGAAGAAACTGTTCGGAAAACCAATAGTCCAGTGGCCGAATGGTATCACAATTGATCAGATGTCCGAGCGCATTTACTGGGTCGACGCTATGGAGGATTACATCGCGAGCGCAGACTTGAACGGTCGGTATTTCAGGCGTATCCTTTGGAGCGACGAAAAAGTGTCGCACCCGTTCGCCGTGGCCGTGTTGAAGGACAAGATGTACTGGGACGATTGGAAAGAGAAGTCCATATTTATCGCTGATAAAGACACCGGAGCTAACATAATAACTATCAACGATTCATTCTCTGGTTTGATGGATTTGAAGGTGTTCGCTCACTTCACGCAGCACGGCAGTAACGCGTGCTCGTACAAGAACATCAGCTGCGATACGATGTGTCTCGGAGGGCCGGGCAACACATTCAAGTGTCTGTGCCCGGAAGGGTTTAAGATGGACCACGGGAAGTGTATGTGTCCCAACGGTTTGGAGCCGACTGCCAACATGACCTGCCCGAAAAAGTCTGGAGGCACCTGTGATGCTGTAAGTAACTTTCTAAGCTTGCAGATTATGCAAGTTCTCTATATTTTTCTTATATTTTTGTGCATTTTTGTGATTTGGATGTTTTTTTTATTAGAATGTGTTTGAAGGTGGTTTAAATACTAGTTGATAGACGCCGGTGTTACTTTGTGGATTTACATATAAAAAAGATTAACTAAAGTCAGCTAGACTGTCCAAGTGCTCTGCTTGCCCCCCTCTCCCGTCCCATCCCACTCCAAAGAGTGGAAGGTTGTTAGTTTTGGCTAAGTACTGGAAGTAGGCCAAAAATACAGATTCTGAAAAAAACTTGGCGCCTCTTGCATTTCTCCATTCAATAAAATTACCCTAGGCTTTCATATATTTCTCCCGAGATTTTGCAGGTAATAGATTATCCATCACATTTCTTGCGTCAGTTCTAATACTTTCAGGAGTTAATTCTATACTTTCACTGTCACTTGAAGAACTAATTTTTCAAAACAAAACCATGAATTTCTAACAATCCGTGAAAATTTACGAAAACGCGGGCCCTACAGCCGTTCGCGCGTTTTTTATTTGATTTCTTATTTTTTTTATTCAGCTGGTGGTGCGATTGGCCGTCGTACCAGGCAGTCTTTATTCAAACAATATTTGCGTTCGATTTCTTTGGCGCTGAACACTAAGATGTTCAAAATTCAAAAAATGCGCAGCAAAGATAATTGCGGCGCACTTATAAAGAGGATTAAAAACTCATACTACAAAAAGTTTCTTATAGAAAACACCACCTTTGGGTGCACTTAAAGGCGAACCAAGTCGTCCTTTTCGAATAGATGGGATGAAAAAATAGATTTTCTTATTGTTTTATTTTGTCGTGTAGTTAGATTTTTCCTGCACGATTAATCGCGACTATTTTTCGTTCTCAGCACGAATTCACATGTAAGAACGGGCTGTGCATAATGGCGAGTTGGCGATGCGACGGCAACAACGACTGCGGCGATCTGTCCGACGAGGTCGGCTGCCAGTGCTCGCCACCCATGATCTCCTGCGACAACAACCGGTGCTACCTGCCCAGCTGGAGGTGCGACGGCGACATGGACTGCGCTGATATGAGCGATGAACAAGGTATCACTTGTCACCGCCGATGTTCTCCTGCGACAACAACCGGTGCTACCTGCCCAGCTGGAGGTGCGACGGCGATATGGACTGCGCTGATATGTGTGAAAAATTACTGACATAACTCAATGAATTAGCAAGCTGAAGTGGCAATAGGCTGGTCACATCTCTCGAAGAACCGTTGGGGGTTGGGATAGACGAGTTCTAGAGTGCAGACCGTGTTTAGGCAAACGTAGAATAGGACGTCGGCCGGCTAGTGAAGTGACGACTTGCAGGCGGCGGCTGGCAGCGACTGGATGAGGAGAGCCGGAGATCGGGCTCCGTGGCGTTCACAAGGAGAGGCCTACGTCTAGCAGTGGACGAATGATGATGATGATGATGATGATGAACCACCATTGTGTACTTGAAGACGTTCATTGTCATACGTTTATTCTTAACTAATTGTTTTGAACTTATTTATGCGCTGTCTAGATGAAGGATTGCTAGCGTAAGTACACAAGGCCAAGAACTTTTATTTTCGTTTCACTGAGATATTTGGAAAAAGTCCAAATGTCACGTAAATATTTTCTTCATGGAAATGTTTTTGATGTTTATCTTCTATCTATACTAATTATGTCGCGGTTCTGTGTTGTGGTTGGTATAGATTTTATACCATAACACAACTGTGACGTACCTATAGACAGATTGACAGACAAAACACAGCCTAAACAGAGAGATTTGTTTTTTTATCTACACTAATATTATAAAGAGGAAAGATTTGATTTTTTGTATGTTTGTTTGTAATGGATAAACTTGAAAAATGATTTAAAAAAATATTTCACCTGTAGAAAGCTACATTAACAGCGAGTTAAATGGGCCAGTATTTTATTTTTCATATAATTACGAGATCCCTACGAAAATTGTAATAATGTAACTCAAGGTATCCAACATTTGCCATAATGTCGAGTACTCGATGTACGGAACGGAATGACATGTTGCCGTGGAAACGAAATAATACACAAACAATAATTGTGTCAACGTGGGTAATAATGCAATTATCTATGGCCACACACAAAACCACGATCGTTACTGTCAAAGATTTTGAATTACGATTACAGGCGTTTTTTTTTTAGAATTTACGTCTGGTATAAAAATGCTAAAAGTAAGAAAAATGCCGCGGTGTGAGCGCTACCCGTGCGAAGCCGGGGCGAGTCACTAGTTATAAGTATATATAGTATGTGTGTTAACAAATGTTGTCTGTATGTTCCAGACTGTGGCTCACACAACTGCACTGAGACGCAGTTCCAATGCGCCAACGGACACTGCATCGAAAAGCGCTGGGTGTGCGACGGAGACAATGATTGCAAGGACGGCTCGGACGAACGAAACTGTTCTGTAAGTATATTGAACCACTAACCACACCCCGGAAACTCGACTATATCTCTATACAAAAGCCGCGTTAGAACTACCTCTTGCACACACACACACACTACACACATGTCATTTTTGTACACGCGCAATTGTGTGCGTGAAGTCTAAGGTTGTCACTGTATGAATTATTATTGTACACTTACCCAAGAAGAAAACGAAACCTCGGATGATAAAAAAGCTGATAATCGGCAAAAGGCACAACATATTTTCTTAAACAGCTAAGAACACTCTCGATCAAGTCGCCTTTGAAACAAAATAAGACAAATCAAAATCGGATTAGCCGATTGGTAGTTAGAGTGACACTGATAGATAGTTATGACATCCCTCTTTTTGCATCGGGGTTAAAAATACTTAAAACAGACTTTACAACGTGAAAAAAATAATATCAAAAATAAAATCAATTCAAAACCGGCGGAGAAATCGGTGAACATTTATAAAAAAACATACATACAGACTATCGTACGAATTATAGAACCTTCTTCTTTTTGAAATCGGTTAAAACTTGCAAAGATATCGTTTTAAAAGAAAATAATAAAATTATTCCCATTTACTTTACGCAATACGCCATTACAAAGACACTCGTCTCGCTGCGAACGGAGATCGATATCCACGTTTACGAGTGCGAGTGAGACAGTTGCAAAAGTTTTTGCAAACGGAAATATTTTGAGCTGATGTTTAAATAAGTATAATCAATTAAATACGTTTTTTGAATGGTGCACATTCCAAAAAAAAATACTTAATTCGAAAAAATATACCTACAATGATAAAGTATCTACTTATCTGAAGGATGACAATTACTTAAAAACGAAAATGCAAAAATAGAAATAAAGGTGACATTCATTAATGTGACATAATGAATGTCACCTTAATTGACATAAATTGCAGTCACAGGAATTATGCAATACCCTCAGTAAATTTGCATATATGCTGTACAAGCTGAGGAAAATAGTAAATATAAAAACTGTCAAAGCTGCTTATCACGGATATGTCTCATCTAGACTCCGTTACGGTATAATTTTTTGGGGGAACGGTACCGAAAGAGAAACTGTTTTCAAATGATCAGCATCTTATCTTGTATGGCCAAGCTTTTCGAGTCTCTCATCTACCCTTACATTTATAATCACGTAAAGCACTTAATTTCACCCAGTCAGCACGGTTTTGTTTCCGGCCGATCGACAATTAGTAACTTACTGGTATATAAGCAATATATATGTTCAGCTTTTAACAAACGACATCAAGTGGACGCTATATATACTGATTTTTCTAAGGCCTTTGATAAGGTAAATCATTCTATTTTAATTATGAAACTTTCTTCTGTATGTGGTATTCACGGCGATTTGCTGCGCTGGGTTAAATCTTACGTGACAAATCGCAGTCAAATGGTAGCTATTAAAGGATATTTGTCTGTACCCTCGCATACAACTTCTGGTATCCCGCAAGGATCACATCTTGGCCCGTTACTTTTTACTATCTTTATAAATGATCTCATTCATCGTTTGCATAGTGACTGTCTTCTATATGCTGATGATCTCAAAATCTTTCGTACCATTGAGAATATTAGTGACTGCCTTATATTGCAAAAGGACATTGAAGCTGTCAGTGACTGGTGTCAGAGTAACAAAATGTACCTTCACATAGGAAAATGCTTTGTTATGTCATTTTGTTCTAAACAACCAAAATTTATATTTGATTACAGAATAGCAAACACAATACTTGAACATAGAGATGTAGCGAGAGATTTAGGTGTTTACTTTGATTCGAAGCTCTCATTTCGCCCCCACTATGATCACATACTTAGTAGAGGTAATCAGTTGCTTGGTTTTTTGTTGAGAATCACAAAATCTTTTACTAAACCGAGGAGTATTATATATCTTTACCAGAGCTTGATTAGGTCTGTCGCTGAATACGGCTCCGTTGTTTGGTCTCCCTACTACATTACTCACATGGATAGTGTCGAACGAATCCAGCGACGTTGTATGACTGCTGTCTGCCGTCGATTTGGTATGGTTCGTAAAATTCATTGCTACCATTCACGTATTCGACACTTCAAACTAAGTCCTCTTTCTGCAAGAAGACAAGCGACTGAGCTACTTTACCTACATAAAATTATTCATTCAACTGTTGACTGTCCATACTTGTTAGGCTTGATCCACTTTAATACCAAAATCCGAAGTAGGGTTCCTCGAATTTTCAATGTGGCCACTTATAAAAACAATATCTCCCACAACGGCCCCATACCTCGTATGTGTCGGTCGTATAATAATCTACTGCGCGGTAACGCTCGTAATGAACACTCAAATGATTATACCATGAAATTAAATGATCTTGATATATTCAGTTTTAGTCTCAACCGTTTCAGAAGTGCCATTTATAAACACTTTTCGTAATGCACTACAATTTTATGTATTGTGGTGTACTGTATCGTAACACTGCCGTGATTTTGTATCTAACAACTTATTCACAGTTAGGTATTTCTTTATTGTAATTCAACAGCTTGCGTTTTTGGATGGCGATAGTGACGGGTGTATGCCTGATAACATGGTTATAATACACCTATCATTGCAGGTAGAAGGCAATTAAGGGAACTTGCAGTCTGCTCGCCTATACAATTCTTTTAAAATACCTACCTATATTGTGGAATAGTGCTTGCAACTTTAGCAAACTTTAGTAACCAGCATCTTTTTCCCAAGCCTAGTCATTCAAGGAGTAGACGGGATCTGGACCGTCTTTGTTTAGCTCATTGTAATACGGCTTTACACCACAAAAGTGTTTTTGGAATGGCTCCAAAAATTTATAATAAAATTCCTAATGACATTAAATCGCTAAACACGAATTTATTCAAATTAAAATTACATAAAATTTTGATGATTAAATGTTACTACAGTGTCAATGAATTTTTGACTGATGAAAATGTAAACTTACAATTAACCAAAGGCACTTTATAGGTAATTTTGACAATATTATTATT
This sequence comes from Alsophila aescularia, assembly GCA_946251855.1. Lineage (NCBI taxonomy): Eukaryota > Metazoa > Arthropoda > Insecta > Lepidoptera > Geometridae > Alsophila > Alsophila aescularia. Next base: position 49,006,060 of record OX276381.1, on the reverse strand, counting down.
AAATTAGATTGTAATTATGACTTAAATATTGAATTTTGACATGAGAATAATAAATATAACCATGTGTATAATATTTGCATGCTGACAAAACATAAAACATGATGTACTAATTATAATATTGCCATCTTATGTTTTATAAACAAACCATGTTTTAGCGAATAAATGTTTTGATTTGATTTGATTTGATTAAAAAGCTCGTAAAACTTTTCTTTTTTTATAACTTTTTTTTCCATTGAGTGACCAAAAAAGAAAGTCGCTCGCCTGATGGTAAGCGTTAAATTTGTCGGTAACAATGACAGTGCCACCCAGAAGCACTGCACTGCGCCCTAACCAGTCCAGCGACCAAAGTACAGTAGTCGCAGCCAATCTATATGTTTGTGAAGTTAGTTATGCTCTGTGAACGATTGCGCAGGTACTGCTGTGGGGATAAAACAGCACAACGTAAGAACGAGAGAGAATATGCAGGAAACGTAAGCGAGTGAGCGAGCCAGTTATACAATGCTGTCTTCACCTTTAACATTGGGATTGCGCCTGAAAAATAGCAGTTTCCGCATCGACTAGCAGACACTTCCGAGACACATACTTCCGCTGCGACTACTATAGACAACCTATATTTTTCTAACTCGCCGTGTTCTCTCGACTATGCTCGATTTTCATCAATAACATATCGAGGAAGATCAAAAAATGTTCATATTATTTAACAGTATTGGCCCGTTTGGAGGCAACCCATTTGCGATACATCAATGTACATATTAACTGAATCTAGCTTTCGCCCGCGACTTCTTCCGCGCGGACTACAGTTTATCGCGAAAAAAGGCATCCTATGTTCTAGGATATTAAAAACCAACGCAAATGTATAGCACCAACGCTCTTGATGTTTTTTTTGAGAAACTTGTTATTATTTCGTTTCCATGGCAACCGTTCCTTACAGAGAGTAATCAACATTTTCCAGTTTTCCCGTGGAAACTTACAATTTTCTGGGATAAATATCTTATGTTTTATTCTATGGTATAATATTTCTGATACCGTACCTTAGACCACTATGAATTATAACTATGTTTATGATAAAAGTTCATTAATATTTATAATGAGCATAAAGATAAAAAACTAATGTCACTCACGGGTTATTTCGCCGAAAAACTCGACCGGTATTGGGACGTGACATCTCGATCACATCAACTTTCAAACAGAAAAATCCGCATCAAAATCGGTCAATTCGTTAGGGAGCTACGATACCACTGACAGACACACAGATACACACTTTAAACTCTTTGTTGCTTGGTTGGTCAGTTTAGAATACTTCCATTGGATGGCGATACCGTCCCCGTAAGACGGGTTGAGAAAACCTTAGTTTTATTTGGATTATATGATGCGTTAGTGGTCACGGTAGCCGAATTGCTTAGAGGCATGTGCCGCGTAATGGCATATGTATGTATATATGAGGGTTCAAATCCGGTCCACCCCCGTCCGTCCCGTCCCGTCCGTGATCCAAATGTTTCCAGTAGAAAATTGTGAGATGTATACGCTAGGCGCCTGCCTAGCGTATATTAACTGCTAAAATCATAAAAATTGTTGGTGTTTTCAGATAACGTCAAAGCGCCCTCTAATGAGCTGCCAGAACGGTTTCGCCTGCGGCAACGACAGCGGGCTTTGCGTGCCCAACTCGTGGGTGTGCGACGGTGAACACGACTGCCCCTCAGGAGAGGACGAGAAGGAAGAGCGCTGCAAGAACTCCACCTGCGCACCGTACATGTTCCGCTGTCCGACCGGGAAGTGCATATTCAAGTCTTGGGTGAGTCAGTGAAGCTCACTTCAGAGATTTATTAATGTACTAGCTGTGCCCGGCAGCTTCCCCCTTTAACCCCCTTAGCTCTCCTTAGTGCATCTCTAGGATACTCAAGGAATATTTCCTCCAAATTTCAAATCTCCAGGTCCACTGGTTCATGCAGTGCGTATGTTTATTTGTTTGTCGTATGAGGTAGTGCTGGCTTCTGGTGTTAGAGTTTGTCAGGCCGCCTGAGGGCCTCTATCATGGCTTAATGACTGTTCTTAGTCAATAACAGCTGGGACCGACAGCTTAACGTATTCTCCGAAGCACGGAATGATGGAAAACCGCGTGCTATGCTTTGCGTTCTATCAGTTAGTCGGTAGGTAGCTATGTCACGGTACTGTTTGATAGGAATAGATAATACATGTTGAATGAGATATGCCGGTGCCGACCTTTGGTGTCGGAGTTTGTCAGGCCGCCTGAGGGCGTCCGACGTGGTGTAAAATTGTTAGAGTAGATTCATGAATGGCTTAAGCCCCCATACACGAACCTACCTTCAGTTTGTCCTGACAGGATACAAATCCTTATTGTGTGTGTGTGTGTGTGTGTGTGTGTGTGTGTGTGTGTGTGTGTGTGTGTGTGTGTGTGTGTGTGTGTGTGTGTGTGTGTGTGTGTGGGTAGTTTGGCGTGAAGACCGACCTGCCGAAGGCGAAAATTTTAATTAGATTCGCTTGGCCGTTTGGACCAGCGCAGCTATTAGCTTATTTCTGTATCAATTTGAAACATAAAAGCGTGCATGCTAAATTGCACTTAATTGCCGGGCATTAGAGCTAATATTACAATGTGCCGTATAACGAAATTATAACTGCAACTGTTTGCATTAGAACAAAGCAATATCAACGCTTATGCCAGGCATCTTTAGCACGCACTTTTTTTTTGTTTCAAATTTATACAGAAATAAGCTAATAGCGACACAGTTCGTGTATGACGATGACCGGATCGTATGCCAGTTTTATATACACAATCCGGTCATCGTGTATGTCAAAATGGCTTCAGTTGGCGCTTGAGCAACAGCCGTGCGCACGTATACATTCGTTCCCTTGCCATCGTGGTATTGGACCGCTCAAAATAGTGTCGTGGCCTAAATATTGTTTATTATAATATATCGTATTGTTAAGCACTGGAACCAATGTGGTTCACAAAGATAAAATAGGTAAAGAAAAGCGAAACTAATATGTTTACTTATTTTTGTTCTTTTTTTTTCTGCGTGTGGCTCCGCTAACCCATAATAGGTTAAGAATAGCTATATGTTATGCTTAAGGCAGCATAACATTCACTTCCACTTCCACTTCCGTTCATAATTCTCGACCACTACTTGTAGCAAATTGTGAATGTGCACGCATCCGATAAGGCCGAACTGATGCAGTTTTGCCCGTTCAATTAGGTCTCTCCATTATGACCGTCACCTCTCCTTTTGCAAACCTTCGCTTACAATTTATTAATTGATTGCTTGTCGTATGATGTAGTGCTGGTCTCTGGTGTCAGAGACTGAGGCCGCCCGAGGGCCTCTGACATGGCTTAACGACTGCTATTAATCAACTGCCGGGATCGACAGCTTAACGTGCCCTCCGAAGCACCTGCCCTTACAATAACAACAATACTGTAGTGCCCTACAGGATTGCATGTAGACTGCAACATTTATTTATAATTTCAGTACACATCTTTGGGCGAGCATTACCGTGCCCCAATTCATCCACCCAATGACCAAACATGTACTTGCATTATAAGCAATTAATAAATCTGAATTCAGTTATGCGACGGCGAAAACGACTGTAGCGACCTCGAGGCATCGGACGAAAAGAACTGCTCCGAAATCGTTCCCTCGAAAATCCTTCCCAACCCGAGCACGGGCCTCCGACCTAACTTCCCCGTCAACGGGACCTGCCTGGACTGGATGTTCAAGTGTCAGAACGGCAACTGTCTCCCCGACTGGTGGAGGTGCGATGGCATCGACGACTGCGGGGACCACTCGGACGAGGTGGGCTGCGGCCTCGTCCTGCCCGAGACGAAGAGTGTCAGCCCTGAGCATACGTCGGCGAGGTTGAAGTGCGGGAAGAATCAGTTCACTTGCTCACCCGGTGAGTTTACAAAAAGCAATTTACATTAGTCGCAGCGGAACTTTGCGGTTCGGAAGTTGTCTGCAAGTCGCTGCGCAAATTGATATTTTTCAGGCGCAATTCCAATGTTGAAGATGAAGATAGCATTGTAGAACTGCCTCGCTCACTCGCTTACGTTTTTCGCATATTCTATCTCGTTCTTACTTTATTCTGTTTTATCCTCACAGCAGTAATTGCGCAATCGTTTACAGAGCCTAACTTCACAACTACAAAGATCCGCTGCGACTACTTTATATTATCTAAGTGATATAATATTATTTATTCAAATTGTTGGTAACAGATTGACAAGAGAAAGAAGAAAACTGTATGTCCTTTTTTGTAGTTATAAAAGTCTTTGAATAAAAAAAACTTTAAACAAATTCAATAAAAGAAAGTTTTGATGTGATCGCATAGTGAAAACATAAATAAACAAGAATCATACAAATAGTCGCGGAGATATTTGAACTTAGACATAAAATACAACAAAGGTTCTCAATTGAAATAATAAGGAAGGGATCAACAGCTTGCTTCGTGTATTTATCTATTTAAATTCAAAATTCTTTTCAGTTTTAGTTTAGGCTTTCTGGTTAGCATCCTAAATGTGCGTATGCTATTTGTGCAACGAGAGCCTGAAGAGTACAAACTTGTCGTTGAGAATGACTTACATAAACGTTTTTTTTATAATGTCTTACCACGGTCTTGTCGACGAATAATAATGTGCAGAATTATTCATACTTTTATGTCTAGATTCGGTAATGTGGTCTTTTATCCAGCTAGATATTGAAAGTGAGTTTGTTTTACCTAGGCATATGCATACCTCTCACGTGGGTATGCGACGGCGTAAAGGACTGCACTTTCGGCGAGGACGAAAAGGAATGTACCAACCGACCCCGCCCAACCTTCCCCTGCAGGGCTGAGGAGACGCCCTGCGGCGACGGGCGCGGCTGCGTCGCAGACAACAAGCTGTGCGACAATGTTTTCGACTGCGCCGACCACAGCGACGAGTTGCTCTGCCCGAACAAGTCTGTAAGTAACCTACCAGTAGAGAAGGGTTGTACCAACCGACCCCGGCCAACCTTCACCTGCAGGGCTGAGGAGACGTCCTGCGGTGACGCGCGTGGCTGCGTCACAGACAACAAGCTGTGCGACAATGTTTTCGACTGCGCCGACCACAGCGATGAGTTGCTCTGCCCGAACAAGTCTGTAAGTAACAAAAGTAAAAGTAGAGAAAGATTGTACCAACCGATCCCGGCCAACCTTCCCCTGCAGGGCTGAGGAGAGGGATGTTTATCTCATCCGAGGCTTTCCCTCCACGACCGACCTTCCTCTTGCCTGTAACTACTCGTACCAATCATAGCGACGAGACTCGGCCCGAACAAGTCTGTATCGCGTCAAATCGTAGTTCGTAGGCGACCTGAAAATAGGCCTCTCTTTCTCTTTACCTTACTGTCAGAAAGAGATAAAGACGCATATAGACAGCAGCCTTTGTGCAATTTAATATTGCGATTCCGCCTGCTGCTAACTTCACAGCGACCGTCATCCGTCACGTTAACGTTTTGGAGGGAAACAACGCCTCGCGGGTTAAATAACCACTTGTTCCCGAAATCGCGTCCCCAGACTGCTTTTTCCTGACTCTGTGGTGAAGATCGCGCATTATTCCTGCAATAAATCAATGATTTGTTCTGATTAACGAAGCGTAATGTAATGTGCAATGATGATAAAAAATACTCTACCTCTATAATTATCTTTCCTTGTGCGTTGATTTCGTCTTTGTTTCATTTCAATCTGCAATTGAAATAATAGCTCGGTGTTTTTACTTTTCCGTATTTATTGTTTTCTAGACAATATAAATTTTTGCGTCTATAGTAACTTTACGACTTTTTGTGAGGCAAGCCTTATTATGCTAAGTTATGTAGCGATGTCTAGACGACCGTCTTTAATGCATGAGATTATTCTCCAGTAGATAGATCAAATGTAATACTTTACTCTCGTTAGGTAAAAGCTGACAAAATCGCGATGGCGCGAGAACTCGAGACACTGGCGGGAGTTGCGTGCTTGAACGCAATAGTTCGCTTTCGCGCGCTCGGTTTGCGTCCATCTTTTGACTGCTTGAAACGTAGCGAAACACTAGTCTACTCTAACAAAACTGTGAGTTTTTAAAGCTATTACCTTAGCGGGAACAAAAGGGTTAAGCCCGGTCGTGATACAGAGAGAATTTCGTACAATGATCCCTCGTTACTTCTACCGCTCGTACTTAAATGTATTGCTGTCGCGCTCGGTCATCGCTCATGTGCGAATGCAACGGCAATACATTTGTGCGCGAGCGATAGAGATAAGTAATTAGGGGTCAATGTACGAAATTCTCTATATATCTTGACCGGGCTTTAGCAGCATGTATTCGCCCTTTGGGTAACGGTATCTTTCGCATCTTCTGGCTCGACATCAAAATGGTCTCAAGCTTCGATCTCTGCCTGCCTTTGGAATGGAATTTTCTATATCTTCTTCGCGATGCACGATTTTTCTGGTGAGATTATAAGGTTCAAAATAATTTTCTTAGTGCTAAAACACGCGTAGTAACATTATTCTTCTGCTGCTCTTTTTATTGGTTCAGTTCTATCTAAATATAAGTACTATTGTAACATGTCTAACCTTACTTGGATTCATATATTTTGACAGTAATATTACACGATCAGCTGGATGGTGGTCATTCACAATACAACTGCAAAATTAATATAAAAATGTAGTTATTTTGTTTTTTTTATTAGTTTTCCATATCTTTGCTTTTGAGTTGTAGTTGGTTGATATTTGGATTAAAATCAATGTTTTGTCATAAAATTTATTTCATTTTGAACACTGATGCGCCATGATAGCCGTGCGTGCCATCCCCGTGCTGTAGAAAATAACACGAAGCATCACTGTAAAGAGTAAAATTATGTGTTAATTTTCAAAGCTCCGAGGTCATAGTAACGTGTCACGTGCCGGCGTTTTATTGCCGCACTCATAATCGACAATTAACACTAATCAAGCATTAAATTGGTCAAAACACATACTAAACAAGCATTTTAATAATGCTTGATTAGCGTTATTTAATAATTATGAGTGCAGTAGTTACAGTTTCACAATTGAAATTAAAATAATAAAATTACTTTTCTTTATTCAAAACTTTTTAAAATAATTTGATAATAAGCTACTTGTAATTATAAACATTCGAAACATATGTAAAGTGCGTTTTACGTAAAACTATTAGAGGCTCAATACAATACGAGTTTTTACTGTGTTTTGGTAACTACAGCTACCGTTTGTATTTAACAAACACAGATACACATAGTCAAGTTAAGTTGAGTCGTCACAGCGAGCGTCTTTAAGTCACATATAAAAAAAACAGGTAGTCAATTAACAAAATTATTGTATCTGTAGAAACACAAGCTGACCACCGACTGCGCAGCTGGCGAGTTCTCGTGCGATGACGGCTCCGACTGCATCCCGTTGAGTTACGTGTGCGATGGCAGTCAGAACTGCTGGGACGCTTCGGACGAAGTCAATTGCTCCAGCTCTAGCACTGACAACCACATGTATCAGGTTTGTATTCTAAAACTAGCATAAACTAATCAACAGACACGGCTCATCTGCTCCCTTTGGCATGTTTTTGTGTCAAAAGGTGCAAAAGGTCAAGGGAACCTTTTAAACAAAGATAAAAAAAGATTAATAATTAATTAGGTAAAATAAGAACTCGAAAATATTTCCCTACGGCCGTGCGCACCGTTAGGCGCGTAAGGTCAACATTCGCTGGTTAGTGCCCATGTTTATAGAAATTACTAGTTCGCATTGAGCTCCTCCGTCTCGGTCGTCCGCCTAACCAAGTTTTTATTTTCAACGTACACCAATAGTAGAATTTCGAAAAAACACCTTTCAAGGGGGTCAAAGTTTTAACAATATACCTCTTTACAAACATATTCTCCAAATATTAAGTCTCTACATTCAGCGGTTAAGAATATGCGTTGTTCCGGCATTAAAGCATTTTTAGTAGAGATGCTTTTTCGCTTCTTGTAACTTTTTACCTATGAGACTTACAGAACAACTGTGAATGCAAATATTGTCTTCTTTATACTTTTCATAGACAGTTTTGCTATAAATAAAAATAAATAAATATATTTGGGACAATTCCACACCAACCTAGCCCCAAACTAGGATACCCTGTCTATGGGCACTAGATAACGGATAAACATACATAGATACGAACTAACTGTTAAAGATCTATTTGGAAAAAAACTAATTTTGGGCCCTTCCATTTAAGATGGTGGCTAACGCTCCCACCCCCAAGGTCAAAAGCTTAGATTTTTCGTAAAGACCTCATAATTAAGCAATACAAATTAAAAAATCTTCTACACCACCATTTGTAGGGCAAAATTTCATATTTTCCCCCATTGACTGGCCTAAACGGCCTCTGTTGTTTGTTAACAACTGCTGACTAAAGAAAAAGATCTGAAAAAAAAACATATATATAACTTTTAAACAGATGTTACTAAGTATTTATAATGCACATAATTTTTAATAATATATTGAAAGATAAGAAAAATATTATAAATTTAAAACATCCGTTTCTGAGAAGATATTCCAGTTTAGAATGTATCCTACCGACTGCTCCAGTACGGCAACAACAACAATGATATAGTTTCTGAAAAAAAATGTGACTGTAATATAATTTCAAAGACAGTCCTGAAATGAAGATCGGTCGAATAGATATATTATTACATTTATTTCCAGATTGCTTAGTTTTTTAATTGCTCTAGCTTTCCATGCATTGTATGCATGGAAAGCTAGAGCATTAGAGCTAGAGCTCTGCTTGCATTAAAAATAATCTCAATGTTAACTATTTTCTTAATATTTCAAGACGATTAATCTGGTTTTGTTTTCCACAGTTCCTGAGCATCGGAGTGGATCAGTCGTCCATAAACTCGACCAGTTTCCTAATATCATGCTGGATGGCGCAGCAGAAGATGGTGCTCTACAGCTTCCTGCCGTCCATAGCTAAAGTTGGTGACGGCAAGTGGAATAACATGACTTGGACAAACGACAGCATTTATAGGTACGTTTATGGCTGATTTCATGATCGTGCTTACGCTAGCTGGGTGGTAAATAAGTTTTTTAAATACCTTTACCAGCATTTTTTATTAATGAATGTCACTTTTTAAGCTTTTTTATTTGCTTTTGCACAATTTACGCCTTTTATCCCTTTTTTATTGCTTTGTCATCGGTTTGTGAGCTACCCTGAAAGTTTCGGCCGGATAGCTAAACGGGAAGTGCTCGAAATTTTAATTGCAAGATTCCAGGACAGACAAAATACATAGATACACAGATACATTGATACATACATAGATACATACATACAAGTGAAGTTAAATAAAAGCATTTAAATAACGAGCGAGGCGTACAGTAGTCGTATATGATGTGTAACATCTAACATCTCACCTTGGTATTAGGCAACATTAACGTACTCTAAACACAGTGCGCGCTCATTGGTCAACTGTGAATCAGCAACTACTTCATCTGACCTATCTGATCTTACTTTTCGATAGTAAATCGCATGTCTTAATAGCTCAGCCAGGAACCGTTCGGCTGATAGTCGGAAGTACCTGAGTTCTATTTCCGACTGAAGTGTTTATTTTGCACTATAAGAAATGTATGTGATGGCTTCTAGTTTGATAGCACCTCGCGCCCTTCCTTCCCCGGCTTTCTATTACACTTCCCGTCAAAAATTGTCTAACACCTTTCACGAAACCACTCCCATAGATTTCAGGAAAGCGAGCGGAAAGATATTAAACATAAAAAATAATAAATAACTCGCAGGTTTTCCAGAAGTAAAAACAACCAAAACTTTTATTCTTTTCTCTTTTTGATTAAAATTTTAACTACTCGATTAAATCAGCTTTCAAACAAAAAAGGAACGCATTAAGAACAGGCTCCAATATTTAAGGGTTTATTCCATAAATATGCTGGATCAACCACAAACCTGATAAATATGTGTAACTCAACATTTATCTGATTTGAGACCTTATCTCTCCGTGATCAAGACAAAAACTTGATTAACAGAATTTCATTGTATACATTTTCTTATCAAAAATTACTTTATTTTCAGTAATATTTTCATTTTTCTACTCAACGGCTTAAGTTTTATCTCTAAAGTAAATCTCACAGCAAGAAAATGTAGTTTATTATCCACTGTCAAGACAAAATTTACCTAACTAAATTATTAGCCTGCCAATAAAATAAATAACTTTTGAGACTTACCGTCATTTAGTTCGGAGCTAAATTGTGTGTTCAAATAGCGCTCGCGATATTCAACCTTGTTACGCAAGCACTTCACTGCTTGTTGCGGGTAGCGGGTGGCAGAATGTATTAATGGATACTCATGACGTCATGACATATATTATTTGCTCTCTGTGTGTGTGAATGATATACATATGTATCAGTGTGCTTTCGTCCACAGGTTTTCGAACTTAGATCCGTTCACAAACTACAATGTAACGTTCTACATTCGCGACAGCAAATCTAACAAGACATACTCATCGAATAAGTACGTGAACACCACGACTGGCGAAGGAGGTGAGTTAACTTCCAAGTTTGCTAGTTTAAACATGTCGCGTGTGTTTTTTTACGTCATTTTTTTGTTTTTTCATTCATAATTTGTCCCGATGACGTGAGAGGTGCTATCAGTGCTGGAATCTTGATAAATTTTTGCTTAGTGTATTTTTTACGTTATTCTTTGGTTATTCCATTCATAATTTGTCCCGATGACGAGGGAGGGTTCAAACATTGTTGGAATCATTGTAATCACTTTATGCAAATAGTAAAATTTGAATTAACATTTTGAGTTTCAAAATGCATTGTTAGCATGAAAGTGGAGACTCATTTTATCACAGAAAACCTCCTAAACAGTACCTAACTCTATGCTTAAAAATAATGTATCTGGAGAAAAATGGGATTTTAACCTACGCGAGATATAAATGACCACCACCAGACGTAAATGTGATAAGTTGTCATGTTTTTGTGTACTTTTATAAAAACATGACAACTTATCACATTTACGTCTAACTTAACTAATAAAAACTAAACTAATTGACGAAAAATGCTTCTTTTCAGTGCCATCATCGCCCCGTAAGCTAACAATCCACCAGGCGGTCGGCAGCCGCCTGCAAGTCATATGGGATGCGCCCGAGTTCCCGCGGGGCATCATTCAACACTACACGCTGTACCACGCGCCGCCATTACCACCCATGCAGAGGGAATTCCCCGCTAATGGCAACAAGACCATGACCGTCGTCATCAATTCTTACTTCAAGCCACACGTCAACTATTCATTTTGGGTGAGTTATACAAAAAGTGTTAGGTGCCAATTTTACTAACTTTTAGGTGAGTTATACAAAAAGTGTTAGGTGCCAATTTTACTAACTTTTAGGTGAGTTATACAAAAAGTGTTAGGTGCCAATTTTACTAACTTTTAGGTGAGTTATACAAAAAGTGTTAGGTACCAATTTTACTAACTTTTAGGTGAGTTATACAAAAAGTGTTAGGTGCCAATTTTACTAACTTTTAGTTTAGTCCTGTCAAAGATGCGTTGTAACTTTCTAAACTTATGAAAATGAAAGGGACAGCGATAACTTGAGCTGTAAAATGAAGTGCTCTATAATTTAATTGTTTGCGCCAATAGTTACATTGTACATTGTCACTGTATAGTTTTTATCATGCTCCATTCCATTTAGGAAATGTTGAATTTTACACACGTATTGTCACGGCATTGTAGTATACATGTGTAAGCTGCGTGCAGAACGTAGTGTGAAGAATATCCCGATCGTATAAAAGCCTAAATAAGAAAGTAAGCCCAGCCCATCAGTCTGTATTCGTTTCATCGTAACTTGGTATGTTACGTATGCGTATCTCACATTTAATACTGTGCACGTAAATGTTTTATCACGATCTTATCTGATGGAAATGGACGATGAGGCTGAAAGTATGGACACGATTATTTAATGCACATAGCATACGCTCGGTGTAATATGATCAGGTACAGAATGCCATGCTAATTTAAAATCAAAATGATACAACCCTTTTTAATGCTTTTTATATTTCTTGCCAGGTCGAAGCAACAAACAACGCTTTCACATCCAACAACACTGAAATTGCTTACATTACCTTCGATGAGGCTGGCGATATTGACGATATCAATAACGTCAGCATGTCCCGCCCTACCAACTCTTCAATGTATCTCGAATGGCACAAGATACCCGGAGTGGAGGGATACAAGATCGAACTGAGGCTACCGAGCGAGTATTCAAAGCGAGAGGCTATTACAACCAAGGAGAATAATATTACTAGTAAGTGCCTTTAGTTACTACTAGGGCCATCTATCAACAATCTTCTAACAACTCTTCAGTGTATCGCGTATGGCTCAAGATACCTGGAGTGGAGTGATACAAGGTTGAACTGCTACCGAGAGAGTATATAAAAAGCGAGAGACTAATGTTACTAACAAGGAGTATAACCAGTTCCTTTAGTAGACAATCTCCAAACTACTGTTCCAGTCTGCAAGAAATGCCGCGTATTGTATAGATTCCGGATCGTCGCTTTTTCTGTGTACTGACAAATCTGCCAATTATAAATAAACACAAATGTAGTGATGACAACTCTTCAAATGTTCCTGAATTGAAGTTCGCTGGCTGTCGAGTCATTGATTAAAAAATTGCGATGTTATTTTTAATTAACAACACATTTTTGTAAGTCAATTTGGAATTCCGGGTGGAATGTTGCAAATAAAATTTCGAGCAGCAATAACATTTTTAAACATGCACTACACTACTCGCGAAGTTGCTTCGACAAAGTACTGTTCGAAGTTGACCGAAGTTCGAAGTACGTGAATACACACTTGTGCAATTTCGTGACTACACACCTGTCATTCGAATATCGATTATTGGAAAAACCGAAATAATATTTTAAAATTCATAAATAAGTTTATAACAACTTGAATTACTCTTTTAAATATATATGTGATAATACCTACATAAGAGGTTATTTTCATCCGTATTGTATCAACACGAAATTCTCCAATTGCTCCCTATTGTTCCTGTTCCTGTAATTCTGTGTCGCTGAGGTTTGGGTCCTGGGCTAGTGGGACAAGCCCAAACCCTGGGACCGCCCCGTGACACCTCTGTCACGGACAGGGCAAACTAAGCAAAGGAAGGCAGTACTACAACATTAACCAATTGAGCAAGATAACCTTTTACAAAAAAAAAAAATACTACGCAAAGTTGGTAACACATATAAGAACGGACACTAAACGAAAGGTTATCTGTTCTTCCAGTCCCAGACCTCCCGCCCGGCTGCGAGATATTCATCGACATCCACGCATTCAAGGCGTCCTTCTACAGCGACCCATTCACGATCCCCCTCAAGATATCTGGCAAACCGGACGCGACCGTCACCCCCTCGCTGAAGTTGGTGGGAGACAAGTCTGTGAAGATGACCTGGAACCCGCCGAATGACCCGCGGTACAACGGACGGAATCTAACGTATGAGGTGCATTATTCCAACATGATACACAGGACCAACCCTGGGGAGTTTTCTAATGGTGAGTGTTTAGTTTTGTGATGAAGTAAATAGGCGAAACGTTCCTGCAAAATATTCTAATGATGTCCTATCTCTAGATTTAACATCATACATTACTACATGCAATGGCACATTTTGAAATAGCAAGTGTTAGTGCGAAGTACGTTTGCGGAGTAAGATCGGTACAAATGTTTGTTTCCGAGCCATGGATGTAATATTCGTATCTAAGTATGTTTATCCGTTGTCTAGTAATATAGTACAGGGTATCCTTGTCTGGGGCTAGCTGAAATCAGTTTAAATATGCTGAAGTCCGTTCCAAATAGGAAGGCACCTTGGACATGTCCATAGAACATCACTTGAATCGTTAGATAGTAAAGTCATATACTTATTTGTAATACCTACTCATTTTAAAATGTTGCTGTTTTATTTTTCCCACAGACACCCGCATACTCACAAATGCCTTAGAAATGCAGATAGACAACTTACACGCGTGCGAATCTTACATTTTCTCTCTTGGAATCCTGAACGGGCCCCTGACGAGGGTCCCCATAAACACCAGGATGCAGCCCTCGTAAGTTATAATTTTATAATATGCTACCTAAATTGTTTGCAAGTTCGTGCTTCCGTAAAGTATTTTATCTCTAGACTCGAGCCACTGGGATTTGCAGGAATGTCTTTTGATGTGCAATTAGTATTTTTAATAGGACATACATAAGTATAATTAATTGACGCTTGTGTAGTTTTATTGATGAAAACACTTGGTATGCGTAATTTTTTTTGACATACAATTAAATATTTCCTTATTAAATTGCTATTAACAAACAATGAACAAGTAATAAAAAGTTACTTATATAACGTAAAGATAAACTAAAACTTAATTTAACAAGCCGCTTCCAGTAGTTAAAGTTCCCAAAATTCTGAAAAATTGCCATGTTGTATGGCAATTGAATTGCAATTCTATCAAAATAAAGACGATCATTATAAAATTTAAAAAAAAAACTTTCCTGCCTATAACGAAAGTCACCGACAGAACCCAAAAAATTAGCAAACTGAAGTGGCAATGGGCCGGTCCCATAAGTGAAGAACCGATAACCGATGGGGCAAGCGAGTTGTTGAGTGGAGACCACGTGTTGGCAAACGTAGTGTAGGAGCCCTCGGGCCAGATGGAGCGACGACCTACGCAGAGCTGGCAGCAATTACATGAGAAGCATCGGGCTCAGTGGCGCAGGAGAGAAAAATATGTCCAGCAGTGGACTAATGCAGGCTGTTGATGATGATGTTTTTATTTTATGTCGTGGCGATATCGTAGAATTGATCATTACATGAAATAGTCGATAGTTTCATGACATGGTCAGCTAAAATTGATTGATTTGGGTTTTCATGATACCAAAGGTGTTCAAAGAGAACAGGTATTCAATGCCATAAAAAAACAACGCTTTGCTCCCGCCTTCGGCTTCTAGCCTATCACGGCCAAGGCGGGCTTCCGCCTAGCGCCTCTAGCGGTGGATAATGTAACTTTTTTACGTTATGATCACTAATGTTTGACCATATAATGAAGTAGCCGTGCGTTAAGCTGTTCATATCGTTAAACGCTAATAATTCAATTCATTTCATGATGTTACCGATAGTGCCATGAAGTAAAAAAATATCATGATGTGGCCAACCATTTCATGAAATGATCAATTTACGATATCGCTACGACAAATAGACCAAATTCAAAATATTTTGTATGAGTTGAAATATAAGAAAGTATTGTATTTTTTGTAGGGCTGGAGTAAAGAACCTGCGAGTTGAATACGATGAGAAGAAATCTGAAATGAAAGTGCTGTGGGACGCCGGATGCAGTGCGGTGTTTGGACCTGTTACATTCAGGGTATAACAGTTTTGTCTACAAAATATATAAAGAAGTCTGGTTTTTGTAAACATTTTCAACTAAGCCTATTCAATTTTATGCGTTTTTCATGTGGCTAGGAAATCATAAGGTAAAAAATTGTGCAACTAGCTGTGCCGCGGCTTTGCACGCGTTGTTATTTCTCTAGGTTAAAAGTACTCTATATGCTATACCAGGACCACACTACCAATATACCAACATTTGATCAAAATTCCTTCAGCTGCCAAAAAGTTTTTTATCGATTGCTCGGCTTCTACTCATCGGATTGAGATAACACCAGTTTTCGTCATTCCATAAGCTATCCAACAGTGAAAACTGCACCGCAATCAGTCCAGCAGTTTTTACGTGATTAATTAGATAATTGTTAGTGCAGTTATTTTAAATAAATCCGTATATGACCAGTTTTTTGATTATAAAAGAATTATTCGTAATTTTAAATAAATCCGTATATGTCCAGTTTTTTTGATTATAAAAGAATTATTCGTAATTTTAAATAAATCCGTATATGACCAGTTTTTTGATTATGAAAGAATTATTCGTAATTTTTTTTATTTGTGTATTTCAGTTGGATATAACTGAAGACACCAGGAACAAGACGAGCCGATACGAGTTGAAGCCAACGAATTTGACAAAACTAGAACATGTTCTGGTGAATGTGCCCGTCGGAGGGAGGTACAACGTCTGTGTTCATGTAAGTTAACCAAAACGCAAAGATTTTGAATTTCGCTTACTGACCTAACGCGTGTACCATGTAATAAGCTTTGTGTTCATGTTTTTGGTGGTTTTAGCCTTTATTTTTACTGCGATTAGTGCTAAAATAATTATTTCTATGATATTATTTTTACTTATCCTTATTGCTACGTGCAACAGCTTTCTAGAACAGTAACTCAAAACATTATAATCGTAAGCATTCAGTAATTAGTCCCTGGAAAAATGCGGAATTACGCCTGCTGCCTATAGTCACGGTACGCTAACTAACCCGTGCCTTCAATGGGTTTTCGGACGGGCTGGCCTGCCAAGGGTTAACCTTATTTTAAGCCTCCCAGAAACGGGCCAGATAATTGGCGTGTACACCTAGCCAAAACGCTACTGCAACAGAGAGCAACAATGTTGGGCTACACTCTGCATAACATATTGCAAGTGCAATATGTTATGCAATATGCAATATGTTATGTTATACAATTTTGACAATTGTTTCTAAAAAGTAGTCCGTTTCTGAGGACCTTTAGAAAGGAGAATAATAGTTTTAGTGTGATTATCTACTAGAGTTGTGCTGAAAAGATAAGCGGCAAAATAAGAAATAAGAATAATTAAAAAAAACTTCTAGTTGTGAGCTACCCTGAAAGTTTCAGCCGGATAGCTAATCGGGAAGTGCTCGTAATTTGAGTTGCAAGATTCCAGGACTGACAAATACATAGATAGAAACATACATACATACAATGTGCCAAGCTGTTGTCCAATAATAAATACTTTTCTTCCTTTAATTATTTTATTGGTAACACTTGCATTCATGCTTTAACTTAAATGTATCTTAATGTTAACCTTGTTGTTGATGACGTAAAGATGATATTTGAGTGAAATCCCCTTGACCTCTCCTACTTTGAGCTTCAGCGGTTTGCCTGCAAATATATTAACTGGGTAGATCTTTGAGATATCAGATCGTTTGTAGTAATGGATAGCATATGGTGTATTTTAGGTGGCAGTAAAGGAAGCGGAAGTGCGGTGCGTGTACTTCCGCAGCCGCGAGCTGGAGACGCCGAGCGGCGTGGTGGCGTGGCTCGCGCCCAACGGACACGTCATGGTCAGCTGGCAGGACCACCCGGCGCACGCGCACAAGTGAGTAATGCCAAGTAAAAAAAAAGTTTTAAACTCCGTGCTTTGGAGGGCACTTTTAGCCATCGGTCCCGGCTGTTTAATAGCTGATTAATAGCAGCCATGTCAGAGGCCTTCGGGCGGCCTGACACACTCTGACACCAGAGGCCTGCACTACCTCATACGACAAACAAAAAATACGGCGCCCTGCAATAAAATAACTTATACCAATGAATTATATACTGTTGGAATGTGCTCATCAAGGCCTTCAATTTGATGCCCAATGCCAAAAAATTCAAAGGTTTTTTTTTTGCATTTGAAAATGGAGCCATAATTCATACTACAGAAATATTGTTTTTTTTTTTCAAAAAAATAACCTGTTTTTCTCGTGGGATGTAAAAATTCTAACGGTATGCTTATGTACGGTATCCTTGTTGCCGTCGAATCAAGATATTTTGCCTCCTCCTCCCTCATACACAAACACTTACACACATACATACCCTCACATACCCTCACATACCATCGAATACTCACCTCATACACCTAACATGTGTGTTTATACCTATACTAGCTGTGCCCCGCGGCTTTGTCGGCGTATAGATTTTTCCTGTATGGGAAGTATCCTATTGTTGGTCTTTATTGTATACAGCATCTACATACAGAATTTCATTAAATTCGAAAAAAACATATATTTTCTTTCTTTTTTTTTTAAGTTTTGTTTTCTTCTTTTAGCCACATAATTATGTAGGATACCTACATACTTTAATAATTACTTACCTACCTATTTTTGTGACTACCATCAAACAAAAATTATCTGTTTAGCGTGTAATGCAGATTTACTTTGGCTTATGTTCGGCATATAATGTAACAATGTACATGTAACTAGTTTTTAAGCTGTATAATCTAAGTTAATAAATAAATAATAGTAGATTGTATTACTAGGGAGCAAAATAATATTTTTCCGGCGAGGGCGCTATTTTGAATCCAGAGATCCTGAACGTAGCGAGGGATTCAATATACGTCGCCCGAGGGAAAATAATTTTGCGCCCGAGTGATACACTCTACTTTTCATCCCCCTCTATGAGAAAAAGAAATAAAAGGCGCTTGTAGATACTTTACTGCTCATATATTTATTAACAAGCACAAATTAAAAATGTACAGAACGCCCCAACCGTTTACAGGTACAATATCATCACCTTAGAATATTTACGCTGCCTTATATCATCACGGTACCACCTATTTGTAATGACGACTTTGGACATGGCTTTATCTGACATCGGATAAGACATAGATAGACATTTCTTACTGTCGTTGGATAAGACAAATAAAAATTACGCGAATCTGCATGGACATATATTTCGCGGAACTGTAACCGTCTCTGCATCGTCTCTATGATTATTTTTTGGGCTTAGCTTAGCGGACATCCTCAGCGTCTGTTCTGCAGTCTGCGTTTCTTGTTTTTGTAAGGTAGCGTGGATAGGAAAAAAAAAGTGTTTATGTATGTATGTATGTATGTATGTATGTATGTATGTATGTATGTATGTATGTATGTTTGTGTGTGTGTGTTGTGGAGATTACAATGTAGCTCGTTTTGGCACCTACTTCAAGACTTCCTTATGTTATGTTGTGTTTTTAAAAGGTACCTATTACTTATTTGATTAAAAAGTGTTATTTCACTTTTTCAATAATAATAATAAATTTATTCTGTTTGGTTAAAAAAACGATCATTTTGATAAAGAAGTTTTTTTTGTTGCTAGTTGCGCCAGTAACTACTAGAGTTGCTACCAATTTCAACTAGATGTCGCTTTCTATCCTGTTGCGCTAGTAACTACTAGAGTTGCTATCAATTTGAACTAGATGTCGCTTTCTGTCCTTAAAACACGCAAGCGTTTCATTCGCTCAACTCGCCTCCTGAGCTGAGTCCGGACTGTACCGCTAACAACAACAACAATAACAACAACTAACTTATTCTGCTAAGTTAATTTATTTTTGTATAGCCGCAAGCACCTGTTTACTCTTGTAAGTTGGTGTGGCTTTATCTTATAGTCTTGGGCTCGTTCGTGGTCGTGTTTTTAAATATTTATTTGCCGATTTGTTACATCCAGTCAAAAGAAATGAATGATGTATATCTTTTCTATCAGACATCAGTGAGTGAAGTCGCGTAACGTAAAGAATGACTCACTTCAGTGTTGTGATAAGGCGCTATATCAACTATTAAATAATACGAATAATTTCAAAAATTCAATTAAAAAAAAACTTTCTTATTTAACCATATGTATTTTTTTTGCTTATATTCACTTTTTAGCTGGATAGCTAATCTGAATTTTCTCGAAATTTGAATTGCAGGATTCCAGGACAAAATACATAGATACATCCAATGATGTATATCAATGGATACATCGATACATACATACAAGTGAAGTTAAATAAAAGGAGCAATCATCTCGATTTTCCTTCATACTTTACAGGCCTAGGACTGTCAACCAAGAAAAAAGTAAAAAGTACCTACATAATAACTTACAACGACCTACATAATACTTACAAAACCTTAGAAATATTTCCGAAATAATGAAATCAAAAATTTTAATTTAAACAATGTCAAACGCATGTAAATCAATTTTAGCGAAAATAAAATGCACATTATCTCTACCGCAAAAGGAGTACGTCTGATTGCATAGCTACTGCAAGTACTTAGAGAGAGACAGATGCAAACGCTTCAAGAACTATCAAAAATAGTACTAGCAATAATAATCTTTACGTAAGATATTTTTTCTATGTATTTCGTACCCGTCTCTCGCTTCACGAGCCGTTTGAGCGAACGAGACACACTCAAATTATTGAAGGAGTTAAGAGAGAGAGAGAGAGAGAGAGTAAAGTGCTGCAGCGGCAGCGACCGAAATGAAGGAGTGAACTAAGTGAAGTAAATGAAGTAGTGACACATTTGAATGGATAGTCAAGCAGAGATAAGTTTATTTTGCGACATGAAGTAGTCCATTTCCTTCGGTCGTTCGCGAACTACCCATGTCTATACTATACTATGTAACAGATATGCGCAGATTAAATCTTTACAAGGAACAGATATATATATATGTATATATATATAAATCCTTTTGTTCAAAATATTTAAATCACTTGGAAATCTTTAAATCAACTCTGTAATCCAAACCAAAAGATACACATTATTCACTGCATCACTATATCTTCAATTCAATCTATTACAAGATGCATCGTTTATTATTGGAAGCAAAATAAAACGATTTCACATGAAGATTGTTTAAAAAAAAAAGAATGATTAGGCCAGTTAACAATTCTTTGCTCAGTAAATAGTGCAAGATGTTTTTTTTTATCCTTTTCTATTGAGTAATTTACTACGTTTACTTAAAGGATACTACCGATTTTCCTTCATACTTATCTGGCTTAGGACTTTAAAGCTTGTTTAACAATTAAACATACAATACAGACTACGTTGGCGTATTTAAAATCAAAATCATAAAGTAGGTATTTGAAACATTCGTTAACAAATTAACAGATATCACAAACGGTCATCATTGATTTTGTACTTTGTTGCAAAGGCAAAAGGAATAGTTTCCTATGCCACATAATAAATAATAGTACAAGCGGAGTCTAATTTATTACGCATGTCTTTTTTTTTTTTTTTTTTTTTTTTCTGTTTGGGTAACGTATGATTTACTGATTTAATCACTCTTTTGAAGGGATATATATCTTTTTTAACAATCACTCCGGAATTACACATGTCTAAACATACCCTATAATTCTGATATTGAGTTTGTTTTCACGTTTTCAGATATCTATCTATATCAGTCAGTACGTCAGAATGTTTTGCTACTGAATTACGCAAACGAATACTGAAACATAAACGCCAACTGTTGAGTCTGGGCAAACCAAACGTTGATCGAACCACTTAGATTATTTTAGGTCGGTTATTACTAGCTTTCCCGCCCGCGATTCCGTCCGCGCGCACATCAATTTATCACTTTAACAGCTTTTGATGTTTTTTGACATACTTTTTATTTCTTTCCATGGAACCGTTCCTTACAGCGAGTAATCAACATTTTCCAGTTTTCCCGTGGAAACTTACCATTTTACCAAGGATAAAAAGTATCCTATGTTTTATTCCAGCTAACTTCATTCCAAATTTTATCAAAATCCGTCTAGCCGTTATCGAGTCCCCCAAAAACTCCCCAAACAAACAAACAGACAACGTTTCACTTTTATAGTATGGATTAGTTAGCAAGGTTAACTGGGCTTATGACAGTTAGGACTAGCAGAAAAGTTTTGACTTAGACAATGCACATTGCACATTAAAGAAAGTTAAAACTTGACGACCGGTTGGTCTAGTGGCTAGTGACCCTAGGAACGAAATCAAACGGTTGCAGGTTCGAATCCTGCAAGGCGCAATCATTTGTGTGATGAGCAGAAATGTTTGTTTCCGAGTCATGAATGTGTGACATTCGTATTTATTTATGTATGTTTATCCGTTATCTAGTGCCCATATTACAGGGTATCCTAGTTTGGGGCTTAATTGGTGTGGAATTGTCCCTAATATATTTATTTATTTTATTTATTTAATCATAATAAAAAATCAATGAATTTAATTTACATAATAAGTACGTAGTATAACTAATATTGTATTAAATTCACCAACTCACGCAAGTACACAATGTCGTAAATTACTAGTAAACAATAACTTTGCTCACGGCGCGCGTCACCAAGGTCAAAAGAGTACATTATACAAATCAAAACTCTCTTCAAAGTTCTTATAATAAAATATGTTCATGCAAATCTACGTCTATAGAACTAAAAATCACTTCAAATTTGACGGCTCTCACAACGTTATGTTAGCCACTGAAAAAAAAACGACCTTATTGCTTTGGAGTGTAATTATATTTTGCGATGTGCGTGATAACTGCAACATCGCATCGAAAATTCTAAATCCATATTATCTCTTTTTTAAAAGCTTTTATTTAACTTCACTTGTATGTATGGAGCGCTTTCGCGCCCGCCCCACCTGGTGACGCTGGCGAGGTCAGTTATAGACCAACAGCATTATACAGTTCCAAAAATCTACGTATTTTGTCCTGGAATCTTGCAATTCAAAGTTCGAGCACTTGCCGATTAGCTATACTACTACTACCGATGACAAAGCAATAAAAAAAGGAAATAAAGAAAAAAAAATAACAACCTAAAAATGTAAAAAGTGAAATTGAAACAAAAATGAATTAGAACGGAAAGTAAAAAAAACCATTCAAAACAACAAAATCATTAAAAAAAAAGTTCGTAAAAGTTTTATTTTTATATGTCGCCCCGCGGTTTTACCCGCGTGAAGAATGATGATTAGTATCCTATGTGTTATTCCAGGGTATAAGCTATCTCCAATTCAAATTTCGTCCAAATCCGTTCAGCCGTTTAAACGTGAAGGAGTAACAAACACACACATACAAACTTTCACCTTTAGAATATGAGCGTGATTAGCATTTATGTAACCTGTCATTGTTCTAGGGACCTCAAATACCAAGTGATAGTATCCGACAAGGAGATTCCCGAAGACTTGCTTCACCCGACGGACGACATGAAGACCATGTCGGCGGAGTTCTCACCGCTGCTCATGAACGGGCTCGGGTTCAGCAAGGGGCCGCTTTACGTGGGCGTCAGGGCGCGCACTCCTGAGGGGTACTACACCGACCTCAGCGAGGTGCACACTTTGGAGATGGAAGGTTAGTTCACACATAGCTCAAAATGTATGTTCTGTTTTACTGTAAAATAAGGCTGTTCTCAAACGCTTACTTTTGTGGCATACTTAAAAGTCCGCCATTTTGAAAAAAAAAACGTTAAGTCACGGCCACTGGTCTTACCTTAATAAATAAAAAATGAACGAAAAAAATAATATAGCAAACTAAAAATATGGCGGAAGTAAGCTACATATTTTTCCATCGTTCATTTGAAGTTATGGTTTTCCGCAAAGTAACGCCCGAGTCTATCAATTACCGTAAACCGGGACTACTTTGAATTAGTTTAGAAGGTTTTTGGAGTGGAACTTTTTTAACTCTTCTAATATAGTTTTTTTCTTTCTATTCTGAGCAATTGGTGTTTTGGGTACATGAGGGTTTTTGAAGGTTTATTGTTTGCTCGCGTCCGTAGGATTCAGCCCTCGATTCCTACACGTGACCCTCGTGTGGTGCCAAAAGAGCAACCGAATCACCTGGTGGTAGACTTTGGCCGCCGGCTTTTTATATTACCACCCTCTGGACAAAGTCTTGATGCCAAACGATTTGTCGTGTTCCATCATGATGTTCAGGGAAGCCGTCCGGATGAGTTGTAGGATGCAGTTGTGTTGGAAGGGTGGACCGTGATCCGAATCATGGTGTTTCTGCGTTAGAGGCCTTGCTTTGGAGGGTAGCGGGATCCGAAGCACGGTGTTCTCTGCTGGCCGACCGCAAGTTGTAGGGGGCCTAAGTAGTAGTTTAGCCAGCTACGAAAGGCTGCCCCGCCGCTTGTGAAAAATCCTGAAATGATCCATTGGGCCGGCTGGCGACCGGATGTGAGGAACTGATGTATTATTTCAGGGGGGCGTTCGGGCGTCCCCGCGGTCTCCACGCAAGTTCTTCAATGGCGTAGTTATGCCTTGACTTCTGTGGGTTAGCCATTCCGACATCTCGTTTGCTATTACTCGTCCAACCTATTCACAAAAACACATCATGAAAAAAGTCCAAAGAAGATATAAGTTAAAACGGCAGATGCACGTCTTCACACTTAAAGTGGATCTTGCGAATATTCGCGGGATTCACTCCAATCTCCAACCGGTCCATTATCATCTGGAGACCTCTAAGCCCCACTTGTTCTTCTTGTTGGAGACGCAGATAGGATGTCCAGCTGATACGGCGTACTTGGATTACCCAGGCTATATCTTGGAGCATCTATTTATCCCAAATGCCGGCGTTTGTGTATACGCCCGTTATGACATTTGCTGTCTGCGTCTCCGAAATCTTGAGCACCCTAACTTCTCAGTGATTTGGGTGCTGGTGGACACGGGCATAGAGAAAATGTATGCTTGTGTGTACCGCTCACACAGCGGAGATCGGGGGACGACTTTATTGGTAGACTATCTAGGTGAGACGGCAAGTGTGGCCCAACAGCGTTACCCGTTTACTCAATTGGTGTTTTTGGGGGATTTTAACGCCCACCACAAGGAGTGGCTTGTCCCATATCAAAAAACCGACCACGCTGGTAGAGAGACGCGGAAGCTTGCTCTGGCGTTAGATCTCTCTCAGCTTGTGCAGGAGCCGACACGGGTACCTGACCGTGATGGTGACACTGCCAACTGTCTCGACCTGTTGATGACGACTAACCAGACCGATACTCCGTATCAGTATCCCCACCTCTTGGTAGCTCTGATCACTGCCTGGTTAAGTCCGTCTCAGTGTATTCCCCACCTGATCCTAGCCTTAAGGGAAATAGGCGCGTGTGGAGATACAACTCAGCAGATTGGGACGAGATGCGGCAATTCCTTGCATCGTACCCTTGGCGGCAAACATGTTTCATCTCCCAGGGCCCGTCGACTTGCGCGTCTGCTGTTACAGAGGTAATATGTCAGGCAATGGAATATTTCATTCCATTGAGTGACAAGACTCTTTCCGGCAAAGCTCAGCCTTGGTTTGGATCCAGCTGTGGTCATGCTGTGTCTCTAAAGCGTGCGGCATATCTAGACTGGGCTGATGCTCGAAAGCGCAAGTCTTCTGATATTCGGGCTAAGAAGAGAAAATTTAACGTTGCAGCTAAGACCTGCAAGAAGATACTTAGGAAGGCCCATTTTGATCACGTAAGTCGAATTGGGGCCAAACTGGCTTCATACCCCGCGGGTAGCAAAGCTTTTTGGTCCCTGGCCAAGTCGGTCGAAGTAAACTTCTGCCGCCCCTCACTGCCACTATTGCTGAAACCTGATGGATCACTAGCTCACACTGCTGGAGATAAAGCGAATTTATTTGCTTCTCTTTTTGCAGAAGCCTCGCATCTAGATGCTTCTGGCAAGACGCCTTCCTGCCTTACTCATTGCGGGGGTTTTTATGCCCGAAATTCGCATTCGCCAGAAGGAGGTTCTCAGAACGCTTCGAGCTCTAGATGTGAACAAGGCCAGTGGTCCTGATGGTATTCCAGCGATTGTGTTGAAAAACTGTGCGCCCGAATTGTCTTCCATCTTAACGCGTTTGTACCGCCTCTCTCTTCACTCAAGTAAAGTTCTGAGCTGGAAGCTTGCCAATGTACAACCAGTACCAAAGAAGGGTAGTCGTGCTGATCCGGCCAATTATCGTCCCATCTCGATAACCTCCTTACTCTGTAAGTGTATGGAGCGTGTCATAAACATTAGGCTCTTGGCATACCTTGAAGACAATGATCTTCTCAGTGACCGACAATACGGATTTCGCCGAAACCGGTCTACTGGGGATCTTTTCGCGTAAGCCACTCACGTACTGAGCGAAGCCATATAGATGCATGGTGAGGCGCTTGCCGTCTCCCTTGACATATCGAAGGCATTTGATCGGGTCTGGCACGATGGCCTTTTAAACAAGCT
This sequence comes from Alsophila aescularia, assembly GCA_946251855.1. NCBI lineage: Eukaryota > Metazoa > Arthropoda > Insecta > Lepidoptera > Geometridae > Alsophila > Alsophila aescularia. Next base: position 48,980,246 of record OX276381.1, on the reverse strand, counting down.
TCCCTCATATGGTTTACCTGTTGGCTTATGCAATTGGATAGTTGATTTCTTGAGGGAACGATCTATTCGAGTAGTCTTAGAGGGCTGCTCGTCTGATCAAATGGCTATGAATGCCGGTGTACCTCAGGGATCGGTTCTCTCGGCTACACTGTTTTTACTGCACCTTCTGAAGCCCGGTACCTTTGGGTATGCTGATGACAGTACTGTAGTTGAGAGATACACTTCCAATGCTCAAGCCAGCTTGGTATTTTGTCTAAGGTTAGGCGGTACTTCACACCGGGACAGCTTTTGAATCTTTATCAAGCACAGGTCCGATCTTGTATGGAGTACTGCTGCTACCTCTGGGACGGTTCTGCCATGTATCAGCTCGAGTCTTTGGATTCAATTGAGAGTGCTATCAGGCTCATTGGGGATGACACTCTGGTAAAGAGTAAGCTTCAAAGTCTGGCGCATCGACGTGAGGTAGCAAGCCTGGCGGTATTCTACAGATTGCACTATTGAGAGTGTGCACAGGAACTGCACAACCTGATTCCCCTATCACCTTTCCATCACCGTACGACTAGACGATCACCAAAGCGCCACCCTTTCATGGTTGAAATACCTCGCACAAGAACGAAGCGTTACGCTTCTTCATTTATTATAAGAACTGCAAAGGAGTGGAATGCCCTGCCCTCGTCAGTGTTTCCGGTAAATTATAACCCCGGTGTGTTCAAGTCAAGAGTGAATAGGTATCTACTAGGCAAGCGTGCTACACCTTCGACCACATCATCGCTTTCCATCAGGTGAGATCGTGGTCAATCGATTGCCTAGCCCGTAATAAAAAAAAAATATGTTTAGCAGTACTTTTTTTTTGTTTAATTAGATGTCGAAGTAGCCCCGGGTGTGGGGCGGCTACTTTGACATGACGTCTAATTGCGACGAAAGTCAATGTTTTGCAACCGCGGGGTTTCTTCGACACCTGAAAAATAAGGTTCTTAACACTATTTACTTCAAGAGACCATAAAAAGTGTGTGAACAAAAAAATTAAGGAAATTAACGGATTTATTAAAATCTCTAAATTAAATCTAATAATTGTTTGTTTTGCTTAGAACTACAAAAATAAGCATACATAATTTACAAAAACAATATTACGCACATTGTTATGATTTAGCTTGATCAATATATTATTATTTTAGGAACTTCTATCACACAAAATCAACGAAATAAAAATAAAAATAGAATGTCACTCGGAGTCCTCACAGCGCTCTCACTCATAGACAGGCTTTTGCTGCAGCTTTCTGAGACTATTGTCCTGACTTAACTTCTGTAACAGCCTTGTCGAGATCATCTTGACTATATTTTTTTATAATTTCTAACCATATTTGCTCTCTTCTTCAATCTACTATTCATTAATTTATAATCTAGAACAAAGAAAACACCTAATGTTTACCTAATGAAAACAAAACAAGTCGTTTAACCTTCAAATTACCCATATGTCAAAGTAACCTCAAAAGGTGTCAAAGTAGCCCCCTATGTCAAAGAAGCCCTGGTTTACGGTATCTCAATAAATTGATAGAGGAAACAAACAAAAAACATTTATCGCATAAGATATAGCTTTGTGTGTGATTTGATTGGTTAGGGAGGCAAGAATAACTGACCACGTCTGATGAAAATCCTTTGTAATAAATATAAAGAAACACACCGTTTTTAGTCGTAACAATATGTGTTGTTATTTTTCAGGATCTGAAGCCGAGCCGGCGTCAGCCGTGTCAGCGCTATGGTGGGGCGCTGGCGCCGCTATTGTAGTCGCCGTAGCCTTAGGGGGCGCCATACTCCACATGGCGCTACGCCACCGCCGCCTGACGCGCTCCTTCCTCAGGTTCACTGCTCACACGCCGCGGTACGACAACCGACGCGGGCAAGCCACTATTGGTGAGCACGGTAAGTTATTGTGAACCTTGTGTCATAGGAAATAGAGTCTACAGTTCGCGCAGGAGCGCTTGAAGGCGTTACCAAAAAATATATTAAGTCATTTACGTTCATATAGAGCGATGGCAGTCTAGCGGGTTACTAGTGCGACTTAGAATCCAACGATACCGGGTTCGGTTCTAGACTCCGCACCAATGACTATTCTAAGTTATGTGCGGTTTTCCATCGCTGCGTGCTGCGGGCACGTTAAGCTGTCGGTTCCGGCTGTTATTTATTAATAGCAGTCGTTAAGCCATCTCAGAGGCCTTCGGGCCGCCTGACAAACTCAGAGGCCAGCACTACATCATACGACAAACAACAACAACATTTACGTTTATCTTTGTTTCACTCTCAGACTGCAATTTCTTGAGAGACCTGGTGATATGCTCTCAATCACATAAGAATGAACTACAAAGGACTAGATATTAGAATCAGCAAATAGTGGCAATGGATAGACCACGTACCTCGGATAGACCACGTACCTCGTAGAACCGATGGATAAACTGTAAATCTTGACAATTAAAAATGTTTGTTGAGAGAAAAGTGTTTGTTTCTAATATCATGTCGTCTCATCATCAGCCTATATCTGTCCACTGCTGGACTTAGGCCTCTCCTAATGCACGCCACTGAGTTCGGTGCTCTCCTCATCCATTTTCATCCAGCCGCTTTTGGCAGGTCGTCACTCCTCCTAGCCACATGGCGTCCTACTCTACAGTGCGGCCGATAAGTCGTGGCCACTCTGTACTTCTTGCAAATGGCTGCGCAATGAACATTTTTGGGAACCGAATGGCGGAATGAGGTGCATCTCTAGCCTAGACCACAGCCTCGTGAAACACGAATTTCCAATTTTTCGTAATCTTTGTCCAATTTTGGCAAAAGCTTCATTCAAATGCTACCAATCTATTCTAGCTCTGGCTGTTCCAGACCATGGTTCTCCACATAGGGAAATAAAAAAAAAAACATAATGAAGGTAGAATATTTATAGTAACACACGGTTGTTGTTCCAGACGACGACGACGTGCCGCCCATCCACGGGTTCTCCGACGATGAGCCGCTGGTGATAGCGTGACCTGCCACAATGTGATTAACGTGATCTTGTCAAACAACATAGTATTCTATATTTTAATCTTATGTATTTGTATCTACCAAATTTTGCGTTGTTGTTGTTGTCGAGCCTTGTGTGGCGCTTCGCCCCGCACCGTGTTTTTTTTATTATAAAAAAGATGTGATATGAATACAAATAAAAAATTAAAAAATGTATAATAATAAATAAAGTGAAATACATACAAATAAAATGTAGATGCGCTTCGTTCCGCATCAAGTTATTTTTTATTTTATACATAAATAGTCTAAGAAATACTGCAGAACAAGGCGCACGGCCGTCCATGCGTAAAAGTATACTAATTTTATCTTTGTTTTGGCATGCGACATTTCAATATTTGAACCATATTGCCAAAAAAAACAATTGGTGCAATAATACTGTTACATAACTTTCAATCCCTATCCTATCAGCCCTTGTGGGGTTAAATAAATATGTCCGTTTTATAAGAGATGCCGCTTTTCGCTTCGTATATCATAGAATTAAAAAAATACTCTAGGATTCCAGTTGCTTACCGCGGCACGCACGCGCAGTATGCGCATGCAATGTTAGATATAGCGCCACCCGATGATCGACTAGACAAATCTAATGATCAAACCAGGTCGATGGTACCATATAATTGTATTGTCATCGACCATTCACTGGTACAGGACGACCTAATAATAAGGCCCACTTGCACGAAAACTAAACAAAGTATCTAGTTTAAGAAAATATTGTTATCTCTTTTGCGCTACTGTCTGCGTATGTCTCTCTATCCTACTTGTGTTACATTTTTAGCCCAGACTAGTCACTAGCCCGGGGCTAAGACAGCATATGGGCCTAAGCGTGTTAACAATGTGTTCCTTTCATTTTAAGTTTCCAATTTGGCAGAAGTATCCGAACGAAAAAACTATGTACGTGATGTTTGCCATTCTTTTCATTTTAAAATAATTTGACTGATGTATTTGAACAAATATATAACCTTATATAAATAAATAGCTTCATGAAAATATTAATCTTGGTCGAAAGATTCTTTAGAGAGCTTTTGTTTGAATTATATTATCGTGTTTTACAAAAGCCTAAATTAAAAGTACGGTACGGACGTTATAACTAGGCTGCTCTGAAGTTAGCCGTTTGCCTGCGCGGAATCGTTTTTAGGAACAATTGTCTATTGTATCACGTTAGCCTGCGTACAAAACGTCAAGTAGACTGATTCAGGCAATTGTGACCTTTACAGTATCGTCGGCCGATCTAGGCTAACGTGAAGATGCGCAATAGCACCCAAAACTATTGTTAATGTAAGATACCCTACATTGTAGTGTTAACGTTTCTATTATTTTTGGTTGCTTCAACCACACTATGAAATTGTCATACATTTTTTGAGTAAACTGTGTTTTTTTTTCAAATGTCGACAAAGTACAGACTTTTAGTTCGGAAAGCTGTTCAAAATACTACAGGTGCTTTTAGTGTATGATACGAAGTGAAAAACAGTTTTTATTTATAAAGCGGAACACGTTTCTATCGCAACTGGCGGCAGGAAGTTTTATAAAGCCGCCACTCACAGTATATTGGAAAGAGAGTAAAAATATATTTTTAGTAAGCATAAAAAAGACAAAATATCTTATGAAAAATTGTAGTCATTTATTATTACTGTGAGGCAACCACAAACACGAATTTAGTGGAAAAAAAAACAGTTGAATTATTTTTTTTACTTTTTTTATTGCCCTCATTGAGTATTATTTTGTGGAAGATGGCATAGGGTGGGAATTATACGTGGGTGTTAAATGGAATGTGTGTAGTAACGAAAAAATATCAACATTGAAAAAAAAAACATTACTTGTTTCTTTTCGTTTCTATTTTATAAATTGTTCACATAATAATCTCTATATTATAGTAGTATTTATATGTGAATTTTGGATTTCAAACTTAGTTGTTCAGATAATATGATTACACATATTTTCCTTTAACATTGTCGTACATTTCCGCCCAATAATTTAGATATAAAGTAAATTGCGTGCATTTCACTATTTATTTAAAATAAATTGTTTATAGTTGATCTGCAGTTGAACGGGCTGTAATATCTAAGACTTGTTAAATTGTATTGTTACGTAAGCATATTGTGTTTCAGACTTCTCGATATTAATCGGAACCACGTGCATCGATATCGATAACTGAAAGACTTTTTTGCTAAGATAGTATCTATTAATACGTGGATCGATTTCAATATCGAGATAAACATTGGAACCTTCACTCAGTCATCGAATAATATCGATCGTCAATTAATATCGAGAAGACTGAAAAAACCGTATAAGTTTATCGCTCATTTGGAATTTATGTAGATAGATATAACACTTTATTATCTAACCGCATCTATCTCATTTATATGATCGAGTTCGACACCAAAGATCGTTATAAGTACAATTTAAATAATTTATTATGAAATCTGTGTTGAACTTAGTAATTTCATTGTAAGATCTCGACATTCCCAATGTAAAGTGTGTAGATGTTCGTTGTTTAGTTCCTAGCTAGTACACTGGCAAGATATTTGGCACATCAATGATAAAAAAAACAATTGAAAATCCGCCTTCTACACTTTGACACAGACAACGTTTAAAGCCAGTTAACCTTGATACTCTCTCTACGCAGTTAACCAATATTCCAGGCTACCAGGTGGCATCGCATAGTTCAAACATTTGTCCCGAACTTCACCGATGTGCCAGCTTTCGTGCCTAGTACTGTATGTAAATTATAACACGTCGCTCTCGCGGTGGTAGTTGAATCGTCAGTTTTCAAATTATACGGTTGTAGAGTTGTGGCTCATAAAATGTAAACTGAAGATAAAATAATAAAATGTTTAAAATGAATATTGTTGTTATAAATATACTTCCCTGCCTTTGTCACAGTTATCCGAGTATAGGATTAGGAGTACAACGAGTAGTGCTTGCTTACTCTGTGGTACAGGCCCATCTGCTATATTAAGCCTGTCCTACATGATCACAGCATTGAGATATCATATGCTTTGTCAGTTATCCGTGTATAGGATTAGGATCGCTAAAATCGCTTCCAAATCCTTACCGAATGCAATACAGTGGACGAGCTAAACAACGGGCTGGTGGAAATTGATCACGCGGTCGAGCCGGAGTTCTTTAAGACCACCGCAAAAATAGAACACAAACTCTCTGTACATACACTCAAACTTATGGCAGAATGAGGCGAGATGATGTACTTAAAGTCCTTCAGAGGCTGTTTAACTGGGTCATCCTCGAGGGTACTACAGGGTACGCCAGGGGCGTGGCGCAGGAGCGTAGTGGTGTTGTTCTTTAAGGAAGGTGATAACACCCTCTTGAAGAATTATAGGCCCATTTCGCTGCTGAGCCATGTCTATAAGCCATGTCTAGAAACCGTCTCGCTCGTAGGTTTGAAGACTTTCAGCCTCCCGAACAAGTCGGAAAGGCACCGTAGACCACTTCCATACGCTTCAGCAGATTATACAGAAGACCGAAGAATATAATCGGTCACTATATCTAGCGTGTGTGGATTACGGGAAACCCTTTGATTCAGTCGAGACGCAGTGCTACAGTCATTACAGTTGTGCCAGATTGACTACCGGTACATCGAAGTGTTGAATTGTTTGTACAGCAAGGCCACCATAAATAAAAAGATTACAATTATAGCTCGGTTTGGCACGGACTTCAAGACTCTTATGTTATGTTGTGTTTTTTGATTTCGAAAAGTGTTATTTTTCTTCTTTTTTTTAATTCATGTTGATTTTGGTTACAAAAAACAGAACACCTAATAATACCTCGGAAGACAGTAACTATAATCTTTGATATGTTGCTATCTGTCTTTAAAACACGGAAGTTTTTCATTCGCTCAACTCGCTTCATGAGTCCGATCGTAAATGCGATACTTTAACTCAGCGAGTCTCAAATACTTAACTTAACGTGCACAAGTTAAGTTAAATTTTGGATAGCCCTGTTACACCTGTTTACATATTGTTATAATGTGGTGTGGCTTTAAGTAGTGGTGGGTGTGGGTGTGGGTCATTCATCACATGTGGAATTGTGGGTCGTAGAAGTTTTTATCGCCGACTCAACAAGAGTAATATAATTTTAAGATTAAAATGTTGCTACTCACGATCAGCGCTGCCAATTTGTGGATTTAGTGGGGAATTTCTTAAACTGCGGGGAATCGCAAGTTGATGCGATGGGATGGGCATTATGCGGGTATTTTGACATATCACCGTTAAGTTATTTATTTATTTAAATCGATAGTTTCATGCATTAGTAATTAGTGATTAGAATTCATTAAAGTAGATAGAAGAAGTAGTAGTAGTCCTTAGAAGTAGTAGTATATGTTGAGTATACGGTTGATAAAATATGTAGGCAGTCCGGCGCAACCACGAAGAAATTGTCTCAAATGTATAGGACTTTGGCATATCAGTGATGTTCATTTGTTTTTAAGATCCCAATGAAAGAACCAAAATGAATGAACTTTAAAGTCCAATCATGATAATATTGAAGGTTGTAGTGAATTGAAAAGCCCTGTTCATAGAATCAAGGGTTCCACATGACATGACATGACAATTGACAAGAGCATAAAATATAAACCATAGAGCTACACACAAGGAGGTACACTATACATTACAAAACCTACATCATTCTTCCCTCCTTATGTTTCGTAGTCATCACGGAGATAATATGCTGGTAAACGTCTGCTTCTTTCTGAACGCCCCGAGGAGGATCTGGTGGAGGCACCAGCGTCCAATCCTGCGAATCATGAAATCCATCGACATCAGAATCCGAGGTCTCTTCAACTTCTGCACCTTGGCGCTAAGTATCTATTAGAGATTATGATTTCTCGTCCATTTGTGAACTGTAGTCTATTGCTCATTGGAGAGGGTTCAACCATTTCCACAACAAGCGGATTTTATTTGTTACGCACATGTTTCTTTAACAGAACTTTACCATCCTTGAACCAAGATGGCAGAGACTGTCCAGAGGAAGATCGTCTGGGGTGGAGAAACTTTCGTTCGTGTGGAGTGATGTTGGTTGCAGTACAAAGCAGTGATCGAATGCTGTGTAGGGCTTGTGTTAGTACATTTTCCCACATCTCTATAGGCATGTTCTTCGTTTTTAACGCAAGACGTATTGTTTGCCATAATATCCCATTCAAACGCTCAACTTGGCCGTTATAGAGTGCAGAACGACTGCTCGCGATCCCTTTTGAAATAAAAAAACTAATGAAGCTCCCTGGACATATATCCTGCTCCCTGATCCGTGTGTATCATACAAGGCATACCAATGTTTGAGTATATATATCCGTTAAACTTTTGATCACACTATCGGAGCTTGTATCTTTTTTTAATTTCCTTTTTTTAACGCTTTCGATATTAGCACATGCTTGTTTTTCAATAGACGGGTATTTTCTTTCACTTTCATTAAGTGTTCGTGAGAAAAAGGTTTTCCGCTTTGAGTCAATGATGCTGCTATTTTGTATGTAGATGCTGTATACATAGAGACCAACATAGGATAGTTTTTATACAGGAAAAATGACCGTGCAGGTAATGCCGCGCGGCGCAGCTAGCCTTTTATAAACTGAGGTGTAGATGCGTTGCCCGCGCTCTAAAATGGTAACGAATAAGTGCGGTAATAATTGTATGACTATCGCTTACCCCCCATTACTATAAAAATGAAACGAGTCGTTTTTCCTACGTCTCGTTACTTTTTGACGTTTTTTTGTATGGCGTTTATGTCAAAAGCTGACGGGCAGTAAGTGAAAACGGTTCGTTTTAAGATATAAGAACCGGCCATTATAGTAAGTTGTATCACATCACCATATCATTGTGTGTGTGTGTCTGTCTGTGGCATGGTAGCTCCCAAACGAATGGACCGATTTTAATGCGGTTTTTTCGGTTTGAAAGCTGATGTGATCGAGAAGCTTCATAACTATAATAGAGTCGGGGGTTATATATTTTTTTATTTGTGCTTGTAACCCCAGAACTCATATTAAACTTCATCCAAATCCGTACAACCGTTTATGCGTAAAGAAGAATCAAACATATTCATACAAACTTTCGCCTATATAATACCTACTAGTGAGATTAATTTTGCCGTCGGTCAGCTCGTAGTCAATAATTTTGTAAGCAGTCGGGTTTTTGTATATTTTATAATAATTTTACTTGTTTTGCATGTGTTGTTTAGTTATGCATGCGAGTTAGTGGCGCCAAAACATTGATACCTGCATTTTTTTTTGAAGGGGCAGGCTATTTTTACGTTGAAGATCTACAACCGGTTGAACAGAACAGTAAGTACAATGCGATACAAACTTGTGGAAAATCTCCATCGGTAGTGCGGAATACCTGATGGTGCGTAATATTGTTGGTATTGGTTGCGCAAGATGCAGTTCAGTGCGCCAATGTTTTACTATAAAAGAGGTTTGCGAGAAAACAACATGGTTGAGAATAAATATGTATCTATTTGACCGATCACTGAAACGTGAAATATTTAATTAGGAGATAATAAATTATCTGTTTCTTGATGACCACACTAGACATTAATAATCATTAGAGATGGTAACCTATAGTGCAACTTAGAATCCAACGATACCGGGTTCAATCCTTAGCTCCGCACCAATGACTTTTCTAAGTTATGTGCGGTTTTCCATCGCTCCGTGCTTCGGAGGGCACGTAATCTGTCAGTCCCGACTGTTATTGATTAATAGCAGTTGTTAAGCCATGTCAGAGGCCCTCGGGCGGCTTCACAAACTCTGACATCAGAGGCCAACACTACCTCATACGACAAATAAACAATTAGCGATAATAGCCTAGCGGCTTACTAGTGTGACTGAGAATCCAATAATACCGGCTTCGGTCATGGGCTCCACACCAATGGCTTTTGTAAGTAACGTGCGGTTTTCCATAGCTCCTTACTTCGAAGGGCAAGATAAGCTGTGGGTCCCGGCTGTAATTTATTAAAAGCAGTCGTTAAGCCATGTCAGATGCCCTCGGGCAGCCTGACAAAGTCTGACACTAAAGGCCAGCACTACACCATACGATAAGCAAGCAAGCTAGTATTATATTATAACATAAATAAGTTTTTTTATGACGGGACTAGGCAATCGTTTGACCTCGATCTCATGTGATGGAAAAAGACGGTTTGGTCTTCACATAACTCTAGAGTGAAAACAGAATCAGAATTAAAAGATTGGAATATGACGTCAGGGTGACGAGTAGCAGACACAATCTGCTGTTTGTTGATTGTCACGCCACGCCTATCAGTTAAGCAGTGCCACCCATAACTTTGGATAGCAAAATCTTGCGAGGCACTGCATTTCGCTCGTCACTCTGTGGCTTCGTCCTATTGAATGCGATTACGCGATTAAATACGCGATCCGACCATCGCACGTTCGCACGATGACATAAATGGTGTCCTAATTGATAGCCGCGACGTGTGATTGCGCGAGCCCATGTTCGCGCGATCTGGGTGCCATGCCGTGCACTCGTCGCATTGCATCGGCTTCAGAGATGCGCAGTTTCTTCTTACAGGAAATATTTCGCTAACCTGTTTTGCGGATCTCAAATAGCAATGAAAAGCAACGACGCGGGACTATTCCGACATCAGTATGTTGAATGTGTTACATCACTACCCAATGTCAGAGGGGTCCTACGAATTCAGGTATATACAGTGAGCCCATAGACCTTGTGCAGGCAACTACATTTTTGGGTATTAGGTTAGTCACACACTCACATATCGTTGATAGCTGGTAGATTGAGCTCTGCAGTCTTTGCAGTACGTAAAATTAGACAGTTTACTTACCGAGATAGCATCTGCATGATTAGTATATTATAATTACTTTCACAGTATTATGTCTTAAGGTATTTTGGTGTGGGGTAAAGCCGCAGAAATTCAATCTATATTTGTGCAAAAGAAGAGGGCAATTCGTTCCATATATAACATGAAATTTCGCAATTCCTTGAGGGAACGGTTTAAAGAGATTCTTACAGTGGCTTTTCAAATATATGAAAATATTATGTACGTTCGGAAGAATATCACGTCGCCTGAGACATTATTCCCGTAATATCATTGAAAACTTTTCTCTTCAAATCAAATGGGATGGAATGTTTGCGCACTACTGCTTGACAGATGAATAGCTGGCAAAGGTACTTCCCCAGGCGGATTTTTGCACAACAGGCCTACTACATAAGTGTACGGAGTTCTTCTTAGTGTCCCTCAGATTTTTAGTCGGCCGACAATTTAATCGTTAGCTTAATAATTATGCTACTTGACTATAGTGAAATCTGGGATTGTCAATCTCTAATTGTAGTCATCCTGAAAGATCATTCAAAAAAAGTTATATTTTTTATTGTACTTTGGGTATAAGCAGGGCGGTTGCACTCCGCAACAAGTACAAATAAATTAAAGGACCCAATATTCGGGTCCGTTCAGTTGAGTGTTAAGCGTGCGCTCGATGAATCACGCGCCTTGTACATATCGATAGAGCACCTACTTACGTAAAGTTATTGACAAAATTTATTCGTGTTTTTAATTATAAGTACCAAGAAGAAAGCTAGAAAGTACTGCATAGCATTCGGCTGTTTGAATAGTGATAGAAATGACGAATTGTCATTCTTTACGTTTCCAAAGGATATTGAAAGGTAATAAATTGTAATACCTATAATAGGTCCTAGTTATGTAGTTAGATATTGATATTTTTTTTATTACGTAGGTTCCTATAGTGTTATGTTATTTAATTTGTGTTCCATACTGAAGCTACGCATATTTAAGGTTTTTCCGCGCAGAAATAAAGTCGTTTATTAAATCGATCAACGTAATTTTATAATTGATTATAGTAGGTATTGTTGATCGGAAAATGAATTACTGTGCTGACTTAGTAAGTAGCCTACAACTAATTAGGAATTTATATAATATATGTCTCGTATAATACCTACCTACTTTTAATACCTTTTATTACGTAGGTAGCAATTTATTTTTCACTCATTAAAAAGCATGGAATTCAGACAGGCACCTTTATTCATCAAAGTGCAATACCTATAGGATATAATCATAATCAACCAACGACACGTAGGTAGGTATCTCACTAAAGTTATCGGCGGTCTGAAAACGGGATAGGTAGGTAGTAAAAATGAGGTAGTAGGTCTATTCTGATAAGAATGTCATTGTATGTAATTGTATTGTATGTATAGAACTATTTTAATTTATAACAATAAGTAATAGCATAATACATTATTACTTATTTATTCTGTTACAATATCTAAGTCATAACATATCACAGAATAATTAGTAGTACAAGTACCTAGTCATATCTTAATACAACCCTACCGAGCGAAAAAGGGACAGAGCGATTCTGAAACTGTTAGAGCAATGGAAGTTCTCGGGCGTTGTGATACGGTGCATTCTAGCCTGCACGCGGTGGGCGAGCGCCTTCTAGGTAAATATAATTGAAAGCTCGCAGCGCCGTGCAATTTAAATTGCACTTTATAGCGTTGTAGCGAGAGTCGCTATTTATTTAAATGACTTTACTCAGTTAGCCTTCTGTACTTCTACTATTATTTATTCTGTGGTATAAGTGAAAAACGTAAAAGTTAAATGTCTTTTATATTGATCACATGGTCGCGCGATTACGTACGCTCTATGTCAACCTCGGCCAAACTGTGCAATTGGGTAGGAAAAACTTTCAGAAGGAAGCCGACAGGAGAATTCAGCTAGGATGGGCGACATTTGGAAGACTTGACACCTCGTCAAGTCTTCTCGTCGTCCATACTACAGTGCCTCAAGACGAAAGTCTTTAATGCGTGCGTCCTACCAGTTATGACCTACGGAGCCAAAACGTGGACACTCACGGTGAGACTGGTCCATAAGTTCAAGGTCGCTCAGCGAGCTATGGAGAGAGCCATGCTCGGAGTATCTCTGAAGGACAAAATCCGCAATAAGGTAACCAACATAGCTCAGAGAATTACCAAGCTGAAGTGGCAATGGGCTGGTCACCTCTCTCGAAGAACTGAATACCGTTGAGCTAAACGAGTTCTAGAGTGGAGACTGCGTGTAGGCAAACATAGAGTTGGGCGCCCGCCAGTCAGGTGGAGTGTCGACTTGCTAAAAACAGCTGGCAGGAACTGGATGAGAAGAGCCGAAGATCGAGCTCAGTGGCGTTCACTAGGAGAGGCCTACTTCCAGCAGTGGACGAGTATAGGCTGACGATGACGCCATTTTTCATAATTTCCTGAAAACCTTAACCATACATACCTTAGCCATTACATAGCAACCCCTAGGGCTGCTTTCAGAGCAATGCGTAGGGTTCTGTAGTAGTCCGTACGTGCTGTCCGCCTGCGTAATGTTTGCACCCGTAGTCCGCAGCAGCGCTTTACGGGGAGCGTGTCTCGTACGGAGCAAACCCAGTAAAACGACGCTCTAAAAACACCACTCGTGTGTTTCCGCTCTAGAGCTCCGCGCAGATGGTCCGCAGACAAATAAGCATTGCTTTGAAACCAGCCATTGTTTACTTGCATGCTACCTCATAAGCACCACGTGAACAGCGCCATGACAGAAAGCTATCTGGTGGAGTAAGATGATTTTCCAAAATTAGACAAATAGCCTATTGCCAAAAGATAAGTGCGCAATAAGGTAAGTAACATAGCTCAGAGCACCGTTTTAAATCAGCCGGATCAGAAACGCGCCCGCCCGCCCTGACTGAACGGCTCATAATTTTGCCTGTAGACTACAGGGCTTTTTGTTGTATTTGTATTGTTTAGTTAATTAATAGCAATGGGATAATCTTAAGGGTTTAAAGAAAACCAAAACAGCAATACTCAGCATTTGTACCTAATCTATCTATATATGTACTGTGTCTATATTTCCGTACTTACCTACGACTTGGTTCATAACTACAACAAGAATTTCCAAGTCAGAGCTTTTACGAGTCTACATTAAGGTAGGTTGTATGAGCAATACCAGATGCCAGAGTAGAGTATACATGTTAGTTGAACTTGTTTAGCGAACCTAAGCTTCCAGCTAGGTACTCCCCGGAGATAATATATACCTACCTAGTGTTTATGTGGCTTCGTAATGGAATCTGTTGGGCATACAGACTTGTTCCTGTTTTACGGAATAAGCATAGGTGCGTGTTCAAGATCAAATGGTGACAAACAGTGATTAAAATTATATCGAATTAGTACTATTATTTACTCTGTGTCAGATGTAACGATATAATTATATTTTAAAAAGTATACCTTTTAACAAGATATAAGCTCAACAAATAAAACCAAACTACAGTCGGGTAAAAAATGCCTATGACACTTGCGATGAAGGCGAATCGATTGATACCTCGCTTGTCAAATGTGGAACAACTTTTTAGTTTCAACACATAACCCTTCATTCACCTTGCCGTAGTCGGGTAAAAAAAATACTATGACACTATACATAGACGAATCGATTGACACCTCGCTTGTCAAAATTGGACCAATAGGGGCGACGCTATGGTGGAACATCCACATAACCACATAAATATATACATGTTAAATTCATTACTTTCCTTTGCTTCACTGTAGTCGGGTAAAAAACTACTTATTATTAATATTAAACTTAGTTATTCTCATAAAATATTATAAAAAACTACGTGGTAATAAATAGATTACAATTTATTAAGTTACAAGATTACAATTTAGTAACTTTTTGTAAAATAATTTTCTAAAGGATTTTTTTTATCACGGACGGGTTTCGAACCCTTTTACCTTTATTTTTGCTTAAGAAAATTATTACATATGTTCTTGCTAAGCAGGTGCTAAATCTAAAATCATGAAAACCTCTTTTTATGTTGTAAATGATAATTTAGAAATTGTAAAAGCTTATCTAACCGAAACATGTCAACACAACTGAGCGTTACCATTTTCTCAGCGTATAACCACAAGCACCAAGAAATAACGCACTGTCCACATTATGAGGGTATTATTGCGGGCCATAAAAGGGTCTAAGGGTGTATCCTAACTCGTCCCCAGAGGGCATTATTTATACTGGTGGACCATATTCGTCTGAATGTCCCGTGACGCTGAGAAATATAGAGTCAGGAGCCGCCCTTGTCCCGAAACCGGAAGAATGATGACTGACCCATATTGTGCTAGTGACACGTAAACTTTATAATGGTCTGAACTTTAAACATTATAAATGTCATTGTTTATTGTTTAGTCCATCAACTAGGTCTACTTCATTTGTAATACGCCTAGCAGGACCAGCAAGCTACTGTTAGCCTAGTATTTGTAATACGCCTAGCAGGACCAGCAAGCTACTGTTAGCCTAGTATTTGTAATACGCCTAGCAGGACCAGCAAGCTACTGTTAGCCTAGTATTTGTAATACGCCTAGCAGGACCAGCAAGCTACTGTTAGCCTAGTATTTGTAATACGCCTAGCAGGACCAGCAAGCTACTGTTAGCCTAGTATTTGTAATACGCCTAGCAGGACCAGCAAGCTACTGTTAGCCTAGTATTTGTAATACGCCTAGCAGGACCAGCAAGCTACTGTTAGCCTAGTATTTGTAATACGCCTAGCAGGACCAGCAAGCTACTGTTAGCCTAGTATTTGTAATACGCCTAGCAGGACCAGCAAGCTACTGTTAGCCTAGTATTTGTAATACGCCTAGCAGGACCAGCAAGCTACTGTTAGCCTAGTATTTGTAATACGCCTAGCAGGACCAGCAAGCTACTGTTAGCCTAGTATTTGTAATACGCCTAGCAGGACCAGCAAGCTACTGTTAGCCTAGTATTTGTAATACGCCTAGCAGGACCAGCAAGCTACTGTTAGCCTAGTATTTGTAATACGCCTAGCAGGACCAGCAAGCTACTGTTAGCCTAGTATTTGTAATACGCCTAGCAGGACCAGCAAGCTACTGTTAGCCTAGTATTTGTAATACGCCTAGCAGGACCAGCAAGCTACTGTTAGCCTAGTATTTGTAATACGCCTAGCAGGACCAGCAAGCTACTGTTAGCCTAGTATTTGTAATACGCCTAGCAGGACCAGCAAGCTACTGTTAGCCTAGTATTTGTAATACGCCTAGCAGGACCAGCAAGCTACTGTTAGCCTAGTATTTGTAATACGCCTAGCAGGACCAGCAAGCTACTGTTAGCCTAGTATTTGTAATACGCCTAGCAGGACCAGCAAGCTACTGTTAGCCTAGTATTTGTAATACGCCTAGCAGGACCAGCAAGCTACTGTTAGCCTAGTATTTGTAATACGCCTAGCAGGACCAGCAAGCTACTGTTAGCCTAGTATTTGTAATACGCCTAGCAGGACCAGCAAGCTACTGTTAGCCTAGTATTTGTAATACGCCTAGCAGGACCAGCAAGCTACTGTTAGCCTAGTATTTGTAATACGCCTAGCAGGACCAGCAAGCTACTGTTAGCCTAGTATTTGTAATACGCCTAGCAGGACCAGCAAGCTACTGTTAGCCTAGTATTTGTAATACGCCTAGCAGGACCAGCAAGCTACTGTTAGCCTAGTATTTGTAATACGCCTAGCAGGACCAGCAAGCTACTGTTAGCCTAGTATTTGTAATACGCCTAGCAGGACCAGCAAGCTACTGTTAGCCTAGTATTTGTAATACGCCTAGCAGGACCAGCAAGCTACTGTTAGCCTAGTATTTGTAATACGCCTAGCAGGACCAGCAAGCTACTGTTAGCCTAGTATTTGTAATACGCCTAGCAGGACCAGCAAGCTACTGTTAGCCTAGTATTTGTAATACGCCTAGCAGGACCAGCAAGCTACTGTTAGCCTAGTATTTGTAATACGCCTAGCAGGACCAGCAATCTACTGTTAACCTAGTATTTGTAATACGCCTAGCAGGACCAGCAAGCTACTGTTAGCCTAGTATTTGAAATACGCCTAGCAGGACCAGCAAGCTACTGTTAGCCTAGTATTTGCCTACTGCTCATTTTTCACTAACTTTTGTAGGGGATTTTCTATTAAAAAAAATAGAAACTTTTATTTAACTTCACTCGTATGTATCTATTTATCTATGTATCTATGTATGTCTGTCCGGGAATCTTGCAATTCAAATTTCGAGCACATCCCGATTAGCTATCCAGCTGACTTTCAGGGTAGCTCACAAAACGATGACAGAGCAATAAAAATAAATAAACAATAAAAAAACGTAAAAAGTGAAAATGCAATAAAAAATGAAGAAAAAACAACGTAAAAAGTGATAATAAAAATTAATAAAAAAATGTTACATTCATTAAAAAAATGGATCGCAAAAGCTTTTTTTGCATTTTTTTTAAATTATTTGCTTATATAAACTCACTCCACGTTGTCATATCAATGTCCATCATTTATAACCTACCTACCCTAACTCTAACCACAGTTCATATAATATAGTCATATGTACTGTGCTCAAACCAAAGCACATTATAGCTCTAACTAAACCTGCCCTTCACTTGTTTCTAAAAAGTGATTGCAAAGAAACTAATCATTATGTAAATTTCAAAACACTTTTATGCAGTAGCCATGTCATGATCAAACTTAGAACGAGCTATCACAATTAAATGCGTATAAAAGTTGAAGCAGGAGCGCTTGAAGGCGTTACCAAAAAATATATTAAGTCATTTACGTGCATATAGAGCGATGGCAGTCTAGCGGGTTACTAGTGCGACTTAGAATCCAACGATACCGGGTTCGGTTCTAGACTCCGCACCAATGACTTTTCTAAGTTATGTGCGGTTTTCCATCGCTGCGTGCTGCGGGCACGTTAAGCTGTCGGTTCCGGCTGTTATTTATTAATAGCAGTCGTTAAGCCATCTCAGAGGCCTTCGGGCCGCCTGACAAGCTCTGACACCAGAGGCCAGCACTACATCATACGACAAACAACAACAACATTTACGTTTATCTTTGTTTTCTTTGGGTTCACTCTCAGACTGCAATTTCTTGAGAGACCTGGTGATATGCTCTCAATCACATAAGAATGAACTACAAAGGACTAGATATCAGAATCAGCAAATAGTGGCAATGAATAGACCACGTACCTCGGATAGACCACGTACCTCGTAGAACCGATGGATAAACTGTAAATCTTGTCAATTAAAAATGTTTGTTGAGAGAAAAGTGTTTGTTTCTAATATCATGTCGTCTCATCATCAGCCTATATCTGTCCACTGCTGGACTTAGGCCTCTCCTAATGCACGCCACTGAGTTCGGTGCTCTCCTCATCCATTTTCATCCAGCCGCTTTTGGCAGGTCGTCACTCCTCCTAGCCACATGGCGTCCTACTCTACAGTGCGGCCGATAAGTCGTGGCCACTCTGTACTTCTTGCAAATGGCTGCGCAATGAACATTTTTGGGAACCGAATGGCGGAATGAGGTGCATCTCTAGCCTAGACCACAGCCTCGTGAAACACGAATTTCCAATTTTTCGTAATCTTTGTCCAATTTTGGCAAAAGCTTCATTCAAATGCTACCAATCTATTCTAGCTCTGGCTGTTCCAGACCATGGTTCTCCACATAGGGAAATAAAAAAAAAAACATAATGAAGGTAGAATATTTATAGTAACACACGGTTGTTGTTCCAGACGACGACGACGTGCCGCCCATCCACGGGTTCTCCGACGATGAGCCGCTGGTGATAGCGTGACCTGCCACAATGTGATTAACGTGATCTTGTCAAACAACATAGTATTCTATATTTTAATCTTATGTATTTGTATCTACCAAATTTTGCGTTGTTGTTGTTGTCGAGCCTTGTGTGGCGCTTCGCCCCGCACCGTGTTTTTTTTATTATAAAAAAGATGTGATATGAATACAAATAAAAAATTAAAAAATGTATAATAATAAATAAAGTGAAATACATACAAATAAAATGTAGATGCGCTTCGTTCCGCATCAAGTTATTTTTTATTTTATACATAAATAGTCTAAGAAATACTGCAGAACAAGGCGCACGGCCGTCCATGCGTAAAAGTATACTAATTTTATCTTTGTTTTGGCATGCGACATTTCAATATTTGAACCCTATTGCCAAAAAAAACAATTGGTGCAATAATACTGTTACATAACTTTCAATCCCTATCCCATCAGCCCTTGTGGGGTTAAATAAATATGTCCGTTTTATAAGAGATGCCGCTTTTCGCTTCGTATATCATAGAATTAAAAAAATACTCTAGGATTCCAGTTGCTTACCGCGGCACGCACGCGCAGTATGCGCATGCAATGTTAGATATAGCGCCACCCGATGATCGACTAGACAAATCTAATGATCAAACCAGGTCGATGGTACCATATAATTGTATTGTCATCGACCATTCACTGGTACAGGACGACCTAATAATAAGGCCCACTTGCACGAAAACTAAACAAAGTATCTAGTTTAAGAAAATATTGTTATCTCTTTTGCGCTACTGTCTGCGTATGTCTCTCTATCCTACTTGTGTTACATTTTTAGCCCAGACTAGTCACTAGCCCGGGGCTAAGACAGCATATGGGCCTAAGCGTGTTAACAATGTGTTCCTTTCATTTTAAGTTTCCAATTTGGCAGAAGTATCCGAACGAAAAAACTATGTACGTGATGTTTGCCATTCTTTTCATTTTAAAATAATTTGACTGATGTATTTGAACAAATATATAACCTTATATAAATAAATAGCTTCATGAAAATATTAATCTTGGTCGAAAGATTCTTTAGAGAGCTTTTGTTTGAATTATATTATCGTGTTTTACAAAAGCCTAAATTAAAAGTACGGTACGGACGTTATAACTAGGCTGCTCTGAAGTTAGCCGTTTGCCTGCGCGGAATCGTTTTTAGGAACAATTGTCTATTGTATCACGTTAGCCTGCGTACAAAACGTCAAGTAGACTGATTCAGGCAATTGTGACCTTTACAGTATCGTCGGCCGATCTAGGCTAACGTGAAGATGCGCAATAGCACCCAAAACTATTGTTAATGTAAGATACCCTACATTGTAGTGTTAACGTTTCTATTATTTTTGGTTGCTTCAACCACACTATGAAATTGTCATACATTTTTTGAGTAAACTGTGTTTTTTTTTCAAATGTCGACAAAGTACAGACTTTTAGTTCGGAAAGCTGTTCAAAATACTACAGGTGCTTTTAGTGTATGATACGAAGTGAAAAACAGTTTTTATTTATAAAGCGGAACACGTTTCTATCGCAACTGGCGGCAGGAAGTTTTATAAAGCCGCCACTCACAGTATATTGGAAAGAGAGTAAAAAAATATTTTTAGTAAGCATAAAAAAGACAAAATATCTTATGAAAAATTGTAGTCATTTATTATTACTGTGAGGCAACCACAAACACGAATTTAGTGGAAAAAAAAACAGTTGAATTATTTTTTTTACTTTTTTTATTGCCCTCATTGAGTATTATTTTGTGGAAGATGGCACAGGGTGGGAATTATACGTGGGTGTTAAATGGAATGTGTGTAGTAACGAAAAAATATCAACATTGAAAAAAAAAACATTACTTGTTTCTTTTCGTTTCTATTTTATAAATTGTTCACATAATAATCTCTATATTATAGTAGTATTTATATGTGAATTTTGGATTTCAAACTTAGTTGTTCAGATAATATGATTACACATATTTTCCTTTAACATTGTCGTACATTTCCGCCCAATAATTTAGATATAAAGTAAATTGCGTGCATTTCACTATTTATTTAAAATAAATTGTTTATAGTTGATCTGCAGTTGAACGGGCTGTAATATCTAAGACTTGTTAAATTGTATTGTTACGTAAGCATATTGTGTTTCAGACTTCTCGATATTAATCGGAACCACGTGCATCGATATCGATAACTGAAAGACTTTTTTGCTAAGATAGTATCTATTAATACGTGGATCGATTTCAATATCGAGATAAACATTGGAACCTTCACTCAGTCATCGAATAATATCGATCGTCAATTAATATCGAGAAGACTGAAAAAACCGTATAAGTTTATCGCTCATTTGGAATTTATGTAGATAGATATAACACTTTATTATCTAACCGCATCTATCTCATTTATATGATCGAGTTCGACACCAAAGATCGTTATAAGTACAATTTAAATAATTTATTATGAAATCTGTGTTGAACTTAGTAATTTCATTGTAAGATCTCGACATTCCCAATGTAAAGTGTGTAGATGTTCGTTGTTTAGTTCCTAGCTAGTACACTGGCAAGATATTTGGCACATCAATGATAAAAAAAACAATTGAAAATCCGCCTTCTACACTTTGACACAGACAACGTTTAAAGCCAGTTAACCTTGATACTCTCTCTACGCAGTTAACCAATATTCCAGGCTACCAGGTGGCATCGCATAGTTCAAACATTTGTCCCGAACTTCACCGATGTGCCAGCTTTCGTGCCTAGTACTGTATGTAAATTATAACACGTCGCTCTCGCGGTGGTAGTTGAATCGTCAGTTTTCAAATTATACGGTTGTAGAGTTGTGGCTCATAAAATGTAAACTGAAGATAAAATAATAAAATGTTTAAAATGAATATTGTTGTTATAAATATACTTCCCTGCCTTTGTCACAGTTATCCGAGTATAGGATTAGGAGTACAACGAGTAGTGCTTGCTTACTCTGTGGTACAGGCCCATCTGCTATATTAAGCCTGTCCTACATGATCACAGCATTGAGATATCATATGCTTTGTCAGTTATCCGTGTATAGGATTAGGATCGCTAAAATCGCTTCCAAATCCTTACCGAATGCAATACAGTGGACGAGCTAAACAACGGGCTGGTGGAAATTGATCACGCGGTCGAGCCGGAGTTCTTTAAGACCACCGCAAAAATAGAACACAAACTCTCTGTACATACACTCAAACTTATGGCAGAATGAGGCGAGATGATGTACTTAAAGTCCTTCAGAGGCTGTTTAACTGGGTCATCCTCGAGGGTACTACAGGGTACGCCAGGGGCGTGGCGCAGGAGCGTAGTGGTGTTGTTCTTTAAGGAAGGTGATAACACCCTCTTGAAGAATTATAGGCCCATTTCGCTGCTGAGCCATGTCTATAAGCCATGTCTAGAAACCGTCTCGCTCGTAGGTTTGAAGACTTTCAGCCTCCCGAACAAGTCGGAAAGGCACCGTAGACCACTTCCATACGCTTCAGCAGATTATACAGAAGACCGAAGAATATAATCGGTCACTATATCTAGCGTGTGTGGATTACGGGAAACCCTTTGATTCAGTCGAGACGCAGTGCTACAGTCATTACAGTTGTGCCAGATTGACTACCGGTACATCGAAGTGTTGAATTGTTTGTACAGCAAGGCCACCATAAATAAAAAGATTACAATTATAGCTCGGTTTGGCACGGACTTCAAGACTCTTATGTTATGTTGTGTTTTTTGATTTCGAAAAGTGTTATTTTTCTTCTTTTTTTTAATTCATGTTGATTTTGGTTACAAAAAACAGAACACCTAATAATACCTCGGAAGACAGTAACTATAATCTTTGATATGTTGCTATCTGTCTTTAAAACACGGAAGTTTTTCATTCGCTCAACTCGCTTCATGAGTCCGATCGTAAATGCGATACTTTAACTCAGCGAGTCTCAAATACTTAACTTAACGTGCACAAGTTAAGTTAAATTTTGGATAGCCCTGTTACACCTATTTACATATTGTTATAATGTGGTGTGGCTTTAAGTAGTGGTGGGTGTGGGTGTGGGTCATTCATCACATGTGGAATTGTGGGTCGTAGAAGTTTTTATCGCCGACTCAACAAGAGTAATATAATTTTAAGATTAAAATGTTGCTACTCACGATCAGCGCTGCCAATTTGTGGATTTAGTGGGGAATTTCTTAAACTGCGGGGAATCGCAAGTTGATGCGATGGGATGGGCATTATGCGGGTATTTTGACATATCACCGTTAAGTTATTTATTTATTTAAATCGATAGTTTCATGCATTAGTAATTAGTGATTAGAATTCATTAAAGTAGATAGAAGAAGTAGTAGTAGTCCTTAGAAGTAGTAGTATATGTTGAGTATACGGTTGATAAAATATGTAGGCAGTCCGGCGCAACCACGAAGAAATTGTCTCAAATGTATAGGACTTTGGCATATCAGTGATGTTCATTTGTTTTTAAGATCCCAATGAAAGAACCAAAATGAATGAACTTTAAAGTCCAATCATGATAATATTGAAGGTTGTAGTGAATTGAAAAGCCCTGTTCATAGAATCAAGGGTTCCACATGACATGACATGACAATTGACAAGAGCATAAAATATAAACCATAGAGCTACACACAAGGAGGTACACTATACATTACAAAACCTACATCATTCTTCCCTCCTTATGTTTCGTAGTCATCACGGAGATAATATGCTGGTAAACGTCTGCTTCTTTCTGAACGCCCCGAGGAGGATCTGGTGGAGGCACCAGCGTCCAATCCTGCGAATCATGAAATCCATCGACATCAGAATCCGAGGTCTCTTCAACTTCTGCACCTTGGCGCTAAGTATCTATTAGAGATTATGATTTCTCGTCCATTTGTGAACTGTAGTCTATTGCTCATTGGAGAGGGTTCAACCATTTCCACAACAAGCGGATTTTATTTGTTACGCACATGTTTCTTTAACAGAACTTTACCATCCTTGAACCAAGATGGCAGAGACTGTCCAGAGGAAGATCGTCTGGGGTGGAGAAACTTTCGTTCGTGTGGAGTGATGTTGGTTGCAGTACAAAGCAGTGATCGAATGCTGTGTAGGGCTTGTGTTAGTACATTTTCCCACATCTCTATAGGCATGTTCTTCGTTTTTAACGCAAGACGTATTGTTTGCCATAATATCCCATTCAAACGCTCAACTTGGCCGTTATAGAGTGCAGAACGACTGCTCGCGATCCCTTTTGAAATAAAAAAACTAATGAAGCTCCCTGGACATATATCCTGCTCCCTGATCCGTGTGTATCATACAAGGCATACCAATGTTTGAGTATATATATCCGTTAAACTTTTGATCACACTATCGGAGCTTGTATCTTTTTTTAATTTCCTTTTTTTAACGCTTTCGATATTAGCACATGCTTGTTTTTCAATAGACGGGTATTTTCTTTCACTTTCATTAAGTGTTCGTGAGAAAAAGGTTTTCCGCTTTGAGTCAATGATGCTGCTATTTTGTATGTAGATGCTGTATACATAGAGACCAACATAGGATAGTTTTTATACAGGAAAAATGACCGTGCAGGTAATGCCGCGCGGCGCAGCTAGCCTTTTATAAACTGAGGTGTAGATGCGTTGCCCGCGCTCTAAAATGGTAACGAATAAGTGCGGTAATAATTGTATGACTATCGCTTACCCCCCATTACTATAAAAATGAAACGAGTCGTTTTTCCTACGTCTCGTTACTTTTTGACGTTTTTTTGTATGGCGTTTATGTCAAAAGCTGACGGGCAGTAAGTGAAAACGGTTCGTTTTAAGATATAAGAACCGGCCATTATAGTAAGTTGTATCACATCACCATATCATTGTGTGTGTGTGTCTGTCTGTGGCATGGTAGCTCCCAAACGAATGGACCGATTTTAATGCGGTTTTTTCGGTTTGAAAGCTGATGTGATCGAGAAGCTTCATAACTATAATAGAGTCGGGGGTTATATATTTTTTTATTTGTGCTTGTAACCCCAGAACTCATATTAAACTTCATCCAAATCCGTACAACCGTTTATGCGTAAAGAAGAATCAAACATATTCATACAAACTTTCGCCTATATAATACCTACTAGTGAGATTAATTTTGCCGTCGGTCAGCTCGTAGTCAATAATTTTGTAAGCAGTCGGGTTTTTGTATTTTTTATAATAATTTTACTTGTTTTGCATGTGTTGTTTAGTTATGCATGCGAGTTAGTGGCGCCAAAACATTGATACCTGCATTTTTTTTTGAAGGGGCAGGCTATTTTTACGTTGAAGATCTACAACCGGTTGAACAGAACAGTAAGTACAATGCGATACAAACTTGTGGAAAATCTCCATCGGTAGTGCGGAATACCTGATGGTGCGTAATATTGTTGGTATTGGTTGCGCAAGATGCAGTTCAGTGCGCCAATGTTTTACTATAAAAGAGGTTTGCGAGAAAACAACATGGTTGAGAATAAATATGTATCTATTTGACCGATCACTGAAACGTGAAATATTTAATTAGGAGATAATAAATTATCTGTTTCTTGATGACCACACTAGACATTAATAATCATTAGAGATGGTAACCTATAGTGCAACTTAGAATCCAACGATACCGGGTTCAATCCTTAGCTCCGCACCAATGACTTTTCTAAGTTATGTGCGGTTTTCCATCGCTCCGTGCTTCGGAGGGCACGTAATCTGTCAGTCCCGACTGTTATTGATTAATAGCAGTTGTTAAGCCATGTCAGAGGCCCTCGGGCGGCTTCACAAACTCTGACATCAGAGGCCAACACTACCTCATACGACAAATAAACAATTAGCGATAATAGCCTAGCGGCTTACTAGTGTGACTGAGAATCCAATAATACCGGCTTCGGTCATGGGCTCCACACCAATGGCTTTTGTAAGTAACGTGCGGTTTTCCATAGCTCCTTACTTCGAAGGGCAAGATAAGCTGTGGGTCCCGGCTGTAATTTATTAAAAGCAGTCGTTAAGCCATGTCAGATGCCCTCGGGCAGCCTGACAAAGTCTGACACTAAAGGCCAGCACTACACCATACGATAAGCAAGCAAGCTAGTATTATATTATAACATAAATAAGTTTTTTTATGACGGGACTAGGCAATCGTTTGACCTCGATCTCATGTGATGGAAAAAGACGGTTTGGTCTTCACATAACTCTAGAGTGAAAACAGAATCAGAATTAAAAGATTGGAATATGACGTCAGGGTGACGAGTAGCAGACACAATCTGCTGTTTGTTGATTGTCACGCCACGCCTATCAGTTAAGCAGTGCCACCCATAACTTTGGATAGCAAAATCTTGCGAGGCACTGCATTTCGCTCGTCACTCTGTGGCTTCGTCCTATTGAATGCGATTACGCGATTAAATACGCGATCCGACCATCGCACGTTCGCACGATGACATAAATGGTGTCCTAATTGATAGCCGCGACGTGTGATTGCGCGAGCCCATGTTCGCGCGATCTGGGTGCCATGCCGTGCACTCGTCGCATTGCATCGGCTTCAGAGATGCGCAGTTTCTTCTTACAGGAAATATTTCGCTAACCTGTTTTGCGGATCTCAAATAGCAATGAAAAGCAACGACGCGGGACTATTCCGACATCAGTATGTTGAATGTGTTACATCACTACCCAATGTCAGAGGGGTCCTACGAATTCAGGTATATACAGTGAGCCCATAGACCTTGTGCAGGCAACTACATTTTTGGGTATTAGGTTAGTCACACACTCACATATCGTTGATAGCTGGTAGATTGAGCTCTGCAGTCTTTGCAGTACGTAAAATTAGACAGTTTACTTACCGAGATAGCATCTGCATGATTAGTATATTATAATTACTTTCACAGTATTATGTCTTAAGGTATTTTGGTGTGGGGTAAAGCCGCAGAAATTCAATCTATATTTGTGCAAAAGAAGAGGGCAATTCGTTCCATATATAACATGAAATTTCGCAATTCCTTGAGGGAACGGTTTAAAGAGATTCTTACAGTGGCTTTTCAAATATATGAAAATATTATGTACGTTCGGAAGAATATCACGTCGCCTGAGACATTATTCCCGTAATATCATTGAAAACTTTTCTCTTCAAATCAAATGGGATGGAATGTTTGCGCACTACTGCTTGACAGATGAATAGCTGGCAAAGGTACTTCCCCAGGCGGATTTTTGCACAACAGGCCTACTACATAAGTGTACGGAGTTCTTCTTAGTGTCCCTCAGATTTTTAGTCGGCCGACAATTTAATCGTTAGCTTAATAATTATGCTACTTGACTATAGTGAAATCTGGGATTGTCAATCTCTAATTGTAGTCATCCTGAAAGATCATTCAAAAAAAGTTATATTTTTTATTGTACTTTGGGTATAAGCAGGGCGGTTGCACTCCGCAACAAGTACAAATAAATTAAAGGACCCAATATTCGGGTCCGTTCAGTTGAGTGTTAAGCGTGCGCTCGATGAATCACGCGCCTTGTACATATCGATAGAGCACCTACTTACGTAAAGTTATTGACAAAATTTATTCGTGTTTTTAATTATAAGTACCAAGAAGAAAGCTAGAAAGTACTGCATAGCATTCGGCTGTTTGAATAGTGATAGAAATGACGAATTGTCATTCTTTACGTTTCCAAAGGATATTGAAAGGTAATAAATTGTAATACCTATAATAGGTCCTAGTTATGTAGTTAGATATTGATATTTTTTTTATTACGTAGGTTCCTATAGTGTTATGTTATTTAATTTGTGTTCCATACTGAAGCTACGCATATTTAAGGTTTTTCCGCGCAGAAATAAAGTCGTTTATTAAATCGATCAACGTAATTTTATAATTGATTATAGTAGGTATTGTTGATCGGAAAATGAATTACTGTGCTGACTTAGTAAGTAGCCTACAACTAATTAGGAATTTATATAATATATGTCTCGTATAATACCTACCTACTTTTAATACCTTTTATTACGTAGGTAGCAATTTATTTTTCACTCATTAAAAAGCATGGAATTCAGACAGGCACCTTTATTCATCAAAGTGCAATACCTATAGGATATAATCATAATCAACCAACGACACGTAGGTAGGTATCTCACTAAAGTTATCGGCGGTCTGAAAACGGGATAGGTAGGTAGTAAAAATGAGGTAGTAGGTCTATTCTGATAAGAATGTCATTGTATGTAATTGTATTGTATGTATAGAACTATTTTAATTTATAACAATAAGTAATAGCATAATACATTATTACTTATTTATTCTGTTACAATATCTAAGTCATAACATATCACAGAATAATTAGTAGTACAAGTACCTAGTCATATCTTAATACAACCCTACCGAGCGAAAAAGGGACAGAGCGATTCTGAAACTGTTAGAGCAATGGAAGTTCTCGGGCGTTGTGATACGGTGCATTCTAGCCTGCACGCGGTGGGCGAGCGCCTTCTAGGTAAATATAATTGAAAGCTCGCAGCGCCGTGCAATTTAAATTGCACTTTATAGCGTTGTAGCGAGAGTCGCTATTTATTTAAATGACTTTACTCAGTTAGCCTTCTGTACTTCTACTATTATTTATTCTGTGGTATAAGTGAAAAACGTAAAAGTTAAATGTCTTTTATATTGATCACATGGTCGCGCGATTACGTACGCTCTATGTCAACCTCGGCCAAACTGTGCAATTGGGTAGGAAAAACTTTCAGAAGGAAGCCGACAGGAGAATTCAGCTAGGATGGGCGACATTTGGAAGACTTGACACCTCGTCAAGTCTTCTCGTCGTCCATACTACAGTGCCTCAAGACGAAAGTCTTTAATGCGTGCGTCCTACCAGTTATGACCTACGGAGCCAAAACGTGGACACTCACGGTGAGACTGGTCCATAAGTTCAAGGTCGCTCAGCGAGCTATGGAGAGAGCCATGCTCGGAGTATCTCTGAAGGACAAAATCCGCAATAAGGTAACCAACATAGCTCAGAGAATTACCAAGCTGAAGTGGCAATGGGCTGGTCACCTCTCTCGAAGAACTGAATACCGTTGAGCTAAACGAGTTCTAGAGTGGAGACTGCGTGTAGGCAAACATAGAGTTGGGCGCCCGCCAGTCAGGTGGAGTGTCGACTTGCTAAAAACAGCTGGCAGGAACTGGATGAGAAGAGCCGAAGATCGAGCTCAGTGGCGTTCACTAGGAGAGGCCTACTTCCAGCAGTGGACGAGTATAGGCTGACGATGACGCCATTTTTCATAATTTCCTGAAAACCTTAACCATACATACCTTAGCCATTACATAGCAACCCCTAGGGCTGCTTTCAGAGCAATGCGTAGGGTTCTGTAGTAGTCCGTACGTGCTGTCCGCCTGCGTAATGTTTGCACCCGTAGTCCGCAGCAGCGCTTTACGGGGAGCGTGTCTCGTACGGAGCAAACCCAGTAAAACGACGCTCTAAAAACACCACTCGTGTGTTTCCGCTCTAGAGCTCCGCGCAGATGGTCCGCAGACAAATAAGCATTGCTTTGAAACCAGCCATTGTTTACTTGCATGCTACCTCATAAGCACCACGTGAACAGCGCCATGACAGAAAGCTATCTGGTGGAGTAAGATGATTTTCCAAAATTAGACAAATAGCCTATTGCCAAAAGATAAGTGCGCAATAAGGTAAGTAACATAGCTCAGAGCACCGTTTTAAATCAGCCGGATCAGAAACGCGCCCGCCCGCCCTGACTGAACGGCTCATAATTTTGCCTGTAGACTACAGGGCTTTTTGTTGTATTTGTATTGTTTAGTTAATTAATAGCAATGGGATAATCTTAAGGGTTTAAAGAAAACCAAAACAGCAATACTCAGCATTTGTACCTAATCTATCTATATATGTACTGTGTCTATATTTCCGTACTTACCTACGACTTGGTTCATAACTACAACAAGAATTTCCAAGTCAGAGCTTTTACGAGTCTACATTAAGGTAGGTTGTATGAGCAATACCAGATGCCAGAGTAGAGTATACATGTTAGTTGAACTTGTTTAGCGAACCTAAGCTTCCAGCTAGGTACTCCCCGGAGATAATATATACCTACCTAGTGTTTATGTGGCTTCGTAATGGAATCTGTTGGGCATACAGACTTGTTCCTGTTTTACGGAATAAGCATAGGTGCGTGTTCAAGATCAAATGGTGACAAACAGTGATTAAAATTATATCGAATTAGTACTATTATTTACTCTGTGTCAGATGTAACGATATAATTATATTTTAAAAAGTATACCTTTTAACAAGATATAAGCTCAACAAATAAAACCAAACTACAGTCGGGTAAAAAATGCCTATGACACTTGCGATGAAGGCGAATCGATTGATACCTCGCTTGTCAAATGTGGAATAACTTTTTAGTTTCAACACATAACCCTTCATTCACCTTGCCGTAGTCGGGTAAAAAAAATACTATGACACTATACATAGACGAATCGATTGACACCTCGCTTGTCAAAATTGGACCAATAGGGGCGACGCTATGGTGGAACATCCACATAACCACATAAATATATACATGTTAAATTCATTACTTTCCTTTGCTTCACTGTAGTCGGGTAAAAAACTACTTATTATTAATATTAAACTTAGTTATTCTCATAAAATATTATAAAAAACTACGTGGTAATAAATAGATTACAATTTATTAAGTTACAAGATTACAATTTAGTAACTTTTTGTAAAATAATTTTCTAAAGGATTTTTTTTATCACGGACGGGTTTCGAACCCTTTTACCTTTATTTTTGCTTAAGAAAATTATTACATATGTTCTTGCTAAGCAGGTGCTAAATCTAAAATCATGAAAACCTCTTTTTATGTTGTAAATGATAATTTAGAAATTGTAAAAGCTTATCTAACCGAAACATGTCAACACAACTGAGCGTTACCATTTTCTCAGCGTATAACCACAAGCACCAAGAAATAACGCACTGTCCACATTATGAGGGTATTATTGCGGGCCATAAAAGGGTCTAAGGGTGTATCCTAACTCGTCCCCAGAGGGCATTATTTATACTGGTGGACCATATTCGTCTGAATGTCCCGTGACGCTGAGAAATATAGAGTCAGGAGCCGCCCTTGTCCCGAAACCGGAAGAATGATGACTGACCCATATTGTGCTAGTGACACGTAAACTTTATAATGGTCTGAACTTTAAACATTATAAATGTCATTGTTTATTGTTTAGTCCATCAACTAGGTCTACTTCATTTGTAATACGCCTAGCAGGACCAGCAAGCTACTGTTAGCCTAGTATTTGTAATACGCCTAGCAGGACCAGCAAGCTACTGTTAGCCTAGTATTTGTAATACGCCTAGCAGGACCAGCAAGCTACTGTTAGCCTAGTATTTGTAATACGCCTAGCAGGACCAGCAAGCTACTGTTAGCCTAGTATTTGTAATACGCCTAGCAGGACCAGCAAGCTACTGTTAGCCTAGTATTTGTAATACGCCTAGCAGGACCAGCAAGCTACTGTTAGCCTAGTATTTGTAATACGCCTAGCAGGACCAGCAAGCTACTGTTAGCCTAGTATTTGTAATACGCCTAGCAGGACCAGCAAGCTACTGTTAGCCTAGTATTTGTAATACGCCTAGCAGGACCAGCAAGCTACTGTTAGCCTAGTATTTGTAATACGCCTAGCAGGACCAGCAAGCTACTGTTAGCCTAGTATTTGTAATACGCCTAGCAGGACCAGCAAGCTACTGTTAGCCTAGTATTTGTAATACGCCTAGCAGGACCAGCAAGCTACTGTTAGCCTAGTATTTGTAATACGCCTAGCAGGACCAGCAAGCTACTGTTAGCCTAGTATTTGTAATACGCCTAGCAGGACCAGCAATCTACTGTTAGCCTAGTATTTGTAATACGCC
This sequence comes from Alsophila aescularia, assembly GCA_946251855.1. Classification (NCBI taxonomy): domain Eukaryota; kingdom Metazoa; phylum Arthropoda; class Insecta; order Lepidoptera; family Geometridae; genus Alsophila; species Alsophila aescularia. The sequence goes on along the minus strand of OX276381.1, from coordinate 48,948,702 downwards.
TAGCAGGACCAGCAAGCTACTGTTAGCCTAGTATTTGTAATACGCCTAGCAGGACCAGCAAGCTACTGTTAGCCTAGTATTTGTAATACGCCTACCAGGACCAGCAAGCTACTGTTAGCCTAGTATTTGTAATACGCCTAGCAGGACCAGCAAGCTACTGTTAGCCTAGTATTTGTAATACGCCTAGCAGGACCAGCAAGCTACTGTTAGCCTAGTATTTGTAATACGCCTAGCAGGACCAGCAAGCTACTGTTAGCCTAGTATTTGTAATACGCCTAGCAGGACCAGCAAGCTACTGTTAGCCTAGTATTTGTAATACGCCTAGCAGGACCAGCAAGCTACTGTTAGCCTAGTATTTGTAATACGCCTAGCAGGACCAGCAAGCTACTGTTAGCCTAGTATTTGTAATACGCCTAGCAGGACCAGCAAGCTACTGTTAGCCTAGTATTTGTAATACGCCTAGCAGGACCAGCAAGCTACTGTTAGCCTAGTATTTGTAATACGCCTAGCAGGACCAGCAAGCTACTGTTAGCCTAGTATTTGTAATACGCCTAGCAGGACCAGCAAGCTACTGTTAGCCTAGTATTTGTAATACGCCTAGCAGGACCAGCAAGCTACTGTTAGCCTAGTATTTGTAATACGCCTAGCAGGACCAGCAAGCTACTGTTAGCCTAGTATTTGTAATACGCCTAGCAGGACCAGCAAGCTACTGTTAGCCTAGTATTTGTAATACGCCTAGCAGGACCAGCAAGCTACTGTTAGCCTAGTATTTGTAATACGCCTAGCAGGACCAGCAAGCTACTGTTAGCCTAGTATTTGTAATACGCCTAGCAGGACCAGCAAGCTACTGTTAGCCTAGTATTTGTAATACGCCTAGCAGGACCAGCAAGCTACTGTTAGCCTAGTATTTGTAATACGCCTAGCAGGACCAGCAAGCTACTGTTAGCCTAGTATTTGTAATACGCCTAGCAGGACCAGCAAGCTACTGTTAGCCTAGTATTTGTAATACGCCTAGCAGGACCAGCAAGCTACTGTTAGCCTAGTATTTGTAATACGCCTAGCAGGACCAGCAATCTACTGTTAACCTAGTATTTGTAATACGCCTAGCAGGACCAGCAAGCTACTGTTAGCCTAGTATTTGAAATACGCCTAGCAGGACCAGCAAGCTACTGTTAGCCTAGTATTTGCCTACTGCTCATTTTTCACTAACTTTTGTAGGGGATTTTCTATTAAAAAAAATAGAAACTTTTATTTAACTTCACTCGTATGTATCTATTTATCTATGTATCTATGTATGTCTGTCCGGGAATCTTGCAATTCAAATTTCGAGCACATCCCGATTAGCTATCCAGCTGACTTTCAGGGTAGCTCACAAAACGATGACAGAGCAATAAAAATAAATAAACAATAAAAAAACGTAAAAAGTGAAAATGCAATAAAAAATGAAGAAAAAACAACGTAAAAAGTGATAATAAAAATTAATAAAAAAATGTTACATTCATTAAAAAAATGGATCGCAAAAGCTTTTTTTGCATTTTTTTTAAATTATTTGCTTATATAAACTCACTCCACGTTGTCATATCAATGTCCATCATTTATAACCTACCTACCCTAACTCTAACCACAGTTCATATAATATAGTCATATGTACTGTGCTCAAACCAAAGCACATTATAGCTCTAACTAAACCTGCCCTTCACTTGTTTCTAAAAAGTGATTGCAAAGAAACTAATCATTATGTAAATTTCAAAACACTTTTATGCAGTAGCCATGTCATGATCAAACTTAGAACGAGCTATCACAATTAAATGCGTATAAAAGTTGAAGCAGGAGCGCTTGAAGGCGTTACCAAAAAATATATTAAGTCATTTACGTGCATATAGAGCGATGGCAGTCTAGCGGGTTACTAGTGCGACTTAGAATCCAACGATACCGGGTTCGGTTCTAGACTCCGCACCAATGACTTTTCTAAGTTATGTGCGGTTTTCCATCGCTGCGTGCTGCGGGCACGTTAAGCTGTCGGTTCCGGCTGTTATTTATTAATAGCAGTCGTTAAGCCATCTCAGAGGCCTTCGGGCCGCCTGACAAGCTCTGACACCAGAGGCCAGCACTACATCATACGACAAACAACAACAACATTTACGTTTATCTTTGTTTTCTTTGGGTTCACTCTCAGACTGCAATTTCTTGAGAGACCTGGTGATATGCTCTCAATCACATAAGAATGAACTACAAAGGACTAGATATCAGAATCAGCAAATAGTGGCAATGAATAGACCACGTACCTCGGATAGACCACGTACCTCGTAGAACCGATGGATAAACTGTAAATCTTGTCAATTAAAAATGTTTGTTGAGAGAAAAGTGTTTGTTTCTAATATCATGTCGTCTCATCATCAGCCTATATCTGTCCACTGCTGGACTTAGGCCTCTCCTAATGCACGCCACTGAGTTCGGTGCTCTCCTCATCCATTTTCATCCAGCCGCTTTTGGCAGGTCGTCACTCCTCCTAGCCACATGGCGTCCTACTCTACAGTGCGGCCGATAAGTCGTGGCCACTCTGTACTTCTTGCAAATGGCTGCGCAATGATCATTTTTGGGAACCGAATGGCGGAATGAGGTGCATCTCTAGCCTAGACCACAGCCTCGTGAAACACGAATTTCCAATTTTTCGTAATCTTTGTCCAATTTTGGCAAAAGCTTCATTCAAATGCTACCAATCTATTCTAGCTCTGGCTGTTCCAGACCATGGTTCTCCACATAGGGAAATAAAAAAAAAAACATAATGAAGGTAGAATATTTATAGTAACACACGGTTGTTGTTCCAGACGACGACGACGTGCCGCCCATCCACGGGTTCTCCGACGATGAGCCGCTGGTGATAGCGTGACCTGCCACAATGTGATTAACGTGATCTTGTCAAACAACATAGTATTCTATATTTTAATCTTATGTATTTGTATCTACCAAATTTTGCGTTGTTGTTGTTGTCGAGCCTTGTGTGGCGCTTCGCCCCGCACCGTGTTTTTTTTATTATAAAAAAGATGTGATATGAATACAAATAAAAAATTAAAAAATGTATAATAATAAATAAAGTGAAATACATACAAATAAAATGTAGATGCGCTTCGTTCCGCATCAAGTTATTTTTTATTTTATACATAAATAGTCTAAGAAATACTGCAGAACAAGGCGCACGGCCGTCCATGCGTAAAAGTATACTAATTTTATCTTTGTTTTGGCATGCGACATTTCAATATTTGAACCCTATTGCCAAAAAAAACAATTGGTGCAATAATACTGTTACATAACTTTCAATCCCTATCCCATCAGCCCTTGTGGGGTTAAATAAATATGTCCGTTTTATAAGAGATGCCGCTTTTCGCTTCGTATATCATAGAATTAAAAAAATACTCTAGGATTCCAGTTGCTTACCGCGGCACGCACGCGCAGTATGCGCATGCAATGTTAGATATAGCGCCACCCGATGATCGACTAGACAAATCTAATGATCAAACCAGGTCGATGGTACCATATAATTGTATTGTCATCGACCATTCACTGGTACAGGACGACCTAATAATAAGGCCCACTTGCACGAAAACTAAACAAAGTATCTAGTTTAAGAAAATATTGTTATCTCTTTTGCGCTACTGTCTGCGTATGTCTCTCTATCCTACTTGTGTTACATTTTTAGCCCAGACTAGTCACTAGCCCGGGGCTAAGACAGCATATGGGCCTAAGCGTGTTAACAATGTGTTCCTTTCATTTTAAGTTTCCAATTTGGCAGAAGTATCCGAACGAAAAAACTATGTACGTGATGTTTGCCATTCTTTTCATTTTAAAATAATTTGACTGATGTATTTGAACAAATATATAACCTTATATAAATAAATAGCTTCATGAAAATATTAATCTTGGTCGAAAGATTCTTTAGAGAGCTTTTGTTTGAATTATATTATCGTGTTTTACAAAAGCCTAAATTAAAAGTACGGTACGGACGTTATAACTAGGCTGCTCTGAAGTTAGCCGTTTGCCTGCGCGGAATCGTTTTTAGGAACAATTGTCTATTGTATCACGTTAGCCTGCGTACAAAACGTCAAGTAGACTGATTCAGGCAATTGTGACCTTTACAGTATCGTCGGCCGATCTAGGCTAACGTGAAGATGCGCAATAGCACCCAAAACTATTGTTAATGTAAGATACCCTACATTGTAGTGTTAACGTTTCTATTATTTTTGGTTGCTTCAACCACACTATGAAATTGTCATACATTTTTTGAGTAAACTGTGTTTTTTTTCAAATGTCGACAAAGTACAGACTTTTAGTTCGGAAAACTGTTCAAAATACTACAGGTGCTTTTAGTGTATGATACGAAGTGAAAAACAGTTTTTATTTATAAAGCGGAACACGTTTCTATCGCAACTGGCGGCAGGAAGTTTTATAAAGCCGCCACTCACAGTATATTGGAAAGAGAGTAAAAAAATATTTTTAGTAAGCATAAAAAAGACAAAATATCTTATGAAAAATTGTAGTCATTTATTATTACTGTGAGGCAACCACAAACACGAATTTAGTGGAAAAAAAAAACAGTTGAATTATTTTTTTTACTTTTTTTATTGCCCTCATTGAGTATTATTTTGTGGAAGATGGCACAGGGTGGGAATTATACGTGGGTGTTAAATGGAATGTGTGTAGTAACGAAAAAATATCAACATTGAAAAAAAAAAACATTACTTGTTTCTTTTCGTTTCTATTTTATAAATTGTTCACATAATAATCTCTATATTATAGTAGTATTTATATGTGAATTTTGGATTTCAAACTTAGTTGTTCAGATAATATGATTACACATATTTTCCTTTAACATTGTCGTACATTTCCGCCCAATAATTTAGATATAAAGTAAATTGCGTGCATTTCACTATTTATTTAAAATAAATTGTTTATAGTTGATCTGCAGTTGAACGGGCTGTAATATCTAAGACTTGTTAAATTGTATTGTTACGTAAGCATATTGTGTTTCAGACTTCTCGATATTAATTGGAACCACGTGCATCGATATCGATAACTGAAAGATTTTTTTGCTAAGGTAGTATACGTGGATCGATTTCAATATCGAGATAAACATTGGAACCTTCACTCAGTCATCGAATAATATCGATCGTCAATTAATATCGAGAAGACTGAAAAAACCGTATAAGTTTATCGCTCATTTGGAATTTATGTAGATAGATATAACACTTTATTATCTAACCGCATCTATCTCATTTATATGATCGAGTTCGACACCAAAGATCGTTATAAGTACAATTTAAATAATTTATTATGAAATCTGTGTTGAACTTAGTAATTTCATTGTAAGATCTCGACATTCCCAATGTAAAGTGTGTAGATGTTCGTTGTTTAGTTCCTAGCTAGTACACTGGCAAGATATTTGGCACATCGATGATAAAAAAAAAAACAATTGAAAATCCGCCTTCTACACTTTCACACAGACAACGTTTAAAGCCAGTTAACCTTGATACTCTCTCTACGCAGTTAACCAATATTCCAGGCTACTAGGTGGCATCGCATAGTTCAAACATTTGTCCCGAACTTTACCGATGTGCCAGCTTTCGTGCCTAGTACTGTATGTAAATTATAACACGTCGCTCTCGCGGTGGTAGTTGAATCGTCAGTTTTCAAATTATACGGTTGTAGAGTTGTGGCTCATAAAATGTAAACTGAAGATAAAATAATAAAATGTTTAAAATGAATATTGTTGTTATAAATATACTTCCCTGCCTTTGTCACAGTTATCCGAGTATAGGATTAGGAGTACAACGAGCAGTGCTTGCTTACTCTGTGGTACAGGCACATCTGCTATATTAAGCCTGTCCTGCATGATCACAGCATTGAGATATCATATTAACATGCTTTGTCAGTTATCCGTGTATAGGATTAGGATCGCTAAAATCGCTTCCAAATACTTACCGAATGCAATACAGTGGACGAACTAAACAACGGGCTGGTGGAAATTGATCACGCGGTCGAGCCGGAGTTCTTTAAGACCCACCGCAAAAATAGAACACAAACTCTCTGTACATACACTCAAACTTATGGCAGAATGAGGCGAGATGAGGCAGCAGTCTTCAGTGGATATGTCTAGTTACAGCTTGTTTAATAAACAGATCTCCAAGTCGATGCGACACGATTTGCGTTCCTATAATACTAATTGTATTAAGAAAGAAATAGAGTGGAATAAGGGCTCCAAAGCGTTTGCAAGAGATCTGTCTATTGGGCAAAGCCTGTTGACGAAGCTGAAGACGGACAGTGGCAGCATCGTCTCGTCGAAGCCAGACATTTTCAGTGAGCTCGAGAAGTTCTATGGGCAATTATACACCTCATCGCGTAGTCCTCCTAGCAAGACTAGCGATGCAAGAGCCCGTTTGACCCGACATTATACCGAAGATATCCCGGACGTCAGCCTATACGAGATCAGAATGGCTCTCAAACAGCTTATGAGCAACAAGACACCAGGGGAGGACGGAATACCGACAGCTACTGAAAGCGGGTGGAACACCGGTACTTAAAGTCCTTCAGAGGCTGTTTAACTGGGTCATCCTCGAGGGTACTACAGGGTACGCCAGGGGCGTGGCGCAGGAGCGTAGTGGTGTTGTTCTTTAAGGAAGGTGATAACACCATCTTGAAGAATTATAGGCCCATTTCGCTGCTGAGCCATGTCTATAAGCCATGTCTAGAAACCGTCTCGCTCGTAGGTTTGAAGACTTTCAGCCTCCCGAACAAGTCGGAAAGGCACCGTAGACCACTTCCATACGCTTCGGCAGATTATACAGAAGACCGAAGAATATAATCGGTCACTATATCTAGCGTTTGTGGATTACGGGAAACCCTTTGATTCAGTCGAGACCTGTGCCCTATTTCATAAAGCGACAAATCATAATAAAAATACAAATGTCAGTCAAATACGCCAAACCTGCGTTTCATATAACAAACAATCACGACAGGACTGATGATTGTCAGTCATAATGCATTTCACAATGCCAGTCATAGTAGTGTGATGGGTAAAGCTTCGGCTGTCACAATTGTCACGACAATTCTACAAATCGTGGTAATTTTTGAGCAACCGCCGTTTCATAAAACGTTTTTCTATTGACATTTGTTAGACAATTGTCGGTTGACTGCCGGTCACTACTAATGTTTTATGAAACACATTTAGTAATATTTTGACAATTCATTGAATGAATTGTCGGGTTTTTATGAAACGCATTTCGGTAGTTTGACTGACATTTGTCGATTGACACTTGTCAGTCTACTATAGTTTTATGAAATAGGGCCCTGGGCAGTCCTACAGTCATTACAGTTGTGCCAGATTGACTACCGGTACATCGAAGTGTTGAATTGTTTGTACAGCAAGGCCACCATAAATAAAAAGATTACAATTATAGCTCGGTTTGGCACGGACTTCAAGACTTATGTTATGTTGTGTTTTTTGATTTCGAAAAGTGTTATTTTTCTTTTTTTTAATTCATGTTGGTTTTCGTTACAAAAAACAGAACACCTAATAATACCTCGGAAGACAGTAACTATAATCTTTGATATGTTGCTATCTGTCTTTAAAACACGGAAGTTTTTCATTCGCTCAACTCGCTTCATGAGTCCGATCGTAAATCCGATACTTTAACTCAGCGAGTCTCAAATACTTAACTTAACGTGCACAAGTTAAATTTTGGATAGCCGTAAGCACCTGTTTACATATTGTTATAATGTGGTGTGGCTTTAAGTAGTGGTGGGTGTGGGTGTGGGTCATTCATAACATGTGGGATTGTGGGTCGTAGAAGTTTTTATCGCCGACTCAACAAGAGTAATATAATTTTAAGATTAAAATGTTGCTACTCACGATCAGCGCTGCCAATTTGTGGATTTAGTGGGGAATTTCTTACACTGCGGGGAATCGCAAGTTGATGCGATGGGATGGGCATTATGCGGGGATTTTGACATATCACCGTTAAGTTATTTATTTATTTATTTGAATCGATAGTTTCATGCATTAGTAATTAGTGATTAGAATTCATTAAAGTAGATAGAAGAAGTAGTAGTAGTCCTTAGAAGTAGTAGTATACGTTGAGTATACGGTTGATAAAATATGTAGGCAGTCCGGCGCAACCACGATCTACCCCTTAGGTTATTAGGTTGGTAGCTTTGTCAAGATAGGCTTCTGCCTTTAAAGTTCGTAATGTTGGGTGCATCGATTTGATGCCAATAAATTTGTGCCAAAGTGTGACACCTGGCAGTTCAGATGGTAGAATAAATAAGAAGCCTACCTACCTATGCAGTGGCGGTAGGTGTAAAAGAGAAATAAAGTATAGGTTACTACCAGTATAATCAACAAAGGTATATGTATAGTATCAGGGAGTGAGTTCTAGGAGGTGGTGGTATTTGTAAATTATCCCTCGGCTTGGGACTTAGCTTTCGAGTGGTGCGTGGAAAGGCGTTCCACGGCGTGGAAGGTGCAGCAGAAGTAAGGGTGCTGCCATGGTAGAGATGCAGCAGAGGTAGATGTTCAGTAGTCAGAGGTGCAGCAGTGCACCGAGCAGCTCCCGGGGGACAGGTGTCCAGCAGACCTGTGGCAGCGCTCCAGTGAAGGTTTATACATCTAAGTATACCTCTAGGTATCGATAAAAATACCCTGGATAGATCGAACCTTAGTCCAGGTTCAGTAGATCTCTCTTAGTTAAGCCACAAGGAAGTAGATGTGGCAGCCAGTATTGTACAAAATAATGTAATTAAAATTAAAAGTTAAAAGAAAAATACAAGTGTGAAAGACCAGAAGGGTCGGACAAAAGTTGACAAATATAACAGTACATATAGATAGATAGATAGATAGATAGATAACTCTTTATTGTACACCACATAGAACAAAAAATACAATAATAACTAAAACATTTATACAAAATAAATGGGACAATGGGCGGTCTTATCGCTAAAAAGCGATCTCTTCCAGACAACCTTTGGATGGAAAGGAATTAATATACGGCAAAGACGGTGGTGCATTATAATATAACAAATAAATAATAAAAACTGAATACAATGAATAAACATATATACACATATATTCCAATATACCTACACATAAATATGTAATATGTATATATATATATACACATATATAAATATATATACATATACATAGTATATACATTATAATAAATTACATTTACAAAATATATACAAACATAATAAAAATAATATACAGTGAAACCACAACAGAATAACAACAAAATAGCAAGAAGTGATATTAATTAGAGAGATAAAACTTCTTTACTTGAAGTTTAAAAACAGGGAGTGACTGGGCTCGCCTTATAGTAACTGGCAGAGCGTTACATATAATACAGTACAATATAATAATACAGCACGTAAAGCACTAGTTGGATTTAAATTACCATGAAATCACGAGACTACAAAAGCGGTATCAAAACCGGTAGTAAAGTCATTGAGAAAGCGTTTGATGGTATGACTAAATGCAATCAACAGGCATAGTTTGACCGTATTAAGCTTCGCAATGTCTTGCTAAATTAATTTACTACAAGCAAATTTTAAAATGAACAATATCAGGGAAATTTACCGTTACTAAATTTAAAATGGTACCGGGCGATATTGCAATTTAGGTTTGCAATACCAAAGCCTGGGCCGTTAGCGGCATAGTAAGGAATTACACACAAGATTATAAATAAATATTATCATCCATCAGCCGGGGATGCAAGAATAAGATACAATAAAATACTCCGGAACAATACGGATGGTGGCCGATAGGTAAGCAATTTACAAGTTACACGATATACGAAACACCCAATATTGAGGTTTTCCTTCACTACACTTGATTCACAAGTATTTATAAGAATTATGAATGATTTTGAAGTAATTTTGTCCTATTTAGATGGAATATGCTTCCGAAGATTTAGAAAGCCGTTAAACGAAAGCACGAAGCCAAAACCAAGACGTGACTCACTACCACAGACTAAGCAGTCATACTACCTCGGTTTTGTATATTTTCCGAACTCAGCATGTTATGGTTGCGTTCGAAATTAGATCTGCGGGACGATTACCTATCTTGTTTCAGTAAGATCTTCATGAACACTATCATTAAACTCGGTGCGTTGGAGACGATATTGCCTTGAAATTTTCAAGTTGAAAATCTGTTTGTAACAAGTCATATTGGCCTAATGGAACAAAATCAAACGTGACGTCAAGTGAAGTGTAACAAAAAGAAATGTGATGTGTATTTTTGTGCCAAAGTGCTTTCATTGGCTAGTACGGAGGTCCGTCATGTAGTGATTATAGTATTATATTTTCTGATAGCTTCGGAGAAAGTGGATGAAATATTGTTTGAAACTTTCCAGGACATACATATAAACAAGTGAAGTTAACTAAAAATTTTTAACAATTGAAAATCCGCCTTAGAAGTATAGCACAGACAACGTTAAAGCCAGTTAGCTAATTAACCAATATTCCAGGATACCAGGCCACCTCGCATAGGTCAAATATATGGCCCGACCTTCAGTGATGTGCCAACTATCGTGCATAAAGAAAGAAAATAAAAAAAGGAAAAAGTTTTTACTTGCACAACAAATAAAATATACGAAAATATAATTAGTACCTACCTAGTAATACAAGTTAACATGTGCATATTAAGCTACGCGAGTGTACCAAAAGGGCCAGTGCTTAGCAAGAATGTCCAGTGTTAGACACAAAAGCTTAGTCAAGTGCTTAGTTAAAAAAAAAGGTGCGTTTTTTTTAAATACTAACATGTCTTATGCCACGTCACTCTCGTGGTGGTAGTTAAATCGACAGTTTTTAAATTATAAGGTTGTAGAGTTTTGGCACATAAAATGTAAACTGAAGATAAAATAATAATATATTTAAAATGAATGTTGTTTAGCTATTGTTTGTTTAGCTGAGTCTCTGCTTCAAGTACAATCAATTTGCTTTTATCTGTCAGTTTGTTGGTACTCCTCTACAGGTCGTATGTTGCAACCGATCTGGACGAAACTTGGTATACAGTTTCAACAATTTTTTGTTTTTATTGTTTTGGTTTTTTGATTGGGGGGGGGGGGGGGGGATACATCCTCCAAAAAGGGGCTAACTTCCCTGCTTTTGTTATAGTATTAGAAAAACAACGAGTTGTGCTTGTTTAACTCTTTGGCACAGGCCCATCTTCTATATTAAGCCTGTTCTACATGATAAATGCATTGACACATCATACTAAGCCTGTTTACTATAAGCCTGTCCTACATGATCACAGCATTGGCACATCATATTAAGCCGTTTAAATTAATTCTATCCTACATGATCAACGCATTGACACATCATGTTAAGCCTGTTTAAATTAAGCCTGTCCTACATGCTCACAGCATTGACACCTCATCTTAAGCCTGTCCTAAATGATCACAGCATTGACACATCATATTAAGCCTGTCCTACATAATCACAGGATTGACAAATATTAAGCCTGTCCATATTAAGCCTGTCCTACATAATCACATCATTGAAACATATTAAGCCTATCTATATTAAGCCTGTCCTATGTGATTACAGTATTAACACATTGTAGTGTAGGACGCCCTCCGGCTAGATGGAGCGATGATCTGCGCAAAGTAGCTGGCAGTCATTGGAAGAGAACAGCCGAAGATCAGGCTCTTGTCGCGCCTTGGGAGAGGCATATGTCCAGCCATAGACTAATATAGGTTGTTGATGATGACATATATACCAAGAGAAAGAACATATTATGATTGAGAAAATGGCTAAACACTTTTTAATTCAAAGCTTTACTTTTCCTACAAAGACATAAAAACCTTAAATTTTACTCTCGAGATTTATCATCTTTCCCGCTCTACTTGATCACGGATGAGAGGGACAAAAAATTCAATGACACCCAGCCTTAACTATAGCCAAGGGCGTCGCCAGCCCATGGCCTAGGGGTGGGCAAGTTGATATTACATGGAGGACGGAAAATGTATGAATTGTAGATTGTATGTACACAATCAAGAACACGTGAAGCTTTACAATGGCGCAGCGTGAGTTTCTGCCGCCCGGAGCTGAACCGGAAATTGCCACTTTTTGAAATTTTTCAAAAAGTGAAATTTTTGAGCTATTCGTATCAATGCTGCAATTAACTGTTATTAAACAGAATCATAAAATTCAATGTATGGACAAACACAAAAGGCACGAACGAGCCAAGCAAGCGCGACATTTGAGTTATTTCTATCAATATTTTATTTAAAATATAGTTCCGATTCCAAAAAATATATATATGCGATGGAATGAGAAATAAAAGGAGCGAGCGCAGCGAGCGCGAAAAATTTGGATTTTTTTCTTTCAATTATAAAATTAAACATAATTCCTAATCATAGGAAAATAATTAAATAAACTATGATAGGTACTGATAGAGATCGCGAAAATGTTGGTACTAGGTACTAATATCTGCACAGAAATTAAAAAAGTGTGAAAAAGACGAGCAATTTTTAACTGTAAAATATTAATAATAAAAAACAAAGCTCTTGACAATTAAACCTTGTAAACAAAGTGCGGAGCCGGTTTGGCGAGATGTTTTCGCTCGTGCGTATATTTTTAGATAGCTTTACTTTTTACTGTTTAGTATTTTTTCGAGGTTCTTTATTGTTTTATCTATAATTGTATAAATAACTATAATACTAAACTTTATGTCCTTTATTGTAATAAGCTATTCACAAAAAATAAGTTTTGTTCGTCGAGTTCCCGCCAATATCATTGGGTGCTGATATAAGAATTATTATAAAGATTGCATTTTTTTAAACTTATTTTAGTGAGGAAATGTTATAAAAAAAAGAGGAGAAAAATCAAAATTGAAAAAATTGTGTTTATTTAAAGTAAAGGTAATTTATTTTTCGAATCAAGCAGCTGTAATTAATAAAAGAATTGTTTATGTGATATTATGATTACTTGTCCTTATTGATAATTTGATAATTTCAATGGCTTTCTAGAACAGAAACTCAAAACATTATAATCGTAAGCTTTCAGCAGGAAAATACGTAAATAGAGCATGGGAACCCTGTTTCAACCCGGATAACCCGGTTACCCGCTAACCCGAAACACACGTTTTAGGCGCGCGTAGACTTGAACTTGTAAGCGTTTAACAATGGACTGTAGCAGAGCGGATGGCACCTTGGAATGGAATGAATGTCAAATGGAAAATAATTAGTCAAACGACTTGCCTAGGACATACATATTGGGTTCTCTACATTTGGCTACCTTAATCTTGCCAAATCACTGATGTTTCAAGCTGTCTGCCTTCATCTCCCAGTCTCGGACAGGCAGCAAGACGTAACCGTTGTCTCTCGATACGATCACGCCGACGACAGAACTGCGCCCTCCGTCTTCGCAGATGAGCGGCCCTCCCATGCCAGTCTGAAAAGAAGAAAATACACTACACTAAAAGAAGCGACACTTCAGCTTGTGTGCGCCTAAAACCGCTTGCAGCTATGTGTGGGTGAGACGGAAGGCGCGCGGTAGTTGCACGGGGCGCACGGTGTTTGGAACCGCCGCTTTCTACGCTCCCGAGATTCAAGGAGAGCTAACTCGCCGAAACAAGGTCATCGGACGCGCGGTCTCACACGTACAGTGCAGTGCCACCCGTGGGCCGAGTCCTATATGAAGCTAGATCCGGTCTGTGGTTCCATTCAGAATAGTAAGCTCGTTTCGGACTGCAGGTCCATTGATATGAAACTGGAATTGAAACGGTACATACTGCAACCCGCGGCTCGGTGTAGTACGACCTTTTCCACAGCGTGCGGCGTTACAAATGCGAGATCTGGAAGACCCGTGTCTAGTCAGAATCACAGCCAATGGCCATCAACCAATACTTGTGAGCTTGCGACGTTTTTTTAATTAGTAACATATGTCTTTATCCACTTTTGTATGTTTTTACGGTTCCGTACCTCAAAAGGAAAAAAGGAACCCTTATACGATCACTTTGTTGTCCGTCTGTATATCAAGAAGCTTTTTCTCAAGAACGCGTGGAGGTATCAAGTTGAAATTAATATCAAATAATCAGTTCTGCATAATCTTGTAACTGTGAAAAACTCAAACTTCTAAGTCAACGCAATCGAAAGATACGGCCGTTTATGCCCCATATTTTGACACTCACAAGAAAATCAAAACCTATAGGGTACTTCCCGTTGACCTAGAATAATGAAATTTGCCAAGAAGCAAAGAAGCGCAAGTAATGGGAAAATCCGGAATCCGTAAATTAGTAGTTAAAACACAAAAAAAAAATATAATACAAGATTCTTCGGAACCCTGCGCGAGTTCGAGAGGCACTTGGCCGGGTTTTTATACGCTTTATATTAGCTTCACTTGTATGTTTGTATGTTTGTAACCGACACCTTTGGACGCTATTTTGACCCACTTTAAACGGTCAGATTTCATTCAAATTTTGCACACCTGTCAAAGACCGATGACAATGCAATAATTCGAAAAAAAAGTAGAAAATAAATAATAGTTTAAAAAAACTAAAAAACACGCTTTATATAGAAAACCAAAAAAAAACGTGGGGTGCTTCTCATATCTGCCAATGAAATATTTATAACTATTGACCCATGCACCCCACGATTTTTTTGAAATGTAACATTTTTTTCTTATTTACACTATTAAAATTTATTTACTATATTCATTTGAATGTATTATTGTTAACAGTGTTGGTGAAATATAAATAAAATGATAATAATCTTCTAGCTGAACATTGGCCAATTTAGAATTCTGAACAGTGCCGTGGGTTTCCTGTTGTGCTTAAGATCCAGCGTCGCAAGCCATGTATGTGTACGACAATGTTATGCATTAGTTAGCCAATTCCTGCCTCTGTGTGACGTGACTTGAGCAGCCTTTCCTCGAACTATGAAACAAATATAGGTAACACTTACCACAGACCCGCGAGGTGCAGACACACAGAAAGCATCTCCCAATGATCTTGCATCCTTGTTCGTGGCGATGCGGCCTGAGCACGGTCGTATTGAAGCGCGTTGCCACCGAGATCGTTGTCCTTGGGTTGCTAGATTATACATATTACACCATTAGTACTAGGTATAAGCTATTCTTCAACTTAGTTCGCAACTCAGCTGTGGTTGAGGGATCCCATTGCCTCTCGTACTAATTCCCCGTGGTGCCGGCCCCGAACGCACCAGATAAACAGTTTGGCTGACTGACTCTACGGGCCGGTTTTTTGATCCGTAGTTAAAATCGACCGGACCATTTGTTAAACTGACCAAGGCTTAAAAGATAACCAATTGTAAACTCAAGTTTCCGATTTTTGATCGCCATTCATCGATTGGTAATACTGATTAATGTTTAACTATGTTGCCACTGCAATATGCAATAGCTTACCGATTTTTCCTTAGGGAATCATTATTTTTTATGGCAGCACTTGCATTTAGACGTTTATTGCGGAAGCTTATGTCGAAAGATGTCATTCTATAAATGACAGATTTTAATTGCTTCAATCAATCAATACAATAAATTAAAATGCTTTGGAAATAATTCATAAACTTTACGTGGTTTTCAGAGGCCTTACCACCAATTTTATAATAATTTTATTTCAAATAAATAATAATATTATTTAAAAATATATAATATTATTATAATAATATTATTTATTTGTATGTATGTTTGTTACCAATCAGCGTTAAAACAGACGCACGGATTTTGATGAAATTTGGAATGGAGATAGCTGATACGCAGGGTTAACACATGCGGTTCATCACCATCATCATCAATTTACATAATTGTTAACGTGGGTGAAACTGTGGGGTACATCTGGTGATTTTAAAATACAATTCAATATCTTTGTGTAAACAATTACAGACTTACAAACATAATACTTTTATTTGATGCCCTTCCCTATGTTTTGACTTTGTAAGGCATTGCATTAATGTTGACGATATTGTTTTCAGGAAACTGCTACCATAAAAGGAAAGGAGCTTTTTCACCTCTTGAAACACGAAACTCATCGTATCTCATTTTGATGCTAAAATAGATTTTATATCTTAAAAAAGGGCCCGAGAAGAAAAAGTAAAATATATGCTCAAGAAGAGCATAATGCAAAATACGAATGAAAAAAAATATTATCAAAAAATAGTTGGCTCTAATGAAAGAAAAGCATTATTTATATGTCGAACACCAAACATAACTTTTATTGTTTTTTTTATTCTCTCTTCCCATTGTCAAAGGGAATCCTATGATTTCATTCAAGTATTTTAATTACGTATTAAAGAGCTTATAGAGTGTAGGCAAGGCAACTACTTTCAATCTTTAATAATAATAATATAGACTCAAAACTAGTGGGCGTCCTCACATATCATAGATATGTAATGCCAAAGTATCTCGTTATATATAAATTCATAATTAAACAGGATAATTATCACAATTCATTCAATTTCAATAAAATCTCACAAAACAGCTGTACCTACCGAGAGTTAACTAGCCGCCATCTTGCTAATCCCTCGATGGAGCAGTGGTTAGTTTTTAGGACCAATGGTTACTTATTTAACTATTGGTTGTCCTAACTATGGATCAAAAAACTGATTTTACAAAAGTTTAACCATTTGTTGCTTTATTTAACCATTGGTTGTCTTAACTACGGATCAAATACCCGGCCCTAAGCGGCAAAATCGTAGGCGCATCGAAGACTGCGGATTGCGGAATATTCTATACCTACATAATCTATCTATCTGTACTTATATTCTAGCAATAAGTACGAAAAAGTCTGTACAAATAAGACATATAAATGGTCTAGGGTTCTTAAAATAACCTATTGAACAAGAAAATCATTTTTTTAAATCATGACTGTCTGTCTGTATGTATATTTGTTCGCGCTACACGTAATGACTACTCTTCCGATTGCGATGCGATTTTCACAGTTGGATAGTTTAAGGTTTGACTTAAAAACTGGAGTACTTGGTATCTCAATCCGATGTGTCGAAGCCGAGCAAACGATAAAGATGGATTTATTACATTATTGACGGCTGAAGGAATTTTGATCAAATGTTGGTATATTGGTTTTTTAAGTCCTAGAATATCAAATAGAGTACTTTTAAATCAGAGAAATGACCACGCGTGCGAAGCCGCAGGCACTGCTAGTACTTATAATAAAGCAGTGAAATTAAAAAAAAAGAAGTTTATTAGGGTACTTAAAATAGGCTAATTAACAAGAATATACAAAATAATACAAATTACAAGTCCCTCAGCGAGCTATGGCTCGCCCGGAGCATCTCTGAAAGACAGGATCCGGAATGAGGTGATCCGCCAGAGAACCGGTAACCGACATAGCCCAGAGAATAAGTAAGCTGAAGTGGAAATGGGCTGCTCACATCTCTTGCAGAACCGACAACCGTTGGAGAAAACGAGTTTTAGAGTGGAGACCACGCTTAGGTAAACGTAGTGTGAGACGCCCGTCGGCCAGGTGGAGAGACGACTTGCGAAAGACAGCTGGCAGTGACTGGATAAGTAGAGCCGAAGATCGGGCTCAGTGGTGTTCATTAGTGGACATTAGTTTCCTACGTCCAGCAATGGACTAGTTTAGGCCGATGTTGATGATGAATAAGAATATAACTTTTTTTAAATCGTGTCTGTCTTGTTTGTTTGTCAGCATGTTTGTTCGCACCTCACGTAAAAACTACTGGAAAAACGCAAATGTTGGTATATTAGTATTTTAGGTCATGGAATAGCACTTAGAGTAGGTACTTTATCCAAGAGAAATGACCACGCGTGCGAAGCCGCGGCACAGCTAGTACTATTATATAGGTATAGGTATAATGCTAGGTAAATAATATAAGGTTTTTCAATAGGGAGGTATTTGATTTGAAATAAAAACACATTGTTTGTAGCTAGCATGGTAAGTAGGTAAGTACATAATTTTCTTTTTTTCGAGGGCTTTATATTTGGCATTATGTGTGGTAAACAGCGTCATTCATATGACCACCTCGGCTTCGAATAATTGGTAGGTAGCGTAATTACGAGAGGCCCGAAATTTAGAGATAAAAAACTCATTGAATTGTTATTTTAATTAATCGACTGATTCCCTGGCGGTAAGACAGGTGGTGCCCTGAGCCGTCCTATTGAAACAGATGTCTGTCAATCTCCAGTGGTTCAATCAAAGTTTTCACAATGTTACGAATAGTGATAAAGTTTAAACATTCCAACTCGCTGTCCAACCGTATAGCGACTCATTTTGAAAAACCGTTTACTTTTTGTAAAATTTTCCTGTTCTTTCATTCATGTGTTTTTCTTGGTTATCAGGTATCAATATTATTAGACGAGCTATGTAACGAAATAAAAACATGTGTCCTTATAACCACGCGTAAGCGCGTATTTCAATTTCCTACCTACTTACCTACAGACAATATTCTGTAAGTAATTTAATATGTCTCGAAATGTTATAACATAAACCACAACTGTTTCGTTTGATGTAATTATAGTAAGTAGGTAATTTATGCTAAACACACAGACATAGTGCGTTTAAGTACTATGTAGGTATGTAAGTTCCTATGTACGTACACAAGGTGCAAATGCATTGAGGAAAACATTGGTAGCTCTAAGTCGTTCGTTTGCTTTTGATCTTACCTTGATCCAGTCCTCCCCAGCCGTAGAATTTACATTCATCACCAATTTGGGGCTCTCCAATACAAGCTGGTTGTATGTTCATGCTCAATTTCAGAGGTCGCATCCAGTACTGTTAAATTAAACAAGGTCTTAACGATATTTTAAACTCAATATCATCACTCTCAGCCGAATGACTTCCACTGCTGATCATAAACTCGCCTAGTCTTAATCCCACTTAATAACGGAAAAAAATATGAACCATATTTGGCGCTTCCGAATATCAGCTAGTAGATGTCAGAACGCAAGGATAATAATATTAATAATGGCAAACAAAGTTCAATGCAAAATGAAAGTTCTCGGAGGTACAAAAAAAGGGTGCCTTTTTAGCAAAACAGTTGGTTGGGTTGATATGTTGTTTAGTGCTTACCAGAACTGCCAAGTTGTTGTCCACGTCACCAGGCCTGTACCGGGGGTGGACGTATACTGTGGCTACGCGATTCCCCGACCGAGATCTGTCGTTCAGGTCCAAAAGTCCAGCTATTACTGTGATGTCTCCTGCAGCTTTTCTGTTGACGAAATGTTTTGATATCAGGAAAGTCGTCTATGTAACTTTTGACATATTTTTTTGTAAGTATCGACGTATGCATTAACGGTTGTTGAAACATTATGTAGCAGCATTGATGACAATAATTTATGCAAATTTTATGGGATATCCAGATACCCATGCACACAATCAGCCATGGTGACTGCGGCCCTTGGATGGACCAGCGTTGCGTAGCAGAGTACATTATGTCGACTCTTCGTGAGAACAACTAACGCCAACCAAGGATGTGAGCCGCTTGCAGCTTGACCGTTTAGGTTTCCTGAAAGAAATTGAAATCATTAATCATAAACATTAAATATTATCATGCCGAAAGTAATCTACTTGGCCTACCTTATTACCTTTTCTTATCTTACCTCTTTCATTTACTTTCTGTGCCTTTCCACAATCTACAAATATCTGGTTCTCATCGTTTACTTTAATTATTTCACTTTCTTCGTTTATATCCAATAAACTTTCTTTGCCTCGATTTCGATTCGATGTTCTTTTCGTTTGAACTCTAGTTGTGTTTCGAAAGAGATTGAGGAGTTTAAAGCCTTGGAAAACGTGAAAATCCGGGTCGGACTGAAAGTTGATAGTGTGTCTTTCGGCGTCTAAAGCTTCTTCATCTGAAGAGGTCGTCAGCTTTACAGGCTTTCCTTTTTGTTTGTGTTTCTTATGTCCTGGATGGAAATAAAATATAAGTATTTCAATAAATAATTTTAAAAACTTATCGGTTAAATATATAACAAATTTTACCTTTTCTAGGATCTATACTTGAATATCCAAAAGTTTCTTCATAGTCTTCTTCGTCACTTTCTACATAGTCAACTTCAGATCCACCATATGAATACCCTTTTCCACCAGCTAAAGACCAACTTAAAGGCGACTTATCATGATCTGAATACAAACCAATCAGCCCAGGTTTTGGGAGTTCTTCTGTGTATTCTTGGTCTTCATAATAATAATCATACTTCGTGTTTTCCACTTTAGGATTGTTAGGGATCTGCAACTTGATATTTTTGATATTCCAATAAGGGTCTTCGTAATCATCTTCGGGTAGACTAACAATCTCTGAGAGAGGAGTTGATGTTTTCATATTTTGACGTTGACTGAATTTTTGCTTCAAAAATAAATGTCTTTGATTTAAATCAATATTTTCTTCGATATTAGATCTTTTCTGTCTGTTTTGAGTACTAGCAGTGCGTGGAAAATGAATAGTGTCCGATAAATGTGCTTTGTTAAGTATTGGTTGTATTGGTAAAATACAGCAAACAAGTGGTTCGTCACCAGATGTTTTAGGAATTCTGAAATAAACATATTTGCCGTTATTACATATATCCGGTTATTCCTACCTAATATGAAACAGGTCTACTCAAAGAGAAGAAAAGTAACGAAACAAATACAGAGAATAGGCGAATATATCCGTTTGGATTAGAGAATATTATAATAACTATCCTAAAAAATAATGTTATTATAGGCTGTTTGATGAAACTTGGTATACAAATACTAAAGGTCCTGGATTAAACAAAAAATATACTTTGTATCCCGGACAAAAGTACAAAGTGTCCAACTAGTAATTCACAAGATTAATTTTAGCATTAATTGCTTACTTTTTTGAATATTCATAAACAAATCCATTAAGTTCATAACATTTATTTTTAATCGTATACGTGCAGATATTTTGTGATTCTTTATCTTTGTTTGTAGCAGTGGATAGCTTATCAGCATCGAGAAGAATTTCAGCATTAACACTGGAACTCTCAGTTGCTATTAGAACCCTTTCTGTAGAAGTAGGAGGTATTGATGCTGTGTTTTTTTTATTGGAATTAACAGTAACATATTTCTCATTTTTGGGATAGTTAAACACCAAAATATCTTCATTTTTATTTTTAATGTTACTTGATTTAATATCTTCAATATTTTCTTTGCCATGGTTTTTATTAGGAAACACTTCAACGTCGTGACTTTTTATATAGTCATCGCTTGGCCATACAATTTTAATTTCACCAGAATTATTACTTGGAGTGAGTTTTGGTGTCCGATCACTAAGGGGTTTTAGTACTTTATCGCTTAACAAATCATCGTCTCTGAACACTATTTTTGCGCTTTCGTCGTTTTCAAAATCACTGACTTCAATATTAGGTGGAGACGGTCGCACTTTCTTCAAATTGTTTAATTTGCTGTTTAACCACCAGAATTCACCATTTAATTGAGCTTGCACTGAAGTTACAAGTAGAAATGCGAATAAAATGTTACGGAACATTTTGTTACGCGTGGTTTCGCTATGCATTTGATGCACAAAAGTAGAGGATATTGCAGTGCTCGCGATAATTATTTGATTTCCCGTGAGTGCTCCGCTATTATTTAGCACAATAGTGATGATTTGTGATGATGAGTGCACAATGGTCGCGCGCCCTATGACAACGATTTGTGGTCGATCGTTGAACTGCGTGCGGCTCTTTAGGTCTAGTTGGTACGGTTAGTCAGAAAAACGAGGATTATAAAACAATTATTAATCACAGGTTAATTCATACATAATTCAAATTTGTATTATTTCTCCAACCACCCATAACCTTAGTTTAATTAGTTATATTGGATTTATATTTCGATAAAATATGCATAAAATTTTGTATCTATCGTATTTCTTTTCGGCGATGAATAAGAACAGTCTTTTAATTAAAATTGCAAAATGCTTTACCTAGATTAGTAGATGAAGACTATATTTCAACCATGTTTAAAAAATCCAGGGAATGTGAGTGAAGGGTGTAATATCACTCTCTAGGAATCTCTGGATATCTTATCAAGCTCTTTTAAGAAAACACGAATAGACCACCGACCGACCAAATAGTAGGTGGCCACTTGCTAAGATTTCTTCACGGGCTGCTATTTTAACTACGTGTATGCCTTGTGTTCAAAATATTTAAGTAGTTTTTTATATATTTATATCAGGTGCAAAAGAGCAAAAACCGAAAGGCCTTCTAATCTTTGTGGCATACCTATAAGTAAAAAACCGAAGAGTCGCGGCCACTTATCAAACCTTATCAGTATATATATAGAGCCGTAAAAATTGTAGCCACGATCAAACCTTAAGATAGAGAACTTCAATGCAAACAAAACTGTTAAGACACTGGCATCTAAAAGTGATGCGTTTCTGAGATATTGGACCTAAAAGATAGCGTATTAGTCATTATGCTATCTTTGAGGTCCAATACTACAGAAACATGCCAGTTTAGGATGCGTTTCTAACATTTTCTGTGTGTGTTAATGACCTCTATCGATTTATAAAGGTTTGATAATGCCTACAATTTATCGTTTTTTTTCCATATGTAAGTAGTATACCAGGCTTTATAGTAAAATGTGAGGTCTCCTTTGTTTTGTTAAATTAACACATATTAACCGACTTCAAAAAGGAGGAGGATATTTAAACATGTACGCCGTTTTCTCCTAGGTTACTGGGCCGATATGAAAGATTTTTTTATTAACACTCCAGGTTTGATCTCATATAAATTTCATAAATATTAGTTATGAAATTTGTATGAGACCTATCTTCTATTTTTTCATTATTAATAACTCGGTTTTACATTCAAATAATTATTTTGCTACCAGTACTCGGTAGCGAGTGAAGTTTTAGTCATTACAAGTTTATAGATTGTAACGTAAACGTCCCTGACCTAAATAAATGTTGTAAATGCGTATAAATGTGATTCATGCCTAAACCTTGTAATGTAGCAGGAATACCTATTACGTACTGTTATTATAATTCCTTCTCCAAAATTCTTAGAAAGATATTCTCATCTTTCATTAGTTCATGACAAAATATATCAGACCTGCAATGTTCATTAATTTCCATCTAAATGTTGGAAGAGATCGCATTTTGTAAGTCCGCTATAGTTTAAACCATTTATTAATTATTTTACTATACCATAAAATATTGAGGTTGTGTGGGTGTGTGCACCAACCTACCCTACCTGGTACCCTGTACCACCCTGTGGAGACCTCAGAGGGTGATGGCTATCGGGGTCATCCGTGGATTTCCGGCCAGTCTTAAGGGACTGGTTGGACAGGGCTCACGGGTCGCTGACCTTCCGGCTAGTGCAGGTACTGACCGGGCACGGGTGCTTCGGAAAGTACTTGTACAAAATAGCCGGTAGGGAACCGAACCCAAGGTGTCACCACTGCAGCTGTGATGAGGACACGGCGCAGCATACGCTGCGCGACCTGGTCGCTGCGGTGGAGGACGACCTCTCGCTTCCAGCCTTGGTAAAAACCATGGTCGGAAGTGAGAGATCGTGGAATGCCGGTTCCGCCTTCTGCGAGGACGTGATGTCGCAGAAGGAAGCTGCGGAGAGGGAGAGGGAAATATTTTCCGAGCTCCCTCTTCGCAGAAGGAGAGCCGGAGGTCGGAGTCGTAGGTCTCTCCGCGCCCTCCTCCGACCCCCATAACAGAGGCTTGGATGGTGGACCCTGGGGTTATCCGCTGCCCACTAGATGCCTCGAGGTGGCGCGCGCGGTGTCTCCGCGCGCCTCTCAAAGGACGGAGATGGGGTGGAGAAACTCCCTCTTCACTCCAACGGGCTGGGGTCCTCCTTCTGAGGACCAACGTCGTCGGGGCCGCGGAAGAGTGCGCAAGCGTCCCCGCAGTCCCGACATTAGACGTCCCGGAGAAACACCGTGGGGTTTTTAGTCGGTAGTGGCAACAATTGTTGCTGAGTCCGACATAACCCGCTCGACTCCCCCAGAAGCGGGCGGGTATGCGTAAAGGCATATTCCCCATGCCAGTCAGCAAGAAAATTGTAACTATAAACAAAAAAAATATTATGCCAATTGATCCTATCCATACTAATATATAATAGTGAAACGTTATCTGTTTGTTTGTTTCTTTTCTTTGGAGCTTTCACGCGATAACGGCTGGACGGATTTTGATGAAATTTGGAATGGAGATAGTTCATACCCTGGAATAAAACATAGAATACTTTTTATCCTGGAAAATTGCAGGTTTCTACGGGAAAACTCGGAAAATGTTGATTACTCGCTGAAAGAAACGGTTGCTATAGAAACTAAATAACAAGTATGTCGAGAAACATCAATACATTGAAGCTATACTTACTTTTGCATAGGTTTATAATATCCTAGAAGAAGATGGTTTTTTTCGCGATAAAAAGTAGTCCGCCCGCACGAACTCGCGGGCGGGAAATCTAGTGTGTTATATTGGTGGAATATTAACCACGTGTTTGTAAAGTGCACGAGTATTGGCAAATGATACAAGCGCATAAAACGTGCCATTTCGTATTATCTCATAAACTCCCTAGGAAGTTTCAGTAAAGCTCTACCATTTTACCACAGTACATTATATGGTAAGGACTATTATGTGTACTGTGATTTTACTGAGTCGTGACTTTTGACTACCTTACTACTGAGACTACGCCAAGACTCGATGTTATGACTATTAATTAAAATAAACACATGTTGTAAAATCTTCATACTTGACACTAGGGGACTTAAGATAAGGTACTGATCAAGAATATACTTTTTTTTATACGGTGCCTGTCTTTGTGTCTGTTTGCCTATATGTTTGCACATCACGTAAAAACTACTGGACTGATTTGCGGTTTTTTACTGTTGGTTATTTACTGTTGGTAAAACCAAAGGATTTTGATTTAAAAACAGATGTACTTGGTATCTTAATCCAATGAGAAGAAGCGGAGCAATCGATAAAAACTATTTGGAAGCTGAACCAAATTTGGTATATTGTACCTTCTTTGGTCCTAAAATATAACATAGGATTAAAATGACCACCCGGGAAAAGCACATTACACTAGTTTCTTATAAGAATCAAATTTCTTTTCTGGACCGACTGAGCTTTTAGTATTAGAAATGTCAGAAATTGCGAAAAAATTGTCAGAATTTTTCCCATAAATACTGTATGTATGTTTTTCGCACATTTTGTTCGAAATAACCTTAAACGTTGTAGCTACAGGAAAACGTTTTTAGAAGACTCTAAGGAGAGCTTAGACTTTTAGAGATATTTAGATCTGCATTCACAGATTTAGGAAAACATGATCATTTATCGAGAAAATTGGCAATTTACACAAACAAAATATCTTCAAAAGTTGAGGACAGCCTCCTAAAATGTTTTCCTCTAGCTAATACAGTTAAGGTAATTTCCTACGAAATGTATGGAAAAAGTTTTACGCAGTTTCTGTCATTTTCAGTTCTCAAACCTCAGTCGGTCCCATAGAGACTTTTAATCCTTATAACAAACAGGATCGAATGGCATCACATAAAGTTTTATGTAAAATTACCATTTTCTTGCTGACTGTACATTTATTCCAAAATCTGTGAATGCCGTTTGGAATATCTCAAAAAGTTATGGAAGGTCTCCTAGGAACGTTAGTTATTTACCAATTGCTCAGCATCTAATTTTCAGATTAAGATACCAAATACCCCAGTTTTTAGGTCAAACCCTAAGCTATCTGACACTGAAATCGCATCACAATCGGTCCAGTAGTTTTTACATGATGCGCGAACAAACATACAGACCGCCACGATTTTTAAATACGTTATATTCTTATACAGTAGCTTATTTTAAGTCCTATCGACCATTTTTTTTATATTGACTTCTTTGTACTGACTTATTGGTACTTACTTCTTTATTATAAATATAGATTACTCTGAAGTATTTTCCGAGACAGTTTTCGTATTATCAGCGTGAATGTCTATTTTCCCAGACGCCATGTTGCTGGAACGTCAAATTAGGTAAACTTATTGAGATCCTCTGGGAAACTCGCAAACTGGTAAGAGTTACCTCCTCTAAAAACTTCCTGCTCCCAAATAGATTTCGATCGAAACTACAAACTTAGGCCGGGATCCGATAACTTAGTTTACTGCGAACCTCCTTAGCTATTCATCATCTCGGCAGACTTTGAGACTGTTACTGAAATAGTTCAAATAACGGGGAAAAAGTCCACAGAGCAGGACCATTGTGCCCAACCTTATTACGACATTGGTTTACAAAGCCCAATTAATATGTTATTGCAATATTCTATGTTATTCTCGGCCAGTCAAGCAAAACCAATCGAATAGAAATTCTAAACAATAAATAAACATTATTTATCATTTTCCATATTGTTAAACATCGAAGTGTTCTTGATTTCTTATAAATCACAACCAATCTTATAAACTTTCTCATGGTGAAACTGAACGTGAACGTTGTTTTGACCTGATTTCCATGGAACACATCCTAGCGAAAGTCCTACTCTGTAGCCTCACTCATCTGACTATTAGCAAGAAACAAAATTAAAAGTGTAATAATTCCAATATAAAACCTAGAAAGACCTCGCGCAAACCTTTATAAAAATCTTTATTCAACTTGCGAAAAAGAACATTCTAAAGTCACGGATATTTTACGACTCCATTTCCATATAAACTACTTCTGCACGAAAGGAGAAATAAGAAATAATAACTTGAAAGGAAGTAGTTTTGTTTACGTTCATTGGGAGTGCAATTAGAATGCATAGCTGGGAGCGTTCGATTTACTTTTTCGAGTCGGCTACGGGGATTGCAATCGAAAACCGTTCGAGTCTTGGAAAACTGTTTATCTTTTTATAATGAATAGACGATCAATGAAAAAAGTTTTAAATTTATTTCGATTACTGGCTGTGCCCGCGGCTTTGCCCGCGTAGTCATTTCCCTGGGTTAAAAATAACCTATGTGTTATTTCAGACCAAATCAGAATCAGAATCAGAATCAGAATTATTTATTCACAAGAATGTAGTAATTAAGTAGATGGTAATAACAATTATAAAAGTCCAGTACATCCTACCATAACAATGGTGTGCAAACATATCTATACAAAAAAAATACAACGATAATAAACAAACTATATAGTACAAAATACCAAATTTCGTTCTGCAGCCAGATATCTTTTATCGATTGCTTGGCTTAACATACCATGTACCTACCCCAGTTTTTAAGTCAAAATATTCTACAGTGAAAACCGCGTCGCAATCAATCCAGTAGTTTTTGTGTGATGCGCGAACAGCCAAACAGACAGACTTGACTTTGGTGATCCGGTCAGCAGTCCCTGAGGGCCAGTTCCCATTTTAAGCCTAGAGTAGAGAGAAGAAGAAGTAGAAAAAGAAGAAGAAGAAGAAGAAGAAAAGAGAAGGAAATACCCTTCAACCACATCGTCTCTGGAGAAAGTTTAGCAAAGAAAACAAAAAATATTAAATATTCCGGCTTATTGTGTAGAAACGAAACATTGAAGATATAGTTGTATTTTTATCACCGACTAGGCGATAAAAATACAACTATCGTTTGACCACGATCTCACCTGATGGAAAGCGATGATGAGGTCGAAGGTGTAGCACGCTTGCCTAGTAGATACCTATTCACTCTTGGGTTATGTTTTACCGTAAACACCACCTGATGAGGGCAGGGCATTCCACTCCTTAGAAGTTCTTATAATAAATGAAGAAGCGTAACGCTTGTTCTTGTGAAAGATATTTCAACCATAAAAAGATGGCGCTTTGTCGATCGTCTAGTCGTACGGTGATGGGGGAATCATATTGTGCAGTTCTTGTGCACACTCTCCATAGTGCAATCTGTAGGATACCGACAGGCTTGCAACCTCACTTCGATGTGCTCGACATTGAAGCTTACTCTTTACCAGAGTGTAATCCCCAATGAGCCTCATACTCGTAGCACGTCTCTCAATTGAATCCAAACTATAACATATTTGTTAAAAAATATAAAAAAATTACGAAGGTTAGGTATTCAAACTACCTACTACGGAGAGAGCTATGCTTGGAGTTTCTCTAAAGGACAAGATTCGTAAAGAAGTGAGCCGACAGAGAACCAAGGTAATTGACATAGCTCTAAGGATAAGTAAGCAGTGTTGTCGAGTGAAGATCACGTTAAGGCAAACGTAAAGTAGGGTGCCCTATGGCCTGGTGGAATGACGTTCTGGGAAAAGCAGCTGGAAAAAACTGGATGCAGAGACCTCGAGCTCAGTGGCGTGCATTAGAAGAGGCCTACGTCCAGCAGTGGACAAGCATAAGGTGATGGTGAACTACCTACTTACCCAAATGCTGGTAAGTGTTAGGTAGGTAATACAGCTAGAAATCTGTAAATATTTGCAAAATAAACATTGATATGTTAAAAACATCAATGAAAAGAAAACACCCGAACATAAATATCGAAAAGTTAAAGTCGGAAACTACGTAATACTAATTTTATTGTTCCTAACATATTTTATTCATTCTCTAAACTCTGTGTGGAATACCGACTGGAAATTCGTTTCGGAACGGCAACAATGCTTTGAGGGGCTTTTGGGTACGAAACAGAGCGTCGAAGTGAGAGAGATTTGTGCGGGCGTCGTCAGAACGTTCCCGGAACGTCCCCGGATAGTTTTGGGAACGTTCCCGGAATGACCGTCTACGGCAGCTACAGAAAGGATACTTTATAGCCGATAGCCATCAGGCTGCGTTCCAGAGTCAAAGGCTTGAAAACTGTTCATGTTTTATAGCCTTGTCTCTTTTCGAATATTTAAGGCGTGATGTCATCATTATGATGGCCAAATAACTAATTACTGAAAACCGCAGCATGTGTCAGACCAACAAAAGTTCTACGTACTAACCATATCGCTTGAATTAGTAAAACTAAATATAGGTAAATTGACAACACAATCCTTGATAAAATAATATCTATTCAATACGTACACCTGAGTCTATTACTCTATTACTGAAAAGGAAATAAACACATTAACTGACAGCATACAGTACATAAGTACATCTGAGTTAGTAGGTGCTAAAACACAAGAACCCGACCTTTAATAATGTATACGAATATCACTTCGTCAACTGGAGCTATTTAAATTCACTACAGCCGTTATAACCACCCCTGAAATATACATAAAAATATGCATAAGCATGGTTTGACTTCAGAGCGAACATCCTGATTCTTATACAAAAAATAAGTCTTATCGGTCAGGCTATAAAGTTGAAGATAGGTCGAGAGTGAATATCGTTGAGGCTTTTTGGCAAATCCCTCTCTGATGTGAGGCACTAAAAAGAGTTCTTTATAGCAGCTCTGGTCCGCCACGGAACATCCACAAGACTATTTAACATTCAAGTAGAGAAAGAAATGTAAATATACATTTTGCCCCGACATCTTGCTGACAAATGTTACAAACTAATTTAAAATCTGTAGATGGGCATTGGGCATACAGAGAGTAGTAGCAATGACTTCAACAACTAGTGTTCTACTAGTTTTTCATAGTTGTGTACCATTAAACCATACCAACAAGTCCAAGATTGCTCGTCGTGTACCTTCTTTTTATACGCTTTATATTAGCTTCACTTGTATGTTTGTATATTTGTATGTTTGTAACCGACTCCTTTGGACGCTATTTTGATCCACTTTAAACGATTCATTCAAATTTTGCACACCTGTCAAAGACCGAAGACAATGCAATAATATAAAAAAAAAAGTAGAAAATAAATAATAGTTTAAAAAAACTAAAAAACACGCTTTATATAGAAAACCAAACTAAAAAATAGAAAATAAATTTTAATAGTGTATATAAGAAAAAAATGTTTTATATAAAAAAAAACGTGGGGTGCTTTTTAAGATATTATCGAAATGATAATCCTTCTTCTCATATCTGTCAATGAAATATTTATAACTATTGACCCATGCACCCCACGTTTCTTTTGAAATAAAACTTTTTTTTCTTACACTATTAAAATTTATTTTCTATTTTTTAGTTTGGTTTTCTATATAAAGCGTGTTTTTTAGTTTTTTTAACTATTATTTTACTGGGTATATTCTTTTATGTAATTTACATATTACAAAAGGAGGACTTAATACGAAAGTATATTTTAAACAGTCAACTTACCTATAATAAATGAGACCAGAAGGAATCTATATTCCTGCACGTCTATACGTGCATCTAAAATTTTAAATTCATAGCAAATTTTCATAAGAATAATGAAATTAAATAATTGATCATAACAATAATAATAGGTACCTAAGTATAAGTATAAGATTAAAAAAAGTTATAAAGATTAAGAGTTTTCTCTCTCGAAATTACCAACGATTTCAAAACGTCCAGATGTAACGAAATATGACTGTTTTGTTCTCATGGCTATGTTTTAAGTACATATTTCAAAGAAAATATCTTGTAAGTTATGCAAATGAAACAGCGGAATAAAAATAATGAAAGTCAAATAACTGAATGAATTGGAATCGTTTAAACAAATCATATTTTATTCTTGACTAGGCTTCGAACGCGTGGTCATTTCTCTAGGTTAAAAGTACTCTATGTACTATTCCAAGACCTAAAATACCAATATACCAACATTTGATCGTAACTCCTTCAGCCGTCAAAAAGTTTTATCGATTATTCGGCTTCTACTCAACGGATTGAGATACCAATTTTACACCAGTTTTTAAGTCCAACCCCATGCTATCCAACAGTGAAAACTGCATCACAATCGGTCCAGTAGATTTACGTGATGCGCGAACAAACATACAGACAAACAGACAAACAGACAAACAGACAAATTGACATATTGACAAACAGACAAACTGACAAACAGACAAACAGACAAACAGACAAACAGACAAACAGACAAACAGACAAACAGAGAAACAGACAAACAGAAAAACAGACAAACAAACAGACAGACACGAATTTTAAAAATGTTATATTCTTGTTCAGACCTTTTTTTTTTAATTATCTTCTTAGTACAGATTTTTTCGTTCAATAAGAACGCTTTATTATAAGTATAGATTTATTCCTCTTACACGTAGCCACAATACACTATTTCCAAAAGCGTTTATTTTCAACTTCGCAGAGCATTCATTATTACAGCTTCATCTTGTCGAATGTCTCAAAGAAGCTGCTCGTTGCATCTGGGGTTTGTTTGAAACTGAATTATGCGCTTCGAGGCTCTGTTATTTAAGTTTCGTCCTATGTTGCACAATTTCATAATTAAAAGTCGATTACGTGACTGGGAAACAACGGCATCTGTGTCAGGCATTAGTTCCATGTCGTATTATTACATTATTATTTTTTACTAGCTGTACCCGCGGCTTCGCACGCGTGTTCTTTTCTTTAGGTTCAAAATACCATAATAACCATAATTCCAGGACTAATGTACCAACATTTGAACAAAATTTCTTCAGCCTTCAAAAATACTTTATCACTTGCTCGGCTTCTAACACTCCTGATTGAGATACCAACCTGGTGTAATACCAGATTTAAATGAAACCCTAAGCTATCTAACAATGAAAACCACATTGCAATCGGTCGCGTAATTTTTACGTGATGCGTGAACAAACAAACATACAGACAAACAGAAAGAAAGACACGATTAAAAAAAAAAATGGTCAATACCTTTTTAAGCACTCAGTAGTTTGGGTGCAATGCGTGGTCAAGATACGGACAAACAGACAGACAAAATTAAAAAGTAAAACAGTTTGGCTTCAGTATCGAATATAGAGAACCATCCAAAAAAAATATTTATTACTTAAATATTAACATAACTTTGGACCCATATCCCGCAGAAACCCTTTACTTATTCGGGATAAAACGTGTCCTCAATTTTAACCCATCATATAATTTAAGACAGTGCCAAGTTGTATCAAAACCCGTCCATTACTTTCAGCGTGGTACGTGTTCTTTTAAATAAGTTTCAACCCCTAAATAATGACCCATATTTTTTTCGATATGTAAAGTATCCTATGTCCTACCTCGTAGTACGAACTCAAATCATACCAAGTTTCTTTTGAATTCATCCAGTAGTTCCGGCGGCGTGATGCGCGGCTAAGATACAGACTGACAGACATACAGTCAAAAATGAAAAAACATAAAAACATACAGTTTAGGCTTCATAATAGAATATAGAGTAATATAAAAAAAAAAACACCATATATTTAATGTACAGAATTTGGACCCATATACCACAGGAACCCTTTATTTTTCGGGACAAAATGTATCCATAATTTTCACCTATCTTATAAACTATGTCTGTGCCAAGTTGCATCAACATCCTTCCAATAGTTTCAGTGTGCTAAGTGTTCTTTTAAATAATTTTCCACCCTATCCTGCAGGAACACTTAATTTTTTCGGGATGAAAAGTATCCAATGTCCTATCTCGAAGTGTGAACTCAAATCATACCAAATTTCATTTGAATTCATTACGTATTTTCGGCGTGGTGCGCTGCCAAGGTACAGACCGACAGACGGACAGACAGACACACAGACAAAAATAAAAAAAATACAGTGTTGGCTTTAGTATTGAACATAGAACGTCCTCCAAAAAAAATTACATAATATCTTCAATTTACAGAATCTTGGACATTATCCCGAAGGAACACTTTATGTTTCGAGATAAAAAGTATCCTCCATTTTTACCCATTATATAAACTATGACGGTGCCAAGTTTTAAAAAAATCCGTCAAGTAGTTTCAGCGTGATACGTGTTCTTTTAAATAACTTTCAACGCCTATCCTGCAGGAAACCTTTAATTTTCCAGGATGAAAAGTATCCTATGTCCTACCTCAAAGTATGAACTCAAATCATACCAAATTTCTTTTGAATTCATTGAGTATTTTCGGCGTGATGCACTTCCAAGGTGCAGACAGCCAGACGGACAGACATACAGAAAGACAATAATAATAGAATTGAATATAGAACGGCCCCCCAAAAAAATACAATATATCTTTAATTTACAGAATTTGCGACATTATCCCGCAGGAAAAGTTGCATTAAAATCCGTCTAGTAGTTTCAGAGTGGTAAGTGTTTTTGAAATAACTTTCGACCCCAATCCTGCGAGAACCCTTTCATTTTTCGGGATGAAAAGTAGCCTATGTCCTACCTCGTAGTATGAACTCAAATCATACCAAGTTTCATTTAAATTAATTCAGTAGTTTCGGCGTGATGCCTAGCCAAGATACAGACAGACAGACAGACTGACAAAAATGAAAAAAAAAATTGTTTTGGCATCAGTATCGAATAAGGAAAGGTCAAAAAAAAATTTCTAAATATCTTCAATGTACAGAATTGGACCCGTTACAGTTATATTATAAGTATAATAGATTACTTCTTATTTACGGTTTTCGGTTTTCCCCTTTACTTGTGATATAAGGCATTGCTTCTTGTCTTTGATGATTCTAGGTCAACTGGATTCTAGTACCCTATAGGTTTTGATTCCCTTGCGAGTGGCAAAATATACAGCATAAATATACAGCATAAACAGCCGTATCTTTTGATTGCGTTCACTTAGAAGTTTGTTTTTTTCATAGCTACAAAGGATTGCAGACCTGAGTATTTGATATTAATTTCAAGTTGACGAGTTCCTGAGAAAATGGGTCTTGACAGACAGGAAGAATACAGACAGACGGACGGACAACGAAGTGATCCTATAAGGGTTCCTTTTTTCCTTTTGCGGTACAGAACCCCGAAAAAGGTAAGTTACGGTGCTCTGAATGCGTAAGACACGACTTAATCTTGGTCAGTCATTTGTGCAATGGTTAGACTGAAACTGCTGGAGATATTTACTTTACTATTCCGTCAAAATTTACTTTACTATTCCGTCAAAACTTACTTTACTATTCCGTCACAATTTACTTTAATATTCCGTCAAAACTTACTTTACTATTCCGTCAATACTTACTTTACTATTCCGTCAAAATTACTCATTTCCATACTAGAATATGAGATTAAAAGACTAACACTTAGCTTAGGAAAAGTTAATTCAAATGAAAATTTAATAGTAGCGGCGGTTGGTCGCTACAAGCGACTGGGCAGCGACAAACAAACCACATTTAGTTTTCAAGCTCGCTCTTAATAAATATTCCACCGTGCGAGAAATTTATAAACTTTGGAACGTGTTGTGCTACATGCCATTATAAAATCTGTAGGAAAATTCAATTCTAGGGACAAAATAAGTAAATAAGTACCAGGAGATGAATAGCAAAAATATATCAAGAGTAGTCTGCTCCACTGTGCACGGTGTATTTATGCATAAAATCTAAACTCATACAAGAGCAGCATGATTCTGGCCAAACCGCTCAAGCTAATAAACTTAAAAATTGCCAATTCTATGTAACGTTTATATTCACTAAATAGGGATTTTTCAAAATTGAGTGCCAATGAGGTTGTCAAATTTATATAAAACTTTTTTGTTATATAAATATATATGAAAAGTATTTTCAAACTAAAACTATCACTTTTTACTTTCCAATGTTGTTCATATTCTTCTCATTTTTTTTTTCACCATGAGGTGAAAATTCCTGTATATTCGAAGATGTGGTAAAAAAATCTATTAATCCTTGTATCTACAAAACAGTTCCAGTTGCAGTTATTAAATTGGTAAATGGATTTCTTATTGCAAACCAATAAAAAACAAGTTTCAGTGATTGATAATTATAATGAGCTGAAAATTGGGATCGAAATATTTATTCAGTAAGCAACTTTATCTCGAAACCTTTTCGAGTAAAAAACGTCAACTTTTGATAATTACCTATTAATTAAAATATTTAATTTAATATTTTAGAAAACATTGTCATGCTTCGTAGTATTTAAAAATCCTCAAATATTTATGAAACATTGAAAAACCAGCCTAGCTTTCAAGTACTACTGGCAAAACAAACTGCTATCTGGTTGTTTTAAGCTTTTGGGAATTGACAACATTTCAAATTTTTAACATTACTATTTTAATTTTTTCTCTGAAGGAATACTGAAACATAAGATATATGTATTTTTTCATTTTCCAATCTATTAATTATTAAAAAGTAGCTTATTCTAAGAGGACGTAACTGCCAGAGTTCAGTGGCATGAACAAGATTACCGAAGCCACATTCGAAAAGAAAAGCATTTATATATCTGTCAAAGTCAGGCTCTAGCGTATTTTTTTTTCTTTACAGGTATTTTATTATTCCACCGAAATCTGCTTGGTTGAGAGTTATTACTTAATATCTTTGTAGTCACTGCACTAAAAATTTAGGAAAAATAAGAATAGCGAACAGCGTCGTAATATCTCGAAATGGTTTTCTAATTTCATTGCCATAAGAAATATAAAAACTTGTCTATAGGGACGGACTTTCTGCTTGAACTAGCCAGGTATCCCCAATTTAATTAACGATGTTCTCCGCCGAATACTCGTGCTAATTTATGATAATTTATTTATTTGCTTTGATGTGGATAATACAAGGTAGTAAAAACGATTAAATTCCAACACATCACCAACATTGATTGGCATGCAAACTTATTGAATTACAAACTGAACTAATTATAGCTCTGATGACCACACAACCAACTCACCAATAGTTTCATCAAAACTAAGCATAAAAACACAAACAATTAAATATATACCTGATTCTCCAATATATTTGCTAGAATAATGGAACACAACCATTGATCACAGGATTCACAGGTCGACCACAAAGGTGTTCCGCAAGGCGTCTCCTGGGGCCCATTCCCTTAAAATACATTCATTGCTAAGGTTCACGTTGTTAGAAAGGGGAACTTCGGTGCCTAATTAAACTGTATGAAGTGATATTTTTGCGAATTAACTACGAGGTGTGAGGAATACGAGGTTGGTAAACTTAGTGAATTCAGATAAAGTTAGGTAGAGATTCGAGAGTTTTGCGCGATTTTAGTATCTAATGAATACAAAAGTCTAAGTAGGTATACCTACTGTCTATAATGGAATTATGTAGCTAGAATGGAAATTATCTTTCGATATGGCATATCAATACACTAGTTCTCCATCTCCGAACTTTGAGGACAGTGCAGGAGAAACTCAAGCTCGGAAAATTGTATCAAATTCCGTCTAGAGACGTTTTGTAACAAACAAATTGCCAAAGCATAGTAAAAAGTTCACAGTTATATAAAAACAGAATAAGTAAGTACATAGATAAGTGCAAATCAATTTAGAAAAACATAGTACTTAATTTTAATTTGCATACAAGAAGGTTTAAAAAATTACTAAGCTACACCGCCAATCAAACAAGTGAAGCATAGCAAATGGTGGTTGCTATGTGCGCGTGAGTGGATAACTTGTGGTGTTTTGTGCTTGATAAACAATTTCATAACAAAAGACTCCATTGTTTTGATTTTCCGTCAGAACTTGAAAGAATTAACACGTCTAACAAGGTCGAGATCTTGCTGCGATATAGCGGTAGATCGGCATAGCATGGTGTGTGTGCGTGGGGCTTATGCGTACGAGTGGATTGGTATGTCGCCCTATGTATTCATTAGCCTAGGTTCATATAGGTTAGACAAATTAACTTAATTTCACCATACACGTAGCCAGGAAATTAGGTATTTCTAGGCTTATTCCGCCTAAAAGAACGAGTACTTCAACAATGTCTCACGTTCCTTTCAGTTTTGGGATCGAGGTTGTTCCGTTGTTCCCCACTTTTTGTCTACCACTAGGGGACAACGGGAAGAAATGAGTTGCACTGTCCGCCAGTGGTGGATATCAAAACTAACCACGTGGCATTGTCTTCACTATAAACTTAACTATTATAATGTTACTGTTTCATGTCTATAGTGACAGGTGTCATAGTGACAGCTGACAGATGTCAAAGCATCAAAGTCATATATCAATACCTGTCAAGATTTCATCGATATCTTCGTTTTGGATGACAGCAGTCAAATTTAACAAGGGCTATAACTCTGAAACTATTGATCCTAAACTAGTAGTTTCTTCACAGAAGTGATAGATCTCATCAATATCTTCGTGTTGGATGATAGCTGTCAAACTTAAAAAGGCTATAACTCTGAAACTATTGATCCTAGACTAGTAGTTTCTTTACAGAAGTTATAGATCTATGATACAATGATACAATTATTTATTGCTGTAATATGGTACAAAAGCTGTAATTTTTTCATAGATTCTAACATATTAACCATTTCTAGCATGCAATATTACATGTTTTAACAGAATCAAATTTGTATTATTTTATTCAAGTACATGGTAAGTGTTTTAATAATTTAATAAGCACGCAATATAATGTTAACAAATGAATTCCAAATTAGAATATCAACGTAGCAAATCATTAGAGGTGAGGAGGGACCTCGCGCTCGTCAAATACTCGTTTAGGGTACTTCGTGGGGAAGTGCACCATCCGGAGATGCTGGCAGAGCTGCGGCTGCGCGCGCCGGACGGGTGCGTGGGCGCGCGCCGTCGCCCTGCTACGCTCAGCGTACCTTCGTCGCGGACTAATCTGTTGAAGTTTTCCCCTATGTCACGCGCTATACGTCTGATTAATATAATTTCGAAGGATTATGAAAGCAGCCTGATGAAATTCACGGAAATTGCACAGAAACATTTAGAATGTACGTAAAGTTTTGTTTTTTTAGTTATAACATCGCATTGGTGAGTATGCTGTAATGGTGTTGTAATGTGTCTAAATATATAAATAAATAAAAATTATTAACAATGTCAAAATATTCATATATTAAATTAGAGGTATATCCATTACAAATCATAAATGCTTTAAATGTCAAAAAATCTTTAACAGAATAAAAGCCTCTTTGAAGCAGCTACGAATGTAGCTTGCTTTTAAATTTACCACCATTTAATAATTGAATTTCCAATGGCAGGGCATTGAAAATTCTAATGCACATAAAATTTACGTTTCTGCTACATAACATCGTTTTACTATCAGGCAGAACTAGTTTCTTTGGAAATCTGGTGTTAAATTTACATTTCTCTTCTTTTTTTGTGAAATGTGAGGGATGGGCTTCCACAAATTTACAAATTTCGTAGATGTACAGACTGGGCACTGTTAATAAATTAAGTTCCTTAAACAGAGACTTGCAGGTTGTCAACGGGCACACATCATAAATGGCACGCACACATTGCTTCTGTGCTATGAAGGCTCTGTTTACCATAACGGAATTACACCACAGTAAGATACCGTACCTCAGATTAGAGCCTACATAGCCATGGTAGGCTTTAAGAGCAGTTTCTTTGTTAGTTTCTTTGTTAGTTAGTCTGTATAATGCATAAGCAAACCGATACATTTTATTGCAAATCTTTTCGATATGAGATTTCCATGAGCAATCGTCATCGAGCACAATATCTAAGAATGATGTTTCAGTAGTTTCTGCTACTGTCTGATCATTGTAGACAACTTTGAGATGCGCTTTAGTGTCTCCCCTATTTTTAAATTGTATTAATTTGGTTTTGTCAACATTTGCTTTTAAGTTATTTGCTTCGAGCCATTGTATTGTATTTTTTACAGTATTGTTAATTCTGCATTGTAACATCCATCCATGCTATCCAGAATTGCGACTGAAATGTAATCAGCAAAGAGGGTACAGCGATGAATTGTGATTGTGACTCGGGGTAGGTCGTTTATATAAAGTAGAAATAATAAGGGGTACCCCTGTTTTGTTTTCTTTTACTTATGATTTATATCTCATCACAGTCGTGGTATTTAACCAATATCTTCATTTTGGATGACTTCTCTCAAACTTAAAAGGGCTTAACTCTGACACTATTAATCCTAGAGTAGTAGTTTCTTACCTAAAGGATAGATCTCATCGAGATCTTCATTTCATATGACAACTGTCATATTGACAGTTGACAGCTGGCAAACCTCAAAACATCCAGTATTGACAGACGATGTCAGAAATTACAAGTGGGACAAAGTAGCGTTGTTCCCACTGGGGGATAACGCTACTTTTTTCCGGTTGTCCCCCAGTGACAAATTTGGGGACAACGCGAATAGACGTAAAGAAGGACCTCCATACTCCCCTTTAGTACTATCGTAGATAAATAATAGAAGAGTAGATAAATAATAGAAGATTATTTATCTATGGTCCTACCCATGCCACCACGAGCCACACTGAGCTCGTTTCATTCGGATTACATTCAGAGTTCTGTGCCATTTCATTCCAAGTTATTCATTTTATATGCCTTATTCCTTGATTTCTCTATTATTTCTTGACATGGGTTTAGATAGGTATTTTGGGGGTTTCTACCTAGTGACATTACATTGGTACAGCCACCCAAGTGATCCAAGTGATCAAAAAGGAATTAAATTTGGTGGAAAAGACTCAAAAGACCAAATTCACCGCTGGTTCCTTCCTCGACCCTCATATATATACTCAAAGCTCACCACAATCGGTAGGGGTCTCACACCAGCCTTCCCTTCCGTAAGTCTTCTGTGGTGTCAAGGTAGTGAAGGAACTAAAGAAGGTGCCAAGGTGAAATCTCCTTAGTACCTTCTTAAGTTCCTTCAGTTTCCATTGACGGCACTTACACTGCAAATACAGTCATATTTCAATAGTTTACACTTTTTCCCCACCATTGTGTACCATTCTACATTTCCGGTCACAACTGCTTGACAATCAGCGCCGCTAATACGCATTTTTTTTCCTTTTTCCGCGCTTTTAGTCTGTCTACTGCCACGAGGCAAACTTGTCATACTTCTTTTCTCAGGAAATCAAATCATGTTCTTGTTGTAGGTACCTTCCATTTTTCGTTCGAAAAGGTACATTGTTTGTCAGCACAGAAACGGATTCCAGAATCGATTCATTAATTATACGTTCTACAATTGTATTTCGCAACACGGCATATCTTGGGTGCGTCACTTTCGATTTGACGGTGTATAGTAGACTCAGTCTGTTTTTTAACCTTCTTGCTTACAATCTTACAGTAACTTACGCATACTTACTATTGTTCGAAAAAAAATACTTTATTATTAAACAAATACCTACTACGAGTATGTGAAATGCATGGCGGTGCGCGACACCGCCCGCAGCTGTGTAATCCCTCAGCGGAGTCGTCTTTGGTCGACTTTACTCAACTTTTACAAAGAACGTGGGTGTTTGTTGTTTAAAGTCGGGCGTGTGGAAAACTTGACTCCGTTTATTTTTTTCGATTTTGTTACTGTGCCTTGAGGGTTCCAAATTTCCAATGCAAAAAATAACAATCCATCTAGTTTTGCAGGATATGCACCAATAACAATCCATCTAGTTTTGCAGGATATGCACCAATAACAATCCATCTAGTTTTGCAGGATATGCACCAATAACAATCCATCTAGTTTTGCAGGATATGCACCAATAACAATCCATCTAGTTTTGCAGGATATGCACCAATAACAATCCATCTAGTTTTGCAGGATATGCACCAATAACAATCCATCTAGTTTTGCAGGATATGCACCAATAACAATCCATCTAGTTTTGCAGGATATGCACCAATAACAATCCATCTAGTTTTGCAGGATATGCACCAATAACAATCCATCTAGTTTTGCAGGATATGCACCAATAGTAAGCACTCTCTAGAGATTTCAGAACTGAGTATAACTAAAATAAGGCAACAATAATGCACACTTTCATTGTAAACTTTATTGAATTAACATCGAGATTAACATTAACATAGGTACAAGGACCTACTTAATTGAGAAAATGCTATTTAAGCTATGAATTAAAAAAAAAAACTTTCCATGAGATATGGAAACATATTATAATATATACCAGGGCAGTTTAGTTTTATGCTAAAACTTACATGGTATCGTTTAAAACATAGATCTTGTTAAAGATACGGCCCGTAAACAAAAACGGGACTAGATACAACTACAGTCAAACACACCCACACAGCTGTACTCCCACTGTTCATGTGCATCAACAACAAAGGTCACATGCGCAGATAGACATGCGCAGGCTGCAGCGCGTATCACAATCACTGCTAACACGTGCTACACCAAGTGCCATTCCGATTGTGACTAAAGGCCAATTGTGTGCATTGCACCTATTTTTTTAATTTAATCTATGGTTTATGCTATTGTAACATTAATTCACTATCAACTGGGCGAATCAATGTTTGTAAATAACTATGATTATATCGACTTAATAAAATGATTTATTCAATTTCATAATTCAAGAGAGATTATAAATTAAGTTAAATTAAGCTAATTTACCTTTATCTAGGATGTTAATAACAGCGTGGTGGTTTTAAATTCCGTCTAGTTGTATCGGGTTTCAGATTATTTATGTCATTACCACTAAATATATGTTATTGAATAATAAGCAGGAATTATTAAGTGTATTTATGAGCTTGTGTGTTACGGAATGTTGACAGTACAAATTCACACAATAAGCGTTGCTGAAATATTTTCGAATAAATATTTCCTTATTACATTTTAAAATGTTTCATATTAGAATATACCATTATATAATGGTATCATTGCAGTCTTCAGAAAAACTACTAGTACTTGTTTTATGGGCATTATATATTTTAGAAATTTAAAATAAGATCACTGTTAAGTTAGCCAAAACAAATTTTACACACGCTACATTCACTGAAAGAGCATTCTATACTCGTTCAAAAGATTTAAGGCCGATTGATTTAAGTTTGAGCAAAAACAGTGGGTTGGCCAGGCTCGGAAGCCCATTCGCATTTATCCCACCGGCAGTGGTCAGTATACAGCATTGTAAATCGGGCTACATTCACGGTAAACCTAGGGGATTTGAAACCTAATAGTGAAGAGTTTGGGTATCTATGAGTATTGAACCGAACTCGAACCGTTTGAAATATTCTGTGATATACATAGATTAAAATGGGGAAGATTATATACCAGCTCCTCGGGCGTAAACCGCATAAATTAGGCGCAAAAAACACAATTGGCTTTTTTTTGGCCTTAGTCACAATCGGAGTAGAGTTTGTGTAGCACGTGTTAGCAGTGACTCTTATTCGCGCTACAGTCTGCGTTTGTCTCTATAACTTTGTTGTTGATACACTTGGAGAGAAGTGTTGATATTGAGAAGTGTATCTGGCTGACTATAATTCGCCGATTCCGTTTTGTGAAAAATATTAACCAACTTTAAAAAGAACGAGTTCTCATTTCATTTCAGTCTCAGTTTCAGTGTCCTACTCTACTACAGTTGTTCGATCATGCGATATTCCATTCATCCAATCAGAGCAGGTCTTATTTCTGAACATGGCCATAGAGAGCGATGCAATAGTGGAGAGCGCAACTAGCGCCGCCAGGTGGAAAAACTTCACTCTTGCTCGAGACGTAGTGCTGAACGGTTTAGCGTAGACTCTGTAGATTTTGAAGGTTATGTTGGTAGAATTTGCTTTAGATAATATCTAGGTATTTGTAAATGTTTTCTTTTATCCAATTATCGTCAAAGGATGATAAAAATAGATTAATGGTATAGGTATCCGCCATCTTCGAGCAAATTACCAACACCGTATTTACCGTAGTTATGTATAAAAATAAAAACGGGCCTAATTCGCGAAAGTTTCAGAAGTTCCATGCTCGAAGGACTCTTTCAATTTGACTTTCCATCCAACACGTTTACAAAAGTTT
The DNA here is from genome assembly GCA_946251855.1 of Alsophila aescularia. Classification (NCBI taxonomy): domain Eukaryota; kingdom Metazoa; phylum Arthropoda; class Insecta; order Lepidoptera; family Geometridae; genus Alsophila; species Alsophila aescularia. The sequence continues at coordinate 48,906,139 of OX276381.1, read as the reverse complement.
TGGAACAAAATGATGGATTCTGTTATTGAGTGTTATATTATTAACTCAGCTGTAGCACTAGTTCCGGTGCATGGACGCAAATATTTTCCTGTCTCCCCTCCAACATAATTTAATTCATCTTTTTCCTTTTCGTCTCCAATAATAACTTATCGACTCGTAAACGTTCCCAGGTCAAATTATACCAACAACATCCTCGAGATAACTCGATCGAAGGCATGACCTCATAAACCCAAACCGATACATGCAGCAATCAGGTCAACAGGGCTATAAACTCCAAGTAGGACGCAGTAACGTCGCAAACCGTACCTACCTATAATTAATTCTTATTTACAGCCATTATCCTATAAACACTGGCAATAAAATACGCACATAAATCAAAGCATTATTTTCCGTAATACATCAGCCTGGAGTAAGGCTGAGCCTGTAAGCCCCGGGTTTCCTTACGTATTGGCGAGAATTTATGGAGTGTGAAAATTCAGTGTCTCAACGGATCGGTATGAAATGACAAACGTGACCCGAATCTGCGATAGATGCTGTGCGATGATATGGCCCGGCCTTGAAAATACTGTATCAATGTGAACCAAGATGAGGTGTTAGGTTTTCTCCAGCAGCAGTTTTGGCGCTTTCTCTTGTATGAAATATGGACAAAGCAATCAGAATTCAGGGTGTATCTCCAAGCGTGGTGGTAGAGACAAATCCGCCACTGAAGGGGAGGCCAATGTCTATGTTATGCCTATGTTCGGCAGTGAACGTCTTCCAACGTAGTGATTATACTATTCGGCCTTCTGTGGGATTGGTTTTTGTTTTATGGTTCACTTACTCCAATGATATCCCCACCCCACTATATATAAAAGTGTAACATTGTCGGTTTGTTAGAAACGCTTTCACGCGATAACGGCTGGACCGAGTTTAATGAAATTTTGTATGTAGATGCTGTATACATAGAGACCAACATAGGATAGTTTTTATACAGGAAAAATGACCGTGCAGGTAATGCCGCGCGGCGCAGCTAGCCTTTTATAAACTGAGGTGTAGATGCGTTGCCCGCGCTCTAAAATGGTAACGAATAAGTGCGGTAATAATTGTATGACTATCGCTTACCCCCCATTACTATAAAAATGAAACGAGTCGTTTTTCCTACGTCTCGTTACTTTTTGACGTATTTTTGTATGGTGTTTATGTCAAAAGCTGACGGGCAGTAAGCGAAAACGGTTCGTTTTAAGATATAAGAACCGGCCATTATAGTAAGCTATTCGCGTATAGAAAGCCATTGGCTACCGTACATCGGCTCATCGAACATCTCTTTCTGACAACAGGGTTTATTTTTAACCCCCGAACAAAGAGACGGGTTTTATAAGTTTAGGATGTGTATCACATCACTATATCATTGTGTGTATGTCTGTCTGTGGCATGGTAGCTCCCAAACGAATGGACCGATTTTAATGCGGTTTTTTCGGTTTGAAAGCTGATGTGATCGAGAAGCTTCATAACTATAATAGAGACGGGGGTTATATTTTTTTTTATTTGTGCTTGTAACCCCAGAACTCATATTAAACTTCATCCAAATCCGTACAACCGTTTATGCGTAAAGAAGTATCAAATATATTCATACAAACTTTCGCCTTTATAATACCTACTAGTGAGATTATTTTTGCCGTCGGTCAGCTCGTAGTCAATAATTTTGTAAGCAGTCGGGTTTTTGTATTTCTTATAATAATTTTACTTGTTTTGCATGTGTTGTTTAGTTATGCATGCGAGTTACTGGCGCCAAAACATTGATAGCTGCATATTTTTTTTGAAGGGGCAGGCTATTTTTACGTTGAAGATCTCTACAACCGGTTGAACAGAACCACAAATAAAACAAATAATTTAAGTACAATACGATACAAACTTGTGGAAAATCTCCATCGGTAGTGCGGAATACCTGATGGTGCGTAATATTGTTGGTATTGGTTGCGCAAGGTGCAGTTCAGTGCGCCAATGTTTTACTATAAAAGAGGTTTGCGGAAAAACAACATGGTTGAGAATAAATATGTATCTATTTGACCGATCACTGAAACGTGAAATATTTAATTAGGAGAGAATAAATTACCTGTTTCATGATGACCACACTAGACATTAATAATCATTAGCGATGGTAGCCTATAGTGCAACTTAGAATCCAACGATACCGGGTTCAATCCTTGGCTCCGCACCAATGACTTTTCTAAGTTATGTGCGGTTTTCCATCGCTCCGTGCTTCGGAGGGCACGTAATCTGTCAGTCCCGACTGTTATTGATTAATAGCAGTTGTTAAGCCATGTCAGAGGCCCTCGGGCGGCTTGACAAACTCTGACATCAGAGGCCAACACTACCTCATACGACAAATAAACAATTAGCGATGGTAGCCTAGCGGCTTACTAGTGTGACTGAGAATCCAATAATACCGGCTTCGGTCATGGGCTCCACACCAATGGCTTTTGTAAGTAACGTGCGGTTTTCCATAGCTCCTTACTTCGAAGGGCAAGATAAGCCACACACACGGGACCCACAGGTCCCGGCTGTAATTTATTAAAAGCAGTCGTTAAGCCATGTCAGATGCCCTCGGGCGGCCTGACAAAGTCTGACACTAAAGGCCAGCACTACACCATACGATAAGCAAGCAAGCTAGTATTATATTATAACATAATTAAGTTTTTTTATGACGGGACTAGGCAATCGTTTGACCTCGATCTCATGTGATGGAAAAAGACGGTTTGGTTGAAGGTATACCACGCTTCACATAACTCTAGAGTGAAAACAGAATCAGAATTAAAAGATTGAAATATGACGTCAGGGTGACGAGTAGCAGACACAATCTGCTGTTTGTTGATTGTCACGCCACGCCTATCAGTTAAGCAGTGCCACCCATAACTTTGGATAGCAAAATCTTGCGAGGCACTGCATTTCGCTCGTCACCCTGTGGCTTCGTCCTATTGAATGCGATTACGCGATTAAATACGCGATCCGACCATCGCACGTTCGCACGATGACATAAATGGTGTCCTAATTGATAGCCGCGACGTGTGATTGCGCGAGCCCATGTTCGCGCGATCTGGGTGCCATGCCGTGCACTCGTCGCATTGCATCGGCTTCAGAGATGCGCAGTTTCTTCTTACAGGAAATATTTCGCTAACCTGTTTTGAGGATCTCAAATAGCAATGAAAAGCAACGACGCGGGACTATTCCGACATCAGTATGTTGAATGTGTTACATCACTACCCAATGTCAGAGGGGTCCTACGAATTCAGGTATATATAGTGAGCCCATAGACCTTGTGCAGGCAACTACATTTTTGGGTATTAGGTTAGTTTCAAAATTACAATGGGGTCCTCACATATCGTTGATAGCTGGTAGATTGAGCTCTGCAGTCTTTGCAGTACGTAAAATTAGACAGTTTACTTACCGAGATAGCATCTGCATGATTAGTATATTATAATTACTTTCACAGTATTATGTCTTAAGGTATTTTGGTGTGGGGTAAAGCCGCAGAAATTCAATCTATATTTGTGCAAAAGAAGAGGGCAATTCGTTCCATATATAACATGAAATTTCGCAATTCCTTGAGGGAACGGTTTAAAGAGATTCTTACAGTGGCTTTTCAAATATATGAAAATATTATGTATGTTCGGAAGAATATCACGTCGCCTGAGACATTATTCCCGTAATATCATTGAAAACTTTTCTGTTCTAATCAAATGGGATGTAATGTTTGCGCACTACTGCTTGACAGATGAATAGCTGGCAAAGGTACTTCCCCAGGCGGATTTTAGCAGAACAGGCCTACTACATAAGTGTACGGAGTACAACTACAATTACTGTTCTTCTTAGTGTCCCTCAGATTTTTGATCGGCCGACAATTTAATCGTTAGCTTAATAATTATGCTACTTGACTGTAGTGAAATCCGGAATTGTCAATCTCTAATTGTAGTCATCCTGAAAGATCATTCAAAAAAAGTTATATTTTTTATTGTACTTTGGGTATAAGCAGGGCGGTCGCACTCCGCAACAAGTACAAATAAATTCAAGGACCCAATATTCGGGTCCGTTCAGTCGAGTGTCCAGCGTGCGCTCGATGAGTCGCGCGCCTTGTACATATCGATAGAGCACCTACTTACGTAAAGTTATTGACAAAATTTATTCGTGTTTAAATTATAAGTACCAAGAAGAAAGCTAGAAAGTACTGCATAGCATTCGGCTGTTTGAATAGTGATAGAAATGACGAATTGTCATTCTTTACGTTTCCAAAGGATATTGAAAGGTAATAAATTGTAATACCTATAATAGGTCCTAGTTATGTAGTTAGATATTGATATTTTTTTATTACGTAGGTTCCTATAGTGTTATATTATTTCATTTGTGTTCCATACTGAAGCTACGCATATTTAAGGTTTTTCCGCGCAGAAATAAAGTCGTTTATTAAATCGATCAACGTAATTTTATAATTGATTATAGTAGGTATTGTTGATCGGAAAATGAATTACTGTGCTGACTTAGTAAGTAGCCTACAACTAATTAGGAATTTATATAATATATGTCTCGTATAATACCTACCTACTTTTAATACCTTTTATTACGTAGGTAGCAATTTATTTTTCACTCATTAAAAAGCATGGAATTCAGACAGGCACCTTTATTTATCAAATTGCAATACCTATAGGATATAATCATAATCAACCAACGACACGTAGGTAGGTATCTCACTAAAGTTATCGGCGGTCTGAAAACGGGATAGGTAGGTAGTAAAAATGAGGTAGTAGGTCTATTCTGATAAGAATGTCATTGTATGTAATTGTATTGTATGTATAGAACTATTTTAATTTATAACAATAAGTAATAGCATAATCAATCAGAAATATCTTAATACAACCCTACCGAGCGAAAAAGGGACAGAGCGATTCTGAAACGGTTAGAGCAATGGAAGTTCTCGCGCGTTGTGATACGGTGCATTCTAGCCTGCACGCGGTGGGCGAGCGCCTTCTAGGTAAATATAATTGAAAGCTCGCAGCGCCGTGCAAGTTAAATTGCACTTTATAGCGTTGTAGCGAGAGTCGCTATTTATTTAAATGACTTTACTCAGTTAGCCTTCTGTACTTATAGTACAAGTATATTATATTATTTATTCTGTGGTATAAGTGAAAAACGTAAAAGTTAAATGTCTTTTATATTGATCACATGGTCGCGCGATTACGTACGCTCTATGTCAACCTCGGCCAAACTGTGCAATTAGGTAGGAAAAACTTTCAGAAGGAAGCCGACAGGAGAATTCAGCTAGGATGGGCGACATTTGGTACACCTCGTCAAGTCTTCTCGTCGTCCATACTACAGTGCCTCAAGACGAAAGTCTTTAAATGCGTGCGTCCTACCAGTTATGACCTACGGAGCCAAAACGTGGACACTCACGGTGAGACTGGTCCATAAGTTCAAGGTCGCTCAGCGAGCTATGGTGAGAGCCATGCTCGGAGTATCTCTGAAGGACAAAATTCGCAATAAGGTAACCAACATAGCTCAGAGAATTACCAAGCTGAAGTGGCAATGGGCTGGTCACCTCGCTCGAAGAACTGAATACCGTTGAGCTAAACGAGTTCTAGAGTGGAGACTGCGTGTAGGCAAACATAGAGTTGGGCGCCCGCCAGTCAGGTGGAGTGTCGACTTGCTAAAAACAGCTGGCAGGAACTGGATGAGAAGAGCCGAAGATCGAGCTCAGTGGCGTTCACTAGGAGAGGCCTACTTCCAGCAGTGGACGAGTATAGGCTGACGATGAATCCATTTTTCGTAATTTCCTGAAAACTTTAACTACCCTACATAGCAACCCCTAGGGCTGCTTTCAGAGCAATGCGTAGGGTTCTGTAGTAGTCCGTACGTGCTGTCCGCCTGCGTAATGTTTGCACCCGTAACCCGCAGCAGCGCTTTACGGGGAGCGTGTCTCGTACGGAGCAAACCCAGTAAAACGACGCTCTAAAAACACCACTCGTGTATTTCCGCTCTAGAGCTCCGCGCAGATGGTCCGCAGACAAATAAGCATTGCTTTGAAACCAGCCATTGTTTACTTGCATGCTACCTCATAAGCACCACGTGAACAGCGCCATGACAGAAAGCTATCTGGTGGAGTAAGATGATTTTCCAAAATTAGACAAATAGCCTATTGCCAAAAGATAAGTGCGCAATAAGGTAAGCAACATAGCTCAGAGCACCGTTTTAAATCAGCCGGATCAGAAACGCGCCCGCCCGCCCTGGCTGAACGGCTGATAATTTTGCCTGTAGACTACAGGGCTTTTAGTCGTATTAGTATTGTTTAGTTAATTAATAGCAATGGGATAATCTAAAGGGTTTAAAGGAAACCAAAACAGCAATACTCAGCATTTGTACCTAATCTATCTATATTTGTACTGTGTCTATATTTCCGTACTTACCTACGACTTGGTTCATAACTACAACAAGAATTTCTAAGTCAAAGCTTTTACGAGTCTACATTAAGGTAGGTTGTATGAGCAATACCAGATGCCAGAGTAGAGTATACATGTTTGTTGAAGTTGTTTAGCGAACCTAAGCTTCCAGCTATGTACTCCCCGGAGATAATATATACCTACCTAGTGTTTATGTGGCTTCGTAATGGAATCTGTTGGGCATACAGACTTGTTCCTGTTTTACGGAATAAGCATAGGTGCGTGTTCAAGATCAAATGGTGACAAACAGTGTTTTAAATGATATCGAATTAGTACTATTATTTACTCTGTGTCAGATGTAACGATATAATTATATTTTAAAAAGTATACCTGTTAACAAGATATAAGCTCAACAAATAAAACCAAATTACAGTCGGGTAAAAAATAGCCTATGACACTTGCGATGAAACGAATCGATTGATACCTAGCTTGTCAAATGTGGAACAACTTTTTAGTTTCAACACATAACCCTTCATTCGCCTTGCCGTAGTCGGGTAAAAAAAATACTATGACACTATACATAGACGAATCGATTGACACCTCGCTTGTCAAAATCGGACCAATAGGGGCGACGCTATGGTGGAACATCCACATAACCACATAAATATATACATAGACTGTTAAATTCATTACTTTTCCTTTGCTTCACTGTAGTCGGGTAAAAAACTACTTATTATTAATATTAATCTTAGTTATTCTCATAAAATATTATAAAAAATACTACGTGGTAATAAATAGATTACAATTTATTAAGTCACCTTTTTGTAAAATAATTTTCTAAAGGATTTTTTTTTATCACGGACGGGTTTCGAACCCTTTTACCTTTATTTTTGCTTACGAAAATTATTACATATGTTCTTGCTAAGCAGGTGCTAAATCTAAAATCATGAAAACCTCTTTTTATGTAGTAAATGATAATTTAGAAATTGTAAAAGCTTATCTAACCGAAACATGTCAACACAACTGAGCGTTACCATTTTCTCAGCGTATAACCAGAAGCACCAAGAAATAACGCACTGTCCACATTATGAGGGTATTATTGCGGGCCATAAAAGGGTCTAAGGGTGTATCCTAACTCGTCCCCAGAGGGCATTATTTATACTGGTGGACCATATTCGTCTGAATGTCCCGTGACGCTGAGAAATATAGAGTCAGGAGCCGCCCTTGTCCCGAAACCGGAAGAATAATGACTGACCCATATTGTGGTAGTGACACGTAAACTTTATAATGGTCTGAACTTTAAACATTATAAATGTCATTGTTTATTGTTTAGTCCATCAACTAGGTCTACTTCATTTGTAATACGCCAAATAAAGCGTACAAAGCAAGCAAGCTACTGTTAGCCTAGTATTTGTAATACGCCTAGCAGGACCAGCAAGCTACTGTTAGCCTAGTATTTGTAACACGCCTAGCAGGACCAGCAAGCTACTGTTAGCCTAGTATTTGTAATACGCCTAGCAGGACCAGCAAGCTACTGTTAGCCTAGTATTTGTAATACGCCTAGCAGGACCAGCAAGCTACTGTTAGCCTAGTATTTGTAACACGCCTAGCAGGACCAGCAAGCTACTGTTAGCCTAGTATTTGTAACACGCCTAGCAGGACCAGCAAGCTACTGTTAGCCTAGTATTTGTAACACGCCTAGCAGGACCAGCAAGCTACTGTTAGCCTAGTATTTGTAATACGCCTAGCAGGACCAGCAAGCTACTGTTAGCCTAGTATTTGTAATACGCCTAGCAGGACCAGCAAGCTACTGTTAGCCTAGTATTTGTAATACGCCTAGCAGGACCAGCAAGCTACTGTTAGCCTAGTATTTGTAATACGCCTAGCAGGACCAGCAAGCTACTGTTAGCCTAGTATTTGTAACACGCCTAGCAGGACCAGCAAGCTACTGTTAGCCTAGTATTTGTAACACGCCTAGCAGGACCAGCAAGCTACTGTTAGCCTAGTATTTTTAACACGCCTAGCAGGACCAGCAAGCTACTGTTAGCCTAGTATTTGTAACACGCCTAGCAGGACCAGCAAGCTACTGTTAGCCTAGTATTTGTAACACGCCTAGCAGGCCCAGCAAGCTACTGTTAGCCTAGTATTTGTAATACGCCTACCAGGACCAGCAAGCTACTGTTAGCCTAGTATTTGTAATACGCCTAGCAGGACCAGAAAGGTACTGTTAGCCTAGTATTTGTAATACGCCTAGCAGGACCAGCAAGCTACTGTTAGCCTAGTATTTGCCTACTGCTCATTTTTCACTAACTTTTGTTGGGGATTTTCTATTAAAAAAAAAATACTTTTATTTAACTTCACTCGTATGTATCTATTTATCTATGTATGTCTGTCCGGGAATCTTGCAATTCAAATTTCGAGCACTTCCCGATTAGCTATCCAGCTGATTTTCAGGGTAGCTCACAAAACGATGACAGAGCAATAAAAATAAATAAACAATAAAAAAACGTAAGAAGTGAAAATGCAATAAAAAATGAAGAAAAAACAACGTATAAAGTGATGAAAAAATTAATAAATATTTGTTACATTCATTAAAAAATGGATCGCAAAAGCTTTTTTACTTTTTTTTTTAAATTATATGCTTATATAAACTCACTCCACGTTCCCGAAATCGTCCCGAATACGTCATATCAATGTCCATCATTTATAACCTACCTACCCTAACTCTAACCACAGTTCATATAATATAGTCATATGTACTGTGCTCAAACCAAAGCACATTATAGCTCTAACTAAACCTGCCCTTCACTTGTTTCTAAAAAGTGATTGCAAAGAAACTAATCATTATGTAAATTTCAAAACACTTTTATGCAGTGGCCATGTCATGATCAAACTTAGAACGAGCTATCACAATTAAATGCGTATACAACATTTCGCGTTTATGCTGTAAACCGTTGAGGAGTTCTCTAGTTGGGAGCCAACTCGGAGAGCAGCAACAATGTCATAGTAACACTTCATACCGGCTAGCATAATTTAATGCGTACACAAACTTCGTGTCTATGCTATGTCGGAGCCAGTCCGGTGTGCTGTACCCATGTCATGGTGAAACTTCAAAACCGGCTATCATAATGGAATGCGTACACACAATTTCGTGACTGTTTCGTAACCGTTGAGGAGTTCCCAAGTCAGGAGCCAACGCGGAGTGCTGCAGCCATGACATGATGAAACTTGTTTGTTTGTTTGTCGTATGAGGTAGTGCTGGCTTCTGATGTCAGAATTTGTCAAGCCGCCCGAAGGCCTCTGACATAGCTTAACGACTGCTATTAATAGAATGCGCATACACAATTTCATGACTGTGCTGTTGACCGTTGAAGAGTTCCTTTATCTGGAGCTGTTCCTGGATGTCGATTCAGGTCATGCTTACCATAAAAATAAACCAACGTGCAAAAATTCAACTCCGTAGGATAAGAGGAAGTAGTTCTGATTCAGCTTGCATGATTTGAACTAAACAAACATACATACATACATACATTGCAAGTTAAATAAAAGCTTTTAAAAAGCTAGCAATCTATGGTGAGGTGTCCAAAACTTACAACATAACAATATATAAACGTAACGTAAATTGAATTCTCAGACCTTAGAACAAAGCTTTTCCTACCCGTATTATGTTAAAGTTTAAACCAGTACTTGTTGAATTAGTTTTACTCTCAAAATATACTTCTCATTTAATTAGATATATACCTGTGTTTACTTTGCGGACGTCGGACAGTTAGTTAAAACTTGCTCGTAGGTACTTCCTCCACGGAAACGAAAACTAATTTCAGAGGAACTTTTAATTTAATTAAGTACTTACAACACGTTTTGACAGGTACCTGAGTTAATATTAGAAACAAAAATTAAGTGCGAGCACCTATGAAATTCAATTTCTTATTATGTCAAAGTCAAAGTCAAAGTCAAAGTATTTTATTGTAAATAGGCAAAAATAATAGCACTTTTACAAGTCAAAATTAACATCTCCTGAACAAAGAGATTTACATAAAATATTATAAAAAGATCAAATCAATCCAAATTTAGATAAACTAAGTATTCTTTGAGTTTGAAAAGGAAATTTCCCTTTCATGTGCCAACAGAGTTAAATCTCACACTGGAAAAGGAAATACCCTTCTGACTTTACCGGTGCTTCGGAAATACGCCCGTTAGAGAAGAGAGCACCAAGAAACTCTACGGGGATGTATTTTTTCCATATTTGTTCATTCTTAATATATTTTTCAAATGTCACAATTATAACAAAACATGTAAACTACAAATATAAAAGGTAAAAGTGACAATGAGATATCATATGATATATATGATATTATATGATCACTTATTATTATCATGGAGCTTGGAGACATCAGGCCATGCATTTCTGTCATTAATATAATCATTTACATTGTAATACGCTTTCTTTATGAGATTTACTTTAACAAAAGTTTTAAACCTATGCATTGGTAATTGATCAATGCCGTCAGGTAACTTATTAAAAAATCGTATACAGATCAAAAATCAATTCGAAGCAAAAAGTTTAATTTTAGCAGCTATCCTTTCCATGTTGATCTATGGTCAATACTTAATTATATTATGAAGAAGTAAAGTTGTTTGTAAGTATGTAAATGTATTATTATGAAAACTTACATGGCTATTATACATTTTAATGCCAAAAACGGGAATTACTCACGTAAACTGTGAGTTTTTTTTTATATTCTTGTCTGGATACGTTCGCTTGCACTCCGCGCTCACCTTGATAAAGAGCGCACTACCGGATGTGGTCGAAACTATAGTTGGAATAATTCAACTAATACGTGATAACTCTCGTTTTTATCATTAAAATGTAAATATATGTTTGAAATAGTACCCAAACGAGTGAACAAGAATCGGACAACAGGCTCCAAACTTCCGAGTCTCACACTTTATGTACTAGGTATGAGAAAATAGACACACAGTAAAACTTCAAAATTAAATTTCGCTCATAACTCTGTTGCTCGCAAAAGTTCTGGAAGGCAACGCCGCTTTGCATTTTATTGTGTCACATGCACAGGGAGTGAACTAATTAGTATGGAAATATTCCACACGAAAATATTAGAGCATAAACATCATAGAACAGGACCTTTCAAATTTATGACTTGTTTATTACAACTATATATACAGGATTATTGGTATATACGATCCCGTGGCAGGATGCTAGGACATGTTGTCCACAATCAAATTACCTACCAGTAATGCTATAGGCAAAAGTCAACCATTTTCAAGATATTATTTATTTCATAATTTTTTGTAAATTGACGGATAGGCATCCATAAAAATTAATAATAAAAAAACCATTGCCAAAAATCTTTTTTTTTTATTGTTTTTAGGTTGAGAAAACAGTAATAAAGAATTGTGCATGAAAAAATAAGAAAAACTGCAAATGTTTTTAATCAGGTGTCTAAAACTAAGCGTGTTTGATGATTTGTGTAAGTTTCTTTAACAAAAAAGCTGATTTTATTAAAACACATTGTAACTTAAGCTGTAGATTATGTAATAAACAACTGCATATTATCACCTATCCAACACGGTATATTTTTTTGGTAGTTAGTGACACAGTAACAAACTATACGACATTAAATAACATACCGGAGAAAAAAATGCGTCAAAGTAATTTGTTTGATTAAATCATCTAATAAAACAATGGATGTTCATCATAACCATAATTCACAATTAGCCAGAGATTTTCTGAAGAATTTTAGTTTTGAGAGGTATTTTCTGAATAGCTTTTTTATGTTATACTTAACAATTGTTTAAATCAAATTTATATGTCGTCTGCAGGAAATACCCTGTGCCGAATATTGAGGATCTTCGAGCTCGCTTAATAAATGCAGCAAATGAAATAAGTAAACAAACTTACACAAGTTGTTTTTTGAATAAAATCAGCTTTTTTGTTGAAGAAACTTATACAAATCATCAAACTTGGTTAGTTTTATACCCCTGATTCAAAAACGTTTGCAGATTATTATTATTTTACTAGTTATACCCTCGGCTTCACACGCGTGGTCATTACTCTAGGTTAAAAGTACTTTAAGTGCTATGCCAGGACCTAAAATACCAATATACCAACATTTGATCAAAATTCCTTCCATCCTGTCAAAAATATTTTTATCGATTGCTCCGCTTTTACTCATTGGATTGAGATACTAAGTACCCCTTATTTTTAAGTAAGACCTTAAGCCATCCAACAAAGAAAACCGCATCGCAATCGGTCCAGTAGTTGTAAGTGATGCGCGAACAAACAAACATACAGACACGTTTTTTTTTAAATGTTATATTCTTGTTCAGTATCTTATTTTATGTACCCTGGACATTTTTTTTTATCTTCTTTGTACAGAATTTTTCGTACATATTGCTTCATTATACGTATAGATATTTTTCAATTTCAAATTAACATACTTTGGACCCCTATCCCAAAAGAACGCTTTAATTTTTCGGTGTGAATACCCTCAACTTTAACCCATCATATAAATTATGACTGTGTTAAGTAGCATGAAAATCCGTTTATTAGTTTCAGCATGATACGCGTTCTTTTAAATAACTTTCATCCCCTATCCGAATCTGCGCGAACTCTTTAATTTTTCGGGATGAAAAGTATCCAATGTCCTACCTCGTAGAATGAATTCATATCATACAAAGTTTCAGTTGAATTCATTCAGTACTTTTGGCGTGATGCACGGTCAAGATACAGACAGATAGACAAACAGACAGACAAAAAGGAAAATTATTCTATTAAAAAAAGTTTTAAAAACATGGTTTTATGCAGTAACCATGTCATGGTGAAACTTAGAACTAGCTATCAAAATTAAATGCGTATAAGTACAGCATTTCGTGTATGTGCTGTTAACCGTTGAGGAGTTCCCTAGTCAGGACCCAATCCTGAGTGCAGCAATCATTTCATGGTAAAACTTAAAACCGGCTATCTTAATAAGATGCGTACACAAAACTTTATGTTCATGCTTTTGACCGTTGAAGAGTTCCTTTCTCTGAAGCTAATACTGGATGTCGGTTCAGTTCATGCTTAACATAACAATGAATTGTTATTGGAAATAAATCAACATGTAAAAATTCAAATCCGTAGGATAAGAAGAAGTGTTTCTAATTCAGCTTGCAAGATTTGACCTAAACAAACATACATACTGCAAAAGAGTGGAATGCGCTGCCCTCGTCAGTGTTTCCGGTAAATTATAACCCCGGTGTGTTCAAGTCAAGAGTGAATAGGTATCTACTAGGCAAGCGTGCTACACCTTCGACCACATCATCGCTTTCCATCAGGTGAGATCGTGGTCAAACGATTGCCTAGTCCGTAATAAAAAATAAATAAAAAAATACATACATACATACAAACATTGCAAGTTAAATAAAAGCTTTTAAGAAAAACAGTTTGGCTACACTATCGAATATAGAGTAGTACCCTCTAAAATAACTTCAGAATTAACATAGCTTTGGACCCCTATCCCGCAGGAATCCTTTATTTTTTTTCTCAATTTAACCCATCATATAGGTAAACTATGACTGTGTCAAGTTGCATCATAATCCCACCAGTAGTTTCAGCGTGATACGTGTTCTTTTAAATACATTTTAAACCATTATCCTGAGGAAGCCCTTTAATTTTTCGGGATGAAAAATATCCAAAGTCCTACTTCGTAGTATGAACTCAAATCATACCAAGTTTCAGTTGAATTCATTCAGTAGTTTCGGCGTGATATGCAGTCAAGATACATATAGACAGACAGACAGACAGACAGACATAAATAATACCTCATAATTTATTATTGACAAAAAAGTGAACAAGCTACTTCAAATGCTCGTACTTTGATCACGGAGTAGTTCTGAGGCAACAAAAATAAAAACAAAAATACATTCTGGTCGAATTGAAAACCTCCTCTTTTTTGAAGTCGGTTAAAAAGAAAATAACAAGTTTTGTCTTCAGTATCAGTATACTATATATAGTACCTTCCAATAAATATACGTATTACTTCAAAATTAACATAACTTTAGGAATCCAATATTTTTTTAATTTTAGCCCTTCATATATACTATGACTGTGCCAAGTTGCATCAAAACCCGTCCAGTAGTTTCAGCGTGATATGTGTTCGTTCAAATAAGTTTGAAACCAATATTCTGCGGGAACCCTTTAATTTTAGGGATGAAAACTATCCAATGTCATACCTCGTAGTATGAACTCAAATCGTACCAAGTTTCATGTGAATTCATTCAGTAGTTTTGGCGTGATGCGCGGTCCAGATACAAACATGCAGACAGACAAACAGAAAGACAGACAAAAAGAAATAAAGTTTTGGCTTCAGAATCGAATATAGAGTACAATCCGAAAAATAAAAATATTACTTCATGCTTAACATAACTTTGGACCCGTATCCTGCAGGAACCCTTTATTTTTTCGGGATAATAATTATCCTTAATTTTAACCCATCATATAAACTATGACTGTGACAAGTTGCATCAAAATCCGCCAAGGAGTTTCAAAGTGGTAAGTGTTTTTTTAAATAACTTTCTACCCCTATCCTCTGGGAACCCTTTCATTTTTCGAGATGAAAAGCATCCTATCTATGTCCTACGTCTTAATATGAACTCAAATCATACCAAGTTTCAGTTAAATTCATTCAGTTGTTTCGGCGTGATGCCTAGCCAAGACACAGACAGACAGACAGACAGACAGACAGACAGACAGACAGACAGACAGACAGACAGACAGACAGACAGACAGACAGACAGACAGACAGACAGACAGACAGACAGACAGAGACACAAATTAAAAATAAAAACATTTTTGCCATCAGTATCAAATAAAGAGTACCCTCCAAAAAAAAATTATCTAAATATCTTCAATGTACAGAATTGGACCCGTTACAGTTTTATTACAAGTATAGATTATACTCAATTCTTTGTTGCTGTTCTTTCAAAAAAAGATAGAGATAGTGGACAGCATGTCCTAACACCCTTACACGGGATCGTGAAAAATAACCAATAATCCTGTATAAATATTAGGAGTTTTTTTAATTATGATTGCGTGTTTCTGACCACTATCTCACTTCTTCATAATTATGTGACGACGTGAACGAATAAAGAAAGGAAATAAATAGTTTTACAAAATAATAAAGTTTGTTGTTCTGAAATCTGACGTGGAGGGAAAAAATCTTCGAGCAAACAACCAACTGCATTTTATTGGTTCATCATCATCATCATCAGCCCGTATTCGTCCACTGCTCGACGTAGGCCTCTTCTTGTTAACGCCACTGATCCCGATCTTCGGCTCTCCACATCCAGTCGCTACCGACCGCCTTTCGCAAGTCATCACTCCGCCTGGCCGGCGGGCGCCCTACACTACGTTTGCCTAAACGCAGTCTCCACTCTCGACCGTTCTCGTAACTCAACTCGTTTACGAGTCGAGCTACGTGACTGGCCTTTTGCCACTTCAGCTTGCTAATTCTTTGAGCTATGTCGGCTACCTTAGTTTTCTTTATTCTTAGATTCTGTCCTTTAGAGAAACTCGGCGCATAGCTCTCTCTATAGCTCGCTGAGTGACTTTACATTTATGGACCAGTCCCACTGTGAGTGTCCACGTTTCGACTCCGTAGGTCATAACTGGCAGAATACACGCGTTGAAGACTTTCGTCTTCAGGCACTGTGGTATGGACGACGAAAAGTCTTGACATAGTTTACCAAATGCTGCCCATCCCAGCTGAATCCTCTTATCGGCTTCCCTTTCGAAGTTGTTCGTACCCATCGACATATGCTACGCATATGTCAATATTCGTACCCAACAGATTAGTCTGCCCGCGGTAAACATATTTCTGAACAACTTCAAGGGGGACACCGCTAACGACGATTGGTTGCGGGGTAATAAGATCGGTCAGCATTCGCTCGAATTCGGGCAGAGATTCCTCCATAAGGACGATATCATCGGCTAATCGTAGATGTGAGATGTACGTACTCACCATTTATGTTTATAGCCGTACTATTCCAGTCCAGCGTCTAAAACATTCTTCAAGGGCGTTAGTGAACAGTTTCCGGGATATGACATTCCACTATCTCAATCCCCTACGAAGTTCGTTATGCTTAGTCGGCTGTTCTGAAGTTGTACGGACATAGCCGCGTGTACACAAGCATCTCAACACCTCGATGTATCGCTAGTCCACCTGGCATCGCTGCAGGGACTCAAGCATAGACCAGTAGAGTCAAAGGCTTTCTCATAGTCCACAAAAGCAAGATACAGAGGCTGGTTATTCTCTTCGGTCTTCTGTATAACCTGCCGCACTGTGATTATACAGAATTATGTGTCCCGTAACCTCCTCTTCGCTGATGAAGTGGAGAAATATTTTTTCGATAAACTAGCCTTAAACCATGAACTCAATAAATATGTTTATCAACAACCAAAATGGAGTCCAAATGGTATCACAATTAGAACTGAAACATTGACGCAGTTGTACATTATACGCGTTCTTTTAAATAACTTTCATCCCCTATCCGAATCTGCGCGAACTCTTTAATTTTTCGGGATGAAAAGTATCCAATGTCCTACCTCGTAGAATGAATTCATATCATACAAAGTTTCAGTTGAATTCATTCAGTAGTTTTGGCGTGATGCACGGTCAAGATACAGACAGATAGACAAACAGACAGACAAAAAGGAAAATTATTCTATTAAAAAAAGTTTTAAAAACATGGTTTTATGCAGTAACCATGTCATGGTGAAACTTAGAACTAGCTATCAAAATTAAATGCGTATAAGTACAGCATTTCGTGTATGTGCTGTTAACCGTTGAGGAGTTCCCTAGTCAGGACCCAATCCTGAGTGCAGCAATCATTTCATGGTAAAACTTAAAACCGGCTATCTTAATAAGATGCGTACACAAAACTTTATGTTCATGCTGTTGACCGTTGAAGAGTTCCTTTCTCTGAAGCTAATACTGGATGTCGGTTCAGTTCATGCTTAACATAACAATGAATTGTCATTGGAAATAAATCAACATGTAAAAATTCAAATCCGTAGGATAAGAAGAAGTGTTTCTAATTCAGCTTGCAAGATTTGACCTAAACAAACATACATACTGCAAAAGAGTGGAATGCGCTGCCCTCGTCAGTGTTTCCGGTAAATTATAACCCCGGTGTGTTCAAGTCAAGAGTGAATAGGTATCTACTAGGCAAGCGTGCTACACCTTCGACCACATCATCGCTTTCCATCAGGTGAGATCGTGGTCAAACGATTGCCTAGTCCGTAATAAAAAATAAATAAAAAAATACATACATACATACAAACATTGCAAGTTAAATAAAAGCTTTTAAGAAAAACAGTTTGGCTACACTATCGAATATAGAGTAGTACCCTCTAAAATAACTTCAGAATTAACATAGCTTTGGACCCCTATCCCGCAGGAATCCTTTATTTTTTTTCTCAATTTAACCCATCATATAGGTAAACTATGACTGTGTCAAGTTGCATCATAATCCCACCAGTAGTTTCAGCGTGATACGTGTTCTTTTAAATACATTTTAAACCATTATCCTGAGGAAGCCCTTTAATTTTTCGGGATGAAAAATATCCAAAGTCCTACTTCGTAGTATGAACTCAAATCATACCAAGTTTCAGTTGAATTCATTCAGTAGTTTCGGCGTGATATGTAGTCAAGATACATATAGACAGACAGACAGACAGACAGACAGACATAAATAATACCTCATAATTTATTATTGACAAAAAAGTGAACAAGTTACTTCAAATGCTCGTACTTTGATCACGGAGTAGTTCTGAGGCAACAAAAATAAAAACAATAATACATTCTGGTCGAATTGAAAACCTCCTCTTTTTTGAAGTCGGTTAAAAAGAAAATAACAAGTTTTGTCTTCAGTATCAGTATACTATATAAGTACCTTCCAATAAATATACGTATTACTTCAAAATTAACATAACTTTAGGAATCCAATATTTTTTTAATTTTAGCCCTTCATATATACTATGACTGTGCCAAGTTGCATCAAAACCCGTCCAGTAGTTTCAGCGTGATATGTGTTCGTTCAAATAAGTTTTAAACCAATATTCTGCGGGAACCCTTTAATTTTAGGGATGAAAACTATCCAATGTCATACCTCGTAGTATGAACTCAAATCGTACCAAGTTTCATGTGAATTCATTCAGTAGTTTTGGCGTGATGCGCGGTCCAGATACAAACATGCAGACAGACAAACAGAAAGACAGACAAAAAGAAATAAAGTGTTGGCTTCAGAATCGAATATAGAGTACAATCCGAAAAATAAAAATATTACTTCATGCTTAACATAACTTTGGACCCGTATCCTGCAGGAACCCTTTATTTTTTCGGGATAATAATTATCCTCAATTTTAACCCATCATATAAACTATGACTGTGACAAGTTGCATCAAAATCCGCCAAGGAGTTTCAAAGTGGTAAGTGTTTTTTTAAATAACTTTCTACCCCTATCCTCTGGGAACCCTTTCATTTTTCGAGATGAAAAGCATCCTATCTATGTCCTACGTCTTAATATGAACTCAAATCATAGCAAGTTTCAGTTAAATTCATTCAGTTGTTTCGGCGTGATGCCTAGCCAAGACACAGACAGACAGACAGACAGACAGACAGACAGACAGACAGACAGACAGACAGACAGACAGACAGACAGACAGACAGACAGACAGACAGACAGACAGACAGACAGACAGAGACACAAATTAAAAATAAAAACATTTTTGCCATCAGTATCAAATAAAGAGTACCCTCCAAAAAAAATTATCTAAATATCTTCAATGTACAGAATTGGACCCGTTACAGTTTTATTACAAGTATAGATTATACTCAATTCTTTGTTGCTGTTCTTTCAAAAAAAGATAGAGATAGTGGACAGCATGTCCTAACACCCTTACACGGGATCGTGAAAAATAACCAATAATCCTGTATAAATATTAGGAGTTTTTTTAATTATGATTGCGTGTTTCTGACCACTATCTCACTTCTTCATAATTATGTGACGACGTGAACGAATAAAGAAAGGAAATAAATAGTTTTACAAAATAATAAAGTTTGTTGTTCTGAAATCTGACGTGGAGGGAAAAAATCTTCGAGCAAACAACCAACTGCATTTTATTGGTTCATCATCATCATCATCAGCCCGTATTCGTCCACTGCTCGACGTAGGCCTCTTCTTGTTAACGCCACTGATCCCGATCTTCGGCTCTCCACATCCAGTCGCTACCGACCGCCTTTCGCAAGTCATCACTCCGCCTGGCCGGCGGGCGCCCTACACTACGTTTGCCTAAACGCAGTCTCCACTCTCGACCGTTCTCGTAACTCAACTCGTTTACGAGTCGAGCTACGTGACTGGCCTTTTGCCACTTCAGCTTGCTAATTCTTTGAGCTATGTCGGCTACCTTAGTTTTCTTTATTCTTATATTCTGTCCTTTAGAGAAACTCGGCGCATAGCTCTCTCTATAGCTCGCTGAGTGACTTTACATTTATGGACCAGTCCCACTGTGAGTGTCCACGTTTCGACTCCGTAGGTCATAACTGGCAGAATACACGCGTTGAAGACTTTCGTCTTCAGGCACTGTGGTATGGACGACGAAAAGTCTTGACATAGTTTACCAAATGCTGCCCATCCCAGCTGAATCCTCTTATCGGCTTCCCTTTCGAAGTTGTTCGTACCCATCGACATATGCTACGCATATGTCAATATTCGTACCCAACAGATTAGTCTGCCCGCGGTAAACATATTTCTGAACAACTTCAAGGGGGACACCGCTAACGACGATTGGTTGCGGGGTAATAAGATCGGTCAGCATTCGCTCGAATTCGGGCAGAGATTCCTCCATAAGGACGATATCATCGGCTAATCGTAGATGTGAGATGTACGTACTCACCATTTATGTTTATAGCCGTACTATTCCAGTCCAGCGTCTAAAACATTCTTCAAGGGCGTTAGTGAACAGTTTCCGGGATATGACATTCCACTATCTCAATCCCCTACGAAGTTCGTTATGCTTAGTCGGCTGTTCTGAAGTTGTACGGACATAGCCGCGTGTACACAAGCATCTCAACACCTCGATGTATCGCTAGTCCACCTGGCATCGCTGCAGGGACTCAAGCATAGACCAGTAGAGTCAAAGGCTTTCTCATAGTCCACAAAAGCAAGATACAGAGGCTGGTTATTCTCTTCGGTCTTCTGTATAACCTGCCGCACTGTGATTATACAGAATTATGTGTCCCGTAACCTCCTCTTCGCTGATGAAGTGGAGAAATATTTTTTCGATAAACTAGCCTTAAACCATGAACTCAATAAATATGTTTATCAACAACCAAAATGGAGTCCAAATGGTATCACAATTAGAACTGAAACATTGACGCAGTTGTGCCTAAATCTCTCTGCAACGGCAAAGAGCGAGCGGATGTAAGTAAACCGAATCTGGCGCGGCTGTGGAGTAATTAGCCAACCGAATTACTGCTTTCAAACGCCCAATAGAGGCCATAGAATAACCGACTGTAATAATACCGTTTTCATGCATTGAGCTATTAAGTACTACGTACGTACTAGAGGAGACATCGCACTTCATTACGTTGTCTCATTCAATGGTGCTGATATCGCAGCACTCCATTCAGTCACTTGCTAGCACAGAATAGGTTCTGTGCTTGCTAGGCCCTCACTGTGTGGTTAGGTATGTATCTAATAATTTTCTAAACGAAAAATTTGGGTTTAGAAAGCGTTATCTTTCCGACACGAAGTCAATCAATATTAGCCGTGTTCGGTTGGTAAGTTAAAAAATACTACCGATAGATGGCGTGACCGCCCCCGTAAGTCGGATTCAAAATCTAAGAAGAAAATTTGGGTAATGATGCAGTGGTCATAGTGGCCGAATTGGTTTAAGGCAAGTGCCACGCAGAGGCATGGATGTGTTCGAATTCCGTCAGTGATCCAAATTTTTCCTTTAAGTATTATTAGATTATGTTCTCGCTAAGCAGGCGTTAACTGCTAAAAACATAAAGGTTATGGTGATGGTTATCGTGTTGTGATAATTTGATGAATGAACTTTTCGGTCGTGGTTTAGTTACTAAAATACTGCACTATGGTAGAAACGGTAAAAGTATTAAAATGACACTGTTCTGCTTATTCTCTTTCACAGTCTCGCGCATCTCTTTCTTACAGGTGAAGCATGATCTCCTATTTAGTTTGTGCGCATGACGTTTGTCGTGTCGCCTCTTGTATGCAGTACATATTTATTATATATTTTCGTATTTTTTCCCTAATATACGCAAAACTACCCGCTGCTGCAGTCATTCAGACATTGGATAAAAACAACTATGACTGTACACGAACTTTTTTCGAGAATAGAGTTATTCATACCGCCATCATCGCTAGCCATCTCCACTACTAGCTAAACAAATAACGAATAACGAAACGAAACAAAACGAATAACGCAAGGTAGGCATAAGCCTACCTTGCATTATTCGTTTTTGGACTCTGTTCGCTCTTAACTATTCCGTGACAGCTCTACGTCCTGCCGTTATCACGTCTCACCAAGTCCTGCCCAGAGTCAGTATCACTTGGGCATTCCAGAATGAAACTGCAGATTCATGTGCAAATTAACCTACTCTTTACGGTAACAAAGATGATTATATAATTTATATTCCTGTCACACATCCACATTTGAACTACAGATGCGCTCCACTTGGAATTCTCCTTGGGAAAGGTCTGTCTCTTCAGCATACGGTTGCCTGGAAGAGATCGCTGCTTAGGGATAAGGCCGCCGATTGTTATAAGTTAAGACTTGTTTAATGCACATTCAGTTCATTTCTGGTGTAATAAAGAGTTTATCTATCTAGAACTGTTAAACTATAACCTATTATTCCTCCCAAACAAAAGATGAATGAATTTTTGAAAATCGGTAATAGAGCCACGTCAACCATTACTCGCTTGAGGCTGGGTCACTCTTACACTCCATTATTGTTGGTCATGCTACCTTCAGAAATTCTCCGTCCTACTAATCTCAATTACCTGCCGTTTCGTTTGCCTTCTCCCGTTAACTTTCTTTGTAAATTTATTCAAATTAATAAACTACTGATATTTTACATTTCTTGTATATATGTACATATTAAGTAACTTATATTTGTTTCGTTCTGTGTGTCTTGTGTTGTCCCATTTATTTAAGGTATATACTCAAACAAAATTGAAAAAAATAAATTGACCGGCCATCTCCAACGTTTGTCTTCCATTCTATCAAACCATTTTTTTGGTTAAAGTTGAAGTATTGATGGGAAATATGCAAAGCAGAAAAACATCGGTTTTATCACATTAACAGAAGACATGTGAATGTGTGTTGCACTACAGAATAAATAATAGTACAAGTTTGCACATAGGTTGACCATTAACGTATGTGAAGATTCTGAGCAGAGCTCGATCACAAAGTAGGCGAACCTAGTAAACAATGAGATCTAAGCTCGGGCCGTGCCGAGAGGCTTAATTTAGGTGATTGTCCCTCAGTAGATTAAAGCAGTTTATTTTGTTTGCCACAATCATAAAGTTTCGTGGCCGCAGCAATTGAACTGAGCCACTGAGCCCGAGGCGTATTGCAGTTCGTAATCATAGTGTACCTAGTTTGGACAAATGGATTAGGATTGTGATGTTGTGTGATTTGACTCAGTGAAATTTATATTCAAATATTCTTCACTTTATATTATCTGTAAGTGTTGTTCCTGAGTCACGTAACGGCTTTGGATCAAACTCGGTTCGTCATAATTACTTTTAAATTGTATTTTTTACGTTCATACAAATATGTGGCTTTCCCTATAAAAATAATAATAAAAATTAGCTTACTAAAATTATAACTTGTAAATTAAGTCAAAACATTGGCGTTATTGTTATTTTTAATCCGACTACGGCGAACCAAGGGAAGGGTAATGAGTTTAACAGTCTATCTATATATATATGTATGTATGTGGATACTCCAGCGACGCTCCTATTGGTCTGATTTAGACAAACGAGGTATCAATAAATTCATGTCAAATGCATATTTTAATTCGACTGTAGTCGGTTTTAGTTTTTGAACTTGTCTTGTTTGAATTAAGGCGGTCTCAGTCCCAAAATCAGGAAAAAGACGAATAGCAAAACATCGAAAACGACGTAATGAAACAACTTTATGCGAACCAAAAAATACTGTGGATAGAAAAGTAGACTACCTAAACAAATAACCGAACAGAATTTTCAGGGTTGGCTTGGTTTCCTTGAAAAAAAAACACGAACTACCACATGAAAATAACTTGTCGCATCGCTGTTCACCTTATTTTCAGCGACAGCAACTTTTTTTTAATAATTATATAGCTACCCTATTAATAGGGTAAAAAAAGTGTTCGGTTATTTGTTTAGTTTAAACTAAACAAATAACCGAACACTTTTTTTTAATTTTTGTTGTATATATTGAGATATCGATAGAAAAGCACAAAATTTATCTAAAATCGTCTCCCGAGCTCACCATCTCTCCCGCTCACACTGCGCCTTGAAGAACGGGACAAACATTCGAGATCTGGACTGCCAGGATCCTCGCCCGGAACCATTTTAACTATTTCGTGATAGACATACAAATTGTAATATAAGCTCTTTACATAAAGCTGCCTAAATGCACTACTCGTACGGAGCTAATCAAAATAATAACAATGTCATTTTATAGATTTCTCATGTCTGTCATTTTTTTATTGACAAAACTTCAAAGTCATCGTGAATTCAACCACGTGGTCATGTTTTTGTATTCACTTTGCATGTGCTATTAGATTTTTTGTTTATTTATATTATTTTAGAAATGTAAATTAAAACGTAGTGCCATTCTCTCTTTGATGTAAATTTTAATAATGTCTGATCACAAGTTAAATTGTTGGCGTGTGAACTCTGTGTTTGGATATACCCTCCGAGTTGGCGTTATCTTTGTGGGCGTCGCTACTATAGTAAGTTTGAGGATAAAATCAATCAAAATTGGTTTCAAGGGTTTCAATCAATGCAATGCTTCGTTTTTGTAGCTGTTTCGTAGTGTGTTCGTAGCATTTATATCGTATAAGTTTTGTCGACCAAAGTTTTCCGTTCCAGCATGTTTACATAATTACATACAAATACGAGTATATGTGGCTGGCAGAAACTGGATGAGAAGATCCGAAGATCGGGCTCTGTGGCGTACATCGGAAGAGGCCTATGTCCAGCAGTGGACGAATACAGGCTGATGATGATGACGATGAGGGCCAATGTTTCATCCCTAAACTAACTAATGGATAAAGTCACTATTGTAAACTTTCTCGGTACCATTCTACACCTTATACCTACTTTTGACTTACGATTTATTTCCGAAGGTTAATCTCACAATGTCTCTCATTTTTAAAAGCTTTTATTTAACTTCACTTGTATATATGTATCGATGAATCTATGTATTTTGTCCTGGAATCTTGCAATTCAAATTTCGAGCACTTGCCTATTAGCTATCCGGTTGAAACATTCAGGGTAGCTTACAAACCGATGACAAAGCAATAAACAAAAAGAATGGAAAAACTAGCTAATTTTTTGTTATATAGCTCCCCACCCCTTTTATAGCTAAGAACCATCTCGTTTACCTCAGCTTTGAAACATATGAAACCACAGCTAAATAGATCCATTCGTTTGGAAAATACGACAACTCCTCCCCCCTCCTCTCTCCCATTATAGCTAAGGACCATCTCTACCTCAGCTTTCAAACATTAAAATAACGCAGCTAAATCGGTCCATCAATTTGGGAGCTACAATCCTCACCACCACCCCCAATTATAGCTAAGAACCATCTTGTTTACCTCAGCTTTGAAACATTAAAAACCGCAGCTAAATCGGTCCATTCGTTTGGAAGCTCACCCCCTTTTCTCACCTCCCCCTTCCCTCTCCCCATATAGCTAAGAACCATCTCGATAACATTAGCTTCCAAACAAAAAAAATAACGCATCAAATCGGTCCATTCGTTTGGGAGCTACGATGCCACAGACAGACACACACACACACATACACACAGTGATACACACTCTAAACTTATAACACCCGTCTCTTTGTTCGGGGGTTAAAAAAGAACAACTTAAAACATAATAAGTGAAAAATGCAACAAAAAATTATAAAAAAATGTAACATTCATTAAGAAAAAGGTCTTAAAAACTTATTTTTTTAATTTATTTTTTAAATTATTGTTTTTCATTTCTGTGGTTGATAAAAACGGCAGATGACGTATAGTATACCCGGCGTAACAATAGGACCACCCTTTATCCCGCGGGTGCTGTGAGAACCAGCGAAAGGAATTCAGTAAATAGTTAGCAGCATTTTCATGTATTTACCAACTATACTGTGATCACCAAGCCACCTGTCAAGCGTGGTGATTATGGCTAAGTATCCCCTTTTATGCGGGAGGTCCATGTTCAGCAGTGGACTTCTTCGAACTGATGATGTGATAATAGTCGTAAAGACGTTCCGACACGGCTGACACGACAAGTCATATCACTGCGATATTAGGGTATGTAGTTTTGTTATTTTTTCTGTGATCGAGCTAGAATATCGGTATCCTAAGTAAATAGACGTGTCAACCATGTCACTACTGTTAGCATCACTGTGCGCACCAGGCTGCTGAGCATCTATCGGTACCTAATCTTCGACGAAGATGGCTGGTATTTTAGAGAATTAATATCAGAAAATAGCAAATAAGTGAATATATTTTTTTACACAGATGATATCAGCTCTAACGTTCATGGCCTCAATAGCGAGTTTCCGCAAGGTGGCGTCAAGGGACGACTCTTACAACAAGCCTGTTGAAGGGGCGGACTTGATCTTCTCTCTGTATTGCGTTCCCATGTCGACATACCAGATTGTGATATCTGCCCTTCTTCTTTGGAAAATTATGGAGGTAAACTTCGAATGCCGTCTTTAGCAGTGTTAGGAGGTCGTCCTAGGCCGCGAAATTGAGATAAATCCGTACATTGACCCCTGACTACTTATCTCTATCGCACACGCATAAATGTGTATTGGCGTCGCTCTCGCACATTATGTGCAAGCGCGACGGCGCTATCTGTCTATTGCAGCCGTGCTTTAGTAACGAAAATTGTAAGAAGTTGTCTAATGTCTATTCTGCAAGTAATATAAGCACTTGTCAAATCTGCTTGACTCGCCACGGGACGCGGGTCGTGAAGAAGTTTTAAGATTCCGTACTCAATCGTCGTACGTGATGATTGGTTAGCCAGGTGGCTACAGTGTCTCTGACTACGAACTCAACTGTCGCGAGTTCCAATCCCACAAGGTGCTAGTTTTTGCTATAAAGAATGTAAGAACAGCATTGAAAATCACTTTAGATATATGACCGGCCTTATATGTTAATTCTATACTAAGCAGTAGTCACGGTCGTGTAGTCACAATCGCTGTTCACTATCGCTAGGACCAGAATGTAGCATTATTTTCGATTATCGTTGACTCAACTTGACTCCATAATAACTCGCGCCTTGTTATTTTGCTAATATACCTTTGATATACTTTTAGTCAGACGGCGACGTGTTCTTCTGTACCCTCTGGTACGTGTCGCACCTGTCCATAACAGGTCTATACTGTATACTCTTCATTGCAAGATCCGTTGCTTGCTTCACCGTCAAACAGTACATGAACGGAATAAGCACTATAATGGCCGGATGCCTTTACACAGGTATGCTGGTAATATTTTCGTGCATCTCTAGCCTTATTATCGTTATATCTATTATCCTTATCCTTAATATCCTTATCCCTACAATCCTTAAGCTTATTATACTTATGCTTATTCCATCTATCCTTATCCCCACTGTCCTTATCCTCACTATCCTTATCTGTTCTTACAAATTTCTTTTTGTATTCCGGCTATAAAAAATGAATATTTTGTATCTTGTTATAATTTGCTGCTTTTTTCAGGTGTGTTCATTTACTTTTGCCTCGTCGTTAACAGTTACTCATATTCTATCGATGAAGACATGTTTTACTGAGGAATTTATTCCATTGAAGTCACGCCGAGTCACAATGAAGAAAATAATTCAAGATAGTTCAGTTCGATGCAATAATTTGGAGCTCAGACTTTGTCACAGTCTAAACACTTTCTGCTTATTCTTGCTTTACGCTCAGAGTAAATATTAATAGTGAATTGAATTTAAACGTGATAAACCCCTATTTTATAACTTTATTTTAATTATGTAATAAGCATTTACCTACTAATTTACGTTTTTATTGATACACACTTGTTATTGTTATTTTATAATTGTTTATTTAACCTTAGTAGTTTTCTCTAAAATAGAGGTATTTATGCTAGCTTTACTTTTTATTATAAAACATGTGTTTGTTTTATTACAAAGCGCCACCCTTTCATGGTTGAAATACCTCGCACAAGAACGAAGCGTTACGCGTCTTCATTTATTATAAGAACTGCAAAGGAGTGGAATACCCTGCCCTCGTCAGTGCTTCCGGTAAATTATAACCCTGGTGTGTTCAAGTCAAGAGTGAATAGGTATCTACTAGGCAAGCGTGCTACACCTTCGACCACATCATCGCTTTCCATCAGGTGAGATCGTGGTCAAACGATTGCCTAGTCAGTAATAAAAAAAAAAGAAGTGAAACACGAAGAAAATCCATAAAGTAAGGATTT
Organism: Alsophila aescularia; assembly: GCA_946251855.1. NCBI lineage: Eukaryota > Metazoa > Arthropoda > Insecta > Lepidoptera > Geometridae > Alsophila > Alsophila aescularia. The sequence goes on along the minus strand of OX276381.1, from coordinate 48,878,005 downwards.
CGCTTACGATCCGTAGGTAAAATCAATATACTGTCAACCGGGTTATTGGCGTCTATGGAGCTATTGCGTTTGTTTGAAATTACTCGAAAAATATTCAAAATGTAACAACTTCTGTCATCTGTTCATATATTTTTTCTAAATTAATTACGTGGAGAACCGATAGAGGGCGCTGTACGTCATCCAATCGAAATGTCAGACATTTTGAAAATCACGTGCTTTCTTTCAGGTGGTGCTGCGTGTGGTGAGTGATCATAATCATTTATCATGTTGAATCCGCATTATACCTTGTTTTTTTTTGAAGGTATAGGTGCTGTTGGTCTAAAACTGACCATTAATGATTCATTTCGTACGTCTTTTCACATTTAACCTCAAAAAAAAACTTACCTATTCTTAAAAACTATGGGTTTCCACTACCCCTTTTTTATAGGGGGAGGATCATCTCCCCTCCCCTCCCAACCCCTCTCCTCCCCTTGCACATTTGTACATATACCGATTCTAACGACGAGGCCGTTTTTTTTCAGAGTAGTATATAAAATAATTATATTGGTGTAAGTTACATTTGTATCGATATCATTTTAACTACTAAGGACGCAGAGAGACTATACAGATATATGGCTAAGGGACAAGTATGCAAGGGTGTTATTTAAAAAGCAGTTTTCTAAATTACAAATCAATAATACTTTTCTTTTTTTTTACATTTTTTTTTACAAGTTATGTTTTAATCCCCGGCTCAAACAGTGGTGATATAGTGGTCATAGTGAAATAGTCTTTGGTTATTTTACTAACTTTGTTCTCACAAATGAAATGTTCAGAACATCTGGATTTCTCAAGGGGTAAATGCGTCTGTAAAAAGTGGTACTCATTTTCCCCATTTCTACAAACATCCCCTCTGGTAGCCTGATCATGTAGTATTATTCAGATTTACTAAACGATTCATACAAAATTTGATTTAAACCAAAATATGTTAATTTCAGTCCTGAAAGTTAAACAGTTTAAAGTTTATTCAATAAGGACGCATTTGCCCCACTACGGGAAAAAGCGTATAAAATTCCTTCTATAAAAAAAAACTATTATCCCTCTTTATAACATAACTTGTGGAAGAAACCAATAAATGAATCTTGCACACAACTAGTTTTCAAATATATTTGTGTTTAGGAATTTTCTAATAATTTCATAGGGGATGCGAAATTAGGTGTGCAAGGAAAAATGTGACGCAATTGCCCAGGTTGACCTTAATATTTTTACTTTCTGAATAAAAAGTTGTGGTGATAGTTTTTTCTTTTATTCTGTGCGGTAAGTTAAGGCTGAAGACGGGATTAAAATCTTTTATTCTGTGCGGTAAGTTAAGGCTGAAGACGGGATTAAAAACTTTTATTCTGTGCGGTAAGTTAAGGCTGAAGACGGGATTAAAAACTCTTTTATTCTGTGCGGTAAGTTAAGGCTGAAGACGGGATTAAAAACTTTTATTCTGTGCGGTAAGTTAAGGCTGAAGACGGGATTAAAAACCTGCGATTACCTTTGCCTTTACACAATAGGTAACTACATACTATCTGCAGAATAATTATTTCAACGATCTCATACAAGGTTCAAACTCAGCCCTAATTCTTCCTTTTTAAAATTAAACCATTCCCATATACTTTCCAAAGTAAATATTAGCAATCATCAAAGAGTACAAGTTACGCTTTCTACGTTGATTAGATTTTTATGAAGGGAAAAGCGGATCCAATTATAAACATTGCGAGTTAACGAAGGGTGTTTTAATTTGGATAATGTTTCCGAAACATCGAGTTACATGATAAGCCTGTTGATTAGGCAAATAAAAATCTACTTGAGAAAGGCTTTGAGAAACAAGCGCGGGGTAAATGTTTATTTGGAACATGAAGATTGCTTATTTTAGGATTGCGATTCGAGGAACAAGTTAACAGTATCTGCTTAGATGCTTTCAATATATGTTATGTTACGCAAACGAAGGGTATTTCAAACAAGACATGTTCCAGTTTTTTTCGAAAAAACTACTTTATGGAAGCGTTTTTCGGGTATCTTTACTTTCATCATTTCCCTAAAATCCGATGTTTTACTATTTCCAGTGTTGCAAACTTGGATATAAACTGCTCTCGCTCATAGGTCCTAATAATATAAAAAATATGTAGATACGAGATATATGTGATTTGTAAAAATCACCAAAAGCTGACAAAAAATTTCATATCGTTTCCAGTTTAAGTACATTAAAAATGTAGTAATTTTAGCTGCAATTTGACCTAGATCACACAATAAATAATAGTACAAACTTAGGTATAGTAAAAATGGTCGGTGGTTTTCTAAGGCATTTCGAGGAGGGGAAGGGGGGGGGGGCAAAGCGCCCCCCCTGCCTGCGGCCTTGATTTCAAACCTATCTTGCCTCTGAAACCAAAGCGAACTATAATACCTTTACTTTTTAATAACGGCCAACGTTTCCCTCGCGTTTGTAATTTTCGTGGAGTGTATCTTGACTTTTACCTCCATATTTATATGAAACGATACACTACTTCAGAACTTGTAGTACTCGAGCACCTTTCGTAGAATTGGAAACCATATTTTAGTCTTTTAATATAAATGTCACATTTGTAAGGGACTTAAGTGCAACTGACCTGTCAAGGGGTATACATAATAATTATGCCCGCGGCTTTGCTCGCGTGGTAATTTCACTTAAAAGTAGCTTAAACGTGTTATTCAAGGATCAAAAGTACCTATAAAGTACATCAATACGAGGATACTAAATTTCTTCAAAATACCTTCAGCCGTCAAAAAGATTTTTATCGATTGCTAGGCTTCTACAAATCGGATTGACATACCAAGTACCCCAGTTTTTAAGTCGAATCCAACAGTGAATACCGCATCGCAATCGTTCCAGTAGTGTTTAAGTGATGTGCGAACAAACATACAGATAAACAAACAGACAGAAACGATTAAAAAAAATACATATTCTTGTTCAGTAGCTTATTTTAGGTACCCTACACTTTTTTTATTTATCTTCTTTGTACAGACATTTTCTTACTTATTGCTTCATTATAAGTATAGATGAATAAGCGACGGCAGCCTCACGCTTCAATAGTGCAACTTAGAATCCAACGATACCGGGTTCAATCCTAGGCTCCGCTCCAATGACTTTTCAAGTTATGTGCGGTATTCGATCGCTCCGTGCTGCGGAGGGCACGTTAAGCTTTCGGTACCGGCTGTTATTTATTAATGGCAGTCGTTAAGCCATGTCAGAGGCTGGGCGGCCTGACAAACTCTGCCAGCAGAGGCCAGAACTACCTCATATGACAGACAGAAAGTATAGATGTAGCTTTGTAGAATAATTTTATAATATGTCTGTCAGATGCAAATAGTATCTAATGACGAGAGCCCTGATAACTTTTAACATTTATGCATTGTTACATTACAACCATAGATTTAATTAAAAGTGGGAAGATTATGCACCAGTTACTCGGGAGTGGACCGCATAAATTGGGTGCATCGCACACAATTGCCTGACTTTGCTTTAGTCACAATCGGAGTGGCATTTGTGTAGCACGTGTTATCAGCAGTCATTCCACTCCGACCAATTAGATTAGACGAACGGACCAACTAGTTGCACAGAATGGATCTTCATGAAGCTTTTTGTTCCAATCAAATCGTCTGGTCGGTCAGATAATTACTTTGGTAAGATTTTGTTCTTAACGAACCAACTGGATAAATGGTTCCTCAGTGAATCTCAGTCGCGCTACAGTCTGCGTATGTCTCTATCTTTGTTGTTGATGCACATGAAGCACAACGTTGGGTATGTACTCGTAGCTGTGTGGATGTGTTTGCCTGTAGTTGTACCTGTCTAGTCCAGTTTTTGTTAACTTGACATTTTAGCGTGCCTTATCTTCCTCCCTTTAACTCGATCTATTTACAACATATTTTAAGGGGTTTCCAAAAGGCGGAGCTTCTCAATCCGACTTCACCTATATTTTGTGTGCATAATACAATAACCTGGATTTCTCAACCGATGATGGCTCTATAAAAATCATCAAAATTGGTTCAGTAGTTATTTAGTTAATCGAATTGAAGTCTATTTATTGGTTCTTAAGCATCTTAGTAATTCTGTCTGTAGAGTCGTGTATAAATTGATTTGTCTTGGCTGCGTTCCAAGGGAAATTCGTTTAACAATTAAGGAAACTGTCGCAGTAAAATGTTAATAGCATCTATATCAAATTACGAAGATGAAGGAATACTGTATGTGATATTAGCATGTGGACTAGCAATTAGGACAGTGTCAGTTAAGTATCACAGAAACCCACGTCGCGTCTACATGGAAGTTTACAGGCAGTAGATGTCAAGACATAGCAAGTTCGTGCATATCTTACAAGTTACAACACATTCAAGCGATGTGCAACTATGTAAGTAGGTCTACATCTGGAACTAGCTTTTATCAGTAAAACTATAGATATCCGGAGGGGGGAAGTCCCTTCGACCCCCCCCCCTGCACAGGAGATGTATAGTTTATGAGTAATGAATTTTTTATTAAAAATTTCTATTCTGTCAGAGGAAGCATTTCTTGAATCGGTCTTATTTCATGAAACGGTTTAAGAAAAGGCTAAAAAAAAGTTTACATGTTTTTTTTTTTCAGCGTACGCATGATAATGCTCTTGTCAATATGTAACATCACCAAGTCATGCCTCGATTATATCGCCTGTACAGTATTTTCCCCGTAAGCTGCAAGTGTGATAATGCTCTGAAATAGTTATAAGCTTAAAAGCGAAAATATTAGTCAGAGTATTTCGGAGTCCGCTTTCATTTAGGCCAGCATTCAACCTGTTCGGCTCTGTTTATGCATAGGCCTCCTGAATATTCCATAGGCGAGCGAAACGCACATGTTTCGCTCGCCTATGGAATATTTTGTATTTGTCTAATTGGGACGAGTTTTTTTCAGAACCTTCTCTATAATGTTTTTATACTGGTATTTATGTCACAAATAAAACAAAAAACTGGGCCCACGAGAACCATTGAAGTAACACGAGTGAAGACGTGACACGATGGGATATACTCGCTTTACAAATCGGCTGATAACTGTTTAGGCGATTTATATAACGATGCGATAGGTAGAGGCACTTTACAAAGCGGCTGATGACTGTTAAGGCGTTTTGTAATTTTGTAATTTTGATACTAGGGACGAGGATAGACATTTCAAGAATTAAACAATGAAATGGGCCCTCGAGAACCATTGAAGTGGCACGAATGAAGACACGACACGGTGAGTATACATACACGCTTTACAAAGCGGCTGATAACTGTGTAGGCGTTTTATGTAACGACGCGATGGGTACTTGCTTCTTTTCCGCAACTAGGCCGATCCAATCGGCCCCTTTTGCGTGATATGGGCGGCGATAATTAGTTCAGCCACCCGATGTCCCTCAGGAAGTCCAGCAACTCACGAACTCCGGCGCAGGCTTCCCTTAGGGTAGAAGTTGTTCCCAGGAACAGTTCCCTTTGTGGCGCCATACTTTCGCACTCGAGGAGTAATTGCGTGGACGTTTCTTCTACCCCCATGCATCCTCTGCATAAGGGGCTGTCTGTGACACCTATTCTGTGAAGGTGTTTGCAATTCCCACAACTTCTCGGAGACTGACCAGTTTAAGGTTCAGGTTTTTTTTATGAGTATCTCGAATTTAACTTCGGGAAAACCTCCATTGACTGTCTACAATCTTTAATTCTTGCCCATAGTTCTTGATGTAGTTTGTTTGTCCTTTGACGGATATAGGCTTGGATTTGACTAAAAGGCAATGGAATCATTAGCTTTAGCCCTACAGGGCGCATGCCCGAACCTCAACATGCCAATTCATCACTGCATCGTTCCCTCTGGATCCACTGTGTCCCTTTATCCATTGGAGAGTAAGGTTAGTTGGTAGGTGTTGGTTGGTGGTTGGTTGGTGGTTGGTAGTTTGTATGTTTACTGACCTCCTCCAGAAGATGGCGATACTGGATAGTTAGCCCCGAGGAGTGTTCATACCATTGAAGTGCTTTCAGGACTGCGGCACTGTCGGAGAGTATTGTGATTTTAGAGTCAGTTACCTTCCTGTGCAGTATCGCTGTTGCTGCCTGGATTATACCCACACATTCCGCTTGGAAAATAGAGTTTTAGGTACCCAGTGATGCTGCTATATGCATGTTTAAATCATCCGAGAACGAACCCGTTCCCGTTCTCGCTTCCATTTTGGAACCATCTGTCTAGATTCTAACTTCGTGAGCGTTCGACCTATCACTGGTGTCCTCATGTAGTTGTATCTTATAGTGTCCCGGTTATAATTAAGGGGTACTGTTGTATGCCTTCTTACCTGCTTTCTTCCCTCAGGATGGGGGTTCAGAAATAAGGCAGAAATATACGGGCATAAAACATTTAATTTTGCCAAGGGCCGCTCAGTAGTAGGGGGTACACGAAAGTGGTTGTATCGGCCGGACACAGTATGGCTGATTCTACTTCTCTGGTCCTGGTCCAGTACTCTCCTGACTGAGGCCGCAGGTGGAAGGGGGCGCTCGTGGGAGACCAGGTTCTCAGATCGTAGCCGGTTCGAAGTGATGGCTGTCAGACCAGCAAGCCGGACGTAGGACCCTGGAACGCGCATCCAAGAACAGCGTTATGGTCTGATGGTAACTCCTGTGAGCACCCACGGCAACAACAGAAGGGAAGTACTAGGCAGTAGTTGTGTTGCCGGGGATGTTCACAATCAGATACGGAGATTACAATGATTTAAATGAAATTGATTGATTTTATGAAATTGCGAGGGTGGAATTGAAATTATTAATTAAGCCGATTTCAGAGATAGCATTTTACACAATTAAGTAATGAATTCTAATTTCAATTCAGTATGAAATGGCTAACGATGATGACCTCTCAAAAAATTCCCCAAGCAATGAAATAATAAGTTTACGAAAAGTCACACTATCTACTTTACAATATTATGTATGTTTATGTGCACCGCTTACCCAAATTCCGGGGTGAAACAACAACACCAAGGTCTCGGAGAACGTGTAGGGACGAATAGTTTTATATTTGTTGTCTCTAAGATCCTGTCTTAATTCAAGCAGAGACCAATAAAATTGACGTACGTTCTATTAAATTAACCTCTCGGCGTGTGTGATGGCGGCGGTCTGCCGGTTGCGTCTCAGCTCCCTTAGTAACTCCTAATTAAACTGCACTGCAGCGAACAGGTCGGGGTGCGGCAAATAAAATGACGCTGCTAATATATTGAACGTATTGATGAATTTCAAAAGCTATTTAATTAATATTTAATATATGATTAGTAGGTAAGGTAATATACGTGTAGATAGTGTTTTATAGATATTAAAATTAGTTGTAACGATTTTAAGTTTTTTTTTTTTATAAATAATATGTAAATAATGTAAACATGTACGTATAACGTTACAATAGTGTTTAGTGAAAAATTGTTTTTCTGGTACCCTATCATAAATAGACCGGGTACATTCGGGGTACCCTCCGCATAATCCCGATGATGGTAGTGTGGAATGTTCGACTATGTTGATCCTGGAGATTGAGTGCTTTGAGTCTGTAAGAAGATGCAGCAGCTTCCTGCTGGATGTGCAACTGCAATGGTGGCAAACCCAGCAGTGCCTCAAGTGCAGCAGTAGATGCTGTGCTCATGCAGCCGGTCGCTGCTACACGGGCCAACCTCTGGAATACTTGTAGTTTATTTATGGTAGATACCTGTTTAGTCCTCGGCCACCTATCTAGTGAACCGTATGTTAATGAAGGCCTAATCACAGTGTTATATAACCAAAGTGTTATTTTTTAGACCTAAGCCCCATGTTTTACCTATCATTTTCCGACATAGCCAGAAGGAGATGGTTGCTTTCTTAATTTTATTTTCCAGGTATTTCCAGTTCAATTTTCTATCTAAAATGATACCCAGGTTCTTTACCTCATCAGTTAAAGTTTACTGTGTGTCAAAAAGGTGGGTAGTGTGTATTTTCCTAAGTTTCTTTTGTTAGTGAACATAACCAATTGTGTTTTTGTTGGATTCGCAGTTAATCCATAGTCTAAGCACTAGTTTTCTACGATCTTAAAGGCGTTATTCATGACATCACATGATACGATAGCAAAGTGTCCTGATACAAGGATAGTCAGATCGTTTGCAAAGCCAACCGTGAAGAAGCATCTGTTATTAAGCTTAGTGATTAGGTCATTTTCCACCATGCTCCAGAGCAGGGGTGACAGTACTCCCCCTTGAGGGCACCCCTTTGACACCACCCTTCTATTGGTTCCACCTAGGTCGACTCTAACCACCCTAAGCTTTAACATATTTATGGCCCAATCAACCAGTATTAACTCAACACCATGCTTCATTAGCGCTGCGTTTATGCTTCTAAAATTAGTTCTTTTAAAACCACCTTTAATATCAATGAAAGCACCCAAGTATAACGTTTTGTTTTATATATCTTGTTCTATATTACTTTGTGTAAGGCTGATTCTGTTGATTTACCCTAACTATATGCGTGTTGTTGTGGGTGTTGTAGTAATACGGAAAAGTTAATACTGTTAAGATGCTATCTATAAAGTACCGATCATATAGTCTTTCCAAGGTTTTAAAGAGGAAGGATGTAAGAATAATCGGTCTATAAGATTTGCGGTCTGTGTAGTCACTCTTTCCAAGTTTGGGAATAAACAGTACTGTGACCACTCTCCAGCCTATAGGAATGTACCAATAGGATAAACACGCCCTGAAGATTATTTCCAGTGTACCGTTTATATGTCCCTCTTCCCAAGTCCCGGAAAGATACCATCCAGCCCAGCTGTTTTATAAGATATGAATGTATTTATAGCCCAACTGATTATTTCCCGACTTACTACTGACTTCGCAACATCCAGTTGTAGCCGCCTCAATGTCAATCCATGTAATAATGGTGTCAGTGATTTGGCATTTCGAAATATGTCTGTAAAAGTAGTCTATTTGTTTCTGATTCTGTTTTGGTGTAAGTGTTATCTACTTTTTTTAAAGAACCAATATATTAGGATCAGCTGCTAGAATTTTCCTGACCCTATTTGCCTGCGCATTCGTTTTTATGTTTGTACTATATTTTTTCCATGACTTACGACCTTTGAAACGAAGTAGTTTTTTGTACGCTACTCGCACGTTTCAATATCGCTTCCAGTCCTGATCGTGGTACGAGTATGTATTCTTGGCTGTATTAAATAATTTACGAACCTTCGCTTTCAGTTTCTCCAAATCTTTACCCCAAATATGACTTCCAGCTTTACTTACGCATGGAGGTGAGAGAAGGCAGGCTTCCTCATAGCTTTTGATGAGACTCATAGCTGTTAGTTGTACTACCGCCTGCTCAATATCAGTATTACTTGTTAGCTGTAATCCCGTAGACATGGGAGTATGGTGCTGTTGTAAGGAATTATAAAAGATCACCTTGTCTGTTCTACGGGGATTGCGAGTTGGTGCTGGAGGAATTAAGCAATTCCATTTCAAATCGGATCCACCAGTGGACCGAACATAAAGACTCTTCTGAAACTCTCCAATCCTTAATGGTATTAAAATTATTGTTACTGTCTGATAATAAAGTGATATCAACAATGTTGCGGCATCTGCGTGTGACGAAGGTTGGTTCTGCGCCTTTGTTAGCTATAGCAGTAGTAAAAAGAAAATTTACCAAATCTTCTCCTCTACTGTTTGCTGTCAGCATCCCCCATAATGGATGATGAGCATTGCTATAGTTAGTTGTGCCGCTATAGTTAATTTAAAATTGTTAAGCTCACAGTGTCTCACGAGGTCAGCTATTTCCTTGGGTGGGATGTTCTCGTCGGCTGGCAAGTAAACCAACGTGACAATCACCGCCTCTCTCCCGCTCTGACACCAAAAGGTAACCTAACGGTTACCATGTCCCTGGAACAGAACTCGCTGAGGGGCACTGCTGGAACACTTCGCGGTATGGAGATACATACGCGTGGATTGTTTCAAGTGTTATCTAGTATTAACTTACCATTTAAATCATTGAGACTACAAACACGCCCGCTCCTAATCCACGGCTCCCGGATTAGGGCGACAGTCTCTTTGCTGATTGCCTCCAGCACCCTGCGCTGGTTAGCCGTAGCAGGAATGCTGTGCTGGAGCTTTACATGAATAAAATCAGGGGTCACCATTATCCAGGTTACCCTTATCATCATCAGAATCTTCTTCCGTACTAGAGTCCCTCAGTGTCACCACCTTCAGAGGGACCGTGTCCACACTCATTTCTTCTCCTCCCCTTAAGGTTGATTGATGGTTTAGGAGAGGATTGCGACGGCGCATCCGGAGCTACGTCCTTTGCACCGCCAATGAGTGAAGAGTATGGTTGGGACTGTTCTTTGATGCAGTCCTTTCGTTGAGGGTCCGTGTTCTCGATCTGTACTTCATCCAAAGTCGGTGGAGCATCTGTTAATGTTCCATCCGTGACATAGAAGCGCACATAGACATTGCCCAAATTATAGATAAATCTACGGTCACCTTACAGGAGGGCTGGGTCAACATGTTCTGAGATACCCAGACACAAGAACAGTGTACGCCCAACATCCCTGGATTTCGCTTCTGGCCAGGAGTGCAAGTAAATCTTCCAGGAATTGACAAATGCCCACTTATTCTGTCCATCCAGAACCATGAACCGAGAGGAGCTGGGCCGCACGAACCTTTCTGGCGATTTTGCTTTGTTTTTTATTACCAGTTTTGGGCAGATTTTTGACGGTATGCTGTCAATAATTTCTGCAAGCCACCTTAGTGAGGCCTCATCCTTACACCACATCTTCAGAACTCAATCAGAAATGATGGGCCGACGTCTGAAGTTGAGGAAGAAATCTTTAGCTGGGTTTTTAATACCCGCGATGACGCGATGGTATAGGCGCTTTACAAAGCGGCTGATAGCTGTTTAGGCATTTTATATAATGATGCAACAGGTATAGGCGCTTTACAAAACGGCTGATAACTGTTTACGCGTTTTATATAACGATGCGATAAGCATAGGCGCTTTACAAAGCGGCTGATAAATGTTTAACCGTTGTGTATATATTTATTGCGAACTGAGAGGGATTTTTTGAAAGTTTACCGAAATTTTGATACTAGGGACGAGGTGATAGACATTTTAAGAATAAACCAATAAAATGGGCCACGAGCATCATTGAAGTGGCTCGAACACACGCTTTACAAAGCAGCTGATAACTGTTTAGGCGTTTAATGTAACGACGCGGTGGGTGTAAAAGCTTTACAAAGAGGCTGATAACTGTATAGGCGTTTAATGTAACGACGCTATGGGTATACATACACGCTTTACAAAGAGGCTGATAACTGTTTAGGCGTTTAATGTAATGACGCGATGTGTATATATGCTTTACAAAGAGGCTGATAACTGTTTAGGCGTTTAATGTAACGACGCGGTGGGTGTACAAGCTTTACAAAGAGGCTGATAACTGTATAGGCGTTTAATGTAACGACGATATGGGTATACATACATACACGCTTTACAAAGAGGCTGATAACTGTTTAGGCGTTTAATGTGACGACGCGATGGGTATACACGCTTTACAAACAGGCTGATAACTGTTTAGGCGTTTCATGTAACGACGCGATGGGTATACACGCTTTACAAAGAGGCTGATAACTGTTTAGGCGTTCTATGTAATGACGCTTTACGAAGCGGCTGATATCTATTTAGGCATTTTGTAAAATAGCGGATTCAACAATTTACGCCATCCATACAAGGTTGACTGTTATTGTTAGTACAAAATATTTCACGAGCATGTCAGCTCGTTTAAATTGGGCATTGAAAAATTCGACCACGAAGCTGGAGTTGAAACCTGCTGTCTCCGGAATACCATCCATTGCACTCTGACTGAGCTATCCGACTGTACTATTTTGTACTTAGAAATAAATTATGATACCTAGATCGATAGCTGAAAATGTTTTGTTTTGCGATATTGATCCTTAAATATTTAACACTAGCTGCGCCCCACGATTACAACCGCATGGATGATGATTATGACGAAAAGTATCATATGTGTTATTCCAGGACCTAAAGTATCTACATACCAAAATTCATCAAAATGCGTTCAATTGTTTCAGCTTGAAGACCTTACACACACAAAATTTCGCATGTTTTTTTTTATTTATGTCACAGACTTCACTTGTAGATATATCTAAGTATCTATGTATTTTGTCTGTCCTGGAATCTTGCAATTCAAACAAGCACTTCCCGATTAGCTATCCGGCTGAAAGTTTCAGGGTAGCTCACAAACCGACGACAAAGCAATAAAAAATAAAAGGAATAAAAATATGCGTAAAAAGTGAAGAGGAAACAAAATAAATAAAGTGACATTATTTATGACGTCATAAAAAAGAGGCAGTAAAAGCTTTTTTTTATTATTATTTTTTAAATTATACTTATATAATATTAACAGTTATTTTCTAATCTATACCAATATATAAAAGTGAAACGTTGACTGTTTGTTTATTTGCTTGGGGGACTTTGCACGCGATAAAGGCTGGACGGATTATGATGAAACTTGGAATGGGGATAGCTTATACTATGGAATAAAACAAAGCATACTTTTTGTCCCGGAAAATTGTAAGTTTTCACGTTAAACCTGGAAGAATTAATCGCTGTAAAGAACAGTTGCCATGGAAACGAAATAGTTACAAGTCTGTCAAAAAACATCAAGAGCGCTAGTGCTCTACTTTGCAGTGCACTAACGCTCAACGCTAACGCTTTTGTTAGTGCATTGGTTATTAATATTCTAGAAGAACATAGGATACTTTTTTTCGCGATAAACTGTAGTCGCGGACGAAGTCGCGGGCGGGAAAGCTAGTTATAAAGAAATCCAAGTCCAATCATATTTGAGTACTTTCAGTTCAGCTCCATGTAATGGTCCTTCAGCTAATAAGGTAAGCACATCATATGTAAGCCTATAGACCCAGAAACCTTCGACCCATACATCTTAACTCAGTAATGGATGAAGTTGTAAAGTCTTGCTTATAGCTGTCCCGGAGCCGGCTTAAGGCCTCTCGTTACGATTTATGGTCCTAGTCAAATAAGTTATCATGGAGAATAGTTCGCAAAGACAAGATAGTTTTGGTCGCGAGCACTTAACTAAACCTTAAGTACGTTGGCTTTACATTATTGAATTATCCTGTAAGGTGCGCGGAACCATATCGTTTGTTTGTGGAATTTTAACGCCAAAACGGCTGATCCTATTTTGATGAAACTTTCTAAATAGGTACTGTACAATATAGATACCAACAAAGGGTACATTTTATCCCGAAAAATGGTAAGTTTCCTCGGGAAATCTGGAAAATATAAATTATTCGCTGTAAGGAACGGTTGCCATAGAAACGAAATAATAACAAGTCTGTCAAAAAGCATCAAAAGCGTTGGTGCAATACTTTTGTATTAATTTTTAATATTCGAAGAACATAGGATGCTTTTTTTCGCGATAAACTTTAGTCCGCGCGGACGAAGTCGCGGGTGAAAGCTACTAATAAATAATAGTACTACAAGTCGGAACGCAATTATGAAATCGTGTGGAAGTTTTTGTGCGTACATCGTATTCGTATCTTCTAAATATTTATCTATATCTATACTATAATATATACTTATATTATAAAGAGGTAAAGTTTGTTAGGTTGTAGGAGTAATCTCTGGATCTACTGAACCGGTTTTAAAAATTCTATTACCAATTGTAACCACGTTATTTGTGAATGTCATAGGCTATATATTAAAATGACCACGCGTGCGAAGCCACCGGAATCAGCTAGTGCAAAATACAACGATAAAATACTTATTGTAAACATACTATATTCATTAAAATTATCATCCATTATAAACTACAAACAGTCTATCATCATCATCAGCCTATACTTGTCCACTGCTGGATGTAGGCCTCTCCTAATGCACGCCACTGAGCTCGGTCTTCAGCTCTCCTCATCCATTTTCTGTCAGTCGCTTTTCGCAGGTCGTCACTCCACCTGGCCACAGGGCGTATCACACTACGTTTGCCTAAACGTGGTATCCACTCGAGAACTCGTCTACCCCAACGGTTATCGGTTTTTCGGGAAATGTGACCAGCTTATTGCCACTTAAGCTTGCTTATCCTTTGAGCTATGTCGGTTACGTTGGTTCTCAGTCGGATATCTTCATTACGAATCTTGTCCTTCAGAGAAACTCCGAGCATAGCTCTCTCCATAGTTCGCAGTAAACAGTCTATATTCTTCATTATTATGTGACGGTGGGTCTCCTTACTTAATCTTACGTTTTACATTTTTAAGTAAAATAAGTCATTTGTTTTTTTTTGTTTTTTCTCGATCCCATCATGACCTTTCAAATGGAATAAAAGTTTTTTTTTTAAATATAGCATTTTGGTTAAAAAATAAACTTTCTTGTGTATACAGTCACCAGAAAAATCTTATAAAAACTCGTATACCATTTTTATCTCATAGATGTAAATAACATGTTATTTAACTTAATTTTAGTAAATAATAAAAACACAACGTTGTCCCAGATGGGGCCACCTCTTCATTACCGAAACGCCAAAATTCGGTGTGTGGTCATTAAATGTCCCGTTTCTGGGGAGTTTTTCATTTAATTTTCACCATAATGACGTCATAAATTACGTTGTACTGTTATCTTTTCCCCACTTTTAAAATTAAACTCTGTTTTAAAACGTCCGCTTTGAGCGCACTGTATTATGAGTTTTGCTTTGCTTCTGTCTTTTTATTTTGCGCAGTTCGTGCTGAATGCCGAACTAAACTTTTGTACAATCAACGATTCTGCTCGGCCAGTGCTACTACTGAATGCAGATTTAACCATTATTTAAATAAGTACACAGACTGCTGCATTTGGTTGTTATGTGGACTTTGCAAACATGAAAAATGCATTAACAACGTATTTATAATAGTACTAGCGACCCGCCCCGGCGTCGCACAGGTGTAATTTAGAAATAAATATAATATGTGAAAAATGTAGTTCTCGCACACTCGACCTTCACTCCGCTTCGGGGGACGTCCATAATAATAAATACATAATAATAAATCCATAATAATAAAAATCTCCGAAACGGCTGGACCGATTTTGACGGAACTTCCACTGACAAATTGCTGATGAGATAAGGAGTAACTTAGGCTACTTTTATTTTCGAAAAGAAATAAGTTTCCACGCAAATAAAAAACCATGAATTTTGACTACGCGGGCAAAGCCGAGGGCATATGCTGTGTTTTGTGTTCATGCATACATTGATTCATGCAACATAAAGTGCATACATGGTATGTCGTAGCCATATAATAGAATTGATTGAAGTTAAAAATATTCATGAAATAGAATCATTTACTGAAATTATCGACCATATCATGAAAAGATCAATTCTATTATATGGCTACGACATACCATGTATGTACTTTATGTTTACAGAATTCATTCCAAAGGTGTTCAAACAGATAGGTTTTCAGGGCTATAAAAAACTAACCTATCACGTGCTTCCGCCCTCGCCTTCTATTTTACGATATGATCAGTAATGCTTGACCATATCATGAAGTAGCCGTGCGTTTAGCTGTTCACGTCGTTCAAAGCTGATCATTCATCAATCTGGACAAACCATTTCATGAAACAGAACGTTCTCATGATGTGGCCAACCATTTCATGAAATATAACGTTTTCATGATGTGGCCAACCATTTCATGAAATGATCAATTCTATAATATCGCCACGAAATACACACAAACACTCACTTATACACTGGGTGGTGCCGCTCTATATCAGGACGACGATTCAGCTAAATGACTGAACTTTATAACGTCTGAATTTTAAATGCCATTGTGGGAAGAACTTCGCGGAAACGGCCTACAAGTGAAACCTTGTACATAATAGTACCTACTGTTTTTTTCAGTTCACAAGGATGTAAACAATTATGCGTAGCCAATAAAAATATGTTTAGTACTTTTATCACAAACTAGACGCGCCCCGCGGTTTCACCCGCGTGGAATATGATGAGAAGTCCCACTTGAATAACCGTGACGATGATCCGTACGGCATGAGGCTCGCTAAACGAGAGAAGCATCAAATAAGAAGCAGAATTTAGCATAGGCTCAGAAAAAGCATGCCAAACAATATAAACAGGTGAACTACTTTTATTCAAAACTAGCTTCCCCGCCCGCGCGGACTACTGTTTATCGCGAAAAAATAAGCATCCTATGTTCTTCTAGGATATTATAAACCAATGCAAAAGTAGGTATAGAACCAATGCTCTTGATGTTTTTTGACAGACTTGTTATTTCGTTTTCATGGCAACCGTTCCTTACAGCGAGTAATCAAAACTTTCCAGTTTTCCCGTGGAAACTTACAGTTTTCCGGGAATACAGTATCCTATATTTTATTCCAGGTTATAACTATCTCCATTCAAAATTTCATCAAAATCCGTCCAGCCGTTATTTTGTGAAAGCTCCCCAAACAAACAAACAAACAAACAGACAACGTTTCACTTTTATATATTGGTGTGGATAAACTTCATAATCTTGAACTTTTATGTTTTTTATTTAAGCACTAGCTGAACCCGCGGCTTCGCACGCGTGGACATTTCTCTAGGTTAAAAGAACTCTATTACTATTGCAAGACCTAAAATACCAATATACCAATCGATTACTTCAGCCGTCAAAAAGTTTTTATCGATTGCTCGGCTCCTACTCTTCGAATTGAGATAATAAGTACACCAGTTTTTAAATCAAACCCTACACTATCCAACAGTGAAAACCGCATTGCAATCGGTCCCGTAGTTTTTACGTGATGCGTGAACAGACTAACAGGCAAACATACGAATTTTAAAAATATTTTATTCTTTTCTAGTAGCTTATTTTTAGTACACTTGTGTTTTTATTTTTTTATTTTCTTTTACAGATTTTTTGGTACTTACTGCTTTTTTATAAGTATATACCCTACTAGTCTATATAAGTATAGACCTAGTTTTGAGTATATGGTTCTAAGTATAGAAGTATAGCCCTTCACTTTTGGGCAGAATAATAAAAAATATGTGTTTTATTACATTATTTTAATCATGCCTATAAAACAGTACCGTGACATACTGACTGACTGACTGACAGACAACGCCCAGCCTAAACTGGTGGACCTAGGTATTTGAAATTTGGAGGAATATTCTTTGAGTATCCTAGAGGCGAAAGGCGGAAGTAACTATAATTCGTAAAACATGAATACCAACTCCAAATAAAATATGCCCTATCGTTTAATTTACTGGTATGAAAAGTATCCAATGTCCTACCTCTTACTATGAACTCAAATCATGCCAATTTTCAATTCATTCAGTAGTTTCAGCGTGATGCGGGTCCAAGATACAGACAGACAGACAGACAACAAAAATGAAAACAAAAACAGTTTTGGCTTCAGTTCAAATAATAGAAAAGCCTAAAATAAAATTTATTAAATATCTTCAATGTACAGAATTTGGACCCATATACCGCAGGAACCTGCGATGAAATTTGATTATTTTTCGACTTAAAAGTATCTTCAATTTTCACTCATTATATAAACTATGACTATGCCAAGTTGCATTAAAATTCGTGCAGTAGTTTCAGCGTACTAAGTGTTCTTTTAAATAACTTTCAATCCCAATCCTGCGGGAACTCTTTAATTATAGTCCATGTTACAGACATACAGACAGACAGCAGAAATTAAAAAAAAAACAGTTTTGGTTTCAGTACGAATATAGAACAGCCTCCAAATATATCTTCAATGTACAGAACTTGGACCCCTATCCCGCAGGAACCCTTTTTTCTGGAAAAAAGTATCCTCAATTTTGACCCATCATATAAAATATGACTTGATAATAATAATATAACAATCTAATATTTTAATAATAATAATATTTGGGACCATTCATACCAATTACCTAGCCCCAAACTAGGATGCCCTGTGCTATGGGCAGTAGATAACGGATAGACATACATAAGTAGATACGAATATTACATCCATGACTCGGCAAACAATAATTTCTGCTCATCACACAAATGATTGCACCTTGTGGGATTCGAACCCACGATCGTTTGATTTCGTAGTAGGGTCTCTACCCACTACACCAACCGGTCGTCAAAACTAACTACTTATAACTTCATTTTGGTTCCAATATTTTGTAAGTTATTGATGTTTTTGTTTCGGACCCACTTACCAATCCGCTTTCTTTGCGCTCCAGTGTCGATAAATAGATACAATATTATACTATTCAGGTATAAGTAGATAAATACAATATTATACTATTCAGGTATAAGTAGATAGATACAATATTATACTATTCAGGTATAAGTAGATAGATACAATATTATACTATTCAGGTATAAGTAGATAGATACAATATTATACTATTCAGGTATAAGTAGATAGATACAATATTATACTATTCAGGTATAAGTAGGTAGATACAATATTATACTATTCAGGTATAAGTAGATAGATACAATATTATACTATTCAGGTATAAGTAGATAGATACAATATTATACTATTCAGGTATAAGTAGATAGATACAATATTATACTATTCAGGTATAAGTAGATAGATACAATATTATACTATTCAGGTATAAGTAGATAGATACAATATTATACTATTCAGGTATAAGTAGAAAGATACAATATTATACTATTCAGGCATAAGTAGATAGATACAATATTATACTATTCAGGTATAAGTAGATAGATACAATATTATACTATTCAGGTATAAGTAGATAGATACAATATTATACCATTCAGGTATAAGTAGATAGATACAATATTATACTATTCAGGTATAAGTAGATAGATACAATATTATACCATTCAGGTATAAGTAGATAGATACAATATTATACTATTCAGGTATAAGTAGATAGATACAATATTATACTATTCAGGTATAAGTAGATAGATACAATATTATACCATTCAGGTATAAGTAGATAGATACAATATTATACCATTCAGGTATAAGTAGATAGATACAATATTATACTATTCAGGTATAAGTAGATAGATACAATATTATACGATTCAGGTATAAGTAGATAGATACAATATTATACTATTCAGGTATAAGTAGATAGATACAATATTATACTATTCAGGTATAAGTAGATAGATACAATATTATACTATTCAGGTATAAGTAGATAGATACAATATTATACTATTCAGGTATAAGTAGGTAGATACAATATTATACTATTCAGGTATAAGTAGATAGATACAATATTATACTATTCAGGTATAAGTAGATAGATACAATATTATACTATTCAGGTATACGTAGATAGATACAATATTATACTATTCAGGTATAAGTAGATAGATACAATATTATACTATTCAGGTATAAGTAGATAGATACAATATTATACTATTCAGGTATAAGTAGATAGATACAATATTATACTATTCAGGCATAAGTAGATAGATACAATATTATACTATTCAGGTATAAGTAGATAGATACAATATTATACTATTCAGGTATAAGTAGATAGATACAATATTATACTATTCAGGTATAAGTAGATAGATACAATATTATACTATTCAGGTATAAGTAGATAGATACAATATTATACTATTCAGGTATAAGTAGATAGATACAATATTATACTATTCAGGTATAAGTAGATAGATACAATATTATACTATTCAGGTATAAGTAGATAGATACAATATTATACTATTCAGGTATAAGTAGATAGATACAATATTATACTATTCAGGTATAAGTAGATAGATACAATATTATACTATTCAGGTATAAGTAGATAGATACAATATTATACTATTCAGGCATAAGTAGATAGATACAATATTATACTATTCAGGTATAAGTAGATAGATACAATATTATACTATTCAGGTATAAGTAGATAGATACAATATTATACTATTCAGGTATAAGTAGATAGATACAATATTATACTATTCAGGTATAAGTAGATAGATACAATATTATACTATTCAGGTATAAGTAGATAGATACAATATTATACTATTCAGGTATAAGTAGATAGATACAATATTATACTATTCAGGTATAAGTAGATAGATACAATATTATACTATTCAGGTATAAGTAGATAGATAATATATTATACTATTCAGGTATAAGTAGGTAGATACAATATTATACTATTCAGGTATAAGTAGGTAGATACAATATTATACTATTCAGGTATAAGTAGATAGATACAATATTATACTATTCAGGTATAAGTAGATAGATACAATATTATACTATTCAGGTATAAGTAGATAGATACAATATTATACTATTCAGGTATAAGTAGATAGATACAATATTATACTATTCAGGTATAAGTAGGTAGATACAATTAGGTAATAATTTCTTACAAGTATTACAGTGCTTATAAATTTTTCGGCCGTTCCTAATATTTTATCGTCGAATTCATATTTGGCAAGTAATGCAATAAGCGTGATAATATTGGAACATTTTCGTATAAATCTCAATCGTGGACCGTGACGGCGAGTTGGGGACGCTACCCACTTTATATCTATCTATTTATATTCCCACCCCGCTGCTGGAATAGAATAACACGCAGTTGTATCGCTTATCTTTAAGTAATTTCGGAAAGAGGCACTATTTTATATTGTGCTATTGAGATAAAAGATTGAAACACAACAAGATTAGTTTTTGTTTATTTGGTTGTTGATTATTGTGGATGTATATTTTGAGATATAAATAAAACGTGGCAGTGGTGCAACGGCTCTGTCCAACCAGTTGGACTACGGGCTTTCAGTAGGGGTGGGTCACATAAAATACATCATTGATCTAAAAATACCAAATATTTTTTTATAACGTTTTGCGTATTCTTTACCGCAATTCGTATAATATCTCAAAATACTATACGATTTTGCTGTTAGGTATTTCACTGTCATTGATATTTATTTATTGCATGAGCCTTTATACAAAGCTTACAAGGCTATATAGAACCAAACTAACTTCACTACATTACATAAATGCTGAGTAGATGTCTTCTATACAAGCAAGATAAATCATAAAATGATAATAGTAGATAAGAACTAGAAGAAAATTGTTTTCGTATTGCAAATGCTTCTTCCGAACACATTTAAAGAGACTTCGGATATACTCGTAGTAAACATTTTGAAATCCTCTAAAATCCACTTTGCTGAATATCAAGGAATAAAGTGGACATAAAGGTGCAAAAAGATCCATCAATGGATCTATACAATGGATTTTAGTGGGTAATGGTTTACATTTCAGTACAAACGAGATTCTTATTGTACATTAAACTATTACTGGGCTCAATGCAAATAAACGCGTGCATTCATCAAACAATGTTATCTTGAGCAGGTTGCAGCCGAAATAGTTCCGCATTCGATGATAAACTTTGCAATACATGGGGAAGTAAATCGGATAAATAATAGACTGCGTTGTTTTTCATATAAAATAATTCGATACACGAAATGATCTCTAAAGATAGATACGGTGTGTGCGGTGCTTACACATATTATTATTGACATATGTAGCAATTTGTAGGTGTTTATATAAAGTGCTGATATGTAGCTATCCCAACGACGTAAATTTGAGTTTATGTACTCATTTTTGTTCGAAACTATTTTGAATGGACTGAAATCCGAATCATAAAAGCACAACATAAAACAGACAATCGTAGTTCATTCGTATTTCTCATCAAATACCTAACTTGAGATTGCATGCTTTTGACTCATTTCAGGGAATAGAGGGGAGATGCTGCATTAAATTGTTCCATAATATTAGGAGCAGATACAGGACTGTTTATCAAATTAACTGCAATTTTATTCCCTATTTTTCTTTGTTTTCCATTTAGACTCTTGTAGTCTTATAGGGATTACATAAAACATAGTACTTATATATTTGATTAATTCATTGGAATCTCCAACACAGGATTTGTATTCAATTTCCAAGATTTGGCTCATATCAAGCAGTTAAGCGTGTGTCGGATTACGAGCGCAGTACGTACAGGCAAGATTTTGTAATCCGAAGCTTCGGGTCTGCAATTGGTATGGGCAGGTGTGAAACTTACTATCAGTCTAACTACCTGTTCTTGTCCTCACTTAAAGTAGTACAAAAAAGTATCGTTGTTATGAAAAAACCATTGAAAAAACGATTTCCCGCTAACTCTTCAGAATATCCACATAGCTCCAACGTTATTAACTCATATTTCTTGAAACTCCGGTCAATAAGAGAAATTGGCAACCGACCGCGTCTAGTATTCCATATTTGTCAAGGCGGGTATTGCTACTGGTTTTATAGACGGGATTTACATGGAAATGGTTTATTTTTCACTGAACATGGAGGGACATATTTGTTAATCAATGTTATGCGAGCAAAAGAAAATAGGAGCTACGACAGTTAATTGGCGAGTAACGACTCAACTCTACTCATTTCCAAGATCGGATCGTGAGTAAACTAATCCTATAAAAGGAAATGAGCCAGACAACTTCACTGCATATAAATTAGAAGGTAGACTTTTAACAGAACATCGATCGCAAATATTTCACGCCTCTCGTACCTATATTGGAAAAAAGCTCCTAAAGCCTCTCGTACCTATATTGGAAATTGAATAATACCTAATACTGTATTATTCATTCAAATTCGAATGCCAATAGAATGCGCAGTCTTTATCACCTGATGTTCCAGAATAATATAATGATGTAGTTGATGTGGTATGGCAGAATCTGATAAGTATACACAGAGGTGCATAAACAACATAGTAGTTTAGTATTTGGAAACCTAGCACTCTTTGATACGTGTTCCAATTCTTAGCATTATGCTGAGGTATGATCTTTCAATATGCCATTTGACATAATTTAAGTTTCGTGTGTTTTTTTTTCACATTTAATGGTGTCATGCTCTGCAGCAGCGCCACCATAATTTAGAGGGATCTATCATAGCGGAAAGTAATGTACGTTGAACGTACGTCATGTGCGTAAGTCGATAATTGCTGTGCATAGAACAGAAAACGAAATAATAATCATTTATTTGTGGCGCTGCTGGGGAGTATACTCTCCTTTTTCTGCTGGCAGCGCCACGTAGAATTCGTACTTCGCAATATTATTAGAAACTATTTAATAATGAAAACTAGTGTACGTACGCTTGTGTACGTGCTAAAAATATTATGATTTAGTAGTATTTAAGACATTTAATTACATTGTGAAAAATTCAGGTAAGCAAAATCTTTTCTGACAGAATTTGAGTATCCATAGATATAGATCAAACTAGATACCTAATAGGTGCACTTTGAATTGCTTCTAAGCAAAAGTCGTCAATACTGTCGACTCCGTTCAGTTGCTACACGTCGCAATATTGTCGTTTCGCTACACGCCAATAACGTTTGCCGCGATCATTGGTGCGTTTTCATTAGAAATAAAATAAGTTTATTTTTAAGTTAAACGGTTTTATTGTAATTAAAACAAGAGTTTTTTTTCCTTATTCTTAGGGTACGTAAGACTTACGCACCCTAGTTTTATTACAATTTAGCCACGATTTGGCTAATAAGTAATTTGAATATAACTTAAACTTTTACATTGAGTATATTAAGAATGTGTCCATTAACACTTTTCTTATAGTCTCTATTAAGGTGAAATCACATTATTAATGTTTACTTTATAAGTAGCACTTGTTACACACTACACTATACTAATATAATAATATACTAATATATAATAATATATATTGCCTGCGTGGTCATTTCATTTAAAAGTAGCCCACACGTGTTATTCCAGGACCAAAAGTACCTACAAAGTACCTACATTTCTTCAAAATTCGTTCAGCCGTCAAATAGATTTCTATTGATTGCTCGGCATCTAATCATCGGATTTAGATACCAAGTACCCCAGTTTAAGTCAAATTCTATACTATCCAACAGTGAAAACCGCATTGCAACGGGTCCAATAGTTTTATAGACAGAGAGACATGATTAAAAGAAAAAGTTATATCCTTGTTCAGTAGCTTATTTTAATTACTCTAGACCATTTTTTTCAACCAAGTTGCATCGATACCGTCCAGTAGTTTCAGCATGATATGTTTTCTTATAAATAACTTTCACCCTTAATTTTTTCGAAATTATACCTGAAATTATAACTGAAATTATACCAAGTTTCAGTTTAATTCATTCAGTAGTTTTGTCATGATGCGGTCAAGATACAGCCCCACAGACTGCGACGAACTCGTGGTCACACCGTTTTGTCACGTGTGACCAACAGACAAAACAATGTGAAGAGGCTGAGGAATTTGTCAAAATCTAAGGTAGGTACTTAGTTTATCTATGGTACAAAATAAGAGCATGTTTTTCTAAGATTTTATGTTTCCAAGTATTAGCAGCATCGAAAGTCCAAAATCCGAAGCAAAGTCAAAATAATCAAAATAACAGCGCGCGTACTTTATGCTTTCGATAGGAACGTCAATTCAAAACTGAATAATCTTCGGTAGGTACATAATCTGTGGACTCGATATAAATATCGGAGCTAAACAGAACGTTGCTTCACTATTGAAAATAAAAAAAACGTCCATGAAATATGGTTTTCTTTTGTTTAAGTTATCATAACAATAATTATGGAACATCATAGGCATGCTAATGTCAGGAATGGCTTCATAATTTGGCATTATAGTTTTATAATATACAGACAAAACAATGTGAAGATATAAGAATAGTGATATTTACGTGAGATATATAATAATAATAATAATTTATTGAAAAGGCATCAACAACAAAAATTAGACGATTCAGACCCACCGTACCCCTGCGTGGCTCACTTAGTTCATAAACAAGGCTCGAGACCCGTGAGATAGGAACCATCTTTATAATATCTATGTAATAATAATGAATAATCTTTATTTTATCCAATTTGTAGAAGTTAAATAATTAAATAACAGAATAGCCTTATCCAAGGCTAGATTGTAATATCAATTGGGATCATCTTTATTATGTAGGTACAATAGGTAAATTTTTAAATTATTGTTTTCCATTTCCTATATAACATCGCGGCAAACGTTATTGGCGTGTGGCGGGAGGATTGAATGAAATCGATAATAATTTGGAAGCAATTCACGGTGCACCTATTAGGTATCTAGTTTGATCTATATCTATGTATACTCAAATTCTGTCAGAAAAGATTTTGCTTACCTGAATTTTTCACAATGTAATTAAATGTCTTAAATACTACTAAATCATAATATTTTTAGCACGTACACAAGCGTACGTACACTAGTTTTCATTATTAAATAGTTTCTAATAATATTGCGAAGTACGAATTCTACGTGGCGCTGCCAGCAGAAAAAGGAGAGTATACTCCCCAGCAGCGCCACAAATAAATGATTATTATTTCGTTTTCTGTTCTATGCACAGCAATTATCGACTTACGCACATGACGTACGTTCAACGTACATTACTTTCCGCTATGATAGATCCCTCTAAATTATGGTGGCGCTGCTGCGGAGCATGACACATTTAATGCTCGTAAAGTTATTGTCTAAGCTGGGTCACAGTCACAGTGCATATATAGTCCTTACGACTATATTATGTACTGTGGCTGTGTGCAAGCGGACTAAAGCCGCCTAAGCACACGCCTGCCGCAGGGGCAATCTAGGTGGGGATGATCCTTAATTGCCTTCTAAGTTGTTATGTGTGAAATCAAGCAGGGACAATTCCCTAAATCACTCCCTAGGCAGTGCTGCAGGAGCTTTGGAAGTTCCTAGCTCCCTAGCTCAGTCCCTGCCACAACTCGTATCTGTAACGTGATTGGGGAAATTTCTCCGTCAGTTCAACGTCGACTACCGTAAAATAAATATGAACTTGTTGTACAATCTACTATTCTTCTTTTAATTTTTTACTCCCGTATGTGATGGTAGCCTAACGGTTCGATAGTGCAACTTAGAATCCCACGATACCGGGTCCGAACCTAAGGTTCCGCACCAATGACTTTTCTAAGTTGTGTGCGGTTTTCCATCGCTTCGTGCTTGGGAGGGCACGTTAAGCTGTCGGTCCCGGTTGTTATCAATAGCAGCCGTTAAGCCATGTCAGCGGCCTTATGTGGCTTGAAAAACGCTGACAACAGAGGCTAGCACATACGACAAACAAACAAACTCTTTGTGAAGCAATCTTGGTTACTACTGCATCTGGAAACTTTGTGGGTTGTGCTCAAATATTCAGTTTCAAGGCATTATTTGTAAATGAGGGCCTGATTATGAGCAACGTAGCATATTGAAGATCTGGGTTGAAGGGATATATGGAATCGAAAAGCTTCGGAATCAAGTTTAGAATTTAACTTACCACGACGAAACATAGTTATGTTATTTAGTCAGGGTTTAATCTTCACTAGACTACTAGGCATCTTCCAGGAATTATCGCCGGACACGTTCAAAACCGTTTCTATCATGTTATGTTCTTGCAAACATAAACAGGAACACAATGTTTCTGAGTTCGTGACCTCTATTACCTCAAAAATTAATCCGCTCACCGTTCTCGGTCCAAGAACTTCCCTATGTTAAACGTTGGGAAAAAGTTAAAGTGAGTTTAATTAGAAAATTATCGCTGTTGCTTGCTTGCTTCTTAAGTAGTTCTTTGTATTGCGAAAGGTAGTCTTCACAAATTGAAAGAGGATAGTGAGGAATACTTGAAGGAAATATAAGACTCTAAAAAACTAGACATAGATTGTTCTTCAGTTCCTGTTAACTAATATGCACGTTGGTAGAACACTTTTACTACATATATAAATACCTTATACCCTTTGGGTACTAAAAAACACAAGGATAATTTAAATCCCACTAATGTTATAAATGCAAGTCTGTTTTTTACCAACCCAAATCCGTAATTTCTGAATTATTTTTTATTTTGATGGAAGTTGATACCTAAAGTATATTTATATCATATAGGTCTTTATATCATAAGATATAAAGATTCTTTAGGTCCTGGAATAACACAGGATAGATATATTTATCCCGAAAAATTACTATGCTGCTAAATCCGAGAGTTGGAGCTATGTACCATATGTTTTTGGTCTGGTATTATTTTAAACCCAATTTTACCAGAGCAAAATTATTTATGAGGTAAAACATGTAAGGTAAAATATCATTTTTCGTAGAAGCTAGATATTTCTTTTCATAGCTAGATCTTGGATAAGTTTAGGATATTTAGCATTCTATTTTGCATTGGAATAAAACTTGCTTCAACTTTGTGAGGTTGATATATCTTTGTTGCTAGAATGATGGAGGACCTGATACCTTCGGTTTGATTTAAGTGATCGATTGCCCAAAAAGGGTCGGTGATGGTGTTGACAAAAATAATATGCGGTCAATGCTTCCTCTTTTCATGATGTAGGTTACTAAAATATACGTAATTTCCGAATATATGGTTTAATTTAGGTAAGTTTTCTTTGTTTTTTACAAACGTAAATAGGTTTGTTTATTTGTTTGTCGTATGAGGTAGTGCTGGCATCTGGTGTCAGAGTAGGTATGTCAGGCCGTCTGAGGGCCTCTGACATGGCTTAACGACTGCTATTAATCAATAACCGCTAGGACCGACAGATTAACGTGCCCTCCGAAGCACGGAGCGATGGAAACACGTGCATAACATAGAAAAGTATTTCGTGTGGAGCCTAGGATCGAACCCGGTATCGTTGGATTCTAAGTTACACTATTGGACCGTCAGGCTAACGTAAATAGGTAGTAAGTACCTATAATTTAACTTATATTAAATCTTAGGTAAGCATTTAGAACAAGAATTGCGAACCTAGGTAAATACTATCCGAATCCGAATATTATAATAAATATAGTGGAAATATGCTTCAAATACAAATGATTTTGGAATTAAATTTGTTTGTATTTTGTTTTACATCCTTCGCCAGCCTTTTAAATAAAATTGAGCAGTTTTCCATTAGGCATTGTCAGTTTAGTTCTTTCATCATCAAGAGATGGCGCTTGCGTAACTTTTGGTATATACTCAACTAAACGTAGTAATCGAAATCAGGTAAAGACGTTTTACCGTAAAAATACACAAACCACGAGGAAAACAAACGAAAGACAAGTTGTTTGTAGTGAAATTTGTTATTTGTATATTTTTATTATGACTTTGGCAGTTCTTATACATATTCAGATTTTATTTACCCCTATATTAAAGCAGATAAATTAAATGTAAATAAAACGGTCCATTTTCTTTGTATCATCAGCTGTAATTTATAATATAGAATATCAAAAAGGTAGAAAATACTACCAATAAATATTAAGAGCAATGAATTTGTTACAAAACTGACGCACAACTTGCCATTAGCAAGGGAACGCAGAATGTCATACCCGCCAGTAAGCGTAATCCAAAATCTATGGTCATACCCAAGGAAGTTCTATGTAATTATATAACTTCCTTGGTCATACCAAACTACAGTAACGTTACCAAAACTGTCACCAACGCCATCTAGCGAGAGATAAATAATGCTAAAATGACACAAAACGCTCCTAGATTCAAAGTTACGATCAAATACGTACATATTTTCCACCACGTGATGCTTTAATATGTTATTACTAGCTGATGCCCGCGGCTTCGCACGCGTGGTTATTTTTCTAAGCTAAAAGTACTCTATGTACTATTCCAAGACCTAAAATAACAATATACCAACATTTGAGCAAAATTCCTTCACCCGTCAAAAAGTTTTTATCGATTGCTCGGCTTCTACTCATCGGATTGAGATACCAAGTATATCAGTTTTTAGGTCAAACCCAAAGCTATGCAACAGTGGAAACGGAATTGCAACCGGTCCAGTAGATTTTACGTGATACGCGAACAAACATACAGACAAGCAGACAAACTGACAGACACGAATTTTAATAATGTTATATTCTTGTTCAGTAGGTTATGTTACATACCCTAGAACTTTTTTTTTAATTATCTCCTTTGTACAGACTGTTTCATTCTTATTGATTTATTATAAGCATAGATTAATTACGCAAAAATATATGTTTAACTAATTTAGAAAAGAAAATATAGTACCTAACTACAACCATGAGCGTTTTTATTACTTTCAGCTATAGATGTCGACAACACATCACTATTAGTCAGTGGTATCGTTTAACTTTAAGCCAGGGGTATGGCCAGGGGTATGGTGGGTCGGAAGGGATAATAACGTAGGTACCTATAGTCACTTCGAGAGCTACAATAAATTGATTTATTTTCAACATTATTACGCAGAAAAAAATGATAATTTCCAAAGGAAGCGCTCATCCAAATAATCATATCCATTCAGATTCAGCAGCTAAGCCGTCCTATTACAGGTAAAGATCCTATGAATGCGAACACAGTCATAATGCCTCTAAGTAATTTCTCATTTGAAGCCTCTCTAATAGAATCCTGAAATGGCTTAATATCTTCCTAATCTCTTGTAATATCCTTAATGAAAATAATATTAAGTTCCATAAGTCTTACTAGCGCTAATTTTCAGTTAAGAGCGGGGGCGGCATGGCGTCTTGTTTTAAAGGCTCTTGAACACCCCTGCAATTATAGGTGCAGGCTTATCTTTATTAAAGAGAGCAGGCCGTAACCTTGTTATAATTCGGATGGAAAATGGAAATAATATGGAAGATTATTTGGCTCCTAGCTGTGCCCGCGGTTTCGCATGCGTGGTAATTTCTCTAGGTTAAATACACTCTATGGGCTATTCCAAGACCTAATATACTAACATTTTGATCAAAATCCTTCAGCCATCAATAAGCTTGTAATCAATTACTCGGCTTTTACTCATCCGATTGAGATACCAAGTACCTCAGCTATTAAGTCAAACCCTAAGCTGCGCATCGCAATCAGTCTAGTATTTTGACGTGATGTTTAAACAAACATACAGAAAACCAGACAAACACGACTTTTAAAAATGTTACATTCTTGATCAGTAGCTTATTTTAAGTAATCTAGATATTTTTTTAAATTACCTTACTTGTAACTTTTTCGTATTTATTGCTTTGTTATAAGTAAGTATACATATATAGATCGAAAATAGATAGATTGCAAATATTTTTTCGAAATAATAAAACATTGCTTAATGAATATAACTCCGAGTACACGTTAGTTTGTAGCCGTGGGCTCCGCAATATACGGTCCGAACCTTCTTATCTCTCGGATGGTGTGAGAAACAGAATACGTAGTAAACGAGGTCTTTACTACGTATTCTGTTTTTCCAAATCGGTATGACAGTTACATTTATCTTATTGTATTTTATACCTATAACAGTATAAAACAGTACCGTGACAAACATATCAACTAACTAACAGACAACGCATGGCCTAAACCAGTGGACCTAGTGATTTGAAATTTGGAGGAAATATTTATTGACTACCCTGGAGCCTAAAGGTCCAATAAGGAGGTATTTTAAAATCCATGCTTAAAGGAGTGAACAGGGGTGGCAAAGTTATATATAATTATGTCGTGGCGATATCGTACAATTTTTCATTTCATGAAATGTTTATTTTTCATGAAATGGTCAGCTAAAACTGATCATATCGTTGAAACAGCAACGGTTAATGATATTTATTCCTCGTTTGGCCAATTCATTATATATCATTAATGTAGGGTTTTCATGATACCAATGGTGTTCAAACAGACAGGGTTTCAAGGCTAAAAAAACACGATGATCTTCTAACCTATAACGGCGAAGTCGGGATTCCGCCTAGCGCCTCTAGCGGTGGATAATGTACCTAACTATTTTACGATATGATCACTAATGTTTGACCACATCATGAAGTAGCCGTGCGTTTAGTTGTTCATACCGTTAAACGCTAATCGTTCATTCATCTGGCCAAACCATTTTATGATGTCATCGGTAAATGTAATAAAATAAATCTTTTCATTATGTGGCCAACCATTTAATGAAATGATCAATTTTAAGATATCACCACGACATTAACGTGTTCAACTCTTAACAGCAACTTTTAACAGCTGTCTCGCAGCTAGCTGTACTTATAGATAAAGTCTTTCTAAATCTAATTAAAATAAACGAATCGAATTATTAACAACTTATACCAAATGACTCGGAATTGTTCATGAATGAATTACATCTGTTGCTATTACTATAATTTGAATTTGGTTATTTATTAAGATTAAGAATTCAGTGAATATTGGTATATACGTCGCAGGCAGTTAATTTATTAATCCACCGTTTAATTAACTGCCTAGGCTTTTGATTGAATCGTTCCATTCAACTAATGACCTGAATGATATTCAGCCGTATGACATTTAATGAGCTTGCTGGCTGATTGCCTAGGCCATTCAAACAATAGGGTGACCATTATACAAAAAAAATACGCAATTGTAACAAATATAGTAATTTGCAAACAGGGGAGTCATGCTAAAATCACATTATTTTTGTCACAACACTCTTCCATTTTACTTTTTCTTTTGCCTAAACGCAATCAAACTGTGAGAAACACCAACAATATTATTGGTTGCCGACGCCATATTGACTACAGACTAGGTAGCGATACTACGTATATTGACAGTATATTCGTATGTGTGTGTGTGTGTGTACTTCAGCACCAGGTGGTAGAAAATGGAAATAAATTTAAATGTGGAACTAAATTTATATGAATAGCCTAGGCAAGTAGATAAACGTGATCGATCCAGATCATTTGCCTAGCTGTTTGATTGAACGACTACATATTATTCAGGCCGTTAGTTGAATGGCATCATTCAATCAAAAGCAGTTAATTAAACGGCGGATTAAGCTATCTGCCGGCGAATATACACAATGAGCCGTCGGAACTGCGTTATCTCGGTCCAATAAGATTGGAGTTTTATTATGAAAATTCTAATAGATTACATTTATCTTTTAACATATCGTACTTTGCCAGCAGTGAGTTCATTTCAAACTTTTTGTTTAGAGTACTATTCCTTGTACACGCTACAACTTTTTCGATGTGGAGTGCATATTTCCGTAAATTCTACATTCCTTGAATTAAATTTGAAACGCAAAGACAGACGTTTAGATAATAAAAGTTGGAAACGTTGAAAACATAGATTGTTTAAAAACTGTTTTTTTTTTACTGTTATTTATTTGAAATTTGTCCTCGTTTTCTTTCAAGCCCTGAATCTGGTTATCATAATTATATAATTTATAGAATACTAGCTGCGCCCCGCAGCTTCGCCCGCGGTCAATCTTTGCCACACCCACCACATTAGGAAAGACATTTTAAAAATCCCTCCTTTTTTCATCCTTAGGGTGTCATTTTGACACCTGCTACCTTGACACCGGTCACTTTGACACCTGTAACTTTGACACCTGTCACTTTGACACTTATCATTTTGAAAATTCCTTCAATGCTTCCATTCTCTTCCTTATTTTGGTCCCATGCTCCTCCCCCTGGCCCCATCCCCTTTAAAACCTCTACCAACAACCCTCAACTTCCACCACCGCCATGTCACTTTGACAAAGAATTTGCAAAAATATATTAATGATGATAAAACTTCTTAGTGTTTCTGCTCTCCTGGTACTTTGAAATACTTTTTTCATTTCGTTTTCTGTTCTATGCACAGCAATTATCGACTTACGTACATGATGTACGTTTAACGTACATTACTTTCCGCTATGACTGATCCCTCTAAATTATGATGGCGCTGCTGCGGAGCATGACACCACTATTTAACGTTCATGGGGAGGTATCATCATCATCATCATCATCATCATCATCATCATCAGCCCGTGTCAGTCCACTGCTGGACATGGGCCTCTCTCAAAGCACGCCACAGAGCCCAATCTTCGGGCTACTACACTCTCGAGAAGGTGTACTCACTTTTAATAACTTTATTTGTCAATGTAATATCTCCAACTTCTTAAGTCTCTCTGTTCTCCTGGTACTTTGTTTTTTTATATATTAGTTTTTCTGCTCTCCTGGTAAATGCATTTTATCATTTTATTCTAAATAATAATCACACTATTTAATGTTTCATGGGGAGGTTATTTATACTCACTTTTAATAACTTTATTTGTCAATGTTGTATCTCCAACTTCTTAAGTGTTTCTGCTCTCCTGGTACTTTGAAATAGTTTTTTATTTTTTTTTAATTTTTAAAGAAAACGGTAATATATTTTTTTCTCTATTTCGGGATCAAAAGTAGCCTATGTGGTTAATCCAGGATATAAGCTATCCTGGTACCAAATTTTATCAAAATCCGTCCAGCAGTTCAAGCGTGAAGGAGCAACACACACACACACACACACACACAAACATACAAACTTTTGCATTTATAATATTAGTGTGATTAGTGTGATGTCATATATCCAACTTCAGGTGTTTTTTTCTCCTGGTACTTGGAAATACTTTTTTTTTAAATATAATCACACTATTAAATGTCAGGGTAGGTATACTCACTTTAAATAACTTTGTTTTTCAATACTATGTCTCCAACATCTTAAGTGTTTCTGTTCTCCTGGTACTCAGAAATACTTTTTAAGTATACTCACTTTTAATAACTTTATTGTATCTCCAACTTCTTAAGTGCTTATGCTCTCCTGGTACTTAGAAATATATTTAAAAAAAAAACATAATTATGTTTTTTTTCGTTTTTTTCCAAGTCTTAAGAAAACGATATATTTTTTTCTCTTATTTCGGGATAAGAAGTAGCCTGTGTGTTAATCCAGGATATAAGCTATCCTGGTACCAAATTTTATCAAAATCCGTCCAGCCGTTCGAGCGTGAAGGAGCAACACACACACACACACACTAACATACAAACTTTCGCATTTAGGTATAATATTAGTGTGATACATACACGCCATAATAAATTCCACTACTAAACATCATTTATTCCTCCCAGTGGTATGTTCTGTTATTTTAAGACTCCAAGGTTACATATTACGTTACGTAGGTATTTAAAAACATACTTTTATTTGCTTCAGCTTCTCTCAATCAAGTGAGGAACATGGTGCGGGAAATTTTAACGTCGAGTCTGCGTTCCGAAGCCGTTTCACTTAAGAAACGCTTAACCCAATTGTCTGACGATGAATAAATGTGAATAAGCGATGTTTAGAATCAGGTCGAGAATTGACAAGAAAAATCGATTTATGGTATTACTTGAAATTCGAAGGTTTATTCTAATAAAGAGAACATTTCGATGAAATTAAATTTTAGGATATTTACCTACACCTACAATGAGTAATTTATGCTCATTCGATTCTGTAGTGTCACGGAGATAAATTTGTTATAAGCGCTTGATCAGAATAAGGAAACATCGATTATGTGTGTTGATCATATCGATATTTTCCCTAATCTCTCCTAACAGTACAAACATCACATCTCAGCCACCTCTAAAGATCGAGATGAGTTCCGTAAGACAATTCCGAACACCCGCGACCTCTCCATTAAGCTACTTGCACATTGCAGGCACCGCTTCGGTACAGATGCGGTCGTAATTGTTATGAAAACTGAGCGTACCTTAATACTCAGCGTTTGTAACTGGATTAAGAAAATGCTGCAATTATAATCAGCATTAGCGCGTCGTGGCTTGAGTTGGAGGATTATGAAATCGTACGGTTTTCTTACTTATTAGAGAAATCTTTAGAAATGACACTTATAAGCTTGTGTTGAATTTTTATTTTCAACTAGCTGTACCCGCGGCTTTGCTCGCGTGGCCATTTCTCTAGATTAAAAGAACTCTATTACTCTGCCAAGACCTATGTTATATACCAATACACCAACATAAGATCCAAATTCCTTCAGCCGTACAAATGTTTTTATCGATGACTCGGCTTCTACTCATCAGATTGAGATAATAAGTACACCAGTTTTTATGTCAAACCCTAAACTTCCAACAGTGAAAACCGCATCGCAATCGGTCCGTTAGTTTTTACGAGATGCGTGAACACACAAACAGACAGACACGAATTATAAAAATGTTTAATACTTTTTCAGTAGCTTATTTTTGGTACCCTAGTTTTTTTTTCTTAAATATCTTCCTTTTACAGATTTTATGGTACTTAATGCTTTATTATAAGTATAGATGCCCTTCACTTTTGGGCAGAATAATAAAAATATGTGTTTTATTACACTATTTTAATCACGCTTATAAAACAGTACCGGGATATACCTACTGACTGACTGACTGACTGACTGGCAGACAACGCCCAGCCTAAACCGGTGGACCTAGGAATTTGAAATTTGGAGGGATATTCATTGAGTGTCCTAGTGAAGTGAGAGTTGAGTGTCCTAGGTGAACTACGGACGTAACTATAAACCGTAAAACATGAATACCAACTCCAAATAAAATACCTCTATCCTGCGGGGACCCTTTAATTAACCGATATGAAAAGTATCCAATGTTCTACTCCGTAGTATGAACTCAAATGATGCCAAGTTTCATTAGAATTCATTCAGTAGTTTCAGCGTGATGCGCGTCCAAGATACAGAAAGAAACACAAAAATGAAAAAAAAAACTGTTTTGGCTTCAGTACGAATAATAAATAACAGCCTTCTATGAAATAATTTACAGACAGACAGAGAATTTGTAATTTTTTTTAGAGGCTGTTCTGTATTCGTTCTGAAGCCAAAACTGTTTTTTTTCTGTTTTTTATCTTGGCCGCGCATCACGCCGCTGGAGCTACTGAATGAATTTAAATGAATCCTGACATGATTTGAGTTGATACTACGATGTAGGACATAGAAAAAAAATACATAGGAAATAGTAAAAATTAAAGTGGTTCCGCAGGATAGGGGTAGAAAGTTAAAGTCAAAGTCAAAGTCAAAGTATTTTATTGTAAATAGGCAAAAATAATAGCACTTTTACAAGTCAAAATTAACATTTCCTGAACAAAGAGATTTACATAAAATATTATAAAAAGATCAAATCAATCCAAATTTAGATAAACTAAGTATTCTTTGAGTTCGAAAAGGAAATTTCCCTTTCATGTGCCAACAGAGTTAAATCTCACACTGGAAAAGGAAATACCCTTCTGACTCTACCGGTGCTTCGGAAATACGAATACGTTATTTGAAAGAACACGTATCACGCTGTAACTACTGGACGGATTTTGATGCAACTTGGCAAAGTCATCTATCTATACTTATAATAAAGCAATAGGTACGAAAAAGGCTGCATAAAGAAGTAAAATTAAAAGAATGGTCTAGGGTACCCTAAAATAAGCTACAGAACATTTTTTTAATTTTATTTCGCGTCATTCTGTCTGTTTGTCTGTATTTTTGTGCATGACGTAAAAACTACTGGACCAATTGCTATGTGGTTTTAAATAGCTTAGAGTTTGACCTAAAAACTGAATTGGTATTTGGCGAATAGAAGCCGAGCAACTGATAAAAATATTTTTGACGTCTGAAGAAATTTTGATCAAACGTTGGTATATTGGTATTTTAGGTCCTGGAATAGCATATTATGGTACTTTTAATCGAAAGAAATTACCACGCGTGCGAAGCAGCGGGTACAGCTAGTGATGATATAAAAATATGCATTATAAAACCAATTGGATAAAAACGAGCATATGGTATAATACACTGGGCATTTGTGCTGATTATAAGCCCCTTTCAACACACTCACAAGCACATTGTATTCATGTTTTTACCTATGTTTTTTTTCCTTAGATAGCGTTTTTTTTTTTAAACTTTCTTTGTTTAGAAATATTAGAAAAATATTGGTCTTGTGGAAAACAAAAATCATCATCATTACTCATTAGCAGCTTATTCTGGCCAATGGAGGGCCTTCCCCTCTTATGCCATACCTATCTGGTTTGAGCCAATCTGGTGCAGGTCTCATCACTGTGCTTCTCTATGTCATCGATCCATCGTTGCGTCGGTCTTCCTCGGCTACGCTTATCGTCACGTGGCCAATAGTAATGTTGAAAATAACAAGGTTCATCACTTCTTAAAAGTAATATAATAAATAATATTAATAATAAACATTTTATTGCACCAGAATTAAGGAAAATATACATAAACATGGCGAAAGCCTCGTGGTCACCGTTTTGTCATCTATCTATTATCTATACTTATAATAAAGCAATAGGAACGAAAAAGTCTGTACAAAGAAGATAATTAAAAAAGAAATGGTCTAGGATACATCAAATATGAGTTAGCAACTGAACAAGAATATAACATTTTTTAAATTCATGTCTGTCTGCTTGTTTGTCTGTATGTTAGTTCATGCATCACATAAAAACTACAGGACCAATTGCGATGTGGTTTTAACTGTTGGATAGCTTAGAGTTTGACTTAAAAACTGGTGAACTTGGTATCTAAATCCGATGTGTAGAAGCCGAGCAATCGATAAAAAAAATATTGTCGGCTGAAGGAATTTTGATCAAATGTTGGTATATTGGTATTTTAGGTCTTGGAATAGTGCATAGAGTACTTTTAACGCCTCCGTCCACTTGGCTCTCCTAACATGGATCCCCTGGGGAATTCATTTGGATTATTTGTCCACACGGATCCCCTAACGTAAAGAAATGACCACGCTTGCGAAGCCGAGGGTACAGCTACTCATGATATATAGTACTATTATTTAGTTGACTATTTTGTGACGTGCTCAATAAAGAGTTATTGTATTGTATATTATATTCGTAAACAAAGGAGTAATACAATATTCAAACGAGCTGAGAGTGGAATATATTTTTTACGCCACAAAAACATTGACCGGATTCTACGGAATGTAGTCTATTTTATAGACTTGAATAATGTATAAAGTAAGGCGACAACATACTGATGGTTACAGTACATAAGATGCCGTGGTTTTTATCATCAATTATGACTTGATATGGATGTTGCGCTTTATAAATAAAGCATAAAATTATTTGCCTTCATTTTTTTTTGAAGCAGGTCTGCTAATTTTACTTAATGTTTTACGCACTTAAACAAAACTCTAAATACGCATCATCACATATATTAAATGAAATATAACTGTACAGGCCAGCTAGACATTTTTTTTAGTAGTGATTCATGTTTTTTTTGTAACCTACCTTTTCAGCGTCAACAGACAGGGGGGCGGGCGCGAAGGCACTCCACCGAGTTAGATGCATTATGCCATTTACTCGTATTTCAAGAGAAGATTACGGTGTTGGAAATATGGATGATAAGTTAACGATCGATTTAATAAAGTGAAAACCTGTAAAGGCCTTGCAATTAACATAAAAAATGAAATATTAAGTACGCTGTTGGTTTTCTATAATAAATAAATAAATCATAAAACATACTTTTTTCACGAGCTATGGTGAACAGGTCTCTGATCAGTGCGTCGATAATATCAAAAAATGTGGAGGAAGGTGAAGATCGGTACAAGATAGCGACTATTTGCGTAAGAAGGAAGCTTGCCATACAGTGGGCACAGATGATCAAATATAAGGTACTGTATTCGTAGAGTACATGTGCTGTAGCATGGCCGATGGCAAGCGTCCGATGCGAGCTAAACCAGAAAAATGGAAATGCATAAAGTTGCTCTATAACAATGCTCCAGGATTTCAGAACGTGAACCCTGTACGGAATAGATAACACAGACTATATTTTAAGAGACATTTAAAAGCACGCTTTATAGCCGACGGTTTATGGCTAGTTTCCGTTTTGTTTAACGAATACAGATTTCATGTTTTAAGTTTTCTTTTTGCATAGTCATGGTGTAATGAATCTCTCTCTAAGGGTCAATATTCAATTTGAAGTTATCATACAATAACTTCGAATTGAATATTGGAATATATACTATTTTCATACTTTAATTATATTTTTTAAATTATTTGATATACTATTTCCATTATTATTCACTATATCTTATGTTTCAGTTTTTTTACAATAACATTATTTATAAAAACGATATACACAAAAATACTATAAAAAAAACTAAACCTAAGGTACCAACGGCAGCAGAGCAGGAATCAATATTATTATTATAAGCCTAATGTATCCCACGTTTGAAAAGGAGTAAAGGGAGGCAAAGGCCTCCCTTTACTCCTTCTATTTTTCTCTGTTCAAAGCTCTCGGTACCAGTCCACACATCACGCCAGGCACCGTCGGCTACGTCAGGCCGCGACTTCTCTTTTTTGGGCATCCATTCTGATGCTGCCTTTACCCACAATTCCTCCGGTGTTTTTTAGCGCTGTTCAATATTATTAATGCGGTCCGTTAACCGAACATCCAGAATACTGTGCTCCTTTGCTCGACGGCACACCCCGAGGGCGGACTTTTGATTATTTGTCAAAGATCAAGTCTGAGCACCGTACGTGAGAATGTGGAGAATGCATACGTCCATGAGTTTACGTTTTAATTCTATTGGAAGGTTCATAAGTTCCTTCTTGGCCCAATAGCTCCTCCAGGCATTCTCGGTGCGTCGAGAAACTTCTTTATCTTGTCTTGCCAGGAAATATATTATACGTACTCATTGACATACTCGATCTCCACATCCACTACGCGGCAACGTCTAGTTTTTCGTTTTGTGTGACTATTTCCATAATTAAATAATAACATACATACATAATATGTTTTTTTTATTTGTCATTAAAAGTGATAATCATTTTTAATGCCGCGATATATGTTGAGGATTAAAACTTTATAATAAAGGTGTAGATTGAAGGCCAACTCGTAAATGATCGAAAAGAATAAACCAAATCAAATCAAACTAAATTGGCTCTGGCAATTATTAACTTGAGGCTTAAGACGGAAATAAAAGAAGAGCTAAAAGACTTATGGTAGCGATGCGTTAGCTGAAGCCAGATTCTAGAGCCTTGATGCAAAGGCCAGTCTATTAGTTTTTTACAGGATGCATTTCAGAGAGTGCGTTGGAAAAAAACAACAGGGGAAGGGCAAATCTCTTTCCATTATCGGACGAATAGACGCTCAGCATCTCGTCATCCATTTACAATTGACATCTTGTAAAAGCCAAGCGTTTTGGTTCAACCATCTACATCCAAGGAGTCGCACTCTCTGCCTGAGTCAGTTTTCCAATAAGTGTAATTTGGGAATCGAGAGTGATTATGTATATTCTAAGCAAACCAGCTCCATCGTCGACCGCAACGACATCAAGCAGGAGAGACAGCAATGTGGCTTGTCTACAATAAAAATATACAAAATAATATCCAGAATTCCAGATAACTGACTGTTGTACATTAAGACTCATGTTCAAGATATAATTCTACATAATATAAGTACGTAACTTCTCTTACGAGGTTCACGTACTAAGAACATAAAACGTGACTGGAACAGCAAACTCCAAGATAGTACTTATGTAGATTAGGTAACAAGTTTAAGCAAATGGCATATCAAAAAGCTTTAAAACGAAGTAGATTATATAGCTTAGTTCCGGAATATTAAATGTTTTTGCTCTCTTTCTAGGGTTCCGTAGTCAAACAAGGAACCCTTATGGTTTCGCCATGTCCGTTCGTCCGTCTGTATGTTACAGGCATTATATCAGATAATCTAAGACTACCGTGTAAAAATTGTTTGCTTATAGATATTCAGAACTTTTTTGCTACGTTTACACAAAAACACAAATACTGAACAATAAAATTGAAAAGTGGAAACACTAACGTATCTCGTTGAATACATACATGTAAATTATTATGAGATTTCTTTGAAAATTATTCAAAATTAGGTCCCGGTTACAATATATCCTGTATCCCGCTAACACCCACAATTGTTTAAAAAATATGATTAATTTATAACTTAGCTAACTTTGAACATTCAGCTGTCTAGGGTTAATTAGACCAAGAGCTAAAGCCGACCAATTCAATGCATAGTTGATCCCGCGTCAACAAACTTTTGTTTGGAAATTATTGCATATCAAAGTATCTAAAATTGCTATATAAATGATTATTATATGTACATATCGATTTATAACATCACTAACTGTTCCCGCGGCTTCACTCGCGTGGTCATTTCTCCAGGCTAAAAGTACTCTATGTACTATACCAAGACCTAAAATACCAATATACCAACATTTGATCAAAACTCCTTCATCCGACAAAAAGTTTTTATCGATTGATCGGTTTATGCTCATTGGATTGAGATACCAAGTACACCAGTTTTTAAGTCTAACTCTCAGCTATCCAACAGTGGAAAAAACAATGCAATCGGTCCAGCAGTTTTTACGCGCTGTGCGAACAAACAAACAGACATACACGATTTATTAAAATGTTATATTATTATTCTGTTAACGAGTGCAATAACGATTTATCTATATAGTTCTAAGGATAGGTATATATTTATGTATAAACAGGGTAGTCCTGTATAAAATCTTAGAACTTAAGTTATTAAAGAGTTAAACGCAATAATCAGAAAGTAGGAACACAGTTGCACAAGCATGGGTATTCAGCACGTACGCAAGTTAACGCGTAAGCGAGATAAATATTATTTCGTATGGGCCTAGGAAATAGGAAAACGTAGTGTAGAATCTACGTGCCATCACATATAACACCTACAGCATACGGCATGGCCGCGTACTTCTTTAGGAAATAACTATGAACATGCAGCCATAGAGAGACTGAAACTCTCTGTTGATGCAAGGGTGTGGGTACAGGTTGGCTCAGGAAAGCCGCGCTTTGTAAAGGGTACGGATTTACAAAGCAAAGCGATCCTGAGTCAGCCTAAAGATAATATCGACAAGGTATCAGTAAGAAAAATATAAAATGTAGATAGTAAGAGCGAGAGGAGGCTCACTGGGAGAGACTTCTCTAAAATTGGTCAAGTGTGTCGACTTGCGATGAGTCATACATAGGAATGTCTCTAAACTTGACAAACTTTTAGGAACATGCCTAAAGTTTGGGTACCATCTTCGTACGGGTGCGAGGAGATCACAAGATCGGAAGTTCTCCTCGCACCCGTAGTAAAGCCATAAAAATAGGCTTTCTTCGTGGTGAATATTCGAGGTACGACCATAGCGAACTTCTGGGACCACTTTTTGTGACTGTTTTCGAGCTTGGGAAGATTAGGGTCGACAACAAAAGAGCTTACGTATACTAGAATAAAGTAAAATAAATCGCCCAATAGGAGATCTTCGCTTGTTTCGGGCAAACTATATAAGCCAAAAATTATCGTGCATTCGTCAAGTTCCCGTTCGCTGTAGCTGTTGAAGACAAGAAGCTCTCCTATAAGTGACCAATATTAATTAGCAGCACCACGAAGTTATATTAAAGCTCCGATAGCCAACATTTGTAACCGGGATAACAAAAGCTGAATTCTATACTATCCTTGTTTCCGAAATTGTGAAGAATATACCCACTAAAGTGTCAACAAGTGCGTTTTCGTTTCATCCTCCTATCCTGAGCTCAACCAAGTCTCATTTTCTCTGCAACTGGGACCCCGCACCTACGCGATAGTCTGCAACATATTCAGTAGCTTATTTTAAGTATTTTAGACTATTTATTTAAATTATTTCTTTGTCCATACTTATTGCTTTATTATAAGGATAGATACAAACTCGTAACGACATTAAAATATTGGACTATAAAATTTATAAATATACTTTGACTGAATGGCTTCTCAGCACTTGTTTTTAAAGTATTGAGGAATTTAGGGTTTCTTTTCTATAATGCTAAAATAATAAAAGCTTCTTGATCAAACATTCTAATTTATTACGTACTAACTGTGCTTGAGCTTTGCACGCGTGGTCAAAAGGATCAAAATTCCTTCAGCTATCAAAAATATTTTTAACGATTGTTGGATTCTACATATCAGATTGAGATATAAAGTATACCAGATTTTTAAGTCAAACACATAGCTATCCAACAGTGAAAACTGCATTTAAATCGGTTCAGAAATTTTAACGTTATGTGCGTCTAAACATCTAGGCTGAAAGACACGAATTTATAAAAACTTTTTTTTGTTCTATAGCTTATTTTAAATATACCATTTAAAATTGTATATCAGTAAGTATATATACTAAAGCAAGGATAGTAGTCCATTTCTAGAAAATCTTATCAGTATTTAGCACCTTACAAAATTGAACCCTTTTAACATTGTATTCGTGTAAAATATTTGTAAACGAAACGATAATTTTGAAGCGAACTAATTGTTGTTGGAATTATAATGAAAATGTTCATATCGTTTAATTATATTCCATTGTGTTTAATTCACTTAAAACATTTGCAATAATAATGTTTGTGCTTGTTATGTGACCAGCTGTCGGTAAGACGTATTCATGTACTGAAATTCTTTGGTATATTTGGTGTATTATTTCGAATAAAATTCTCTAATATTAAAAGTTTAGTCTTAGCCAAGCCGTATATGTTCTCATTACCTACTTCATTAAAAATCTCGTAGTCTTGTCGTAGACGCGAATGTACTCGTAGAACCGTAGCTTCTCGTAGCCGTGCGTAGAACTTCGGTTACGTTCTACGAAAAATATGCTTAGAACAAAATTTTTAAAAAATGACGGTGGCACACCGCCAAATTAAAAGTGAAGCACTTAAGATATGCCGATCCGATCGTATGCACAAGCCTCACGCATGCCATGCCTCACACCATGTTACGCCGATCGGCTGCCACATCGCAGCAAGATCTCGAACTTGTGTTAATTTTGTTAAGTTCTCACGAAAAATTTAAAAATTGTAGTCTTTTCTGACAAAATTGGTGTCAACCACAAAAAAAACACATATTACACACCCACGCACACATTCGCAGCCATCATTTGCTATGCTTCACTCATTCTTTGGCGGTGTGGATTCCGTATTTTTTTAACCTTCTTGGCTTTAATTTTATGAATTGGAATTTGCACGTTGTTGACTAAAAAAACACGAACCATGTAATTGTTTCCAATGAAAACTCATATGATGAAAGGCAAACAAGTAAATGTGAGAAAATTAATTAAATTTCAGAAATTCTACGCAAATTATTACTCTGTTTAGCTACAACGGTTAAGATACCTGCCCTTACTGCCCTATCTCAAATCCACATATATTTGACTTGTAATATACATATTCTTATTAATTTTATGTTTATTCTTGAATAGTATTTTTTTTGCCCCTCTGGGCTTTAGCTGAAAACCAGTGCATCGTATCTTCGGCAAACAGCCCAATGCACAGATAAGGCCCATTCAGCACCACTTTTATTATCTACTTATATTTTCTCTTTGTACTTAATTCATTTTCTATTGTACTTAATACCTTCATTATTGTAATTATTTCTATCCTGTTTTTGTGAGTATTGAATAAATATATTTTCTTTCTTTCTTCATTCTTTCGTAATTGTATGCTCTAAATTCACTTTACTCCTTTACCGCAGTAGCTTGAAATGAACTGCTAGTATAATTTCCGCTGCTAATAG
The DNA here is from genome assembly GCA_946251855.1 of Alsophila aescularia. Taxonomy (NCBI): domain Eukaryota; kingdom Metazoa; phylum Arthropoda; class Insecta; order Lepidoptera; family Geometridae; genus Alsophila; species Alsophila aescularia. Next base: position 48,833,708 of record OX276381.1, on the reverse strand, counting down.
ACGCATATAAACGTCGTAAAAATGAAAATGGCGGTAGATTTTTTATTATGACGACTATAAAATCTAATTGCAGCTTTAGGAAATTAATTTGGAAGGTATTTTTGATGGCCCGCAGCTATTCAAATATATTATTCCCGCCGAGTTTCTCAGTGCTTCTCGTAAGGACTTGGGCATTAAGGTAGACATGAAACTGAATACGATAATGATGCGACTTAACTTTTTGTCCTATTTTTGATTACATGTTTTGATAATGTGTATAAAACAGTACTTTTGTGCAAAAAGTTTTTATAATGCCTGTTACATAAATACTTTGTAAAATACTTACTACTTTATAAATACTTTGCAAATGGCGGTGCAAACCATACATCGCATGGCACAAATAGCTATAATATGATATATTAAATTTTGCCACCTGATCAAAAACATTTATATTACAGCTTATAGTATGAATTGGTTTCCGTGAAATGTAAGCTATTAAAATGTTCAGCTATTGCAAATTTAAAGTGAGCCAAAGTGGAAGGATCGTCGGTAAACATGATCACGATTATTACGGGAGAGGTGACACAGCAGGAGCTATTAAAACGACTAACTGACTGTCACACCGATAGTAACGAATAACAACATTTACGGAAACTCTGGAGAAATTACAGAGGTGTATAATGCATTGCAATCTGTTTTTACCCGACTACTTCGAAGCAAGGGAAGGGGAATTTAACAGTCTTTGTTTGTTTGTATGTGGATGTTCCACTATAGCGTCGCCCCTATAGGTAATAGGGGATTTAGCAATCGATTCGTCTTCATGTATAGTGTCAAAGGCTAGTTTTTCACCCGACTACGGCGATGCATAGGGAAGATTATCTGTTCAAAATAAAATCTTGGTCCAATTTTAACAAACGAGGTATCCATTGATTCGTCTTAGTCGCAAGAGATTCATAGGCTATTTTTAACCCAACCGTAGTCGAGTTTTAAATTTTGAACTTGTCTTGTTATATATTTGACTCATTGCGATGAAAAATATTTTATTTTGCGAAATATTTAGATCACTTTTTTTCAAATATGTGCTTCACTACCTTAGGTTCTCACCAGTCTTTCTTTTCAAGTTCATTAAATAATTATCGCGTTCACTTGTGAACTGTTCACAATACAATACAATACAAATACACGTTATTGTACACCAAAAATAAATAATACAAACAAGGATATAAATTATAAATTAAAGAGTACAATTTACTAGAGTTTACTTTACGTGATACTTACCGACGACAGACAATGAGAAATTAACTTCTATTGCAAGATTTAAGAGCGTGAAGAGCCTTGAAGGATAGTCGACACATCGGAACTGGTATTGCAGGTATCTCACAACATCTATTATCTATTGTACAACATTAGATTTTATGTATCATTGTTTGATGTTATGTTGTTTTTTTATTGTAATGTGTTCAATAAAGAGTTATTGTATTGTATTGTATTGTATTGTATTGTATTGTATTGTATTGTATTGTATTGTATTGTATTGTATTGTATTGTATTGTATTGTATTGTATTGTATTGTATTGTATTGTATTGTATTGTATTTTATCTCTATGTAGATGACCACCTTCCATTAGGCGAGCAAAACTTATTTGTAGATCTCTTAGAAAAAGCATCCCGAAACCCTTACAAAATATGCCCAAAAATTCGCCAAAACCGTTCACTTTTGTGTAACAAACCCTCGTGGGATAAACAAGTTATTAAATAGGACAGAGCGTCGACGTCATTACGCGATGCCGGCGCCGTGCCGCCCGCCCGAGCCGACGCCCAGCCGGCCCTCTCCATCATGACTCATTATACGATGTTCATTGAGCCGGGATACGCTATTTTCCGGTTATCGTATCCTTCGGATGAGTAAGATGGCCATTATAATCTTGGAGTCAACGACATACAAAGTTTGATGCCACGAAAATTACTAGTCATTAATATGAGTTTGTGTATGTCGTAAGGTTTGGGTGTTCATTGCTACAGATAAATTTTACAATGCTTCAGATCAACAGAGCAAGCTTAATGCGTACTACTTATTCGTATCCATGTATGTATATCCGTTTACTACTATGCATACTACAGGTATCCTAGTTTGGGGCTAGGTAATTGGCGTGAATTGTCCCGGATATATATACGTATATATATATATATATATATATATATATATATATATATATATATATATATATATATATACTATATATATATATATATATATATATATATATATATATATATATACTAGCTGTACCCGCGGCTTCGCGTGTTCTTTTCTTTAGGTTCAAAGTACCATAATAACCATAATTCCAGGACCAATATTTCTTCAGCCGTCAAAAATACTTTATCACTTGCTCGGCTTCTAACTCGGCGGATTGAGATACCAATAAGACCAGATTTAAATCAAACCCTAAGCTATCTAACAATGAAAACCACATTGCAATCGGTCGCGTAATTTTTACGTGATGCTTGAACTTAAAAAAACTAAAAACACGCTTTATACAGAAAACCAAACTAAAAAATAGAAAATAAATGTTAATAGTGTAAATAAGAAAGAAATATTATAATTCAAAAAAATCGTGGGCTGTATGGGTCATTTCGATAATATCTTAAAAAGCAGCTTTATTATCGAAATGACCCATGCACCCCACGATTATATTTCTTATTTATTGTTATTAAAACTTTAATGTACAGAATTTGGACCCATACCCCACAGAACCCGTTATTTATTCGGGACAAAATGTATCCATAATTTTCACCTATCTTATAGACTATGTCTGTACCAAGTTGCATCAAGTTTCAGCGTACTAAGTATTCTTTTAAATAATTTTCCACCCCTATCCTGCAGGAACACTTAGTTTATTCGGGATGAAAAGTATCCAATGTCCTATCTCGCAGTGTGATCTCAAATCATTCCAAATTTCATTTGAATTCATTACGTATTTTCGGCGAGGTGCGCTGCCAAGGTACAGACAGACAGACGGACAGACAGAAACACAGTTAAAAAAAAAAACAGTGTTGCCTTTAGTATTGAACATAGAACGTCCTTCAAAAAAATATATATAATATCTTCAATTTACCGAATTTTGGACATCATCCCGAAGGAACACTTTATTTTTCGGGATAAAAAGTATCCTCCATTTTTACCCATTATATAAACTATGACAGTGCCAAGTTTCAACAAAATCCGTCAAGTAGTTTCAGCGTGATACGTGTTCTTTTAAATAACTTTCAACGCCTATCCTGCAGGAACTCTTTAATTTTCCGGGATGAAAAGTATCCTATGTCCTACCTCAAAGTATGAACTCAAATCATACCAAATTTCATTTGAATTCATTGAGTAATTTCACTTCCAAGGTCCAGACAACCAGACGGACAGACAGACAAACAGACAAAAATTAAAAAAAAATAGTTTTGGCTTTAGAATTGAATATAGAACGGCCCCCAAAACAAATACAAAATATCTTTAATTTACAGAATTTGGGACACTATCCCGCAGGAACTATTTATTTTTTCGGGATAAAAAGTATCCTCCATTTTTACTCATTATATAAACTATGATTATGTCAAGTTGTATCAAAATCCATCTAGTAGTTTTTTTAAATAACTTCCAATCCTGAGGGAACCCTTTCATTTTTCGGGATAAAATGTAGCCTATGTCCTACCTCGTAGTATGAACTCAAATCATACCAAGTTTCATTTAAATTCATTCAGTAGTTTCGGCGTGATGCCTAGCCAAGATACAGACAGACAGACAAAAATGAAAAAAAAACGCTTCAGTATCGAATATAGAGTAAGCTCCAAAAAATATTTTAATATATCTTCAATGTACAGAATTGGACCCGTTACAGTTTTATTATAAGTTTTATTATAAGTATATATATAATACCTGTTAATTAAGGTTATGATTGCAGTAATATTATTTCTATTAAATGTCAATAGAACCTTACATCAAAAATTCGTTCCATGTTTTCTTGTTAGGTTTGGAGATGACACATAATTCTGTTTCATAAATTAAGATGTGTAGCAAGCAAAATATACCAAGCATGACAAATAATTTTCTTTTTCATTTGCTCTCCACTTCACTTTTCCAATCTTTTTGAACTGGTTGTCGACGTAGGCTTTCGAGGAGGATTATTTTTAATATTTCCCCGAGGCTACAGGCACGTTTTGTCAATAAGGGCCATACCTCCGTCCACGATTACTTTTCGTCAATACCTTACGTAAACAGGGGGAAGAATGGCATTCTGCGAAGGCTTTTTGGGAGTAATCATCATATCCTTTATATTTTCAGGTTGGCAATTTCTGATTTCGCACATATGTAGATATTTTTGGGGTAATTTTTATGATAACTGTTATTTGAAATTTTTATGTTTCTTAGATATGTGCCAGGTATTGGCACATATCTAAGACAAATTTGGCAATTGCATTATCCGCCTGATTAATACGTTCGTATTATTGATTATAATATGTTTAACACTACCACGAGATGCAACTGGTCTCCAATAAAAAGTAAATTATGGTGTCGTATAAACATTCCAATATCATTGATCTTTAATTACGACTAGCTGCGCCCCGCGGCTTCACCCGCGTGGATGATCAAAAGTATACATATTAACTATAGACAACTGCATATTACTCCAGATCAGTGGTCCAGGGTATAACCAATATCCATAATAATTTTTATCAAAATCCGTGGAGCCATTTCAGCGTGAAGAAGTAACAAACACACAATGATACACACACGTGCACACACAAGAAAACTCCTGGTACATTTCAATAAAAAAAACTGAGTTTTATTATGTTTTTTTTAAACTTTATCCGTACAACTACGAACACAAACAAAAACAGATCGGTTTAGCCGTCCTCGAGTTTTTGCGAGACTATTATGTAGAATGTAGATAGATAGATAGATGCAGTGCACCTTCGGCCACATCGTTGCTTTCCATGACTCATTTATTTAATAAGGCACACAAAACGGGTTACATTAGGTAAGATCGTAGTCATACGCTAGCCAAGCCTGTAATAAAAAAAACTAGATTTAAAATAATCTAAATAAAGCATACTATAGATTTATAATTTCTAATAATGCTAACGCCATAGAAGTACAAGACCGATGACGCCAAGCGGCCATTGCGAAGACACCGCACCCGGTCCACCTGCTACCGAGCTTAGTTAGACATGATTTATGGCAACATTTGTTTTCATTTGTGCTTTTGGGACTACTTTAAAGGTATCAACTATCGAGACTACCATGGAATCGTTGTGATTAATTAGTACCACTATTTTTTTCAAGTTATTTAAAAAAAAAACATCAATTATGTCAATCGGGATTTGCATTTTTTGACAAAAGAATAACTTTATTGCCCATGTTGTTTTTTTGTCGTATGTCGGTCAATAACAGCCGGGACCAATAGCTTAACGTGCCCTCCGAAGCACGGAGCGATGGAAAACCGCACATAACTTAGAAAAGTCATTGGTGCGGAGCCTAGGATTGAACCCGGTATCGTTGGATTCCAACTTGCACTATAGAACTATTAGGCTACCATCGCATCATTTCCCATGATTATGCCGAAGATGTTTCAAACTTACCCAGAAGAAACCTAATTCACTCCTGTCTTCAAAATACCTAAATTGAAGAACTTAATAACGGCTGACTTTTGCTGATACTATAGCTAGACTAATAAGTTCTGTGCGAATTCAAAAAAATATATATATATGTGAAATACAAATTTCGTGATTTTTATTAAGATCGAGGTCTCAGGGAAACCATGTAGTAGTAATTAAACAGGTTGGAAAGTTTGAAAGGGACCTGTAGGGAAAGTACGCTCAATATTGGAGCTAACAAATTTAAATTATAGTAAAAAAAAAAACGATTAAAGTAGTTTACCCGCCCGCGACTTCGTCCGCGCGGACTACAGTATATCGCGAAAAAGGCATCCTATGTTCTTCTAGGATATTAAAAACCAATACAAAAGTAGGTATACTCGTAGCACCAACGCTCTTGATGTTTTTTGACAGACTTGTTATTTCGTTTCCATGGCAACCGTTCCTTACAGCGAGTAATCACCATTTTCCAGTTTTCCCGTGAAAACTTATAATTTTCCGGGATAAAAAGTATCCTATGTTTTATTCCAGGGTATAAGCTATCTCCATTCGAAATTTCATCAAAATCCGTCTAGCAATTATCGCGTGAAAGCTCCCCAAGCAAACAAACAAACAGAAAACGTTTCATTTTTATATATTGGTATGGATAAGTAAAACTACATTCGAACTTTTTTGAATAGTTGCTTACCTCAACCGAGACACAGTACATATACAGGGTGTCCGGTAATTAATGGATAACCCCGCAGGCGCGGCTAATAAGGAAAAAAATAAATTCAGCAGCATTATTCTCTATTGCCACACGAAATTCCTTACAGAAATCGTGTGACGTCATAACGTGCTTATAACATAAACTCGTTTTCTAAGTAGGTACCTATTTTCCTCCGTTTGTTTCGGAAATGTATCGCGCATGTGTAACATAGAGTAATAATATAAAATGCGCGCCATGTCGCGTTTGTAAAATTTGACAGTGGCAGCGAATAGTATTTACGTTACACGACAATTCCACGAATTACGTGAAAACGACACGCGCGTGTAACGTGTCTTAGGGCCGAGTTCACCATCTAAAATGAACGCGATCAACGCAAGCTAAACTGGTTTAAAGTGGCTAACTGAGTTCAAAACGTCAATTTGGATTTCACCAACATAAATTAAACGCCGCTAAACGAATGCGACATGCATCAGTACCTACTTTTACCTCATATAGTACCTAGATTATATTGGTGTACAGACTAAAAAGAAAGATGGAGAGAGCATTGGCTCTAACTTTTGAAGATAATGTTTCATCACTATCTTCAAAAGTAATACTCGGATTATCTGGCGGGCGTCCTGCGACGGCTCTTTTTTTGTAAAGTAACAGCACTCGGAAAGTCACAATACTAATAAATAACTAAAACTTTTATAATAACACGAAACTTGCACGAAACCACCACAAAACAAACGAACTTTTGCGCATGAAAAATCAGTTCCACATCGATTTTACAAAGAAATTTTGACAATGACAGCACTACCACAGATGACGGCTGCGTTCAGTGAGGTACATATTTGCGTTCTATAGCACTTAATCTTGGTTGACGTGAACGCGATCAATATCGTGCCGGTGAAATCGTCTTGACTTAAACCGACATCAAACTCTACGTTTGAACTTGTAGTAAAACCGAGTTAACTGAAAGCTCGTTTTGTGATGCAGACGGTGGAATTGGCCCTTAGTGGCAATCTATACTTATAATAAAACTGTAACAGGTCCAATTCTGTACATTAAAGATATATAGATTTTTTTTTTTGGAGCTTACCCTTGATTCAATGCTGAAGGAAAAACTGTTTTTTCTTAATTTTTGTCTATCTGTCAGTATCTTGGCCGCGCATGACGCTGAAACTACTGATTGAATTTAGATGAAACTTGGTATGATTTGAGTTCATACAACAAGGTAGGACATAGAATACTTTTCATCACTAAAATCTAAAGGGTAAAGGTTGAAAGTTATTTAAAAGAACACGTCCTCATCATTTCATCATTTCAGCCTTTAGCAGTCCACTGCTGAACGTAGGCCTCCCCTAAAGAGCGCCACGATGAACGTTCGGTCTCGATCCACTGACTCCCTGCGGTGGCTACAATGTCGCCCGTCCATCGTGTGGGGGGTCTCCCTACACTTCGCTTGCTTGTTCGTGGTTGCCATCCGAGAACCTTTATCCCCCAGGGTTGTCGGCTCTGCGAACTATATGACCTGCCCATTGTCCATTCAACTTGCAAACTCTGAGAACTATGTCGGTAACCTTCGTTCTTCTACGGATTTCTTCGTTACGGATTTTATCACGCAGTGAAACTCCGAGCATAGCTCTCTCCATTGCACGCTGCGCAACTCTGAGCTTGTGTATGAGACCAATAGTTAGGGACCTCGTCTCAGTGCCGTATGTCATCACTGGAAACACGCACTGATTATAAACTTTCGTCTTGAGGCACTGCGGTATCTGTGACGAGAAGATATGGCGCAATTTCCCAAACGCTGCCCATCCGAGTTGGATTCGTTGGTTGACCTCTTTGTCGAAGTTGGATCTTCCCAGTTGGATCGTCTGACCCAAGTGGTCATAGTGATCAACAGCTTCGATAATATCGTTCCCAACATAAACCGGCATGGGTTCGCACCCATGCCATGGGCATTTGACATTATGTTCGTCTTACCCTTTTTTTCGCGATAAACTGTATTCCACGCGCACGAAAACGCGGCCATTATTCGCCATTGATATTAACATCATATCCGTTCTAGTTCAGAAACTTGAATATATCTTCCAGTGCAGAGCAGAACAGTTTCGGAGAAATAACGTCTCCCTGTCTCACCCCTTATTGCAACTAGATATAATTCGTGCTCTGATCCTGAAGACGGACTGTCATAGCGTATGGATGTAGTCTACGGTGCTAAAGCCTATAAGGAATCCAGCTTGTTCGGGAGGCTGAAAGTCGTCGAACCTACGAGCCAGACAGTTTGTAACTACTCTCGAAAACAGCTTATAGATGTGGCTCAGCAGCAAAATGGGCCTATAATTCTTCAAGAGGGTTTTATCACCATTCTTAAAGAACAAAACCATTACGCTCCTGTGCCACGCCTCTAGCGTAGTACCCTCGAGGATGACGGAGTTAAACAGCTTCTGTAGGACTTAAAGTAGCGGTGTTCCTCCCTTTTTCAGTAGCTGATGCGATGCTTTGCGATGAGATGTATAATTGTCCATAGAACTTCTCGAGCTCATTCAAAATCTCTGGCTTCGACGAAACGATGCTGCCACTGTCGGTTTTCAGCTTCGTCAATAGGCTTTGCCCAATAGACAGATCTCTTGCAAACACTTTGGAGCCCTTGTTCCGCTTTGTTGCGTTCTTAATACAAGTAGTATTATAGGAACGCAAATCGTATCGCATCGACTTGGAGATCTGTTTATTAAGCAAGCTGTAACTCTACATATGCACTGAAGAATGCAGCCTCATCTCGCCTTGTTTTGCCATAAGTTTGAGTGTATGCCCAGAGAGTTTCTGTGTTCTACTTTTGCGGTGGGTCTAAAGAACTCCGACCCGACAGCGTGCACAATTTCCACCAGCCCGTTGTTTAGTTCGTCTACTGTATCGAATTCGGTAAGGATTTGGTAGCGATTTTGGAGCTCCAACTAAAAGCTCTCGGGGTTTTGGATTTGGGCAGGACTTGGGCGAAGAGTAGATCTCATCAAACGAGACCTCTCTAGTTTTACGTTGATATTCAACGAGCCTCTTACCATGCGGTGATCACTGCTGGTCTTGACCCTGTTGATCACAGAGACATCATCGAATATATGCTTATTGGTTGTCAAAATGAAATCTATCTCGTGCTTATAACCGCCGGTGTGCAGCCACGTCCATTTCCTGGACGAACGCCTTCTCCGTGAAGTCGGCCAATCGCTGACCCCTTTGGTTCCGCTGTCCAAATTCAAACTGTCCCACTCTCAGTTCATCGCCATTCCTCATGCCCAGCTGTGCGTTGAAGTCCCCCATCACCACTGTAAAGTGCGTTTTCGGGGCATGTATGGCGTTAGAAATGTCTTCGTATATAACCTCCATTCATCGTCCGGACGCTTCGAGTGTGGGGCGTACACCTGTTTGACCTTCAACGACTACCGTTCGGTAATTCTGTGTATAAGGTATGCCACCCTGCTCGAAACGCTTTCGATCTTCACAATGTTGTTGACTTGTGGACGAGAAACCCAATACCGTGTTGGGACTGCTGGTCGCCCTCCCGGTAATAGAGTAAGTTGCCGAAATCTCTTCATCGCATCGCAATGTCATCGCATCCTCTCCCTCTCTTCGGACTTCTGATAACCCTGTAATACCCCAGCGCAACTTACTTACTTTTTCCAGCTCTATCAACTTCTCATCGGTCCTCAAGGTGCGTGCGTTATAAGTTGCTAGGTCCAGAGATCGTGGAAGTTGGTAGCTGGGTCTCTGCCGGGGATTCTTAGCACCCCCTGCTCCCTGCTCCGTTACCGTGGCTGCTACTGGTGCCAGGAATAATGGAGCCGCCGGGGACTGGGGGCCATCTTTGCGGTGAGTCTATAATATTGGGGGGGTTTACAATAGTCACCACGTTTGGCAGGCGGATTGGCAGGCGGACACTGCGGTCACCAACCGCAGTGTTATAAATATGTACTCGGAGGACGCTGTTGCCCATCTTCCGGTGTGTATTCCCTTAGTCGCCTCTTACGACATCCACGGGAGGATTGGGAGAGATCTTATACTAAGCCAAGTCCGCCACGGACATGGGCAAAAGAAAAATTAGCACGCTGAAACTACTGGACGGATGTTGATGCAACTTGACACAGTCATAGTTTATATGATGGGTTAAAGTTGAGGATAGTTTTTATCCCGAAAAAATAAAGGATTTCTGCGGGATAACCATCCCGCAGGAATCTTTTATTTTTAACATTAACATAACTTTGGAACCCTGTCCAAAGTTATGTTAATGTTGTAATAAATATCTATCTAAACATATAATAAAGCAATATGAACGAAAAGTCTATACAAAGAAAAAAATGAAGATAATTTAAAAAACTAGAGTACTTAAAATTAGCTACTGAACAAGAATATGACATTTATTTAAAACATGTCTGTCTGTCTGAATGTTTATTAGTTCGTGTATCACGTAAAAACTACTTGACCTATTAAGATTCGGTTATGTTGGATAGCTTGGGGTTTAACTTAAAAACTGGTGTAATTGGTATCTGAATCCGATGAGCAGAAGCCGAGTAATCTATAAAAAACTTTTTGGCGGCTGAAGAAATTTTGGTCAAATGTTGATATATTAGTATATTAGGTCTTGGAATAGCACGTAGAGTACCTCTATACCCCCCTTTATTATCCTGCTGGTGAAATGACCACGCGTGCGAAGCCGCGGGCACAGCTAGTAGAGAATAAGGGCTCTGGTCATTCCGGATTGAACCGAATTTTTTACAGATTAAAATGGTAATTGTACAATATTAACTGTATCCATTAGTATTATTTGGTCTCCCCAACAGAGGAATATTATACGTGAGATGACGGGAAATATACGAGAGCACCTAGACTTAATAAAAGGGGGCACCTTTTATTGAAGTCTAGCTGCTATTTTTCTTATATTTTTTTTGTCTTAATATAAGGGAAGATCATAAAATCTATTGATAACCTTCTTATAAATTAAATGGATGCCATGGCGGGAAATGTACGAGAGCAGCTAGTCTTCAATAAAAGGGGGCACCTTTAGATTTTCATCAGATTTTATGATCTTCCCTTATTTTAAGACGGGAAATTATATTAATGACCTTCTTATAAATTACATGGGTGCCATGACGGGAAAAGTGCGAGAGCAGCTAGACTTCAAAAAAAGGAGGCCCCTTTTATTGAAGTCTAGCTGCTCTCGCACATTTCCTATCATTTCCCTTCTTAAAATAAGGGAATATCATAAAATCTATTAAATGTACGAGAGCAGCTAGTCTTCAATACAAGGGGGCACCTTTAGATTGACATCAGATTTTATGATCTTCCCTTATTTTAAGACGGGAAATTATATTAATGACCTTCTTATAAATTACATGGGTGCCATGACGGGAAAAGTGCGAGAGCAGCTAGACTTCAAAAAAAGGAGGCCCCTTTTATTGAAGTCTAGCTGCTCTCGCACATTTCCCTTCATTTCCCGTCTTAAAATAAGGGAAGATCATAAAATCTATTAATAACCTTCTTATAAATTAAATGGCTGCCATGGCGGGAAATGTACGAGATTTACCTTTGATAGATTTTATGATCTTCCGTTATTTTAAGATGCAATGTTTAGTAGAGAGGTTTGATCCGTAAGATTGATCCTATCGATTGGAGCCATAAAATACAGAATGTTATCTTTTTCCCATTTGTGTCGGTTCTGTTTCTGGCAACTTTTCAAAAAAGTATGTATGTAGTTTTACTTACTCTTAAAAATAAGCGAATGTTTCCTGTGAGTAAAATTTGATAGCTTCAGTATTGGGGGTACTTTACCTCCAGGTCCCAGTCAAACTTTCCTACCGACATGGTCAACTCATCGAGCAAACAACAATTGGTTGCTTTCTCGAAGAGTCAACAAAATAAATACAGCCACAATTTCAACTCACCTACTTAGCTTGATTTCCTCTCTGTTCCTCGTTTTCTTCACTGTTCTTTGGTGCAATGACATCACCTGCCGCGCAGTAGACGAGTGATGTATAGCACCATTACTCATCATTTGTGGCGAGCCTTTGCTACAGTCTGGTAGACCGGACTCGCTGCGACAATGAAACAGAGGGATTTATGTTTTGGCAGCGGTATGCTAGTTGCATAATCTAAGGGTATTTGGGATACAGTGTAGGCTATGCAGCAAGCAAATGCTCCCTAAACCTCGTATGAAGAATATATTTTGTGTGGAAAATCTTCAAAGTTCACGAGACAGCCATGCGAAATTAATATTATTAACGGGCGAACCAGTTTAATACATAAGCAGGAAAAATGACTGTCCGTGATCTTAGATTGAAATCTTTGCAAAGTTAAACGGATGCGGCTATAAATATGCTATATTCCGATGTGGTGCTCCCTGCCTCTGGCTTTCACAAAGTCGAATTGGCTCAGTTCGGATTTCAATACGGCATAATTGCTTTGCTGCCACATATTACAAGTTTAATTAAATGTTAACCTTTACTCTGTTCACTTGAGAATCCTGCCAGTAGCGAGTCCGTCCTGTTAAGAATTCGTCCAGTTGAGAAAATGACCAGTTGCTCCGGAGCGGTATTATGGTGTGCATAATCGGCTAAGGCAAAACTGCGTAAGTTAAAAAGTACCAAACCATAATGAACAAGACCGTTAACCTACATTTCACTTTAGTTCAACGGCAGTAGCAGTAAGGTACAATACAACTGCTATCCACAATCACGTTCGGAACAACCTACAATTTTTTCTAGAGTGCAACAAGAGACTTACCGCTCTATTCTTCTGTGTCAGCCACTAAGCTGTAACCCCAACTAGCTGCACTTTGCGGAATTTATTGCCAGCTCTTATTACGACGAGGACCTAACGTCTCTGGAACAGTGATTCTCATTGAGCACTGAGAAACTTCCCTCAAACGAAGCCAACTTTGAAGTCGCGTTAATGAACGTAAGACAAGACTGTGCATTAATGTCAGCTTAAGTTTAAGTTTTTGCGTTCAAGTTTCAGTAACCGCATTAAGGTTTTAAAGTCTCATTTTTATTTTCTGGGCACCTCAATGAATCTGTATTTAAGTAGAATCACGACACAAGGAATTTTGCCTTGCATGTATAATTGGGAAATTCGTATGGCTATTCTGTTGTGAAAAGGAGTGCTATTTTACCCGGGTTACCCTGAGATAAGAGATTTCTACTTCAATCAATGATAGTTAATTGCGATAAAAAGTAATATGAGTCCTTCCCGAGGGTTCAAACTATCTCCATACCAAATTTCATCACGATCGCTTCGGCCATTTAGTCATGGAATAGTAACAGACAAGAGCTTCTTCGCTTTTATAATAATAGTAAGTACGGATATGATTTAATCGTGCATCGTGCTAAAGAAATAAGGAAAATAATAAAAAAAAAACATACAAAAAATAGATAATACGAGTAACATAAATAAAATGTGCTTGTGAGTGCGTCGAAAGGGCCTTTATAATCAGCACAGTGCCCAGTGCATTACACTAGACGCTGAACTTGACGTTGAGCTTTTAATGAGCTTGTTGGTGCTCTTCTCTCTACTCCAAAATTTAAAATCCATCAGTACACGGAAGTTACTCTTTGAAGCCTAAAAACCCGCTTACAGGAGACTATTACGTAAATTAACCACCAGAACGATCAAAGCATGCAAGAGAAACTCGCATGAAAGTTCAGAACCACACTAATACTTAAATCATAAAAAATATACAAAAACATTGCGGTCATACAATCGGCAATCTTATCGTTGTAAGCAATATCTTACAGATAACCTTTCGATTCATAACATTCATGTCCTGAATACGCCTCTTTAACATAATACTAACATCACTATAAGAAAAGTAAGTACTTTACATGCCAGTTTACATTGTATATCAAGCTTCCATTTAGAAATGCAATTTTGAGGGTAAGGTACCTGATAGTTTTCAACAATCCTTCCTCCGCTAACCTTATACTTCAGGTTACATTGTTTCACGAAAGCTACAAAGTATTTTAATCAGTGTACAGTCATAACGGAATTTCACGAATTGCAGAAGTTGATTGTTTGCGAGGTAAACTATTTTCTATCTACAAAATGATACAAAAGCCCACTGCTTTTGGAATCCAAATTGGGTAAAGCTGAATGGAAAATTTTGAAGAGAAAGGGGTATTTATTCCAGGATAAGGTAAAGTTTGTTTTCTCATCTTTCCTACTTCAAGGTAAATTTGGGGATATGATAGAGTTGCATGCCAGAAATAGTGCCATAAATGTGTATTTGTATGTAGTGTGTAAATTAACACGTTTTCTTATTCTGCAACTAGGTACATACGTATACCTCCAGGCGCCTGATTCCTATAAAGTCTAGGGAAATTGCTAACGTTGTGTCTGGCTGGAAAGTCTCCGCCCTGCGGGTATGCGTGGGTATTGTTCATATTTTTGTTTCAATTCTTATGATTTAGATTTAGACAGTTGGTTTGACCATGCAATTCAACTATGTTCGGATATTTCTGTTATAATTACTTGTAATTCTTGGATTAAAGACGTGCTCCCGCTTATTCGAATACAATAAACAGTTTTAAACTTCATAGACAAAAATTCGAAAGCCTGTTTTGCTATTAGGTAAATACAATGTTTAATGTATTCGATGTAACAAAATTTTGTTACATCGAATACATTAAACATTGTATTTACTTAATAGCGAAAAGGGCTTTCGTACTACATTAAGAGAGCGCACGACCGAATTTTTGTCTCATCGATTTACGGCCAAAACCATATCAAATCGATAGATTCAAATCGATTACCAAATCTATCAAAATATTATTAAAATATGATTATAAAGATACTATTTTCTGAAATTTCCCGCGTATTGTCTGGCCTGACCACATCATCAAAAATGATAACAAATTTTACCAACTGTATACTTCTGATTTTTGGAAAGTAGTTGAATGATATATCTACGATACAAAGAAAATGTTATTGTGTTTTTTTTTTACATGTGAACTTGCGCCTGTTGATGCGAAAAATCATTGCTTGCCACGCGCGCACGCGCATGTATGCGCTCAGTACTGCGCAATGTTAGAAATAGCGCCACCCGATAATCATGTACATAATAACCTTTGAACCATATATTTTGAGACCGATTTGAAAATGTTGAAAATGTTTACTGATCGGTAACATAGCATTTAGCCATAAAACTGTTGGATGTGGTAAAATAATTTGACCAGATAGGTTCCGGATCAATCTAAAGGTTTTATACGGTTTTGGCCATTAAACGATGATAAATAGTTTGGTCGTGGGCTCTGGTCTGGTACTGTTACGTTTTGTATTAATATACTACGAAACAAGCAAACAAGCTGAATTAAAAAAAGTTCTTCCTACAATGTCTTATCTTAAAACAAAGCCGACAAAACTATTACAAGATACGCTCATATCCCACTAAAAATATTCCGTCATGTATGGTTAAGAACTGAGTGAAAATCTGTGTAGACTTTTTGCGCTCTCCCAATACCGACGCGCGTAATGTTCCGGAAATGGCATTTTAGCTGCTCTCCCCTTCTCTCCCCCACAAAAACTACGCCTGATGTAGACAAATTCGGCAACAGACGTCAGGAATCGAAGTTTTACGGCGTGTAGTTTGGCTACAGTTGGAAAGTTCAAGCTACTATTGGTGACATTGCTTTGAATGGAAGTTTCGTGGTCTAAAACTATGACTGAGTGTTATCGGCGCTTGAAGCGGTCTATTTATTTTAGCTTTTATTTAACTTCACTTGTATCTATCTATGTATTTACCTATGTATTTTATCTATCCTGAAATCGTGCAATTCAAATTTTGAGCATTTCATGATTAGCTATCCGGTTGAAACTTTCAAGGTAGCTCACAAACCGATGACAATGCAACAAAAAAATAAGAAAGAAACTTAAAAACGTAATAAAGCCAAAAAGATAATAAAGAAAAATAATGGAAGTAAAATAACCCATAAAAACTTATTTTTTTAATTGTTATTTTTAAATTTTACTTATTTTGAGTATTACGGTAGTACGGGCAAGAGCATTCCAGGATCCAGGTCCAAGACGTAAATGACTAGATGATATCAAGGAGTGGACTTCAAGGAACACCCTATCTATGCCTCGTTTACAGTGCGACTAAGAAAAGTATAGAACTCTTTGTCGTGTGAAAGGCATAAATTCAATTTGCTTCGGTGCAGGAAAGAGATAAATATATATGTCTACGATTTGTTATTAAAATAGAGTCCATTGGTGTGGCTACCTTAATACCAGATTTTTTCGGCCAGGTACCGCACAGAAGAGATAAAATTTGATCACAGTGCGAGAACAGTTGAATGCTCCTGGTACTCCACGCACCTTATACCGCACCCCGCGCTAGCTTCGCACGGCTGGTGTTGGATCGCATTCAAGTGAAACGCACGCATCGACATGGCGTCAAGACAGACGAAAAAGTGCCTTAAAAAAATAAAGTACGATGTTCGTGAAGACAGTGGTGACAATATATTTTTATTTCTCATCCCTAAAATATGCAGAAAACTTCCCTTATTCAGTCCTTTATAAAATACAGGGTCTTATGCACCCTGTGCCGCAGCACAGGGTGCATAAGACCCTGTATTATATTATAGCTATAACTTTTAAACGAAACAAGCTGTTGACGTACGCCTTCAGGTTCATGTCAATTAATTCATTACTGTATATTCAAAGCAAAAAAAACACATATATTTTTACATGAAGCCAAAAAAGGGTTTTAGTTTCTTAAACGTTATAGGGTTTAATAAGCCCTGTACCGCCACAATGATAGTTTTATGACCAGGTGTACAACGCCTTGTACAGCAGAAATGGAAAGAATAGTAAAATCACTGCTGCTTTGAACGTGTTAATAAATAACAGCCGGGACTGACAGCTTAACCTGCCCTCCGAAGCACGGAGCGATTGAAAACTGCACATAACTTAGAAAAGTCATTGGTGCGGAGCCTAGGACTAGTATGATTCTAAGTTGCACTATTGAACCGTTAGGCTACCATAGCACTGGGAGGCAGCTTTGAAGCTGGATAGTTTTTTGCTATAATATTTGGACTTAGTTCAGTGTTATACATATAATTTCTGAATTGCAGAATAATTTAACCTAAAACAAAACAATAATAACATTCGACTAGATAGAATATAAATTTCATCTAAATTGGTTCAGTAGTTTTATTTCAATTCCAATTGAATTAGCTATTTTTCTTAAAATCATAATTGCAAACTAAACTTGTAATATTAAATGTAAGACATAATGATGATTAACACCTTGTAGGTAGGTAAGCCTCTACTACTTACTATTCCTACTTTGGCAGTGCTTCAGCCATTCTGTTATTCTATACTTATAATAAAGCAATATTAACAAAATAGTCTGTACAAAGAAGATAATTAAAAAAACAAGGTCTAGGGCACTTAAAATAAGCTACTGAACAAGAATATAACATTTTTAAAATTTGTATCTGTCTGTCTGTTTGTCTGTCTGTATGTTTGTTCACGCATCACGTAAAAACCACTGGGCTGATTGCGATGCTGTTTTCACTGTTGGATAGCTTATGTTTTCACTTAAAAACTGGGGTACTTTATTACTCAATCCGATGAGTAGAAGCCGAGCAATCAATATAAATATTTTTGACGGCTGAAGGAATTTTGATCAAATGTTGGTATATTGGTATTTTGGTCCTGAAATAGCACATAGAGTACTTTTAACCTACAGAAATGGCTAAATAATTACATACATATTACATAGTACCGAAGAGGTCGCAAGTCGCAAATCAACTTAACTACTCTTTCTGGGAAACTATTTCGTAAATTATCAAACTTTACGGCAAATGTACTGTAAACTTTATAATGTTTTCATTAAGGCGCTAAATTAAATGGGAAAATTTCTCGCTCTTATGTTGGAGCTGTTTTAATGTTTCTGTGTAAAAGCACTAGGGTACTTTAGTAAACTACTTGTAATAAAAAATGAAAATTCTTTACGTATATCCACATGGAAGCTGACAGCCTCCGTGGCGTAGTGGTGAGCTCACCGTGAAGCGTGAGGTTGATGGTTCAATTCCAGCGCAGGACGAGTATTTGTGAAAACCCCTTTTTTTCTCTCCTTCTGGGTGGTTATTGAACCGTGATCCTTAAAATGTCTGAAACCCTAGATACAGAGAATCCTAGTTGTGGTGTATCTACGTTGTAAATGTTACCATATTACACATTACATCACCAGCTGGAAGAAGAAGTCCACTGGCGAACTTTGGCCTCTACTCCCCTTTTTACACACGGGTTGATATAACTTACATAAAAACACCAATAAAAAAAACGACGTCTTTTAGCAAAAAAAAAAACACTATTTGAAACTATACAAACAATGAAAAACATTATTAGAAATTATACTATTAGAATGAAATAATTCAAATTTTTTGAAGTCTGTGCTACGCCCGAACCGACTAAGTAAGTAAGAACCTGGCACATAACTCATTTTTTTAAAATTGTTCTTTCTTTTAAGTTTATACGATTTGAAGTTAGTTTTTTCTTTATTATTTCTTACTTTTTAGTTTTTGTTTTTAAATGAAGTACTTATTCCGATCGCTAAGGAAAAAGAAATACTGGAAACAGTTAACAGCCCATATATTTTAAAGTACTGAACCGATTTTGATGAAATTATTTACCAATTTTTGCGAATGTATATATGTATGTTTGTCAATGTATTTCTCAGAAACTACAAGTCTAATAGCAAAAATTATTTTTGTAATAGTTTCAGTATTTCAACCTAGGAAAAAGTTAGAATTTCATCAAAATCGATTCAGGATTTTGATGTTTCTGTAGTTTCTGAGAAATAAATGAACAAACATACATACATACATTCGCAGAAATTGGTATATTTGATCAGATACTCATGTAGGCCAACATACACACCAATATATAAAAGTGAAACGTTGTCTGTTTGTTTGTTTGGGGATCTTTCACGCGATAACGGCAGGACAGATTTTGATGAAAATTTGAATGGAGATAGCTTATGCCCTGCAATAAAACATAGAATACTTTTTATCCCGGAATATGGTAAGTTTCCACGGGAAAACTGGATAATGTTTATTACTTGCTGTAAGGAACGGTTGCCATGGAAACGAAATAATAACAAGTATGTCAATGAATATCAAGAGCGTTGGTGCTATACTTTTGCATTGGTTTTTAATATCCTAGAAGAACATAGGATGTTTTTTTCGCGATTCGTGTAGTCCGCGCGGACGAAGTCGCGGACGAAAGCTAGTATGTAAATATTAAGCATTTTTGACAATATTACATACATACATATATACATAGGTACGTGAAATTTGGTATATATGCTTGGTCACCCATATAGACTAACATTTATAAATATTAAACAATATTACAACTTGTGATCCTTCCTTTTTTTTAAGTCGGTCTTTTATCATAATTCTAATCCGCGAATGTGTAAAGTACTGACCACCCTGAGCGTTAAAATTAAACAACCTCAAAAAGTTTTACTATCAAGCGTAAACATTTTCCCAAACATTGCCCTAACATTTGGAAAACTACATCCGAAGTTTTGCCGCACAGCGCGAAATAAGAAAATCGTCGCCCCTCGCGGCGGGCGATGTCGTATCGGGTTTTCCTTCTCGTAAAGTTAAGTGGATCTGGCTATGTTTCAATAACTTTACTTATGTCGCACGCTGTGTGGGTGTAGTGGGTGATAGGTACTTGGGATATATTGGGAATAGAGTAGTTTGTCTGTTATGGTATCTATCATATTATTGCTTCCTTTTTTTTGGTCATAAAATATAAACAAAATTTGGCATGATTATGTGTCAAAAGATGTATGCAATATTTAATATTATTACTCCTTCTCTTTGTGTTGAAAGCAAAACCATCACTTTCCAACTGATTTTGTAATTTGCTTTGGCTACAGAATAAATAACTTTGGTATGATGAGTCAAAAGACGCACGCGATATTTAAGCTTACGAGTATTATGTACTCCTCATTGTATTAAAAGCAAAACCAACACAACACAAGTTCGTAATTTGCTTTGGTCACAGAATAAATAATTTGGTATTATGTGTCAAAAGACGCACGCGATATTTAAGCTTGTTAAGTACTTACTCCTCATTGTATTGAAAGCAAAACCAACACTTTCCAATTAATATCGTAATTTTCTTTGGCCACAGAATAAACGACTTTGTTATGATCTGTCAAAAAACGCACGCAATATTTAATCTTATTATCTACACCTTCTTATTGAGTTGAAAACAACACCAACACTTTCCAACTAATTTTGTAATTTGCTTTGGCCACAGAGTAAATAACTTTAGTATGATGTGTCAAAAAACGCACGCAATATTTAAAATTATTATCTACTCTTTCTTATTGTATTGAAAGCAAAACTAACACTTTCCAACTAATTTTGTAATTTGCTTTGGCCACAGAGTAAATAACTTTAGTATGATGTGTCAAAAAACGCACGCAATATTTAAAATTATTATCTACTATTTCTTATTGTATTGAAAGCAAAACTAACACTTTCCAACTAATTTAGTTTGGCCACAGAATAAGTAACTTTACCACGATTATGTGTCAAAAGTCGCACATGATATTTCATCTCTTCTCGTCGAGTTGCAGACAAAACCAACTCTTTACAACATAGAGTACCTAATAATTAAACTAAGTACAAGTTAGTAATAACTTTTGAAATTCGCTTTATAAAATAAACTATCTGCGCCCAGCGGTTTTACACGCGGAGATGATGATGTTGATGAAAAGTATCCTATGTGTATTGCAGGACCTAAAGTATTTACATACCTACCAAATTTCATCAAAACACGTTCAACAGTTTCAGCGTGAAGACCGGACAAACATACAAACTTTCGTTTTTAAAATATTAGTAGGATAAGTAGAAAAAATATAAGTAATTCAGTTTAAATAAAAAACAATTGGTACCTAGTATTTTATGTATGCTAACAACATAAACTCCATTAACAACCATCCCTTCTCGCAGCAGATTTCACACAAAAAAGTACGTGGTGAAACAAAAGCACCCATTTATAAATACTTATTACTCCAGACTCCAGAATGAGTCAGACGGGGATGACACCATATTCCCTGAGAAGACGAGATAATGTCGTCGCTGTTTATTTGCATTTTTATTAGAAACGTGACCGTAATACCCGATCTCACCACTTTATGACACTTGTACAAGATTAATGAGATTTACCAACTCGAGCGACACATCATTGTTAAGGAAATTTGGAAGGGAAGTTTGTAGAATCGTGTTCCGGTGCTCGAGCCGGTCGACTGCCTGTTCCAATAATACACATATAGGGTAGGCTATATATTTTATAGTACCTCCTGTGTACCTATGTAATTGAGGCCATACTGTTGCCATCATTGTTGTCGTTTAGGCCATCTGTACCACTAACTGATACCATTTTTTTTTGAAAGGATTCCACTTTGTCTCTTACCTATATATTTTTTACATGACTACCCATATTAAAGGAGTGTAATGTTTTCAGGGTTCATGTATGTATGTATGTGAGATTCTTTATTCCACCATAACTTTTAAGTGGCTGACCAGATTTGGGTATCGTCAGAATCCTTACATCATCCTGAGTGATGAAGGCTACTTATAGATTATTTTTAAACTAAGTATGTTTTATTTAAAAATATAAACATCCTGTTTATATTCAACGGTATTTTTGGGTCAATTTTAATGATTCTTCTTTTTATTTGAATGGGTAGACCTTCAGAGCGATCTCATATAAATTTCATCAACAATTGTTCAGTACTTTATTTCTTGAAAGCTACAAAAAATATTTAAATACTTATCTGCGCATCTGGTAGATACAGCACGTGACCAAA
Source organism: Alsophila aescularia (assembly GCA_946251855.1). Taxonomy (NCBI): domain Eukaryota; kingdom Metazoa; phylum Arthropoda; class Insecta; order Lepidoptera; family Geometridae; genus Alsophila; species Alsophila aescularia. The sequence continues at coordinate 48,811,509 of OX276381.1, read as the reverse complement.
ATGCTGGCCTTTATTTAGCCAAAGATTAAGCATTGCCATACAACGTGGCAGCATTTTGGGAACTTGTTAGATTATTTTTATTAACCCCGTCCAATCCATCTTCACCATCTTTCAACACAGTTAGACACAGATACCGACCTCGCCGGCGAGGTCGAAGGTCCCGTAATTAATGTCGATTTTATTCGCCTTCGAGTTTCTTGCCGATTCTTCTCGAAGGTGTATTCCGAATCGGTGGTCAGTCATGCAAGTCATTCAAAGGGCTCCAGCCATTGTATCAGGCCCCCCTCGATTACTACCTAACAGTAGAGATCCAGTAGTGTTTAGTTCGATACTCCCCAAGTAATCAATGGCAACTGTCCAAGCCGAGGTTCGTACCCCCTGGGTGCCCTTGAGCAAGTTGCCAAAACTTAAATTTGGCGTGCACCTTCGGCGTCACGCATTGCGGCGGAGCGCTTTTGCGCCCGCCCCACTGACGGCGACGCTGTAGAGTTCAGTTAAAGACAAACAGCACATACCCTATCTAAAAAAAAACTAACAAGCACAAATCAAAAAAATATATAACCCGCTACCGCCCACCCCCCATTATAGCTACGAAGCATCTCTATTACATTACAGTTTTCAAAGATAAAAACTACATCAAAATCGGTCTATTCGTTTGGGAGCTACGATGCCACAGACAGACATACACACACAGTGACACAGTGATACACACCCTAAAAGTATAGCACCCGTCTCTTTGTTCGGGAGAAAAAAAAAACTTGATGGTAGCCAGATTATTTTTATAGTTTTCTAAAGTTCCAAGTTCCAATAATTTTTGAAAACAATATAAATCAATTTATGTGACGATCCTGGCAGGTAAAAAAGTCCTAATATATTTTTGAAAAAGACGCTCTAAGTGATAAGTTTCTCACCAGTGCACTGCTTAAATAATAAATCTTATATGATTACTTTTTAAATTTAGTCATTTTGTTCTACGTTCAATATTATGCAAATCGCAGCACCGTCGCGGTCTTCAGTAAAATATTAAGCAAATCTCCTTACCTCTGGAAGAATACTTTGAATTTTCAATCTTCTCGAAGTTTCTTTGCAATAGTGAGAATTTGAATGCGCAAGGGGAGCTTAGAGCTCGTACGTTGAAACTGTTCTTAGCTACTACATGGTTAGATAATATGAGAGAATGCCTGCATTTATAATTAGTTCTTACTCCCCGCGTTTCTCTTCCTGTTTTCATGGACATTCAACTACATTGAGAAGTTTGTTGACTCATTAATTCATTCACTGTTCGTAACATTATTCTATAATCAATTCGTTACTCACAAACTAAATAGGAGTAACAGGATGTTAATGTCACAGCAACCATTCGTAATCAACCTACTTATTAATGAAGCATCACAAAGCGTTCCACAAGTTTTCATGGCGACGAGTTTTCGTAGTTTGACCAAAGAGGTTGAATTACGCTTACAAGAATTAAACCGAATTACGAATTACGAAACGTGGCCGCTTTCCAAATGGCACATAACCATACCAATATATAAAAGTGAAACGTTGTCTGTTTGTTAAAGTTGTTTGTTTGGAGAGATTTCACAAGATAACGGCTTGACGGATTATGATGAAATTTGAAATGGACATAGCTTATACCTTGGAATAAAACATAGGATACTGTTTATACCGGAAAATTGAAAGTTTTCACGCGAAAACTGGAAAAATGTTGATTACTCCCTGTAAGAAACGGTTGCCATGGAAACGAAATAACAAGTATGTCAAAAAATATCAAGAGTGGTGCTATACCTACTTTTGCATTGGTTTTTAATATCCTAGAAGAACATAGAATGCTTTTTTCTCGATAATCAGTCCGTGCGGACGAAGTCGTGGGCGGGAAAACTAGTATACAATAAGAGTAGCCCAACGAGCTAGGAATGCGCCATGGTAGGCATCCGCCTGTTAGATCGCTTACCTAAGTTCGAAATTCGACGTCGTACCAAATTCGAAGATGTAGGTAACGAATTGCCAGGCAAGTAGAAATGGGCAGGACATTTGGCAAGAAGAGATAAAAATAGGTGGATCAAGACAGTCACCGAATGGTATCCAAGAGTAAGACCTCGAGGCAGACCCGGTGGTCAGATGATATTATGTGAATGGATGAGATTAGCACAAGACTGGAAAGACTGGCGTGAACGAGAGGAGGCTTATACTCAGCAGTTGGCGGAAACGGGCTGATTAGTTAACAATGTAAATTTGACAGTTCTCATACACCATAACCGATCATGTCCATTCTCCATGCATTATGCTAACGGATCGTAGCTCTATTAACTCTTCCATTCTAAGATCTTGAATTACCTTACTGAATCTTCCATGCGTTACGTAACCTTCGTTTTATAGTATGGTTTTATGGGAACAGTTTCAGCTTACAGTAGTCGCAGCCAATGTATATGTTTGTGAAGTTAGGCTCTGTGTCTCTGTCTCTGTCAGGTACTGCTGAGGGGATAAAATAGCAAAAAGTAAGAGCGAGATAGAATATGCGAAAAACGTAAGCGAGGCAGTTATAAACTTCAACATTCGGATTGCGTCTGAAAAATAGCAGTTTGCGCAGCGACTAGCAGACAACTTCCGAGACACATACTTTCGCTGCGTCTACTATATGTTTGGTAGAAAATGTCACTGTTCGTTATTTAAACGACTCGTTCCTTAGATAAGTCATCTGTGACGGTACTCAGAAGTAATAAACCACTCTCACTTTTGCTTGATTAAGTTTGGTATTTTGTTCCTGATTGTACTGCCTCCAGTGGACATTTTCATCATAATAAGGCCGAAATGCAATTTGAAAGTTATTCATATTTTGTGGTTGCCACTTAATATAATTATTTAAAACTGTTGAAAAACTCAACTACTACTACAGTAGTCGCAGCCAATGTTTTGTGAAGCTAGGCTCTGTGACGATTGCGCAGGTACTGCTGTGGGGAAAAAATAGCATAAAGTAAGAGCGAGATAGAATATGCGAAAAACGTAAGCCACTGAGCGAGGCAGTTATACAATGCTGTCTTCACCTTCAACATTCGGATTGCGCTTGAATAATAGTAGTTTGCGCAGCAACTAGCAGACAACTTCCGAGACACATACTTTCGCTGCGCCTACTATACTTACTACTTATGCTTATTAGTTACTTTTTAACTTTTCGTGGTGTTACTATTAAGTGTGCGGTTATTGAACAAAGGAATTGAACATGACAGTATAAAAATGAAGCGGAAATTTAATAACTTTCATGCCATCCAACAACTGGAAATGGTTACACCCAGCTGTGATTCTGAGCACTTGGGTTATTGTGGTCACTCCGGGACGGCCGTAGTTTGTCGTAACATCGTGCGGTAACCTTTTTCATGATTAAAATGTTCTACAGGTGACAGTACTTTAATATGTTTTGTAAGTGCATTGGTAAATGTCAATATATTTTAAAACTTTTTTTTTTACTTCTTCTTCTAATTATGTTAAGTGCTTTATTCGTAACCAAAAACTAAAAACAAGCACAAATAATAATAAAGTATAACCTCACCCCCCCCCCCCCATTACAGCTAAGAACCAAATCGGGAAAACTAAGCGGTCCGGCGTTGGGGAGGAAGTCCCCCTCGACCACCCACCCCCTTTCCAGGAAATGTATAGTTTTTGAGTTATGTTTTTTTTAGTAAAATAGTAGTACAAAAAAAAAACTGTTTTAGGCGACCAAACAGCCGTAACAGCTACAGAGCTAACGCTCGCTTCGCTCGCTCGGCTCGCGCGATGTGTAGTCACGTTCAAACCTAGCCTACCCCAGTCTTTGGGGCCATACATAACATCTTCAATTTACTTTCTGGCGAATGCAGGAGAAAAAAATACATTCTACTAATTAATAATTTTATTTACAGCGACCAATCAGCTGATTTAATAAGCTTAAAACTGAAATATCTCCTTATCTATGCATCTCCGTGGTGAGAGGTGGGGTAAGGGTACTAGGAAGTAGCACTTCACCACCACCACCCCCAACACCACTCTCCCCTCAACTCCTGCCCCTCGATTCTATAGTCAACCCTATCTCATAAACTAAGTGTGTCCTGGAACTTCCATTCCATTCCCCCCCACTCCACTCCCTCAACGCCAGTACCGGATGTCTACAGCTAACCCACCAAATCAATCACATCAGCTTTCATACATCAAAAAACCGCATCAAAATTGGTCCACCCGTTTGGGACCCTCGATGCTCATCCCCCCCTTCCCTCCTATTATAGCTAAGAACCATCTCGAACACATCAGCATTCAAACATAAAAAAACGCATCAAAATTGGTCCATTCATTTGGAAGCTACGATGCCACAGAAATACACTTGGATACAGTGATACATACATACATACAATGATATACACTCTAAACTTAAAACACTTCTCTCTTTTGGAGTTCGAGGATTAAAAATATGTGTTGACGGTGCACATGCAGTGATGAACTATGAAATGAGGTTGTAATGTTGATGAAAAACGATGACTTCGTCACGGTACAATCCAGGTAAAAACCATTGGAGAAATGGCGCCAAACGAGCCATAATGTTATAACTGTCAACGTGATAATGTCAGTTTGTGGCTCCAATAATTACCAACGTAAGGTTGCGTCCACATCTACTATCAAATCGATGACACCCAGCCATCACGTCAACCTTACCCCAAAAGCATGCAAAGCGCGATCAATCTACTTGATTCAATAATGCACATCAATTTGAATTAGGACAATCCATTAGTAGATCGAGAGACAACGGAGCCGAAGACTGAGCGGAGAGGTGATTGGCAGATTTAAATTGACTCTAGGTTTAATGGAAAGTAATGGGTGTGGCTGATTGTCTGGGAGTCGAGAGTATTGGATGCAAAATTGTAAAACATAATTTAAAAAAAACACTATTCTGCATTAAAAAACATCACAATACATTGAGGTTAACTGGAATATAATGCTTGATAACATTAAGTCCGCCTATGTACCTATCTTACCTATTTTTTGTGTACAATAAAGAAGTTTCTAGTTTACTTGATTGAACACCAGTTTCCATAAATTTACAACATTTAGGAACAATCTTATAACTAAAGTACAACGGGCGGACTTATCGCTAAAAGCGATCTCTTCCAGTCAACCTTTGGATGGAAAGAAATAATGGAGTAAGAGAGGATGGCGGTGTAAACAATTAAAACAAATATATATATATATATATATATATATGTATTTAATGGCATGTATATATATGTTTATTTATTTTTATTTATTATTTCATAAATATATATTTATGTATGAAATAATATATATATATATATTTATGAAATAATAAATAAAAATAAATAAACATATACATACATGCCATTAAATACATATATACACATACTATAATAAAATTAAACAAATAAATATATATATATATATATATATACATAGATTCCAACACATAGATACCTATATATAAATATACTATATTGAGGTAGACTAAATAATCTCTCTCCAAGGCATAGAATAGCTTTATATACTCTTATTCCGAGAGTACGAGATGGATAGCTTCTAGCCGGTGACATTTAATATAAGTTTACGACAAGTCTGGTATTGCTTGTAAGATGCATATTCATGAGATGCTCAACCTGCACTGCCACGTCGGTGAGATGATGAGATCGCTGAAGTTAGTCACCGAGTTTCCTACTTGAGGGTTAAACAATTGCGACAAACATCTTCAAGGAACATTATATTTTTAGGCAAATCGTCAAATTAAATTGAATATAGCGCCTTCTAGAGGACATATGGTTAAGAACTAAAAGTATATAAAAAATTAAGATGCCTTGATTAAGATGGCTTAATTAATTAGCAAAATTTCAAAAATATACAGGGTGAATTTTTCAAGTGGGCGTGGATGGCTAAATCAGAAACTATGAGGAATAGCGAAAAATTGAGCTCTTTCCTTAAGTTTGCCGTATGTCATTTCTTCCCAGAATTCAATCCTTATGAGCGACACTATCGAATGGTGTAATAATAAAGTACGTGTTTTTTCCAAAATCAACGTGTTCGATTCCTGCCTAGGAATATTGTTTTTTTTTCAAAAATCCAAATATGCAGTTTTAGTTTTCATCAAAATCGGCCCCGAGACTCCTTTGAGTACTTTTCGCTATTCCTCATAGTTTCTGATTTAGCCAACCACGCCCACTTGAAAAATTCACCTGTATATATTAAGTATAACCCCGAAATAATTTAAATAAAAATATTCGAGTTTTAGTTTTAGAACTTATATTTAATAATAAATTAATAAAAGTGTGACAGAGATGTTATCAGAAGAAAATGTACAATTCTATTAGAATAATATTATGTACTTCGCTTGCTTCACTCACGTAAGAAAAACCTTTTGGTCTTGACTGTTATGTGATCACATAATGGCCACATCATTATTTTGTTGAATTGAATAACAACTATGCTAGGTAGTTGAGGGTCTGCCTTACCTAGGTATAATTGTCTATCCACACCTGAATCTTTTCATCACCTCTGAGGTATTCTATGCCTGGTATACTATTTACACTGTTGCACTGTTGCATCTGACAATAGTACATGTCGCGCAAACTCTATTATAGCTATTGTTAATGGCCCTTGCTGTGCACGAATATAGACTACCTATTAAGCTAGGTATGCATAACAAAAGCGTGCAAACCTGTGACAAGAGATATGGAAACATGTTTAGAGCTTGCTTTAGTAGACGTAGACGCGGAGCTTAATGCAGTGTGTGCTGAAAGCAGAAGCGCATGAATTCAAATATGTTATTAAGATGGATTAAAATGCTCATTGATACATAAGATATGAAGAACTCCATCGGGATCTCAAAGGAGAGTTAGTCGAAAAAGTTATTAAAAAATTGCAGAAGCTCACAAACGTAGACTTCACAATCATGTACCTAAATGTCAAGGCGATCCAGCTCGTCGACCACACGGACATAGTGAGAAAAATCAAAAGAACAAAACCGTTCGAGTTAGTGTAGTGTTTAGTGACGGTAATTTTAGTGATGTAGTGCTCTGAAAGTGCTACCGATAAATAACACATGAATGTCTCCGCCTTATTAGAGACAATAAGAACAATTTTATTGGACACATTCTTAGTTATGGCAAAGTTTAAGTTAAAATTAAATTTACTTATTAACCTTATGCAATATCAATAGGGACTATCGTTATGATGCAATCTAGGACAAAAAAATATGGATGAGCTCAGAATAGAAACACAAATAAATAAATAAAAAAGTATTAAAAGAATAAGATTTTATGAAGTAAAATTAAACTCTGTAGGATAAGAGGAAGTGTTTCTAATTTAGCTTGCAAGATTTGACCTAAACATATATAAATACAAACATTGCAGGTTAAATAAAAGCTTTTAAAAGTACGAATGTCTTGCGCGGAATACAGGGAGTGAGACCACAAAGCACAAAAATTGAAAAGCAAATACCTACAAACTCATAAAGATAATAGTGTTTATGTCTCTTATGCCTAACCATCTAACTGTAGCAAGTTCTCATATCAATTATTATCTCCATTTCTACTTACGGTGGACCGCAGATGTGGCAATCTGCCTAGTATGTATAATATATACTGTCGCGCGGTTTAATCTGTCAGGAGCAAAGCCAAGTGTTATCCCGCTGAGTGTTTGTCCACTGAATTACACACAAAGCTACGAGGATTTCTATGAAACATTCACTCAAAGTTTTACAGATAATTTCTAGTATACGAACATTAAACTTGATTATAGAGCCCGAAGGCATGACAAGTGTGTGACAAATTAGCAGAAATGATGTGCGTTTTGTATTGAGCTTGGGCCACACTCATGACTGTCCAAGGTCCGTTCGAACGTCGCCATTACTGGCAGTATTAGACGCAGTCTTGTCAGACTCTAAAAAACAGAATTATAATATTATACTTTTGTTTCATTAAGCAGAAAACTGTCAAACAGAATTATAATTCATTTATAATTCTGTTTTTATCCCTTAGCGCGTTTTACATTTTTCTTTTGTCTTTCTATGCATAACTTGTCCCGATGACTGAGACGCCTTTTTCCAAGGTATCCTTGGATTACCCAGTGTGATCCCATATAAATTTTATAAAATTGATTCACTTTTTTTTTTAGTATTTGTTGTTGATTTTTTAAGCCAATGTGCTATGAGTATTAGATATACCTATATATCTCACTTTAAAATCCAAATCTGAGTTGAAGCACAGAACATAATTATATCTATATCTTCTATCTATACTTATAATAAAGCAATAAGAACAAAAATAAATAAGAATTAAATCAAAAAAGATAATCAAAAAAAATGGTCTAGGGTAAATACGAGTAAGTTACTAAACAAGATTATAATATTTTTTAAATCGTGTCTCTCTGTTTATCTGTAGCTTTGTTCACGTATCACGTAAAAACTACTAAACCGATTGCGATGCAATTTTCACTATTGGATAGCTTAGAGCTTAACTTAAAAACTGGGTTACTTGATATATTAATCCGATGATTAGATGTCGAGCAATAAAAAACTATTTGACGGCTGCACGAAATGTGAAGATATGTAGTATACTCGTATTTTACTTTAAAGGTACTTTTGGTCCTGGAATAAAACGTATGAGCTACTTTTAAACTAAGTGACCACGCGCTCAAAGCCGCTGGTACAGCTAGGAGTACTATATAATGTACTGTGGTTGAAATGTGGTACCTGTCCAGTGATAGCGAGTTCAAAGCCAACTGCGCGGTTTAATCTGTCCGGCACAAGCCACGTGTAGCCCCGCCTTCTGTTTGTGTACTGAATTATACATGAGGCCGCTCTTGCAAGACTCTGAAGCCTCCCGAATCCCTTGACGGTCTTTGAATGTAATGTTAGACCTATGTGCTGAAATCATAAGGAAATTTCGCTTTCTATGACTAGGAAGATCTTAATATCCTACGATTCAGTTTTAATAGTCAACTAGAAGGTATTGTAGACCTAAAAATAGATCAGTGGGGATATTTCTTCTCACTGGGAACATGAGAGCAACTCGTGAAATGTGAACGAACAAGTGTTGGTTTATTAATAGTATGAAACAGCAAAGTATTTAATCCTATTCTGATGTTGTTCTTTTTTTTCGGGAAGATGTCATGTTGTATATAAAGGACTCTCTAAATGGTATGGTTTATGCTAGGGTATAATACGCCAAACCCAGCAAACCCAGGGCATCATATAAATGTAATATCTTTACAAAATCAATACCTACCTACGAACGAATTAATATGCAGTTGTCTATGACGCACCCTCATACAAAACACGAAACGCAGAAGAGACAAAACAAGAGACTCACACGAGCCGATTTTGACTTTGACACGTTCACAAACCAATGAGCAGTTTTCCAATAAGTATTGTCAGTCTAGTTCTTTCATCGCTTGCGTAACTTTTGGTATTTACTTTTTAAACTTTGACATGACAGTGGAGAACTTCGTTCAGCCAACATTAATAGTTTAAAAAAAAAACAAAATCTTTTAAAATTATGTAATAATTAATGTGTCTGTGTGACTCTGTTAAGAAGGAACATTATGAGATTCTCGTCCTATGTTCCTTCCAAAGAGAATTACGTATGGGATCTTTGTGTGCTGTTCACACGTGCAAGAAACAAGGGAAACATTTGTTTCCGCAGGATCTAATTCTAAGAAGTCAATAAATTAGGGCTCTTTAGATTGGAAAAAGACTGCCCGGCAGCTAAAAAAATATGCATACATATGCTCTAATCATTTCAAACCTACTGATTTCATCACAATACCGCTATTGTTCGGTAAGTCCCAAATCTTAGCGTTCTTGTTCTTAATTATTGAAAAAAATGTTTTTAAATTAGTTACTTAGATAGATAGATAGATAACTCTTTATTGCACTAAAGAAACTTAAAATATGGCACATTACCTAAACACTTACTTTCTTTTTTGTTTTAGAAGGTGATCAGGGATCAGTTAGATTAAAAAACAAATCCGTACCATCGATATTTCCTTGGATAACTTTACAGAACAAGATATTCCCCAGAAAGATAGAAGAGAATAAAAACAGTGATAAACTCATACATTTTTTACACAGGATTAGAAAATTGCGAAGAAGTTAAACTTGTGTTCAATAGTCTTGGCGAATGTGTAACAAAATTAAAATATATTTATAGGCCACCTAAAAAAATATGTACCACTTTAGTAGAGCAGATAAATAAAAACTTAATAAAATGATCCATTGTCTTTGTATAATTTGCTGTAATTTATAATATAGAATATGAAGAAGGCACAACATACTTTAATATTAACAAAACATATTTTTTGTTATTCGTTATTTTTTACAAATTTGACGCACAAATTCCAATAAACAAGGGAACCCAGAATGTTGTACTACACTATTGTTACCAAAACTGTCGCCAACGCCATCTAGCGAGAGATAAATAATGCTAAAATGACACATGGAAAACAGCTCATTGTCAAGAATACAGCAATATAGTAAATGATAAAGTTTTTGTAGATAATTACTTTAAAAGCTTATTATTTTATATAGCACGTCAAGCCTTTTAAGACATTATCTTTTTGAGTAAACTCAACCATATTAATAATTATGGTTTGGCTTGGCACCGCCTTCAATAAACTCTCTCTTATCTTATGTTGTAGGTATTTATGCATTATTATTACGTTGGTAATTTCGAAAAAGTGATACTGTTCTGGCTCGATTGTAATTATTTTATTCTTTTTAATGGTTGTTTACAAAATAACATTTTTATTATGAAGTCGATTTAAATTTTTTTGGAAATATATTTTGTGTATAATTAATTATACACGTTTGCATACATACTTGGATGTTGTTGCCGTGTAAACTGATGTTTATTAATAAAATACTTATGACTTGTGACTTTCTTATAGAAGACAGGAAGGAGCCTCAGGAATTATAAATGCAAATGTCTGTCTGTAAGGATATTTATTATTACTCATCTCCAAGAGTATTTTGATGAATCTTGACAAACATTGTACTTATCTATCTATCTATACTTATAATAAAGTACGAAAAAGTCAGCAAAAAGAAGAAAAATATGGCTATGATACTTCAAATAAGCTACTGAAGAAGAATATAATATTTATTTAAATCATGTCTGTCTGTTTGTCTGTTTGTTTGTACGTTTGTTCACGCATCACATAAAAACTACTGGACCGATTGCGATGCATTTTTCATTGTTGGATAGTTTAGGGTTAGACTTAAAAAACTACAGGGTACTTGGTATCTCAATCCGATGAGCTTGTGCCAAGCAATCGATAAAAAACTTTTCGACGGCTGTAGGAATTTTGTTGATATGTTTATATATTGATTATTTAGGTTCTGGAATAATAGAATCTCTTCTGTATAAATACGTACAGTACTTTTAACCTAGAGAAATGACCACGCGTGCGAAGCCACAGGCACAGCTAGTTTAAATATACTTTTGTCCTGTACTGTTTTATATTTACCATGGAAAATGACACGCTGGAAAAGTCACCGGGCGCATCTAGTAGTATAAAATAAGCCTTCCACAGACGTATACCATATACAGCTCTTGTCCCAAAAGACCAAAGACTCCCCCCTCCCGACGCATTCAATATAAGTTTACTGGTACTCCAGCATATTCCCGTAAGTCCGGTATTGCTTGTAAGCTGCATATTCATGAGGGCAAATTGCACGACGATGCGATTTCGGAGCTTACTGGGTACTTCTAGTTTGGATGCGGTCGCTAGCTTTCCACGACTGTTAGATTGAACATTATTAAGTTGTTTTTATTTTATGCAGATTACTTTGAACTATTTGTGTCTTTTTATAGAATGAGCGGTTGTTTTACAAAACTACTAAGACAGGGATCAAAGTCGGGCGACAAAGTAGAATACGGACAAAATAGTTTAATTATTGGATCAGAGAAAATAAATATTGTTTATATAACAATTTTAGTAATGTTTAATTGAATTTTACTTACTAGTATTTTGAGCTATGTGTCCTCTAAATGTTGTGTTCATTTAATAACTAAATTTATCCTCGGATGGAGCGGAGCATACTCGGAGTCAAAAGGACAGATCGAGTTCGAAATACCACGCTCCGTTCAAAGACTGGCATTGCAGATGCAGGACTCAAAACTTCTAAATTGAAATGGGATTGGGCAGGGCATGTAGCCCGTATGCACCCAGAAAGATGGGCAAAAGTTGTCAAACAATGGGAGCCCAAAGACGGACGGCGACGTCGTGGCCGGCCCCGTAAAAGATGGCGTGACGACATAATCGCCTATCAACCCAAATGGATGGATCTAGCTCTAGATAGAGATGAGTGGAAGATAGTGGGGGAAACCTTTGCCCAGCAGTGGGACACAATAGGTTAAAAAAAAACCTCGGATGAAGGAAGGGCTTACAAATATTATTAGAGCTGTACAATTAATTACATTAAAGTTAGAAATATTGGTTCTGTAAATAAAAATAAATTTAACATTGTTGTAAATAAATATTTGTATTAAAGGATTCGAACCTTTGCCATCCCCGCATCTACGTGGCATATGCTCTGCCTATTCAGCTACCGTAACCTCGCATTCCAAATTCTTCCTTACATATTTAATTTTATAAGATAAGTTTTCACTTAGCAGGCATCACAGCTGAAATCCAAAAGTAGAAGTTAAATCGTTGGTATTCTGGTTTATACACAGCATCATTTACTAATCCATTCATACCAATCCACACCAATATATAAAAGTGAAACGTTGTCTGTTTGTTTGTTTGTTTGTTTGGGGAGCTTTTATGCGATAACGGCTGTACGGATTTTGATGAATTTTGGAATGGAGATAGCTTATACCTTGGAATAAAACATAGAAATAGAAATAGAAAAACTTTATTTGTAACATACAACACAAAAGAAAATAAAAATTTGCATGAGTAAGTCACAAATCGGCCCCAACTCAGCATAATGCTGGTTGTTAACCAGCGCTGATCTTCCGTTGGAGCCGTTAGGTGATGTCACGGTCATACACAAATGTACAGCTGCATAAAAAAGACATGCATTAAATTATGTTATGCATTGGATACTTTTATCCCGGGAAATTGATAGTTTCCACGGGAAAACTAGAAAAACTGGATAAATTTTGATTAGTCGCTGTAAGAAACGGTTGCCATGGAAACGAAATAGCAAGTATGTCAAAATACATCAAAAGCATTGGTGCTATACCTACTTTTGCACTGAATTTTAATATCTTAGGCTCCCGCCTAGCTAGTAATTAATAACGCAAGCTATTGGTGAGGTTCTGTAACATTGTTTAGTTTCCTGGTAGTAAAACTACCAGGAAAATATTTCATCACTCACCCGTAAATTACAGGAACTTTTCTTTTTTGTGCCACGCCAAATAAAACTAAAAAACTGGAGGGAACTTCTCGATCGCAATAAACACAATTTGTTTCAAGGCTTAGTTATGTTCCGATTTATTAAAAACATTGTAAAGTTTTCATATCGAATGTCGTTTTTACAATGTTGGTGAACATGTATCTTAAAATAAAACATATCTATTATCTAGGTCTAGGTAGTAATGTTTTAGTCTAGTCTAGTCCAGGTAGTAAGACAAGATTAAAGAAATCACTCTTTTCATGACTTTACTTCTATTTTTTTCTTTTTGAGATGGAAGCCAACAGAAGAATTCAACTTGGTTGGGCAGCATTCGGCAAGCTTCGTCAAGTCTTCTCGTCATCCATACCACAGTGCCTGAAGACAAAAGTCTTCAATCAGTGCGTTATCCCAGTCATGACCTACGGAGACGAAACGTGGACACTCACGGTTAAACTAGTTCATAAATTTAAGGTCGCTCAGCGAGCTGTGGAGAGAGCTATGCTTGGAGTTTATCTGAAAGACAAGATTCGTAATGAATATATCGGACGGAGATCCAAGGTGACCGACATAGCTCTTAGGAAACGCAGGCTAAAGTGGAAGTGGACTGGTTACACTTCCAGAAGAACCGGTAACCGTTGTGATAGACGAGTTCTCGAGTGGAGACCACGTTTATGCGAACGTAGTGTAGGACGCCCTGTGGCCAGGTGGAGTGTCGACCTGCAAAAAGCGTCTGGAAGAGAATGGATGAGCTGGAGACCGAGCTCAGTGGTATGCATTAGGAGAGGCTTACGTCGAGCAGTAGACAGATATAGGCTGGTGATGATGATGATGATGACTCTACTAATCCCAAAACTCTAAGAATTCTTGATCTCAATTGTTCGTCATCTTCATTCGAAATACTTCTCAGCCACTCGTAGTATCTTTACCGCATACTAAATATATTTAGTAATATTTAGTCTGAGATCTTTACCAACACAGGTGTAAGGAAGGGAATACATACTGCAAATCTTGCCAAACCACGGTAGGTATGCGTGATAAATTTATATTGCCGCGCCTCGTTTGGAAATTCGGAACTGGATTGAGTTGACGTTGAGATGTTGGGAATTTGCGAGATATCAAAACTAAGTATAAGCTTTTCCAATAACCCTTGTAATAAAAAACCCACCAGTCAATGGCTTTCACATTTCACTACTTACAATATGTATATGCCTATACATTATTCGATATCGTGACATTCTGTGAAATCAACACTGCTATATAAGAAGAATTATATTCAATCACAGGCAAGAGCTTAACAATATTCGAATATTTCACGGGACAATAACACTGGATGCGCTTTAATTCCATTTTTTACATCATTGGAGAAGTCACCCCATATAGGATACCCCATGGGGTAATATGACGTATAGACGTATACAGGGTGCGCGGTTTCGTCACGGCCATCGCGCATCGTCGATCGCCTCTGGAATCTATTGTGCGAGCCCCTATTGTGATTTCATATCAAACAGTTGTATTATTACGAATCTCGTTTATTCGGAAAGCGGTGTTGCGACAGTTGACACGTGTTTAGCTTTTGACATAACTGCTATTGTCCTAAATCGCTTGGGGGAACGATGGAGTTGTGTCAAGATGATTGTTTTAATTTGTCGTTCTATGATTATATCTTTCCATGATGAGAACCAACGCTGCATAGACTACAAGACAAAACCTTTTCGTTAATTTCATGTAAAACATCATCATCATCAGCCTATATCTGTCCACTGCTGGACGTAAGCCTCTTCTAATGCACGCCACTGAGCTCGGTCGGCAGCATCCATTCTCTTCGAGCCGCTTTTTGCAGGTCATCACTACACCTGGCCACAGGGCTTCCCACACTACGATTTCCTAAACGGTTATCGGTTCTCCTGAAAATGTGACCAGCCCACTGCCACTTTAGCTTTAGCTTATTTCAGAATAAGTATTTTTCATGTAAATACTTATTTTAAAATAAGTACTTTAAAAGTAGTTCATGTAAGCAATGAGGTACATAATTGAAAAATAATAGTTTCTCGAATGTTCTTAGATGCCTCACACGTTGTAAACAATTTTTTGAATGAAATCTTCAATGAATTGAGTACGCGCGACAAGTGAGCGTAACTGCGCTTGCTTCCATCTATTGCGGCCTAAACATAACAAATTAAATAGGGTTCCTTACGCAATTTAAAAAAATCGCGGTAAAATGCTGTATCCCGACCGATACAATGTTGGATTTTGATTCAGTTTAGCGTGAACGTGAGAGAGAGCGAGGACAGTTTTTTATATAAAAACCTAAAAAGATATTGAACACTAACCGTTTCCGCTGGCGTGACACAAACATTTTTGCCTTTCTAGTAAACTCGTGACCTTTCCAATTTTCTGAGGAAAATATTGCCAAAAGTTTATCTACTTGCATGTTAGTCTGAAATAAATGTACTTACTTACGGCGCCGCGCCGCACCATTAAAGTAAACAACGATTTGAAACAGAAATATTTTTTTCGCAAGTTGTATTGCAAAAACACGTTCTTTGCGAATAAAAAATAAGCAAAATAGTTATAGTGAATAGGTATCTACTAGGCAAGCGTGCTACTCCTTCGACCGCATCGTCGCTTTCCATCAGGTGAGATCGTGGTCAAACGATTGTCTAGTCCGTAATAAAAAAAAAGAAAAAATAAGTTATTTATGCTGCATACAATAAAGTATAATAAAAAAAGACGCTCAAATTATTAAGTCGAAAAGAGACAGGGTTCCAATCCGCATAAGCTAACGTCGATTTTTTAATAAAATAAAGCCGATATGACAACACCACGTGCTCGACGTCGGCGCCTGTCATTCCTGGTGACATGTGAATGACAGCTGGAGAGGGATGAAAATGACGCGCTGCTGTGATTTGTATGCATGGGAATGAGCAGCCGCACTGAGCGCCCGTTTGATGAAAGGGGAACCCTGTATTGGAAATCTATTAATTAGGCAATGGATATATAATTAGTATTTGTGACTAGTGTAAATCAATGACGTACTAATAATAATAATAATAATAAACACTTTATTACACCATATAAGGAACAAATACAATAACTTATTTTAAAATACGGCACAATGGGCGGTCTTATTGCTAAAAGCGATCTCTTCCAGACAACCTTTGGATGGACAGAAATTACGAATTAAAAAAAGGACGGGGTGCAAAATAAAACAATAAATCATGCAAAAATGACTATACCTAAATGTTAAAATAAACTACATAAACCATACTTACTTACATAAGGTAAATACAACTACAATACATACTTTGTAGAACTATACATACATACATACATATACTTTACTCAAACAAGCTTATAATGTGGTCATTATTTCGACAACCTGCTTTGGGCAAAGTCGACCTTGCCGCGCTTCTTGAATAGGCGCCAGCAAAGTTGTATGGAATTTCATCACTGTCGTGTTTTGCGGCCAGCAATTTCCTTTGAAAACCCATTATTGTCGTGTTTTTTTAGTACTATTAGTTATTCTGTGGTTTTGTTAACCACCGAACGCGAAAAGAGAGGCGTCGTAGTTCCCAAACGTATGGACCGATATTGATGT
This sequence comes from Alsophila aescularia, assembly GCA_946251855.1. Taxonomy (NCBI): domain Eukaryota; kingdom Metazoa; phylum Arthropoda; class Insecta; order Lepidoptera; family Geometridae; genus Alsophila; species Alsophila aescularia. Next base: position 48,794,539 of record OX276381.1, on the reverse strand, counting down.
TTTTTTTTCTGTTTGAAAGCTGATGTGATCGAGATGGTTCTTAGCTATTATTGTTGTTGTTGTAGTTTTTGTTGTTTTAGTTTTCATTGTTTTTTGTTGTTTTTGTTGTTGTTATAATTTTTTTTGTTTTTTTTTTTGTTGTTGTTTTTTTTTGTTGTTATTGTTATGTTGTAGTAAGACATATTGGACGGAGCCGAGATTTTAATAAAATAAACAACAAATTAAATTTGAAGTTGGTCTTACTTTTGACCGTACAATTCAAGCGAAGATAAAATAATGACAATTTGTACTTAGTAACTTCCTTATATAACTTTTATAAATGCGTAGGCGATTTCTAGTACATTCTTCATTTGCAATAACAACTAAGTAGTTACATTTCTCAAACATTAGCGAAAAAAACATCTAAGTACATAAATGCTTATTCAGCTATGCGCAATTAAATCAAAACAACATGTAGAGTACCTCAACTGCGCATTATTCATAGAAAAACAACATAAGTACAAAAAGTGCTTACTTGGTACTTTCACAATCTAAGTTAGTACCTCCTTGTATGATTAAATATGTCGCAATTGGACTTCGGTAAACAACGGTGGGTTTGTGGTACATATAACTAGTATGTTTTTTTTGTTGTTGTTGTTTATTATTGTGTTTTTTTGTTATTGTTGTTGTGGTTTCGGTTCTTGTTCTTGATGTTTTTGTTTGTTGTTCTTGTTGTTTTCATTTTTTTTCTTGTTGTTTTAGTTCTTCTTGTTGTTTTCGATATTCTTGTTGTTTTTCTTGTTGTGTTTGATGTTCTTGTTGTTTTTATTGTTGTTCTTGTTGTTTTCGTTGTTTTTGTTGTTGTTTTTGTTGTTATTTTTGTGTTTTTGTTGTTTTTGTTGTTGGTCTTGTTGTTTTTCTTGTTGTTTTTGTTGTTCTTGTTGTTCTTGTATTTTTGTTGTTGTTCTTGTAGATTTTGTTGTTTTTGTTGTTGTTGTTGTTGTTGTTGTTGTTCTTGTTGTTGTTTTTCTTGTTGTTTTTGCTGTTCTTGTTGTTTTTGTTGTTTTTGTCGTTCTTGTTGTTTTTGTCGTTCTTGTTGTTTTTGTTGTTTTCCTTGTTGTATTTAATGTTATTTCTGTTTTTGTTGTTGTTCTGGTTCCTCTTGTTGTTTTTGTAGTTTTTGTTGTTTTTGTTGTTGTTGTTCCTTTTTGTTTTTTTTTATTTTTTATTATGGACTAGGCAATCGTTTGACCACGATCTCACCTGATGGAAAGCGATGATGTGGTCGAAGGTGTAGCACGCTTGCCTAGTAGATACCTATTCACTCTTGACTTGGGTTATAATTGACCGGAAACACTGACGAGGGCAGGGCATTCCACTCCTTTGCAGTTCTTATAATAAATGAAGAAGCGTAACGCTTCGTTCTTGTGCGAGGTATTTCAACCATGAAAGGGTGGCGCTTTGCTGATCGTCTAGTCGTACGGTGATGGAAAGGTGATGGGGGAATCAGGTTGTGTAGTTCTTGTGCACACTCTCCATGTGCAATCTGTAGAATACCGCCAGGCTTGCTACCTCACGTCGATGCGCCAGACTTTGAAGCTTACTCTTTACCAGAGTGTCATCCCCAATGAGCCTGATAGCACTCTCTCAATTGAATCCAAAGACTCGAGCTGATACTTGGCAGAACCGTCCCAGAGGTGGCAGCAGTACTCCATACAAGATCGGACCTGTGCTTGATAAAGATTCAAAAGCTGTCCCGGTGTGAAGTACCGCCTAACCTTAGACAAAATAACGAGTTTTTTTGTAGCTACCTTGTCTTAGGAAAGTTACTACCTTTCAAATAAGAAAAGGAACCATCGAAATTGGATCTAATAATGCGGATATATTCAGTTCCCCTTTTTGGAGGAAGTAACCCCTCAACCAAAAATCCCCGACGAATAAAAAAATACGTTAAACTTGTATACTTACCAAGTTTTGTCTAGATTGGTTGAAAAATTCAGGTTTGATGTGAGTTCGACACCCAAAAGCTCCAAATCGCAAAAGGTCAAAAGGTCGCCTTTTGGTATTGTTACACTTTGGAAACACGGAGATTGGTTTAGAGGACTCTTTTTAGCAGAAAACAAACACGCCTGCGTTTTAGTAGCATTAAACTTAACCAGTTTAGCATCGCCCCAATCAGAGACGGCTTCTAAGGCTAAATTTAAACGGTCTACCATAGCCTCTCTCTGAAACTGGATAGCGTCACAGCTGGCTTGAGCATTAGAAGTGTATCTCTCAACTACAGTACTGTCATCAGCATGCCCAAAGGTACCGGGCTTCAGAAGGTCATTAAAGTGCAGTAAAAACAGTGTAGCCGAGAGAATCGATCCCTGAGGTACACCGGCATTGATAGCCATTTGATCAGACGAGCAGCCCTCTAAGACTACTCAAATAGATCGTTCCCTCAAGAAATCAACTATCTAATTGCATAAGCCAACAGGTAAACCATATGAGGGAAGCTTGTTTAAAAGGACATCGTGCCAGACCCGATCAAATGCCTTCGATATGTCAAGGGAGACGGCAAGCGCCTTACCATGCATCTCTATGGCTTCGCTCAGTACGTGAGTGGCATACGCGAGAAGATCCCCAGTAGACCGGTTTCGGCGAAATCCGTATTGCTGGTCACTGAGAAGATCATTGTCTTCAAGGTATGCCAAGAGCCTAATGTTTATGACACGCTCCATACACTTACAGAGTAAGGAGGTAATCGAGATGGGACAATAATTGGCCGGATCAGCACGACTCCCTTTTTTGGTACTGGTTGTACATTGGCAAGCTTCCAGCTCTTCGGAAGTTTGCCTGAGTGAAGAGAGAGGCGGTACAAACGCGTTAAGATGGGAGACAATTCAGGCGCACAGTTTTTCAACACAATCGGACCAGTGGCCTTGTTCACATCTAGAGCTCGAAGCGTTCTGAGAACCTCCTTCTGGCGAATGCGAATTTCGGGCATAAAAACCCCGCAATGAGGAAGGCAGGAAGGTGTCTTGCCAGAAGCATCTAAATGCGAGGCTTCTCCAAAAAGAGAAGCAAATAAATTCGCTTGTTGTTGTTCTTGTTGTTGTTGTTATTTTTAATTGTTCTTGTTGTTTTGTTATTCTTGTTGTTTTTGACGTTGTTGTTTGTGATGTTTTGGTTTTTGTTGTTGTTGTTGTTATTGTGGGTTATATAATTTTTTCATCAGTTTGCTAGTTTTATTTAAATACCTCGCATTGTTTGAGTAAAGCACTATACAAGCCTTGGTCCGCAATGACTGCCCTGCTGGCCACGCTATGACGGCGTCGAGCTTTGCTTAGTTAAGTTCTTGACCATCATCATCGCTGCCAGCAACGCAGTCATTACAGACCGCGGCAGTAATGTACTATAAATATAATAATTAATGCCTAGCATAATTTTATCAGTTTAAGTATGGATAAAAATAATAATATTTTAAATCATTGAGCTTCAGTGGAAAGGTAGAAGTATTTGACTTGAGCCTTAAAGCAATTCAGCGATTGAGCGCGTCTAATAGTGACCGGAAGGGCATTCCAGAGACGCACAGCCCGGTCAGTAAAAGATGAGCCGTACTATGTACCGGAATATGCAGGCGGAGGTTTTCTGATGACCTAAGAGACAAAGGATGGGAGCAACTTAGAAATTGAAACCGTGCTTTTAAGTAGTGAGGAGTGGAAAGATTAAACAATATGTTGTAAAGAAGAGAAAGGATATGAGTATTCCGGCGGAGAAGTATAGGAAGCCACTTGAGTCTTAAACGAAATTCAGAGACATGGTCATATTTCCGAAGTCCTAGTTACTAAATAATTGTTGATAGTATTAACACGTCTTAATCCTCCGTATACAAGGTGACTTAAACTAAATATTTCGTGCCCAAATGTAGATAGATAGATAGATAGATAGATAGATGACACTTTATTGCACCAAAATAAACACAAATAAAAAATAAATTTAATAATGTAGTAAAATCGGCGGCCTTATCGTTAAGCGATAAGGCAGCGATCTCTTCCAGGCAATCGTAGATTACATTGAGACACATTGCTATATAATAGAAGGTAGTTGTTGTAGGCAACGTTTTAGTAAAATACTAGATAAAGAAATAAAACTAAAATGTAGTACAACAAAAAAAAATGACAAGATTATACTAATAAATGTTATGTAAATAGCAAATACTACTAAACATTTAAACACTATAATAAACTAATAAATATGTTATGGTAGGTACATCATAATTACACATGCGGTATTGATAGTTTCAGCCAAAATTGAAAATTACGATGACGAGAGGTACAAATTCTTAACCTGATCTTTTAAACTAAGATGACATACGAGTAAAACTATTATGTTCATAATTATTTGTGAATTTTATACTGGAATCTATCTATCTATAAATAAAGCATAAAGTGCCAAAAAAACTATACAATGAAGATATTTAAAACAAGCACAAATTAAAAATGTATGTAACCCGGCCCTACTATAGCTAAGAACTATCCCGTACATAAAAAAACACATCAAAATCGGTCCAATCGTTTGGGAGCTACGATCCTCTCCCCCCCACTCCATCCCCGCATTATACCTAAGAACCATCTCGATCACATCAGCTTTCAAACAGAAAAAAACCGGATCAAAATGGGTCCATTCGTTAGGGAGCTACGATGCCACAGACAGACATACATCATACACACACACGCAGTGATCATCATATCATATCAGCCTTTAGAAGTCCACTGCTGAACATAGGCCTTTCCCAAAGAGCGCCATGATGAGCGATCTTGTGCAACCTCCATCCATCGACTTCCTGCGATGGCTACAATGTCGTCACTCCATCGTATGGGGGGTCTCCCCACACTTCGCTTACTTGTTCGTGGTCGCCATTCGAGAACCTTTATTCCCCAGTGGTTGTCGGTTCTGCGAACTATATGGCCTGCCCATTGCCACTTCAACTTGCAAACTCTGAGAGTTATGTCGATAACTTTGGTTCTTCTACGGATTTCCTCATTACGGATCTTATCACGTAGTGAAACTCCGAGCATAGCCATTGCACGCTGAGCGACTTTGAGCTTGTGTATGAGACCAATAGTTAGCGACCAAGCCTCAGTGCCGTATGTCATCACTGGAAACACGCACTGATTATAAACTTTCATCTTGAGGCACTGCGGTATCTGCGACGAGAAGATATGGCGCAATTTCCCAAACGCTGCCCATCCGAGTTGGATTCGTCGGTTGACCTCTTTGTCGAAGTTGGGTCTTCCTAGTTGGATCGTCTGACCCAAGTGGTCATAGCTTCGATAATATCGTTCCCAACATAAACCGGCATGGGTTCGCACCCATGCCATGGGCATTTGACAGTATGTTCGTCTTACCCTTTTTTTCGCGATAAACTGTAGTCCACGCGCACGAAAATGCGGGCGTAAGTTAGTTTTTTATATACTCGTATGTCATAATCGAGTCATTGCTCCAGTTGTAATCGATTAATTGGAACGCCGCCAGTTTCATCGAGCGGCACTCGACGGAGTCTATGGTGTGACGGCCGGCTGGAATAAACTCACTTTGCCTGCAGCGCCAGCGGTCGACCAGAGAACGCATCTAGAAACTGTCTTGCGTTCAATGATGTTAATTATATTCTCATTGCTTGCGTTCCGTTAATTTGTAATAGTTGTGCATCAAGAATTGCATTTTGTTTTAAAGAACTAACTGCCTTCTATTATTTGAACCAACATTTCTTATCGTACGCCCACATGAGACTAGTTTACTATGACCGACGACAAGGGTCACCTACCGCTTCCAAAAAATAAATACGCCAAAATGTGAAAAAAATATGCGTTGTCTCAGTTCAGAGAAAGGAGCTAGTCATTTAATTGTCTAAGTAATAAAAACAAAATGTAGCAGCAGATATTATGTCCTAAAAAAACAAGCAAGTGAGGTGACTTTACAAACAGATATTCAGAGATATTTTACTACAGCCAACATAATTAATAGTATATTGCCACTGTTGTATCCAAAAATATTATTAACTGTATTATTTCAGAAAAAAACAGTTCAATAATACAGTTAATACCAATGATGATGTGTTATATATAAACTGAGGAAGATACGTTGTACTCCGCTCTGCGTGGCGAAGCTAACACAAGCTAATTAGCTTGTGTCGACTTGGTCCCAAACACGACGCAACACGTAAATACACGCGACTTCCGAAACATTAAAAATTTATCAAAAATGCCATTTTGTGTGCTTAGAAAGCGCATTACATACACTGGGACGACTGTGAAAGGCAGGAAGGATGTGTCTTTTCATTTTTAAGTACTTTTTATGGTTTTGAAAATGGAAAAAAATAAATTTTATTTTACTCTAAATTAACTGTTGCGATGCTGCCGCTTCGCCACTTACACGAACGACACAAGTAGCGGGTTACGTGTAAGAGCGACAGAGAGAACGTGATAATGGCATGCAGCGTTGTTAGTTCGTATGATGCTAGGGGATGTTGGGGGCTTACCAACGGCTGACGAACGTAAGTCTGCGCTCCGAACCGTAAAGGCCACGGCTGACGATCTTCAGTTGGGTAGTTTAGCGGAGTTGCAACCCTATTTGTATTGAATTAGGATAGGGTATTATATTTGTGTTACATATATTTTAAAACAGCTTGAAACGAGCAATTTTATTGGATAATAAATTGGTTCGGTCCTAATCGTTTTTTTGTGAGTTCATGTTATCCTAGGAGATCATCGACCGCATAGTGAGTGATTGTGATTTTTTATTTGTGTTGTTTTTAGTGATTGTATTTTGTGTTATTACGTCTAATAATATTATAAGGAAGATATTTAAATAATTTTGTGTTTAGTGTCCCGCGGTAAAATGTTAACATGAGTATATTTTTTATAGTTTAATAGTATTTTTTTCAATGTTCTTTATTGTTTTAGCTATGAAATGGTGTATAACATTATGTAATTTATACTATAAGCAATTCACAAAAAAAAAAGTTTTACGCGCGGGGGTTCAAGTGTCCGGCGAAAATAAGGGTGTTCTCCGGGATATATAGAATTATTATTATGAAAGTATTTGTTTTTCATAAAATTCATTTTATTTTCGGCTTGAATAAACCCTTCTATCCATTTTGCCCCGGTTTACTCTACTACTAGCCAACGCAGTGACGCAGGTGACTTCACAGGCCGTCATCGGCGGTGATTGGCGATCGGCCGCTCAGTGCAACTCACTGTAACTGAGAACATATTATGTTTATCTCTTTCTGATGACGCAGTTCTGTATATCTCTGTGATCTTTTAGGCTCTTCAGTGATGCAAATATAGTTGGTTAAGTTCTATGTAAGTAGCTATAGTATAATTTCGCCGTGTTTTTAGTGTTTTATAATGGGTATGACGTCTCTATTGGTAAAATCTCATTGGTTAATACCAAGTTACCATTTCCATTGGCGACGCGGTTAGCTACTCTTCGATAACGGGAGAATCGTTCAAAATAGCTCACATTAACGCATCATGGCCGTGTATAGCTGTTATTAAGTAGGACTTTGAGTCAGCTCGGAATAAGTCAAATGAGAACAGGGACGTTAGCTGGCATTTGTGAATATATATCAAGCTGAAGTGGCAATGGGCTGCTCACGTCTCTCGACGAACCGATACCGTTTTGGGGTAAATTAGTTCTAGAGTGGAGACCGCGTTTAGACAAACTTACCTACTGTAGGACGCCCGCCGGTCAGGTGGAGTGAGAACTAGCGAAAAACGGCTGCTGACAGGAACTGGATGAGGAGAGCCAAAGATCGGGCTCAGTGGCGTTCATTAGAAGAGATGTCGAGAAAGGTTTTAGAACATAACATTATTGAATCGTTTCTGTGTTGACAACATTTATTTCGGAATGAAATATGGAAGGTACCCACAAAAAGAACATGATTAGATTTCCTGAAAAAGAAGCGATGACAAGTTTGCCTGGTGCCTGTAGACGGACTAGAAAGCGCAGAAAAAGGAAATATAAGCGTTTTAGCGGCGCTGATGACTGTGCAGTTGTGACCGGGAATGTTGTGTACACCTCAAATGGTACAAAAGTGTAAACTAGTGAAATATGACGTGTATCTGCTGTGTAAGCGCCGTCAATGAAAAGTGAAGGAACTAACGAAGGTGCCATGGAGAAACAATCTTGTTACCACAGAAGACTTACGGAAGAGAAGGCTGATGTGAGGTCCCTAGCGGGTGTGAAGGAACCAGCAGTGAATTTGGTGAGACTGTTCCATAGTATTAAAATAATAGCGAATGCCAACCAACATTTTTGGAGGCACGGGGTGGCTGTACGGAAGTAATTCCTCTGGGTAGAAACCCCTCCAAATTCCAATTATAAACCTGTCTAGAAAGAATAGGGAAATAAGAATAAGACATATTAAATGAATAACTTGGAATGAAATGACACATAATGTAATCCGAATGAAACTAGCTCGAAGTGCCAGACTCGTGGTGACAAGGGTAGGACTAAAGGGGAGTGTAAAGGTCCTTCATAGGTACCCTAGGTCCCAAAACTGAAAGGAAAGTGGGACACACGAAATACACGTTCTTGTAGGTGAAATAAACCTAGAAATGCCTTATTTCCTGGTAAACCAACGAACTCGTACCTAATAATTTTCTAAACGAAAAATATGAATCACGGACGGGGTTCAAAACCTACTTATGTGGTGAAATTAAGTTCTTTTCACCACTTGTCTAACCTTTATGAACCTAGGCTAGTGAATACATTGGGCAACAAGAGGCGCACGTCCAGTGGTGGATGAAAATAGTCTGATGATGATGTTGATTTGTGAATAAACTTCACTTGATAGTAAGGTGAAGGAAATCCATGAAAAATCTTTCGCTCTTTTTTGAGGAGACTTCAACTTTAATCCCTAACGCGCAAGAAACAAGGACTCTGAAGTGCATTCCGTCCTTATTTATTTTTTCCGTCCGTATTAACTAACATACAGATCCAACTTATATGGGCTACATGTTTAGTGCAGTGCATCACACCAGCAAACCATGAGCGCACCAATTTAATCCTATAGGTAAATAAAACCGGCCAAGTGCGTGTCAAAAACGCATAGACTTAGGGTTCCACAGCCATGACTCTAAGCCACCCAACTGTGAAAACGGTATTGCAAACGGTCCAGTAGTTTTTACATGATATGCAAAAAGTTGTTTTTTGTAAAAATGTGCACTGTACTAAAACAAAAAAAACATCATCAGCCTATATTTGTCGTGAGATGCTCCACAGCAGCGCCACCATAATCGATAGGGATCAGTCATAGCGGAAAATAACGTACGTTGAACATACTTAACACATAACACACGTTTATACATAATATTAAAAAGTATAAACTAGCATATATATTTATTTGGTTGTAAGACCTAAAAGGCTGATGTAAGCCTGCCGAGTCATTCGAACTTAAGGTTTATTTTTTTCTTTTTTATTTCGTTGAATGACGAGACGGGTAGGTCACTCGCCTGATGGCAAGCGTCACACCTGCCCATAAAGGGCGTCACAGACGATTAAGATATTATAATATATGATGTTACGATATCTGCATATACAATATTATAGCATCTTAGGGTCACACACGGTTACGATACGATAATATATTGAAATTATTAATTCGCTCGCAGGCCGTCCTAGGTGCCACACGTATTTCTTCATACAGAACCGCTTTCTATGTACAGCATGAACAAATATGAGTAATACGGTTTCACTATTAGATTAATTAGATAGCTCATCAGACGACCGTTCGTTTGAAAGCTACGATTCGCACCACTCCCACCCCCCTCCATCCCGCAATTATAGCAATGAATAATGAATCATCTTGTTTACCCCAGCTATCAAAAATAAAAAAAACAACAGCTAAATCAGTCCATTTGTTTGGAAGCTACGATTTTCACCCCTTTTCTTTCTCACCTCCCCCTCACCCCTCCCCATATATCTTCTTCTTTTTTTTTCCTTTTTTTATTTATTGCGGACTTAGCAATCGTTTGACCGCGATCTCACCTGATGGAAAGCGATGATGTGGTCGAAGGTGTAGCACGCTTGCCTAGTAGATACTTATTCACTCTTGACTTGAACACACCGGGTTTATAATTTACTGGAAACACTGACGAGGGCAGGGCATTCCACTCCTATGCAGTTCTTATAATAAACGAAGAAGCGTAACGCTTCATTCTTGTGCGAGGTATTTCAACCATGAAAAAAGGGTGGCGCTTTGCTGATCGTCTAGTCGTACGGTGATGGAAAGGTGATGGGGGAATCAGGTTGTTGTGCACACTCTCCATAGTGCAATCTGTAGAATACCACCAGGCTTGCTACCTCACGTCGATGCGCCAGACTTTGAAGCTTACTCTTTACCAGAGTGTCATCCCCAATGAGCCTAATAGCACCTCTCTCAATTGAACCCAAAGACTCGAGCTGATACTTGGCAGAACCGTCCCAGAGGTGGCAGCAGTACTCCATACAAGATTGGACCTGTGCTTGATAAAGATTCAAAAGCTGTCCCGGTGTGAAGTACCGCCTAACCTTAGACAAAATACCAAGTTTTTTTGCAGCTACCTTGGCTTTGGATCCAATATAAGACCCAAAATTCAGGTTTGATGTGAGTTCGACACCCAAAAGCTCAAAATGGTCGCCTATTGGTATTGTTACACTTTGGAAAAACCATCTAAGAACCATCTCCATCATATCAGCTTTCGAACAGAAACAACCGCATCAAAATTGGTCCATTCGTTTCGGAGCTACGATGCCACACAAACGAACACGCACACTCACAGACACACACACACAAACACACACGCACACACACACACGCGAACACACACACACACACACACACACACACACACACCAGTGATACATACCCTAAACTTATAACACCCGTCTTTTTGTTCAGGGGTTAAAAAAACCGTCATGAATACAAAACAGAGCAACCTGTAGAGCATTTACAATATATTTCGAATCTTAAGATGACATCTTTAAAAAAAAAACATCGCTCGATATCTTAAGATACTGTAAGATGCAAATATATATTAACTTCGCCGTTTGTGATGGTTCATATAAATTGTATAGCGAGCGATATTTTATCTTAAGATAAAATATTATAGTATCTTAGTGGTATGTGATGCGCTTAACAGTTGCAGTGGTACCCAGAACTATGGTTGCAAAGTCTTGCGCGTCACGGCACTGCGCTTGTCACCCTAGTTTAATAAGTACTTGACTGTGTCTCTTAAATATTGTATTATTTTTATAACTAATTTATTTACTTTTTTGTTTTATGTTTTGCTGACCCAGCGAACTTCGTACCGCCTTTGAACCAATAAAAGTTGTTAATATAAAAGTTGTTAACATAAAAGTTGTTAATTTATTAGCTGCTTTTTCTCATTCATTTTGTATCTCGAGATAGGATAGACTTATTTCAATTAAAAAAACAAGTCTCCTTGTGAACAAATTTTGCTCCCATCCTCCTCTCGCTTCTCCCCTCTAAAGCCTCTACCGACAAATGTCAGTGGGAAATCTAGTTTTATCTGAATTATTTGGCAGTGACCTCTTTATCGATCCACTACCATGGTAACCTCCTTACATATCTTCTATTGCTATAAGCAGTAGGCTATTTTATACAGTAGCACACTGTGTAAAATAGCTACATTTGACTTGTGCTCTTTAATAGTTTTTTTCTGAATTATTTGGCAGTGACCTCTTTATCGATCTGCTACCACGGTAACCACCCTACATATCTTCTATTGCTATAAGCAGTAGGCTATTTTATACAGTAGCACACTGTGAAAAATAGCTACTTTGACTTGTGCTCTTTAATAGTTTTTTCTAAATTATTTGGCAGTGACCTCTTTATCGATCCACTACCATGGTAACCTCCTTACATATCTTCTATTGCTATAAGCAGTAGGCTATTTTATACAGTAGCACACTGTGTAAAATAGCTACATTTGATTTGTGCTCTTTAATAGTTTTTTCTGAATTATTTGGCACTGACCTCTTTATCGATCTGCTACCACGGTAACCACCCTACATATCTTCTATTGCTATAAGCAGTAGGCTATTTTATACAGTAGCACACTGTGAAAAATAGCTACTTTGACTTGTGCTCTTTAATAGTTTTTTCTAAATTATTTGGCAGTGACCTCTTTATCGATCCACTACCATGGTAACCTCCTTACATATCTTCTATTGCTATAAGCAGTAGGCTATTTTATACAGTAGCACACTGTGTAAAATAGCTACATTTGACTTGTGCTCTTTAATAGTTTTTTTCTGAATTATTTGGCAGTGACCTCTTTATCGATCTGCTACCACGGTAACCACCCTACATATCTTCTATTGCTATAAGCAGTAGGCTATTTTATACAGTAGCACACTGTGAAAAATAGCTACTTTGACTTGTGCTCTTTAATAGTTTTTTCTAAATTATTTGGCAGTGACCTCTTTATCGATCCACTACCATGGTAACCTCCTTACATATCTTCTATTGCTATAAGCAGTAGGCTATTTTATACAGTAGCACACTGTGTAAAATAGCTACATTTGATTTGTGCTCTTTAATAGTTTTTTTCTGAATTATTTGGCACTGACCTCTTTATCGATCTGCTACCACGGTAACCACCCTACATATCTTCTATTGCTATAAGCAGTAGGCTATTTTATACAGTAGCACACTGTGAAAAATAGCTACTTTGACTTGTGCTCTTTAATAGTTTTTTCTAAATTATTTGGCAGTGACCTCTTTATCGATCCACTACCATGGTAACCTCCTTACATATCTTCTATTGCTATAAGCAGTAGGCTATTTTATACAGTAGCACACTGTGTAAAATAGCTACATTTGACTTGTGCTCTTTAATAGTTTTTTTCTGAATTATTTGGCAGTGACCTCTTTATCGATCTGCTACCACGGTAACCACCCTACATATCTTCTATTGCTATAAGCAGTAGGCTATTTTATACAGTAGCACACTGTGAAAAATAGCTACTTTGACTTGTGCTCTTTAATAGTTTTTTCTAAATTATTTGGCAGTGACCTCTATCGATCCGCTACCACGGTAACCACCCTACATATCTTCTATTGCTATAAGCAGTAGGCTATTTTATACAGTATCTCACTGTGTAAAATAGCTACATTTGACTTGTGCACTTTAATAGCTTTTTCTGAAATATTTGGCAGTGACCTCTTTATCGATCCGCTACCACGATAACCACCCTACATATCAAATATAAATAAAACGGCTAAAAACTCACGAAAAATAAAATCGGAAATACTCCGACCAGTTTCAGACTATTTTGAAGTCCTTCATCTGGGAGTGTTATGCCGACAAGCCGCGATGAGCGCTACGAACGTCAGCACGCAACTGACGACGTGTGCGTGGCGCGGGCGGCCCAGTAAGCGGCGATTGCGGCGCTCGACTATGTTCGGCCTGCACAGTCACTTCGTTGTCTGTCGAGGCCGACTGACACACTGAAGCCGAATAGCACACTGTGTAAAATTGCTACATTTGACTTGTGCTCATTAATAGTTTTTTCTGAATTATTTGGCAGTGACCTCTTTATCGATCCGCTACCACGGTAACCACCCTACATATCTTCTATTGCTATAAGCAGTAGGCTATTTTGTACAGTAGCAAACTGTGTAAAATAGCTAGATTTGACTTGTGCTCTTTAATAGTATTTTCTGAATTATTTGGTAGTGACCTCTTTATCGATCCGCTACTAGGGTAACCAAGTAGTCACAGTGTCGCACTGTATAAAATAGCTCCAGTTGACTTGTGCTCTTTAACCGTACATGTTCTAGGTACAACTTTACATATCGTATTGTTTTTACCAATTTCAATTTTTATGGATTTACTATTTTGATTGGAATGAAATAAAGCAAGGACCGCTGAAGCTTTATAGTTATGGCATTTTGACATAGACACTCTTTTGATATACTAACATTTATCTTTTGGACATTACATCCACATTTTTATTTGTTTGACGACGCGGTGGCGCTTTTAGTAGTATCCCTTCGTGCTGAGCTTAGTGACGCAGGTTCTAATCATGGCCAGGGCAAACATTTGTGTAATGAGCATAAATGTTTGTACTTGATGCAGAGCCTAGGACCGAACCCGTTATCGTTGAATTCTAAGTTGCACTTGTAAACCACTAGGCTACCATCGCTCTTCGTGTGGGTATGAGAGTGTACGTTATTTATTTGGTATGTCCAAATTCATTCTTTCATTTTTCAAAGTGGTAGGCTATTTTCTACGTGTTCGCCTAGCTACTAACCTTATTTCGCTATTGTTTCTATGTGTCGCTCATGTCGACCATTTCATTACTTGGTCGAACAAACATTAGCCCTTATAGGAAATCAATTTCATTTATTGTTTTTCTAATTTCATTGTTGTGAGCGTGGCGTGAATGAAATTGGTAAACCTTTGTGGAGGGTCCTTACTGTAATTACCGCGCTTACATCTGGCGTTGTGGTAGGTCCTCATTCGAGCAGCAGTAGCGTGACTTCAGCACATAAATAAAGCACCGGCACCATTATTTCGACGCTAAACACCACACGAAATCCATTTTATCCTTATCGTTACGTGACAATGTCGGTGATTAATTAATTCGTTTTATAAATTAGGTATTGAGAGCGCTAATTACTAGTGATGACATACCTAATTAATGGAATAAATTTATAATTTTATATTTATTAGTCACTTTGTTTAGTTGATTAATGGGATAAATAGTCGAAACGACCCAAAAATATATATGTTGGTAATTACGTAGAGCTCCACTAACATTATATCTAAATTTAGGACCAAGTTGTAATACTTGATGGAAACAGAAATCAATATGAAATAGGTATGAAAGTCGTATAAAATCATGTCAGAAAAAATATATCATGTGTTCATGCTAATGAATAATCCACACCATTAGGTATATAAAATTGAAACGTTGTCTGTTTGTTTGTTTGTTTGGTGAGCTTTCACGCGATAGCGGCTGGACAGACTTTCATGAAATTTCGAGTGGAGATAGCTTATAAGTACTGGAATAAAACATAGAATATTTTTCATTCCGTTATAAGGTAAGTTTCCACGGGACTACTGGAAAATGTTGATTATTTTGTAAGTAACGATTGCCATGGAAATGAACTAATAACAAGTCTGTAAAAAAACATCAAAAGCGTTGTCATAGACATATATATTTACTTCAGCGTTGGTGCTATACTTTTGCATTGGTTTTTAATAACCTAGAAAAACATAGGATGCTCTTTTCGCGATAAACTGTAATCCGCGCGGATGTAGTCCTGGGCGAAAGCTAGTTAAGAATAAGATTAGAGTTTCATTGAGGAAAACTTCGTTGAGGAAAATAGATAGGTACTTTTAATCTGTGGCACTGTACCTGGATTAATTATAATAATTAATCTGCACTTCAGCACTATTATATATTTAGCATCTAGAGTGGTTGAATTGTCGCTGTCGTACATATAAACCTAGCTATCTACTTGTATGAGAAAATACTTTAATGAATACTCAAACCCTATCTCTATCTCTGTAAAATATTAACAAACCAATTTCAAATGTGGTAAAATTGCATTTTCCATTTACAATGCCAAGAAATATTTTTATAGAATTTATAATAGGAAGCTAGCGGTCGGTAGTGGAATGTCGACGTACATAATTGAAGCGCCTACTAGTTTACTGACAGCAACACGCTGCAGCGAGACCTGTCTGACTGGACTTTAAACGCGTATACTTTAATTTATGTTATAAAACAGAGTGAAAAACAAAACAAAATAAATGAATAAAACAACCAAATATCAATAAACAAAAATAACTATCAATGAGGGCGTAGAAAAGTGGATAGCACAATGGTGGTACGTACTACCAAGTACTACTTAACGTATCTGTCAAGATAGTATGAATTTGTTAACATCACGCCACTGAACTCACCGCCACCACAGTACATATATAGTCCAAGTACGAGTATGTACTGTGCCGTCACCTTGTTTATAAGTAGCTATCTGTGCCCGCGGCTTTTCCCGCGTGGTTATAATTCATGTTTTTTTTGAGCGGTGTCTAATATTTTAAATATTTTTATTTGTTACTCCTTATAATATCAGCTATCTTCCAGTGAAAGTCCCATCAAAATTGGTTTTTGTTATATTTATTTGTTATTTTGCCATTACAAACAGACACTTCAATTTTATTTATTTATCTAGATTGCTTACCTAGTTTTTTTATTAGGAAAAGTGTTAAACATTGATCTAAAATTCATCCCCATCCACATTCCATTGAATCATTTTTAAAATCGCTAATCAACCGTTGTAATTACTATAACAATTGAATTATACTAAAATAGTGACTTGTCACTACTGCCACCAACATCAGACTTGTCATGAACAAATGAAACGTGAATAATAGACTGCGAAACGCAGCAGGAATCGAATATCGTGCAAACGTCATCGGCAAACCAGTGCTCGATGGATTTGAATTTGAAACTGTTTGAATATTGAAATGGATACGTGATATACGTGGGCATGGATTTAAATGATTGAATTCATAAATACCGTGTCACGGAAGCTGAATGGCACTGGGCAGGATAAAATACAAAGATATGAATAGATTGGCGAGTTGATGGTATGATTTTGATAGCAAGAAGATTTGTGGTAGCGCAATGGGTCGAGGTCGTGGATGAGAAAATTATCAACAGGATCGTAGCAAATAATTGGTCACCAATTATAGTGGCAATGGCGGTGAATGTCTGTGATAGGCCTCAAGAGGACACTCATGAAAATCAAAATGACTCGCTAGATTCAGAATACAACCTTTCCAAAGCTAGACTTGGCAAATTGAAACCGGCATTAGATTTTCTCTTGTAAGGTAATATTTATTTTTATTTTTCACCATTTTGAATTCATCCTGCTTCTCGTGTAGTACACACGTTTTTAATATTTTGTTAACGGTTTTTATTTACCAGGATAATTTCGATAGCAATGTTCGAATTCAAAGGCGCTTTGACGAGTGGATCGGAATATCTTTGAGTGGATAGAAATCTTCAAAAGGCAGGCTTAGTGTAGTTTAATCCTCAATCAATACCGACCTTCTCTAATTTTAAAATTAATCACATACCAACTGTCAGATTTGTAACATTTCTCCTATCAAACGGTACTCAGACAAGCTCAGACTGCACTGTCTCTGAGTCAGAGTTCGTTCCCCTCGAGACAAAGAATAACAAAACGCGGGGGTGGGTGCACAATAAATCAAGACCACGTCATAAATATCATTTCTTCCCTCCATGGGTAAGAAGTGTCGCATTTTCCGACTCATGGGATGGAGGACGGTTTGGATTGATCCAGTAACTGCGATATGCAAACTTGCGATATGTAGGTTGACGTTGGCCATACTTTCAGAACAAACGTGGCGAAGAGAGAGGGCACGTATAGATAGGAGTGATGAGATTAATTGTACTAGTGGGGATCCACTACTGCACTACATATTGGTAAAACATTTATTTATTTGTACTCTACTCGACTAAATCTTCCTTAAAGGCTTGCTATCTCACAAATCGCAATTAGTGGTAAAAGCGAATAAAGGCTTATCCTTACCCAAGAGTAATTAAGCACTAAATTTATGGCTATAATTAACTTGGTACTTTTATCAAATATCTTTTGCTTTGTAAACATTTTCTTAGACAATCTAGACAATCAGGAACAATGAGGAATTAAGATTAATGTAAGGGATTTAAATTATAATCACACTCGTTTAAATCCGTTTAAGATACCTAATTTGTTTGTGCTGATTTCGTAGAAAACAAAGTTTTCAAAGCTTACGAGCAAGAATAATTATGCTAGCAGCTAGAAGGTTTTCGATTGTTGCTTCAAGCAATCAACTGTCCTAGACCAACGAACCTGTAACTTCTTAATGCAGTGGAAAGCGCGGTATTCGTTTATGGCGTATTCGGAATTCCGCAGGCTCAATTAAGTTCGAAAGTCGTATATTCTAATAATATATATTTAGGGTGGGATCCGTCTGGGTCGTGATTAAGCGGCCCTTTTGGGCTGTTTGACCCTTTTTGTATATGTTCCAATTGGAATTAATAAAGTTTTCATGGGCTTTTCTCATCGATGTTATATGGCTTTTTCACGTATTGATGGCGGATGGTTTCTAATGAGGGTCTCTGAATGAGCAATTGGCCTTCAAGTGTTGACCTTTTTATGTCTTTGTATGATTAATACGATGGATTATATGACGGATATAATGGAGTATAATGGAGATAGAATGGATAATCGTTTGAACTAAACATAATTTCCATAAATTAAGAAATAGTGTTTTTTTTGCCATGCATAGGGAATTAAGATTGTCCCACCCCTATTAAGTGGCCTGTGATCAGCAGTTGGCGTCTTAGTTTGGCTATAGAATTGAGGGGCAGGATTTGGGGAGTGGGCGGGGGGAGGGGGGGAGGGGGGGTTGCTTGGAGTGGGCGAGGTGGAGGGCTATAATAACGGTGCGGGATGCGAGCAGTCAAGAGAAGCGATGAGCACGCGCATCGGTAGCATGGCGACTCGATCGTTTCATCGTCTGCACGGGAAGGGCGCGGGGCGGGAACGAGTCACGGTATACATGATACATTTTCATATGATATTGAGAATGTATCATGTTCATTTACAAATGAACATGATTGATATCCAATCTAAATATACTCTCAAAAACTCTTTCTTTGAAATCATTGATCTTGTTCAGTTTTATGGCATTTTGACGATTTGAAAAGGTTTTTTTGTTTGTCATAAAAGAAATAGCTTATACCCTGAAATAACATATAGCTTACTTTTCATCATCATAATCATTATGACACACACGGGTGAAACCGCGGGGCGCAGGTAATACTTATATATAACTATTATTAAAATTATGAACAAGTGCGGCCCGCCCCTACCACATTTTGCCACTATGTGGCTCTTGCCTGCCAAAAGGTTACCGACTGCTGCCTCAGAGCTGTGAAAAACTTCTAAGCCAGCGCAATCAAAAGATACGATCGTTTTATGCCGCATGTTTGAACACTTGTAAGAGAATCAATAATATAGGGTACTTCCCGTTGACCTAGAATCATGAAATTTGGCAAGAAGCAATGTCTTATAGCACAAGTAAAGAAAAAACCGAAAGCCGTAAATTTGTAGTTACATCACCAAATAGATTTTTGTTAATTTGTCCTAAATCGACTCACACGGGTCCAAAAAGTGTCGTTTTAACAACTGTTCAATAAACCAATAAAAAAAAACCTTTATAATATTCTTTTTTTTTTGCAGTATTGAAAATTGTAATCAGAAGAATCGAACACCAGAAG
Source organism: Alsophila aescularia (assembly GCA_946251855.1). Classification (NCBI taxonomy): domain Eukaryota; kingdom Metazoa; phylum Arthropoda; class Insecta; order Lepidoptera; family Geometridae; genus Alsophila; species Alsophila aescularia. The sequence continues at coordinate 48,775,198 of OX276381.1, read as the reverse complement.
AATCGAAGCCTCATGAAACTGCATTTTTTGACTGTTTTCTATAGATTATGTGAATCTCATTAATAATTATCACCATCATCATCAGCCTATATCTGTCCACTGCTAGATGTAGGCCTCACCTAAAGCACGCCACTGAGTTCAGTCTTCAGCTCTCCTCATCCATTTTCTTCCAGCCGCTTTTCGCAGGTCGTCACTCCATCTGGCCACAGGGCGTCCTATAGTACATTTGCCTAAACGTGGCCTCCACTCAAGAACTCGTCTCCCCCAACGGTTATCAGTTCTTTGGGAAATATGACCAGCCCAACGCCACTTATCTTAAGAGCTATGTTGGTTACGTTGGATAACTTCATTACGGATATTGTCCTTCAAAGAAACTACAAGCATAGATCTCTCCATAGCTCGCTAAAGATACATTTGTGGACTGGTTTGACAATGAGTCCTCGTTTCAGCTCCTTAGGTAATGGACGCACTGATTAAGACTTTTGTCTTCAGGCATTGTGGTATGGACGACATGAAGACTTGACGATGCTTGCCGAATGCCACCCAACCCTAAGCTAAATTCTACTAATGGCTTCCTTCTTAAAGTTGCTCTTACCTAATTGCAATATCTGCCCAAGGTAAACATGTTTTTGGACAACTTCATGAGTTACACCATTGACTGCAATTGGTTCCGGGTCAACAAGATCGTTAAACGTGATCTTCATCATCATCATCATCATCATCATCATCATCATGTCAGCCTTTAGAGTCTACTGCTGAACATAGGCCTCCCCCAGAGAGCGCCGTGACAAACGATCTTGTGCCATTGCTTTAGAGGTTTTGAGGTATTGCCAATCCACTTGACAACGCTACTCCAGAAACGCCCAGGTTTCAACGGAGTCAAAAGCCTTCTCATAGTCCACAAAAGCAAGACACAGGGGCTGATAATACTCCTCGGACTTCTATATAACCTGCCTTACTTTACGCCCTTGCCTTACTTTTTGTCTACGGTGCTAAATGCTCCGTGAAACCCAGTCTGTTCAGTGAGCTACGTGTATTCGTCAAGTCTTCTTGCGAGACGATTTGAGATGACACTCGAAAATAACTTATAAGTTATTTTCGAGTGTCATCTCAAATCGTCTCGGCTCAAGACTTGGCTCAAGAGTGAAATAGTTCGTTAATTATTTAAAGGGGTTTTATTCCCTTATTTAAAGACGAGTACTACCGAACTGCTGCTCCACGCCTCTGGAGTTCTCCTACTTTTAAAAAAGGAATCCTCTGAGCTGGGTTTGGGTCTAGAAGCATGCGATTCGTACAATCGGTCGTAGAAGTCTTCGATATCAGAAAAGATCTTCGGCTTAGAGACGACGGTTTTGCCATTATTAGTCTTAAGCTTCGTCAGATGGCATCTTTTCAATTGCTGGGCGAAGACTTTTGACCCCTTATTTTGCTCAATTGCCTTCTCTACGAGTATCAGGTGTGTATTTGAGCACTGGAGGTCCCGTCGCACTATCTTACTGTTCTTCTAAGATAGTGCGACTACTGTTACTTCTGATCAGCTCCATATTTGCTTCAGGAGCATCCCTTAAAAGGTTACGTAACTTCCTTCTAACTGCTACTAAAGTTACGCTTGCGCAAACTCTTCTCCTCCCAATCCTTGATTACGCCGATGTTTCTTACCTTGATTTCACGAAGGACCAATTGAATAAAGAAAGAAAGAAAGAAAAAGAAAGAAAGAAAATACATTTATTCAACACACACAAAAATAAAAGATACAAATATTTAGAAAAATTAAGTAGGAACAATAGAAAAGGAAAACAAAGAAAAGGTAAAAGTAGATAATTAAAGTGGTGATGAATGGGCCTTAACTCAGCATTAGGCTGTTTGCCGAAGGCACGCAGCGCTGGTTTTCAGCTAAAGCCCAGAGGGAGCGGAAAAAATAAACATATGAGTATAAAAAATGAAATTAAATATGAATACATTTATAAATATACATATATATATAATAATAATAATAATTACATATAAGTAATTTAAATAAACATAGATAAATAAATAAATAAATAAAAAAGTATATATAAAACATAGCAACGACAAAGGAATAAAATAATGTAGTCTCTGAATGGTGTCAAATAACTGACGAAGAAAGTATCGTCAAAATTGCGTAAGAGTACCGCTGACTATTAAGAATACCACGCACGTGGGTAGCAGCGAAATAACCTCTAACAACTAATAAGCAACTAATAAGTGAGAAGAAATGAATTTCAAGGAAAAATAAGATTGAGCGTCTCCAAAATTATTGCATTAGGTTTATTTTCGGTCTCCGTAAATATGATGCTGATCACTGAGACATCTAGTTATATGGATATTGTGGATTATTCCTGAATATGTGGATATTGTCCGTCATGATGAAGACAATCTCATTTGTGGTCACAGTGTCGTGGCTTTGCCAAGTCCACTTCCTCTGGGGCTGCTTTTTGAAGAATGAGTTCATCAATAAGAAACCCTCTTTTTCCAAAAAGTTAACTAGCATTTGCCCCCTGTGATTCCTGTCTCCATAGCCGTGTGGACCTAATTTTGAATCGCTGCAAGTCTGTACTTCCACTGTAGCGTTAATATCTCCCTTGATAACGGTGTAGCGGGCCCTTGTGGTGTTATGTAGAGCCGAATAAATGTCATCAAACATATCTTCTACCTCATCATCCAAGTGTGCCGAAGTTGGTGCGTAATCTTGTAATTGTAACCATCTAATAATTGGTTCTAATTTAATGTAAGTAGATGAGGGCGCATAGATATCTTAACTACTGGAATGAAATAATTGTGCATTGTATCTAGTGATGAAGAAGAAGAAAATACATTTATTTCTGACAACACACAAAATTAAACAATTTCAAAAACAAAATATATATAGGAAATTAGACAAACTAAAATTAATGCTGAGTGTTGTCACAGACAGGCCTTGACTCAGCAACCAATGCCTTGGCACTGATTATATCGCAAATAATTGATCAAAGATTTATAAACCTACACGTTTTTCAAACTGTGCCAATGTGTCAGGTGTCAAAGAGACTGGTATCAAAGTGGCAGGTATCAAATTGATAGGAGTCAGTGTTAGGTGTTATAGTGACATGTGTCAAAGTGATAGTTGTCAAAGTAACAAGAGTCACAGTGACAGCCGTCAATATGTTAGGAGTCAAAGTGACAGGTGTCAATGTGACTTGTGTCAAATTGACAGGAGTCAAAGTGACTTGTGTCAAATTGACAGGAGTCAAAGTGACAGGTGTGAGCGGGTGAAATTGCGGAGCGTAGCTAGTATTTTATATGCAATACTTAAATATACACAATTGATGCTTCCAAGAGCACTTTAAGCCGTCGATCCTGGCTGTTGTCGATATTAATCAACAACAACAATAAATCTTTATCAATTGTATTGCTTGCTTGCTTGCTTGTAGTATAAGGTAGTGCTGACCTCTAGTGTAAGAGTTTATCAGGCCTCCCGAGGGCTTCTGACTTAACTACTGCTGTTAAGCAGTCGTTAATTCAGAAGAGAAGCAATACATTTGACAAAGATTGATTGTTGAATGGATGTACAATTGTACAATAATGAATTTTAGTTTAGAAAGATGCTCCACATTACATGGTATATATGAAATGAAGCAAAACAGACATGAAAGGGAGTTATGTTTTACTCCGACTGTCTATCCCCTAGAGCACTTAGCATGAAGACAGCTGAACGTAATAATGTGTCTAATCGTGTAGAAAAACCAGCTGAACTTGGAACAGATATGAAATGGTTATATTTGAACAGTATTCGAATAATTCAATTAGGTTAATCAAAATATTAAATCGCAAGCTTATAAATATGTGCCTAAACGACTCTATCGTATTCCGGTTTGTCTTTTGAGAAAGTCGGTTAGGAAAAATTGATTCAGAAACTTTCTGGGCAAGTGCGTTTTAATTTTGTACCACATAATTATCACTGAGATACTTAGTAATAAAAAAACGAGTCTGCAATAAAAATCTAACAAACAAAATAGAACTCCCCTAACAAAATACCAAAAATGTATCGGTACTTATCTCCAAAATTACATAGGTTTACTTGATATCGAGAAGCAGCACGAGTATTTACACTAACTCGCGATCTCGTGTCATCCCTTAATTTCATGCATGATCGCGGCTCGGTATTGCTATATTTAGAATTTGCTATAATATTTCACGTTGCCTTAACGATATCGGCGGTTCAGGGTGAAACCAGTGGACCGATGTTAATCTGTCGAGACACCGGGGGTATTGTGAAAGACTTCGCTAGTCATTCGATTCAGGCGTTTAAGAAAATTCGTTTTTATTATAAATTTGAATTATTTCGAAAACCTGATGACTTCAAACATTATAATTGACTGAGCGAGCGCGAAGCGTTAGCGAAGCGTCTCCGTTTCAACTTGGGGAAAAAATGATTCATAACTCTACAAGTCACATTTCTCAACCAATTTTCGTGAACTTTGTGAGTAGGTTCGAGAATTAGATGTATTTTTTTGCGATACAGTTTTTCGACATTTTTGCATAATGTATGAGATATGGGTGTTGAAACCGTTAAAAAACATATTTCAACCAATTCGAAAAATGATCAAAAATTACACAACACTTTTTTGTTACCCTTATTAAGACGCATAAACTTCAAGGGGTCGGCGGTGTTATGGGTTGGAAAATAATGAAAAAAAAAACGCAAACAGACTCGCGAGGTCTAGAGCTCACAGAGCCACCAGTATATTACTAGTACAGTATTAGTAATAATAGAAGTGCTATATAATATACATAAACAAAATGAAATGCTATTCTTTGGTAAGCGCATCACTTGAGAACAGCTAGACCAATATGGATTTTTTTTCAAATGCAAATTTTCACGCAGCCTAGCTGCGGGGCTCATCTAGTTATGGATAAATATGGATATATTTAATAAATAAAGTCATCCGATGAATCGATTTGGAAAAGTCGATTGAGAAAAATAGCTGTTGAACTTACAGAATCATTTTATTTTTAATATTATAAAATATTATTAAATATCGAGCTTAATAATTTTGTTGGTAACGATGAGTTATGTCTCGTACCAGTTTTATAAAATTTATTTAAATGCTAATAAGAAAAATACATATGTAAATTGTAAAACAGAGAGCACTCACTATATTCAACGTACATTCATTCTCAATTTGAATACGTGCAAGTAGTTTTGTTCAGAAAATATTTAGAGACTAGCTGTACCCGCGGCTTCGCACTCGTGGTCTTTTCTTTAGGTTCTAAGTACCCATAATGTGCTATTCCAGGACCAATATACCAACATTTGATCAAAATTTCTTTAGCCGTGAAAAATACTTTTATCCACTGCTCGGCTTCTCTCTAACTCACCAGATTGAGATACCAATTACACCAGTTTTAAAATCAAACCCTAAGCTATCTAACAATGAAAACCGCATTGCAATCGGTCCAATTGTTTTTACGTGATGCGTGTACAAACAAACATACAGACAAACAGACAGAGCGACATTTTTTTAGTTATCTTCTTTTTTACAGCCTTTTTCGTACCTATTGCTTTATTATAAGTATAGATAATATGTGACTGTGTCAATTTGCATCAAATCCGCCTAGTAGTTTCAGCGTGATACGTGTTCTTTTTAATAACTTTCAACCCCTTTATTTCGGACATATCCCGCAGGAACCCTTTATTTTTTCGGGACAAAAAGTATCCATAACTTTCACCCATCTTATAAACTATGTCTGTGCTAAGTTGCATCAACATCCGTCCAAAAGTTTAAGCGTGCTACGTGTTATTTTAAATAATTTTCCACCCGTATCCTGCAGGAACGCTTTAATTTTCGGGATGAAAAGTATCAAATGTCCTATATCGAAGTATGAACTCAAATAATACCAAATTTCATTTGAATTCATTGAGTATTTTCGGCGTGATGTGCTGTTAAGGTACAGACAGACGGACAGACGGACAGATAGACAAAAATTACAAAATACAGTTTTGGCTTTAATATAGAATATAGAACAGCCTTCAAAAAAATTACACAATATCTTCAATTTACAGAATTTGGGACATTATCCCGCAGGAACTGTTAATTTTTTCGGGATAAAAATTATCTTCAATTTTTACCCATTATATAAAAAACTGAAAAAAACTGTTTTGGCTTCAGTATCGAATATAGAGTATACTCCAAAAGAAAATTTCAAAATATCTTCAATGTATATAATTGGACCCGTTACAGTTTTATTATAAGTATAGATAGATAAGTAGAACTTAACTTAACAAAGCATCTAAAGTAGTTAATCTCAAACCAAATGGTCAGACCTAAATAGCTTTGACAAGTTTTTGTACTCGTATCGTATCGTTGAAAGTAAACTGGGTCACTTCTTTACACCTACCATTGAAAACAAACAGTTGTGTTGAAAAAACATTCTGGTGTACTGTGTTTGAACTATGTACTGTGTCCATGTACACAAATCTTAAAAACCATAGACAAACAAGAAGACGAAAATACGTAAAAATTATGTGAAAATATGTAGGTTGATCTTTATTTTTCTGAAACATTCATTAACTAACCCAAAACATATAAAATAAGCGATGAAAGAATTCAAAATTCGTCGGGATTTGTAACCTTTATTAGAATTTTTAATTTATCTTTTCACGGTAGCGCCATGTTGCTGGGTCGTAACGACCCTCGTTGTCGCCCAAACTGTCATAGAAACCGCGGTGTTGTCAGGTGTACACTACCCCAACTGCCGGATTTGGTTGCAAAATATCCGGATAAAGCTGGTTTATGCCAGTTACGGTACAAAAACGAAAGTACTGCGCTCGCAATAATGGATGAGCGTCGCGATAATGCTCCGACTAGCCGCTTCAGAGTAGTTTTTATGCTGGCTTTATCAACTTTTGTATTTTTTGTTCTCCAAAGTAAATACAATGTTTTCGAGTGCCTGCTTATTAGAATAATTCTGTTTTGCTTAGCAGTATTTGTAATTTCTAATTCAGGTGACAGTAATAGATGAAGCTTTCCCGTCCGCAACTTCGTCCGCGTGGACTACAGTTTATCGCGATAAAAAGCATCCTATGTTCTACTAGGATATTAAAAATCAATGTACCAACGCTCTGGATGTTTATTGACATACTTGTTATTTCGTTTCCATGGAAACCGTTCCCTACAGCGACTAATCAACAATGCACACCTATAAACAGTTACTTACTTATCCTGAAATATTTTATTGCCAATGTATGTATGTATGTATGTTTTAGCTGCCTATATTTCCCAGTCTCAAATTACAAGAGCGTAGGGCCACAGAATAAATAAAAGTACAAGTAGGGCGTAGGTACGTAATAATTATTTTAATCTGAGATATTCCAGTACATAATAAATTGAATGGTCTTGGTTAATTGCCCTATTTTATTTTTATCCTGTGATGGTATATCTGCTATTGATTAAAAAAACGGTTTATACTGCATACAAATCAACATTAAACCGAAGTTGTTTATTCATTGACGCAAAAACCTGATATCAAGTTAATAGCTTTTGACTTATTGATAGGAGATCGTATTTTATTTGAGCAGAAACCTATTAATAGAGCGATTCATATCGGCACACGGGGAGTATTTTAATTCTATTTGTCCATTAAATAATGCACAGTAGCTCAAGTGGTTACCAAACCTGATTCGGCGGGTGATGTTTGCATTTGTACCTTTATCAATTATTTTTAATAAATGTCGGCAAAAGCGACATTTATTAAAAAATAATTGAAAAAGTTAACAAAATTAACAAAAGTTGGCAAAATCCGAACTTAGAAATTTATTATTTTGTAGAAAGTCAGCCAAATTGGAAGTGAAAAAATGATCAAAAAGTCGGATAAGCTTTAATGATATGTATGTAAATAACAAGCATAAATTAAAAAAAACATATAACCCCCGACTTCCCACCCCCCCCCCCCCCGCCCCCCACCCCCCCATTATAGCTAGGAAGCATCTCGATCACATCAGTTTTCAAACATAAAAATTGTTCCATCCGCTTGAGAGCTAAGGTCTTCAGTTATTCCCCCCCCCCCATTATAGCTAAGAACCATCTCGTTTACCTCAGCTTTGAAACAACATGAAAAAACGCAGCTAAATTGGTCCATTCGTTTGGAAAATATGATTCTAACCCCCCTTTCACCCCCTCTCCACCAACCCCCTCCACCCCTACCCCCACCCCCTCCCCTCCCCATTATAGCCAAGAACCATCTCGATAACATCAGTTTTCAAATATAAAAAACTTCATAAAAATCGGTCTATTTTTTTGGGATCTACGATCATCACCTCCATTCCCCCCTCTCCCCCCTCCCCCCATTATAGCTAAGAACCATCTCGATCACATCAGCTTTCGAACAGAAAAAAACGCATCCAAATCGGTACATTCGTTTGGGAGCTACGATGCTACAGACACACACGCACACACGCACACACCCTCACACACACAGTTACCCTAAACTTATAACACCCGTCTCTTTGTTCGGGGGTTAATAAAAAGTCGACAAAGAGCGAAAGTCTACAACAGATTAAAAAATATTTCATCTATCGTAAGCTACATTATCAAAGAGTTACACGGGAGGAGCAATATTTAGAAAAAAAAAATGATATCCCTACGAAAATTGCAATAACCCAAGGTATCAAAAATTTCCTATAAGTGTCATTATTTGGCGTGCGCTGCGAAAACTATTGATGATACGTACATAATATATGTACTACATGTTTATATTACTCATCATTACCGATAAAAAAGTCCGCGATGTCTAACTATTATATAGTTAAATCACAATTACGGTTTTTTGTTCAAATTAGTCAATTAAAACACCTCTTCAACCCTTAGCTACCCGTGCGAAGCCGGGGCGAGTCGCTAGTTTTAGTAGAAAAATAATTAATGATATGCTTTGAGTTAATGATGTAATACACCAGTTTAAGTCTTGTTGATACAAGACGTTATTCCTATTCCTAATCATTTGAATTGTATCTTGAAAAGTTCAGTTTGTAGTGAGTCTGAATCTATTGTTGACGATAAGCTTAGAAATTTGTTTGAACTTGGCTTACTGCTTATATTTTGTAAGTTCTCATATTGGTGCTGTTAAAACAAGGGCCAGCCATGATCCCCTTTCAATTAATTTATCCCGTTCTGTCGCGGGGCTTTTTAGACTATTTTGATGCGCAGTTATATTGGAAAATGCATAGTGACATGTCAAACTTGATTGAAGTAGGAACCCACTTTCAGTAGATGCTAAATATTATTGAAATTGGCTTTAATTGGCGTAAATATATTGAGAAAAATGGTTATAACCTACGGAATATTTTAGTACTGTGGTATAGAATAATAATGGGACCACACTTTTGTGTTACTTACTTTCAGTTTTATTTTAAACCATTACCGATAAATCCCTATAATTTTACTTCCAATAGCGATTAACAATTAATATTACACTAGCTGTACCCGCGGCTTCGCAAGCGTGGTTATTTCTCTAGGTTAAAAGTACTCTATGTACTATTTCCAAGACCTAAAATACCAATATACCAATATTAAATCAAAATTCCTTCAGCCGTCAAAAAGTTTTTATCGATTGCTCGGCTTCCACTCATCGTAATGAGATACCAAGTACACTTGTTTTTAGGTCAAACCCTAAGCTATCCAACAGAGAAAACCGCATCGCAATTGGTCCAGTAGTTTTTACGTGATGCGCGAACAAACAAACAGACTTAAAAAAATGTTATATTCTTTTTCAGTAGCTTATTTAAGTAACCTATACCATTTTTTTAAATTATCTTCTTATATACTTTTTCGTTGCTTTATTATAAGTATAGATAGATGAATACTTAGGTACCTAACGCTTCATTTAAATTGAAAACAAGACATAAGTTCAAAAACTAAAACCTGACTATTGTCGGGTAAAAAAGCCTATGACATTAAAAAAAAAAGTAGCATACTTGAAGACAAATCGATTAACACCTCGCTTGTCAAAATTGAACCAATAGGGGCAACGCTATGGTGGAATATCCACATACCCTTTACATACATACATATATACATACATACAAACATAGACTGTTAAACTCATTACTCATCCCTTGCTTTGCTGTAGTTGGGTAATAAAATGAGTCGTTCAAAAATATTATTTAATTAAGATTTAGTTTAGATTAAAATAAAATTTGTTTTTGCCTTACTTTATGCTAATGATTACTGATAATATTATTATTTATCTGAAATGAGGACTAACAAGATAATCAATATTCAGAGCAAGCTGAATGGAAATGGACTTGGAATGGACTAAAGTCACATTAAAATTTGTCAAAGAACCGATAGCTATTAACTGATAGGTTGGTGGCGAGTTCTTGAGTGGAGAAAAATGCAAATTGGGCTAGTTCATCGACTCGTCCCACAAGACACTCGTCCCAATAGGACGAGTTAATGAATGTAAAAATATTATTTTTTCGGTCGGTCGGTTTTATTCGTCCCATTGGTTTTATCCTAAAAATCTAAATGGTTTTTGTATAGTCGACAACATTATTTTTAAATGATTAATCTTTTATACCTATTAAACATTACCTAGAACCTAGAGACATAAAATTGAGTAGAAATATTGAGCAATTCAAAAGTTTACTAAGGAGGGAAGGGTAGTAGTTTATTAAGATACATTTTTTAAAGTTACGCCTAAAATGAATCTCAGGGTTGAATGGGGAGTGAGATGTGGTTCTTGTATGAAGATACATACTAATGGATTTCTATGAAATTTGATACTTTAGGTCATAGGAAAACACATATTCGAGTGAAATTGCGGGGGACTGGATTAATAAAAGTTTGAATATAGTTTTGTATAACATATGTGTAATAAAAACAAAATCATATTTGATTTATTTTACACAGTAATATGATCACAAAATCAACATTATAATACAATTATTTTAATTTCTTGTCTTAAAACAAGAATAAATAATGGATAACAAGTTTAATTGTTGCCAAACTGTTGAATCGTCTTTTGGTTTTTATTTTTTCATCATACAGGTAGCCTCTGCAAAGAAGAAGAGTCCTGCTTCATTATGATGCATCAAATTATATTCATCTTGCTTATGTGAAGTCAAAGGTTCTGGTTGTGACACTTTTCCACCTATAAAGTAATTCATTCAAAGTTATTAATTACTAGTTGCCATGCCCTACATCTCAGCCCGTAGTGTTTCCGTTATCCAACGAAACCTTTGCGATAAAAACAAGTAGCCTTTGCCCATTTGGAATAGTTTAGTTTCTATCAGTGAAAGAAGTTTCAGATTCGAATCAGCAGTTTCAGAGATTAACTGTAACAAACAAATTTACAACAAAATTTACCACTTTATAATAATAGTGTAGTTGTAGACAACTTCATTTTTAAATAGTTTAGACTAACCCATTTCTCCTAGCAAGACAAAACAACTATGTTAATCTGTAATACGAATGAACATGATATGAAAATAAAATAACTTCTATAATGAACAAACTATTTGTGTAACACAACTAATTTAAATATAGTTCATAGTGGCCTTGTAATAATTTGAGCATTTTAAATGGATATTTTAAACATCAAAAATGCCTGTAATGTTCACAAACAAAAGCAAATATTTTACATTTCAAGCACTTGTTAGAAATAAGATCAACACATATGTGTTATAGTTACTTATTATCTTATAATAATTAATTCTTACAACGCTGTACCGTTTATTAAACAGAGGCACAGATTTTTGCTCAAACATACAGATAATGACGACTGCACACTGCTCTACTTGCAACACAATGAGATTTTTATCGTATATATATTTAGCTTGTCCTTCTACCCTTTGCCATGCGATGCGAGGAAAAGTAGTTTTTTTTCTTTCTGTTTCTAATAATATTATATTGCCATTCAATAAGTCATGTTCCTAAAGAAATCAAATAAATCAAACCTAACTAATAAACTATTAATAAATAAACTTCTAACATTTTTGTTGCTGACATTACTTAGTATAGATATTGTTGATTTTTTTTAGGATAAAATCAATGGTATGAGTTACTGAACCGAAAAAATAATATGTTTTAAATTCAGTAACACGTTCCATTGGGACGACTTTGCTGTGGGACGAGTCGCTGAACTAGCCAGAGATTGTGGTTGGTTTTTATGGAAGGTTTTTTCCCAAAAATAGAGAGTTTGTTGCCGGTTCTTTTGGAATGAATTTATTCCAAACGCAGAGAGTTGGTTGCCGGTTCGTTTTTTTTACCCGATTACGGTGAAGCATAGGAAGGGTTACGCGTGCAAACTAAAAACTTGGTCCGATTTTGACAAGAGAGTTATCAATCGATTTGTCTTCATCGCATGAGGGTCATAGGCTATTTTTTACCCGACCGTAGTCGAGTTTTAGTTTTTGAACTTATGTCTTATTAATAAAACCATTCCCAATGAACCGGTAAAAAACTCAAACACAAAATTTTAAAAGTTTTCAACGATATTCGCAAAGTAACATTGGACGAGAAGAGCCAAAAGTCTTTATCATTTTTTTATAGGTCATTATCAGCAAAACATGAAAATGAATCATTATCGCGGTTTTAGGGATCCGTAAACTAATGACGAAAATGGAATCCTTTTTGTTACTCTCTCAAACAACTGCGAAAATCAAAAGCTGCTGCCGTCCGAACCTATGCAAAGGCACAGTCAGTCAGTACACATAAAATCCTATAAGATATACATTATGTGTACTGTGGCAAAGGCCTATAAATTAGTCATCTCACATCATGTCATTTAATTTGATGCCAGACTAGTCATTACATTAATAGTCTACACTAAGCTAATTGAACCTGTCTAATGGTAATTAGATATGTCAAATAAAATTATCTTGAAATTATTTGTAATTTATAGATATAGAGATTTTTGGAGATGTCTAATTTTATTTTAATGTTTGGGTACTGTTTGCTTTTGATGTTAAATTAATATTCATACTTCAAGTTTTAAATGCCACTAAATTTTTATTTTATTTTGATTAAATATTTTTAATAACATTTACTGCTGTTAGCATTATGTGTACTACTTATTCATTAGCATTATGGCCACGACTACTTATTACCTTGCACGATTTCTTCAACGATAAAAACGTGACAGGTGCTGCCTAAAACTGTTATATTTTTTACCCGAGTACGGCGAAGCAAGGGAAGGGTAATGAGTTTAACAGTCTATGTATGTATGTACATAGCTCATGATGGAGATCCATCAATCACAGTTCGATCCAATGAGTATCAAGAAGCACCACTATGATTTATCTGGACTAGCCGGTGGCGGCAAAGAATAACCAGTGCGGTGGCAGTGATACTGACGGCATCCCCAAGAAATATGAATAAGCCATTCCCAATTTGTTCCTATTGTATATATGTATGGATGGATGTGGTATGTGGTCCACAATAACATCGCGCCAATTGGTCGATTTTGACAAGCGAGGTATTAATCGATTAGTCTTCAGATATAGACTGTCATAGGCGTTTTTTTACCTGACTACGGCAAAGGAAGGGTTATGTGTTCAAACGAAAAACTTGGTCCAATTTTAACAAGCAAGGTATCAATTGATTTGTCTTCATTGCAACAGTGTCATAGGCTATTTTTTACCCGACCGTAGTCGGGTTTTAGTTTTTGAACTTTGTTTTATGCTGCCACTTTGATTACTTTGTTTATTCAGTATAGCTGTTACTTTTACGTTTATAATTAACTAGTTATCTACTCACTCAACACTCACAATAACAACAATAATGTATTGTAGTGCCTCACCTATAGGTAATATACATTCCACCCTACAGGTGTACTATTATTTATTCTGTGCTACAGGGTTGTTGTGTTGTGACAATTCGTTGTAACAATCAATCACACACACATATCTATCTTCACTTATACTAAAGCAGTAACAAAAGGTTTGTACAAGGAACAATAAAATAACGGTTTAAAATCAGCTACTGAACAAGAGTATAACATTTTTTAAATGGTGTCTCTCTATCTGTTCTTATATCACGTTAAAACTACTGAACCGATTGATATGCCGTTTTCACTGTTGGATAGGTTAGGTTAAGCTGGTGTAGGTACTTTGTGCTTCAATCCGATGAGTAGAAGCCGAGCAATGTGACGGTTGAACGAAAATGGTTTAATATTATACTTTGTAGATACTTTTGTCCTGAAATAGCATATTTCTTTTCCCCTAGAGAAATGACCACGCGAGCAAAGTAGTAGTAATTGTATTAATAAATCTGAATCTAAACAACTAAAAAATCTTGTCCGCACCATCAGACTTTCAGAGATTATCATATTTATCATAATTGCGTTTTTAGAGGTATGTAAGATGCACTCCATCTTCAGACATACGATTAGACAGATTAGATTAATTATCTTTTGTTTCTAATGCCTCTTCATCCAAGATAACTGATGTTAACCTTACTATTTCATTCAGCCATTGTATTGGAGATTACCCACGTTATCTTCATCAATGTATCTGGCTGATGAAGCTTCCTCGTAACAGGCCGTGCGAACAGATTGAGACCGTAGTACCATTAGCTATGGTAGCTGGTATTTGGTACAACGTTGTACGACTTATACCCACTGTTTTGGATAAAGATACGATGCAAAGTTGAAAGGCATCAGACTTGTACGAGATGATGGCCACAAGTAAAATATACTCAATATTTGAAAATAAAATAACAGACAGACAGCCTTGGCAATTTATTGATTTGGCTAAGGAACCCCAATAATCTATTATGGATGCGTCAAGAGTTTGAAATGGGTTGATTTTGGAAAGGACCAAGACGGTTATGTTGTTTTTTTTTTCAAGTTTTGGTTTAATTTCGTTTTAATTCACACCAATATATAAAACTGAAAAATTGTCGGTTTGTTTGTTTGACATACATATAGACATAGACATATCTTTATTGTGACAAAAAAACAGGTTAAAAAAATGATAAATTAAGACTAAAAATAGGACTACAAAAGTATCGTTTTTTCGCCACAAGCCGACCCCAACTCAACATAGTGCTGGCTGCATAACAACCAGCGCTGGTCTTCCATTGGGAACGGCAGGTGACGCCACGCACGGAAATACACTGCACAGTTGTACAGCTATGCACACACATAATGAGACTATATACACAAATCACTAACCGGAAATCTGTAATTATATGCTAGCAACCTAAAACATTGCAAATGAGGCAAACCATCTCTTTGACAAAGCATCAAACTCCGTTCAAATTCTCTTTGTCATCAAGCTTAACTATATCACGTGAATTTAAAACGCAAAAAAAACTGCAATTTATGTTTTAAGGGATTTAGAATACAAAAACTTAACAATGTTTAACAATCAATACACGTGTGTAAGTAATGGTTTCAGTTTTAAAAGTGCTTCGCTATTTTGATGTGTGAAAATATATTTTTCAGCTTCAATTTAACACCATTTGCAGGTTCCTTATTGGAGGAGGGATGTTATTCCAACTTGGACGCAGCATATCGGAAACTTCCTCTGAAGACGGCTGAACTGTGCCGCTCTGTCACGAGCTGCGTCGAGCATTGGAGGGACTCAAGAGACTTGCGACTAGCCTTCCAAGACAACTTATCATACAGATAAGTCGGTTCTTTGTATTTGTTTGTTTGTCGTATGAGGTAGTGCTGGCCTCTGATGTCAGAGTTAGTCAGGCCGCCCGAGGGCCTCTGACATGGCTTTTGTATTTAATGACACCGAAGAGAAGACAAGCCAAATGAAGCTTATGGCGACGCTTCATTTACAAAAGTAAGTATTTATTTTAAAATGGTGTCACATGTGACCTTAACGGAATGTCGAAGCAAAAACGAGCACACGCATTCTGGATTCTGCATTAACTTTTGTGTTTTAACTTTTAACCAATAAAACTGCCGTGTACATGCCAAACATTTGATATACTAATTGGTCTGATGTCTTTTATGTCAACTGGATTACAGCGTCTAGGCAAAGGAAGCACGATTGCATGTTTCCAAACATCGGGAAACATAACTAGTCTCAATGGAGGTATTTATAAGAGCTAGTATGAAATCTATCGTATCAGGAAATGTCAAGTATCCAGTCTTATTTCCAGAGTTTGGGGAGTTTTTTAACGCGATAACGGCTGAACGGATTTTGATAAAATTTGGAACGAAGATACCTTATACCCTTGATAACACATAAGATACTTTCATCATCATCATAATCATACTTCACTCTCAAATGGCTCAAAGGATTTTGATGGATTTTGGCTTGTTTTTGTAATCTTTGTGGTGGAGCTGTCTGTCAAGGGCTTGCAGAAGCTAATTATAATTAAATGGACAGATAGGGACTCAAGCCTCATTAATTTTGTATGCCTAAAAAGATGGACCATAAAACATAAGTTTGTAATTTTTTTTACTTGAGCTCCTGTCACAGTCCTGACGAATTTATTAGACTCTAACTCTAAATCGATTTCGAATGAAAATTAGAAACTTAGTTCCAAATTAGAAACTTTGTTCCAATTTCTATTACAATTTTCTTGAATTATATAGAATACACAACCGATTTTAAAATCTTGTAAGTACAGTTTTTCGGTTACCATTGGGTAAACGTAATTTATCTGTGGTTCACGAATTATGTGTTTCTCACGATTATTGAGATTTGATTGAAAAGTATTAGGGCCTTATAAGTACGGTACCACGAATGCGAGAAGCTCTAGGATACGCACTTGGCCAGTATACGTATTAATAAATGTACTTTTTTGTGATTCACACCCAGTGTTGTGCGAACGAGGCGGTAAGTCAAAGTAAGTATAGTTAACGTATACACTCACGGTAATGGTAGCAGGTACATACGCATCATGCTATAAATTATTCATGGGAACCTCAGTATCAGGTGTCGATATTTCGGTGACCAAATCAAAATTCCACCATGTTTTGGTATTCATAAGTTTTGCGTAGATGGATCGGCCAATCGTAACTTTTTTCTGTGACCGTGGCCGGTTGGCGCTTCCGAAATTGTACAAAGTTTTTCCGTAACAAAATTATATCCGATAAAGAAAAATAAGAACATTTGAATAAAAGTAGTTGGGTTACAGATATTTCTATAACTAGATACTTACGTAGTATCAAGTTTATAGCTCAACCGTAAGTAATATAATTTAAGTTTAGACAGTTTGACTAAAGTACATATCCATAGTCCATACCAATATATAAAAGTGAAACGTTGTCTGTTTGTTTGTTTGGGGAGCTTTCACGCGATAACGGCTCGACGGATTTTGATGAAACTTGGAATGGCGATAGCTTATACCCTAGAATAAAACATAGAATACATTTTATCCCGGAAAATTGTAAGTTTCCACGGGATAACAGGAAAAACTGGTCAAGTGTTGATTATTGGCCGTAAGAAACGGTTGCTATGGAAACGAAATAACAAGTATGTCAAAAACCACAAGAGTGGTGCCACAGAGAACCTAATAATACTACGTAGTAGTGCTATACCTACTTTTGCATTGGTTTTTAATATCCTAGAAGAACATAGGATTTTTTTTTCGCGATAAGCAGTAGTCCGCGCGGATGAAGTCGCGGGCTGAAAATCTAGTTTTGCATAAAATAAAATAAGAACAAATAAAGAAGCATGAAGTTGAAGATAATTCAACAAAGGATTGCCTATGTGGAATTAGTAAGTCTGCTACTTAGTATATATCTCTAGCGATCTAATTTCATGGAGCACTCCATACCTATGTAGGATACTTGAGTGTAGCATTGGATTTGGAGATGGGAGGGACTGCATTGCTAGGCTAATAACCTAAAGTGCGCGCAACTAGTCTCGATCCTTGCACGCTACGCTACCTTCTGCACTGCACTGCAACGCTTCAAGTTTTCTGATTTCGCCGTCGACGCCGCGTGGCGCCTCCGACGCGCGACAGTATCGCCGAACGCTCGCGGAGGTTGGACGTACGCCGCGCTTTCGCCGCCTCCACAACTACTCACGAAACAAGTTTCTCATTCAAACTCCTAGGACTCCTACACCATCACAATGTACTCTAGTGCTCTCTCAAAAATAACAGTTTTCAAACTTTTTACCTAACTTTACACACTTTTTCTGTGCTATTGTGCTCTCTATAATATTATCTTGATCGAAAGATATAGTACGGAAAGGTGTAACAAAAGCGCGAGTGAAATTGTTTATTGTTTTAGAACTGAGGACGAATCTGCAAAAGAGTTGGCATTAAGTTTTCTGTTGTTGTTTTATTGTTTTTATGGACGCAAATGCATAGCGTGTTGAAAAGAGACAAGATGAAGTCCGTGCGGGCGGGAGCGACAGGTGTGGCGGCTTTGGCGGTTCTGCTGGCTATAACAGGTATGTTTTGATCCTTGATTTCTAACGATGCTTTTAAATTATTATTTGAAAAAGAATCTGGAAGGTTTAATCTTTTCTTTGTCATATATCAACTTGATAAGTTGACACATATTTTATCATGTTGGTAATGCTTGTGTGATTCATTCAACTTACGTTTGAGGTTATGTTTTGTATGTTCGGCATAAATATGTTGTCTCTAGTAAGTAGTCTCTAGTCTTTAATGTTCAAGGCCTGTCTCATTTACATTTGTATTTCTGTAAATAGTATGTTAACCTTTACTAATGTTATGTTAAATTAATTTGTAATACTAATATCTTATAAAATCTTCATTAATATATTATATAATCAGTTTAAAATGATTTCAATATTTATTATTATAATTATTTTCAATTTTTGGTCTTGGTTAGTAAAAACAGCACTCGTTCTATTTATCTTATTGCACTTTATATTCTTATCAGATTCATAGATTTATTTATCTTTATTACTATGATCAATCATTGCGTTATGAATCACTTCACTACGTTACACTTCATTGATGAAAAACAGATACAGTAAGAGCGCCCAACCAACGCCAAGCTGCAATTAGAAACTTGGTTAATTCACTGGACGTGACGATAGCCGTGACAGACCAAGGCCTAGTTGTGCAAAAACCGTTGTCGTCCGTTACACATTGAATAACAGGTGGGACGATGGACGCTGCCACGGAACCGCGCTTTCCTGGAACAATCGAGTATTCTGCACATTTGTTCTGAGCGCATTCGTGCGTTGCCTTTCTCATCCGACAGCGATTTGATCAAACGGAATAATTTTGCTCGCTTTTATATTACTGCAGTTCATTTAACTTACTCAGAATGTCATGATGATGATAATTTTAATTGCAGCCTCAATATATTTTGTATTTGGTTGAACGCAATTCTTTGTGTCCAAAGAATAACTTGAGATCAAATTCAAGATAGGATAAAATAATTGGGGTATTAACTGAACAACCATGTTTAGTAGAAAATCGGAAAACGTTACACAGGCTCTAAACTCTGAACTCTGGGGGATTAAAAACATGTTGGGCATGATACATACCTACTAATAAGACAATGTGAATGCGGCATTCTCGAGCTGGACATGGAAGTCTTCGAAATTGCCTTTCCTGACCTAATAAATGCTAAATGCACTCAATACGACCTAGTCCAAGTCACATACAACACAATAAACCTATGGTGAACACACAAAAAAGATATATACACATAGTACACAAGACCGTAGCCAGGAAATCATTTCGGGGGGGGGGGGGGGGGGGGGGGGGGGGGGGGGGGGGGGGGGGGGGGGGGGGGGGGGGGGGGGGGGGGGGGTGGGGGGGGGGTCCAAGCTTTAGACCAGAGTCATATTACCCGAAAACGCTGAAGCAAGGGCAGGTAATGAGTTTAACAGTTTGTTTGTGTATGTATGTATGTATGTATGTATGTATGTATGTATGTATGTATGTATGTATGTATGTATGTATGTATGTATGTATGTATGTATGTATGTATGTATGTATGTGGGTATATAGATGTCATAGGCTATTAACAAAAAAACTTGGTCCGGTTTTGACAAGCGAGGTATCAATCGATTCGTCTTCATTTATGGCACTTGTTTCTTCAATTCATTCAATTAGCTTAAAACACCTTATAGTTTCCTCAAAAACTAAAAGTAAAGATAAGTACCCGAAAACGCTTCCCTAAAGTAGTTTTTTCGAAAAAAAAGGAACAAGTGCCAGAATTTCAAGCACCACAGTACCTAGTAGCTCAGTGTTGCAAACTTGGATATAAACTACTCTCGCTCATGTGTCCTAACAATATAAAAAAACTACATACATTACACTGATACATTGCGATGTTTGGTGGTTTTAATGACTGGTGTTATTCATATAGACATTAATTTTAATTAAAAAGATGATTTAGTAAATACTTAATTTTACTTTCTCTCTTAATCACCAAACACAAATTAATATAATAGAATTACCATGTCGTTTTCAGTTTACATTAAAAAAACGGAAATTTTTACTGCACTTTTACCTATAGTAATAATTCATTATAAATTGAGCTTTCAGTCTTTCCGTGTATAAAACGTTGGGTGCTTTACTAAGGAAAATAAATGGGGGGGGGGGGGGGGGGGCAATAAATGCATGTGAACAGAACGGCACCAAACTAATCTCCAGCTCAATAAGCGCGATTGAATTGCCTAGCAGCGCGTGAGGTGCTTTCATCGCTATCTCGCAAAATGAAGATCTTAATTTAGCTCTGATACAGCCAGCACCGAAGTGGATGTAAAGTTTTAAATTGCTTCATGTACAAGATACACTTCATAATATAGCGGTAATCCCGATATTGGTTATCTTTAACTTTGTGATTCGTTCAAGCATCCGTGTAGTGAGTTAACATCCTATTACTACCGTCTTGGTTTTAATAACTACCATTGTAGCTATTATCTCATAATCTACATACGAACAAGATACAATTTACACGATTCCTAAGCATCTGCCGTGTCATTACCCCCAGTCATTTAAGCCTGTTAACGTTGCGAGACCGCTGTAATAGCATGTTGACGGCTTTCCTCGGTCATGACCGTTTGTGATTACAACCAGCAATGAGAAGCTTAATATTATTCTAGAACATAATCTCGCATCGAATAAAGCCCCACGATACAATACCGAAACAAAATCCATCAGTCTTTGTTTTCGCATTCTACATTTAACTATGTATCCTGTATTCTGAGATACCATTCATCACTGTCAATAAAATACGTTATTGGATTTGCTCTGTGCTTCCTCTTTCAGACGATTTAAGCAAGCTGAAATTTAACTAGTATTAGAGTTAAAGCTTCCTGGACGCAAATAGCGGGCTTGTAGTGCACTTACGATTGCTTTACGGTGAAAACAGAAACCAAATCCCTTCTAAACCTAATTGAATCTTAAGTGCCTTTGCTGGAATCTGTGTGAGTTCACAAACTCTGAATGTATGTACGCAACCCATATCAAAAGTGACTGAGAAAGGTAAATAAGTGTCGCTAATTTCGTTCTAACAGTAAAGTAATGCGTGATGTGGGTCAGAATGATGAATCACACGTGAGATCTATGAGGTTGACACGTAATGTGGTTATCTAGTACGTGACGCTGTCTGGCTTTAGCCTCTCCAGTAAAGATTTTGAGATTTCTTCGAATAGACTAGTACGTTGTTGTTATGTTTACTCATATATAAAACGACTTACTAGATGCTTGATAAAGTCATTACATTCAAAACTGTGTTTGAAACATTTTTATAGATCTAATGGTGTTAATCTTCAATCTAAGTTATTTCAACTAAATAGCGGAATTTACTGAGGTTCATAAAAAAGGTGAAAAGTTAAGAAAATAGTTATCACTAGAGCAAAAAGTTGCAACTAAAGTAATTAACTTTTAAGTTTTAGTCAACGAACCAAATTTACCTGATATTCGATGTTTAAGTAATAAAGGATAAAAGTTAACCAAACATTTGAAAAAAAAGTGCAGTGTTTCAATGAATAAACTAAACAAACAATAATGAAACAATATTTTATGCAACTACACGCCAGTAAGCTTAATTCAAAATCTTTGAGGTAGCGCAATAAAGTGACAGCTGGAAAAAAACATACGTAATTGATTCTCAAAATACGTCAAAAGTTGAAACGGTTTTGTAAAACAAGCTTAGGCAATGAGCATTACGCTTAATCCAACTGGACCACATTACGCGTAACTGGGCTATGTCATCAGTTGATAGCCCTTATCTAATCTGCAGGTAGTCCCCTATCGGAAACACTTCGACCTAGACGCAAAATGTGCGATAACGTACCGTCGACATAAGGTAATGACATCTTGCAAAGATGCAAGTATCAAGATAACCGTGGTGCTCTTTTTGTCGGATGTAGGGCCGATAAATCTTTATTTGTTTGTTTCAACCTTTTAGCCTTCACCAACCACCATATAAAAAGCAAAGGTACCTATAAATTTCCACATTGGAAAACTTTTCAGAATCCAGTAAAAACTGTACAGAATTGAGTTTTTTTTTTTTCACTAACATTGTATAGTGTTTGTGTGGTTTTGAAACAAATTAGAAAAGTATCGCACTTAAAGGCAAAATTGTATTTATGTCTAGATGTGCCCGCGGCATTGCTTGCGCCGACATTTTTCTGGAGTGTTATTCGAGGACCAAAAGTACCAAAAGTACAATTCAGCCGTAGAAAGTATTTTTAGGGATTTTAGAGTACACCAGATTTTACATAGGCTATCCAACATTGAAAACCGCATCGCAATCTGCCCAGTAGTTTTTACGTGATGCGCGAACAAACATCAAGACAGATAGACACGATTTTTAAAAACGTTAGTTTATTCTTGTTCATTAGCTTATTTTAGTTCCCGTTTGGTTTTTTAAATTATTTTTATTGTACAGACTTTTTGTTACTGCTTTATTATAAGTATAGATAAAAACTTTACCATAACCATTACTAGTGTCTCTGTGAGCTGTAGAGCTCGCACGTACAAACTTTTTTGCAAACAATCTAGCGGTGCACAGTAGCGCACAGGACAGGAGCACAAGAGCTATTCTGCTCATCATGCCGAAGATCTTCATCAGATCTTCACTAATTTTTTATGAGACTAACGTAAAGTTAGTACCTTACAAATAAAAAAAGAACCATCAAAATCGGATTTAATTTGGCGGAGATATTCAGATGCCCCCTTTTTCCTTTTTTTGGGGAAGTTTGATTGGAGAGGTCCCCAATCAAAAATCCCCGAAATGTACTATTATTTATTCTGTGCCCGAAGTTTAAAAAAATCTGAATATTCGGTTAACTTATATACAAAGATTCGTCTAGATCGGTTGAGAAATGCGACCTATAGAAGAGAACAGATATCCGGACTGACATCCAGACACACGAAAGCATTTTTGCCCAAGCTGAAACGGAGACGCTTCGCTCGCGCTTCGCGCTCGCTCGGTCAATAAATAGTTAGTTTGGTTCTGTAGCAAGAAAGTAAAGGTTAGTGTAATTAGTCATCAATATTGTATAAAACGTATAGTACTCGAACCTAACGTTTTGTTACGTATGAACTAAGAAAATTGTTATCAAAGGTTAGATAACTATTTTAAACATAAAATTGCAGAGAATCAACTAAGTTGTATAAATAAATGCTATTTTAATGTTAATTCAAATAGATAGACCTAAAAATTCTATATGAACAAAATGCTATGCATAAATTAGCGGAAAGGGTAAAAAAGAACCGGCAGATAAATAAATCTGCAGTCGCTGAGCATTTGCTCGAATCGGGCCCTAATCCTGGATTGAACTCCATAACCCGAAGATCCTCTCCACGGAACGTCACTACTACTCCAGGATTGTACGTGAAGCGGTTGAAATTAAAAAGTATCTCAATTTCAACCGAGAGGATGGTTTCAAGTTGGCTGCGTCCTGGAATCCCGTGTTAAGCAAGTGTTCGCGTCGCGGTTTATGTCAGAAGAAATCTGCAGATGCCGTTACTGTTGTGTGTCGTGACAATTCTGAATTTTTACAAAACCAAATGAGGGTAGTTGGAGACACTCTAGAGCCCTTCTCGACGCTGACACTCGCTACTTCAGTCTTCTCGTGACCACGATCAATGCAACTTGATCGAAACGTCAAGGTATTTTTTTAAAGCTTTCAGCGCGATAATGTCCCGTTTAAATGTATTACTACATAAATTACTATATTTATTTGTATTATTGTATTCATTACCGTATACGTAATATTTTCGATAAAAAAAGAAACAGTTATTAAATAGGTAGGTAGTTATTTAATTAAAAATAACATTATTAAGAGATATTAGTATTCTCATTATTAAGTGAAAATTCGACTAAGGCCGGATAAATGTTTATGTTCATATTAAACGCTACCTATTTATTTATTCTTGTGTTTTCATACTATTATCCCAACCCAACTTTTTTATAAACAGGTGTTGATAAACAACCATGCGACAATGTATAAAATATGTAAAAATGTTTTTAGGTTAAACGGTTTTATATGTATGTACTAAGAGATAAACAAGCACATATTAAAAAAAATATAACCCCTGCCCCCCCCCCCCCCCCCCCCTCATAGCTAAGAAGTATCTCGATCACATTAGTTTTGAAACATAAAAACCGCATCAAAATGGGTCCATTCGTTTGGGAGCTACGATCCTCACCCCCATCCCCCCATTATAGCTAAGTACCATCTTGTTTACCTCAGCTTTGAAACATAAAAACCGCAGCTAAAGCGGTCCATCAGTTTGGAAGCTACGATACGCACCCCCCTTTTCTCAACTCCCCCCCTTTTCTCAACTACCCCCCCTTTTCTCAACTCCTCCCCCCCCCCCCCCCCGCTAATATAGCCAAGACAGTGATACACACGCTAAACTTATAACCCGTCTCTTTAATCGGAGGTTAAAAATAAAATAAAATCGTGGGCGAGTCATATGTTCATTACTCTACGCCCCACGATTTTATTTTATTTTTTAGCTTTAAGCCAGAAGACGTCTACTGCAGAACACAGGTCTTCCCTTTAAAACATCACAACATCGATTGCTTGCTCACGTTTTTTTTATTACCGACTTGGCAATCGTTTGACCACGATCTCACCTGATGGAAAGCGATGATGTGGTCGAAGGTGTAGCACGCTTGCATAGTAGATACCTATTCTCTCTTGACTTGAACACACCTTGGTTATGTTTTACCGGAAACACTGACGAGGGCAGAGCATTCCACTGCTTCATCCAGCACCAGCCCGCGACTCACCAGGTCTATCCATCGCGTGAGGGCCGGCCTACGCTCGTTTTCCAATTTGTCTTGTTCGTTTGTACACAAGTCATACTTGTGAACGGGTGCTGTTTGTGGGGTCTAGGCCAGCCTGGTTTCTTATTACTCATTTGTAGTTTTTTTTTATCAGTTTGATGAATGTGGGACGTCTCATTGGCACTTTTATTTTAAGTATATGTTTATAAAAATTTTACTAAAATGGAGAAAATTACATCCGCGTAGAGTTTCTTGGTGCTCTCTTTTCTAACGGGCGTATTTCCGAAGCACGGGTAGTCTCAAGGATGTTTCCTTTGCCTATGCGAGATTCAACTCTGAGGCGGCACATGAATGGGAAATTTCCGTTTCAAATTCAAAGCATATTTCATCATCAGCATGTGTCAGTCCTCTGCTGGACATAGGCCTCTTCCAAAGCATGTCACTGAGCCCAATCTTCGGCTCTTCTGTGCCAACTGCTGCTAGCCAATTTGCGTATATCGTCACCCCACTGGCTGGAGGGCGCCCTGCACTTCGTTTGCCGAGCGATAATTTCATCATCAAGCATACTTAGTTAATCTAATTTTATTGATTTGATCTATTTATAATAATTTATGTTTTTTCTTTTATTTCATGAGATGTTAAGTTTTGACATCTACAAGTGCTATCCCTTATCTCCTTTGTAGTTTTGTAGTTTGTGGCAAAGGGTTGTAGTGCTATCATTTTGCCTTTACACAGTAAATACGAGTATATATGTCTATGTATCAAGGAAGTTGTACCTAAGGATACAACTTCCTTGCTATGTATACAGTAAATACGAGTATATATGTCTATGTATCAAGGAAGTTGTACCTAAGGATACAACTTCCTTGCTATGTATACAGTAAATACGAGTATATATGTCTATGTATCAAGGAAGTTGTACCTAAGGATACAACTTCCTTGCTATGTATACAGTAAATACGAGTATATATGTCTATGTATCAAGGAAGTTGTACCCAAGGATACAACTTCCTTGCTATTTATACAATAAATACTTTTTGAGTTTGACATTGTCGCTATTCAAGGAAATTTCTTCTTCAACTTTATCACAAAATTTCTTGCCTGAGATGAATTGTAGCAGAACTCCTTTTATTTTATGCTATCATATCTCTCCGATTTGCATGATCATGTATCATGATGCGACAAAGTTAAAACCTTTCTACCAGTGACAACCTTGAACATTTTCCCGGAAACCAGTATCCGTTTCCTAAAGAATTTCATAGCTCACTTTCTGGGGACCTAGAGACTTGTATTTAATCTATAGGAGTGGTAGTCAACAGGCTCCACCGCCTAGACCGGTTTGCGTGAGTGGGTGGCGCGGTAATGAGATGGTCAGTTTTTGCACTGGTTTTTGCGACAATATGAGATGCAGTTGAAAAAAAAGTATACCTAATTGAGAATTAAAAAATTGGCTTTTATTCCTACTAGAAACTTGATTAAGATTAGGTATAAGGGTCAAGGCAGACTGGTCTCAGCTCGCGACATTTTGATGACTTGTGGACAAGGTCACTTTACTAATATTTTGTATAGACAATGGCAGTTTGGAAACACCTATGAGCGAAGTATCGCGTTTAATGTATCTAAGCTGTCACATTTCTCAAAATATAGCGTGTGTAGCGTGCGCATATCTAAAAACCTTGATAAATACGAATCATTTGTCTGTTTTCCGCGTAGCTTCACGCAAGTACGTTTTGTTACCAACGCACGAATGTATTGTATTAATATTTTAATTTGAAGGTTGTGAAAGCCCTGTAACTTTCTATTCATTATTTTTCGCAAAAACTATATATTTTCGTTTCAAAAAACGTAAAATTTAAAATAAAATTACTTGTTACGCAAAATTTTGCCACACACCGTTCGTCATACTTCGTTTATGTCGTCAAAGGGAATCCGTTGTGCCGTGACGAGTTGACAGAACAAAAAAGGCCAGGGAATCTGAAAGGCAGATTTCGTTTTTATTCCACGACTTGAACATTTGATCAACCGATATTGTGACTGTAGCGGTCTCTAGTGTTCAGAAAAATACTGTGAAATTATGAGACTTAATACTGGCTTGTTCGCTCATTCTAATGATTTGACCTTTTCCAATTTTTTCTACTTTTTTATGGGTATCATTACCAGCCGTTTGCATATACATACGTTTTATGCATTTGTTTTGTTTTCTACCATTTAACTTGGATAATAAGTACCTAAGTATTATTGAGTATTGGAGGAGTATCTATATAATATGCTCACACGCTTGAAGCACAAAAGTTCAGTATACTAAGTGTACGAAGCCATTAGGCCATTAAATTTGCATTAAGGTGTTATTACTTAATCTTATGACCAAGCCTTTCACCTATCTAATCTATCTATACATTTATTAAAGCAATATATAAGAAAAAGGCTGCACAAGGAAGATAATTTAAAAAAAGGTTTAGATTACTTAAAATAAGCCACTGAACATATAATTTTTTTAAATCATGTCTCTTTGTTTGTTTGTCTATATGTTTGTTCGCGCATAAAAACTACTGAACCTATTGCGATGTGGTTTTAACCGTTGGATAGCTTATGGTTTGACTTAAAACTGGGCTACGTGGTATCTCAATCCGATTATAAGGTGCCGAGCAATTGATAAAAATCTATTTGACGGCTGAACGAATTTTTAAGAAATGTAGTGTAAGGTACTTTATCGGTACTTTTGTCCTGGAATAACACGTATGGGCTACTTTTAAATGAAATGACCACGCGGGCACAGCTAGTAATTCTATAAATAAAAAGACAGATTCTACTAACAAATTTAAAAACAAATTAATAATGGTATTAACTTAAATAGTTTAGTTAATATTCTCTAGCGGAATTTATGTTGGAAAAAACATTCAAGAGATATAACTGTACATTGTGAGAATACAAAGAATAGTTATTTATACTAATATTAGTTTATTTTTAAATAACTTGTAAATTACTTATAAAATTGTTTTAACAAAATATCTGTATCTGTATATCTACGAGACTTTGAAAACAAGTAAAGCTCCAAATACAAATCGACCGTATAACTTATGAAAGGAGTTTTCTTTTTAGCTTTAATATATAAAATTGAATGATTACAGGTGTAAAAGCGAAATCTACCCTAGTAAATAAAGGTTGAACTTGACTCACCTATTACATCGCAAAATTAGAAAGCATTCCCCTCAGCGGGTATTTAAATCGAAGCATGAGAAACCTTCTAGTTATGTAAGTTTAACGTTGAAATATCGTGAGCAAAAAGGCTGAACTAATTGTGAGGTTTTCGTAATCTTCGCTGGTCAAAGTAACAAGCTGAAAAAATATGTAACAGTGAGTGAGGCTTTTCCTGCAAGACTTTGCTTGGACAATTACCACTAGTAGATAATCAACCGCCAAGCAGAAGTGTGCAAACATTACAGTGTTCTGGTTTAAAGAGTACTGTTTCCAGCAAAATTAAATGTATTAGAGATGGTGACGAGTGCAGTGTCGCACAAGATTTTGTATTCCAAAGTTCTGGATGGCGCTGCAATTTTATTGTTATGGGCAGAATCAGAATGTTTTTATTTCATAACACTGTGTACAAAAGGTATTTATTTTTATTCAAAACTATCTGTACCCGGGGCTTCGCACGTGCGGTCATTTATCTAGGTTGAAGTACTCTATGTGCTATTCCAAGATTTAAATTACTAATATGCCAACATTTGTTCAAAATTCCTTCAGCCGTCTAAAGTTTTTATCGATTCTTCGGCTCCTACTCGTCGGATTGATGAGCCAAGTAGCAGTTTTTAAGCTATCCAAAGTGAAAATGAAATCGCAATCGGTCCAGTAGTTTTTACGTGATGCGTGAGTAAACATACAGGCAAACAAACAAACAGACAAAGTGAAACACGATTTAAAAAAAGTTGTATTGTTGCTCAGTAGCTTATTTTAAGTATGCTAGACCATTTTTTGTATTTATCTTCTAAAAGTCACTACGACTTTTTCGTACATATTGCCATAATATAAGTATAAATTGCTCTCAAACTAACGTTCACTTGCCCTTTCTTCTTTTGGGTATACCTACCTATATCAAAAGAAAAACAATCAAAGCGGGTATTTGACCGATTCCGCCAAAGCCGTTGACTTGAAAAGAGCGTCTTTGATCAAATTGCAAATATATTTTAAGTTCAATGATTTAATCATTATAATTGTCTTAAAAGTAAGACTTAACATTATTTTCTTCTATCCTGTGTATGCGCTATGACTTCAACAACCACACTTAAAATGCCAGTTAACGCTTTCTATATAAAATATATCAAAGCATTTTTTTTTTAATTTTGCTAACCTTTCTGAAATACATTGAATTACTCTATTTAATGAGGGTAGCACAAAGTTCAATTTCAATTTATTTATTGCAAACATAATGTACATTATTAAAATCACAGGCGTATTATGGTGGCAGTTATTAATATATTGGATACACATCGCGTCCCCATAACAGACAGAGCACGTATCTAATTGTTTACGTTGAAACTTCATAACACAATACCGAGGAAGAAAACGCCTTCATTATTTTCTTCGAAACACATACGCTGTGCGGGTTTGATCACGAAATATTGAAGGTCAATGCAATGCAGTACCTTATCTCTTCAAAAATATCACCACAATCAATAACTCAGACTTCAATATGCGGTTGGAGGATCTCGTTATTTTAAATTACAATTAGGAATATATATCTCCTGAACTGCCAGCCGTCGACGATAAATCAATAAAACAAAGATTCCTATGAATTTGAAGAACCTAATACGCTATTACCGTCACGGACTTCTAAATAAGCCGATAAATACATAATTTGATTGGCAGCCAATCGACCAATCGTCGTAATATAATGTAGCAATATTGTATTGTTCGTCGATCAAACAGCCGACTATTTGATTGATTCTGCGTATAATTATAGAACATAAAATTTATACGCTTGTAAAATATAGTATCTCCCACAACATGTGTAATTGTGTAGATTCTTCAATCTTGTTTTCTTTAATGTCGGTCACTTACATTTATGTGCAAAAAGAATTGAATACACATTTGTGCAAGCTTTTCAATCATATAAGTTAATCATAAATGTAGACCTCCCACATATATTTACAAATTAATAACTATCTAATATTATGTGCATTCTCATTTGCAAATCTATGTGTACACATCATTATAACTCTTGTCTAACATGTTTGCAAATGTCTGTCATAGCATCTTTGAATCCTACGCCAGCCCGGTCGTGGGCACAGCTGAACCCATCAAACGTGTCGGAGGGCAATGTTCACGACTCGCACAAAAAAAACGAAGTAACACAGTAAATAGTAAAATGTGCACAGTCATTTGCAAATGCTCTCCACTTGTGGATTTGCAAAGACGTAACCATGACGGTAAGACCTGCTCTCGGATACTGTCCACAAAAATACTATAAATAAACACTTACCTAACTGAAGTTCGAGCTCTAAACAATCCGTGTCTTCAATAACTCCAATGAGCTTCATTGAAACGCGGGTCTCACACATCAGATCATAAACATGCCACATGCACTTCGTATTACGACGAACTCAATAAACTGTATGAGTTAGTAGCACGAGCACATGAAATAAACACTATCACGAATCAAAACAATAGGACCCGTTGAAAAGTAAGTTCAATTGCATGCAGCATTGTATGTTCAGTTTTAGTAGCGGGGACGGTTGTCTGAGTACCTGCTGTGCATGATGTGTAATAAAAATTTAATATTAATTCATTATTCTGCCATTTAAAATGAAACATTTCTTTATTATGGGGACTAAATCTGGCGCACTATCTAACATATTAAACTGTTCAACTGTTGTGGAAAAATGCTGAAATTCAACTTTTCATATAACGTAGTTTTTTAAAATATATATGCAAGTCAAATCGAAACCTAAATTTGAAAATAGATATAGCTAAAGCTATCATAATGCAATCAAATTAACAAATTTAATATTCAAAACACTTTAGTTTTGAAATTATAAATATGGAAAAAGATATAGCTGCTCTAAGTATTTTCATATCATAAGTATGTTATTAAACCTCAAAAAATAATTTTACTTTCGGTATGGCATAGTTAGCCCTATATTCTAATACAACATTTGATTTTGATAGGAATAGTAAATTTTAATGCTCTACAAACCCTAGTCATCCTACGCAGGCTCAAAAATACATATCCTCTCAGTTAATTAGGTACATGAAGATTGTTTTTTCTTCTTTTGTTTGTTTGGTTTATATCATAATTTTATAACCTTTAGTAATAAGACCGCCATGTTGTAGTTACGGCTTTTTTTGTATTTTCCTATTTGTATGTTTTCTTGGTGCAAAGTGTTTATCTACAAGGATTCTAAAAACAGTTTACCAAACATTGTGAAGACAACGGGTTTGCGGTGAGGTCCAGTGCCAAACAGAGTGTGTCGGGACCGGACTGACGGCCTGAACCCGTGGACCTTGACGGGCAAGCTGGTACAACTAGGTACATTCAGGTGGAAAATGCTAGGTAAACGAGACAATGGAATGAGGACTACTCTCGTGTTGTGTGTTTGTTAGTGCGTAAAAGAATGAACGGCTGCGGCTACTACTTTACTTGCAACCTGACTAAGCGGAGGGTATTATGTTTATCAGCTGTATGTTTCTTCCTTTGTGGCACTTTAATAGACCAAACGCGTGGACCGATGTTGATGCTTTACGTCAATTGATTTGTCTTAATGATGCGAGTGACAGTAATTCAAAATTCAATATGGCGACAACCAGCAGCCATATTGTGAAAATGAAAGTTGATGAATTATGTTAAGTGGGGTAAAGATAAAATTCCTATCTAATGATACCCTTATATAGGAATTTTATCTTTTGGTTTCTCTTATCTTTTTCATTTCGAGTGACTATTTAGGATCTATAACGATTTCAACTTCGCAGTCGGGTTTATTCATTGTGCGTACATTTTCTTATTATGTTTCTGCTTGGTTTATTTGTGTTTCTTACAGTTCCGCAAAATTGTGAAAGTAAAATAAATTATCAGCATGAAAAAATATTTTAAATTACAACAGCTTAAAATAACATTGCTTAAGCAATGTTTTTCCCACTTGTACACAATAATTTAAATAAACTAAAACTAGATTAGCAAATTAGTGTAAATGAAGAAATCCGCGGCCTAGGTATTTTATTCTGTAACACGAACCGCGATACTGTTAACTTTTTAGTAGCGACTGTACCAAAGTTTTAATGCAAGTATTTTTCGTGCCAAGACACGAACAAGCTTCCTTGCACCGGGAAACATTACAGCAGTTTTCGGTTCAATTAACAACTCCATTCGTTGTCAACTATGTAACCATCATCACAACTGACATGTTTACAGCAGTTACATAGACAGTATACATACTTAAAGTGTGAGTACATACGGAGCAGAGGGCTTCAAAGTATACCGAGTATAGTTTGTGTTGATTGATTGATGTTCAAATGACATATAAAAACAATATGGTAAGAGCGCTGGGCATAACAATGTATCTACCAATGGTAATTTATATAAGAATCAATCCGGTTTTTTACTTGGTAACACTACATTCAAGCCGGTAAAGTATTCTCGTAGGTGTGTACACCTACGAGAATACGACGTAAGACTCCTACTAATTTGTTGACCGAGCAAGCCCGAAGCGTCTCCGTCTCAGCTTGGGCAAAAATGTTTTCGTGTGTCCGGCGGATGTCCGGTTGTCTGGATGTCCGTCTGTCCAGCTGTTCTCCTTTAATTTTTGGAATTTTTCGGTTGTCAGGGATTTTTGATTGGGGACACCCCCTTCCCAAAAAAAGGGCAAAAAGGGGGCTACTGAATATCTCCGCTTTATTAGATCCGATTTCGATGGTTCTTTTTTTATTTGAAAGGTAGTAACTTTAAGTTGGTACAATAAAAATTTGGTGAAGATCTGATGAGGATCTTCGGCGTGATGAGCAGAATAGCTCCTCAAAATACAGTAAATTGCTCACTTTTATTTTTCTTCCAGTGGAATCAGCCCTTTACGTTCTAGGTAGGCATTGAAGAAGCACCTTGGTATAAAATGTTAGTTTTACAATAAGCTAAGTAGAGTGCGCTACTGTGTACCTACAGTTAGTTTGCAAAAAAGTTTGTGCTCAGGAGGTCTACAGCTCACAGAGCTAGTTTAAAAATAGTCGATACAGTGCCAGTAGCTAACACAGGGCTCTACTTTGGCCCACGGGTAAGTACATCAGTATCTTTCCAACTGATCGATTAAACTCTATAACAATTATCGTAATTTTTCCCAAACACTATCACTCCACATAAGCTTAAAACGAGACCGTGTGAAGTTTATAAATGTGTTTCTGTCAGTACGCAGTGCCTGACAAATGGTTTATGGAAAATTGGATGAGACAATGTAGGTTTACGCGAAACCTGACTGATTGTTTATTTACGCCGATGTGAATATACTGAAGTGTCCTTTTTAAAGAATTACTTTTGGACTCTTTTTTTGATCGACTAGCACATTCAATCTTTTGCCGCTCAGTAGGACATCATGTACCGTTAAGCTGTTTAATTCGTGTACCCTAACTTCCTACCTAAAATTGTAAAGCGACAGTACCTAACTTTGTCTGGTTGTTACCTTTTCACGACAAAACTGCGTTACTGATCTTGATGAAATTTGTTATGGAGATAGTTCGAACCCTGGGGCAGGGTATAGGATATGTTTTATCGCGATAAACTGTAGACCGCGTGGATGAAGTACAGTGCATGATTAACTTTCTTCTTCTTCTTCTGCTTTGTGTGGGATGTTTGAACCCCCATACAAAGCAGAAGACCCCCGAGATGGGTTGTTTTAGTTGAAACATCGCAGCCAGACAGCACCCTGGAGTCAGACTGCCTGTGCATC
Source organism: Alsophila aescularia (assembly GCA_946251855.1). NCBI lineage: Eukaryota > Metazoa > Arthropoda > Insecta > Lepidoptera > Geometridae > Alsophila > Alsophila aescularia. Next base: position 48,741,119 of record OX276381.1, on the reverse strand, counting down.
GGACATTTTTAAAATAATAAGACAAAGAAGGTTTATAGCAAATGGAGGCTGCGTATGTGTGCGCGAGTGAATAATAAGTAATAAATGAATTTGTGGTTGATACATAATACAATACAAATATTCATCACAAAAAGCTGCATTGTTTTTGATTTTCCGTGAGAACTTGGCAATTCGTTGGCTGCTTCACTTTCGATTCGGCAGTGTAGACTATGCTATTCAGGGAGGCTCCTGTTTGTACTTCCCTGAATATTTTGTCTTCCCATAACAATGACAATACAAAACATAACTATAAGTTGTATCTTGTATAGTCCGACAACAAAAGAGGCCCCGCGGCAACAAGAGGAAGCGAAAATGCTATATTTTCGCTATCGCATAGAAACTAGTGCCGCATAAGTGGGATTCCTTTCGCAGACTCTTAGCACTGCCTTGGATAGATCCCAGCTCTATTACATATAACGCACTTGTGCTTTCTCACGCCCAGTAAAGTTTAGTGTCCTTTGAATCGGAACAGCAACAATTTCACACGACAAGCAACAACTGCACGGCTTCGCGGATGGATATTACAGAGCCTACTTCACTGAAAAACAAAACAAATGCGGTCTCATATATATTCAAAGCTATTTGTTACGGTTTGGAATATGGAGATTAACTTTTCATGACAATTTGGCGGCAGTGTGGAGTACTATTATTTATTCTGTGGCTGTGCCGCGACGAGTGTTGTTATAAGTAATAGTAATTATTGACCATTAATCATCTTACATGGTTGAAAAAGGCTAAGTTCAAGAGGATGATAATGATGACATAGAAGCACTTTAGCTCTGTATGGTAAACAATTAAACCAAACGCTTTATAAACCTAAAATTACCTCTTTGTACAATATTACATTCATAAACATAGATATACGTGTCGAACCTTCACGCCTCTACCTTTATGAATTTTAAATTATTACCTTCATTGAAATTACGTGCTCGTTTGAAACTCCTAATTATACGCTCAAACTTGATAGCAAACTGTTGACTCAGAATACATTTACTGTAATTGAGTGAGATGTGTATCCATTGTTTAAATAAAACCGGCTAAGTGCGTATTGGACACGCGTAGACTTAGGGTTCCGTAGCCAGGACACTTGCTACCCAACTGTGAAAACCGCAACTGCAATCGGTGCAGTATTTTATCGTGATGCGTCTACAAAGCTGTGCTGTACGGTTGGAATATGTCTCTCACTATGGAATTGGCTCAGAGTTGACACGGGTATAAAATGTGTTAGTTGGGTTGGCTATATGTTGTTAACTAGTAAACTCTAGATAGCTGTGATTATTTTCTAGCAAAATTCGTATTATGCGCTAGTGCCCTAGATACTTACACTTTATGACGGGTCATTTATAATTTTAAAATTCCTATTAAAAATAAGTAAAATATAATAAATTAACTTTAGAAAAAAAGCTTGCTTTGTAATAATTTTTTTCTTTTCTACATTTTTATTATATATATTTTTTTATTACATTGTCAGTTTGTGAGCTACCCTTAAAATTTCAGCCAGATAGCTAATCGGGAAGTGCTCGAAATTAATAAAAATAAATATATTCGGGACAATTCCACACCAATTACCTAGCCCCAAACTAGGATACCCTGTACTATTTAAAATATATCGAATAAATAAATAATTATAATAAAATATATATGTTAATTTGAAATATATCGATAAAATACATACATAGATACATATAGATCGATACAAGTAAAGTTAAATAAAAGCTTTTAAAAGAGTCTTGACTTTTCATGTAGGTACTCGGATGTGCCTCCGTACCACCCAAATGTACAATTTTTCATATATTTTTATTTATATTATTAGTTTTTGAATAAATTGCTGTGACGTACAGACGGACAGACGGACATGACGAAACTATAAGGGTTCCTTGTTTGACTACGGAACTCTAAAAGATGCCCGCAACAATCGCGGTTGAATTGAAACGTAAGTAGGTACTCACTATTGCAATTATTTGCAGCGTTTTCCCACAAGAGCGCGAATTTTCATTTTACAAGCGGCTTTCCCAGTATTGTTTGGTTCGTAATTGTAGAATGTTAATGAATTCATGCAACACTATCTATGGTTATAGATCTTTGTGAGCGCCCAGCAGATGGTAGTTACATTTTTTGTGCGTAAAAGTCATAGTTTTTCAAACGACGCGTCGTCAGTTTTATGTTTTGAAAGGGAACCGACCGACGACCATCGACTTAGTTTGACCAACACGTTTTTTTTAAAAGCTTTTATTTAACTTCTCTTGTATGTATCTATGTATGTTGTCCTGGAATCTTGCAATTCAATTTTCGTGCACTTCCCAATTAGCTATCCGGCTGAAACTTACAGGGTAGCTCGCAAACCGATGACAGAGCATTTATAACATTTAAAGAAAACAGTACAAAAACATGAAAAAAGAAAATAAGAAAAGTATGACTTAAAAGACGTAAAAAGTGCAAATGCAATAAAAAAATGAAGAAAAACATATTTTTTTTTGGAAAAAATTGGCAAAAAAAGAAGTAGGTACATAAAAAGTGAGATTCATAAAAAAAAGGTCGTAACAGCTTTTATATTTTTTTTTTATAAATTATACCAATTTCTCCTAAACTCCACAGTTAATATGTAACTAGGAAATTAAGGCATTCTCAGTTGTACCTTTATTTATACCCGACTACGGCGAAGCAATGGAAGGGTAATGAAGTTAATAGTCTATGTATGTATGTATGTATGTATGTGGATATTCCACCATAGCGTCGCCCCTTTTGAAAAGCGAGGTATCTATCGATTCGTCTTCAGGGATAGAGAGTTTTATTACCCGGCTACTGCGTTAATAAAACTCGCGTTTCCGCTTCTTCATTTATTATAAGAACTGCAAAGGAGTGGAATGCCCTACCCTCGTCAGTGTTTCCGGTAAATTATAACCCCGGTGTGTTCAAGTCAAGAGTGAATAGGTATCAACTAGGCATCATCGCTTTCCATCAGGTGAGATCGTGGTCAAACGATTGCCTAGTCCGTAATAAAAAAAAAAAAGTTCAAACTTAAAACTTGATCCGATTTTGACAAGCGACTTATCAATAAATTCGTCTTCATGTTGGTATAGTGTCATAGGCTATTATTTTACCCGACTACGGGAAGGCAAAGGAAAATTATGTGTTCGAACTATAAACTCGGTCCGATTTTGACAAGCGACGTTTCAATAGATTCGTCTTCATCGCAAGAGTGTCATATGCTATTTTTACCCGGCCGTAGTCGGGTTTTAGTTTTTGAACTTAGGTATATCTTTTTAAAACTCAACCAAAGATAAATATTCAAACTACGTTGCGCTGCGGATTCCGCTGTTACAATGCACATACCTACGTAGAGAAATGAGTTTCACACTTAGAACAATCGCACTCGTAATTCACGGAGAATGTGAGGGCAACCCATTTTAGGAAACGCTTCAAGTGAAATAGTGGCGCTAGTGTGAAAGGGAAAGTTGCTAAATGCGTTAAAAAGGTGATAAATGATCTAGTTTTTTGGCTATCAGAATTATACTATCTTTGTTCACGCCCCGATTTGTTTGTAAGATAGGATTTTGTCTACTTTATAGTTTTGATTAAATATATTTGTCAAAACTTCTAGCTATTAGATTATATTCATTTCTATGCTTTATTCATTTCGATATTTAAGATCGACCTCCAAATTCATCATCATCGTAATCATCGGCCTATACTAGTCCACTGCTGGACGTAGGCCTCTCCTAATGAACGCCACTGAGCCTGATCTTCAGCTCTTCTCGTCCAGCTGTCTTTCGCTAGTCGTCTGTCGATTTGGCCGGCAGGCGTCTCATACTACATTTGCCTAAGCGTGGTTTTCACTCTAAAACTCGTTTTTCCTAATGGTTGTTGGTTCTGCGAGAGATGTGACCAGCCCATTTCCTTTTCAGCTTGCTTATTCTTTGGGCTGTGTCGTTACCTTAGTTCTCTCGTCATCAAATTGCGATGAAACATATAAAATAAAATGAAAAAGTCTTCAATGTCATTGATAAAGGGAATGTCATAATAGCAGTTCAATAGCAGATAAAACTCTTACTAAAGCTGTTATATTTTCTCATTATCTGCTCTCAATAATAACATAATGATGCCTATATCTTAATCGCTGCTATTTCAGTTCATAAGTGGAGAGATAACTCTGATCTCTGTTACTCTGAAGCACCGGCCGCTTTGGAATACTAAACAGGGAGCAATTAAAGGAAGCTAAAATTAGATGAGTATTTTTGGGCTAATAGCTAGTTTTATTCAGCTAACACATGTGAGAAGGTGAAAGAGTGGAAACCAAGAACAAGTGGCTACATACCCGGCCGCCCAAAGGCAATGTTCCTTTTATACGTGAAAGTAGTGGCCGGTAAGAAGTAGATTCGAAAGACAACAAGCAGAACGAAATGGAAGGAGTTAGGGGCGGTATGTGTCCAATATTGGATGTATAGATGCTGATGGTGAGGACTAACAAGCAGAACGAAATGGAAGGAGTTAGGGGCGGTATGTGTCCAATATTGGATGTATAGATGCTGATGGTGAGGACTAACAAGCAGGACAAAATGGAAGGAGTTAGGGGCGGTATGTGTCCAATATTGGATGTATAGATGCTGATGGCGAGGACTAACAAGCAGAACGAAATGGAAGGAGTTAGGGGCGGTATGTGTCCAATATTGGATGTATAGATGCTGATGGTGAGGACTAACAAGCAGGACGAAATGGAAGGAGTTAGGGGCGGTATGTGTCCAATATTGGATGTATAGATGCTGATGGTGAGGACTAACAAGCAGGACGAAATGGAAGGAGTTAGGGGCGGTATGTGTCCAATATTGGATGTATAGATGCTGATGGTGAGGACTAACAAGCAGAACGAAATGGAAGGAGTTAGGGGCGGTATGTGTCCAATATTGGATGTATAGATGCTGATGGTGAGGACTAACAAGCAGAACGAAATGGAAGGAGTTAGGGGCGGTATGTGTCCAATATTGGATGTATAGATGCTGATGGTGAGGACTAACAAGTAGGACGAAATGGAAGGAGTTAGGGGCGGTATGTGTCCAATATTGGATGTATAGATGCTGATGGCGAGGACTAACACAAGCAGAACGAAATGGAAGGAGTTAGGGGCGGTATGTGTCCAATATTGGATGTATAGATGCTGATGGTGAGGACTAACAAGCAGGACGAAATGGAAGGAGTTAGGGGCGGTATGTGGCCAATATTGGATGTATAGATGCTGATGGTGAGGACTAACAAGCAGAACGAAATGGAAGGAGTTAGGGGCGGTATGTGTCCAATATTGGATGTATAGATGCTGATGGTGAGGACTAACAAGCAGGACGAAATGGAAGGAGTTAGGGGCGGTATGTGTCCAATATTGGATGTATAGATGCTGATGGTGAGGACTAACAAGCAGAACGAAATGGAAGGAGTTAGGGGCGGTATGTGTCCAATATTGGATGTATAGATACTGCTGGTGAGGACTACACGTAAAAAAATTGAGAAGGTCCTATAGCATTACCTCACTACTTTGCGCAATATTGAAGGCAAATGATATTCTTTAATTGAAAAAACGAAAAAAAAACAGCAAAAAAAAAACAGCAAAAAAAAAACTTGTCGCCTATTACTAAAAGAACTGAAGTAACCTTCACCTCTTCCAAACGAGTTTACTATTGCATATATTAAGTAACTCACCTAAGAACTCCGGTTCATATGCAGATTGCATGCATAGAGTGAGTATTAGTGTTTGTGATTCATCGCAACTTAGGCACAGAATATATACACTATGGCTTAGGGCCGAGCGTTTAACTCCATAGTTGAGCTCTAGTGCGTGAATCCATATACAACTATCACCAAGCATAACTCTGAAAGAACTTCACATGAAGCTTCAGCTTCAAGACAGGGCGGCATCATCATCAGCCTAGATCTGTCCACTGCCTGGACGTAGGCCTCTCCTAATGCACGCCACTGAGCTCGGTTTTCAGCTCTATTAGCATCTATCCCCAGCCGCTTTTCGCAGGTCGTCACTCCACCTGGAAACAGGGCGTCCTAGACTACGTTTGCCTAAACGAAGACTCCACTCGAGAATTCATCTACCCCAACGGTTATCGGTCCTTCTGAAAATGTGACCAGCCCACTGCCACTTTAGCTTGCTTATCCTAAGAGCTATGTCGGTCACCTTGGTTCTCCGTCGGATATCTTCATTACGAATCTTGTCCTTCAGAGAAACTCCTAGCATAGCTCTTTCCATAAAGATCATCTTGGCAAGCACGAATGTCAAATGTGCTTGCCAATAATTATAAAAGACGATCTAGCGATCTGCCCCGGCTTCGCACGGCTAGTTAAGGATTTCTTTTTTATTTGTACAAAACTACATTGACCACACACGCCCGCGGCCCGCCCGCACCCACGCCATGTATACTACACAACCGAATAAAATAATATAATATAGTAGATCAGAAGGACAGAGAACCGCTCATCAAATACTTCGACATATCTCTCAAACCGCTCGTCAATAAATTTTGGTGTAAAAAGCAACATTCGTCTACATGTAATGAGAAAGATTACAAATGTAACGCTGGCTTTTATACTGAATTTGATAAATATTAATACAGTTTAGCTCAAAGAGCTTTACAATGTTGAGTAAATATAATTATGTTTTTTTTTGTTACTGAAAAACGTTTCATTTTTATTAGCTTTCTGTAATATACACATTTGGTGTCGCGGACTTTTTTGAATATTTTTTTAGATGAACAGTCCTTTCTTACTTTATTTTCATAGCTTAAATGGTATACGCAGCGTTTCAAAACTGCTACAGGGACGGCCTCAGACGAATTATCTCAACGGCTGTTCTTTCCCGAGATTGAGAAAATTCGCCCTACATCGATTAAATTCACACTAGATACTTATGAATTATGCTTTAAAAACTGCAACAAAATCGGTTAAGTATTTTCTGAGATATTTGCAGACAGAAAGACTGCGCGGTCGGTGACATTATTTTATAATATGTAGTGATTAATCATGGGAATCCATATTATAATATTTGTATCCGACGGAGAATCAAGACTGCGGCGGAGCGCTTTTGTGCCCGGCCCGCCCGGTGACGCTGTAGAGAAAAGTGGCTGGAAGAAAATAGATGAAGAGAGCTGAAGACCGAGCTCAGTGGCGTGCATTAGGAAAGGCCTACGCCCAGCAGTGGACAAATATAGGCATATGATGAATCAGATGAGTTTTGAATACTTTCGATATATATTATTAAAATTGGTCCATTGACAATATTTTAAGTAAATCAAGTTGTTATATGGGACTTTTCAGAACATAATGTTTACAAACTTAAATATAATATATAGGTCAAGTGATTCAGGGTGACGTTAAACACGGTACGTGAACTTTAATAGGCTATATTCGTTGGTATCGCCGAGTAGAAAACATTCAAGGCCAATTCTCAGAATCTTATGAGCCATTGAATAAAAAGCAGTCTGTGTTATAATAAGTGGTATTGACATAATCATGAAATAACCTTCGATTTTTTATTTAAGTATTTTACCATTTTTATTATTCCTTCTTTATTTGCGTTCCTTTGGTAAACAAGCACAACTTAAATAAATAAAGAATAAAAAAAGACTTCCCTGCTAAAAACGAACTAAAAACTTTGTGCCAATAACTTATACGCATTTGGAAATGGAGCCATGCAGAGTAACATAGGATATATGTATATATATATATATATATTGTTATTGTTAGAATCCATCAATACCGCATACATCATCCTGAGTAACATAGGATATATATATATATATTTTTCCAAATATATATATATATATTATATATATATATATATATATATATATATATATTGGGATGATGTATGCGGTATTGATGGATTCTAACAATACCTCATACATCTAAATCTGTTCAAGCTGTTCAGGCATTTATAGTTTTGCTGGAATAAAGAAACTCACATACATACATACATACATACATACATACATACATACAAACAAACAAACAAACAAACAACATACATGAACACTGAAAACATTACACCCCATTTTTGGTCAGTCCTGTAAAAAATACACATGGAGAGCGGAGATATTTAGTAAGTAAAAAGTTTAATAAATATGTTAACAAAAACAAATCGCTGCACATATTATTAAGTTGTGTTAAAAAAAGTTGCTTCACCATATTTCCATTTAATTTCACTAAGCTTTCTTTCATTTGCGTATACAAAAATATGTTAATAGCTTCTCTTACAAACCCGCTTGAAAGAATCCAGGGCAATTTACAGGATTCCTAAGTCTAGTCATATGCCTTCTCCCAAGTCAGAACTTAAATGCTGGACAATGAAACAAAAATAAGACATATTAAGGTCAACAACTAAAACTCATGGTCGGGTAAAAAATCGCCTAGGACACTCTTTTGACGAAGATGCATCGATTGATACCTCGCTTGTCAAAATCAAACCAAGTTTTGAGTTTAAAGACATAACCCATCCTTTGCTTCGCTGTAGTCGGGTAAAAATAATAAGCTTATAACACTATAAATGAAGACAAATCGATTGATACCTCGCTTGTAAAAATCGGACCAAGTTTTTAATTGAAACACATAACCCTTCCTTCGCTTCGCCGTAGTCGAGTAAACAAAAAACCTATGACACTATACCTCGCTTGTCAAAATCGAACCAATAGGGGCGACGCTGTGGTGAAACATCCACATGTATTCATGCATAGACAAACTCATTACCCTTCCCTTGCTTCGCCGTAGTCGAAAAATACTTCTAGTAAAAAATACTTCTCTATGGGCTGGACTGAGCTATCGACTTAGCCATTATGAGTGTGACGTCATCGAACAAAAGCCGCTTTGGCGGGAAGCCAACTGTTACTGATAACCACTCGACCCGACTCACCCACTGCTTACTGATGCTTACTGCCAGGTTAATGACCCACTAAGTTTCCAGATTGTAAACTTCGCCAGTTAACAGTCTGGGATTAATGAGGGATGCGCCACTGGATGATAACGATAACAGCTTCTTGGTACGACTTCCTTGTACGTAAACATAGTAGTAGGTTTACTCCAAGTTGTCATAACCGGATTTATGCTTAACGCCCATTATAGAGTTAACGTGAATTCTCCGAATACATCGTCCTTTATCACCAGTTGAGACGAGATAGTGATCAATGCTGGTTTCTATATCATCTGCCCCTTCAGCCAGTAGTTTTCTAATATGGAAAAAGCTTGTAACTAACTTTAAGTGATCATAGAAATACAAGGTCACTTAAAGTTACAGTAGTAGTAAGTTTAGGTTTTCGAGTTACTTTCCACCACTTCAGTCACTTCCACACAGTTTTTTCTTTTCTTGCTCTTGCTACCTACAGCCAGAGCCTGTGCTCTGGTGTAGAATCTGGTGTTGGCTGGTTTTGTATAAACAATGAAGTTTCATTGTCTAGTAAAGTCTCATTAGCATGTTATCTTTTAGTTCACTAATATTCGCAATATTGGCGAGCCACAATTTATGAACGCACCATTTCTTAATTTTAAAACGTAACCTGTCAACTTCTTTTTCTCCATCTACCTTCAACATTCCCTTATTTTCCTTGGCTATGGAAAAAACAGTTGACGTCGCACCGGCATTGATCGAATCGAGAGCTCCGTAGTTCTCCTCGAAATAATAGCCAAACCGATGGACCTGCACCATCAGCCGCGGTCTTCGCGCATGACAATAATATTTTATCATCTAACAAGAAAATCACCTCTGAGTGGATAATGAGAAAAGTGCCGCGAGTCATACAACATCCAGCACGCGGGTAAGTTGAACTAGGTAGGTAGCCTTTCAATTCAATTTCAATTTCAATTGTTCCCTTTTCCCAAACAACCTGATTACAGTGATCAAATTAGCTAGAAGTGTACAACAAAAGTTCTGATAGCGAAAACGTTCTCTATATTTATATAATAATAATAATATATTTATTTGACCATAAAGTTTTACTACAGTAAGCCTATACAGTGGGCTCCAAACTCAGCCAGGGCCTGTATCTTGGAGCCCGTGGACATCGGTTAACCTATGAGGTAGCGCAACGATCGTAATTTCGAATGAATATTTAGTTTTGCTTGGATTGAACCGAACTTCGAAAATCGTCGATCGATTTAATATCTTAACCTTAATTGTGAGGCCATTTTATAAAACTTGCTCATTATATCATCTAGCAAGAGAATTATCATTTAACATCCCCCATTTAAAAACTGATAGTTAACTAGCAACCATGACAAGTGACTCACATAATCGTCCGCCAGCATAAACATAAATGGAGATCACTTGTCTTTGTCTCTATGTCTGTTATTAAAATTAATGTGTTCAATTGTTTGGAACTCGGAACACAAGCGGAACACCCCTTTACAGCTGAAATTAAATGCTGGTATGACAGAAAAATGGACTCAAAACGTGAATGAATGAACGTAGAAGTTTGAAGTTCTTATTTGAATGCCTTTTTGTTTTATTTAAACTGCTAGCTGAGCCCGCGGCTTTGCCCGCGTGGCCATTTTCTGGGGGGAAAAGTATCCTGTGTTCTTCCTAGGCCTAAGTACCCATAAAGTGCAAATTATACCAAATATCGTATAGTTTTTTATTGATTGCTCGGCATTTACTCCTTGAATTGAGATAAAAAAAGTACACCAGTTTGTAAGTCAAACCCTAAGTTATCCAACAGTGAAAACCACATTTCAATCGGTCCAGTAGTTTTTACAATACAATATAATATGCTTTATTTAACACATCGTAGAAAACAAAATAATAGTTATACAATTCATAAAATACAATGTTGTACTATTGTAGATAGATAGATAGATAGATTAACTCTTTATTAGACACCACAAGTACAAGTGAAATTATAACTAAAAATAAAGTATAACAATAAGTGTCACAAGGGGCGGTCTTATCGCTCAGAGCGATCTCTTCCAGACAACCGTGCTACTGTACTACATTGTGTTTTATGAATACAACGATTGCCTATAAAGAATACCTATTGGTGGCCTTATCGCTACGTTCTTTTACGTGTTGCGCGAACAGACAGACGGACAGACGGGTACGATTTATAAAAACGTTCTTCTTGTTCTGTAGCTTATTTTAAGGCCTCGATGGCATTTTTTCAAGTTATTTTTTGTGATTGTACATAAAATTGGGTTACCTACTGCTTAATTACATTTAAGTAGCTATTATTATGAAATATTAGCAACATATCCACGAAATTTGGTAAAAATCAGATCAACGGGTCGAATGTTTTCATCGAACAAACAAACATACAAACGCACATTCGTCCAACTTGATTTGGAGATCTTAGTTGGCTCGTTCAATAAAATATTATAGTTGAATGTTTTAGGCCCAATCTGCCACATCTCTCAACAAAATGTGCACCACGAAAACCAATCACTTGGAAAGACTCAATGGATTTCTGTGGTAACCCTGGGGCCCGGTTATTCAAAGAACTTTTCAATAAGCCAGAATATAGGACATAAGTGCGTTTTGAATTGGATTTGATTTTGATGTAAGTGCACCCCCGTATTTACAAGTTTTAAATCGTTAGTTAAATACAGACAGACAGACACCATTTATTTAGTTTTATGTTCTTGTTCAATAGTTCATTTTAAGTCCGCTTGACCATTATTTTTAATTGTTTGTTTGTCTGTCGTATGAGGTAGTGCTGGCCTCTGATGCCAGAGTTTGTCAAGCCGCCCGAGGGCCGCTGACATGGCTTAACGACTGCTATTAATCAATAACAGCCCAGACCGACAGCTTAACGTGCCCTCCGAAGCACGGAGCGATGGAAAACCGCACATAACTTAGAAAAGTCATTGGTGCGGAGCCTAGGTTTTGAACCTGGTATCGTTGGATTCTAAATTGCACTATAGAACCGTTAGGTCACCATCACTCTTTCTTTTTTTAAATATTTTTTTACTATTTTCTGCTTACTGCTTTATTATAAGTATTATAATGTAAGAAAGATAGAAGATAGATAGCTTACCTACTTATATAGGAAAACCAGATACAGCAAGTTGAGCAAGTACCTAATTGTATTGTCTGTGGTCACAGTTTGACTGAAGAACATTTTTGTCTAAAGAGTATCAATATTATATATAACTTAAACAGAATCTAAGTATTTATAAAAGTTTTACGGTTTAATTACTCAACTAATTTTTTATCCAAGAAGCAGCTTTAGAGCCCGTTAAATCTTAATAACCGACACTTTAGGGTTTATAAAGGTTATTTAACCCATTAGGGAACCCCATTAAAGTTTATACGTTTTTAAGTAAAACAGACCGCTGTTAATGTGTCATCAAGCGCGACTGTTTACGTGTTTCAACAAGAGCCCACAATTAGAAACATTAGAAACATCCTGGGAATGTGAAAGTTGGACGACATTGTGGGTTCTGGATGAAGTAGTAACTTTTGAATATGTGCGTCTATCGGGAATAAAATGGGTTGCAAAATAAACATTTGTTTCATCTGACAACCGTTTGGCAGAATGTGTAGTGAACCAACGGGTTTGAATCCTGCAAGGTGCAATCATTTGAGTATATATATATATATATATATATTGATTTTATTTTATGTATTCATTTTCCATCATCATGGGTCGTCTTTGCTGAACCTCGTTTTAGTTTAGTAGTTGCAAATTGTTTTGTTTGCTGTCTTTTATGTTTGTTCTTTTTTGTCAGACAACAAGTCTTTATCGAGCGTACATCAAATTTGTTTCTGCTTTCCTTTCTTCGTCAAACTTCAATGCGTTACTTAAATGTAGTGCATCTTTCCGATTAAAATTCTTTAAAAAAGGCGAAGAAAATAACATAAGCAACAATCAAAATAAAGGAGCAGCCATGCAGGCTACTTCAGCATAATGTAGTTTTTTTTTCCAACGCATTCCTCACCAAATGCGGTCACGCAGACGACTAAAAACTTTCCGACACGACTTCGTAAACCCCAAAAGAGTTCGAAACGTGTCAAATAACTTTCTCGTGAGTATATCCTTCACACATCAAATGACTCAGCTGGCAACGAGACTCGTCCTCTGGGTTTGGGCAACACTTTATTGACATTAACGACTATACATCCGGGGGGAAGTGGTATGACATATCATGTTGCTTTGAATAAACAAAGGGACAATTTGGGTGTAGAATTGGAGATGGTTGATTAGTGTAGGCACTGTGTTTAATTGCCAGCTGCAGTGACCGTTGTTACATGAGATGGTCAAAACGGTGGCTCAACCCTTTAAAAGCCACACTCACTCACATGATTAGTTCAATATTTGTGTCGAGAATACCTATTCAATTTTATTACTGCTACAAACTTAGGTCGTCTAATGTTTAGGTTTTCTAATGTTTAGGTTGTCTAATGTTTAGGTTGTCTAATGTTTAGGTCGTCTAATGTTTAGGTCGTCTAATGTTTAGGTCGTCTAATATTTAGGTCGTCTAATGTTTAGGTTGTCTAATGTTTAGGTTGTCTAATGTATTGCTTTGTTTTGTTCTTCTCTTTTGTTTGAGGTATAATTGGTTGGCATTACTGTTGTCACGATATTCTCTATAACCAGTCTCTATTGTACACTGATTAGTACAATGGTTGATAGGTTTGGATATGTATAAACAACTAAGTTAACATAATCCATACCAATACATAAAAGAGAAACGTTGTCTGTTTGTTTGTTTGTTTGTTTATTTATTTGGGGGCTTTCACGCGATAACAGTTGGACGGATTGTGATGAAATTTGGAATGCAGGTAGCTTATACCCTGGAAACATGGGATACTTTTTATCCCGGAAAAGTTATCACGGGAAAATTGGAAAATGTTGCTTACTCACTGTAAAGAATGGTTGCCATGGAAACGAAATAACAAGTCTGTCAAAAAACTTCTAGAGCATTGGTGCTATATTTACTTTTGCATATATATTTTGCTTTTTTTATTATCCTAGAAGAACATAGGATGCTTTTTTTCAGACAGTAGTCCGCGCGGACGAAGTTGCGGGCGGGAAAGCTAGTATATGTATAATTTATTATTTTTGTAACCCCTGGAAGTGACTAGTTTCGCACAATACAGGGAATCCTAGTGTGGGAACTAGTGATACCTACAATCAACATCAAATATTTTACTTTAAGGTGTCAGAATGTTTTGTACTTAAACATTTTGGCGACGCAACAAATTATAACCATTTATTATATGTACATATTAATGTAAAATCTGAATTTATACGCACACTTAAAGGATCTCTGGTTTGTCTTTATATTGATGTGCATTTTGCAAATGACTAAAATTACCTACAATTAGTTATTAAAGGCACCATCTCTACTTGTTACAAGGAAACAATTATGTGTAATTTAGCTCTTACAGTTTTTGGATAGTGTCATGGAGGTGACCGTCACCACAAGTGAATAATGACTCGTATAAGTATAATGCATGGAAAAACGTAAAAGTAGATACCACCAAATTTGAGTGTGCTCGTACGTCTTCAACTTTTAACTCTACCGGAGCTATACTTAAGCAAATTTATTTCAGAGCCGCTTTCTGAATATTTCACGAGCTTTACTTTCTGCCATCAAAACAACAGAAGCTTGTTATCGGTATCACATATAAGTAACACAGATGTTAGGGATCCCTGCTTTAACATCTTTCTATCTATCTATAGTACCTTATCTATACTCTATATATGTAATAAAGCAGTAAGTAACAAAAAGTCTGTACAATGAAGATAATTAAAAAATAATTGGTCTAGAAGCTACTGAAGAAGTTTGTCTGTCTGCTTCTCGGTTTGTTTGTTCGCGCATCGTGTTAAAACTAAAGGACTGATTGCGGTGCGGTTTCCACTGATGGGTTTGACTTAAAAACTGATATATTTGGTATCTCAATCCAATGAGTAATGAGTAGAAGCCGAGCAATCGATAAAAAACGATTTGGCGGCTGAACGAAATTTGAAATATGGGTACTTTTGGCCCTGGAATAACATATAGGATACTGTTATCCCAGATGTCAAAGACGCGGACACAGTTAAATCATAACTTTGTAACACTCGAGTTCAAAACTGTTAACTCTAGTGTTATTTATGTGATAGTTTATTGCACCGTCCAATACTGAAGTAGTGTTTGTGTGCACAATATAAGTTTTACCATACAATTCATTTGAAACTATGCCGTTAGTGTTTGGTTTTAGTGTCTGATCTGATGATAAGTCAAGTATTTATTTATTGAAGTGGAGAAATTTATAGCGGCCACTTAAGTGGACTCCCCACTCCGATCCGATAGCATAATTTTATATATACTTTATACACGAATATAAATTGCACCTAAGCCTAAATGCATGATATTGCGGAGGAGCGCATGCGCGAGGTGACGCTGTAGAGGTCAGTTATAGACCAACAGATATAACTATTCTCTAAAAAAAAAAAACTATTATTATTTTTTCACGACGACGAATTGACTGGACTAGGGATAGCATGTTATTCAAATTAAAAAAATACAAATGAAACCTACATAATGTATTTATCTTTACTGAACTCGCCACCGGCAATCACCAGCCTCTCTTTGATACTACGGTACTTAATTGAGTTTAGCTACTTTGAGTAGTTGTACTCAAAAGCAACCAATATAACTAGCTTAAAAGCTAAAAAACACGCCTGCCCTGCCAAAAAGGAACTTATGGAAATAAATTATATACTGTTGGAATGTACTTATCAAACCCTTCAATTTAATACCCATATTGTAAAATCCGAAGTTTTTTTTAATATATGGAAACGTACGGTCACGTATATTGAATTTAATAAAAATATGTCCTATGTTACTCGGGGGGATGCAGGAATTCTAACGATACCCCATACGTCTAAATCTGTTCAGGCATTACAAAGTTATGGTGAAATAAAGAAACTCACATACAACACACATGAATGCTAAAAACATAACACTCCTTTTTTTGGGCAGTCATGTAAAAATTTGTACATTACTCGAAGACTTTTAAAATTACTCAATAGCGTCACTTGCAGGTTCGACGGAAGTCGTAGACTAATAACTAAACCAGGCTCCACTTACGAAATCATTTCTATGGAGGGTTAATTGATATTCCTCATTTGAAACTTCATCGCAGTTAATAAATTAAAGGAGACATTTCGTTAATTGCGACAATTACGGACGCGACACGGCCGCATTCCTAAACTTAGCTTTGCTGCAATAAACAAATGATACAGTTATTGAAGTCTATTCAAACGTCTATTCTTGCAAAAAAACTATTATCTGACAATACATACTAAAATCACGGACTTGATCTTGTTGCGGGCATCAAATTTTCCGTCTAGGTGAAGTGTGAGCGAGAGAGGTGATGCAGCTTGGGAGTCGATTTTAGATAAATTTTGTACTTTCCTATCGATATCTCAATATATAAAACTCGATTAAAAAAGTGTTCAGTTATTTGTTTAGTTTAATACGGTAGCTACATAATTATTAAAGACTAGTTGCGCCCCGCGGCTTCACCCACGTGAGGGATGATGATGATGATGATGATGAAAAGTATCATATGTGTTATTCCAGGGTATAAGCTATCTCCATTCCAAAATTCATTAATATCTGTTTAGCCGTTTGAGAGTGAACTACGATGATGATGTTTGTTTGTTTGTCGTATGAGGTAGTGCTGGCCTCTGATGTCAGAGTTTATCAAGCCGACCGAGGGCCTCTGACATGGCTGAAGTAAGAATGATGAAAGTATCCTATGTGTTATTCCAAGGATTTTAATATTAAAATCCGTTCAGCTGTTTGAGAGTGAAGTATGACGATGGCGATGATGATGATGATGATGATGACGACGATGACAATTTTATATAACCTAGCCCCCTAGGTTAGAAGCTTCTCGATCACATCAGCTTCCAAACCGAAAAAACTCATTAAAATCGGCCCATTCGTTTGGGGGCTAAGATTTTCACCCCCCTTTTCTTAACTGCCATATGGCTAAGAACCATCTTGATTACATCAGTTCCCAACCATACAAAGCGCATTAAAATCGGTCCATTCGTTTGGAAGCTATGATCCTTACCCTACTCCCCTTATAGCTAAGAACCGTCCTGTTTACCTCAGCTTTCAAACATAAAAACCGCAGCTAAATCGGTCTATACGTTTTCTCACCCCCCCCCCTTTTTTTTTCTCAACCCCAATATAGCTAAGAATCATTTAGATCACATTAGTTTACAAACTTAAAAAACCGCATCAAAATCAGTCCATTCGTTTGGAAGCTACGATTCTCACCCCCTCTTCTCCTCTCCCCCACCCACTATAGCTAAGAACCATCTCGATCACATCAGCTTTCAACCCAAAAAAAACGCATCAAAATCGGTCCATTCGTTTTCATTGTTTGCTACGATGCCACAGACAGACACACAGTGACACAGTGATACACACCCTAAACTTATAACACTATAACACCCGTCTCTTTGTTCGGCGGATAAAAACAACAACAGTAGGCGTAATTCAAAATCATTAGCAGCAGTGTTTCTTGACCATAGACAACTGCATACTCACCTACTTTGACAGACTTGTTATTATTTCGTTTCCATGGCAACCTAATTTCCATTCTTTATTTTTGGTAGCTTGGGTTACATTATTACAATTGTCGTAGGGATCTCTAATTTTCAAACAAACAATCAAAACTTTCCTCTTTAAAATATTATAATAATTAGTTGTAGATGTAAAAAAGTTGCTGTCGCTAAAAATAACGAGAACTGCGATGCAACAACTTAGTTCGTGTTTTTTTTTCAAGGATACCAAGCCATTTCTAAAAGTAGTTAAGTAGTAAGTAAAGTAGTGGTGTTTAATTGTATACTTTTCTATCCACAATATTTTTTGGATTGCATAATGTTGTTTTAAAAAACATAAAGTTCATTACGTTGTTCTCGAGGTTTTAGCACAACGTACGTCTTTTTTCTGATTTCGGAACTGAGTCCGCCTTAATACCTATAGTCGCGTCATACAGCGACAATCCTTAAGCATTATTAAGAATATCTTCAGTCTGCAATAAGCTACTAAAATAAATAATATACCTATTAGAATGACGATAAATTATACTTAGTTGTTGTTGGCTGAGAATTGACATCATGTTGTTTTTTTCATATAATGGTAATTTTTGGGAAAAAAAGAGTGGAATATCAGGATAGACTGATGAAGATCGTAAGCCATTTGTGAATTCTTGGTAGTTTCTACTTGGTTATCCATATGAAACAAAAACTACCATGCTAACATCTCTCATAAAATTTGAGAGTATTTTTAGTAGAAAGAAAGGACCAAGAATTCACAAATAGCTTACGAAATTCATCAATCTATCCTGTCAAGAAGGTCCATAGATTAAAGATTTGAGAAAATTACGGAAGTGCAAAGGTGCGTACGTGACTAAATTAACTTTCGATTATTTGGATGAAATTGAGTTACTGTTCGTGCAAGCATATTGTAGCTTTGTTATCTAAACGACTCCGTTTTATTATTATAAACTTCAGGATTGTCACTTGCTATACAGAGCAGAAAGTCTGTAAGGTTTGATGTTTTGTTCCGCGTTAAAAATGCGATAGCTGCTAATTCAACAATGCCGTTGGCTGTAGGATGTGTGATAGATCGTTTTGTTACGATATAAAAAGCATCGATGTACCTAACTAAAAACATTTTAAAAATAGACAATAGGGTACAGTCGTCTTCACTAAAAAATATACATACCGTTATTTTTAATGATTTCGCAGTGTTTAATTTCATCAAGAAATACAGCAAAAACTCTAAGACTAAGAAATGTTTAGCTTGCGCTTGAATGCGGTATGGATGGTATGGATGATTCCATACCATCCATACCGCATTCAACAAAATAATGTACACAAGCAAGAAATGTAGATAAAACTAATTCGAAACAAGATTTTATTTTTATATTTTCTATTTTCACTATCATCGAGTTGTGATCTACCCTGAAAGTTTCAGCCAGTTAGATAACCGGGAAGGACTCGAAATTTGAGGTGCAAGATTCCACCCGGAACGACAGCCAAACTAGAAAGTGACTTAAAAAACGTTTTAATTAATCTGCGACATCGTTTTCAAAACCGTAGAATGTATAGTTAAAATGTACGTATTAGTGCTGGCTTCACCATCACTTTGGTACTCAAGTAGCACTCAGCGAAACACGAAACGTGCCAAGATTTGGACCCAAAGCAAGCGTCTAACAATGTTTACGTTTCGAATGCAAGCTCGGAAGGAAATGCACCCGGTAATGCTCTGCCAGCATTGTGGCGACATAATATACCTGCTTCGAGCACGTAGCAACTAGTGTAATATTCTGTACCTCGAGCCAGGTTACGCGCGTGCCTTTATTTTTGTAACACGAATTCTTACAGACACTTTTGTGTTCGCTCTGAGTTGTTAAACCTTTTGTTGGAATTGGGTAATGTTTCAATTCAGGTGGCAAGTTAAGGAGACTGTATTTTTTTGGTCAGTTGCAACAATGTTAGTGCTCTGGTACTTACAAGAAGGTCTGTTTTATATTTTTTATAACTGCTTAGTAGTGCTTCACCAAACCATCAACAAATTACAAGCTTTTAGTCACGCTAAAAATGTCAATGAGAACTCAAAAACTTGTATGTAAAATGGATCAATTTTACGCCTAATCAAACGCAGTTTCCCCGCTGCCAAATTACACTCCAAAAGAAAAAAAAAAAACAAAAGACTCTCAAACAAAAGCGCGCGTGATGTTGTGGCATCTACAGACGATCGACTGCCATTGTTCCGACCCCATCGCTCCTGGGGAAGTCGAAAGCATGCCGTCGCCCTCCCAAACCCGACTCTCAGCGCCTTACAGAATGTAACATGAATTATGTGCATCAATTTTGACAGGCCTTTGTCTTTTCTTAATGTTAATTCGACCGGCCGAATACATATTCAATCACCATCCATGTAATTCTTATCTTCCGGACGTGAGCTCCACTCTAAATACGAGTATAACGAAATGGTAAATGTGATCGCATTTCAAGTGCATCTTGAGATGAACCGTCTGTAACCGGAGCTACGTTATCGCTGCTCCGTATCATCTCACAGTGAATACCGTTAAAGAATGGCTCGATTGTACAGTAATACTTTTCTCTTCTCTCTTCTCGCGCAGTAATACTTATTCGCTTAATTAACTTTAACACGGTCAACATTATCTTTTATTTAGGCATTATGTTTCACCGTTTATCATGTGGGAATTAAAGTATTCCCTCAGACAAAAAGGCTCGTTCTTTATCCTGCAGTTGTTGTATTTTAAGCGCAGGTATCTCGCAGGAGCAGACAATCTCAACCACGGCGGCACGTCGACCGCGAAATAAAATTAAAAGCCCTATGAAATGCCTCGCGCAAAGTCTTGCAACCTTTGTGAATAAATCCTCCGGACTAAGCAAAAACGACGGTGGGACTAAAGTGGTTTAATTTTAATCTGAAGCGCGGACGGTTAAGATCACAATTGCCAAACTGTGCTCCTCGAACCAAATACAAAATGGCTCGAGATAAGAAAATAAAGCGTGTAAAAAGATTCGGGTTCAGTCACGAGCGCGAGGATGCCATTTTTTAAATAAAAGGAATGTCGCGGAAGATTTGTTGAAAGTGAAGGAATCCGTGATCGAGAGGGTCGAGCTACGACCCCGTGTCGACCTGACAACGACCCAATAATCTTAACGCAATGCGGAACCGCACAAATGAAGAATTCAAGAGATTGTTTATTGCCAGAGACGTCTCGGTCCGGTGATCGGGTTCCGAACGTTGTTCGACGGCCAACTTTTTTGAACGGTCCACCAGTTTTGTTTATTGTTTTCCGTCTCTCTTATATCTTTTGAGCGTGAATTTCGATAGTGTGGTTATTGTCGTGCCAAATCGAGATAATGTCACAATACCGTGGCCAAAAATAGCTGTAAATTAAAGATAAACGGTAAATAATATACAGACTTTTAGACATTCGCGAATTGAATGTATTTTATCAATTTGCATATAAACATTCGACAATAATATCACATTTTGACCTTTGATTTTAGTCAGCTATGATTATTTAAATTACAATCAATTTATAATTTTTTAATGAATTTTGTAATTGTTTATGAAGTGTGCAAACATGTTTTCGTTTGAAGGGCAATGTTTTCAGGGAAATCACTGAGCCTACGAGACTTAAAAACGTAGATTTAATTAAAAGTAAGCAGATTAGGTACCAGACCCTCGGGAGTAGACCGTACAAATTAGGTGCAACGCACACAATTGACCTTCTTTGGACTTAATCACAATCGGAGTGTAATTTGTGTAGAACGTGATAGCAGTGACTCTCATTTGCGCGACAATCTGCGTTGGTATCTCTCTATTTTTGTTGTTCATGCACATCAAGCACGACGCGTGGGAATGTAGATGTGTGTGTGTGTTTTTGTTGCCGTATCTTCCCCACTTTAACTAAATCTATACTTTAAACCAAAGTCTCTGGGTGACGGACGGGCGCAGTGCAGTGACGCGCAAGATTTTGCAATTCAAAGTTTAGGTAGCACTGCAACTGTTATAGGCAGGCGTGACACTTACTATCAGGCAACGTGCTGCTCGTATCGCTATCTGTATACAATTTAAAACAAGTAGGAATTCAGTGTAACCAATTGAAGAGTCTAGGGAAAGAATGATCACAGTCATCCTAAAACATGTTTTGAGTTAATACTGCCATCTAAATCGTGAGACGCTAAGCTTCCAAAGCCTGTATAAAAAAAAGCTAATAACGATCTTAAGTCCCGCAAACAAGCGTATATTTTTCGGCATAAAAGTTATTAGTAATTGAAGTCTACACCGAATAAAGTGTATAAAAAGTTAAAAACAATCATAATCCAAAGACTTAGATCTTTCTTGGAAACTGACATTCTTTTAAAGCCCGAAAGTCATTAAATGGACCATGGGAAAGTAATGTGATTGTTGATCAACTTGCATAAAGAAGAATTCTGGAAACCTATGAACCTGAGATTTCTTACAGCAAGCTTATTCCGATTAAAAAGGCTCTGTACACTGATTTACAACATGTAACAAAAAGAAACAAGCAATGCTCATTATAATAAACTGCCACAATTAAATTAGATTTGATGACTTTGAACATTCTCTAGAATTTTTCAGTAAGACTTTTATAATTATACATGTTTAAACTATAGTTTCTTTTTCAACATCTATATACTTATAATAAAGCAATAATAACGAAAAAGTATTTACAATGAAGATTAGAAAATAATGGTATAGGGTACTTAAAATAAGCTACTGAATAAGTTTTTTTTTTTAGTTCGTGTCTGTCTGTTGGTTTGTTTGTTTGTTAGTTTCTCTGTATGTTTGTTCGCGCATCACATAAAAACTACTGGACAGATTGCAATGCGGTTGGATAGCTTAGGACTTGACTTAAAAACTGGTGTAGTTGGTATCTCAATCCAATCAGTAGAAGCCGAGAAATCGATAAAAACTTATTGACGGCTGAAGGAATTTTGATCAAATGTTGGTATATTGGTATTTCAGGTCTTGGAATAGTACATAGAGTACTTTTAACCTAGAGGAAAGACCACGCGTGCGAAGCAGTGCCCACAGCTAGTTGTAAATAATGTGATATCGTTCATATTTAGTCAGACATCATATGTGTGTAGCCATTGATTAAACTATTCTGTCTTCTAAGTTAAAAATTATGTTTTCTTTAAATTCTCCATAAATTTCATTGATCATTCTTTCCCTGAAATTTCTTCAATTTTAAATTTCTCAATAATTCAAAAGGCACTGGAAGTTTTGCATAAAGGATTTAAACGTTACCGTGGAATGAATTGGAGTGCTCTTCACTTCGGCTTTAAATGTATCTTTTCAATGAGGTGGTGCCAGAAGCGGGGTTGGGTTGGCCGCGGCCCAAAGTGCTTTGTTTTTTATAGCAGCCAGCAACATGGAGCTACGGTGCGGTCAAGTGCTTGGCGGGTTTTTTGCCCGTCTACCGTAGCGGCTCAGACCTTTTTTTTTTAAAAAGGGATTACTACTTGATTTCAAAATAGGGCGCTATGAACCAATGTACCTGCTATGGTACCTACCTTCCGTTTTTTTTATATTTTGCAAATACTCATAAGCTACGAAAACAACACCCCATGTTAGCTGTGGTCTCATTTGTAGTTTGTAGTCCCCCTGTTTTGGGTATCAAGGCCCCCGATTCTCAACAACCCCTAAACCGATTCTGCTAATACTAACTCCAAAATTAATAAATGTATTCAGGACAATAGCCTTGCCCCAAACAAGGATACCCTGGGCACTAGATAACGGAAAAACATACATAGATACGAATATTACATACATGACTCGGAATCAAACATTTCTGCTTATCACACAAATGATTGCACCCTGCGGGATTTGAACCCGCGACTGTTTGATTTCAAAGTTAGGGTCACTAGCCATTACACGAATCGGTCGTCAATTCTTATATTATTATACCTAACTTTTCGAAACATTCTATAGGCCTAGGTTCATTCATCAGACGATCACACAATTTTATTACGGTACACTTTCCGTACTTATGAAATGGATCGTAACTTTTGGAAAGAGTCCATAATGTGTGGTATCTACAATTTTACGGTTAGGTACTTGAGAATGGCTTAGTATCTTTAATCGATTACTTGTACCCTGTAGGAAATATTTAGGGTTCCTAATATATTTTATTTTGGTAAAACTAATTTGATTCCCCAAAAAAATGGGATGGTTTTGAGATCTAACATTATTCTCATTATCACCAATGTCAGTCAACTGACTTTTGATTATAATGTTAGAATTTTACATTGTTATACTTTGTTTTTCCCAGTTTGCTTGTTTGATGATTGTGGGACATCTCATTATCACTTTTAACTTTGTTTTTTTACATATTGTTTTATTATAATTAATGAAATTTGAAAAAAATTTGACAAATATAGAAATAATGACATCCCCGTAGTGTCTTGATGCTCTCTTCTCTAACGGGCGTATTTCCGAAGCACCGGTAGAGTCAAACGGTATTTTCTTTTCCAGCGTGAGATTTAACTCTGTTGGCACATGAAAGGGAAATTTCCTTTTCAAACTCAAAGGATACTTAGTTTACCAAAATATTATTGATTTGATCTTTTCATAATATTTTATGTATTTATCTTTGTTCATGAGATGTTAATTTTGACTTGTAAATGTGATATTATTTTGCCTATATACAATAAATTCTTTGACTTTGTAACAAAAAGTCGGTACAATAAAAATATTAAAAAAATCTTAAAAAAGAATTGTGTCTGTCTATCCATTCACGCATCACGAAATATTACTAGATCTATAGCGATGCGGTTTTCTCTGTTGGATAGCTTAGATTTGGACTTAAAAACTGGTGTACTTGGTATCTCAATCCGATGAGTAGGTTGTAGTAGGAGCCCAGCAATCGATTAAAAATATATTCGACGGATGAACGAAGCTATATGAGTTCTTTTGGTTTTGAAATAACACACTCGTTTTTCTGGAACATATCCTTATAATATATTCCAGAAAAATTACCATGTGGGCTAAGCCGCAGGCAGTTAATCCGTTATAACTCAATTTATCTTAAAAGGTTGGTTACAAAACTTCCTTTTTATTGTAGCTCTATTCTGTCTCGGAAGAGTTGTTTCAAAGTCCCTAACTAAAGTAGAAATAACTTTACTAGAATAAAAAAGTAAACACTGAAAAACTGAAGCTAAATATTGAAGGAAACCCCAAAATATACATAGGTACTTATGCAACAAAGTATGAAAGTCAAATAAAGCACGTCGTATTTTTAACTTACAAATACTACGGAACCCCTGTTTTCAGACATGAATCATGGATTTAATACAACGGTTTTTACTCCAGTATCAGTATTTATGACACAGTTTATTTCACTGAGTTCGAGCTGAAGTTATCTAGAAGCTTATACGATGCAATAATACTTTATGTTTAGACTCGTAAACTTATTTGACTTATCCCTCGGAAAGTTTGATGAAAAATGATTTTAGGGTCTTCATATTTTTTGGCATTTATAGAAATAAACATTACATTCAAAGTATTTTTTATGACTGCTTTTTACATGTTATTAACAATCTTTAATCATACTTTGGTCTGCAATTATAGTATGGTCAGTTCTACTGGTTGTTAGGTACTGCATCCTAAATAAAACATACACGTACACGTACGTGTATTTTGAAGGTATATTAAGCAATATTTGATGTTGTTATGCCAAATGTTTATGATATTATGTAAAAGAAAGTGCATTAACTGCCAGGCAACCCTTTCAACAAGACGCAAAGAAAGGTAGTTCATGTTCAAAGTATTAATTGTACTATTTTTATTCTATTGAGTGACTAGTCGACCAGTTCTCCAGCCTGATGGTAAGCGTCACGCCTTCCCATAACAAGTACACCACACGGAACGTGCGCGGCACTGCACTGAAATTTTAAATGTCATGCCTAGTTATTTCGTTGACAATATTGCCCTTTAAACCAGAACACAGTAAAGTTTGCACACTGCTGTTTGGTGATTGAATATCTAGCAATGGTATGGTACTTCCCCAGGTGGACTCTTGCAGAAGATGCCTTTACCACTACTAACCTAGGCAGTATATTTACAAGTAAAAAACGTATAGTATCATGAACAAGGAGTAAAAAATAAGAAAAACTGTGATTAAGTAAACTGACTATACTTTGAGTTTGCAACGGAAAATTTATTTCCAAGGCCGACGACTCAGTGTTGTATTTCTCAAAAAATAAGGCGCCGAAGGAAACAAAAAAACTGTGTGCTTAAAATGTGAGATAGATGGTCAAACGCAAACCTATCTATCTATACTTATAAAAAGCAGTATGTAACAAAAAAACTGTACAATGAAGATTATTAAAAAAAAAAGATACTGAAAAATAATATATAAATTTTTAAACGATGTCTGTTTGTTTGTGCATCACGTAAAAACTACTAGACCAATTGCGATGGAAATTTCAAAGTACGCTATCATTGTTGGATAACTTAGGCTTTGACATAAAAAACGGGGTACTTGGTATCCTAATCCTATGATTAGAGGCCGATCAATCGATCAAACAAACTAACTGTCGGCTGAACGAAATTTGGTATTTAATACTTTGGTCCTGTAATAACACATGGGTAACTTTTAACCCAGAGATATCAGAATAAGACAACGTATGCAAAGCCGCGGGCACAGCTAATCAAATCATAAAACAATGATATATGATATTCAGATGAATGATAGAGTAGTCGCACCCAATCTATATGTTTATGAAATTAGGCTCTGTGAACGATTGCGCAGGTACTGCTGTGGGGATAAAACAGCATAAAGTAAGAGCGAGATAGAATATTCGAAAAACGTAAGCGAGTGAGCGGAGCAGTTATACAATGATGTCTTCACCTTCATCTATGGGGTTGCGCCTAAAAAAAAGCAGTTTGCGCAATTACTAGCAGACAACTTTCGAGAACATACTTCCGCTGCGACTACTGTAAAGCTGTAATCGCAGCAACCATGTAATTCTTAGCTTTTCAAACATTGATAGCATGGCATCGTACTTCTTAATATTGTTAATACCTACATCTCGTCTACTTCAAGTGCCGTTAACAACCAATTGTCCGCGCCACCCACAGACTACATAAATTAATTATAATTAACACATGAAAGTTACGTACACATTGCAGCAAAGTGCCGTAAAAATTAAGACCACCATTTCCCTTCGTTGTCTTTCATAACTTTAATTGATTCGAAGCCGTAGGCACAGCTAGTCATGAAATAAGTTACAATTTCCAAGTCAAGTTGTAACTTATTTCATGACTAGTTGTGCCCACGGCTTCGCACGCTTGGTCATTTCTCTAGGTTAAAAGTATGCTATTTCAGGACTTAAAATACCAATATACCAACATTTGAACAATTTATTCAGCCGTCAAAAATATTTTTATCGATTGCTCGGCTTCTACTCGTCGGGTTGAGATACCAATTACACCAGTTCTTAAGTCAACCCTAATCTAACAGTGATCACCGCATCGCAATAGGTCCGGTACCTTTTACGTGATGCGCGAACAGACCATTTTTTTAATTATATTCTTTGTACAGACTTTTTCGTACTTATTGCTTTATTATAAGTAAAGACTTATTAGTCAGAAAGTATAGTCTTTTAAGGTTCCGTAGTCAAACAAATAGTTTAATCATGTCCGTCGGTCAGCATGTCACAGATAGTTTATTCTGCGATTGACTATTATGAGAGCTGTTTGAAAATTATTCAGCTCCAAAATGGCCTTTTTGCGTAAGTTGCATTCCCATACGCCAAACAACAGCTAAAAATAAATTGTACGATCTTACAAAACATAATACTACGCGTATTGATCTATGGTTGTCAAGAGATAGCTCTTTAGCGGTAAGACCGCCAACACATTTATACTTTTTATCCATATGTAAAGTGTGTTTCAATTGTATTGTATAGGGAAAATTAGTTCATGAGCTCCAGGATCCAGCCAACTAAGTTTACGTAGCGTTAGCGTAGTTGATCCCGCGTGTCAATTCAGAGCTAACTCTACAGTGAAGGACAGAAATCTACAGCAATAAAAAGTTTAGTTTCCGTGATACAAGATGTTAAAACTTGGCTAAGGGGCTCATCCAAAATATGACCCGAGAATCACTTTACCGCCTTTTTAATTTGTGATTAGGTATCTTCCAAAAAATCATGTGCCCTGTTCACTTCACGTAAAGTAGTTTGTAATAGATGATATATTATTTTAAAACATTTATAAAATACCATCTCACATAATTTCTACAAGAGATATGAAAATATTTCTTGGCAGTATTTTCGTAATAAAGAATGTTAAAATACGTGTCCCCGTAACTTCAGGCGACAATTTTTTAATTATCCACAGAATCCCTCGCCCTAAAGTTTTTTTAAACATTTTATGAAAAAGGTAACACAGGGTAGGAATTTTAACAAGGTTCATTTTAGTTAAATAAAGTAATTTGTTTAGATGAACTGCCGTATGATGTTAATTTCTGAGATGTTAATAACGTTTGTTATTTGTTTCAGGTATTTGATGCTCATGAATTAAGGGGTATGCTGTTAAATATATGAAAACTTCTTATATCAAAATAATTTTTCAAAAAATATATAATCATTACTCATATTTCGATAGGGGATAGCAGCAGAGGATCATCATCATCGTCATCATCATTTCAGCCTTTAGAAGTTCACTGCTGAACATAGGCCTCTCCCAGAAAGCGCCATGACGAGCGATCTTGTGCCACCTCCATCCACCGACTTCCTGCGATGGCTACAATGTCGTCCGTCCAACGTGTGGGGTCTCCATACACTTCGCTTGCTTGTTCGTGGTCGCCATTCAATATCCTTTATTCCTCAGCGGTTGTCGGCTCTGCAAACTATATGGCCTGCCCATTGCCACTTCAACTTGTAAATTCTGAGAGCTATGCCGATAACCTTGGTTGTTCTACGGATTTCCTCGTTACGGATCTTATCACTTAGTGAAACTCGGAGCATAGCTCTCTCTATTGCACGCTGCGCGACTTTGAGCTTGTGTATGAGACCAATAGTTAGTGACCACGTCTCAGTGCTGTAGCAGAGGATCGAATTTTATAATATCAGACTTAAGTTGTTTGTTTGAAACGCCCATTTAAATTTCATTTTATTTTATAAGTAAGACGAATTTCAAAGAAGAGACCATAAAGAAAGTCAACACAAACCACAGGGAAATGATGACATAATCATTGTTAACATTTTAATTCAAAATAGAAAGCATGTCTGCATCATTTACTGACATTTGCGATAAAATCGTTGCTATAATTTCAAATTTATCAGCACAGCGGTGTTGTATTATAACAAGCTTTCACCTCACAGAGCCTTTGAAATTATCAGAGCCTTTCGATCAATGTTTTCTACAGCAAATTTTCTTTCACTTAGATAATGTAAACAATATCGCTGTTTGCGTTGGTTCAAAATAGACATTGTTTAAATTGTATGTTTATTTTAGTTTCGCATTTATGTTGTTTTTTTTCTAAATAAATAAGGTAGCAAATATTAAAAAAAATAACATGGAAACTACTGATTTGGCTAAACAGGCCTAAACGTCAGACTCCTATGGTTTATACGAGACGTTTAAAAAAATAAAGGAATTGAAAGTGTAAAATGTGTTGGTCTGATACATTTGCATTTTTCTTAGAAACGCCAGGTTTACGCCTAGTTCAATGATTTCTTTAGCAACCTCTTTGGGTCAGTTGGCTGTATGACGTTTGATTAGTCAATCTTTTTAGTTTATTGTAGGTATAGTCTATCACGGGTATAGAGACTAAAATGATAGTCATCTACAAACTGCTGCTTATAGGCCAATTTTCTAACAACAGAAGAACTGAATATACACATTTCTGAGCATTTTTGAAAAATACAGGTATCAGTTCAGGTTGATGCTTGAATTTAATGAGCCATATCAGATTTATCGATGTAACTCAACTGTGGGTGGTAGCTGCCAGGGAACCATGGCCCCGTGGGTGGGTTCGATCGAGACCCTTTGAAACTGTAGGATGTGCTTCTTAGGTCTGGTTTATCTATGTTTGAACAATATCTGAGATTGTTTGTTATCAAGATGTGTACAGTGTACACGCCCAAGAGATTGAAAGCTTCTGGGTTGTATCAAGCTTGTGTTTGAGCAATCTCTAGAT
This sequence comes from Alsophila aescularia, assembly GCA_946251855.1. Lineage (NCBI taxonomy): Eukaryota > Metazoa > Arthropoda > Insecta > Lepidoptera > Geometridae > Alsophila > Alsophila aescularia. Next base: position 48,711,373 of record OX276381.1, on the reverse strand, counting down.
TTATGAGGTCTTTGTTTGTGTATATTATTGATCGAATTAGTTTTCATTATTAACCGAATACGACGAAGCAAGGGAAGGGTAATGAGTTTAACAGTCTATGTATGTATGTATGTATAAACGTATAATTATGTATGTCGGTATGTGGATGCTCCACCGTAGCGTCACCCCCATTGGTCCGATTTTGACAAGCGAGGTGTCAATCGATTCGTTTTCATTTATAGAATGTCATAGGCTATTTTTAACCCGGGTTTTCGTTTTTGAACTTATGTCTTGTTTTGTATTAATTGACTTCATTCGGTATATTGCATACTAGCTTTTCCGCCCGCGACTTCATCCACGCGGTCTACAGTTTATCGCGAAAAAAAGTATCCTATGTTCTTCTAGAGTACCATAAACCAATGCAAAAGTAGGTATAGCACCAACGCTCTTGTTTTTTTTGACAGACTTGTTATTTCGTTTTCATGGCAACCGTTCCTTACAGCGAGTAATAAACATTTTCCAGTTTTCTCGTGAAAACTTATAATTTTCCGGGATAAAAAGTATCCCATGTTTTATTCTAGGGTATAAGCTATCTCCATTCCAAATTTCATAGGAGGTAAGGAGCGGTTGCCATGGAAACGAAATAACAAATCTCTCAAAAAACTTCAATAGGATTGGTGCTATACCTACTTTTGCATTTGTTTTTAATATCCTAGAACAACATAGGATGCTGATTTTTCAAGATAAACTGAAGTCCGCGCGAACGAAGTCGCGGGCGGGAAATCTAGTACTTAACAATGTTAAGTAATGTTTGTTTGGTAACTTCCAGTATTCATTTAATTCTACTACGTATGTATGAATGTAACATAGATATACCTCGTTCTCCTTTATTATTATACCCTTACAAGATATGAACAAAAGGTTTAGATTAGTTATCCGTGATCTGATCTTTCTGAACAAAGACCACGCGTCACTGACTATAATAGGTATCTGGGTAACGGTGTCGGAATAACGATGCGATCCTTTATTGGGATCATATTGGCTGCCTGGATAACGTATTTATGTTTGGCTTTGATTTTTATGTTGTTTTTATGTTAAAGGTTAAAGATTTATTAAATTTATACTGCAAATTACACATCATCAGCTGGAAAAAGTCCACTGCAACTGAATATGCAAATACTCATTTATTGGTAAATATCATTACACTCATCAAAGCTAATCATTTTGAATAGAGTAAAAAAATAATTAATCACAATTATTAAATAAGTAGGTACACAGAGTGTGTATACGTCCAGAATACAACAATTAATTCATAAAGCTTGTCATAAAGATATGCCAACAAACAATTTAAATAGAAAAAAATATATACAAAAATATGTCATAAAATCATGTCAGACAAATACAACATTGCATGCTGCTGCCATTCCTGAACTCCTTTTGATAGTGATCACAGCTTCCGCGGTTTTTTTTATCAATATCTTAATAATTCCGTATTTTAATTACTAGTGAATTGCCCCGGTTTTGCACGGGTAGCGGGTATTCTATGTTTTATTCCATGGTATAAGCTATCTCCATTCCAAGTTTCATCAAAATCCGTCCAGCCGTTATCGCGTGAAAGCTCCCTAAACAAACAAACAAACAGAGAACGTTTCACTTTTATATATTGGTATGGATCATAACATATATTCAGGATTATTCCACACCAATTACCTAGCCCCAAACTAGGATACCCTGTACTATGGGCACTAGATAACGGATAAACATACAAAAAATAACACAACATCCATGACTCGAAAACAACATTTCTGCTCATATCACAAATGATTGCATCTAGCAGGATTTGAACCCGTGACCGTTTGATTTCGTACCTAGGGTCTCTAGCCACTAGACCAACTGTTTGTCAAATAAAATTATTTCAAATTATTAAATGTTTTTAATTATGACCCTCTTTGTCTGCGGCATCAAGTGTCCAGTTATTTCAATATTGATTTTCGATCAGTCTTGAAATAACTGACACTTTTGCTAAAATCTAAACTGCAGTGAAACCTCAAAGATAATATGCAAATTTGCATTTCGATGACAAACGCAAGATCGTTTAGAGAGTTTTTAGGAGCGCACCGTTACACTTTCAAAATTTCACCATATCTCGTAAGACCATCATAAAGTTTAACAATCTACTTTAAATTTTATTATGAGAATGTTTCACAACATTGATAGTTAAATCTTAACTTTTTTCTAAGTCACAATAATTCAGGATCAGAGACATTTCTAACAACTATGAAAGACACTTAAAGCAAATTAAGCATAATTTTGTGACCGAAAAATAAAATGACTTCGATCTAGAATGGCGCAGTGACTTGAAAGAAGACTCAGTCTACTAAAAATATATTTCTTTCAGTTATTCAAATCAGAAGGCGGTGGCATAGGGCCCATTGGTACAAAGTTCATTCACACCTTGTAACGCCATCCAGTCGGAATTCATGAGACAGTAACGGTTAACCACAATGGCTATAGAAGCTGCACCACTTTGATAAAAGCGATCATAACTTGCACTCGGGGCTTATTACTAAAACTTGCTTCGAAAACGTTGCCTCCCTTTGACACAGAATAAAAAAATACTAATTTTATAAGAGTGGTACTAAGTTTTGTAGGCCAGTGTACTAACTTGATTTGCGCAGATATTCAAGACAAATTGCCGTTCCAATCTCATCATCAATTAACTTTTGCTCATTAAATTTATTCCCAAGAGAACATAATTTATTCAGTAAGTGCATGTTGCATAGCCGAAGGCCGCCCATCAGATATTGTCTCCCCGCAAACAGGTTACCGGCACTCACGATTCCGGTCTTATCTCGAATGCCAAGGTTGCAGGCGGGCGAGATTTTAGCGAACGATTTCAGTATAATACCCCTTTAAATTCTACCGGTCAATGGGGAATGTAGAGAATTTTTGTCATAAGCGTCGAGAAGGTATGAATAATGCACGTGGCGACGATGGACTATGTCTTAAAGATGTCTTCTGATGTCATACAAAGTGTATAAAGGTCGTTGAACTGAATGAGATGACTGTTGATCACAACATTGTTATGAGAATCGTTTCGTTGTGGAACATTATTAATGTGTCGAAAAATTTCGTTTTCTTAATGATCTCTTCACAAGGATTTTAGTCAAATCTAAGAAGTATATTATGTGGCTTTGTGCGTTAAACTTTGTATATGCTCTAGTTAAAATCTTATTAGGTAATTTATAAGTACATATGTAATAAAATAAGCGATCAGTAAAATACTCATCATCTTTTAAATCCATCTCAGCTTAGAATCAGAACAGATTTTAATGAACCTTGGTACATATAAAGTTACTTTAGATACTAGAAAAAGTATCTTAAAGGTGCACAAGATACTTTTCTATGATTTTAGCAGTTAACGCCTGTTTAGCTTTTTGGTCAGTTTAAAATACTACCAATGGATGGCGTTACCGTCCACGTATGGTGGGTTTGGGCAATTAAGGGAGAAATTTGGATGATGATGATGGTAATGGTAGCGACATTGGTTAGAGGCATGTCCGCGCAGAGGCATGGACGTATATGGGTTCGAATCCCGTCCATGATCCAATTTTTTTTACCTAGGAAAAAGATAAACGCGGACAATGCTGCGGGGCGCAGATTTAAGGCCGGGTGTCAGTGATTTTTTATCCCTCTCATCCGTGATCAAGTAGAGCGGGAAAGAAAGAAAAACTCGGGAGGAAAATTTAAGGTTTTTATTTATTTGTAGGAAAACTAAAGCTTTGAAATAAAAAGTGTCTAGCCATTTTCTCAATCATAATAAGCTCATTCTCTTGGTATATCTTTGATATCATTTAATGACGGGGTCTCTTTCCAATCAATGTTCTAAGCAGAAAGTAGTGTTACCTTTGATTTTATTTTTTATCGAGTGAATTCATACTAATTATGTTCCTGTGTTTATAAAGTACGAGATAATATGTAAAATTTTGATGTCATACCAATTTCATAGTTCTGGGTTAATTATAAAACAAGATACAGACGTTCAAAAATGATCGAAAATTGCTAAAAGTGCTAGAACCGGGCCTGAATTAGTACAACGCTTATGGATTCCAAAGCAAATACTTAACCTTAAGTAGAACAATCTCAAAAATACCTTATCATCGCGAATGGACAAAGCAATCATCTTGAGTAGTTTAAGTGGACAAAGCAGCGAGTTTTTCTACTCTATTTATAGTTATAAAAAGATTAGCTACACTTTCTCGCCACTTGAGTAATTTGAGCATTCTTGAGTTTTATGGGTCACTTCATCAGTGAACCATAAAAGATTTAAAGATTTCTAAATTAACATAATGCGCTCACAAAAATGCTTTAAGTGATATTCGCATTGGTACTGCCCTTTTTAACACGCTTTTATTAGCTTCACCCGTATCAAAGACAATCGAATTGTCTTTGCCCGTATGTATGTTTGTATGTATGATGTAACGGAATCTTTGACATCGATTTTTATTAATTCAAAATTTTGCACACTTATCATGGCCCGATGACAATACAATAGTAACTTATAAACTTTCGCGATTCGAACACATAGTTATATATTTAAACGGGACTTGATCACGCTGAAAACTTAATTTTTATTTACCTCGACGTGTCGATCAAGTTGCATTGATCGTGGTCAGCGCGATTAAGTCCCGTTTAAATATATGACAATACAATAATTTACAAAAAAAATCCCTTGATCAGGATCATCAGGATTAAAGAATTAAAAAAAGTAGATATTTTACTCTCTCTAAATTGAAAAAATAATTATAAAAAAATAATATTAAAAAAAGCTTTAAACCGAACTAAAAAGTAAAAATTAAATTTCAATGTAAATAATTAATAAATTAACAACAACGTTTAATGGGTTAATGGTGTTTTTTAGTTTTTTTTTATTAAAATTTATTAAGCTAGGATTTTCATTAACATTGTAACAGCTTAATCGTGCAGATGGCGCTGCACGGTAAACATCTGCTCCGTAGTAAAAAAATATTTTAAATGTATTTATTGAATATTCCAAGTTAATTGCCACTTAATAGTGATCATGGTTCTGTGATACTCAAGTGATATTGTTTAAAGCTAAAACGGACCAGTGAAACTCATTTAGACATAACTCCAAAAACCGAGAAGTGTATGAACTAAATACCGAACAGAATACTGTTACAAGTGCATAATAACGTTCCTTATAACTAGACTAACTAAACAGTTCATAAATTATTAAATTCGGTCTAGTGAAATAGTGGTTTTAACTAAAAATACACAAAAAAGTTTCGGTTAACTCAACTCGTCACTATTCAAACGTAATTGAACTTTGGACTCTGACCTAGTTCGAATCTGGTCAGAGGTGAAATCGCAATTTTGACTTTTTGCACATATTTTTTTCTCCACAATTTAGTTTTGGTGTTATTTAGTTTCCAATAATTGACTTATATGCTTATAATACAAAAAAAACAAAAATACAAAATTTGAGTGTAATTCGCAAAATGTCATCTTTGAAAACAAAAAACATTTGTGTTAAATGTAAGAGGGATTTACCGAGACGAGAATTTTTATGTTGTTCGGATTGTCACCATAAATACCACATTGATTGTGCTAATGTATCATTGACACGATTTAGAATTATGGAGAGACGCGATAAATGGATGTGCACTAATTGCATTACAAAGCCCAAAATAAGTATTGTGTCGACGAAACCCAAACTTATACCAACGGTTTCTACACCGTCAAAGCAAATATATCCTGCGCCGTCAAAATTCACGCCCATACCAACGGTTGCTACACCTTCAGATGATATTCAAGAACCTCAGAATGAGAACGTCACTGTGAAAAAGGGGGTTCAGCTTCATAGATGCAAATCGATCAGCGATTTACCTGCTGAAGATTCACATTTTACTCTAGTGGACATGAGCTCCATTAGCTTACCTGAAAATTGCTCAAACACTAGCGAGACGGAGGAGAATAAAAAGGAAATTGAAGAATTAAAACTAAAACTTATTATAGCTACTGAAGAAATAGATAGATTAAATATGGAAAATACGAATTTAAAAAAAGTAATAAAAAGCCGTGACAACACAATAAAATTTTTAAAATCTATAGGGTCTAGCGAAAGCAGTACGAGAAAATCGTCTACCCCAAACAAGCAAAAACTAGCTTCTTGTCAGTTTGAGAATAAAACGGCACCCGTATCACCAATGAATGATACACTAAAAATGACAACCAGGGTACCTGAGACTATAACAGCCACGGCAATCTGTGAAGCCCCGGTACAACCATTTCAGGAAGACACTGATGATTTAAATACATCAATAAAGTCGGAAACTGAAATAAAAAAGAAGACCATTTTCATCGTGGGAGATCAACAGGCTTCAGGACTTTCTGAACTCATTATCAATGAGCGAAAGTCAAGGATGTGGAACGATGTGTATGAGGTGACAGCTGTCGTTAAACCAGGTGCCCGATGCTCAGAAGCATTAAGCTATTGCAAAGATCTTAACGTCACTCTTAATGAAAACGATAGAGTTGTATTAATTATTGGTTCGAATGACAAAAATCCGTTTAAATTATTGAACGATCTCAGCATTGCCTTAAATCTACTAAAAAACAAGAAGGTATATGTTTTAAGCGTCAGAAGAACCCGTTTCTTACAGGAGAATACGTTGAATAACCACATTGCGGCTCTTGTTGGGACTTATAAAAATTGAAAATTTGTTAAAATAAATGCAAATACAAATCATAACAAATCATTTTTATTAGCTGTGAGTAGAGCTATTAATTTAAAAGTAGACTGCGAAGATATAAATAATGACTTAAAAGATCAAGCGCGAAACAAAATTAATGCAAACACTAAGAACAACCCTGGTGGGGTAAAGGGTACAATTCCTTTTTATTTTGATTCGAAATCAAAGCATGAAAGTTCAACTAAAGAAGCAGGGCCCGGAAGGTCTTCAAACCTTCATTGTCCTAAGCCTCAAAGAAACAATAGGAATCAGTTTTTTCGTGAATAATTCAAGCCATAATTTTACATTACTACACCAGAACATTGCTGGAGCTATTAATAAAGCAGAATATATAGAAGTAGCTTTAGAAGAGTTATCACGAAAAGAAAATTTTGATGTAAATGTAATATGTCTGAGTGAAACATTTATAAAGAAAGGTAATGAATCCCTACTAAAAATACATAAGTTCAATTTAGCTTCTTCTTATTCCCGGAGCGGTAAAAGAGGAGGTACTTGTATATTAATTAAAAATGAACTTCAATACAAAGAAATTACATATATTAAGTCTTTAGCCACAAATTTGGTGTTTGAAGCTTGCGGAATAGAAATACTAGCACATAATCTGATAATAATTTGTATTTATAGGGTTCCTAAATATGAGGTGGAGATTTTTCTGAAACGACTGGAAGATTTATTGAAATATTTGACGTATAAATATAAAAACAAAAAAGTAATTCTGTGCGGAGATTGGAATATTGATTTACTCAAAATAAATAACACGAGTAAAGAGCTATTAACTGTACTTAAAAATTATAATTATGATTTTCTAATCAAGGTTCCAACGAGAAAGCTTGCGTGCATTGATCAAATTGCAACCAATATTAAAAAAAACGTACTTTCAGGTATCCATTATTTGGCATTATCGGATCATGAAACTGCACAAAGAGTTACCATTGAATTAAAAACGAAAATGGCTTGTCCCGAGTACCTAGAGGATAAAAGAGACTTCTCTAGTGAAAATATCAACAAGTTTTGTGAATGTATTACTTCCATTAAATTTAATGAAGTATATGAACAAATAACACTTAACGAAGCATTTGATGCATTTCACAATATGCTTTTAATGTTTTTTGGTCTTTGTTTTCCGGTAATCAGAATGAAAATAAAACGTAAAAATATCTATAAATGTAAATGGATTTCAAAAGGAATAAAAAAATCCTGCATACAAAAAAGATTACACTATTTAAAATATATCCATCATAAAGATAACAAAAAATCTAACGTCCAAACGTACAAATCATATAGTAAATTACTTCAAAAATGTATAAAGAAATCACAACAAATACAGAACACTAAATATATAAATCATAATAAAAACAAAGGAAAAGCCGTTTGGAACGTCATACGCAATAACATAGAAAATGATAACGTACAATCTAATGGAATTGAGGCAATTAAAATTGATAATATGACGTTTAATGATTCAAATAAAATATGCAATATGTTTAATAATTATTTTATCAATGTATCAACAAATGACAATAATTTAACGTCACAATCTAGAAATTTATACAATTCTTCAAAAAATAATCCAATTCATTCAATATTTTTAAATCCAACTGATGAATCAGAAATATTAAATATAATTAAATCACTAAATAATACTAATTCGGTTGGTTATGATAATATTAATACTAAAATTATAAAAATTTGTGCCCCTCACTTGTGTCAACATCTTTGTCATATTATCAATTTGTCATTTGCTGAAGGTTCATTTCCCGATAAGTTGAAGATTTCTATCGTAAAACCACTGCACAAAAAAGGTGAAAAAGACAACATGAACAATTACAGACCGGTAACTCTCATCCCAGTGTTGTCTAAAATTTTTGAAAAGGCCATGCTTTCAAGACTGAATGAATTCATGACAAAAAATAAGATACTCAGTCCTGATCAATTCGGTTTTACGAAAAACAGTTCCACCACTTTGGCGTGCTTTAATTTAATTAAGTCAATAACAGACGGTCTTAACAATAAACTAAAGGTAGCAGCCATATTCCTAGATATGACAAAAGCATTTGATTTAGTTAATCATAATACAGCGCTAAATAAACTTAATTTTTATGGAATTAGAGGAAACGCTCAAAATTGGCTCAAAAGTTATTTGGAAAACCGAACACAATGTACAGAAGTTTATAAAATTATGAATGGGCACAAAAGAGTTTATAGGTCGGAGCTTCAAACAAACAAAACCGGTGTTCCTCAAGGGAGTATACTGGGACCTTTCATTTTCCTAACTTATATAAATGATATTCCCAACGTGATAAAACATCAGTGTATTTTATATGCCGATGATACTACAGTAGTCGTTAAATCGAGAAGTAATGAACAACTTAAAGTGGATATTAACAATACATTAAATGACATAACAATGTGGTTAAATCAAAATAATTTGAAAATCAATCTAAGTAAAAGTAATGTTATCCAGTTCCAAACTTATCAATCTAAACCAGATAAGCTAAACATCAACTACCAAAATACACAGTTAATGGAAGTGGACACATGTAAATTTTTAGGCATAACAATTGACAAGAACTGCAATTGGAAGTGCCACGTAGAAAATGTCAGTGACAGACTCGATCGCTTTGTCTACGCTATAAGACAACTGCGACTCTCAGTTTCCAAAGATGCTGCCTTGTGTGCGTACCATGGCTACGTGTCTTCGATTTTGTCATACGGACTACTTTTGTGGGGCAACTCTGTTGACATTAATAGGGCGTTCGTTGTACAAAAAAAATGCGTTCGGGCAATTTGTGGTGCCTGGTCTACCGACAGTTGTCGACCACTTTTTAAACAGTTTCAAATTCTCCCATTACCCTGTATATTAGGGAAGTCTGCGTGTTTGTAAAAGAACACCCCAACATGTTCGACGAACACTCAAAAATGGTACAAAGAAGCACTAGAAATTGTAATAGACTTTATTTTCCAAATTGTCGATTAGACATATTTAAGAAAAACTCTTTTTTGATGGCTATCAAAATTTATAATAAATTGCCAAAAGATTTAAAATCCATGTGCATACATAAATTCAAACAAAAACTAAAAGTCTGGTTATTGGACAAATGTTTCTATAGTGTAAAGGATTATTTACATACTAAATTATGATTAATAATGAAAAATCCCTATGTATTTAAATTTGACATATTATTAAAGTTTATATAATTATTTTGTTCATTAAAACTTTGACATATTTTACGATTACTATTATGATGACTTAATTTCCATTATTATTGCAACTATTTGACATTGTGATGAGAATAATTAATTGAGATATAACTTTTATTTGTGTAAATTGTGTAACTAACATAAATGTAAGAATTACAATAACATAGTTATAATATATTATAACATGCATGCTAGACATGTAATTATTGCACACCTCTGTTGAGGTAGATTGTACGGGACTCATAGCACTGTAACAACTATCAATTTACCTACATCTATGGCAATAAATGAATTTGTATTTGTATTTGTATTTAATTTTAAGGCTTAATATATATATTTTTAGGGCTCCATATGACTAGCAATAGCCCGCGACTTCATTCTTAGTATAGTTTTCTCGGTTTTTACTTGTACATTACTTTTTATGCGATGTGGTTACAACTAAACGCAGAAAGGCGTTTTTGTAAATCATTTATGTAATCTCATAATATTCTCGTTTACTTTTTGTCATTCATGTACTTACTGCTTAATATAGATTTTAGGTATATATTGTAGCCCTCTATTTAAGTAATGCCAAATTGCAATTTAATTATTAAATGACGGTGGCGATATTTTATGATAGATAGAGATGATAGAGATAGATTTAGAGTTTTATTTCAAGAGTACTGTAACATCATTCAAAAATTACGTTCACAAATTACACATATATGTATTACTTTTTAAATTCAAGTCCCTATCCTTAAAGTAGCGACATAAGTACCATACTTTACATTTACGGTCCTCATACAGATTCGAGATATTTCTAAGACCAAGTGACAAATTGCCTCTGGTATCGGTACCATTCGACAGTTTTTATTCGCTGTGCATTTTTTGCTTGGAAGAGAGCATATCCGAGGTAGGAATGATAAATGTTTCCAGTTTAAAAAAAAGTCCATTATAGCGGGTTTACCGATTTTCAATATAGGAAACTTTGAATACAATTTAAAAACAGCAGATAATCCATACCAATATATAAAAGTAAACCGTTGTCTGTTTGTTTGTTTGTTTGTTTGTTTGTTTGTTTGGGGAGCTTTCACGCGATAACAGCTGGACGACTTTTGATGAAATTTTGAATAGAGACAGCTTATACCCTAGAATAAAACATAGAATGCTTTTTATCCAGGAAAATTTAAAGATTCCGCGGGAAAACTGGAAAATGTTGATTACTCACTGTAAGGAACGGTTGCAATCACTGAATGGTCTGTGGTTGCCATGTAAACGAAATAACAAGTCTGTCAAAAGACGTCAAGAGCATTACCATTAGGTGCTATACCTACTTTTGTATTGGTTTTTAATATCCTAGAAGAACATAGGATGCTTTTTTTCGCGATAAACAGTAGTCTGCGTACGAAGTCGCGGGCGGGAAACTAGTAAATGAATATAATGAATATTCTAATGTTATTTATAAAGTTGCAGCTCTGCCCAACGGCTCCGCTCATAGGTTTACCGTCATCTCACTTTTCGTTTTGCCGGGAACAAAAGTAGCCTTTGTCCATCTGTAATAGTGAAGCTTTCTACCAGTGAAAGAATAGCTGCTCAGCCCTTAGTTTTCCCGTTGTCACACTAAAAAGTAATAACAAAACTAATTTTAAGAAATATTTAATAAATTAAAAAAAAGTGAATAATTAGCCTAAGCCCATCTAGAATAGTGTAGATATTTTTTATTATTAAATAGTTTTTTTTATTTTTGAGTTTATCGATTGCGTAAATCATTTTTTTTCTCGTTTTATAATTGACCGAGCGAGCGCGAAGCGCGAGCGAAGCGTCTCTGTTTCAGCTTGTATAAAAATGCTTTCGTTTGTCTGGAGGATGTCCGGTCACTAGTAATAAAATAGAAAAACGTTTGTTTTTTCTTTTCTACTACAATCGCTATCGAGTTTCTGTCTAAATCTTCTCGTGTGGTATTTCGAATGGAGTCAGTTAACATTTTCCGAATGTCATCTTGACTTTGTCTTTTAATAATTCTATGTATCATCATCATCACACAAAGCTCCTAAAACTCAACAACAAGTTTTTTTTTAATTATATTGATTTACGAGTCGAACAGGTCGCTCGCGTGATGGTTAGCGTCACGCCTGCCCATAACAATTGCAGTGCCACCCAGATCTCTGTATTGCAAAATCTAGCGCGGCACTGCACTGTGCTCGTCACCCTGAGACATTTGTTTTTAAGTATCATGGCTAGCTATTTCGTTGCAAACAATGCCCTTCAAACACACTAATGTTTGCAGTCTACTGCTTGGCGGTTGCTCAGGCGGACACGTGCAGAAGAGGCCAACCACTACCTTTTGACGTGAAACGTCTTTAAAATCACTTCGATAAATACGGGATACCATGACTAAAGAGCGACTGCAACGAAAAGGGTATCATCGTCATAATCAACATCAGCCCGTGTAAGTCCACTGCTGGACATAGGCCTCTCCTAAAGCACGCCACTGAGCCAACTGAGCCCGATCTTCGGCTCTTCTCTTCCAACTGCTACCAGCCACTTTGCGTATATCGTCGCTCCACCTAGCTGGAGGGCACCCTACACTACGTTGACCGAGCCGCGGCCTCCACTCAAGAACACGTCTACCCCAACGGTTATCAGTCCTTCGACAAATATGACCAGCCCACTGCCATTTCACTTTAAAAAGGTATATCTTCTCGCTTTTATTACTTTGTAAATATAAGCTCCAGAGATCTAATTTTGTTGCCATTTTTTAGCTTAGGTATATAGTCAGCTCAATAATGTAATTTTTAATTATTGTCAAAGGACAGAGGGTCAGTCATGACGCACAGAGCAAAATCAGCAAAATTGATGTTATTGTAATCTTTAATTCGGTATAACCCGCGATTTAGATCACAATACGATTGCAATATCGCACAGGCCATTTCTTAGCGGCATTGAAATTCCAATTCCAAGGGGACTTTGAACTAGCGAACCAAGTGGTTGTTGTTAATATAACTGAAATCATAATTATTGAAATAATTACCAAGAACACCCATATATTTTGGGATACTACTATATTGATTTTCATATAACAAATACACATTATCGTATATTGGATGTCCATTTTCCCTTATCTTGAGCGTCGTAATTGTCTACTATAAAGTAACTTTTATTGTAACTCTATTTTAATTGTTCAATTTAGTCATTATCGGTTTCAGTGCTTTTAACTAATGTTCCTGTAAGCTTAATTTTGTTAACATCAGAACTACATAGCCGTGAAGGATTTAGACAGTTATAAACCCCATGAAAGAAAGGGTCGTAACTGTTCCGGTCGTTTCGTATTTGGGCAATATTTACGATTTTGTGGAAACATTCGGTCCCATAGCCGCAGTAAAAGTTTTTATCGTTTCCCATTAGAATGCCCTGTTTAACGATTTGATCTAGATTATTCCTGATCTACTGAACGATAAAGCTGGATGAAATAACAATATGAATGAACTGGATACTACTTTTATAAGGAATAATTTTATTTTAATAATAATTGTGCCTTTTATGAACTTTGTCAAAGGATACAATACTAGATTTCTTAGAAAATTATCGCGCTTGAATCCATTACAAGAGTAATTAAGGTTAGAACAACGTTATGGAGTAGTAAATCCAAGATGCAAATAGATCCTGAACTTACCGCCGGCAAATTTCCAATGATATTCATAACACAAAAAATCAATTAGGTAACGCATACGTCCCGCGGCAGTTTCCACACCCTTCTTCGACCCCTTGATCTCTTCGCCATTCGCTTAAGTGTTTCATGTTATACAAAGCCATACAAACACGCCCAAGGCTTTTAGCATTTCGCACCCGTATCTTTAATCCAATTCAAGTACTGACCACATCATTAATTTTCTACAATGCTCCCTCAAAAGCTTCGGCGCCGATATTTCAACGAACTATTTATATTTCTGGAAGGAACTAACAAAGGCGCGGGCCATAAATAAAGGGGCTCACCCTTGGGGATACCGCCTTACTGCCTTTGATACGATCCCTTTTCTTATTTTGATGCGGTCTAATGTTACTGACTCCTCTGTGTATCACTTCCTTTATACGCACTTCATAAATCATTACCTGTTCTAGAGACGGGTGGAGTGTCAGGTTATCCTTTGTAATGTAATGACATTTTCCACTTGCGTAGTTCTATATTAACTAAACAAGTTTAACATGTTAAAGAATTAGATAAAAACAAAGAGCGATGTTACCATTTCATGTTAATCATTTTCGTTCTCGGCTTTAGTTCTTTTGTCAGACTCTGTATCTGTTTTTATCTTATATACTTTGTTTGTTACATTTTTTCCACCCAGTTCCTTGACAACAAATTCCTCCATTCTTATGGTAATAGTAACACCAGTAACACTCAAAGGGGAATCAGCATAATATCTTTTATGTTAGACTAACATCTACTCGGCTCTACACGAGCACAATTATTGTTAGTGTGTCGATTTTTCAAGGCACATGTATTTCGTGTTATTCAAACTGATTTTTAGTCTACATCAATTTACCTCTGTGAAAGTTTCCCTTTAGTTAGTAGCTAATGTGAGTTATGAAATTCAAATAGAGGATCCATTTTTTGATATTCGTTTTTAAATTGTTACCTTTTGTTGGTTACAAAATGGTTGGTTACTAAGTTACATTTTGTTCGTTTTAGTACTTACACATTCCAATATATTGTGTTAAAATAGTTTGTCCATGGTTATGTTTTGTCAAAACTACTCGTTTGTAATTGATGTTATGAAGCGTTAATATGATTTAACAGGTAAATCAGCTATGAACTGTCGTACAAAAATTATTTCTGTAGCATGAGTCTTAAAAAACTGATTACTTAAAGGTCTAAATAGATACAGAACAGCGTACATCAAAACCAGGATGCATCTATGGATGCATACCTGACATGTCATATGATCTGCTCAAAATAAAGATTGTGACGATGTCAAACCTCTTTCATAATAATACTCATTTGATCTCTTAATTCTTTCATAATCCATTCCATTCCATTTGATATTTTATCATTATTGATTCTAACTTCAAATGACCTGTCATTCCCATATTGATTGGATTAGCAAAACCGAATTTTACGAAATAATATGTTATAAAATACCTAAATAAGTTTATTACAACTGGAGTCTTTTAAATATATATATGACAATACCTTCGTAAGTGCTTGTTTTGATCCATATTGTTGAAGCACGAAAAGTCTGTAATAATATTGCTCCTATTGTTCCTGTACTTTTGTGTCCACTGAGGTTTGGTACCTGGGCTAGTGGAACAAACCCTAGGACCGCCTCGTGACAAGCTCATTGTTTGAATAGAGACTGATTGCTTTGCTTTTATGCTTTGTATGATAATAATAACTATTGGAAAAACTGTAACTAGAAGTAATGAAACACTCGCCATCTCCAGAAACTCCAAAGTTGTTCAAAAGCGTGCATGCCAACAGATGCTGCGTTTGATCCTTCGTAATATTTGGAGCACTTAAGTCGAGAGGAGCAACTGCGTTCAGATAAGATGGTTTAAAAATAATCCTCGCTCAAGTTTACTTCTAGTTCTTTCAAATCTACACGTGGATCTTTCCTATAAATACTAGAAAGTCAAAAAAAATGCCGAAAGGGATAAATTAATAACAATTAAATTGACACAAATACTATCTTAAAATTAACTGTGATTTGAAGATTAATTCAATATATCAAGACGACTGAAAATATTTCTGAAGTTTACTTTTAAAATAAATTAGGTTCTCTCGCATATCCAACGGCTTAATGAAACTAAGCTCCGCTTAAAGTTTGCGAGAGGTAATACATTTTCGTCGACTTGTCTGCACAAATAAGCAAGCTGTAGGAGTAGGAGCACTATCTTTCAAAGTGATTATTTATTTCAGGCAATACGTAAACAGCAACGACATGACAGAATAATTCTTCAAAATTCTAAACTTCTGAAATCAGGTTCAGAAGTTTTTAAGTCATTTAGAATTTTGGTCTTTCGTTATCGAAACAACATCTAACCTTTTGGTATGGAGTTTGGCAATGGCATACACAAATGAAAGCGAATTTGAAAAAAAAAATAAGAGAAAAAACACGACTACTACTTTTTTGTCAAAAAACTTATATAGCCTAACCCCTTATTCCTATAAAAATGAAACGAGTCGTTTTTCCTACGGCTCGTTACTTTTTGACGTTTTTTGTATAGATTTTACATCCAAAGTTGACGGACAGTAAGCGAAAAAGGTTCGTTTTAAGATATAGGATCCGGCCATAAGTTTGTCGGGATGGTCTAAGGATTCTAACGATACCTCATACATCCGAATCTGTTGAGGCATTTAAAAGTTATGGTGGAATAAAGAAACTCACATACATACATACATACATACATACAGACATACATACATACGTGAACCCTGAAAATATTACTCTACTTTTTTGGATAATCGTGCGTTTATAAAAATTAAAACGTATTCCATAAAAAAATCGCCTAAGTAATATACTTTCCGAGATATTTCTTGTAATTTTTTTGAGCGCGAATTTATGGCATACCTTCAGCCGTAAACCGTTTGTCTAGTAGTCCGCACTACACCCGACGTTTTTATACAATTTACGCATTTACATAAAACAAATAGATACCATACTCCACTTACTTGCAAAATTTTAGCCAGGTCCTTAATTTTGGACACTGGTAGTTTCACGATTCCCTTTTACTCAACTAATTAGATAATTTTAAACTTGCTTAATCAGTTTAAACAATACTAACTCGCTCGGGACCCACGCTGGCGCGGCGAAATTTTGCGGTTTACATAAAGAGCCATGAATCATGATGTTTACAGAAATTAACTTATAATTACTCAAGTAAAACAGTGGTTAATTACGTTGGCGCTCTTCGGGAGCAACTTGCGAACTTTGGTTGCGGTTTTGACACAAATGTATTGTATTCGTGTTGCCTCAAAAAGGTTAAAAGGTTCCTTAATGGAGATAAAAGAAAATGCAGCCATGTTTGTTCGTTAACATTATTAAATACATTTGAGTAAGCAATAGAGATAGATAGTACAAAGCCTTTACGATTTGTTGTATCTATTACTGAACCGAATTATATACTAATCTGATGGTTCGCACCGAACTGAGATCTCTTTCTAATATGTATTGACAACTCAAAACCTACGAATCCTAAGATTAAAAATTAATTAGTTTTAAAATGCACAAACATTGCCCTTTTATTTAACTTGCAATGTTTGTATGTATGTATGTTTGTTCAGGTCAAATATTGCAAGCTGAATTATAACCACTTCTTATCCTATGGAGTTGAATTTTTACATGTTGGTTCAGTTCCGATGCTAATGACAAAAACTCTTCAACGGTCAACAGCACAGACTCGAAATTTTGTGTACGCATTTTATTATGATAGCTGCTTTTATATTTTATCATGACATGGTTACTGCACTGGGTCTTGACTAGGGAACTTCTCAACGGTTAACAGCACAGACACGAAATATTGTGTACGCATATTGTGAAAGCCCAAGCTATCCACCAGTACAAACCGTATCGCAAACGGTTCAGTAGTCTTTACACTAGACCATTTCTTTTCAAAAGCGTTTATTTAACTCCATGTGTATGTATACATCTATCTATGTATATCTGTCTGCCCTGGAATCTTGCAATTCAAATTTCAAGCACTTTCCGATTAGTTATCTGGCTGAAAATTTCTGGGTAGCTCACAAATCCATGAAAACGCAACAAGATACTTTTTTTTAATATAGTGATTAAGTATCAAAAAAAAATTTAGAACATTTTTTTTTACATTATACTTATTAGATATCTATTTTGTACAGTATCTAGTACGAAAAAAACTGTACAATGAAGATAACTAATAGTTATGCGAACAGTAGACCTCACTAGCACAAACTTTTTTGCAACAATCTAGCGGTGTACAGTAGCGCCATCTAGTTACCTTATTGTAAAACTAACATTAATAACCAAGGTGCTCCATAAAACTCAACCTAGTAGGTAAAGAGCTGTTTCCACAGGTAGAAATCTAAAAGTGAACAATTTACTGCATTTTTAGGAGCTATTCTGATCATCACGCCATAGATCCTCATCAGATCTTAACCAAAAAAATTTATGAGACCAATCTGAAAATGCAGGTAGTATTTTCAGATTGGTCTCATAATTTTTTTTGGTTCAATTAAAAAAAATACCATCGATATCGAATCTCATAAGGCGGAGATGTTCAGTAGCCACCTTTTTGCCCCCTTTTGGAGGTAGTATCCCCGTAATCAAAAATCCCCGACAACAAAAAAAACTATAAAGTTTACGACTTTACCTTTACACCAAGTTTCGTCCAGATCGGTTGTAAAATACAACCTGCAGACTGACAGATGAAAGCAAATTGATTGAACTTGAAGCAGAGCTTCGCTCGCTCGGTCAATAAAAAATGCTATAGGGTACTTAAAATAAGGTACTGAAAAAATATATGTTTTTTTTCTAAATCGTGTCTTTGTATCTGTTTGTCTTTATGTCTGTTAGCGCATTACTTAAATACTATTAGACCGATTTTGATGCAGTTTTTACTGTTGGATAGCTTAGGTTCGACCTAAAATTCGGTGTACTTGATATCTCAATATAATGAGTAGAAGCCGAGCAATCGATAAAAAACTATTTGATAGCTGAACAAATTTTGATGAAATGTTGTATATTGTACTTAGTAGGTAGGTTATTTTGGCAATGGAATATTTCAGGTAATTTTTAACCCAGAAAAATAACCACGCGGGCAAATCCGCAGGCACAGCTATTACATAATTACGTGTATTACGAGCGTCCAAATGGTTTTGAAGACCTCGCTTTGCGATAACTGGCCATAAGATTTGTATCAATTACTGAGATTTTATTAAACCTACACTATTTATCATCAAATATTTTTATTAGGAAGTCAATGATTTTCAATAATTTTAATGCTAGGTAACCGCTATCAGCACAAAAGTATCGAAATCACTCAACCGGATCCAAGTAAACTTGATAACTAGATCCAAATTGCACAATTTGAGGTTTGAACGCTATTTTGCGCAAGACCGCTTTCTACACTGGTTAGTACATTTTGAGAAGAATTTGTAACTTAAAATAGAATACAGATAATAGATACAGAGACAATATTGCAGATTATTGAATATAGATAATATATGATGGTTGCCAATAAGTAAGTTATTTGGCGATCATAATATTTGTGGAATAAAAGGTATATAATCTTACAGCAACTAAGATATTAACCGTTCACATGCAATTGATTAAAATAGATTAGAAAACTAACATACGATAAAAATAAATACCATAAAACATTATTAAAAATAAACAATAAAGACCCAATAAAATTCGGTGCACTAAATTGTCCGCACTAAATCACAATCACAGGATATCACAATGACGCGTGCACACAATAATACCGCACGCGAACATATCGTGTATTTAAATGAAACAATTTATGTTTACTCATCACTGATTCACAGAAACACATCGAGCGTATCTCAGCAGAAGCCTGGAGCTAGAACAAACATGGATGTTGTTCCCAGGGAATCGGATTAAAGCGGGACAGTTTGAGATATCAGCATTCGAAATCCTGTAGCACATTCGTACATTTAAAATTACATTTGAATACGAATTAGTCTGTGAGCCCTCATAAGTTTTCAATTTGAAGTTCTTGTATTACAATTTCCTTACTAAGACGCTCTGGATAGAGGGAAATATTTTATTTAAATATAGAATTTTAAACCAATATAAAAATTTCTAGACACCTAAATTATGATTCTATAATCATAAATTACCTTATTTATGTTAGGAAGTAATCTAGAGTAAGATAATGAAAGAAGCATCACCTACGCAAACAAAAACGTCCTAGGACTCGATGGTTCTCAATTGATGATACTTATAGAAGTGAACCGTGAGACACTATAGACTTCTTTTTTTTTTAGATTTCTGTTTAACCACCGTCTCGCTTGATGGTAAGGGACGATGTGGCCGAGGGTGTAGCACGCAGATGTAGAAGACACCTCTTCATTATAGCCTTGGATATACCCAGATTGTGGTTTTCAGGAAACAAGGAAGACACCGCGTAATTTAATTCCGTAAAAGTATGCACTATAAAATATGTACGCAGAACGCTCAGAACGATTAGGAGAATGTCTATGATGTATGGAATTATCGATTATTCTGCGCCGATCTATGACTTTTCCTGCTACAAAAGCAATCAAAAGGAATTAGGTCGTGCAACTCTTGCATACGTCACCGAAATGGTCCCTTTAAAAAAAATAGACATGTTATTTCACGGCGGGCCCATGACTTCGAAGCAACCAATTTTTCATCACCTAAGTAAAGCTTCGAGCTTGTACTTGGCTGATCCGTCCCAAATGTGGCAGCAGAACTCCACTCACGGTCTGAATTGAAACTTGCGGAGGTTCAGAAGTTTTACCGATATGAAGTAGCTACCGCTAGATATTTTGTAGGATGCCAAGTTTCTTGCTGGATTATTTAGTTTTATATTGAGCGTAAGGGTGAGAGCAAGACCTAGTAAGTGTTATGCCAATTCAATAGGTACAACCCGGAAAATACTTACTGTTAATTGCGTATTTTAAAATACCCAATAACACCAACGATGTGTTCAGGCATGGATTACATTTATAGTACAGCGTTATACAGACATTGCGCTGAATGTATATTGTATAATGTCCAATATAGAATAACAATCAATAACATGAAAATAAACCAAACAACACCTACATTCAAAGTGTTACAATTTCCATCTAACATATTAACTGGAAGCAGTCGACCAAGGTGGTCGAGTGCTCCCGGTGATAGCGGTTACCTGTAGCGGGTACCTATCCAATTTATTGGAACCCCGGCGAACGAACTTACAAGTAACTATTTTGCTTCAAATTTATATTTACCTCTGAATAGCATTGTAAAATAAGTTTCTGTATTTTCTACTTCCCGCTCGGGAAAGTTTAATAGGTACGGTTTTTATGAGTTTAATTTAGTAACTATAGTTAGTTTCATCTTAGAATAGGCTTAATTGTCTGTTTAGTACATCTTTTATAAACGTGAAACCTTAGTTCATAATGTTTTGTATAAAATTGTCAACACTTGGTCGAAATATGCCTTCGGGTCAGATTATAATTGAAAACATACTTTTATCAGGGTACTTTCATATGCTATTTAATACTAGCTGCACCCCGCAGCTTCGCCCGCATGCAAACTGTACCATCCCGTTCACCCTCTTAGCGATGAAATAAAAAAAAACCCTCCCTGGTTCATCAATAGGGTACTCAATACTCCCTTCAAAATTTAAATATCTATGTCTTACGGCTATTAGGCTGTGCGTTGTCTGTAGTCAGTCAGTATGTCACGGTACTGTTTCATAGATTTACTGTTTCGATTATTTAGTAAATATATACCTATAAAACAATATCATGATAAGGATTATTAAGGATCTAATTAGTTTTGATGGAATTTCGATAATCTCAAAACATATCAAGGGTTTTTTTTATATATTAGCACTTAGTTAAAACTGTAGGACTAAGTACAACCGCGGTCCTTTTTAATGTGCCAAATCATTATGGCTATTTTTTCGTTAATTTAACTGCAGGTTTTGTGAGTTAGAAAGTGTCTTTCTCTCATAATTTATTCCGCCAACTTTATTTGCAAAGAGGGAGTGCTTAAAGCGGCATGTTACTTTAATGGCCCGTGCAAGAATTTGAGTTACGTTAGAATAACTTTACAGGCACAATGGAGTACTTTCAAAGTTTATATCTCATTTCGATCATTATACTTTGTTAATTATAATAACTAGTATCTAACTGTTTATAGTCTGCGAATTAAATGTATCAAATTCTATGCCAATTTCAGTTTAGCACAAGATTATTCTACCGATACCCAATTTGTTTCACTAATAGATAAAAGGCTCAGTGTAAGCTTTAACCGTAGATGACAAGGTCAGTATTTAAGTAGTTGAAAAAAAATACTATCGCGTCGAAAAAATATGTATCTATTAATTAATTCTAGAACTACAAGTTTATATTTACAATCTGGGCCCCGATTCTGTAAGCTATTGCACCACGATAACGCAAGTCGATCGCTTGTTTTTTTTTTGAGAAATTTTCTTATTTAGTATTTACCACTTAAAAGTGCTAGATTTTTTTTTTTGGAAATATTCAAAAAATAAAAAAAATGGAAAATTTTAGCAAAACTTTCGCCTCCAGCACTTTTACGTGGTAAATAAGAAAATTTCTCAAACAATTTCAAGCGATCGACTTGCGCTATCGCGGTTCAATAGCTTACAGAATCGGGGGCCCAGATTATTAACTATGTAATTTACCCTACGATGGGCTACGCTACTAACATCAACAGTGGACACAGGCCTCTTCTAATGCGCGCCACTGAGCTCAATCTTCGGCTCTTCTCATGTAATTCCTGCTTTGCGTATATCGTCACTCCTTCTGACTGGAGGGCGTTTGCCAATACGTGGTCTCCACTCAAGAACTTGTCTACCCAACCGGTTATCGGTTATTATGTGACACTACTAACAATTGGTAAATAAAATATGTACAACTGCATACATTACACTTCCTATTACATGTTCAATTTTGCCCTCACTGCAAACTCTAGTGAATATGTTAGCTTTCGTTTTACCGTCTTGCTCAATTATTTGTCTATCATCAGGGCTCTTGTTAAACTCCTTATTGGTTGTGAATAGACATATTAACTGTTATTAATCATTTCTTATTCATACCTTAACATCAGCCTTGTCGGTCCTGTATCTACTTTGTTGACAGCCCTATTCGAAATTCTCGATAGAATACTAACTATATAGGTTGTAGAAATTACACCTTTTTCTTCGCTAGTTGCTTTAACTTTCAACGTTGTTTTAATTAAATGTTGCCATCTAGTTTCTCCATTTATGCAGTAGTTGCTAGACTTTTTGAATTTGCATTTTTTGTTTCTTTGAGTTATAACCACGGTAGAGTAAGGTATAATAATGATCTTTGTGATATAATCATTATATATAATAATGATCTTTGTAGCATTTATTTTTGGTAGGTAACTAAAGAGTGTAGTTAAAATTAAATATTAAAACAGAAAGTTCGATGTCTTGTTTGTATTTCAAATATGCTATAACTGCAGCAACACTGTAATGAAGTTCATCAAATCGACAATGAATTTAAACAGCAAATTTGACATCCAGAAGCACAAAATAAATATTAGTACAGGCAGAGCAGATGTTTTATCCCGATAACAAGAAAGAACATTCCGAATATTAAGATAATGAAAAAGTGCCTTACAATAATCAGCAGACCACAAGGCGTAGAAAAGCAAAAAACAAAGTGATGAAACCCTTTTTGCTGCTTTACTTATAATAAAGTAGTAGGTACCAAAAAGTCCGTACAATAAAGATAACTAAAAATGAATTGGAATAGATACTGAACAAGAATATATCATTTTTTTAAATCATGTCTTTCTGTCTGTCCGCATCACGTGAAAACTACTAAACTGATTGCGGTGCGGTTTCCACTGTTAGATAGCTTAGGGCTTGACTTAAAAACTGGTGTACCTACTTAGTATCTTAATTCCATGATTAGAAGCCGAGCAATTGATAAAACTATCCGACGGCTGAACGAAATTTTGTATTTTGTACATTATAGGTACTTTTTGTCTTGGAATAACACATAGGTAACTTATAGCCGAGAGAAATGATAACGCAGGCAAAGCCGCGGGTACAGCTAGTTATTAAATAATGAGTTGTCTTTTGTTTTAAATTCCAAGTTCTCAAGTAGGACCCCACTCGAGGTGCAAGTAACGGTATTTTTTGCAAATTTTTAAAACATTCGCGCCATGTGGGAGCAATTTTGCGGTCGAAATTGTCCCGTGGGTTTTAACATGTGCGACGAAAACCCGTTTCAAGTGTGGTGTAAAATATACAGTGCGAAGACCATAAATTATGGTGGCGACAGATAAAACACACACGAAGCCATGGTATTTTGAGAAGACTATAAGAATAATTCAAAATTTGATATAGAACGGAGTCTTTTTAATATTATGTCTCGATTTTTATTCATTTTACCCGACTACGGCGAAGCAAGGGAAGTCTAATGAGTTTAACAGTCTATGTATATATACTTATATATTTATGTATGTATGTATGTTTATATGTATGTATGTGGATGTTCCACCACAACGTCTCCCCTGTTTTTATAAACGAGGTATCAAACGATTTGTCTTAAAGGTAAAGAGTGTCATAGGCATTTTTTTTCACCCAACTTGCGCGAAACAAAGGAATGGTTATGTGTCCAATCTAAAAACTTGGTCCAATTTTCACAAAGCGAGGTATCAATCTATTAGTTTCATCGCAAGAGTGTCATACGCTATTTTTGAACCGGTTGTAGTTATGAACTTATGGTAAGAACTTATGTCTTGTTCTCGATGTTTAATGCGGGTTAATCCGTCAATGGATATAATTATCCCTAATCATTTATCTGCTACAAAATATAGCCAAGTTTTTTTGATCAAAAAGAGAACAGAATCAATTAAGGCACCTCACATACCATGTGTAAACAAATAGCCTTTAGTTCGACTTGACGTAGTGTTTGCACAATTACCGACCCCTGCAGACGAGTTCCAAATATTGCTTTGTCAGCAAAATGTCATCCGCAAATCTATAGGTGCTGTATTTCTCTGCTGAAGCAACATATATGACAGACATTGAGGTTCACAGAAACGTTAACGCCTTGATCTAACTTGAAATGCACTTGTTTAATATATTCTATAGCTATAATTTGATGGTACCATGTGAATAATTTGAATATGGTTACGAAAATTACCAGCAGCTTAGGCCTTTCATGGATACCCTTAAGTCGTGACATTAAATAAGTAATAACCTATCATTAAATATTTATCACTGAAATGCAATGAACGTGTACTAATATTTTTTTAGTACCTCAAGTCATTGGCAAAAATGTGATAATCATAGAGAGTTCGGTCAAACCGTTTGTATGAAGTTCTGTCACTACTTGAAAGTTCCATTGCTCTTTTGCTTCCCTTGTTTTCGTTAGCTTTGTTAGTAAATTGCCGCAAATAAGTTGCTGGTGCGTGAGGGGGCTGGCATTTGCCAAATTTCGGCTCTAATTGGCCCTTTTCTTACAAAATATTAGTTTGTTTAGGTTCAATGGTTAAATAAAGGTATAAACACGAGTTGTGAACGAGTAGATAAGGTGAAAATTCAAGAATAAACAACAATATTGGTCGTTATGTAGACATTTACGAAAATTAACAAAATCAGGCAGATACCGTCGTCGTTCGTAGTAAGTTGCAAGAACATTTATTGAAAGCTTTACATCTCATAACACAGTGCAAAGGCACAATTATTATCATACGCTTTGAGAAATATTAATATTTTAAAATAACATTTAAGAGACGCGGCATTCCATTCCACTGAAAGAAGCTTTTGCGAGTCTTGCCCGTACACTTCTGCAAATGTATGTGGTAAGTACATAAGAACACACATTTCACATACCACGAAGAAACTCCTAGCAATTCCTTCGTGACTACAAGATACAAGAAAACAAGATTAAGTGTGCATTTGCGAATTACAAACAAACGAAATACCTGCGGTTCCGCTTTTAACAACAACAAATCGTGTTATAAATTAACCGTACGCAAGTCGAGTGCTGCAGGTAAATTCCTCAAAATTTCGCTTACAATAAGCTCTTAATCTCCATTCACAGGAATTTGACACGTCAACCCAATCGCCGGGGTTTTATTTCACATTCGCTTCGATTAGGCACGTTTTTGCCCTCTATGTGGAGAACACTCTTGTTCCCCAATGTTTGTTATTGTAACAAATGCCTAAACACATCGTTTGTTTTGGCTGTCGAGAACAAAGACCTTAAGCTTTTTCTCGCGCGGACTTCAGTTTCACTGAAGTTTTTACGGTGTACACTTGATCGTTTATTAGTCTTGCACAACTGTTCCACATGCCTTTTTAGGCGCAATAAAGACCTCTTTCATGTTTTAATATTTGTGAACGGAGGATTTTTCTTGAGTTATATTTCATAGAATTGCTGAGACTTCATCTTGCTCATTTTAGTGCAAAAGACTCCGTTTTGCAGCTTTTCTCGCCCGAAGTAGGTCATGCGATCGTAGCGGGCGTCGTTCTATCTACTTGGGACGGACTTAATCCTCCTTTATCAGTACTTGTTCCCAAATTAGGTTTTGCTGCTAATGTCAGCTTGGATTTTACATTCCGATAAGATAGTTCCGTGGAAACCACGATGAAATAATATGCTTTTTATTCATGAACAAGATCCAATTCTGGGGAAAAGGTTTCTTCATACCGATTATGGACTTTCCCGACGCTCTAGAAACGGTACTGAGATGCCTGTATTTTATTGTTCCTAAATAAGGTAGTCGGTGAATCTTGTCTGCGATTTTAAACGCTCTGACAAAAAATGCACATAACATATTGACCGTGTGGCGTTCCACAAGGGAGCGCACTTGCTCTGAGAAGGCGCATTAAAATTTCCTGCAATCAATACAGCAAACAAAAACACGACAAACAACTCCCGGAGACGTTTTCGGAGATTGAAAGCGACATTTCTTCACTAACTTCGCTTCGGGTGGATTGTCGGAAGTTTTGATTTATGCGCATTTTGATGGATTTGAGGGAACTTCCCGAAGGTAAACCTACAATTTGTAAAAACTTCGTAATCTGTTCAAGTCAGTGCTGTAGGTAATGTTCTGTTCAGGTACCCGTTTAATAGGTTAAGTGAGTACATACTTTTTTGGCGATATATTGAAACTGATGGGGCTTGTACTACTTTTTGCGCTTACTTTGACGGGTACTTTATTAACTTTTTGTCCATTATAACCACAAGAGAGATGGAAAAACTTGTTGTTATATCTAAAGTAACTTTTTTATAAAGTAAAGTGTAGACATAACTTAGTATATTTTCATGGCTTGTGGCAGCACCTATCTGTTTTTTAAGGATAGTGTTTGTTGAAACATCTCAAAAAGTAGTGACATGTTTTTTTTTCAAAGCCGAGCAATCAATAAAAATAATAATATTACTTTATAGGTAATTTTGGTCCTATGTGTCATTAAGTAACTTTAAGCCAAGACAAATGACCACGCGGGCACAGCTAGTAGTATAATAAACAGTTAGTTATTAACATACCTGGTACATTTTAATAAAGAAAAGATCCCCATATCTAATGTCGGGGAATAATGAAGAGGAAATTAAAAGTGCGGTTCCGGAAGCCATGTAGTTAGTCCTTTGTGAGATCGAACCTTCCTATGGCTTCCTTTGTGAGCGCTTCGTTCTGATTTAATTATTTTATTTGAGAGTGGAGGTCATTATTTCAAAAGGCTTCTGCGTCTGGGTTGTATTAACGTAGGAGTTAGCATTCTGATAAACCTGTTAGCTAAAGACGTAGTATGCAACCTGTACATGGCAGCGATCTTTGTACCCAGGTGCTTAGTTGCTTGTTTTTGGTTAAGCTTCTCTGTTGATTTATGTGTTGCTGTGTACAGTTTGTGAGAATAAATTGTTTCTTATCTTATCTTATCAACCTCAGCTTTTTACTCCAACGTTTAATACTGGACGCAACATAATGGAAAGTATGCTAGGTAATACAAAACATCGATAGACGGTTAAAAATATAAAATACGAATTTACTGCAAGCAATTATTGAAATATTTTTACTCCTACTTAAGCATAGACTACTTCATCCGGTTATAGAGATTCGTAGTATCTTCTCAGTATTCTATGTATAGAGTAGTAAAATAGGCGGGCTAGTAGAGTAATTAATTATACTAATGCAAAATGTACACGATACATTATAATTTCGTAGATAAACGCTTTATTGCACACCAACGAAAAGAAACACTAGAATACACCTGCATTTAACTTAATTCGAGTACAATGGGCGGTCTTATCGCTTAAAGCGATTTCTTCGAGACAACCGTTGAATGGAGAGGATCACATTTAGTTGTCATGGATTGTGGTGCTCAATAATAAACAAAAATAGAAACATAAAGGGTATGTGAACTTAAACAATTAGCTACCTAAACTATACATTCAAATATAATAAAATACAATACACACATTTACATAGACTTAATATATATTAATATACATATATATTATGTAATAAACAAGCAAAGTAAATGAACACAATAACTTTATTTATACCAATTTACTATAAGTAAAATATTTTTATCCGTTCGGAGTTAATTATCAGTGAATTCCCATACAATCATACTCATTATCTAATTAAATCAAAATTAAAATATGTATATAGAATAGGCCTATCCTATTAGTATGTTATACCATATCGATGTTTAAATACATCATAAATTAGAATAAAGCTAGCATTGTTTTTGCTGAGCTGAGCCCATTTCGCATCACTTTTATCAATTGCTTTTTATTTTATTTGTTGTTTCTTTTCTTTTGTACCTTTTTCCTTCATCATTGTAATTATTTGTATCTGTGAGTGTTGAATAAATGTATTTTTCACATTATTTTTGATAACTTAATCTTAACAAAATAAAATAGGTTTTAATCTGTCTTCTAGATTTTTAATGGACACTTAAGTAATTTTGTATGAAATGGTGAATTACTGTGTCTCTACAACGGCCATAACTACGGCCATTTTATGTAACTGGCTGTTTGTGCCCGTAATTAAACTTAAGAAGCATACTTTACTAGTGATTATAAATCGATAGTAGAGAAACAGAACCTATTACTTTACTCTATTATAAGAGATCATGCAGATAACTGCTCTACCTTTCTCTAAAAGTCGTTTAATACACTTTCTCTTTGAAAAATCAATTTGTACCTATCGGAAATGGATGGTGAGACAATGAGAGGGTATTTACTTTGATCACGCTCGATTTGGAGCAGCCATGTTCAACCTTCAATGTTGGTAGGCTGCATGTTAAAATTAAAAGAAAGTGCAAATGAAAATAACAGGCAGTTTATTAAGCATTACACAAACGTAGTCATAATAATTGAATTGTTGTGCATTTTAAATGTATTTTTGCGTCTAAAGTTGATTTTAGTTCAATTTTTACTTAGTCCCGAGGGCCAAATAATGTTTAGAATAGCTGCATCAATGCTTCCCTCCAGTTTCGGCTTCATCTAGATAAGTGATTTATTGATCTCAGGTCTTTTGTTTTCAGAGAAACAGGGAGTTGATAACATTGATTTCATCCAGTATTGTGTTGTGTTAAGATCGCTTCGCATAAGACATAGCGATTCATTGCTTCGGATGGAATAAAGTGGGTAAAATATTTCTGTTTTTTTCTTGAACGGACATACTTTTTAGTGATAATCTTGATTTTTGAAAATATTAACATTTCCGTACAAACACTACGTCATACGGCACCGTTGAAAACGTATTCGAATGTCGATAAATTTTTGATGAAGCGAGATGAAGATTAAAATAATGATGATGATCTGATGTCATACTCGTATAGCTATCTCAAAGATCAGAACAGACATGGCATGATGGTAGGACCAAAAATATTAAATTTTGCACATTTGACCATCAAACTAGAATGTTCATGAAGTTGGCACACTTAAATAATCTCATATCTTCGTGCCGAATCCAATTACATTTTTAATTGCTTAATCATAGGTTACGCATTCCGTATCAACCAACCAATCACCTACAAAAACTACTATGGAGTATTCACTATAATATTATCCAATATTTTGTTGCTGAAAAGAATGAATTCACGAATAGACATATCTTAAAAAATGATAAGACTAAAAATAGGTATTATCTACAGTATCGTTTTTTTTTCGCCACAAGCCGGCCTCAACTCAGGATAGTGCTGGTTGCAAAACAACCAGCGCTGGTCTTCCGTTGGGAACGACAGGTGTCGTCACGTACGGACATACACTACAAAGTTGTACAACTATGCACACACATTATGAGACGACTTATAAAAATCAGTGATCGGAAATCAGTAATTATATGCTGGCAACACTATCCTAAAATACCACAAATGAGGCAAACCATCTCTTTGACTAAGCGTCCTCCAATATCCCTCAGGATATTCGCAAATCATCGCATTGTCCCGTTATTCTGTCAAAATAGTGTAGTACGTGCGTCGTGTTACAATGTAAGCAGATAAAAGCCAGCAATTGTGGGCTTGAGGAAATTGCATCCCAAACTCACTCCATTTCAATGCAACGCGGTTCACGCGCGATCGGTCTGCTCGGTTCATTTGGCAACCCTGGTAGTTAAGCAGCACCTGTCAGCTTTAGTCACATTTGGTTTAGTTTATTTTTAGAAATGCTTGAGAGGAGGAATCCGTCTGAGTGGGTAGGTAGGTCTAGGTTTCTTTCTGATTTGAAGGGAAATTATTGGAAGCATACCTATAAATGAGTCGAGAAAAGAAAGCGCTTGGTAGCACTGAAATTGTTATTTAGACATGCTCTTATTATCTTATCTGTGTTTCTGTCCAAGATGATAATTAATCTGTCTTGGTGTTTACTTCCCCCAAAAAATTGGCGTGTTATAATGAGGGTAAATAAATAATCAAAGCAAGACAGACAAATTAAGGCAACATTTGTGTGGTTTGACGAAATTGCATCCCAAACTACCTTATGATGTCACGTCGAGCACGTGGGATCGGGTTAGTCGGTCATTTGTTAACCCTGGTAGATTAGTAGCGACTGTAAGATTTAATTAAATTTACATAAGATCTGATCAGTTAGCCGGTCAGCTGGTGTAGCTGGATTATACAAATTTGAAGATTGTGTCTGTGTCTGGCAAAGCAAGCAGGTAATGGTATAAATAATGCATTTGGTTGAAACTAATAAATGGCCTGGACCTGGTCATCTTATTAAAACTATTTTCGGAGAGTGGGCTTTTCTTTTTTTTATTATTGGTGGCGTATCACTACGAGTATTCTTCGAAACCGTCTCGTTACGAGGGTCTGTAATGAGGATTGTGCAGTGCTTCGAAAAACATAACAATTCATTAAACTACTGAGTGACAATAAGATGAATTAGTTATCCAGGCATGTCATTACCATTATGTAATCTGAATAACTCTCGACGGTCACTTGTAAAATATTAAAATTGCTACATTAATTATATCAAACGAGTTATGTACACAAACATAAAACAAAATGCATGATTTAAAAAAAACAAATTAAAATTAATTTTATTTTAATTTTTTTTTTTAATTTATCTTGTTAGACTTTTTCATATTGGTTCGAATTGGACAGTTCGTGATTAGATTATCCAGTAGCTCTTTTATGAGTTTTAGATAACTGCAACTGTGCTCCGAAGCTTTGAGCTGTAAATGTTGCACTATTCACGGTCCACAGTTTGGTTTGATAGCTGTTTTGTTAGAGTTACATCCACGGGTACAAACAGTTTACTATGGCTTTTATATCGATGCCGCACAGTACAAAATCTCTTGACAACTGTTTCGAGATTTTCATCACTGCACTTGCAAGTTTGTAACAATGTTGAGATGTTGTTTATCGCAATCGTTAATTGTTACTGTTATTGTATTCTTAAAACACTGCTTATCGTTATAGAAATAAGAAATGGTTAGTGAGGGTCTTTGTTTATAAATACTGCTTAGCCGTGTGGTTCTGCATTAATAATAGGAGCCTTTCTTATACCTCGTGTGCTGCGAGAAACCAGCTAAGAGAATTCAACAAATGAACAACACCATTTTTTCTGAGAAATTAGGGCCGCTTTTGCATTGAATAAGTAAACATATTCAATGCAAAAAATACTATGACGGATTTGAAGAGCAAAGTCTCCAGCGGAAACACTGGGCATAATTATGAGACTTAAAAATCAATATCTCATAATGAAGAGCAGTGCAGTGCCGCAGAAGATTTTGGAACTGAAATTCTTGGTGGCATTTCAATAGAGAGTTCCGTAATATGAATTTACGATCTCACAATATTGTGAGATTTACTATGTTAATATAAGACCATAGACTTCTTATCGGTTTTTATGTAATCCTTGCACTTGCCAGGTTTTTGTTGTTACCATAGCAATAATTTCAAATAGGTACTTACTTGCAATAAATACCAGCCAGAATATTTGGAAACATAAAAGTACTTCTGTTTAGCTACCAAAATACTTAATTTAGGTACTAACACGTATTATTTTTCATCGAAAGTTAATCTTGGTCTTCTACTCTCATCGGAATCTCATAAGACCACATAAATTACGTGACAAATCATGGTGCAATATATGTAATACGGCCCATTAAATTGACATATAGCCGGTCGTAATGCGGCATTCATCACATATAGTTGAATTGAACCACATACTGACTAACCTACCACATTAGCTAGGTACCCCTGTAGAGATTGGACTGAACTTATAATTTCGGGTGGGACGAGTTTTGAGAGGGGTGATGGCCGAGTAGCAGCAGCGCGCTTTACGATCTCACGGCATCAGATTCGAAATACCAATGAATACCCTGCACCAATTAGTGATAGATAGTTAGATAGATAGATAGATAACTCTTTATTGTACACCACATAGAACAAAAATACAATAATAACTAAAACATTTATACAAAATATA
The DNA here is from genome assembly GCA_946251855.1 of Alsophila aescularia. Lineage (NCBI taxonomy): Eukaryota > Metazoa > Arthropoda > Insecta > Lepidoptera > Geometridae > Alsophila > Alsophila aescularia. Next base: position 48,678,811 of record OX276381.1, on the reverse strand, counting down.
TGGGACAATGGGCGGTCTTATCGCTAAAAAGCGATCTCTTCCAGACAACCTTACTGATGTACCTAGTAAGTTAGGTATAAGCAAATTTTCATGCTCAAAACTGAAAAAAAAGTGACGAAACAAGCATGTCTAAATCTCTCTCTGATAGAGGACTGTATCCCAGCAGTGGGAAGTATAGTAGTTTACTCAATGTTTTTAGGCTGATGATGATGAAGTTTTGCCGCAAAACTAGGAAAAATAACTAGCCTGGATAAGTTAGTAATAACTTTTTGTATTTTTAGAGAAACCCTTAGCTTCCTGTGCAAAACCGGGACAAGTCGCTAGTTTTGTAATAATTTTGTACACATAATTCATTTATAACTTTTTATTAGGAAAACTAACGACTTTAAATGCGAATAGTTATACAAATAGGTAGTAAAAAGTCAGTTGCAAGTTTCCACTCCTAGAAATACATTGGTTTAATAAAAATATTTAACATAATAATATGATAGATGGAAGTTAGTAACAAAATACGTGAGAATATGTGAAAATAATATTACTAGTGTAGTTCAGTATTACATTATGCAGAAGTATACTAGTCAGAATAAAAATATATACAAAAGCATGGTGAAAACATCTCTCCCTATTTGCACAGCATGCAGTATGAGTTTATATTTACTAATTCTTCTATCGTCATCGGCTCGAGCAATTCGTGATTACAGAAGAATTAATATAAATATTTGGATTCGTTTTAGTCATATTATATAATATGACTAAAACGAATCCAAATATTTATATTAATTTAGTATTTCATTAATACCCATATATAGGGCATCTTAGTTTCGGCACATAGTACTATTATCTGGTTTGGGGCTAGGTTTGAATTGCCTTTAATATATTTATTATTATTTATTTACATATATATTACAATTGGTTCAGTCATTAATATTTATTGAGTGTCTTAGTGTTGCGATGTCCGTCATATTTTTTGCATAATTATTCTGATAGGTAGGTACGATACGTTAATACCAATTTATATTCCCTGCAAATAATACGATATGTTGTAGGTTCATAGGTATATTTTTTATTTCAATACCTTAGTCGGAAACTAGTGTAGAAATAACGTAACCTACCAATAAAAAAATCAGTTTTGTTGACGTATTATCGTTACTACAAAATACAAGTAACTACCTACTACATGAATCATTTGAACAAACATTATATGGTGGCAATTGCAACTACAGGTGTTTTTTTTTATTTTACCAGTAATTTCCGCTCCTAGCACTTTAAAGTGGTAAAAGAGAAAATTTCGCAAAATATTACATGCGATCGACTTGCGTTATGGCGGTTCAATAGTTAACAGAATTGGCGCCCAGTTGGCGTGTACCCCAACATGTTGGCGACCGCTTCTTGCCCGTAATACAATTAGGATTGTCCTGTTGACTGGACCGTGTTTGAACTTTCATGAGATAGTACAGTTGACCGAACTTCGGTAATATAAATATTTCCCTGGTACAGTTAACTGTACTATACGGAATAAATAATTATCAACGAAAAAATAATTTATGTAATAGCTAAGAAACAGTGGTAGATATGTTTTCACAAAGAGTAGGTACCCACTGGCCTTTATATTGTTATGAGAATATTTGACGTAAGTCGTATCTATTAGTATAACAGACACGACTGCCCAAAAAAAAGGAGTGTTATGTTTTTAGCACTCATGTATGTTTGTATGTATGTGAGCTTCTTTATTCCACCATAACTTTTAAATGCCTGAACAGATTTAAATGTATGGGGTATCGTTAGAATCCTTACATTCCTACGAGTAACATAGGATATATTATTTTTTAAAAACATTCGATATGGCGGCAATACGGCACCATTATCAAACTCGAAAAAACTTCGAAATTTACAATATGGGTATCAAATTGAAGGTCTTGATAAGCACATTCCAACGGTATATAATTTATTGGCAAAAGCTATTTTTGGCTGGGCAGGCGTGTTTTTTTTTAAACTAGTTATATCTCAATGTCATATCATGTGATAGTATTTTTACCCGACTACGGCGAAGCAAGGGAAACCCTTAACAATCTATGTATGTATGTCTGTATATATGTATGTGGTTATGTGAATGTTCTACCATAGCGTCGCCCTATTCGTCAGATTTTGACATGCTAAGTGTCAATCGATTTGTCTTGGTATAGAGTGACATAGGCTATTTTGTTTATCTTCCTACATCGAAGCAAGGGAAGGGTTATGTGTTCCAACTAAAAACTTGGTCCAATTTTGACAAGCGAGGTGTCAATCGATTCGTCTTCAGGTATAAAGTGTCATAGGCTATTTTTTTACCCGACTACGGTGAAGCAAAATAAGGGTTATGTGTTCAAACTAAAAACTTGGTCCAATTTTGACAACCGAGGTATCAATCGATTTGTCTTTATCGCAATTGTGTCATAGGCTATTTTTTGGGTTTTGGTATTTGAACTTATATCTTGTTCCTGTTCGTGCGCTCTTGGTTAATTTAGTAAATTGAATTGATTTCTTAAAATTATTTAGAATACATAAAAAAATAAAACTCTTTCACTATGTCTGAAGCAGCGGAGGTTCAACTTGAATTGCGCTATGTTGAAAGAAAGGGTCCTACTTTACAACGGACAACAATACTACAAAAATAGCATCTACAAGAATGGGGCACTGCTATGGCGATCTTAGTCCGATCCCCGTAATCTAGGCGACCACCCAAGCCGAAGTTCGTACCCCCTAAGTTTCCTTATATCAATCGCCAAAATTAAAACATTGGCGTGCGCCTTCTACATCACGCAGCGTCCGGTGAAGCTGTAAAGGTCAGTAGAGAGTGTAGAGACCAACAGACTAAAGAAATAAAACATTTTCTTTTATTATTCCGCAATCCGCCTCGGGATGGTTTAGTGAAAAGTATGATCATAATAATATTTAGCTTATTGCTTACAGAAAAAACGTGCTTACAAGAACTCCTTCATGCCACGTGCAGTATTGACTACATAAAAATGATGTTGATATGGCAATGCCAGTTTTAAAAGAGAATGTCCAACCAAACCTACCTAATCTGATCAACCAAACCTACTATGTATAGGGAAGCAGTGGACAAACTTAAAGATTACGGTATGGACTTCGTTACCAGTTTACCAGAGTTAGAGAATGTTCAACATGGCTTATATTCCGCTAGAAGTAGTAGTAGTAAGGGCTTCAAAAGTTTCGTGTGCTCATCCGGAGGATGTTGAAGTGCCTAAACATGTACAGATTTTATTTTGGCCGATAACTGATGGAAATCAAATCATCGTGTTTTGGTCTAGAGAAACTAGACAGTTAATACCGAGCATTTTTTTTATGCATCTTATAAACGAGAGAGAGAGAGAAGACCCAATCTCTTTTTTATCAAAGTTAATCGCGAAAAAAGCATCCTACTCGTATTTTCTTCTAGGATATTAAAAACCAATGCAAAAGTATAGCACTAACTCTCTTGATGCTTTTTGACAGACTTGTTCTTATTTCGTTTCCACGGAAACATATAATTCCGTTCCTTACAGCGAGTAATCGACTGTTTCCAGTTTTCCCGTGGAGACCTACCATTTCCCGGGATAAAAAGTATCCTATGTTGTTTTTTGTATTGTACAGTACCTATTTACAATATAGGATCAGCCGATTCGGCGTAAAGCGTAAAGCTCCCTAAACAAACAAACAGACAATGTTTCAATTTCCACAAATTTAGGGTTTCTCATCGAGCTATGGAGAGAGCTATACTTTGAGTTTCTCTGAAGGACAAGATTCGTAATGAAGATATCCGACAGAGAACCAAGGTAACCAACATAGCTATAAGGATAAGCAAGCTAAAGTGGCAGTGGGCTGGTAACATTTCCCGAAGAACCGATAACCGTTGGGGTAGACGAGTTCTCGAGTAGAGTCTACGTTTAGGAAATCGTAGTGTATAAGACGCCCTGTGGCCAGGAAGGGTGATGACCTGCGAAAATCCATTAAATAATTAATTTTCTGCGGCTGGCAGAAAATTGACGAGGAGAGCTGAAGACCGAGCTCAGTGGCGTGCATTAGGAGAGGCCTACGTTCAACAGTGGACAGATATAGGCTGATGATGATTATGATGACTGAAGAGTAGGTATCTAATGACAGCAATAATAGGATATGTTTATCACTGGACGCGGTGTATGCGGTGAAAAGCAAAAAGTTAAAAATGTAAAGCGAATTATAATTGTATCGCTCTGCGCTGCATTGCACCATTGCCCGAGGAAGGAGAAAATTGCCGAAGGATGGCAGCATATTAAATCGGAAGTATTGTTCGACTTGGCAAAAAATTACAAATACATCGAGAAGTACTGGATAAAAAGTTAATTCTCTTAGTGTTTTCGGGGAACGCCACCGCGATAACAGCAGTGTAGACGGTTAATATTCAAAAATTAATCGTGTATTATCCCCCAGTGGTGGACAAAAAGTGGGGGAAAACGGGAATAGACTAATAAAAATATAGTTAATGTATTAGTAAGACCAAATGGCGGTCCTGGGGCTATGTCTAGCAGTGGACGAACACAGGCTGATGATGATGATGATGATAGAAGGCTCCTCAACATCTTACATAAGTTGATAAAGAAACACACATAATATTTTTGAAATATTACGTCAAAAAGATTTTTAACAAACGTAAGAGATAATTCATAACAAGGGATGACGTAATGGCAGGCATAGCATGTTAGATTGCAAATCATCAACGATGAGATCTCAGTGGATCATGCTATAGAAAAACTGCGCTCTTAGATACAGTGATTTTCAGGTTTTTTTAGACACGTATCTTGCAGCATAAAGTATTATTAAATTAATGTGGGTGTATTTTAAGTAAGTATTACATATATTTAAGTAAGTATTACATATCTAGAAACAAGTTGTCTAACCCTGTGATGATTCACAAGAGAAGATGATAATAATGTGTATAATGTTAATGGACCGGTCAAAAGAACTACTTTAAAAAACGGTATGGCACGGTTAGTAACAAGTCCAGTCACTGTATCATCTTCATCATCATCATCAGCCCGTGACAGTGCCCCAATGCTGCACTTATGCCTCTCCCAAAGCACGCCACATAGCCCGATCTTTGGCTTTTCTCTGTATTACTAGGTGAGATATAATAAATGAGTCAAATCAGTACCAGCAATTTTCTGGTCACGCTTTATTACACCAACAATTACAATAATGATCTAATATTTGTTTCGGAAACAAAATACTTCGAACTAAAACTTCGTGGGTGGCGTGTCTAAAACGAATGCTGATCTGTTTTCCATAACAGGACGACTTCCTGTCCCCTCATTTCCTTCCCCTTTCCCCTTCACCCCCTTTGCCTTCTCCCTTCAGTCCCGGTGACACTTGCGGAATTTTGATAGAGCCCCACAGACAAATCAACATCCGAGTTACGGATAAGTTCAGATACAGTTACGGACGTTACGGACAAACTTTGCGGCATTTGGTATGCATCGAGCTTTATTGAGTTTGATTGAGTGGGATTTGCCCGAACAATTTTAGACTAAGAAATTTGACGATGTTACTTACATCGTCAACATTCAAAGTCTCAAACTTTTTTTGAGACTTTTGAGTTTGTAGTGGTAGGCTTCTTATGCAAGAGTCTGCCTGGGGAAGTAACACGCCTCTGTAGGTTTAAAAGCGATGTTTCCAACGAAATTACTGGGCGATGAGACTTAAAAACCAATGTCTTAGGGTGAAAATTTTGCTACCAAAGTTCTGGTTGACACTGCAACTGATATAGGGCAAGTGTGACGCTTACCAACAGGCGAACTGATCGACTCGTCACTAAACGGAATAAAAAAAAAACATCATGTTACTATACAAAGTCAAAAGGCACATGGACGTGTGGTAAAGTAAAGGGACACAAGGGTACCTTTTATTTTGTATTTAAAAATATTTTGTTCTGAGGAAACATAGAGTCTATTTTGAAAAATAAAAAAAACCTTTTTTTAAATCTTTTACTTGCAATGTTTGTATGTGTTTTGTATACGCATTTAATTATGATAGCCCGTTCTAAGTTTCACCATGTCTTGGCTACTGCATAAAATCTTATTTTTTAATTGATTTTTAATCTACTTATTTAAACACAAGTTTCACCCAATAAACCCTATTTCCCACTAGTAAAACTTTTCCATATTAAGTAACTTACCAAATCGAAACGTAAAAAATTAGAACACCGTCCATGAATGGCACAAAATGCCGGAAGCCTGATAATCTGCGGATGATTCCGTTAATTCCGGATTATGGCAACAAATGCCAACACGACAGCGAGAAAATTGATTTATTAAATGACATGTCCACAATTTTTTATGCATGACATGCAGGCTTTGACTGCAATCTCACTTGATGGTAAAAGACGATGCGGTCGAATATGGAGCATGCTTATTTAAAAGATACCTGTTCGTTCTAATCTTGAAGACACCCAGGTTTTATTTATCGGGAATTTATAATCTAGCTGTGCCTGCGTCTTCTTTTCTGGGTTAAAAGTAACCTTTGTGTTATTCCAGTACCAAAAGTACCTATAAAGTACAATTTTATCAAAATTTGTACACCCACCAATATGTTTTTATTGATTGCTCAGCTTCTACTCATCGGATCGAGATACACTAGTTTTTAAGTCAAAACCACAGCTATCCAACCGTGAAAACAACATCGCAATCGGTCCAGTTTATACGTAATGCGCAAACAGACAAACTGACAGATACGATTTAAACAAATGTTATATTATTGTTCGGTAGGTTATTTTAAGTACCCTAGACCCTAGACCATATATTGCATTAGCTTCTATGTACAGACTTTTTGTTATTTACTGTTTATTATAAGTATTGATATAAGTACAGATAATGGTTCTGGTAAGTAGTTTAGTTTTTTGTCTGTTAGCACAACAAATTAATGTAGAATCGACACTCTTAGTACGAATCAGTGGAATATCAACCTTATACCGATGCCATGTTCGTGTATTATAACACGAAGTACAGAAACATGGCAAATAATACAATCCAGTCCAATCATGTAGAAGAAAAAAACACTTTTGTGAGTCCGATGATGGAGTTGAGTTTATGTATATCACATACATTAACTCAACTTATAATCCACATTAACTTATCATAATATTTTTTAATGTCTGCTTCCACTACTTTTGATGGCTGATCGATTAAAAGCTAATGGAATTAAATTGTAAGTAATCGAATTCCATTTTATTGTGTAGCATGACTAAATGACAAATTTTCATTGCTTATGCCATCCCATGAAATTCCAGAGCTCAGTATGTTCACGATAAAAATGTTATATAATAACGGCCTGAAGTTTCAATTTGTATTTTTTTTTGTTACCCTTTTTTAGAAACTTATTACACGCACAAATAAACAAATTACTAAAACAAACATTAAGCTTAATATTAAAACCCATTTATAATCAAGAAGAGCTCTAATTACCATAGAACAAATATGCATAACGCAAATTCGACCTGCAAATATGAGGATTTTGTGATTTACCGCTTCTTCTTATGATAAAATAGGTAAAAAGCAGGGCCGTAACCAGGGAAATTATTGGGGGCTAAATATCACTCTCACATCTTATTAAAGTAATAAATAACATGACATGCCTAATAATTCTTCGCCAAGAAACTGAATTATGTTCAGTCCCAAGTGACATAGTGTGATGAATTTATTCATCGCTTTTTTCGAGAATAAAATAATGGAAAAATGTGTTGAAACACATTATTTATTCTTTACATTGACTAAACCTTAGGGAGAAGCATATTTACCAATAATTTTGACATAAACATTTAGGGAATTATTACAGCAACATATAGCCTTCGACCGAATTATCACAAACACACATGCTTTTGAATTCGTGCTTTAGTTATATAAATACTTACAACCGTGCTTAGTTATATAAAGGAGTAGTGACTCGCCTCGACTTCGCACTGGTAGCTTAAGGTTTCTTTTTAGTTTTTACACAAACAAACAAACATACATAATATAAAATCTTATCTTGGTATGGATAATAAAAAATCGCCAGTAAGTGTAATTCTAAATCTATGACAGCAACGCTCGTGGTGCATTTTGAGAGACTTGTTATTATTTTATTTCCGCGGCAACAGATCATTCCGTTTCTTACAGAGATTAAGACATTTTTATAGGCAAATTTTTGATACTTTGGGTTATATTGTTAAAATTTCTTAAGTTTTAGTTTTAGTTCATTTAGTTTCAAATGTTTGGTGTACAATAAAGAGTTATCTATCTATCTACTTTTATCTACATTATTGCAATATTTGTAAAGATCTCTAATATTTTGATAAATAAAATTCAGCTCATGTTGCTCGCTGATAATAAAGCTTTCAATAAGAGAAATAAATTTTAAAAACATTTCAGATTTTTTTGAGTTATCCATCACAAACAAACATACATAAAATCAGATCTTTTCTCATTATAATATTAGTGTAGATTATAGTGTAGAATATATTAAAAATGTCATAGTCGCAGTGCGGCTCAAATTCCCTAATAAAAAATAGATAAAAAAGTAAAAAAATTGTAACTTTTGTTTTATGTTAGAGGCTCAAATTTTGCTTGCCCTGATTATGAGCGAACTCAGGCGATGACTATCGTCACAGTTAAATAAAAAAAAACAAGTTCTTAGCAGGATTCGTGTTATTAATTCATCGACTCCCCCATAAAAATCAATCCTGATTACCCCCGTAGTAAAGGGTGTGCGTGATCTATATGCAAATGATACAATACAACCCGCTTATTATATTTTCCGGGAAAACGTAAGCCGCGAAAATATGCGATACTCCATCAAATTTTATTGAAGCACCCCTGCCGCGTACGAGCTTTATGCAGACGTTGTTTTCGTGTGGCGCAACCTTTATGAAAAACATGTTTTCGAGTTTTCAGCGTAAATTTTATAAATTGATGCCCTATATTATTTTGAACTTTATCAGGACGATGTTTTTTAACTGGCGTAAATTTATTATAATTTTTAATAAACAGTTATATATTTATATCTAAACTAAACTAAATATATATATATATATTTTGTTCTGTTTTCATCTGCAATCAGTAGCACTTTTAGCAGATCTGTTGAGGGTGTTTTGGTGTGTGCGAGTGTGTCTCCTAGTGGAGACATCTCCTCTTTTTTTTTTTGGCATTGTTCCCTATTCAGGGGAGAGAACTCTTTTTCTCTCGAGTCTCGGCGCAAAGCAAGAGTTGGACAGTTGGACAGCCAAGATATTTGGGTGCCTCCTTAGTTGATCTTGATAAGTAGTGGTGACATTTCTGATCTCTTCCTTGATTGTACTCATTTCAAGGTTATCATGTATTTCTGAGTTAGTTATGTACCAGGGCACATTGCTTTGATCGCAGAATTATGTTTTGCATTGTTTGTAGCATAGATATGTTGGAGTTACTAGCGGTGCCCCACAGTTGGGTACCGTACATCCAGACTGGTTTAAGGATGCTTTTATAAATAAGAAGTTTATTGTCCAACGACAGTTTGATGTTCCGGCCCAGTAACCAGTATAAACCTTTGAAGCGAAGGTTGAGTTGCTCTCTTTTAGTTTTGATGTGGTCCTTCCAGGTTAAACGGCGGTCCAGATGGAGTCCCAGGTATCTCACATTGTCTTGGTGTGGTAGAGTCACATTTTCTAGCTGGACTGGCGGACAGTTTCATTTTCTGAGGGTGAAAGTGACTAGAACTGATTTTGTTGAACTAACTTTAATCCTCCATTTTTGTAGCCATTTGGTAATCTCATCCAGTCCATTTTGGAGAGTTTTCCAGCGTCAATTTTATAAATTGATGCCCTGAAATAATATATTTCGAATTTTATCATGACAATGTTTTTTAACAGGCGTAAATTTATTATAATTTTTCATACACAGTTATTATTTGAGTATTTTTTAATTTAAGATATTATTATGATGGTTTGTTTTTATTTTAAACTACGAATATTTATGTGATCTTACATATTTATGCAATTTTTATCGGTGTAGGTACATAATCTTGTATTATTGCTAATGTATTTTTGTCACGGCGAATTTACAATAACAAAAATTTACGCCGCACGAGTTAATGACATGATATCGTTTTAGTAGGTGCCTACCTAAGATACGGTTAGAAATATACACTAGTAAACGGATATAAAGGAGATTATCAACAGATATATGTATATATCTAGACAATAACTATAAGTACCATAATATTCACAAAATATGGAACGTCTCTGTTTACTACAAATGGACGGAGTCGCGTGAAAGTAAGCTAGTGATCTTAAAATGCGTAACAGTTTCCAAATTTGTAGCTATAAATTTTAATGCTTGATGGAAACTAACGGTCGATTGAGATCCCATTCACAGTTTCGTAAATAATAAAATTCTCGTAAATATCAGCTAAATAAATTATACTCGCATCATAACATTTTCATGGTTCGCCGGCTTTACGGGTTACCGCGAATATTTAATTATTTTCAGATTTTATTTGTCAATAAATCGAACACTCGTCCAATATCGTAAAATGTTTAATTATTGCAATAAAAACAATTCAGAATAGTACGGAGATTTCAATAAAATTTGGCAACACGGTGGACACTACAAGACAGAATAATACAGTAATGATTTGTAAAAACCACACAATTATTGAATATGAGTTTTGTTATAGTAATTGCACACTAAAATTAATTTTAATGGGTTTCGAATAAATCGACAGCAAAAGAATGAAATGTACGTGTAACAATCGGTGAAAGGGAAATCACTTTGGATAGGACAAAATTGATTACTGCCCCGTCTATTTTTATTACCCACTGTGAAAGCGACTTGTCTTAGCAAATTAATCCAGTCGCGTCCGATCTGGCTCACTTTGCCCCCTTCCGGTGTTGCCACACTCGCAAACTCACCCCAGTTTCAGGAAATTTCCCCTAACGGAATTCCTTATTCATTTGTGGATTATATTAGACGTATTATCTCGAAATGAGACGATGAAAGAAAGTACAAATTGCTGGTTTTATTATGCTATTGTTATAGTGACGTGACAAAATAAGTTGTTTTTATTTGCCAAGTACACAAATATACTACAGGAACGACGTCTTACATAACATAAAAAGTTATCACTTCTGCATTTTAAACTAGTAGTTCTGCGAACAGTTGACCTCGCGAGCATAAACTATTTTGCAACAATCTAGCGGTGCACAGTAGCGCCCTAGTGACCTTATTGTAAAACTAATATTAATGACCAAAGTGCTCCATCGATCCCTACCTAGGTAAACGGCTGATTCCACTGGTAGAAACCTAAAAGTGAGCAATTTACTGCATTTTGAGGAGCTATTCTGCTCATCACAACGAAGATCCTCATCAGATCTTCACTAAATATTTTTATGAGACCAACTTAAAGTTACTACCTTTTTAATAAAAAAATAACAATCGAAATCAGATCTAATGTGGCGGAGATATTCAGTAGCCCCCTTATTGCCCCTTTTTGGATGAAGTACAAATACCTGCAAAAATAACAATAAATTCTATAAACCTGTATAACAAGTTTAGTCCAGATCGATTGTAAAATAGTGACACCAAAAAACGGAGCACCAAAAAAGTGACAGATGAAAACAAATTGATTGTACTTGAAGTAGCAGTGACTCGCTTCGCTCGCTCGGTCAATAAATAGGTATAAATTACTGATTGAGATTAAATCCATTATATCCAATGAAAGCGCTTCAGTAACAATAAGTGGCAATATTATTTTTAACATTTAAGTTACAAAAAATTTAGGCGAGGTTTTCAATCCTAAACTTTACAGCTACACAGAAATATTACATTTACTCTTACAGAATGCTGCAAAGCTACAAAGGAATCTTTATTTTCCGTTCAATAAAGTTTCACAGATCTCTAAAACTTTCTTCTCGGTGGCATCATTATTTTGTGGCATTGTCCGCGAGTTCCAGCTACAATGTGTTTCTGTTCAAACTGCTCTGCACTGGTGTTATTAAATTGTATTTGTAGTTTGAAATGTAGTTTGATAGTATGAAATTATAGAAAATGTCTTCTATCTATTTATACATATAATAAAGCAGTTAGTACCAAAAAGTCTGTACAATGAAGATAAAAAACGCTGTACGGTACTTAAGATAAGCTACTGAACAAGTTTTTCTTTTTTAAATCGTGTCTGTTTGCCTGTTTGTTTATCTGTTCGCGCATAATAAATACTGGACTGATTGCGATGCGGTCCACTGTTGGATAGCTTACGTTTTATTTAAAAACTGGTAACTTGGCATCTCAATCCGATGAGTAGAAGCCGAGCAATCGATAAAAAAACTATCTGACGGGCTGAACGAAGTTTGGTATTTTGTACATTGTAGGTTTTTGTGATCATGTAATAAGACATAGATTACTTCTAACCCAAAGAAGTAACGATGCGGTAAAAACCGCGGGCATAGCTAGTATGTAATAAGTTATAGGTTGGTCAGTTTTGATGCCGGACAGAAGTCCAGAATGGCGTTCGGGACGTTTTGGTGGTAATGGCAAGGCACGGTGAGCTTTATGGATTGAAAGTGCGCGGGTTTGCCCGAAGTCATAATTTATTGATTTCCCTTCCCCGAAAACAGCAGGCCTATCGGCAACTAATTGAAATGTTTGCTCAATATATGCGCGCTTAGACAGATTTTCTACCTTTTCCCTTTGAAATTCCTAAAAAAACATGGCAATTGTCACATTTTGTAATAGAAAAAGACTTTTACATCAATTACAGCCACAGTTACACCTGAAAGATGAATTAAATAATGATTTATTTAATTTACCTAAATATAAAACCAATATAAATTCACCTGCCTACCTACTATATTATTAGTGTAGGAACGATTTTAACCCACTAATTGCCCGACCTTAAAATATCTCGTCCCTAATTCGTAAATGTCAACCCGCAAGGAAGACGTCACCTCAATTCGGTTCGCTAAAATCGAGTCGGATTTATCGAAATGTCAATACGTACCGAATTAATTACAATTACGTCCTTATCGCGGCTGCGGACCGACTGCCGTAATAATAGATCCGTCAGGTCATTAAAGGCTTCGTAGGAATTCCAAATTACTGGCACGGAAAATTGGGTACGGTTCTATATGTTATAGGTACCAAGCTATATTTACACGACCCTATTTGTGCCTAAAGATGTACATATGTATGTATCTCCGACAGCGCCGCAGTCCTTATAGCACTTCAAAGGTATGAACATTCCTCGGGGCTAACTATCCAGTGTCACCATCTTCTGGAGGAGGTCAGTAGACATAATTACCTTACTCTCCAATGGATAAAGAGACACAGCGGATCCAGAGGGAACGATGCAGCTGATGAACTGGCAAGGAGAGGCTCGGGCATGTGCCCTGTAGGGCCCGAGCCAATGATCCCATTGCCTTGCAGTCAAATTCGAGCCTGGATCCGTCAAAGGACACATAAACTACATCAAGAACTATGAGCAAGTATAAAGGATTGTAGACAGTCAAAGAAGGCTTTCCCGGAGTTAAATCCGAGATACTCCCGAAAACTTCTGAACCTTAAACGGGACAGTCTGCGACAAGTGGTGGGAAATGGAACTGGTCATTGCCATCTTAACAAACACCTTCACAGATTAGGTGTCACAGACAGCCCCTTGTGTAGAGGATGCATGGGGGCAGAAGAAACGGCCACGCATGTACTCTTTGAGTGCGAAAGCATGGCGATACAAAGGGAACAGTTCCTGGGAACAATTTCCACCCTGAGGGAAGCCTGTGCCGGAATTCGCAAGCTGCTGGCCTGCCTGAGAGACAACGGGTGGCTGCACTAGCTGTCACCGCCCGTTTCATGCAAAAGGGGCCGATGATCGGCCTAGTTGCGGAAAAGAAGCCCTACCACCAAGAACCAAGTCTAAAGATGTATGTTAGACTTTCACATTTACATGCATACCGGTAATGGAGTGGAAATTTTCCCCGAATCTGTATTGTACCGATTACAGGTATGTATACCGATTGTTATTAGATCTAAGATTTGCCTCCTAAGATCATATTAGGCAAGCATCAGTGAAAAAAATTAGTGTTAAATGTTTCAAAATAAGCACATTGAACAATAACTAGATATTAATAACTCCAAAAAGAGACTTTAAGATACTTAGACAATAATTAGGTTTAAAAAAATAGGGGCCAAAAACATCTGCTGTGCCTAATTCCATAAAAAATAGGTGCAAATAGGCACAACAGATAAATTTCACTATTTTTATGGCAAAATTTGACCACGGTCCACGGCCAGAATCACTATTACACTCCTGCTTGTTTCAATCAAGCACCTTAAAAATTTTGACTATTTTGCCTCTGAGTTTCAGGTAGCTTCATAGAAGCTATCAACGCATTTCCACTAGGTTTATTCCAATCAAAAAATCCAGATAGAAATTCTGATTAAAAATCCAAAATATCCGTTTGATTCTGTTCGCAATGCGAAACATTTTTTTCGCTATACGAATATTCGATTAACGAAAGGAATGCTCGAGATTTCTGCCCTTTCTTTTCTTTGGCTTCATTCGTCTGTCGATTTTTTCTCTCATTAGGAACAAATGTTTGGTAAAAGGTTGGGAGTGTTTAATTAAGTTATTTATAAGACGTTATAGTAAAAAAAAACTATCGATATTAATGACTGATTAATTCAGAGGCTAGAAAATAATATTTTGATAAATCTGTGCGCGTATAGACCCAAACCGTTATCTTAAAATCACGTTTTGAACTCACGAAAGTTTAAAAGATAATAAATTAGGCAGAGTTTGTATTGAATGAAAATTATTATATAAATAATTAAAAAAAAACAATACCAATTCTCTCCGATTAAACCCACCTTTGATCGTACGGGTTATCCCTACACTCCCTAAGAAGAGCTTATCCAAATGAACATGGAATAAATCACGTGGAAAATTGAAAACGAACATCCTGCTTGAAACAGGATACGAAAACTAACTTTGATTAAGGGATCTGGTTGCACTGTCTACGGGTCGAGGAAAAATCGGACGAAAACCTAGTAGAAAAAAATAATTGAATGGGACGTCCAATTTTTATCACGATGCAAACCTGCATTCTATTTTAGATGCCTATTAAATTTGACACGATGTAACTTAAAAACTGGAGTTCGGAGGTGATGATTTGCAATGAAGTTAAATCACTTTGTAATTTATGGCTTTGAAATTGTTATAATTGGTAGTCGGTGAGTTTACTATTAGATTAACATTATGCTCATCTCTTCATTCATATCAAAGCCGTCCTGTCGTCCGGTTGTTTATCGGTACACCATCACACATAATGCGAACAGGCGCTACCTTTGATTAACTGGAACCGTTCACCTGATTAAAATTTCGAGAGGTTGCTTGTTTCCAATAGGCATTCCTTTCTTTTATTGCTTTTTGAGCATCAATTGACCTTTCAGAGGAATTTTCTCAAGAAAAGGTATGTGATTGTGTTATTCTGTCTCGATTTGCTTTTGTGGAAAGGAAACCCACACAATCAAGGATAAATTAATCAACGATTAAATAAAAGTACTGAGCGTACTGATGAGGTTTCAACTAGTTTTTAGAGTGATGGCGGCAGTAGGTATAATACTATAGTGCGCGTTAGAATCCAACAATACCGGGTTGGGTCCTCGGCTCTTGTTCAATTAATGTTCTAAGTTATATGTATATTTCAATTGCTCCGTGCTCTGGAAGGCATGTTAAGCTGTCTGTCCAGTCTTTTAAAGATTGATAGCAGTCGTCTGACAAACACTGAAAGTGAGTGAGGAGATTTGGCACTGAGGAGATTTGGCACTGAGGAGATTTGGCACTGGCTTCGTATTCATGGATAAACGTAAATATTTAGCAAAATATGGTAACAAGTTTCGTAGAAGTCTCGTTATTGGAAAACAGTAAGATTGTTTCAAATAAGTATAATGAATTTTTCTGTTTGAAATACGATTTTCTATTTGACTTGGAAAATAGCGTTCGTCTGACTTTCACGAATATACGAGTAGATTAAGGATATTGAATACAATCTGATAGATATCGTTCTCACTCTATTTTCGTATCGCTCGAAGAAAAGGCGCTATAAATCAACATTTCACAGCGAATCCAACAAAAGGCCATTCCATTTCCATTCACTAACAAACATAACGTAAAGTATAGTGTGTTCGTATTGAAAGTTAACACAATAGTGGAGATAGCATCCGCTCGGTTTTCTTGTTTATAAGTGTCGATATAAAATGGGACTGTGCAGTTACTGGCTGTTATCTATTGGAGGGCAGATCCTGCGAGTTCTTTAGATGAAGTTTCGATATGGTGAAGTACGCAGCCATGCGCTGTAAATAATTGGATGAGACTAGTGGGGGACTTTATCGATATAAAACTGTGCGTCGACGGTCGATTGCGATCTTATCTATATTGCTGAGATTACAAGAATACATCCATAACCTTCTAATATACGTTTTGTGTACATTATATAAAAACGCGCATTAATATACTTACTAGTGATATTAATTCTAATCCAATATTTAAAATCAGAGTTACATTATGAGACTCCGTATAGGTATACCTTTTTATGCCTATTTTGTAAGACCCACAAATACTAATAAAAGTTAATTATTACGATTTGGTATGAAGCATGTCATGATTAGATGAAGTGCCTAAATTTATCAATCTATTTATACTTGTAATAAAACAAGTCTGTACCTACACAGAAGATAATTTAAAAAAATAGCCTTTAGGATTTAAAATGAGTAACTGAACAAGAATAGATCAATTTTTTTGACCGAGCGAGCGCGAAGCGTGTGCTAATCGTTTCCGTTTCATCTTGGACAACAATGCTTTCGTATGTCCGGATGTCCGCCTGTCCGGATCTCTGTTCTCCTCTACAGGTCGCATTTCTTAACCGATCTAGATGAAACTTGGTATACAGGTTTAACGAATTTTCAGAATTTTTTCGTTGGGCATTTTTAATTGCGCAGATACTTCCCGCAAAGAGGGGCAAAAAGGGGGCTACTAAATATATCTGCCTTATTAGATCGGATTTCGATGGTTTTTATTTGGACTGACGACTTTTTTTTTGACGACTGGTTGGTCTCGTGGCTAGAGATCCTAGGTACGAAATCGTACGGTTGCGGGTTCGAATCCTGCAAGGTGCAATCATTTGTTTGATGAGCAGAAATGTTTGTTTCCGAGTCATGGATGTAATATTCTTATCTATGTATGTTTATCCGTTACCTAGTGCCCATAGCACAGGGTATCCTAGTTTGGGGCTAGATAATTGTTGTGTAAATGTCCCGAATATATTAATTAATTAATTTATTTATTTGAAAGGTAGCAATTTTAAATTGGTCTTATAAAAATTTGGTGAAGATCTGATGAGGATCTTCGGAGTGATGAGCAGAATGACACCTCAAAATAAAAAATAAGCAGTAAATTTCTCACTTTTATGTTTCTACCAGTGGAATCAGCCCTTTACTTACTAGGTAGGGATTAATGGAGCACCTTGGTTAATAATGTTAGTTTTACAGTAAGGTAACTAGATGGCGCCACTGTGCACCGCTAGATTGCTGGCAAATAACTGGCTTAAAAGCTAAAAAAAACACGCCTGCCCTACCATAAAAGAACTTAATATGCCAATAAATTAAATACTTTTGGAATATGCTTATCAAGGCCTTTAATTTGATACCCATACCTATTGTAAAATTAAAAGAAAAATTAAATAATTCGCGTTTGAAAATGGAGCCATACTGCCGCCATAAAGTATTTTTTTCAAAAAAACAGTTGTCCTTGTTACTCGGGGGGGATTTGAGGATTCTAACGATACCCCATACGTCTAAACCTGTTAAAGGCATTTAATAGTTATTGTGGAATAAAGAAACTCACATACATAGAAACATACAAACATACATACAAACATACAAACATACATACATACAAACATACATACAAACATACATACAAACATACATACAAACATACATACAAACATACATACAAACATACATACATACATACATACATACATACATACATACATACAAACATACATACATACATACATACATACATACATACAAACATACATACATACAAACATACATACAAACATACATACAAACATACATACAAACATACATACAAACATACATACAGACATACATGAATCCTAAAATCATTAGAAGAAAGAAAAAGAGATGAAAAAAGTTTTTATTGGCACAACAATTAAAATATATAAAAATATAATGAGTACCTAGTAATACAAATTAACATTACACTCCTTTTTTTGTGTATGTTCCTAAGTTTGTATGCGCGAGGTCTACAGCTAACAGTGCCACTAGTTTAATCGTGTCTGTTTGCACGTTTTTCGCACGTCACGTAAAAACGACTCAACCGATTGAAGTGCGGTTTTCACTGTTGGACAGCTTAGGATTTGGCTTAAAATTTGATGACTTATATAATCTCAATGCGAGACTTCAATTGGATTTTTATCGATTGTTCGACTTCTACTCATCGGATTGAGATACGAAATACACCAGTCTGCCCTAAGCTATCCAACAGTGAATAAATCACATCGCAATGTGATGTTGATGCGGGAACAGACAGACACCATTTAAAAATGATTATATTCTTGTTCAGTAGCTTATTTTAAGTGCCCTAGACTCTTTTTTATCTTCATTGTACAGACTTTTTGTAACATACTGCTTTACTACAGGTATAGATATATAGATAGATATAGCTATGTACTTTATCCAGGGAAAATGTCTACGCGGGGAAAGCCGCGGGCTCAGCTTGTATCTAACAAAAACTTAATTATTAATTTAGAAGTCGTACTTTCACATTATGAAAGCTCTTAACTATAATTTTATTAATACGAATATAGAAATAGCTACTCTATTTTAACATTTAATTTTGAAAGAGATTACGGTAATTATATCTATAATTACATTTGAAATTTCTTTGTTGCAGGTACGTCTGATGGAGCTTCAAAGCAGAATGTATTAAAGCAAAGTTTTTTGTTTGCCTCCGCTGCGGACTTATCTAAAGAAACGCTACAAATTAGTTCGCCCGTGAAACGGATACTAATAAAGCTCACCGCATACTCGAGATAACCTCAAATAAGTATATACTCGTAGATAGACAGTATGGAAGCTTCAGAAAAGCGGCTTGCTGTTACTAAAACATACAAACATTAAGACATTTGCATTGTAGCATTGAAATAATTGAACATTTGCTACAGTATTCTGTCTATATGTCACCACTGTTAGAGTGCAGATTAACTATCTAATCTGCAGATTACCTGATTTAGTCCGTTAAAGTGCCAAAATAAATTTCAATTCTTACATTATCTAGATAATGTGCAGACTTCCTACGTAATCTGCAGACTAACGACCAAGCATACGGCTTATATAGGTAATAAAGCAGGTTCTTGCTTAAATGAAACTTTCGAATTCATTAGAATTATTTATTTAATATATTAAGCGTTAGGTTAGGATTTTTTTCTGCAAGCAGCAGGAATCGCACATTTTATATAATTGTCTTTTTTTTTAAATTATTATAGGATTAGTACTTACTCTAGAAGAGAGGTTAGTTGACTCGGGCGGCTTGACAAACTCTGACACCAGAGGCCAGCACTACCTCATACGACAAACAAACAAACATATTATAAACATAGTTTCCGGCGTTCCTGAGTTATACATGGTGTAACTAACTTGACTTTGTATCATATATTAAGAAGATAATAATAAAAACAGTATGTACCAAACGTCTGTACAGCGAAGACAATTAAAAAAAAGATCTAGGCTACAAAAAATTAGCTACTGAATAATAATAAAATATATATTTTAATGTTGTCTGTCTGTTCGTGCATTACGTATAAACTAGACCGATTGTGATGCGGTTTTCACGGTTGGATAGCTTAGAGCTTGACTTAAAATGTGATGTACTTGGTATCTCAATCTTATAAGTAGCAGCTGAGCAATAAAAAAAAGGCTTAAGGAATTGTTAGTATTGGTATTTAAAGTCCTGGAATAGGGTAATCATAACCTAATATAACATAGAGAAATGAACACGTTGGCAAAACCGCAGGCTTATTATTTATATATTATATATATTATACTATATATTACTTAGTGTATAAATTCCGAATACATCTAGGCGAAGCGTTCTGTTTATCTTGTTTCAGCTGAGTTACTGTTCTTATCTACTCATTAAGCATCCAAACTAACCGCTACTTTAGCGCCCAAAATAAATTACCGGCAATAAATATATCGTTACAAGTTTACAAGTGTCTTGAACAGGAAATTACTGGTAACACTGATGGGATACGTCTGTTCCTGCTTCACACGTACCAATTCTAACTTTTTTAATTGATGCTTCCTAAAGTAAATATGGGGTAAGTACGCACTTAGCTTGATTGCTGTGTAACACGGATATTGGATATTAGTTTTATAGGCACGTTAAGAGAAGATGAGGAACGGATATAAATCATATGGTAGTAAAACAACGCAAAAAAGCAAGTAAATTAAAAAAAGCGGTTTTTAATATTGTATGAACCAGCTCAGACTAACTTAACTTAAGTTCACACTAACTTAACGGTATACTGTGAGTAGTGGTGTATGGTGACCATTTCAGTATGAAACGTACCACGAGATTTTTATTGTCCTACCTTAAATTTTTACCCAATGCGTTCCATTCTAAGTTTTCTGTCGATACGCATAAAATATAATGTCATAATTTAGTGTGGCATAATTTTACTTATCCTAATAATGTGCAAGCATAATAATAATTATGCATACAAGTTTAAGCATAACAGTGTTTACCATGTCTAAAGTTAGCATAACGATAAACAAGCATATTATTTAGTAGCATAAAAATTTAATTATTCACCGTGAGTGAAATAACTTTAAACTAAATTATTTTACGAACCTACATATACGTGTTGCCAGTGATGACAAACGGCACTGAGACGTGGTCGCTAACTATTGGTCTCATACGTAAACTCAAAATCGCGCAGAGTGCAATGAAGAGAGCTATACTCGGAGTTTCACTACGTGATACTATCCGTGACGAGGAAATCCGTAGAAGATCCAAGGTTATCGTCATAGCTCTCAGAGTTTGCAAGTTGAAGTGGCAATGGCAGGCCATATAGTTCGCAGAACCGACAACCGCTGGGGAATAAAGGTTCTCGAATGGCGACCACGAACATCACCCCCCACACGATGGATCGACGACATTGTGGCCATCGCAGGAAGCCGATGGATCGCTCGTCATGGCGCTCTTTGGGGGAGGCCTATGTTCAGCAGTGGGCTTCTAAAGGCTAACATGATGATGATGATGATGATGATGATGATGATGATGATGATGATGACCTTCCTATGTAAAACAAACATGTTCGCGGCTTACCTGCTGTCACAGTATATAGTATCTACATTATATTTTATGCGACTCCATTGTAGCCCAAAATAATAAAGCAAGATCATTACGCCTACTTTAACAGTATGCCAAATACTGTTTATGTAAAATTAATATTATGTCATTAAACGTTATACCTAACTCATTACACCAAAGTAAATTGGTATTAAAAAAACGAAACAAAGGGATACCTCTATTATTCTACCGAAGTAAATGTCAAACCAAGAAATTCTCAAGTACTTTGTATTATCGATAATACCGTAGTACTGTTATTTATTCTGTGGCTATAAATACCACTGCCTATTCGTCAATAATCCGTGTATATTATTTCAAAACAAAATCCGAACAATGAGCTTTTGTTTTCAGCCTGTCAATAAAATTAAATTTGCCCCTAAAATTAGTAGTTACGAACGCTACCATGGATTTACAAAGGCTAAACAGTCATTCAGCAATCGTCAATCAAGCACGCTCTGTTATTATGAAAGGAATTTGTTATAGGAAGTCCTTTAACTGTTTTTCGAACAAAGAACGGTCCTATTATAGAATTCGGGCGATCACGTCAGTATATTTGTCATTTTTATGCTGTCGGTAGCAGTTTTTGGAACTCAATTAGTAATGAAAATGGACGTTATAAACGCATACCAACTAACACACTGCTCAATCATTTACTAGTAGCTACTTAGTAACTATTTAGTAATCTGCGATAGTAGTTTCAATGTGTTAATTCTTGACTTTTTTATCTTAAATTAATTACAATAAAGCAGTATTTAACAAATGAAGAGAATTGAAAAACATGGATTTAAAATAAGCCACTGAGCAAGAATATAACATTTAAAAAATGGTGTCTATCTGTCTGTATGTGTATTCTCCCATAACTTAAGAACTACTAGACCTATTTAAAATCGGGTTTCACTGTTACATAGCTTAGATTTGAATTAAAATCGAATGTAAGCCGAGCAATCGTTAAAAATAGAGTACTTTTATCCCAGAAAAATGTCCAGGCGAACAAAGAGCCACGGCACATCCATTTATATATAAAATGCTATATAGGGTTTGTTGTTCAAAAAAGATTGTTATTCGTAAGATGCCAAGTGGAATAGTTGAATATGTCCAGGAATATCATTGTAAACTATTCTATCTGATTCTAAATTAAAGGAGTTTGCTAACATAGTAATGAAGACAAAGGTACAACTTGGAACCCAGACAGGAATTTTTGCTCTTATACTTACTGTTACCATAATATTCTGTAGGCACTGAAAGTTTAAATTATTCTGACTCAGTTGGACTGTGTTCGACAAAATAAAATTCTCGTTACTACTTACTTTGTTCATTCGATGACGTCATACGCCATGGAGCATTTCAGTTGGTGCATATCAAAACAAATGAACGTCGTGAACGAAATATGCATTCGTTATGCACATGCTCCCACGTGTTTTGGTAACAAATCACTTGGCGGGTATTAATTGTTTAGTCATTGACAGATTGGTTTCGTACTTTAATTTAATTATTTATCAGTCCTCATTTACGTTGTAGAATAAAAACGATTATATATTTATATTTATAAATATCGTCAGTTCTTTAAAGATATTATCTACACTCATATCGTAAAATCCGGATTATAAACTCAAAATTATAAACTCATAATGACATACATTACGCATAGCACGTCTCTAATAAGAAGAAAAAACACGTTATGACACTGTTTGTTGAACTAAACAATGTTATAATATATTTTTTCCCATAAATGCACCGGTTTGATTCCGCACTACGAGGGTTTTGGCCATTTATTATCTGTGTGTGGACTGGATTTTAGCGCCATAATTTACTTTACATTAAAAAATTATGGCGCTAAAATAATGACAAATTTAATGTTAGGTACTAATGTACCTAACATTAAATTTGTACTAATGTACCTAACATTAAATTTGTACTAATGTACCTAACATTAAATTTGTTAGGTACATTAGTACCTAACAAATTTAATGTGTTTTTTTGTTGATCAAAGGTTTTATCCTAATAAAAAATGTGACAAAGATGTGTTAAAGATGTGAAAACAGTGTTCGTGAGGAGAATTTGACTCCACCTGACATCACGGAACAGCAAAGAACATGTCGAACGACCTGTTACCAGCAACATCAAGATAATATTACCTACGACATTTTCTTTTTCATTAAAAGTAAGTTCCTATTTCATGAGTGTATATAAAGTAGTGTATGAAATGGCACCATTGGTATTAAAATACTCGAGTGATACTATTCAAAAGCGCCTACGGTTCGGTTTTTAAATTTACTCTCGTGTTTTAATTCCTGTCATTATGCAACCGTTTCATAAACTACTATTATGATCGATACTTTATTACGAAAAGAGGTGTTATTAGCATACGATCTTTGACGATCATTACTGTTTACCTCTTAACCAACCTAGATACGATCAATAACGTAATGAATAAAAGTACAAAATAGGAATGGTACAAAAAATCGATTTCAAATGGATTAACTAATAACCCATAAAACAGGTCCGGTCCGCAATTGACGGATAAATCTGTGAACATACAGAAAAAATGCATACAGTCGAACATAGAACCACCTTTGGTGAAGTCGATTGAAAAAAACACGTGTTAAATTAAGTTTTATTGAAGTTACCAACAGCACAAAGAAAGGCATTCATGACGTCATTCTCATAAAGGGCGAAGCGTGAACACGAAATAATTTTACGATCATCTCGTGTTATTAACGCAGAGACGCAAGTCACATAATTCAGAACGAGCACGAAATACGACCGATCATTAAACATTATTTTTATTGTTTTTCATAATGTGAGTCACATTACAAGGCTTTCCATTGTGTTCAGGATTTAGTAGGATAATGTAACAAGTTGGTCACAGTATACAATGTATCATACTCAGTTTGTACAGTATACATTTATAAGAAAATAACTAGCTTAAAAGCTAAATAAAACACTGACTGCCCTGCCAAAAACGAACTAAGTTTTTATGCCAATAAAATAAATATTGTTGGAATGTGCTCATCGAGGCCTCCAATTTGGTACCCATTTTAAAACCCGAAGTTTTTTTTCGCATTTTTAAATGGAGCCATAATACAAACATAGTATTTAAAAAACAAAACTATTTTACTCGGGATGGTGTAAGGATTCTAACGATACCGCATACATCTAAATCTGTTCAGGCATTTTAAAAGTTATGGTGGAATAAATAAACTCGCATACGTATGTATGTTACATACATGAACCCTGAAAACAGAACACTCCTTTTTTGGGCAGTCGTGTAAAAATACGTAACCTTGACATAAATAAGAAAGTAGAATCTTTAAATTTAAAAGGTGCACCTAGTTGTAAAAAAATTCTCAAAATAATTCTTAAATCTCCAAAAACATGAGCTTTTCTAAAATGAATTATATTTCTTGGTTGATTAATTTGATTATGCTTTTGTGCTTTTTATATTTTTTATATCTCATACATTTAGTATAAAGCGGTAAGCAGCACTGGCGGTGCGCAGTCTTGAAAGGCCTTCTAACTTATTGTGGCATAACATAACCTACAAGTGAAATAAAATAGAATTTGGAACCACTGATCAAACCACGTTAATTCGATAGAGGACTTCAATGCAAACAAAAAATGTTGTTAACACTGGTATACTAAATTCTCATATCTGAGATATTGGACCTCAAAGATAGGTATCGGTCATTTTGCTATTAACATTGGGCAAACTATAATTTTATTCTGTGATTGAGCTTTTAATATCTCAGAAACGCGACCCTCTTGGATACTAGTGCTCTGTTTTTTTTGGGTTTCGTACCTCAAAAGGAAAAAAGGAAAACTTCGTTGTCCATCCGTCTGTATATGTCTGTCAAGACCCTTTTACTTGAAATTAATATCAAATACTCAAGTCTGTTGGAGCTGTGAAAAAATGAACATTATGTCAATGCAATCAAAAGTTCGAGCCGTTTATGCCACTATCGCAAGGGGATCAAAACCTATAGGGTACTTCCCGTTTACCTAGAATCATGAAATTTGTCTAGAGACGTGAATTTTTAGTTACTTCACTTGTACGGAACCCTCGGTGCTGGGTGTTTTTTTCATATTGAAGACTTCTATCGATACGAAGGTTTGATAAGAGGTCGCAAATTTTTGTTTTTTTTTAACTTGTATGTATGCACGGCTCCATAGTTAAATGTAAGGTCCCCTTTGAAGAAACTTCATCGAGCAACCAATGGATCTATATATTATGAATCTATAGTCTGCACACTGATTTGTACTATTATTTATTCTGTGACACTGGCTAGCTGTTATCCTGTACAACAATATACACAATCCTTAATACTTATTGCTTGGTTGCGTAATGCGGCAGATGTAAGATTTCATAATATCGGATTAGCGGTCGAGGATCGGCTACGCTCGGGTCGTGTGAACACGTGTAAGGATTGTTACTAATAACAATGTGTTATAGTTTGTTACGCCATATTTGAGTAAGTACGACAGTGGCTCTTAAAAAAACGGGGAATGTGGTCATCGATGAATGTTGCGATGATCACAAGTGATTTAAGCTATTTAGAAGTCGGAATTTCAGCAGTGGTAGGATAAATTACAAGGTAGTATAATGAGATAGGTTGATGAAGTTATGGTGATTGTTGTAGCACCTACTGTTTTGAGTTAGGCAATTGAGCTTGTATTAGAAATTGTATGCTAAAACTGGATTTCTGCTCCGCACTACAGCTTTTTGTAGTAATTGGGTATACATTTGCGCGATGCCATCACTTAAAACCGTTGAAATAAAACATCAAAAGCCAGCAGTCGGAACGTATAAGGTTGATGATGATGACGATGATAATGAAAAGTTGTTTCCTCTCTTGGTAAGTATCACTAGTCTATGCTACGTATACATACTACATTGCCTATCTCAACGAGAGTTTCCCGCGCACAGACCTAAATCGCGATATGCTACGAAAAATATTTAATAAATTCTGAGTGGAAACGGATCGCGATATCAGTGGCAACGACACACTGCGATCCGTTGCTACACAACACCGATACCGATGCTAATACCGATCGCACCATCCGTTACTACAAACCCCAATTTAACATGCAATCGGCGACAAACGCTCCAAATGCTCCGATCCACGGTCCACTTTGTATCCACTATTCTCACATTTGTACGCCGCTGAAAGCACTTCACCTGACACCATTTCGACATACTACGAAATACTTTCACGGTAAATCGATTACGACGCCTGATTGTGCGCTGAACCTTACAATCCATCCAAACTCTTTGTCTCAGATGAATGTCGAGACCATTTCTCATAAAGAACGTCTCAAACGTCTCAAGTGTCGACAAAAAAAGGCGTTTGACGTAATAACCGTAATATTACAGCCGAGCTTTCACATCGATGTTTAAGAGAAAGATTTGTTCTTTCTCTGTAATGAATAAGCAGTAGCTTATCTTTATGGATACGAAATAATTCGATGCACGCTTTCGATTTAATTTGTAGCTCGTGCTCAATTTTCACCGGCTCTAAAGAAAAAAAAAACATTCCCGTATTGCAGCGTTATTTCAACTTTTTTCACTTAATTTGTCGATTTATTTTTGTACAATCTTTGTGGAAAAATACTTAGAAACTGTACAAGCTTTTAAAGTCTGTGTCATGGAATTGGCTAATATGCGTTAAAGAACTCCAGAGAAAAAAAACAGAAAAGCTATGTAAGTGCAGTCATTATAATTGAAAAACTGACGCAGTGTTTTCCTCGTACAAATGTGGACACTAAAGTTTTCTAACACGAACAACAAGTTCAACAAGTTTGTTTTTAAGTTTTCTTAAGTAGTTTAACGTTTAACATACGGAGTCGAGTCGTGGCCACTCACGGTACGACTAGTCCACCAATTTAAGGTCGCTCAGCGGGCTATGGAAAGTGCTATGCTTGGAGTTTCTCTGAAAGATCGTATCCGAAATGAGGTGACCGGCAGAGAACCAAAGTTGTCGACATAGCCCTTAGGATTAGTAAGCTGAAGTGGCAGTGGGCTGGTCATATTTGTCGAAGGACTGATAACTGTTGTGATAGACGTGTTCTTGAGTGGAGACCGCGGCTCGGTAAACGTAGTGTAGGGCGCCCCCCCAGCTAGGTGGAGCGACGATATACGCAAAGTGGCTGGCAGCAGTTGGAAGAGAAGAGCCGAAGATCGGGCTCAGTGACGTGCTTTGGGAGAGGCCTATGTCCAGCAGTGGACTGACACGGGCTGATGATGATGATGATGAAAGTTTTATTTTTGTTTAAAGAAGTGCTACTGTTCGTTTTAATACTGCACTAAGATTGAAAGAAAGATAGCTTCGGTAGAGTGCTCGACAGATGACTGTGTGTAAAGCTGTCATCAGATTCAATGCTCGCATTCCGGTTAGATTCATATGGAATAAGTTTTTAAAGGAAATGACTGAGTGAATTATTGCATTTTAAATTGAATTATTATTACTTTGGAAAAATATAACAATCAGTTTTTGTCAATGTGAAAGTAAATGGAAGTTAGCAAAAGCCAGACATTTTTTCCCGATGATTATGATTTATGATTCTCTAGTTTTTTGGGCTTACTAACATAGACATAAGCGGACATAATGACCACATAGTACATTTGGCCATATGACTTAGGAGACTGGCTGTGCCTGCGTCGGAATTGAACAAAAAGTGCTCGGCCTCTTGAATGGACACCACGGACCGAGAGACCGGGAGTAGCACGGCCCTCACGTGTGGACCAAGGTCCTGGTGGGAGTCGTTAAAGAGCGAGAACTTTTTGACTTTGTTTATAGAACTATAGGGAAGCCCTATATTCTGCAGTGGACGCTTTCCGGGTGGTGAAGATCCCTTTTATTAAGAGTCTGCCTATGGACCTTCTCTAAAAATTTAAACCGCTAAGCAGTAGTATACATATATTTAATTATATAATAAACTAGCTGCGCCCCGCGGTTTCACCCGCAGACACCTGTAACTTTGACACCTGCCACTTTGACACTTGTCACTTTGATATCGGTCACATTGACATTTGTCAATTTGAAGCCAGTCACTTTGTCATTTTCACCCAAGTGAGTGAAGATTATGATGATGATGAAAAGTATACTTTGTGTTATTCCAGGATATAAGCTATCTCCATTCCAAATTTCATCATAATCCGTTCAACCGTTTGAGCGTGAAAGAGTAACAAACATACATACAAACTTTCGCCTTTATAATATTAGTACGAGTATGATAGTGTGATATCATCATCACCATCACCAGCCTATGTTTGCCGACTGCTGGACATACACCTCTCCCAAGGCACGCCATTTGGCGAGATTTTCGGCTTTTCGCATCCACTTTCTGCCAGCTACTTTGCGATGGGCATCCTACACTTCGTTTGCCAATTTGCGGTCTCCACTAGACAACACGTCAACCTACTATTACCTAGCTACTATTACCACGTATTACCTAGCCCCAAGCTAGGATAACTTGTACTATGGGAACTAGACAACGGATAAACTTACATAGATACGAATGTTACATCTATGACTAGGAAACAAACATTCCTGCTCGTCACACAAATGATTGAATCTTGCGGGATTCGAACCCGCGGCCGCTGGTTGACTTCGCAGACAGGGTTTCGTTGGCCGGCTGGAGACTCGGCCAACCGGTCGTGTGCAAGATTTACTTCTTTCGCTTTGGATATAAGGGCACTGTTTCTAGCGAAATCACTGGGCGTATGTCTTGTATTTGACGGCCTTACTTTGTCGATACTCCGAGCTCGATTTTGCAATCCATAGTTTTGGATGGAATTGCAACTATTGAAGGCAGGCATGGCGCTTACCATCAAGTGAATAACCTGCTTGTCTTTTCACTATGTCTCATTAAAAAATGAAGGAAATAAATATCATTCCTGATCCCGATCGAAAGAAGAATGTATAAAGATACAAAACTTTGTTCAAGTGTTTTGAAACCAATAGGAGAGTTATATTTTATTGAAACTATGATCTGGTAATAAAATAGCTTTTATAGTCGTTTCCGGAACATAAACTATAAGTAGTAGAGTGCAGCGGTGTTTGCTAGAGCTAATCAGCGGGGGCTCCACGAAGCCACGGGGCATCGCAGCCATTTTGGCTTGATGGCTGGGGGAGGAATTATGTAGTTGACGAACCTGTATCAGCTTTACATTTATGTATTTAGGTTTTAGTTGGGTCTTGGTATCTATTGTTTTAATTGGATATGACTTTTCGTATCACGTGGACGCATTAATTTTCATTAGTAAACTAGATTAGTAAACGTATACAATGTTCCAGGATAAAAAGGATCCAGGATCTTTTAGGTCAGCAATTAAAAAAAAACGATCCAGCCCTTATCTTGCGACTGCGTCTCATAAAAAATAAACAGACAACATTTCACTTTTATATATTAGTGGGGATACTTATTTTACGTGTCGAACACAATAGGTACCTACTCCTTTTTACAGTCGGATATAAAGAATAAAAAAGTTATCCGCGGTATCATACCATTTTCCGGAATGAATTATGATGGTGGTCTATACAGTACGAACCTACGTATAAAATGACAAGTTTAATTCGTCAGTTCATATATAATAATTTCCATTTTTCAAGTAAATTAACATTTTCCAGAATGAAAATTATCCTATGTTGGTCTCTATATTGTACAGTACCTATTTACAAAGTTTCATCAAAATTAGTTAAGCTTTTTTAACAGACTTCAAAAAAGGAGGAGGTTCTCAATTCGACCCGTTTTTTTTAAAAGTTGTTTGCTTCAGAACTCCGTGATTTGTGAATCGATTTCGAAATTTTTTTTTTTTTGCTAGGATGTACTTTCAGATTGGTCCCATAGCAATTTTATCAAAATCGCTTTAGTAGTTTTTTAACCAGTTCCAATAATAAGAAAAAAACGGTTCGAGCGTTCGCGAAGTACGAGCGTTTGAAGTCGGATGTTCACGATTTTGTCAAAAAATAATTTTCTTAAATAAATTTAAAACATACTTAATCACAATTCATTTATTGACGTGAAAGCTCCCCAAACAAACGGAAAAAAATACACTTTTATATATCAGTGTGGATAGTTTCTAATACTATTTCCGAGTACGCAACTCCACAGCAGCGCCACAATAAAATGTTCATTATATCGTTTTCGTACATTAATTATCGGCATAAGTATATAATACAAGTGACTCGCCCCGGCTTCACACGGGTAGCGCTCCCACCGTGTAATTTTTCTTACATTTAGCATTATTATACACGTCGTAACTTCTAAAAAAATATGCCAGTAAGCGTAATTCAAAATCTTTGGCAGCGACGATTATAATGCTCTTAGACCATAGAAAACTACATTATTACTCACGTACTTGACATACTTGTTATTATTTAGTTTCCATAGCAACGTCATTCCGTTCTATATTTTTGAGTGAGACCTTGCGTTACATTATTGCAATATTTGAAGGGACATCAATTTTTTTTGAATAGTTAATTACTGCCCCTGTTACTCGCTGATAATGTATATTTCTACATTGATGTTACCTCAACGGCTTTCTGTAGGTGAAAGAATTATTAAAATTGGTTCATTATTTTTTGAGGTTATCCATTACAAACAAACAAACATAAAAACAAACATACGAACAAACACTAACAACCAAATCTTTTCTTTTTATATTATGAGTGTAAATACATAATGTACGTTCAACTGTTTTTGATCCCTATCGATTATGGTGGCGCTGCTGCGGAGCATCACGAACACGAACCATGCCGTGGCCATTGAAATGTTTAGTCTTCAGTTTAGGTATAGCTAAATAATTAAAATCTAAGTTTTGGTGATTTCCTTGACCGGTTTAAAATAAATAAGGTTCATAGTCATCTACTGTAAATAGACTGCAGCTACCTAAACTCTTAATGCGACAAATATCGCACTAAAGCAATGCTTATCTGTAGAGGGTCTAAAGATAATCATTACTTTATTAGGAAGAAGAAAGAAAGAAAAAATATCGCACTTGTTCGATATTCAATTTGTTTTGTTCATAGAAAATTTATGGAAAATGGCTTTTGGGAGTATTCTCCCAAACTCCCCTTTTTCATAAATTTTCTATTATTATGAACCATGAAATACCTATCCACGACATTTCATAAAGGGATCAAAGTTTCGTTTTTTATCGAACAAACATTTAAACTCACATTCGTTCAAGTTCATTTGGAGACCTCGGTTCCCTCGTTCAATATAATAGTTGCGGGGAAACAAAGTTTTAGGCCCAATTACTCCCTCATCAACATGTACACCACGAAAACCAAACATTTGGAAAGGGAAACCTTAAGAATATACTAAGGGCAAGACACACAACCGATATGTCTCAGGATTGGCAAACAACCAGCCCCAATGGAAAACAAATTGACATTTCTGTGCCACCCCTAGACCCCGGCTATTTGCAATTCAAAGAACTCTTCAATAAGCCAGAATATGGGAAATAAGTGCGTTTTGAATAGGATTTGATTTCGATATAAGTGCACCCCCGCAAGTCTGTGAACCTCGAGATGGGGATGGAAGTGTTGATAAGTTTTCAATCACTGGATTTAAGTAAGCAACTAAGTAAGTACTTAATTATTATAAGATAAGAAAGGAAGGGCACAGCAAGTGACACCGAAATAGTTAATTCTATAGTAAATTTTCCTTTTAATCTAAATTATACGCGCGTCCTAAATTCCTGTTTTCACGAATCACTTTCTTTTATATTTTCTAAAGAAAACCTCATTTGGATTATACAGGGATTTTAACTTAACCAGAACGATCCATGCCTCTGAGCGTAATGCTCTTAGCTAATTAACCAATCACTGT
The DNA here is from genome assembly GCA_946251855.1 of Alsophila aescularia. Lineage (NCBI taxonomy): Eukaryota > Metazoa > Arthropoda > Insecta > Lepidoptera > Geometridae > Alsophila > Alsophila aescularia. The sequence goes on along the minus strand of OX276381.1, from coordinate 48,646,522 downwards.
TTAAACCAGACGTATTGCAAAAAATACCAATACACAAAGTATTCTGCCTCTTCATTATTCTTTAGAACTGCAAAGGAGCAGCACTATTTACGATGTGTTCCTGAAAAGTAGCAAAGTTTTCATTCAAGTCGATGTTACAATAAAATTGAATGCTAAGGTAGGCATTCAATTTTATTGTACACTTTTTTTTTAGAAAATAACAGCCTAATGTGTTGCGGGCACGGATATACCAGGTTCTGTAGCCAGGATCTTAAGCTACACTATGAAAACCGCATTGTAATCGGTCCAGTACTTTTCACGTGATACGCCAACAAAATTGTTCTACCGGTTGGATAATATGGGTAATGTCTGTCACTATGTAATTTGTCTTTGTAGTGATATTAGTTTCTGAATAAAATGGCTGCGACATATACATATATGGACGGACAGACGGACATGACGAAACTAAAAGAGTTTCTTGTTGACTACGGAACCATGTATAAACATCAAAATAGTTATTACCAACGTAATTTGTTAACCTTAAAGTTTATTCACCCTCAGTTCCTAAGATTTACCAGTTCATGGTCGAATACCTTTGCTTTCTCTATCGAATCGATTTCTCATAAGATCGAACTCATTGGACAGACTATACAATTATAAGAAAAAGTCGGCCTGTACTTTATAGTAACAGAGTCAACGAACGATTAAGAATGATGAGAAACGACTGAGAACTTATAACTGCACAGTATAATAATTTAGTTTCAAGCGAGATAAAAAGGTTAATTAAATTGTATGTACTGTTAGTTTTTTTAACTGGCGCCTGCGCTGCTTTTTTGGCATTTTATACAAAGTAGCTACCTCAATTATTGTATAACCAGCTGTACCCGCGGCTTTGCCCGCGTGACCACTATATTTAAAAGTAGGCCATACGTGTTATTCCAGGACCAAAAGTACTTTTAGGGTACAAAATACCACATTTCTTCAAAATTCGTTCAGCCGTCGAATAGTTTTTTATCGATTGCTCGGCATCTAATCGTCGCATTAAGGTACCAATTACCCCAGTTTTTAAGTTAAACCCTAAGCTATCCAGCAGCACAACCGCATCACAATCGGTCTAGTAGTTTTTACGTGATGCGCGAACAAACATACAAACAAACAGATAGACACATTTTTTTAAAAGGTTATATTCTTGTTCAGTTGCTTATTTTAAGTACTAGGGGATCGCCTTTTTTAAAATTACTTTCTGTGTATATACAGAAGAAGACTTACTTTATTATAGATAGATATTGCGTTAGTTTTTTTTTAATATTCTGAATGAGAATCTTTTGTTTCTGAGGCTGTTTTTAACATAATAACCATAGATCTAGTTAAAGGGGGGCACGGCACGCTTAAATATTATATAAACAATAACTGGACTGGATAAAACTACCTTAAAGCAATATTCCCACCGCTCGTGCATCAACAATAAAGATAGGCATACACAGACAGCAGCTATAGCGCGAATGAGAGTCACTGCGAACATGTACTATTCAAACGCCAAAACCGATAGTGACTAAGGCCAAAGGTGGCCAATTTTGTGCGTTGCACCTAATTTATGCGGTCCACGCCTGAGGAACTGGTACTTAATCTTCCCACTTTTAATAAGATATATGGTAAAATGACAAAAAAAGGAAAAAAATCAATATGTATAATATGAAGTTTTTTTAATTGAAGATTTGTTATTAGTATCAGATCTTCTATAATAAAACTAAAACTTATAAATAGATAAATCTCTATATTAATATTTTTTTTATTTTACTTTACCATTAGGATCGATGAATAAGTGCATTAAATAATATTCGAAAAAATAATAACTAACTGCATATATATATATCTAGAATTTTGTTACTTATGCGCTTGAAAAAATTGCCGTGCCTTTGTTTTCGGTAATATTATTTCAAAAGCAACTGGCATTTTAAATAGCATTTTGAGGGCGTCCGCTTTACCATGTTTCAAAAACACCGATAGTAGTAAACTTCGTGAACTTCTAACACTACGAAACGCAAGGATTGACGCGTGCCAAAAAAAACCGTTTGAAAACCTAATTCGTTGAATTGCACTCGATTTTAAGGGGTTCCTTTTTAAAAAAAGAAACGGTGGTTTGTGGTGATCACATCCGGGGTATTCTGGTATATCCGGCTTTCATTATATCGGCATCGAGTGGCTTTCGACGGGTATTGTGCAAATCGAATATCGAACGAGGCTATTGTATCTGAAGCAAGTTGTCGCCTGCGCATGGTTGAACTCTTTTGAACATTTTTTGTATAGCTGGTACTTGATATTGAACATAACGTCATAACGTTTTTTTTTAAACTATTAAGCGCACAAAAGTTTGATCTCTTGTGATTTTTACACGCAAAGATGAAATAAAAAAGATGTAAAAGATATGCGGTTCTATTTAAAACTGACTATTTGCAAAAAGCTCCTATTCATAGCGGCCATTAGTAGCTCTTCTATGCAGAGTTTTAATAGCTCACATTTTCTGCGAGTAGTAAAATATTTGCGAAACGAGGTAGCCCAATCAAACTAATCGCATCTTGTCTAACGAGCTTCACAAACATATTTTAAACATTGTTATGGTGTTTTCTATATGAGGTGGTACTGTGTCGAAAATTTTATATCCTGGACGCCACAAATATGTGTCCAAATAGAACAGGGAACATCTGTTGCCTCAAAAACAGCTAAAAGTATCGTAATTCAAATATCGCTATTTATCATCATTCATCATCCCACATTCGTCCACTGCTGGACGAAGGCTTCTCTTGTGAACGCTACTGAGCCCGAACTTCGGGCCCCTCATCCAGTCGGTACCAGCCGCCTTTCGCAAGTCGTCACTCCACCTGACCGGGCACCGGCGGCAGAGACGCCCGGCGCGAGTGCCCTTCGCTACGTTTGCTTAAATGATGTCTCCACGAAGGTTTCCACCATAGAATTCGTCGTTTACCTCAACGGTTGCCGGTTCTTTGACATATTGACTGGCTCATTGCCCCTTCAACTTGCTAATTCTTTGAGCTATTTCAGTTACTTTGGTTCAATGGCGGATCACCTCGTTTCGGATACTGTCCTGAGAAACTTTATACAGCTATTTATATCGCTAGTACCTAAATCTCAAGTGCAAAGGCGACGATTGTATTTATTTTGAGGCTACTTCGATAGCCGATAAATCTTTTATTTCCACAAGAGCCGCCATCACTAAGCAACTCAAACTGAATCTGTCACTTGTGACATATTATTTATTCTGTGCTTGAGAGCAATTCACCTACTTACTTTAGTTTAAAGTCTGTTTATCTGCTTCGAGTAGACCGCAGCGGCAGCGGCAGCGACTGCAAAGTGAGAACGTTTATCAATGGATAGGCCTTAGGATAAGCGTCATTAAAGTTAGTTGCATCAAAGTTTCCTGATAAAAAAAAAGTTTATCTTTGAACATTTTGCTTAACCGTAATTGGGTAATTTTCATTGCGTCGATCTTCTACATAAGTACCTATTTTTTCACTGTCCCTGTTTTATGTGTTCTATAGAACCTGCAGTCTGCCGTATAGTTTGAAACAGTTTGGTCGGATACTCATAAAATAATATTCTGTATGTAGAACCTACTATTATTTAATTATTTAATTTTAATTTAGTCGATCCGCAGTGCAGAAATCCGCAGTCGCTATTGCCTGTCCTTAACTTTAAAGTTTGTTTAAATAAACATTACAAAGTAAGTAGTCAACGGGTCAAACGTTTATCGAATCGATTACTCTCGTTCTATTGAAATTCAGATTAGAGAATTAACATTCGAGAGGAGACGTGGAGGCAGCTAAAATATTTTTGCTGTAAATAGGCGGCAGGAATTAATGAGCCCCTTTTGTAAGCTTGATTACGTCGATTAGGAAAGCTTTGGAAAATCATAAATGGCATTGTGAAAAGGCTTTGTTTAGCATAAAAATAGGCTACAATGTTGATTTTAGTGGCACTGAAATCAGCATTGGATAGCCTAGGCAGTATTTTTTTCTTATCTATTTTAATGTTTTCTACTATATTCTGCCGAACAAATCCCTCAAAGCCTAGTTACAATGCTATTTAGGTTTTTTCCAAAGCTATCCTAATCGACGTTATCAAGCTTACAAAAGGAGGCTCATCAATTTCTGCCGGATATTTACAGCAAAAACTTTTTTTTTAAAAGCTTTTATTTGACTTGAAATGTTTGTATCTTGTATTATATCTGTATGTATGTGTCTGTATGTATCTAGTTTAGGTGCAAATCTTGCAAGCTGAATCAGAACTACGTTCTCTTATCCTATAGAGTTGAATTTTTACATGTTGGTTCAGTTCCTATGACAATTTTTATTGTAAGCATGACCTGAATCAACATCCAGGAACAGCTCCAGAACAACACAACAACACAACACGGCAACAGCAGTATCACCAAATTTTGTGTACACATTCTATTATGATAGCCGGTTTGAAGTTTTACCATGAAATGGTTGCTGCTCTCCGGGTTGGTTCGTGATTAGGGAACTCCTCAACGATTAACAGCATAGACACGAAATGTTGTTGGGCATTTAATTGTGATAGACAGTTCAAAGCTTCATCATGAGATGGCTACTGCATAAAAGCTTTTATTAAATGTTTTTGAATTAACTTATTAATTCTGCTGTGGAAAGCCTGTAGGTAAATAACCTTCATTATTTGTTACTATCGACCCACACCGGCTTCGTACCTGTAGTTTTTGTACAAAGTGTTATATTGAGCTCCCGCGGCCCGCTCGCGTCCGAGCCTTTGCACTTTACATCACATAAAAACTAATAGGATACGGGTCGTCCAAAATTAATTGAAAAAAGTATGGTATTAAAAGCAAAATGGATCTACATGAAATCAGAAAGACTGCTGTTATATTTAATTTGGTAAAGATTCATACAGTACAGCACAAATAAAATGGAGTCGAAAAATTATGATATTTTGTTACTGGAAAACATTTATTTCTGAGTTTTTGTAACAGGTACACATAAAGTGACTTAGACTGTTTTGTAGAACTTTTTGCGACGAACAATCCTTTGGTGTTTCATTTTTATATAGCACTTATGGTATACACAGCATACGAAAAAACTTCTACCGGGTCGGCTGTCTTTTGCCGACAAAGTTGAGGGAAATCGCCCTAAATTGACAAAAAAAAACAAAATATTTCTACTTTAAAACCGTCCTCTTGAATCAACCTACGCCTAGGTGAAATCATCATCAGCCTGTGTTCGTTCTCTGCTGGACATATGCCTCTCCCAAGCTGATGCCCGCGGCTTCGCACGCGTGGTCATTTCTATAGGTTAAAAGTACTCATTGTGCTATTCCAGGACCTAGAAATACCAATATACTAACATTTGATCAAAATTCCTTCAGCCGTCAAAAACATTTTTATCGATTGCTCGGCTTGTACTCATGGGATTGAGATATAATATACCCCAGTTCTTAAGTCAAAACATAATTTATCCAACAGTGAAAACCGCATCGCAATCGGTCTAGAAGTTTTTACGTGATGCGCCAACAAACATACAAACAGACAGAAACGAATTTTTAAAATAATTATATTCCTGTTCAGTAACTTATTTTATGTACCTTAGACCATTTCTTTTTTTAATTATCTTCTTTGTACAGACTTTTTCGTTCCTATTGCTTTATTATAAGTATATAGATAGAGGGGCAGGAGTTGAGAGAGGGGGCTGCCCCCTGGTACCCTTACCCCAACCCACGCGGAGATGCTTAGTTTATGAGATATTTCAGATTTCAGTTTATTAAAAATCGTCTGTTTGGTCACCGAAGCCGTAAATTAACTTTGGCGCTCTTCTTTGGGGTTAGGAGTAGTCTTAGGGGCCATATACATAACATCTTCAATTTACTTTCTGGCGCAAGCAGCGGAAAAATATACATTCTAGTAATTAATCATTTTATTGACGGCAAACAAACAGCCAATTTTCGATAAACTTAAAACTGAAATATATAATAAACTAAGCGTACCCCTCTCCGCAGGGGGAGAGGGGTACCAGGGTACAGCTCCCGCTCCCCCACCATCGTATGGCCTACCCTATCTCATAAACTAAGCGTCTCCGCGGTTGCCTTGGAAACAAAATAATAACAAGTCTGTCAAAAAACATCAAGAGCGTTGCGTTACTTACATACTTGCGTTGCTTACGTTACTTTTGCTTTGGTTTTTTTATATTCTAGAAGAGCATAGGATGCTTTTTTCGCAATAAACTGTAATCCGCCGGACGAAGTCGCGGGCGAAAAGTAGTACTTAATATGCTTTATATGCTAAATGTATCTCATAATATCTCACTGAAATAATATTAACAGTTAAGACGATCTCCAAGAGAGCATTAAGAGAATGCTCTTTTCATAGCGAGCTTTTTCGCAAGAAGAATCGCGTAGAGCTGGCTGGGGCACAGAATAAACATAATAAACACAAAAGTACAAGGCTGGAGTCAATGAACTTCGGGTCGGAATAAGAATGTTTACATTACCAATGGAACTCGATGGTGGGAAATAGCCAGATATTTTTGCGTTTGCGCTATTTCAGTCTGTGCGGATAAATAGAAAATTCTTTAGCGATTTTCAGTGGAGTTTGCAGTGCATTGCTTCAGATGGTTTAATATTGAACTTATGCAAAAACTGTGTACCTGTAATATTTTCCTTTATAATTTTATAACATTTTCCTTTATAACAGAAAATTGCTGGTACTAACAATATCTTAGACTGTATTATAATAAACATGTTGTTTCCTACTAAAGTGAAATAGTTAAACATCTGGTTGTGTGTGACTTTCAAGCTCAAACGAAACCAAGTTGTCCTCATTCGCAGAAGTACGAGGAAAAACAGGCGCAGGACGTAACTTCAATAGTTACGTCCTGCGGCCGTTTTTTCTCGTTAATAAACTTTTTTTTATTATAATGAGCTAGCTATTATTTCTATGACTATAACGGCCTTAGGCCAAATCCAACTAACACTCAGTCATGCGCTTTCCACATTCGCAACCCTGAAGCTGATTGGTTAGGTGTACCCATAGCACACTTGCAGGAATAGCTCCACCAGGTGTGGATGTGTGGTGTGCACTAGAAAAATTAAAACAAGAAGCCGACACCCGACGTCCACTTTATAACACTCCATGCCACAAGCGCGCATAATAAGACGTAAAAGCTTTTTAAGAAATACAGCAGCACTGAAATCTGATCCTAATAAGAGAATAAGTGAACTGTGGCAACCACAACACGCCGTCCCACCTGATTTTATAACTCCAGCAGAAACCCTTCCACCAGGACATAACCTCCAGTGGCCAGTCTGGAAATCCCTTAATCGGCTTCGCGCCGGTGTTGGCCGCTGTTGAGAAAACATGCTTCGACGGGGTATAGAAGATCATCTGGAGTGCGATTGTGGTGCTGCCGTACAGTCAATGTCGCATCTCCTCTGTTGCCCCTTAAGTCCGGCTCATTGTTCTAAACAAGACCTTAACTTGGTCACTGATCAAGCGGTGGAGGTTGCCAAGTTTTGGTCCAAAACCATATAGTAGCCTAGTATTTTAGCTATTGATACGAAGAAGAAGAAGAAGAAGTTATTATGATAATCACAGAGGGGTGATGACTAAACGCAAATATACACATACAATCTGACAGCACCCGTTTTTAACCTCGGCCCTGCACCAATGACTTTTCTAATACTCGTAAGTTATGTGCGTGCAAAATACAGTAAAAGAAAAAGTGGTTAGGAAACCAGCATAATAGGATGATGATGTCTATTATTATATTAACACTTATAAAGTTAACTCGGGTTCATTAACTCAAGATCTGTAGATGCGATTACGGGTTTATTCACATTTACAAGATGTTGCGATGTGAATACGCCAATGTTTAGAGAAGCTGACATTGTTTACATGCGCACATAGTCGTAAGTTTAAAGCACTCAATGTTTATGTGTACGGTTTTAGGTATTTATTTTTATGTGTTTTAGTGCGGACATAGTGTTGAAACCATAGATCTTCTTAAGCTAAAAGTGGGAAGATAAAGTACCAGCTCTTCGGGTGTGGGTGCATAAATTAGGTACAATGCAAACAAATGGCCTTCTTTGGCCATAGTGACAATCGGAGTGGCATTTGTGTAGTACGTGCTAGCAGTGACTCTCATTCGCGCTACAGTCAGTCTGCGTATGTCTCTCTGTATAAATGAACATGATGCACGACGGTGGGTATGTAGCTGTACGTTTACCTGTAGTTATATCTAGTCCAGTTTTTGGTTACGTTATATTCAAAGCGTGATGTATCTTCCCCCCTTTAAGTAAATCTATGATTGTAACATGTAATGAGCAAAACACGTATTAATTTTGGTTTACAAAGAGTTTTCAAGACAAGATTTACAGATTAGTAAATAAATATATCACATACAATCAAGTTCGCAAACGAATCAACAGTTGAAATAACGAAAACAATATATGTTTATTATATCTTGATTCGTAAATGTTGGTATATTAAAAATTTGGTATAAATAAATATCCAATTCCAATGTCAATATTTTAAAGATTGAGTTGATAATTATAATTTAAGAGTTTTGATTTTTGATACGTAAAGTTTTGCCACATCTCTACAAAGATAGCAATTACGTACATATAAATAATTAATAAATATATACAGGACAATTCCACACCAATTACCTAGCCCCAAACTAGGATACCCTGTGCTATGGGCACTAGATAACGGATAAACATACATAGATAAGAATATTACATCCATGACTAGGAAACAAACATTTCTTCTGCTCATCACACAAATGATTGCATCTTGCAGGATTCTAACATATTTGCGATATTCTTAGCTAAACCGTGTAAGAATATTGTTCTGTTCTTTTTAGCTCAGGTACCTCTTAGCTACATATTGCTGTAAGTTAAATTTAAAACCGTACATAATTATCTAGCTGTATGAGACAGCTCATTAAAGTAAACACGTTTTTTTATAAAGTTTCTAATTTCACCATAAAAATAAACTTCTCATGGTATTCACTCACGATCCCCGTGGACTTTCACGAAACAGATTAATCACTTGCTTTATTAACGTCTTGTTGTCAGTCATCAGTCATTCCATTAATCTTTCTTGGCTAAGCCGAGGTCAGTCTAGGGCGACTACATTCGGTGTTATTGGTAACAAGAAAATTTACGCACCGACCAACATATAACATTATAGATCCAAAATGGTAATTCGAAATGAAAAATGATAAGAGAAACCTAAAGCTGATTTTCAAACACCTATTCAATGATACCCCACTGAGGGCCGGTTCCTATATCTTAAAACGATCCGTTTTCGCTTACTGTCCGTCAGATTTTGACATAAACGCTATACTAAAAACGTCAAAAAGTAAAACGACTCGTTTCATTTTTATTAGAAATGGAATATACTCGTAACATACAAAGCCGCAAAGAAAGCGGGTCGGTAACAAAAACATCAATAACTTCCAAAATATTGGAACTTCCTTCATGAAAAATAAAGACTGTATTATAAATAACTAGTTTTCCAGCCGGCGACTTCGTAGGATATTAAAAACCAATGCAAAAGTAGGTATAGCACCACTCTTGATGTTTTTTGACATACTTATTATTTCGTTTCCATGGCAACCGTTTCTTACAGAGAATAATCAACATTTTTCCATTTTTTCAGTTTTTCTGTGGAAACTTAACATTTTCCGTGATAAAAAGTATCCTATGTTTTATACCAGGGTATAAGCTATCTCCATTCCAAGTTTCATAAATATCCGTCCAGCCGTTATCGCGTGAAAGCTCCCCAAACAAACAGACAACGTTTCACTTTTATATATTGGTATGGATTTTATAGTGCTTCAATAAAAGTCATACAAGTTCAAGATTATGAATTTATTATGAATAAAAGTAGGTTAAGTTAAAATGACATTTTTCGTGATAAAAATGGTTTGACATGCTTTCCACCAGATTTCTGAGCTTATGCTAATTTCTAAAAATCCTTTTCATTTATTATTTACGGTTTTTAATACAATCACCAAAAGTAATAAAAGTTTTAAAAGGGTTGCTGAAATGTTTTAAACGTTTTCGCATTTTTTCTAACCGACTTTGTGCCCCAGTGTAGTTAGCCGACCTTATTTTTTTATTTTCTCAATTTGACGTCTGGTTGTCGCCATATTGAATTTTGATTATTGTCATGTCTTTAGTGACACTCGCAAGATTAAGATAAAGAATCATCAAAATCGGTCCACGCATTTGGCCACAAAGGAACAGACATACATACATACATAGGCTGATAAACACAAGAAAAAAAAAGTCAGTCGGGTAAAAATTATGACATGAACTATTTTTGTTCCGGTTGCGAGCTTGCCTGTCGTTGAGGTATAGCTGGCCTCTATCAGTGGCTGTCTGGATACAGATAACCTGTAACTACTTCGTCACGGGGTAATATGCAGAAATAAAAAAAAAAACTTCCATTTACGTCCAATTTAATTCACTAACGGCCACCGAAATGGTAAAGGACCGAAAGGATGCAAACCAAATTTTTTATGAAACCTACTATCGCTTGTTGCATATATATTCGAACGGTATAGGTACTGTCATAATTGACGCACAAAATGCACAAATATATAATTATCCTATTCAACACGTTTATCACTATTTTAAAAGCGTCGTCCTAATTGAACGCGATTACGCGACCATCGCAAATTCGCACTAATTTTGTTCGTGCGAATCTGCGATCAACATATTGATGTCGAATAGGTGTCCTAATTAACATATGCGCGATGTAACAGTGCGACTAAAACGTTTGTTTGATTTATTGTTCGAGCGAATAAATTCGCGTGAACTAATCGCGTAATCACAGTCAATTAGGACGACGCCATAAGACCAGGGTTTTTTCCATAAATATGCTGGGTCAACCACAAACTTGATAAATGTGAAACTTAACATATATGTTTATGAGATTTTTATCTCTTTAAAACACGATTAACAGAATTTCATTCAATACATTTTCTTATCAAAAATTACGTTATCTTCGGTAATATTTACATTTTTTTACTCAATGGCTTAAGTTTTATCTCTAAAATAAATCTCACAGCAAGAAAATATAGTTTATTACCTAATGTTTAGACAAAATTTACCTAACTAAATTATTAGCCTGTCAATAAAATAAATAACTTTTGAGACATATGTTATTTAGTTCCGAGCTAAATTGTGTGTTCAAACAGCGCTCGCGACATTCAATCTTGTTACGCAGGCACTTCAGTGCTTATTGCGGGTAGCGGGTGCCAGAGTGTAGCAAGGGAGTGGGGAGTGAAAAAATGTAAAATTGAAGCTTATTATAGATATGCGTCTTTACACACGTCACTTATCGCTTTGCATGAAATATGTACTACATAGATAGGCTCTACTGTAAAAATAAACTTCTCTATGGTCACGGCCCCGACAGTTTCCTTCGATTTTCCTCTCGCTATATGCCTACCGCAGTTGTAATGGACTCCCCCGTACAGGGTGAAATCACAGGGGTTGATTAGCCCCGTCTGATGTCTGCTACAACTTAGATTAGGATTGATGGGCGTATTCCGTGTTGTGTCCTTTGGCTTGATTGCGGTTTTGGGGAACTAAATAGATAAGAAATGAGATGTTGATTGGACAATAAAGATAGAAGTTGACCGTTGGACACAGAATAACTACCTAATAGTTCATTTCGAGAAGCAGGTCCACTTATTTTGTTTTTTTTTTTTTTAATTTGAGTCGAATATTTCTATTGAAGTTATTCATTGCTTGAAAGGTAATGACAGTATTACCACAGTACATAATTATACTGCCCTATATAATGTACTAAAGTATTACTGTACCGCGGTAGTGGCTGGAGTGCGCCGACTAATTGAAGTCCTTCCCTTCTCGATCAATTCTAGAGGGCTGCTCGTCTGATCAAATGGCTATCAATGCTGGTGTACCTCAGGGATCGGTTCTTTCGGCTACACAGTTTTTACTGCACATTAATGACCTTCTGAAGCCCGGTACCTTTGGGTATGCTGATGACAGTACTGTAGTTGAGAGATACACTTCCAATGCTCAAGCCAGCTGTGACGCTGTCCATTTTCAGAGAGAGGCTATGGTAGACCGCCTTAGAATCCGTGTCCGATTGGGACGATGCTAACCTGGTTAAATTTAATGCTACTAAAACGCAGGTGTGTTTTGTTTTCTACTAAAAAGAGTCCTCTAAACTGATCTCCGTCTTTCCAAAGTGTAACAATACCAATAGACGACCATCTGCAGCCGTCCCTCTCCTTTTTCCCCCCCAGCCCTTCCCTCTAATATCAGTCCGACTGGATTCTGAAGCAACCCCATTTCAGCTACAGTATACGACTAAGACCGAAGAAACTGGTCGGAATATTTCTGATCTTCGTTTTCGTCAGTTTTTAGCCGTTTTATTTAAGACCCAAGAGTTTATTTTTCTAAGTCAAAAGTTTTTTTTGCTATTTATTCAGTTCTAAGCTCACTTAGCACGACCCTATACATTCAAATAATCAGCTTTATCCAATTCACATTCAAATAGCTGCCATAATCTACCACAAAGCTCGCTGACCGAACCATATCGGAGTTCAGTACACCGTGAAAGCTTCGTCAGCACATGTCCGAAAGCACATGTTGGATAACAAAATGTGGCAACAGTTTGTCCAGATTATATGGGTTAATGATGTTAATAGAATGACGTCATGAGAGAGAAAATGTGGTTTGTGACGTCAGAGGACGGCTGACTTCGCTTGTTTCTTTCAGTGCGGCAAACGATAATTAATTACAGAACTTAGATCTAATTAAAAGTGGGAAGATTAGGTACCAGCTCATCGGGGTTGGACCGCATACATTAGGTGCAATGTACACAATTGGTCTTGTCTGGTCTTAGTCATGTTCGGAGTGGCGTTTGTTTGGACGTGTTAGCAGTGACTCTCATTCGCGCTACAGTCTGCGTATGTCTTCCTATATTTGTTGTAGATGCACATGAAGCACGAAAATGGGAATGTAGCTGTTTGGCTTGTAGTTGTATCAAGTCCAGTTTTTGATTACGTGATATTAAAGCGTCCCATATCTTACGACCGACGAAGCTGCACCGCAAACAAAATCTTTTTAACTATTTTTTCCTACTGTTTGGCTTTTAAGCGGATTATTGAAGATTTTGAAATACAAAGACGTGCTGTCGGCGCATTATACCTACAATGAATATTTCCAAGACTGTCTGTAGATGTGATTTTTGGATACACATCAGCGGGTTCCTCCAAACTTGTTAGCGGTGGTACCTAGCTTGTATTTTAGGTATTTCTTATACTTATCCAAAATATATTCTAGTATTGCCGTAAATTGAGCAACGTCGTTTCTAGACATTTCGACCATAGCTTTACCAACAGACTTTCAGACAGAATTAAAATGGAAGTCAGAGTATTGCGATCATGCACCGGAAGTTTCAATTGCTTTATTAAAGCTGTTGGCATCGCTCATATTGTTCATTTATTCGATGTCTTTGTTTGCGGTTTCGTGTTAACATCCGTCAGTGCTTTGAATTCTGTGAACGGGTTGAATTACTGTTTTGTTTTAATGTTGTGGGAACATTATAATCCTACTAATATTATAAATGTGAATGTTTGTTTGTATGTATGTTTGGTTTTCACGCTGAAACGGCTCAACGATTTTGATGAAATTTAGTATTTTAGGTCCTGGAAAAACCGTATATGTATATGGCTTTTTCGCTCATTGTTGACTTTTTGTTTTTTTATACTTTTTCCTTTCATATACTTAGCTGACTTTTTACAAATTAATAAATTACATAGTTAGCCGTCTTTTTTTAAATTCCTATATAACTTTATATTTTTGCCGATTTTTAATAAAAAAATAATGAAAAAGGTACCACATTATGATACTTTTTATCATCACTAAATAAAACTGAATGAACGAACCCCTTTTTGTTTCATTGTTCATGTAAACTAATATTGAATAATTCAAGATCTAAAAATACGTTCGCCAGCCGCCTTAGTTACTTTTACTTAAACAAAAACATCAAGATTGCTTCATTTGCAGTCTTCGGCCCAAATAAAACAACATTAACTCAAAACTTTGTCATCGCTTGATTCCATTAAACAATGCTCACATACCATGGGCAATGGGCATTCAAATGAGTTGTTAACGGCAACAATAACGTGATGTCGTCTGGATGCATCCCTGACTCATTCGCCTAATGGACCGCTGCAAAATTGGAAGGAAGGGGCTAAATTAGAGTTGTTAAGGTTATGGAGTTTCGGTTACGGATACCTACGGATAGTGAATAAAAGTTTCAGTTACGGATGGTCAACCCGTAACATGTGCGCTTCAGAATCCAACGACAGCCGGTTCAAAACATCGGCCCTGCTCCTATTGTATACCTACTTATAATAAAGAAGTGAGTAACAAAAATTCTGTATATAGAACATTGTTACGGACGAAAATAACACGTCGGCTATAATTGGTTAATAAAGCCTTAAAAACTCCTTACGACCAGTATACCTAACTTATTAGCCCTCTCCCTCTATTGTTGTTGTCGCCCTCGCACAATGACTGAGTATTGGCCGATACCATGTACATTAAGTACTGTTTATAGTGTATATATTTTATTAGAACGTAAGTTAGTATTAGTATAAATATTGTAAGAGGCCGTTAGAGGCCAACAGCAAGTATCCTTACTAAAAAAAATAACCAAAGTCGCTAAAAAGTTTTAACTTTGGCGTGCGCCTTCTGCGGCCGAATTGCGGGGCGGAATGCTTTAGGAAGCAAGAGAAATTTACTGCATTTGAGGAGTTATTCTGCTCATCATGCCTAAGTACCTCATCAAATCTTCACCAAATTTTTAAGAGACCAACTTAAAAATACTACCTTTTAAATAAAAAAAAAACAAAATACATAAAGAATTTTTGCCCAAGCTAAAACAGAGACGCCAGGCTCGTGTTTCGCGAAAGCTCGGTCAAAAAAAAAATGCCACGTAGAGTTAAAATTATCTACAGAACAATAATATAAAGTTTTTAGAATAAGTGTCTGTCTGTCTGGATGTTTGTTCGCGCATGTAGTAAAAACTACTGGACCGAATGAAATGCGGTTCTCACGGTTGGGTAGTTTAGGTTATGACTTAAAATGTTGTGTACTTCATATCTCAATTCAAAGAGTAGAAGTCCAGCCATCGTTAAACATATTTTTGACGGCTAAAGGCATTTTGATCTAATATGGTTAATATAGTGTACTTTTAACCCGATAAAAAACTAGACCACGCTTTTGATTGTCGTTGACGGTAAGTAGTGACTGACCTTATAATAAATAGTAACTACCTCCATACTTATTCCTATGCCAATACCACTAATTAACGAGTAGACTGATGGTAGCCTAAAGGTTCAATAGTGCAACTTAGAATCCAACGATTCCGGATTCGGTCCTAGTCTCCGCACCTATGATTTTTCAAAGTTCAGTGCGTCGCGCCGTACTTCGGAGGGCACTTTAAGCTGTCGGTCCCAGCTGTTATTAATTAATAGCAGTCGTTAAGCCACGTCAGAGGCCCTCGGACGGCCTGACAAACTCTGACACCATAGGCCAGCACTACCTCATACGACATAGTACAAACATAACCAAGTAGACCGCTTGATATCAGAAACTTATCTGGAACTTATATTTCGGTTTCAGTTACGGATATTTATATCCACAACAACCCTAGTTCAAATGGCAGTAAATATCCTCTCCCTTTTTATACGAATGAATTTTAGTAAAATGTTGATCATAAAATGTTATTGAACAGTAAACAGAGTAGCAAATTAATTTGATTACCTTTGTATTTAAATTCATTATGTTCGTACTTAATCCTGATAGCTTACGAATGGTTTGTTTTATCAGAAAGCTTGGGTATATCTCAACACGACACGATTTGTGATGATCTGCTTGTTTTTATTGACCGCTTATGTATAGTGATAATGGAAGTAACTGCGATTATAACTAAAAAAGCTGCGGTGGGGTGCAGTTCAAATAGTATATATTTTAATACTATAATATAATATATATTATAATACATGATCACAGAATACCTTAAATTACAGTATACAGTTTTTTTTCTGTTCAATTCACACCAATTTATGTGTGAATTGACCAGAAAATATTATGAGATATAATATAATATAGACACACACATAAACATATATTTTTTTTTATACATATTCGGGACAACTCACACCAATTACCTAGCCCCAAAATAAGATACCCTGTACTATGGGCACTAGATAGCGGATATACTTACGTTGGGACCAATATTGCATCCATGACTCGGAAACAAAAATTTCTGCTCATCACACAAATGATTGTTGCACTTTGCGAGATTCAAACTCGCAACTGTTTGATTTCGTAGAAAGGGTCACTAGCCAATAGACCAACCGGTCGTCGTAAAAGTTTTACTACATTTGGTTGCATAATTTGTTTTTCAACACAATTGCTCGTAAAACGACACTTATATGGCAACGCTATTAGGTTCATTTTTAGCTTATTGCACAATAGTGCATTTTACTTTATTTTATTTTTTCAATCTTTGCAATGAGTTTTTATGTCTAAAAACAATGAATATTTTATATAAAATATTTTAGGTTCCATGATAAATCATTAAAATTATCATCTTTCATCGAATTATATATTTTTCACTACATTCTACCTTTATTTGCGTATTCAAAACATGGAAACGAAAGCAAAAACATACTGTTTTTTTAAATACTAGATGAACCTACCTATCCGTTAACATTAACACATCAACACAGTTTAGTACAAAAAGTGACCAGAATATTTTTGTGAATACCAACAAAAATTGCAAAAATTTACGGCTCGCGGAAAAACACCGTGGTTTTATTTAAAAAAGTATATATACTTTTTTGGTGTTTTAACGCATAATGTATGTATCCATTTGAAGAGAGAAACACACAGATTCGATAATAAATGCGAGATTAAATTTAAATCGATTTAAATCGGTCAAACGGTAAAACTTAACTTCCATGGTTTTTTTTTGGTTGCTGCAGCAACCAAGTGGGATTTGGCTACGGGGGAATTGGTCGCTACAGCGCCAAAGGGGATTCAGCGGCTAATCGAGGCACGAAACGCGAATGATAGCCTTTTGCCACCAAAATCTAGACAGAAAAACTGTTCAGTATCATTCTGAGAATAATTGTACTTACACTAATTGTTTCAATAATTAAAAGTTAATAATAATACAAGTCTGGTTTTTCCTTGCAAGTGTGTCGAAAAACGTCGTACGAAACGCGTGTGCATTGATCATTACACACTCGACTCCCTTATCGCGCTCGGCATTCAATTTGCATTGAATGTAATAGTAGATTATTGATACTCGCTCAAGTGACTTCTTGCTGCACTCGTGTTTTTAAAGCCCTCGCTAAAGCTCGGGCTACAATCTAACACTCAGTGTAGCAATAAGTCACTTTCCGCCCGATGCAGTAATCTACTATTACATTCAATGCAAACTGATACGGCTCGCACGAATAATAACATTTCGAGTGTAATGACCAACTTAACACACTTGTATCATAATGTACTTTTGATTGTTCGTTTCGCCCCCGTTCCAACCTCTTTCTGCTCTTCCCTATCGGTAAGAACATAGCTATTAGAGACATATATGAGACATTGTAATATTTTTATACTATGCGTCTTAAGATGAAGCTATATTGTTAAATATCATCCAAAGTGTTAAAACACAATAAATAACGGTAGGCGATTAAATGAAACGTTCTCCTACAAATTTTAGACACCCACACTTTATAGATGTTATAAACTTTGTATCCATTAAATACTTTTATCACCGTAACAAAATATAAGGTAAATTGGATTTATAGGTGCCAAGAGAAATATTTCTCAGAATTATTATCTCATAAGCCATCTAAAAGGAAATGGATTACGTTTTTGATCGTTTCCATTCCATTGCGTACATTGTCTAGGGGCTGAAAGAATGTGAGTGATGATGACACCCGTTGGATATTAGATCTCGCATTAAAGTCGGTAGTTTTTTGGTGATTTGTTTTTATGGAAATAAGCTAATGGCAGACGATTCGTCTTATGTAAGTGGTATTTTTCATTGCAGGTCATTATTTCTTTGCATTCATGAATATTATGTATGTGTATGTACTTGAGTAGATACATCTATATGTAAATGCATTTTTGATAGGCTGCGAATTTTAACGGTGACCATAAGATACAAAGTTTGCTTGATATAGCATTTTCTTTTAATTTATATTCCAATGAAGTACTATTACTTATTCTGTGGCAGTGGTTTGGTAAAATAGTTTGAGCCAATAATCCGACTTTAAATCGAATAACTGAAAAAACCCTCGACCCATTTTCATGAAATTTATCTTAGTATCGCTTAATTTTACTCGATGTATTAAAAACCTCCTTCTTTTTTTGAAATCTGTTCAAAATTATGTTACTTTCTTTGCATTTGATAATGTTTTGAATAAAAGCAACTTGCAGCCATCAGCAAGCACACGCAGGGTAAATGACCCAATTAATGTACAAGCAAAGCTGCCACCTCCTTCCAAGAAACATTATTGAGGTAAATAGAAGCTAACGCGTAGAGGGATCGTGTACGAATGAGAGGATCAGAATCGTGGAAATTAATTTCACATTCCTCGGAACAGATTTCAAGAGGAAATTCCTTTCTCGCCGCGGAAATTTATTGGCAATATAATTTTATTTAGGTGCTTTCTAGGAAACGGAAATATGAGCATTTTTTGATCACAGCCTAGATTAACGTCCACGATGTATTTGTACATAAACCTTTACATATAATAAAGCAGTAAGTATCAAAAAGTCTGTACAATGAAGATAATAAAAAATGGTCTAGGGTACTTAAAATAAGTCACTGACCAATTTTTTTCCTTCGAGACTCTTTGTCTGTTTCATACATCGCGTCAAAATACCAGACCAATTGCAATCGGGTTGTTTGCTGGATAGCTTAAGTTTTCACTTTTAACGAAAAAACTGGTGTACTTGGTATAACAATCCGATGAGTAAAAGCCGACCAATCAATAAAAAAATATTTGACGGCTGAACGACATTTGGTACTTTGTGCTTTATTACTTTTGGTTCATAATACCTACTGAGGATACTTCTAGCCCAGAAAAATGACCATGCGGGCAAAGCCGCGGGCACAGCTAGTAATGTGTATACAAGCATAAATTGAAAAATTATACAGATATTGGATAAACATTCGTCTGTTTTCAAATTGCCTTCGACTGAGATTATCATAATGAAGAATTCATATTTTTCGTTGTCGTTTTTGGTTACAATATGATTGATTTGTGTTAGGTTTAGTCGTACATGGCTTCGTGGTCAGTTTTTCACCAATCTCATTTTCAAACATTTCTGTAAGCAATATGGACCATCAATCCCCTAGAATGACACCTAAAAATTACTCCAGCCCCAAAAACCTTCAGCCAATCCGTCTTGTAATCTTCTCAAAATCCGACAATCATCTTGGCAGAACTTATGTCATTAAAAGATTGAAAGATTACTTGTTCAATCGCCTTGGGGTAAAAATCACCCCAAGCGGTGGAAGATTCGTCTCATTAGTTAAATGGCGCGTCAGGCTAGGCCCAGGAGAAATAAGCTAACTTGGGAATTTCTCCAAATTGGATTCCTTGCCGAAAGATAATTTTTGATAATAGGAAAATTGAAAATGAGGATTAGGACGTGAGTTTGGTAGTCGCTTGGAAACGTGAAAGCAGAAGGTATGAAGGTTTCAAAATATACGGATTCCACACCGTCAAACAAAAGAGTGAAGCATAGCAAATGGTGGTTGCGTATATTTGAGTGAGTGGATAATGTGCAGTGTTTTGTGGTTGATACACAATTTCATCACAACATTGCATTGTTTTTATTATTTTTACCACGTTTTTATTAAGTCACTTTCCTGTTTGTCTGTCTGTCTGTTTGTCGTTTCGGGTGGAATCTTGCAACTCAAATTTCGAGCATTTCCCTATTAGCTATCCAGCTGAAACTTTCAGGGTAGCTCACAACTTGACGATAATGCAATCTAAAAAATTATAGTTGTTAGATTAGTTTTTAATCTACATTTACTGCTTGTTTATGAATAAATTTATAAAAAAAGATGTGCCGTCACGTTGCATGGTGTAAGTGTGTGCGTATGTGCGTACGAGCGGATCGGCATATCTTAAGTGCTTCATTTTTGATGTGGCGGTGTAATGTCCTTTTTTTTTAAACAAAATATTGGTCGTAACCCGTTCAAAATATCCTAATAAACATTTTGAAAATATAGTAAATTGTATTTGCAAGACTTGCAGAATGATCTTTACATTACCTAAATCTTTAAAGATGATAAACGGTTACTCATGGATAAAAATGTCGTCAAATCGCGTGGACTTATTTTGGACCATTTTGATGTGCTTCTTTCGCATTTTTTTTAGAGCCTTTTATGTTTAAATTGCTGTGCCCTTTGCCCGCATGTTTATTTATCTGTGTTTAAAGTAACCTATGTGTTATTCCAAAGCCTGTAGGCTCCACTTATTGATAGTGATGGCTTTACAACTGAAATTCTTACATAACGATGACAATCGTTAGCTTTGTCAGATATTGCTAAATCTATCGATTTTTATCGGTATCTGTACTGACATTGATCATGATTGTCATCGATATTTGGTAGAAGCTACCACAAATCGTTATGATCGGACTTTGCAACTGATTTCGGTTGTAAAGCAATCACTATTGATCTCGAGACTGCAGGCCCAGGACCTAAAATACCTATAAATTACAAATTACCAAATTTCCTTCAGCCGTCTGATAGTTTTTTATCGATGCTCAGCTTCTAATCATCGGATTAAGAAAGATACCAAGTACATCAATTTTTAATTCAACAAACAATATATAATATTTTTAATCTAACCGTAAAATCCACATCGCAATGGGTCCAGTAGTTATTGCGTGATCCGCGAACAGAAAAAAAAGACAACAGACAGACACCATTAAAAAAACACTAACACATATGTACAGATGTACAGTACCACAATAAAGTAGTTTTTTTTTGTACAGACTTTCTGGTACTTATTGCTTTATTATAAGTATAGATAGATAGAACTCGCGATCGTTTTTAAAATCAAAAGACTCACATACACCTTATTTTTATTTATCCTTTTTTTTAGTTATTTTTACTAAAAATAATTATGTAATACATTGTTTTATAATATCTCCATAAATCTTAATTTGCTGCCCAATAATCATTGTAAATCCTTCTTAAACCCACATCCAACAGGGAAAGCTTAGAAGGCACTTACAAAATGTTAATTTTATGACGTTACCAATATGTTCTTATCATTCCTTGAGTTTATCGATCGTCCTTAAATTTCTTATCTTTATTACGACCCACGTCAAACACCCAGTTTTATGAAACACAAAGTTTTATGTATAGAGCAATCACTCATGAAAATAATCACATGTATATTGTGTATTCACCCTCTCAAGTGGTCGTCGCCTAGGCTTTCCATTAGATTAGAGTGTTTAATACATCATAGAATGCAGTAATACAAGTACACAAAAATATTAGCAAACTCACAAATGGGAACAAGAGCAATGAGATAATGTTCTAAAGAGTCAGTCAGCCGCTGTCGTGTTATGTATTGTTTTTATTAGACTGCGCTAATGCCCGGTTCCTATATCTTAAAACGAACCGTTTTCACTTACTGTCCGTCAGTTTTTGACATAAATGCTTTACAAAAACGTCAAAAAGTAACGAGACGTTGGAAAAAGGACTCGTTTCAGACGATATTGTGTTTATCAGCCTATAAAATGTATGTGTTCCTTGTGGCGCTCTAGAGACCAAACGCGCGGGCCGATTTTGATGAATCTTACGTCAATCAATTTGTATTAATCTTGCGAGTGTCACTAAAGACATGACAGTAATCAAAATTCAATATGGCGACAACCAGAAGCCACATTGTGAAAAAGAAAAAAACATTATTTTTTTTAGGAAGGATATGTGCTTTTGGTCTACCTGACCTCTACAGCGTCACCAGACGGTGGGGCGGGCGCAAAAGCGCTCCGCCGCAATGAGAGAAAAAATTAAGTCGACGAACTACCTATGTTAAACTATCATTGAATACGTATTAGAAAATCATTATTAGGTTTCTCTTATCGTTTATGATTTCGAATGACCGTTTAGGATCTATAACGATTAAAAGTTGGTAAGCAACCATTGTCACTTAAAATTTTGCCTCGCGTTTTGTTCGCAGTAAGTTTTTAGCACTTTCGTTGCTGTCTTGTTCTATTCTTAGCTTGTCCCAATAAAGTGAGGGCTCAAGATAATTGGGATAATTTGTAAAAAAAAAACTCAATGCATTTTATACAGCTTATTTCAGCCATGTGTACTTCTTGTTTATTGGAAGCCATATTGTTCTTAGTATGTTGATTATGCAAGCATTTGGCGGTGCCAAAATTAATGGTTAAACCTGATGGTAAGCGAAGACTCAGTCGAGTGTATTTATTTATTCGTGTATAGTTTTATTAGTTTTCTAATAATTATGGATGGTTTTTAAGGATACAATATTAATCAATGCCATTGCTTGTACTACATAAACTATTTAGTATAATGCTAAATAGTTTATGCAACAACTGTTTGGAACATTGCATGTAAATTGAATACATATAAATGAACTTATTTTATAGAGTTAAGAATCCATTAAAATATTAACAGATAAGCAACTGTTTCTTCCTACAGATACTTTGTTAAATGCAACAGTAAAAGCAGGGGAAGATTATTGAGAAAGTTTTAACTAGATTGCGTTTGATTAGGGCTTGCTTTTCGGGATGAGCTCTAAATGGGCTCAAATCTGACGCTCAGTGGTTTATGAGTCGTAAGTAACTCACTCCGTAACTCGAGTGAGCCGTGAGTAATTCAAGAGTTTGGTGTCATTTTTGCGGCACGTACTGTATAAAGTGTCACCTGATTTTGGTTGGAAGCTTGGAAGTTAGATTGCCGTAGGTAATAATTTTATGCTTCGGGTTTTGTAGTAAACCTTTACACTGTGTTGTCAAACTTTGGCAGTTAAATAACTTTTAGAAATATAACGTGGTTTTATATTGCAAAGTCTTTTTATGTTTGTTTTTTATATCTTGGACTTGGTTTTACCAAATAACTTTGAAAAATACTCTCATATTCGCAAAAAGCCTTGCTAAAATTATCTTATTAAAACTTTCTTTCCGTTGACTTATGCAATTTCGAATAAATCACGGAAGCTGAGATTTATGTGAAATTGATGCTATTAAGCTTAGAAACCTTTATTCCTCGCCGTTTTCCTTAGAGCACAGCAATATTTCAAGAAAAGAGCAAAACAGTCGGCCATCTTTAAAAGCTGGGAGAAGAGAAATTTCCTTGAGAACCTCTAACACAAGATGCACTCATACGTCAAGCAAGGAAGCAAGATGTAGATATATCTTGCTTACTTGTTTTAAACATCCAAGTCACTAGATGACCAGTTCTTTTTAATTAATACATTACTAGTGACTCGCCCCGGCTTCGCACGGGTAGCGCTCACACCGCGGCATTTTTCTTACTTTTAGAGTTTTTTTACCCGTCGTAACTTCTAAATGAAAGGTCCGATTCAAATAATTTAAACAGGAATTCACAGATACATTATCAACTTTGATGATGAAATAATTAAGTTTGATAAGGATTAATATCATGATACGAATGTCATCATCTTTCGATTCTACCCTTTTGATTGACTAATTTTAACAAAAAATTGTTATTTAAACGTAACTATAATAGTTAGACCCACGAATAAAGTAGACATTTGCAGACTTGGTAAAGATGAGTACTATAAACACATGTAATATTTCATGTATCATCAATAGTTTTCGCAGCGCGCGCCATATAATGACTACTATACGCAAATTTTGGATACTTTGGTTAAATTATTGCAATTTTCGTAAGGATATCAAACTTTGGAAAAACCATTTAAGTATTTTATGAGATTATCCATTACAAACAAACACACATACATACAAACACAAAAAATCAAATCTTTTTTCCTTATAATATTAGTGTAGATTTAGATGTAGATTGAACGCATGCTCGTTGCCAAATGTAGGTACTATACAGTTAATGAAACAGTTTAGTAACCATTAATTTTCAATTTTCCTGCATGAAAGCAACACTCTATTGTTAATTAATTGATAAAATAGAAATAGGTTCTCGACAGTACAAATTGTAACACCTAAGGTCACGCGTATACAGTTTCTATCTCTGCAAATAGTAAGACGAGACAAATCTATGCGGTTTGTACTTCGATACCCATCATTAGGTCAAGCAGAATTGTTAGTTTTATTACGCTTATTTACTTATTTCAAGAGGACTTCCT
The DNA here is from genome assembly GCA_946251855.1 of Alsophila aescularia. Lineage (NCBI taxonomy): Eukaryota > Metazoa > Arthropoda > Insecta > Lepidoptera > Geometridae > Alsophila > Alsophila aescularia. The sequence goes on along the minus strand of OX276381.1, from coordinate 48,622,094 downwards.
AAAACTTTATTATTTGTACGGTCGGTCGGTAAGCAGGAAACTGGTCTCTGGGCGGTAAGACAATCTGCCCCCCGATTTAGAACCTTTCGCGATAACGAACCGAATCGATTTCATTCGATAAAATTTGATAAATTCATATAAAACATGTATTGAACTCGTAGTATCACAGACCTGTTAAATGGGCAGGCAGATTATAAATTATCGTTTTCAAAAGAAGAATCGGGCATTACAAAAATAAAAGAGCTTGATCGACCCGAGTGATTTTAAATTAATGATGACGTTTTTGAAATACTTATACAAAATTATAGTTTAAAATAATAAACAGTTTAATATAGATCAGCCCAACATGTACCTACTATGCTGAAAAAGCAGACAAAAGACTTCCTGATCCTAAAGAAAAGCATTGCCTATCTATGTATGTTTGTTTGTACATCTTCTGTAGCACTTTCAGCTGGGAATCATTCGATGCGCCAATTTTATGAAGAACTTTAGCTGTACATAACTTTTTTGTTTTGTATTGCACCATCGAAAGGTCGAGTTTTAGTCGATGCCACAGTAACATTTTGAAATATTTGTACTGCTAAGTAAAGTAAAAGAAGCTTCATATAATTTTATCTCCAAAGGAATGTAGCAAAGCCACAATTTTCCGTGTAAGTGGCTACTGTACCAAATTGTTTTCCCTTTTTGTATTACGTATGCTCAGCGAGTTCACGGTCTTTATATCGCTATCAGTACATTTCACCTTTATTTTCTTCAGAAATTAAAGGTATTCTATTTCTTTCAACCTAGAATTATACGCTTAGAATGTAGGAGGCATTACGCTTTGTTCTTGCTATAGAAGTGAAATACCAGTGTGTCTATACCTACATAATTTAGTTTAGTAGCTGCTATGCATCTAACCAAAGACGTATTTCTAACCGAAAGAATGCTCAGAATCTCCACATAATGTCTAGCATCTATCCGAATTTACGCTACAACTCAAAATTCCGTTTACCGCTCCCCAAACCCAAAACAATTTCGTGCTTACACGTGCGCCAATTTAATTTGACAGCTCAATATTTTCCTTTCATTTTACTTCACCCAAATGCTGCCCACATCATTTCATTACCGTGGGCCATAATTTTTGGTCAAATAACCGGCAGGTGTAGAGGTTATCATTACGAAGAGATTAAGTTCCCCTCTCTGTGTGTCCCTTTCCAACCCATTATCTTTTATGCCATCTCTCCTTCCAACAGACGGTAACATACAAATTATCAGTAGGAAAAAAGTAAAACTTAAGGGTTGTTTTTTTTTATCAAAGAAGCCATAAGAAGTTCAAGGTAGGGTTACATGGTGTACCCTTTTTCGATTGCGGTCTGAAAGGATGAGATTCATTACATATTATGTGTTACTCGTTATTTTAGGTAAGTACAATTAGATAGTTACTAATGTAGCAAAACCACGCGAAAATATTATAAAATCAAAATTACGTATTGTAAATAATACTATGAACAGCAGCAGTCTTCATCAGATAAAAACAGATAGGAAGTTTGGAGAAAATTAACGACCGGTCTCGGCAATTCTTTTTTGTTTACTGGTGACAGTGAAAAATGTTTATTCTCTATTCAGTCACGAAGAGCAACTCTATCTCATTTTCCTTTAGCTCTAGGCTCAAAAAACTTTACTCACTGCATCCGACAGATACGACAGCGTCATTAGATAATAGTTGTTGGATTTCTCTAGAGACAAAATAAAAATCAACACAAAATAAATTGAGTCTACGTTTTCCATCAAAATGCTGTCTACACTTTTTTTTATTTTTAACCGAGCAAGCGCGAAGTGCGATCGTTTCCGTTTCAGCTTGGGCAAAAATGCTTTCGTACTCGTATGTCTGTCCGGATCTATTTTCTCCTCTACAGGTCGCATTTCTCAACCGATCTAGACGAAACTTGGTATAAACCTTAAACGATTTTTTTTTTAATTTTTTTATATGTCGCGGATTTTTGATTAAGGGAAGTACCCTCCCCCAAAAAGGGTCAAAAAAGGGGGCTACTGAATATCTCCGCCTCATTAGATCCGAGTTAGATGTTTTTTTTTTATTTGAAAGGTATTAACTTTAAATTGGTCTCTTAAAAATTTGGGGAAATCTGATGAGGATCTTTGGCATGATGAGCAGAATAGCTCCTCAAAATGCAGTAGATTTCTCACTTTTAGGTTTCTACAAGTGGAATCAGCTCTTTACCTACTAGGTAGGATTTATGGAGCACCTTATTTATTATTGTTAGTTTTACAATAAGGTAACTAGATGGTGTTTCTGTGCATTGCAAGATTGTTTGCAATAAAGTATGTACTCGCGAGGTCTACAGCTCACAGAGCCACTAGTAATTAGACTTTTCCCGCGACTGCGACGGCGCGGATCGGATCGGATCGTCGCGTTGCCGCGCTGGATCGGATCGAGAGCATTGGGTAAAGCCTAAAATGCAGGGGCTGACATTTTATGCTTTAATTTGGGGGAGGTAAAATTCGACAGAGATAATACCGTTGTACAACTTAATTAACTTTATTAAAATTTATTTTCGCGAGCGTGCTTGTAGCGTTAACGGAGCCAGGCAAAAACCGGTTTAATCTGGTTTCCGCCGGTTTATAAGCTTAAAACTTTATAAAGCATTATGAAAATATTAAAATTCTAATTTCTTAACTGTTTCACTGTAGCGAGAACACCTTTGTGAAAATGTAAGTAGTTGTTTTATTCAGGTAAGAGACAAAGGCCCTGATTTAATATGAACATGTAAGGGCCAGTCGTATTTACTTGGCACTTAGAACAAAGGGGCTACCTGCTTCAAAACATTACCTGTTAAATTTTCATTGCCAAGTTTCTCATTTTGTGACCGTAGATTATGAAACTGATCAAAAGGTACCTACCCTGTATATTTTAGTGTTTATTTTCTAAAAGATTTAAACATAAATCATTAGTCGGTATGTATCATTATTTTTTTTAAGTTAACAGATTGAGAAAATAAACTAAATTTCTTAAATAAAAAAAAGTTTCTTTAACTAAAAGTTTTTTTTATTCAATCAAAAAGGAATTATAAAGCAATTACCATGCTAACCTAAGTCAAAGTCAAAGATTTTATTGTAAATAGGCAAAAGATAGCACTTTTACAAGTCAAATTAATGTCTCATGAACAAGGAGAAATACATAAAATATTATAATAAAATCAAATCAATAACATGTAGGTAAACTAAGTATGCTTTGAGTTTGAAAAGGAAATTTCCCTTTCATGTGCCAACAGAGTTAAATCTCTCACAGGAAAAGAAAATACCCTTCTGATTCTACCGGTGCTTCGGAAATACGCCCGATATAGAAGAGAGCACCAGCATAAACTATTCGGGGATTTCATTTTTTCCATATTTGTTAATGTTTTATATATTTTTTCAGATGTCATTATTTATAGAAAAACATATGTCAAATGCAAATATAAAAGATAAAAAGATAAAAGTGTCAATGAGATGTCCCACAATCATCAAACAATCAAAATGGGAAAAATAAAGTAACAATTGTAACTGAGTATATTGCATAAAACAACGTGACATCATTCATGATCTCATGGAATGTTGTACTCGTAGTCATGAGACATCTCACACAGTACTTTGAACATTTTATTCATTTAACGTTAACATCAAAGTTCTCTTACTATAATCATGGAGCTTGGAGACATCAGGCCATGCATTTCTGTCATTAATGTAACATTGTAATATGCTTTCTTTATGAGATTTTCTTTAACAAAACTTTTAAAGCAATGCATTGATAATTATCAATGCCGTCAGGTAACTTATTAAAAAAGCGTGTACAGTTCCCCATATATGAACTACTAACTTTATTTAACTGAAATCCAGACACTTTCAGCTTATTTTTATTTCTTGTATTCAAATTATGAACATCGCTAAAATAAAGAAACACTAAAACTAGTCTAATAATCCGCTACCAGTGGGCAATGTTTCCAAAATGCTGGCAGAATTGCCACGTTGTATGGCAATGCTTAGTTTTCGAGAAGCATTAATAACCTAATTATATCATTAAATATGTTTACCAACATTCACGGAACAAATCACGGAAATCTACTTTGTATCTTTATTTAGCTAATAAACCGACTAGGACAATGTCCAAATTCCCCGAGAGAATATAGCACCGAAATTCCCACATAAGTCAGCGCTAGTCCCGTGGACCTCCCGTTTGTTATCACTGACAAGCCCATTATTTGACCACCATTTTGCATTCTGTCTGTGCCGCGCCGCCAGCATGTTTGGGCTCAGCGCTTTCGGAGTAGTAACCCTTGTTACAATATTCAGGATTTTTCTACGAAATGAGCTTGCTCTTCCTCGGCTGATGGCTTGAGGAAATTGTGTTTTTAGGTGGATATATGTTTATAGAGAAAAGAAGTAGGTGTGGTAAGAACCAGGAGAATGAAAGTATAATAAGAATAATACTCACATTTACACTTTACAAAGTTTGCTACTTATTGTGACTCTGTGAGCTGTAGACCGCGCGAGCACAAACTTTTTTGCAAACAATCTAGCGGTGCACACTAGCGCCATCTAGTTACCTTATTGTTAAACTAATATAAATAACTAACGTGCCTAATAATTCCTACCTAGTATGTAAAGGGCTATTCACTGGTAGAAACCTAAAAGTGAGCAAGTTACTGCATTTTGAGGAGCTATTCTGCTCATCACGCCGAAGATCCTCATCAGAACTTCACCAAATTTTTATGAGACCAATTTATAGTTACTGCCTCTCAAATAAAAAAAGGAACCATCGATATCGGACCTAATAAGGCGGAGAAAATCAGTAGCCCTCTTATTGCCGTTTTTTGGCGGAAGTACTTCCCCAATCAAAAACCCCGACGTCTAAAAATTTAAAAAAATTATTTTAACCTGTATACCAAGTTTCATCTAGATCGGTTGAGAAATGTGACCTGTAGAAGAGAACAGGTGGAGATCCGGACAGCGCGCGGACTGACATACGAAAGCATTTTTGCCCAAGCTGAAACGGAGACGCTTCGCACTCGCTCGGTTATTTACATTATAATATCAGTACCATCAAGAGTGCGTAAAATATAGGCACGTCACTACTCCAAGGGTTCTGAGATTTCTAATAACTTACTGTTAAATAATTTCAAAAACTTTTGTTTCAGGTAAGCATCATGAACAAGATATTGAAGAAAAATTCACCAAGTTTGATTATGTATACCTAATAAGACAGGAAAAACAATCTGAGAGGCCATTATTCGGTAAAAATTGAACTTGTGTAAATCCCTAAACTAGAGTCATACGATAAACCTAACAAGCATTGGTTGCCAAAACACACTTAAACATTATTCATACGTGGGTCACCTTATTCCAGTTATTCAGTAAACGAACCCACGCAAACACATGACCCGTCTCAGAGGCGCAACATCCTCCAATCCTTTGGCAAATTAAGCGTCACATCTCTCAGAGAAGGGATATCAAACAGGATTTGGTTGAGGATTAGACAAACACACCGCCCCTTTGTTATTTAAGCTGGTTCGCTTAGCGCGTCAGTCACCTCGCTTTAGCGCCTTTGAGAAAAATGTATGTGGATACACTTTCTTATGAGCGAGGCCACACGGCTGTGTGATTAGATTAGAGTTTAGAGGTTGGCTTGGCAGTAAGATGACATGACACCAAGTTGACAAACATACAAATTAGGTATATGTAGTACTAGTGAATCGCCCTGGCTTCGCACGGGTAGCGCTCACTCCGCGGAATTTTTCTTACTTCTAGTCTTTTTATAACCGTCGTAACTTCTAAAAAATACGCCAGTAAGCGTAATTCAAAATCTTTGGCAGTAACGATCGTGGTATTTCTGACCATAGAATTACTCACGTCCTTGACTGACTTATTATTATTATTTAGTTTATATGGCAACATGTCATTCCTTTCTGTATTTTTGATACCTTGGGTTACATTATTGCATTTTTCGTTTAGGGAACTCTATTTTAAAAAACTGCCCATGTTACTCGCTGATAATGTAGCTTTCTATGTGAAAATATTTTTTTAATCGATTCAGTATGTTTTGTGTTTATCCATTAGATAAATACAAACATACAAACGTTTAGATGTAGATGTAGATGTAGTGACATCGTTTGTAAGCCACGGCACCGTTTTCATAATCTCAATGTAGTGTAATACCCCTTATTTTACGTGCTTCATCTGCAATGTCCTGTATTCTCGAGTTCGCAGCCGGTTTACAGGAGCTTGTGACCGTCTGGAAGCTTTTTCTTTTGTCTGGAAGCAACATTGTCAGTAGACGGTTATGTTTTTTCTGTCAAAGTTTGAGCCGAACCTTACTTGTTTCAAATGAAGTGTCTTTAGTGGAACCTATGAAGTTTTTAAGGCAGCTACTAGTTACTACTTAGGGAACGATACCTACTCTTCGCTTTTACATGTACTTTTCCGTACTATGTAAGCGTTGTATTCTTATTAAGATATATGAATATGTTATCGAGAAAGTAGAAGTAGGGTGGATTGTTTGAAGCCAAATAATTAATAGTTTCAGTTTAATATCTGAAAAAATAAATCTACCTATTAAAATACTGCCAATATCACGTTTAAAACATCCACGACAACGACTTCATTACGAAAATTGAACAACGTATTAACATTAATTTCGATAAACAAATTAATTAAGTGATTACCGAGCACATGGTACTGTAATGCAATATATCGTAATTTATTGGCACTCGCTGGGGAAACAGTATTCCTGCAAAAATACGAGGGCAACGTGTTGTATTCACAGGGATGCCAAGCAACGGGGATGCTTCGATTTTTTTTTGGAGCTGGGACGGTCGGCATTCGTGTCTACACATATATTATAACGAGGAAAGTTTTTTTTTTTGTATGTTTGCATGTTGGTTTGTTAGGGATAAAATAAAAAAATACTGAACCGATATATATATATAAATCTTTCACATATTAAAAGCTGCATTATCAGCGAGTAACATGAGTTGCATTTCACTTTTAAAAAAAAAAAGTTCCCTGCTAAATTACAATAATGTAACCCAAGGTATCAAACATTTGCTTACAAAAATGTCGCTTACTGTTGCCATGTTGCCGTTGAATGACATGTTGCCGTGGAAACAAAATAATGACAAGTATGTTAAAAAGCACCATGAGCGTTGCTGCCAAAGATTTTGAATTTCGCTTACAGGCGTATTTTTTTATTAGTAGTTACGACGGGTATCGAAATGCATAAAGTAAGAAATACGCCGCGGTGTGAGCTCTAACCGTGTGAAGCCGGTGCGAGTCACTAGTTATAAATATTGTGCTTGGTACCTTGTTCAGTATTCTCAAGTGTTTTTTGACCACCTATTTAATTTATATAGCTGCGCCCGCGGTTTCACCTGCTTGGATGATGGTGATGTTAATGAAAAGTATCCTATGTGTAATTCCAGGACCTAAAGTATCTATATATCAAATTTCATCAAAATCCGTTGAGCCGCTTCAATGTGAAGACCGGAGATACACACACACTCACTCTCAAACTTTCGCGTTTAGTAGGATGTTGATTTTGATTGACTTTCCGAGCTGACAATTACTAAAAATCAATGAAACTTCAATATTTTTGATGTAGACATAAATTTAAATCTTTGCTGTAGTGGTAGGCCTCTCACGCAAGAGTCCACCTGGGGAAGTACCACACCTAAGTCAGATATTCAACCGCCAAGTAGTACTGTGTAAACATTAGTGTTTCGGTTTGAAGGGCAATGTTTCCAGCGTAATTACTGGGCAATGAGACAAAAAGCAATGTCTCAGGGTGTCAAGCGCAGTGCAGTGACGCAAAAGATTTTGCAACCAAAGTTCTGGGTGGCACTGCAACTGTTATGGGCACGCGTGAGGCTTACCATCAAGCGAGCGACCTGCACATATTGTCACACAATGGAGTAAAAATGGCAACTTAGATACAAAGACTTACAAAACTCAGCTTCTAATGAAAACACACTTTAAGATGATCACTATTTAGTTACTAGGTATTTCATTTGTTAACTTGGTCATGAAAAGTAATAATTAAACTTTTTACTCAATTTCAATCTACCTGGAGAGATTGATTAATAAACAAAGATAGTCACTATTCCCACAGAAAATGATCGGTTCTTCCGATGTTTGCATAAAAACCACAGACAGAGAAAAACGGCCTATATAAAAAAACATTGAATGCGTAACACCTGTCACCAGTCTATACGTCTTCTTCGGCGGAAACAGAGGCACCGCAAAAAACGTCAAACATGACAAATTACGGACCTGACAGTTGATAAAATCTTCGAACTCGATGACAGATGTGTACATTTGTCGCTGGGGCAGTTAAATAAGTAAAGCTGGTGCGTTAGATCAACATTTAAACGGTACTACTGCGCCCCGCGATTTCTTTCACCCACGTGGTTGATGATGTTCCTTTGTGCTTATTCAGGACCTAAAGTATCTCCAAACGAAAATTTCATCAAAATCCGTTAAGCCGTTTCAGCGTGAAGAAGTAAGAAACATACTCACAAACTTTCACATTTATAATATACTAGCTTTCCCGCCCGCGACTTCGTCCGCGCGGACTACAGTTTATCGCGAAAAATCATCCTATGTTCTTCTACGATATTAAAAACCAATGCAAAAGTAGGTATAGCATTGCAACGCTCTTGATCTCTATTGACTTGTTATTTCGTTTCCATGAAAACCGTTCCTTACAGCGAGTAATCAACATTTCCCAGTTTTCTCGTGGAATATTACAATTTTGTATCCTATGTTATATTCCAAGGTATAAACTATCTCCATTCCAAATTTCATCAAAATTCGTCAAGCCGTTATCGCGTGAAAGCTCCCCAAACAAACAAACATTCAGACAACGTTTCACTTTTATATATTGGTATGGACTAGTTTCATTTTATATTTGAATAAAGAATATATACATATTCTATAAGGACATATAAATGTTTTTTGGTTGTTATATTTTTAATCGCAAAACTTTAGATTAAAATTAGAATATGAAAACATTTAGCACATAGAATAAAAACCCTTGACCTACACAGCTTCGATGTAGTCGGAAATCATCCGTCGCTGACAATAGTATCTTTTTCCTAAACTATTCAAATTGCAACCCAAGAGTACCTAATTAAAAAAAGTTGCAGCCCTAACATTGCTTCCGAGAACTTGAATACCTAAAGATGAACAATTAGTTACAAGTACCCACATAAACCTTTTCCTAGTTCACATCTTCAATCTAGTTTAAGCTGCATACATGATGACTCGAGGAGCGCCAGGGAAACCAGTGACGTGACATATTAGGCGAAGCACACACCTGAGCTCTCGTCCCGACCTGTCGCCAGGACATATGGGCCACTCTGGGGACCGCCCGTCAGTGCACGTCTGCGAGAATCCTTTATTCATTACGGGATTATGATAGTTTGGGTTCGTTAGATTGTCGCAAAGTTAATTGGGTAGCGGAAAATAATTAAGTTTGGTTGAATTAATCAAATCCTTTATAATACCAACTAGTAGTTCTTTTTACGGATCATTCAATTTTCCTTTTATTTCTAGGTACTAATATTGCTAAGCCACAACTTTCTATCGTATAAACACTGTAACTCTAGGTTTTTACATAAGGTCCTACAGACCCACAAAATCCAAAATTATTAGTAGTGACGTCTGAGTGAAAATTGAATTGCACGATTGACTCAAGGTGATAAAGACACCGGTTACATTCCCGGTTGATATCTTACGTCTCATCGATGCGACGCGTGAATTAACGGAAATAGAATTAGAAAATTTAAATATAATTACAATTAACGATGGGCACGTTATGCTTAAAATAACTGAAATTGCATTATCTGTTTCAGCTCCGAACGTAGTTAATGTTTAACGTGAAATGATTATTTTCGGTGCAGTTTAGCCGAATTGATTGGAACGATTTGTTTAGCTACACAGTGCGAGCTACAGTGTTTATTTAAATTTCACTTTGAGCAGACTAACTGATTGTGTTTTGTAGATTAAACATTATTTTCATTCCATACAGCGTTGTGAAAACGAAATTTAATTTCCTGTGTAAAGGAAAACATCTAAACTGAAAACTGAGGACGGATATGTTCTAAAACCACAAAAATCAAGTAACTCTTAATATTCTCTCAATTGAATTTTCTCTCTTTCTCTCTCTTTTCAGTTTCAGAAGTGGGAATATAAGATAATAAATTGAAAATCGAATTAAAGCAAGCTTTACGAAAAATATAATCCGAATCGAATTGAATAAAAAGATATAAAAAAATAGGATACCTTTCACAAAAAAAACATCATAAAACGATGTTAAAACTATAAAGCCAGGCTTTACATGAGTTTGTTAGTCTCCAATCCCTTTCGGATTGACTAAATTGGCTTAGCGTTTTCCATTACACTTCAATTTGGAGCAGTTTGAAAATTGAAATGACCAACAGTGCGAGCCTAGTCTACAATATTCCGCTATTTCTAGGAGATTACTGGAAAATAATGTGTGTTTAGGTTCATTTAGCTTTCTGGTTTTGCACTAGCAGTAGTAGAAGAGAATTATTGATAGAATTGGTACACGAAAGCTATTCATTGATTAATTAGTCAGTATGTTGTCTTAGTCTGAGCCAAAAAAGAAAACAAATTGACAGCGCAATAAAGTCTTGTTTCCACGAACTTTTCCTGTGGCAAAACAGTGTAACAAAGTGCAATGAATTGGATCAAGGAAAATGGATGAAAGGTAATCGAGTTTGTATCGTATGCTTACAATAAAGGGATATATTAGGAAATGTCTCAACCATACATACCATACGGTATCGTAAAAATAGGGACCTTCGCAGTGTATCTGTTGCAAGCGCAAACAGATACACTGCGAAGGTCCCTATTTTTACGATGCTAAATGGTTTAATTATTTCAGAACATTTTTAAAACTGATATAAATTGCAGGTCTTTTTTGCCAATTTGCCAAAAAATGAAAGCAAATTAGCTATGGCCTCTTTCAATAGACTTTGACGCACTGACCTAATTCATTCGAATTCGCCAGCCACCATTTCATCAAAACGGTAACGGATCAATAAAACCAAATAAAATTGAAGTGCCAATCGAAATCATGATTTATAGCACCAGATCATTCTGACCTTCCAGTCTCGTTAAATATTAGCGATTCAATCAGCGAATGATTTCGCATTGTCTAGTATCGAATAGGACAATTAAGTTTTCAGTCGCCGCCGCTGCACGTGCCGCGTCGCCACTGTCGCGCCCGTTCGTTACGAGCTGGTACGTGACGAGCGTGCACAACGCCGGTGTGCACGTAGCTTTATTATTTTGTGTTGCCATTTTAGACGCAGGTCTAAAGATGGAATGAAAGGTAGTGGTACTGTTTTCAAGATGACATCTTGTTTCATTTTACCCGACTACGGCGAAGCAAGGGAAGGGAAATTTTGTTAACAGTCTATGTACGAATATGTGAATATGTAGATGTTTCACCATAGCGTATCACCTATTGGTCAGATTTTGACATACAAGGTATCAATCGATTCGTCTTCAGGTAAAGAGTGTCATACGCTATTTTACCCGTCCGCAGTCGGGTTTTAGTTTTTGAACTTATATTTTATTGACGTAACGTAGCGTAGCTCGAATTTACTTACTCGATTAAATAACCCGTGTTTCTTCTCAGAAACTCTAGTTCTGAAAATATTTAGTAGCTACAATATTCAATCTTGTAACGTTTTCAGAATTATAGTATCGGATAAGTATCATTGTAGAACTTGGCTCATTTACATAATTAGCTACATAATTGGCATTGTAACTAAATATTCATTTACATAATAGAATCTTCCCTTTTTTTTTCAAATGGAAAATGAGTCAAGAGCAGGAAAGACTTCTTAAGTAAGAGCGACCTACTTTGAAGGCAAAAGGAATACTCTTTTTTCTTCAAATTTTCACAAATTAAAAGAGGGGTCCTTTCCGATTAACTTTATTAGAATTTATTGCAGGCGACGAGCGGAGATTACTAATAAACGAATGGGAATACTTCTATAACATTTTCGGGCCTAGGTCTGGGAGTACATCGAGCAAGCTATTTAAAAAAAAACTTATTTTTCACGAACATCAGTGAAAAGGAATTTCAAGCTTTTTCAGGTTTTCAGAAAAAATAAGCAGGGTTTTTAAATGACAAAAATAAATTCTGCCTTATCAGCAAGACATAAGTTCAAAAAAAAAACCCAACTAAAGTCGGTTAAAAAATTGCCTATGATCCTCTTGCGATGAAGACGAATCGATTGATACCTCGCTTGTCAAAATCGGAACAAATTTTTAATATGAACACATAGCCCTTCCCTTACTTCTGCGTAGTCGGGTAAAACTATAAATGAAGACAAATCGATTGACACCACGTTTGTCGAAATCGGACCAGGTTTTTAGTTTGAACACATAACCCTTCCTTTGCTTCACCGTAGTCGGGTAAAAAAATATAGCTTATGACACTCTGTACCTGAATACAAATCGATTAACACCTCGCTTGTCAAAATCGGCCCAAAGGGGCGATGCTATGGTGGAACAAATCAATTAGTCTTCGATCGCAAGAGTGGGTATTTTTATCCGACCGTAGTCGAATTTTAGTTTTTGAACTTAAGTCTTGTTCATGACAGAAGTTTGTGTCGCCTTTATATTATAACAATCCTAATGTTGGTTCCCTCTAACGCCGCAACGGTTCTTTTTCCGCAAGGACTCAACCAAGTCAATTAATCTAATATTCTATTTCACCAAATACCTTCAATATTTATCTGAATGACTTCCCTTTCCGGACCCAGGTAATTCGCAATACCGGCGTTCATTATGGCTTCTACACAACCAATACTCTTTCTAACTATCAATTTACTTTCGTACATGAAAGCGAACGTCGAGATGAGTCTCTAAATGATAGTTATTAAGGCCCATCCGAGGCCATTGTGTTTATTTAGAAGCCCGTGGAGGCTACCTTGGGTACTTTCTTGAGCCAATTATGTGCGCTGACGCATAATTTATTATGGAAGTGATGGCGGATGATCGCTGTTCGCAAATTATAGACTAGGATAAAAATGGAATGGATTTTGTAAACTATAATGTGTGTGTTAATGTAGAGTGCCATACTGTATCGACATGTACTAGCTAATAATAACTATGTAAAATTGGTAGACGTAACTAAAGTGGAGATTTTCATTAATATTGAAACCCTTTTTTGGGAAGTAATGAAAATAATAAAAAACTGGTGTGTAGAAATTAAGAATATTTTTAACATCGTTTGAATTGTTGCCATAAGTTAGTTGTTCACAAAATTAAAAGAAAAAAGAATTTGGCAAACTTTAACAAAAAAAAAAATTTTACCATTGGGGTTACCAATAAAAATACCATTCCATTGGGGGAATTTATTTACAAGATAAAACGTACAAAAAACAAAAGTTCATTTCAAAATATAAATAAAAAAACTTAACTATTTACACAAAACTATCTAAAAGTCCTTCGAAGGAAGGAAAAGTGCCCAGAATGCTGGCTGCATTGCCACGCTGTATTGCAATACTAATTTTTTGGCCTAAATAGGAGCCAGCATTCTGGTCACATGTCACTTCCACTAAACGTTTTGCCAAGTCCCTGTAAATTTCGTGGCCACCTGGCCCCCACGGACCCAAAGTTTCAACCCCAAACGGCACAAACATGTAACCCCGGTCAAGGTTCCCATATTTGCGCCGCTTGAGGTTTTCTGCTTTGGTTGCAGCGCCGCCAGCCCGAATTTTTGTCTCTGGAAGATGAGACGGCGCCAAGGTATCGACACAAGTTGCATTCCAAACTAAAGGCCGTCCCATCTTCCAAGGAATTAAAGTCATACCATCAGGCCTCTTACCGTCTTCCCGCATCAGGCTGTTTGGTTCTAAGATTGACGGAACGCCGGCACTGACAAAGGCCCGACGGATGACTTCATTCAAACTGGCGTGTCGAGGAATCCTCCCTGCGCTTCTGTAGCAAGATAGTCCGTGATGGCCAAGCCGATCCACCATATCGCCGCATAGGCAACGGTGTGGGACGCCCAGACGCAGAGAAACGGCTAATCGGAATGTCTGGTTGTCTAGTAAATTGCCAATTTTTTTGATGGAAGTGCTTGCAACCAAAGGCCTGATTCCCAACGTGAAACAGCGAGGAGGCGAGCGCGATCTGCAGAACAAACAGATGTATTAAGAAGATTTTTCCGTTCAATTTCGCAGAGCGGCCCGTCTCAATGCTTCTGGGAAGGAGGCGCTTTGGGCAATGACTGATTTGGACAGGCTATTTTCCAAGCATCCCTAGCCTCAGTCAAAAAACTTATTTCGTGATTTGCACTACAGGGAGATAAAATAGCTCCGATTATTTTTTGTGTACTATAAACTGAGGATAGGAAAGCTGGTAGAGATACACTAGAAATTTTACGTATGCCAAGACCACCGCACCTTATTGGTAGTGAGGCCTGGCACCAAGAGCGATCATCGAAAGGTACATTGAGGATGGCGGTGAGCGTATCTCTTAAAATGCTGACAAACTTTTGTATAAGTAAGCTATGATTCCAAAGTTGACAACATCTTAAGAAATACATAAATTTTGGGACAAAAAGGCAGTAGCGAATTATAAAATATGTCATATGTGTATTAATTTTATGCAAGCGGTCAGCAATAAATCGAAAATTTAGAATATTTTTTTTCAACGAAATCTGGTAATGATTCATCGAGAATCGGGGCCCTTAAAAGACGAAGTGAACTGTTTTGCAAAATTTTAATATTTGGAGCAATTTTTCTAAAAATATCTATAGTGTCGTTTTTGAAATGATTGGATTTGAAATGTATAATTCACATTTAGAAAAATTTAGAGTAAAACCTATTGTTTTGAATTGTCTTGTTAAATTTTCGAAATCTTTCGTGACTGTGTTCACATCCCTCCTAAAGTTCCATCGTCCAGATACCATACGTTAAATTTTGATTCTAATTTTGTAAAGATTTTATGTATAGCGAGGTTGAAAATAGCCGGCCCAAGTGGATCTCCTTGTTGACAACCTACTTCTGAAGAGATGAGATGATTTTTGTGTATTAATTTTGAGGGTTGACCATAACAATGCCAAAGATATTTGTATAAATGAGGAATTTTGTCTTTTATCTCAGTCAAAAGGGAATTCGACTGAATTAAAGGCGTTTTTAACATCCACCTTCAAAAGCACATCACCTCCATTGTGGCACATAAAAGTTCTTAAAGCATGAACCGCCGCCTCACAGCCACCACGCGAAGCGAATCCCAACTGTACAGGTTGGAAGTATGTACAGAGGGATTTATTAAAATCTTATTTGCAAAAAAAAAACTATTGGATCGTAAGCTGAACTGTTAACCAAGAAACCTTATTTAATTTGAAATTGTCGGTAATTTTCCGTTAACTATGACTCAAATGTTAGTGAACATGGCCTAGTGGAGTGTTATAAGATCTGAAATCTGGAAACTTAACGAAAAAAACAGATATATTCCATCCAAACTAAATTGATGTAGGTAAGTCTTCAACACATAAAGTTTTCTTAACACCGATAAAAAAATGTATAACCACCGACCCCCTCCCCCCTATTATAGCTATGAACTATCTTTATCAGATCAGCTAAGAAAACCGCATTCAAATCGGTCCATTCGTTTGGGAGCTACGATGCCACAGACAGACACACGGATACATACACATGCGATATGTAGCATCGGCTACCAACACAATTTTCTTTTACATTTAATTTTTTCATTACATACACAACACTCTTTAAACTTATAACACCCCTCCCCACCCTCTTTTTGGAGTTTGGGGTTAAAAATAACCCGTCAAACATGGCTGCACGCTAATCTCCCAACGCTAAAACAATGAGCAAGTAGATGCAGTGTTAATTTCTGGTAAGTTACAAACACAAATTGAGAATTTTGGGGGGTTACACACCGCCGCAACCGAGACGTTCACTTTATGAATTTAGGGGTGCGGTTAATACCACGGTGGCTCACAAAATTGAGCTAAAAATTTGTTTACGATGCAAGCTTTAAGGTTATGAAACATGCATGAGATAATGCGAAAGTTATGTTCCTTTTACTTAGCTTAACATAACTCCTTTATTATTCACTGTGGTTTACGAAACGAATAGGACGGAAAATCACGAATGAATCGCTGACTGAGAGCACGAAGTAATTGTGTATCTCATATCTTTTATGCACAAGATATATAAAATAACTTCTAACGTTCTGAATATAGAGTAAAAGAAACGGCAGCCGTATTTATGTGACATTTAATTTGGTCTCTCGACATAAAGTAGTATAGCTCCAAAGGAAACACAAAGTTCGCATATAAGGCGCAAGACAGCTGTAGGCAGTCAGTGAAATGTAACATAAATAAACGAAAATGTCTTAGGTATTTCACGAGTTACGCACGGTTTATGAATTTCGCTATCAGAGGTGATACAATATATTTCTAAAATTTGCAGCCTCTGTTTTCTCTGTTATTAGTTTTCTGGTTGAAGCTATCTGTCAATAAATGAACACATTAATGTGTTGTGTTTGAACTTGTATGGCCCGGTGGGATTTCCATCTGCGAAATAGAAACTCTTAGTGAGATACTATTCGGGTTTGGAGGAGGGTATAAAACGGGAGCTGATGGAAAGTTTTCAATCATAGCACGCTGGAGTTCCAAGCCTGCTGTTTACTCTTACAGAAGCAGTATTGTTCCATTCAACTGATCTTTATTTCGCACATCGGCTGTTGCTGAAAAGGAAAACATGCATTGGTATAAATAAGCTGTGTCTTGTGTTGAGCTGGCCGAACAAAAACATCGTAATCATTGATTTATCATCAACAAATTTCAGCTCACTTCAGCATTGTCCAACTAAATCAATTCTCGATCATCTATCCAAAACGTGCTGTTTTTAGTATCAATTTAAACCCAATGCTACACATTGACATACAGTGGCTCTGCGAGCTGTAAACCTCGCGCGTACAAACTTTTTTGCAAACAATCTAGCAGTGCACAGTAGCGCCATCTAGTTACCTTATTTTAAAACTAATATTAATAACGAAGGTGCTCCATCAATTCCTACCTAGTAGGTAAAGGGCTGATTCCACTGGTAGAAACCTAAAAGACAGAAATTTACTGCATTTTGAGGATCTATTCTGCTCATCATGCCGAAGATCCTCATCAGATCGTCACCTAATTTTATGAGAACAATTTACGATTTAGTTACTACCTTTCAAATAAAAAAATAACCATCGAAATCAGATCTAATAACGTATGGAGATATTCAGTAGCCCCCTTTTTGCCCCTTTTTGGGGAAGTAATTTTTTGAATTTTTGAGTCGTCGGTGATTTTTGATTGGGGCCCAATCAAATATCCCCGAGGACTCAAAAATTCTAAAAATTCGTGTAACCTGTATACCAAGTTTCCTCTATATCGGTTGAGAAATGCGACCTGTATATGAGAACAGAGATCCGGACATACAAAAGCATTTTTGCCCTGAAAGCTGAAAGGCAGACGCTTCGCTCGCGCTTCGTGCTCGCTCGGCCAATTATTCATTTTTCTAACCGCGTACCTAATCGAAACCTCGATGCACGGAGGGTTTGGGGTTATTTTTTTGCTAGACTTAAACAATAAATTGGAATTTGAGGCGAAGTTGTATAAGCTGAACGCAGAATTGTATACACAACAGGTACGTTCATACTCGTATTTATCATCTTTTAACCACAAAAATAAGCATAGTACTCGTGAGCTGACATCAAAAAGGCTTTTAATGCTCATGGCGGAAAAACCATTCAGTTGAACGCACCGCGCCTGTTGCTCGCAAAACATCGAGATCCAACAAAAACGCGATAATTGGCGCTTCGCTCACCTTTTGACTTCATATGGGGGGCTGTCCCATAAGTCGGGTAGCGTTGGGTTTTATTTGCCGTTGTAGGTGTCAAAGGCAAATTTACGAAACAGGGAAAAGCTCACACTTATTTTCAGTCACCTCAGGCTGGGGTTCACAAAAATTTACCAAACATAACCGTAAGATAGATACCTAAAAATATATATGGATATTGAATGTTATAAGTTATAACCAAGGTTTTAAAGTATAGTCATATAGCAAGGGAAGTAGTAAGGAAGGGCTTATTAATGTTACCGCCATAGCTATCACAATTAGCCAATTTCACTTTTAATAAAAATACTGTCGGCCCCCACGACAGTCATAAGTGTATTACCGTCGGCACCCATTTTTCATACGTGAAGGCCGATAGCCATAAGTGTATTACAGTCAGCCACCATTTCTTATATGTGGGGGCAGATAGCCATTAGTGTATAACCGCCAGCCCCCATTTCTTACACGTGGTGGACGATGTTACCGTACCATCTGCCCCCACGCGGTGGCTGTTCTGAGGGCAGAAGGTTATAAATCATATAAGTGGCTATGGGCAGACTGCATAGCATGTAGAACCGATAACCGTCGTGAAAGAAAGGTTCTCGAATAGCGACCACGGATCTGGAGACGGTGCGTAGGACGGCCTTTCAACAGGTAGACCGATAACCTAGTGAGAGACACGAGAGGTCCTTGATGCAAATGGCGAGCAAGTGCTATTCTATGGGGAAGGCCTATGCCCAGCAGTGGACGTCCGCTGGCTGATAATGAAGATGACCAATGAAAAACTGCCTTTTCTAGGGCGTGGAATTTAAAGACTCTAGAAACTGTCTAGACATTAGTTTTATTACATACTAGCTTTCGCCCGTGACTTCGTCGACGCGGACTACAGTTTATTGCGATAAAAGCATCCCATGCTCTTCTAGGATATTCAAAATCAATGCAAAAGTATAACACTCGTGATGTTTTTTGACAGGCTTGTTATTATTTCGTTTCCATGGCAACCGTTCCTACATCGAGTAATTAAAATTCTCCAGTTTTCCGTGGAAACTTACCATTTTTCGGGATAAAAATTAGCTCATGTTTTATTCCAGGGTATAAGCTATCACCATTCTAAATTTCATCAAAATCCGTCTAGCCGTTATCGCATGAAAGCTCCCCCAAACAAACAACCACGGGGTATGCTGAAAACCAGCCTTGCGTAGACTCTTAGTCTGCGCAGTACAGTGCTGAGCATACCCCAATTGTCAAACAAGCTCAATATTGTTAAAAAAACATCAGATGTGCATGCTAACATGACGCGCGGCACGGTAAATTTAATGTTACTAATTGTCGCGAGTCATGTTATCGTGGAATATCTATTTTTTTGATTGTGTTGATTGTTTTCGTTTGTTTGTTTGCAATAAATACATTTTTTTATTATTATTATTATTAACCAGACAACGTTTCACTTATATATTATATTGGTGTGTTTTTTTTTGTTTTTTGTTTGGCTCTGCACGACTAGTGCATTTAGCCATGTCACCCAAAAAGTTATTACAAGTTTTTCAACAAATAAATAGTCACAATGTCGAGTCCCAGTCAGTCAGATAGTCAAAAGTCTAGTCAAGTCAGTAAAGTGGTGGAGCTTTTATTCCAGAGAGAACACGAAATAGCACGTTTTCTGCGTTTATATCATTTGCCCACACTAGTGCACGTTAACGAACACCTAATGGTTAACACTCCACCAATATTACTCATGAACACTCGAAGAAACACAAGTTCGAGAAAAAAAACAAAGCAAAACAACCGTCTACATTTCGTTTCCCGCCGAAAGTCTAAAAATGTGTATTTCAACCGCAATCTCTAAATGTCATGATAATGTTGCCAGATCTCGCCCAAAAGCATATAAGTTCTCGCTCATATAATTTAATACTAAGATATAATATTAAAGTAATATCACACACAAGTACAGAAGAATATCAGAGTGAAGTCATTTAAATACTCTCGCTGCAACGCAATAAAGTGCAATTTAACTCGCACATTCCTGCGATCTTTCAATTAATTATATTTACCTACAAGGCGCTCGCCCCTCGCGTGCAGGCGCATGTATCGTATCAAAACGCGCGAGAGCTTCCATTGCTCTAACCGTTTCAGAATTAGCTCTAAAATCGGTCTGTCATTTTTTCGCTCGGTAGGGTTGTAAAAAGATGTGACTCGGTACTTGTACTATTAATTATTCTGTGATATGATA
Organism: Alsophila aescularia; assembly: GCA_946251855.1. NCBI lineage: Eukaryota > Metazoa > Arthropoda > Insecta > Lepidoptera > Geometridae > Alsophila > Alsophila aescularia. The sequence goes on along the minus strand of OX276381.1, from coordinate 48,601,943 downwards.
TGATTCAGATATAGTAACAGAATAAACAAGTAATAGTGTACTAAGTTATTACCTATTACCTACTATAAATTTAGATAGTTATATTACATACAATGACATTCTTATCAAAATAGACCTAGTACCTCATATTTACGATACCGTTTTCAGTACGCCGATAAGTTTAGTGAGATACCTACAGATTAAATGTCGTTGGTTGATTAATCCAAAGAGGTCCACCTTGATGAAAAAAGGTGCCGGTCTGAATTCCATGCTTAATAATGAAGGAAAAAGAAATGGCAACCTACGTTATAAAATGTCGGTCAACACATCAGACTGAATGTGTACCTTCTAGGTCTCTTCTTGGTACTCATAATTAAAATCGAATAAAATTTGACAAACACTTTACGTAAGTAGGTACTTTCTTGTTAAGCACACGGCGCGCGTCTCATCGAGCGCACGCTTGGCAGCCTACTGAATTTTTCCCGACATTGTGGCGTCGAAGTGAAGGTGTAATATTTGTACCTGTTGCGGAGTGCGACCGGCCTGGTAAATGTATTTGGGTAATAGCCTATCTATACATTCATGGTAATTATTCGAATGCGAAACCATTATTACAAGATATATATTAATCTAGTAAGCTAAAAGCTTACTAGATTAAGGTTCTAATATTGTTGAACTTCAGACAGTGACGTTCACCTGATGGTAAGTAACACCACATTAACCCATAACAAGGCAGTGCTCTGAAATTGCAAAAAGCACTGGCCGACTAGATCATTTTTGATGCAAACCAGCCGCTGACTGAATGAGTCGGCCGAAAGGCCGTAAACTGCGTACTGTACACACGCGTTGTATGTTGTATGAATTAATATTATAAGTATTCAAATTTTGAAAACTGCAGTAATTATTTTTTCTGGTGCATTCGTGCTTTAAAACAATCTATACCTATAAAACAATCCCGTGACATACTGACTGACTGACAGACAATGTGCAATCTAAACCAATGTACCTAGAGATTTGACGAGGCACTTATTCCTTGAGTGCATTACCGAGTTTTTTTTTAATTTCCGTCCCTAAGGGTGCGGAGCGCAGCTAGTAGTAGATACTTTTTATCTCACAATGCCATTAATAGTAAATAACTACAATAAAAAAAAAGTATATCCATCTCTAACGACATAACCACTGAAATCTAGTCACATGGCATTTTTCCCGGACCAAGTTCAGAGTTTAACCTATATATCATAAAAATATAAATAAAACGGTTAAAAACTAACGAAATAGAAGATCGGAAATACTCCAACCAGTTTCGGATTATTTTGAAGTCCTTCATCTAAGAGTATTAAGCCGACAAGCCGCGAACGAGCGCTACGAACGTCAGCGACTGAACTGGAAACGCGTGCGCGGCGTCGGCTGCCCAGCGGGCGGCGACTGCGGCTCTGTTCGGCTTGCACAGTCACTTCGTTGTCCGTTGTTTCGTGAGTTTTTAGCCTTTTTATTTCACTCGCGTTAGTTTTCAAAATCAAGTATATCTCATCTATTCCGATAACACAAGGAAGCAGACAGATTTTCACTGCCATTTTAACCACATCAACCGTATTTCCGGTCAAATCATAGCACCTATGTACAAGCCACCCTAGGCCTATCAAAAACGTGTGCATTTGACGAGGGCTCTGGGCGACGCGTCGGAAAATTGGACGGGAAATATAATTGGAAATTATAAGGGAGCCCCTAGTAGTGTAGCGCCGGCAGCCGAATCGTTTCGCGCCCTTGGATTAAAGTTAAATTAGAAAACGACCTATTCTTGGGCGGTGAGAGTTGATAAATGTGAAGAACGCTGAGTGATGAGGTTTCTTTTACTCTAATTTTTCCAGTTATTCCTTTTTTAAATTCATCATTCATTTAGGCAGACACGGAAAAAAGGAGAGTATACTTTTGGACCGTTTTTTTATCAAGTTTGCAACCTTTCGGTTCGATGATATTGCAAACGTGTTGATGATGTTGGTGATATTGCACATGCTAACCTTTTGTTTTGTATGGACAGAATATCGATCGCGGCTGATCAATGTTTCTTGCTTCCTTATGTACGCCAAATTTCACACCTGTAGCTATTACCTAAACTCATTAATATGCAGTACTCGACATCCCTACTGTACTAAAACGGATACTTAGTTTAGATGAGCTCACATAATTATGTTACAAACAAGACACTGACTTCATACTAGCTTCTATCGACAATTTATTATCCTCAAGTGCGGTCTCATCAGTTATGAACTAGACAATAAACAATCTAACTAACAATTATCTCTGTTTGAAGATACCGTTGTATATATTTCATAAACTCAGGGCTCGATTCTGTTAGCTATTGAACCGCGATAACGCAAGTCGATCGCTTGTTTTTTTTTTGCATTTTTTTGTGTGAGTGATGGAAGCGAACTTTTTTTTTGAAATTTTCCCAAAATTTTTGCTTCTGGCACTTTTGAGTGGTTAATGAGAAAAAAATGCAAAAAAAAAACTAGTGATCGACTTGCGTTATCGCGGTTCAATAGCTAACAGCCCTGCGAGCATGGATCTTATCGATCGATAAAATTCGATAAATTTATCGACCGGTAAACAGTTCTTTTTTTATCAATTATAACAAAATGCTGTAGTATGGATCTAGCCTCTCGGTAAATTTTATTGATTCGATAACACGTCGTGAGTTTATCGATTTAAAAAATGGCAACCCGTGGACTATACCATATATCAGATAGACGACTAATAGTCTAAAAAATATTTTTTGACACAATTTGGCAGATTTTTATTATTTTGAGTTGTTACAGAGAAACTTTTGTCATTTGGAATTCTACCTAACTACCATAAAGTAGTATATTCCTTGAACCTAACCTAAAGTATAACTAGCCATAACTCGTTGCACAATTGCTTGAGACACCTCCCTGACAAGTCTGACAGTGCGCTGTCCTAGTGCTATATTATATTCCTGGCCGAAGCATCGTTGGTGCAACTGCCCTTGGTGAAAAAACGTACAGCTGATAGAACCTACAACAACGATTATACATGTAGTTTTTTAGACTGAGTACCTACTAAGTACCATAATAATTAGAGCATTAGACACAATCACAACAAAAGATAATTTCTGGAAATAGAAAAAACGTAACTAAGTATTTTGGTATTATTATGTAAAGTAGATACTACAACATGCGCAGGCAGTCCATTAGATCGACTCCTTCTCAAACGCCCTCAACATCTTGAATGAGGGCGAGGGAAATTTCCTTATAAATTCTAAAAATAATCTTAAAATGCTGTTCTTCCAGATCGAAAGGATCATTGGCATCCCTGAAACTTGCCTCACGATGTTCTGACACCTGCACGTTTTGGCTTATAATCCGAAAAGGAATTTACAAAAAAAAAAGTTTGTCGTGTAACTTTGGAAAGCCGATAAAATTCGATAAATTCGGTAAAATTACCGACATTATATCGACAACAATTGTCAAAAATAAGATTCATGCTTACTTTTGTTGATATAAATCTATATATTAAATATGATTTATCGAATTTATGTCGTTGTCCTTATGTACGTTCCGTGCTACTGAACTCGTATTATCGAATATTAACGTGAAACTTAATTAAAAAAAGTCGGTAAATTTATCGATCGATAAGATCCATGCTTGCACTGCAGGATCGAGGCCCTGTTCTATTGAAATCTAGTGTCTCATTGGGGTAAGTTAGAATCAAATTCAGTTGATTTTTTAAATCATTAGAATAAAAATTAAAACTCAAAACTCCTAATGAGTTTTGTACTAAACTGGCAAACTATGTTCTCGTGCTTCCGGGCCAATTGTCTAAAGTCTTTCCGCCACTACTTTCGTCCGAGACGTTTATGTTTACGTTAATGTTTTTTTCCCCGTTTTAGGGAAAAATATATGTTTGGGTAATCTTTGGGGAAACAAAAAGACAAAATCACTATAACATAGATACATAGATAGAACGGCACGTTTTAAAATGAAATAAACAAAAGCTGGACTAGATAATACTACAGGCATACACAGCTACATTGCCACAGTTGTGTTTTAATAAACTAATTATTATAATACAGATGTGACATCTCGACTACGGATCTGACCATTACTTACACAAACCAAACCCAAGAGTATTAAAAATTTCACAACCGTAGTCACAATGAAATTAAGGATGTGACAACTAAGGACGTGATATTTTGACGTTGTTACCGCCATTTTATAACTAAAAATAAACACCATGTGATTAATATAATTTAGGAAGAAACTGAACTACAATACGCAACTCATGTTATCAGGAATTTAAGCTATAGGTTTACATACCCTTGCCAGAAAATTCACATATGTGAAACGTTATGCTTGCCGATTTTGTTAACAAATTACTATTAATAAATGTAGCTCCACAGATCCTTGCATTAACGTACGAAAACTGGGCTGAGACAAGATGGCTGCCTAAAAACTATGTATTTTTAGTGAATTTAAACATTGAACAGTTAAAGATTCGTTTCTTTATTTAATTGTACTTTTTTGTTAGAAAACGATGATGAAAGAAAGAAAACGAACCGAACATATTTTTTTCAGTTCAATTAGCTCTATATTTATGCCTAATACAATTAAGATATAAGAGGCGCACCCAAAAAAAACAAACAAAATTTATTTACGTACATAATAATTATTAATTACCCAAATAAGGAATATATAGTTTCAAAATTTTTGGGGGAAAAATTGCTGAAATAGTATCTTTTTGGGGAGTTTTTTGCTCCGTATGAGGAAATTACTAAAACTTCGTGAAGCTGCCCCTGCTAAGTATTTATTATTGCTATTATATTTCCAATCCAACAGCCGAGGTTTTTGCCTATAAAGCTTTATGAGCCTCAGAAGATATTCTTTCGACCATTCCATACTTACTAAACGACAAGAATGAACCTGCCTAAAAATGTATGCGCGAGACATCCGTTCCGTGCAACGGTCGCTGCAGAGCAGAATGAGCGTTCTCCCGATCGTACACACCGCGTGCACTCACTGGCTATAATTCCCTTTGTACCGACCTGCGGCGGAGCACGGCCAAATGTGAACGAAGGCCTACGCTGGCTCTCGCTCGCTTTCGTTAAGTCGTCCACATTGATTTGTTCGTTTTCGCTCGGTAGCCTTCGCTCGCTCTCGTTCTCTTGGTCTGGACCCGGCATAGCTGTAGACCTCGCGAGTACAAACTTTTTTGCAAACAATCTAGCGGTGTACAGTAGCGCCATCTAGTTACCTTATTGTAAAACTAACATTAATAACCAAGGTGCTTCATCAATCTCTACCTAGAAGGTAAAGAGATGATTCCACTGGTAGAAACCTAAAAGTGAGAAATGTACTGCATTTTGAGGAGCTATTCTGCTCATCACGCCGAAGATCCTTATGAGATCTTTACCTAATTTGGTAATGTTTTAATTAATTACCTTTCAAATAAAAAAATAACCATCAAAATCGGATCTAATGAGGTGGAAATATTCAGTAGCCCCTTTTTCAATTAAAAATCACCGATGAATAAAAATTCAAAAAATTTGTCTAACCTGTATACCAAGCTAAGACTAGATCGGTTGAGAAATGTGACCTGTAGAGGAGAACAGAGATCTGGACGGACAGGCGGACGGCGGACAGCCGGACATAAGGAAGCATTTTTGCCCAAGCTGAAACAGAGACGCTTCGCGCTCGGTCAATTATTTGTAGTTTGTCCCTCTGAACGTAAAACGTTGGGGAATTTTTCATCTATACTTATATCAAAGAAGAAGTAATAAAAAGTCTGCAAAAATATCATTTAAAAAAAAATTGATCAAGCGTACGTAAAATAAGCTATTAAACCGAATATAACATATTGAAAAATGGTCTATGTCTGTCTGTCTTTTGTCAGTATGTCTGTCTCTTCGCGCATCACGTAAAAAAATACTGAACCGATTGCAATGTAGTTTTCACTGTTGAGTAGGTCAGACTTTGACTTAAAAACTGGAGTACTTGGTGGTATCTCAGTTCATTTATTAAAAGCCGAGCAATCGACAAAATCTATTTGACAAAATCTATCTAATTTTGAATTTTTTATTAGATTAAAAAAAAAACTGTACTTTTGGTCCTCAAATATCATACAGGATACTTTGTACTCAAAAAAAACACGCGGGTTTTTTTCTTATTTTTACTGATCATTAACAATAGCACTCGGAAATTGAAAATGGTTACATTATATTCTTAAATAGCCATGTTTTGCCCGCGTCATATTATTTATTCTGTGCCCGCGTGATAATTTATCTGGATTAAAAGTATCCTATGCGTTAGCATAGGATAGCAAATTTCCAGGACCTAAAGTAACAATAAAGTACCAAAAAAAAGTTTAGCTGTCAAATAGTTTTTATCGATTGCTCGGTTTCTTCCTATGGAATTGAGATACAAAATACACCAGATTTTAAGTCAAACCTCAAGCTATGCTATAATGAAAACCGCATTTCAATCGGCCGCTGCCGATTCAATGTTTACCGCAGAAAAAGAAACATCCTGCGTTCTTCTAAGATATTAAAAACCATTGCAAAAGTAGGTAATGCTCTTGATGCTTTTTGGCATACTTGTTATTTCGTTTCCATGGCAACCGTTTCTTACAGCGAGTAATCAACATTTTCCCAGTTTTCCCGTTGAAACTTGCAATTGAACTGATAAAAATTATTCTATGTTTTATTCCAGGGTATAAGCCATCTTCATTCCAAATTTCAGCAAAATCCGTCCAGCCGTTATCGCGTGAAAGCTCCCCAAACAAACAAACAAACAGACAACGTTTCTATTGGTATGGATACAGTATTTTGAAAAGTAATAGATACATGTGTGTTTATTATCATTTTCTAAGCCTTTACAGATTTCCTCCAATTTCATAAGCCTACACGTCCCATCTGAAGCTTAGACGTTTCTGCGAGAACACGTTAATTAAATTCCTTTACGCAACAAATCCAACTTTCCGGCTCGTTGGCGAAACCTAAATATGGAATCGTGATACCCTTTTGAAAGTATGGGAATATATTCACATATGTATAAATGAAGCACCTGTATTAAGACTGTATAGTATATTCTGTTTATTTTATCTTTAAATACAAAGTGCTGATGAACCTGTTGATCTATTTCTTGTTTAGATTACTTTCAGTTTAGATTTCGTAGAAATATTTAAGCACGTTAGCAGCATTTTCATGTGTACCATTAACTGCACGTTGCATTGTGGAACACCCCTCCCCCCACCAACCCCCGATCATAGGCATTTCCCGCGCAGAGGCATGGATGATGCGGGTTCGAATTCCGTCCGTGATCCAACTTTATTCATTAAGAAAATTATTAGTTACTAGTGGTGCCCGTGACTTTACCCACGTGATCATTTATCTGGGTTAAAAGTACTCCAGTTTTTAAGTCAAACTCTAAGGTATACAACGGGTTGGTAGGTCGGTCTAGTAGTTTTAACGTTATGCGCGAACAGACAAACACGATTTAGAAATATATTTTGTTCTTGTTCAGTAGGTTATATTAAGTCCCCGAGAGCATTTTTTTTTTATCTTCTTTGTACAGACTTTTTGCTACTGCTTTATTATAAATAAGATGGATGATAGATATATTATGATCCTACCGTTTATACAGTTAAAAATCTGGCTTAGATTCATAAATAATATTTCGTTATACCAAACACTTTCCATATCATTCCTTGTTTCAACTCTTTCGTTATTGAACGACATCGAAAACCTCTGCAAATTTTACAGGTTCCATTCGCTTCCTTTGAATTGTTTGCTTGTCAGACAGAGGGCGTTAGAAGCATCAATTTGTCTTCATAATCCTTCTCTGTACAATATCTTTCGCAAACACTGCAAAATGCGTGGGCTTCGTGACTAATATTGCGGCACGGGCGTAAAAGCACGTTCGATGCTCTTCTGTTCCATTCTGCAAGAGGCCTCTTATAAACTGGTCTTTAGAAGTAATAAACGTGTAACCTTTATAGGCAGAACTCTGATTGATCGTGTGATTGTCGGTCTTTGGAATATGTAGGTACAGGGGATTTGGGAAAGCAAATAGTGCGTGCTGGATGGCATCGCAGTGAGATTTTAGGGCAACTTCCTCATAAGAAGCGGCGCTTTCAGTGTTGCTAGTATTGGATCACTTTATCCTGATACCATTTAGAAGAAGACTTACATATTATTGATGAAGATGATGCCGTAAGTATCCGTGAACGTTCTAAAGGTGCCACCTTATGTAATTATGTTGATCTGGCATGTGGCCTAAGTAGCCAAGCAGTGTTGATACCGTTGTTACCAATATTTCATTCAAGCATTCGATGTGACGAAATACAAATTCTTTCGACACATCGAAATATAATTAGTTTTCAAAGTATTGAACATTGTTCCGTAGCGGTTAAGCTCCGAACATAAATTACAATTTTGCGGAAAATCCACGTAGTACCATTAAAGTTTAAATTGACGTCTCTGAAGTTACGCGTAATTCTTATATAATTATAATCTTGTGCGGTATTCGTCGTGTAATCTATGCGTAAATTGATGTTGGAGATTTCAGATTTATGTCCGGAATTTAAAGCTGGCTTATTGGCGACCACAGGGGATGTGATAATTAATCTGGCCAGACGAGCGGTCGCTAGGTGCGGAATACAAATGTGACGCACCACCGCCCGCCGCCATTTTGATGAGTTGGGGCACAGTGCAGTGTATATAGGTATTTTGAACTATAAATATCCTATATAGATACCATAGCAGACTAAACACCGGAAAAATAAGAGATTTTATATTCGAGGAAAAAGTTTATTCCTAATATTACATTCAGTTAAGCAAAACATTGCCGTGTTAAATTTCATCCTAGAATTACATACTTTAGAAGTTTTAGGAATTTATTATTATATCCATTAGTAACTTATAATAAAAATAATTCAGTAAGAGATTCTTTTTAATTAGCTACTTTATTACCAGACGTAAACGCAGACTTTGGCAGCAGATGATATTAAATGTCGCTCTGGGCGTGCCATTGTATTCAACTGTAATTATTATGCTATCTAAGAAGTTCGTTGAAACTTACAGAAAAGATTCAGCATAACCTGCGGGAGACAGCAATGCTTTGTAAGAATGGTTTGAAAACGTTCTAAGGTTCACCGACAATTTTATAACAAAAAACTTCTTAAAACATAAAACAAACGCTGCTATCTGGTTTCTATTAAAATAATAAGTTTCCTTCGCAACCAGGTTTCACAGCTAAGCAGCTGTTTGAGGCGAGATGAAATTCGCAAGCAATTTCGCGTTGACGGCTTAGAGCAAACGCTTCCTTGCGTCCACAACATAGCTCCATCGAGTTTTGAATAAAAAGGAGCTCATCTTGAGCAAGTCTTTATGATACTCGATGTCACCTTTTGTGGGATTATGTTGCCTTGTCACGGAATTTGGGCGTCTCAATTTTACCCTATTTTTGTGGATGGGCTACTTTGAGATGCTCAATTTCAGCCTGGAGAATCTTAAAATTTTGCTTGAGAAAATAATTTGCATTGAAAATATCATATTCAATTTCCATACCTATTTCCTTGCTAAAGATTACATCGTATAATAAAGTAGTCATTGTAAGATTAAATTGGTACATGTCAGCAGCGTTTTTATAAAATTACCTTAAATAGTTAAATGTAGGAGAGTCTACCAATCAAATAGATACGATTGTAGAGTTCAATGGCAAGTGGACTCGTTCAACCGGTTTCAACACTGCAGATATCGTCTTCAATTGAACGTAATAAGCGCGTAGGTGACGAGAACTTGGTCATAGTTATTTGTACTGACATCATTCTGGTATATTTTCAACCACTTGTAATTTCTTATCTTACAACATCAAATTATTCCATCGTAACTATTATATTAGCTTAAAGTTCTGTGAATGACAATTTAGGGAGTGAAATGGTATAGGTCATTTGTGAAAGCTAAAAACTGAACTGAAAGCTAAAAACTGTTGTTTGCCTCACGATAAAAGTGAGCAATCAAAGGCAGGTTCGAGACCCTTCTATAAATTATCAACATCGTGACATTACAAAAGTTCCAAGTATTTAAAACTTCTCAGTGAAGTCAATTTGAGATGAAAAGTTCAAGGGTGGCAATAAACAAATGCGGGGTTGAAATGATCGGTTTGTTTGCGGACTATAAACTGAGGAGTATGCTTGCGCCCTAGCCGACAAGAACCGGCAGAAACAGTAATTAATGGACTGCCGTCGAGCCAAGGGTGAAATTGGATCAATTTGCAAGCTATTCTTAGCATTGAGGGCCGACTGGTAAATAAACGTTGATTAGACAGAAACAAAAGCACACACAAAAACAGCACCCCTTTCAATTGCAACAAGCCGCAACGAAACCGTTGTGGGCATTTTTAAATTTCAACCCAAATTTATTAATCCTTTGGGACGCCGTAAATATCCCGTGCAATAAAGGAGGCCGAAACGCGCCCCATAAAAATTCTACGAATTCAGCACATACTGAGTGGTCTCCAAACTCTCGAATAGTTAAGTATAGGATGTACAGTGGAGGTGGCAGCATCCGCCCCTCGTATTTGGCTATTGTTTTAAGTGGGCTACACTTCGTTACGCCCCTGCCCTTAGCTGGATTTTTGAGAATGGGCATTTTATACTTTTTTAGCGAAAGGGCCCTTGCGCTAAACTGATAATGACGGCCGAGCGCAGGGATCCCTATACCCTCTGGTACGGCGATTTTAGCAAGGCTTTAAGGATGGAAATTTATTGTAACGGTTGTAATGCCTTTCTTAACTGTAATAGGAACGTAAATGTTAATCCCGTGGACTTGAACACCTGCTTCGGCATTGTTTCCGTAAGTGGCTGCGTAGAGTTTTGGATGCTGCTTTTGTATCTCAGGTCTATCCTTTGCTTTTATTTGTTCTGTCTGATTTTATAAACAGTTCTACATTCTGATAATATGTATATAGATAATTACAAATAATAATAAAGTTTTAGTTGCCGTGTTTTGTTAAATAATATTACATAATAGAAGTAATCACACTTAAGTTTGTAACTCCTTCACGCTCAAACTGCTGCGCGGATTGTGATGTAATTTGGAATGGAGATATCTTATATACTGGAATAACACATAGAATATTATCACCATCATCATCATCACCCACGTGGGTGAAAAATGTCAAAGTGATAGGTTTCTAAGTGACAGGTGTCTGCGCGTGAAACCCCGCGGCGCAGATAAATAATAAAATTTGAATTTATTTAATTTTTTGATCTCTAAGCCATCCAGCACTAAATGTAAATTATGAAGAAGAACACACTAAATGTTAAACAAAACTATACCCTGTTCCATAATCTTAGATATTTTATATAAACAAAAAAATGTCACGATAACTCACTATCACCACAGCAGTGTAAAGACTATATATGTACTGTGCTTTCAAAGTGCTATTGCCCACAACATTTTTCACTTGTGAAAAATATTTTTGTTTCTAATTCCTACGGCTTTGCTCTAACGCGGCACCTTTGCTATAGTAGGAGCCTCATTGTCTTGAAAAAAAAAACCATGAACAATCTGTCTGATAGCAGTCAAGGTTCGTTGAATTTTTCCATAATGTTTGTTATTGGCTCAGTCTTCAGAGGCATACTTACTAAATTAATCGCTTGTTTTATTCTCAGTAACCATCTCTCTCACAGTTACTGCAGATATTCCCAAAACAAACTGCTGTTTTCTGGGTACTGTCTGCTAATGGCCAATATTTGTTTATAAACCACGACTTATATGTCTGCTTATAGGCATTCATCACCATCACTTTTTCCAATACACATACTTTTGCGAACACGTTTTTTTTACCGGTGACAAATTGTGCTATGATTTTGAGGGACCCGTTTCCATTTGTCAATAATAACAAATGTATCATCAAACTGAACAAAAAGAAGATAAAACAACGCCTGCATTCCGTCAATGCAAAAAGTATGAAGGAAAGTTCAATTTGATTCATAATTGAACATAATACAGAAAAAAATACTTCATTCTTTCAATCATAATCATAACTCAAGTAACAAATGTGCCATAAAAAATAACTAGGCACAAAAACGCGTACACACAAAACTGCGTACAACCGATTACGAACAAAATGCATAGTAGAAATGTTTTGAATCCCTTCAGTGTTCCCAGACTAAGAAAAATAATTGCAAGAAAAAATTTTTTGCTCATTCTAAATTTGTTTAGAATGACTATCATGCAAAAGTAAAAACAATTCAATAATTAAAGAATATCATATTATTCTTACAAAACAAGTAAAACAAATTTTTATCTCAAATTATGGATTGCACGATTTGTAAGCAGTTTTTTTACACTGTTATCCCCTTTGTTTAGATAAAATATCTGAGAGTCCTGCCTGTTATGACTTACGGAGCTGAGACGTGGACTCTCACGGTACGACTAGTTCACCAATTCATAGTCGCTCAGCGTGCTATGGAAAGGGCTATGCTCGGAGTTTCTTTGAGAGATCAAATCTGGAACGACGTGATCCGACAGAGAACCAAAGTTATCGACAGAGCCCAAAGGATTAGCAGGGTGAAGTGGCAGTGGGCTGGTCATATTTGCCGAAGGAACGATAAACGTTGGGGTAGACGTGTTCTTGAGTGGAGACCGCGACTCGGCAAACGTAGTGTGGGATGCCCTCCGGCTAGGTGGAGCGGCGACATACGCAAGATGGCTGGCGGCGGTTGGAAAAGAAGAGCCGAAGATCGGGCTCAGTGGTGTGCTTTAGGAGAGGCCTATGTCCAGCAGTGGACTGATGCGGGCTGATAATGATGATGATGATGATGATTTAAGATTATGGAAAAGGGTATAAGCAGGCAGAAAGAACCCAGTTAGAGAGGCCACCCAAAGCACACATAAAATTTAATGGCTCTGTGTGTAACAAGTATTTATTCTGTACAATAATATTCCAACAAATAATATTCTAATTCTAATATTGATTCTTCTCGTGACCACTATACAACTTGATCGAAACAACGACGTAAATCAAAATTAAGTTTTCAGCGCGATTAAGTCCCGTTTAAATATTTAACTATGTGTTCGAATCACGAAAGTTAAAAAGTTACAATAATATTCTATGTATATAAACTAAGGTGGATTCGTCGCTTGCTCTTGGCAATGAAAAAATAAGGTAATTGATTTGATTGATCGCAATGAAGAGCGTCGACACTGTCTACAGCAGGTCGGCTCGTCGAACATAGAAAAATATCATATACCTATGTTCATCTCTTTCTGAGATCTAGACCGTCAGGCCACGTCTGCTCATAACAATTGCAATGCAATTATTTCAAATGTAAGCAGCTAAATTACTCAATTTTTAGTGCATCTAGTATCTGTACCTATTAAGTTAAATATCATTGGGCTTGAATAGTTGGGATGACTCACCGTTGCTCACACTAACATGGTTACAAGCTACAGGCTTCCCTGTCGTCTCCCCTTTCCAAACAATCCGCAAGAGTAATTTATCTCATTTCCCTCAATTACTACCTTTTCAGTAAAGGAGTCACATGTCAAATGGGGTGAGCTTGTGTCAGATTGTCAGCTACATATTTTATGCGGAACCTGTGGTAAATGTAATCGAGTTATACTATGTAAGTCATGCGGTGTGTTGGCGTAATTGATTTGTTTGTACATGTTGATATTTGCTATTGAATTACAGATTGTTATGTTTGTTTTGGTATTTGGTTAGGGTAGGATATTATGCTAATTGTTTAGTTATGCGGTGATCATTTTGTTGCTGTTTTCTATTCTATTTTGGTTAGAAAGTTATGGGGTGAAACAGAAAATACTATCTAAACTTTTGGTGTTGGTATGTTCTTTACATTCAGCATTGGTGAAAAGGCTTATTTGGTGCCGTAAAAGTACTTGGATACCAAGGATCCAAGATGATAGATGGGTTGAGGCCACGAGATAGATCACCAGCCCGATAATCAGTCAACATTGTGAAGCACGCTGGAGGTCTTTGGATGAGGCTAGCATAGGACCGGAAAAACTGGCGTGAATATAAGAGACGTTTACTCAGCAGTGGGTTGATACGAGCTGCATAGATACAAGTAGATAGGTACTAAAAATCATTTCTTAATCCTTAAACAATGTTTTCATTAGTTACTGCTTCATATTTTTAATTTCGCAAGTGTCTAGTTGTGTAGTTTGATATATTGCATTTTTTGTATTTTATGAAACGTTGGTGTAATTCAACAATAGTTTATAGTTAGTTATGATAATGGTTGTATTTTTAGACGTAGCCTATATTAATGTTTTGACCTCGATAAGTATTTCGCTAGAAACTTGCTATTTATTTCAATAGGAACCTCAACAACCCTTACTCCACACGAAGCAATCACATTCATTCCAACCTTCAGCCCAAAATTACCTTTCCTAATTTGTATTCACCGTTAATTCACCGGATTCCCGATTTTCTTCTCCACTTCGCAGCCATTTGTATTTGTTTCGAGTTCGTCGACGTTCCCTCGAGCGACGCATCCAAAGGGGAAGGTGGGCTTAATTAGGAAATAATGCCTAAGCGATTAATCACAAGCCCCCTTACGCCTTAACATGCCTACGGGCTTTAGACAGTTCTTTGTCGTCCTACGATACCACACACGGTAAAAAATAGCGAAGTGTGCAACAGATTAAGCCAAAATTTCATGAAATTTCGTGAAACAAAAATTATTTTAGTTCTTGATTTAAAAAGGATATGTTCGAATAATTTGTCTCTTTTTTTCGGTTTCGTTTTTTTCGGTAAATTTGAATACCTACCGCTACATACTAACATTTATAGTCTTTTTTTTTTCCCGCGCGGACTACAGTTTATCGCGAAAAAACCATCCTATGTTCTTCTAGGATATTAAAAACAAATGCATAAGTTGGTATAGCATCAATGCTCTTGATGTTTTTTGACATACTTGCTTTTTCGTTTCCATGGCAACCATATCTTACAGCGAGTAATCAACATTTATCCAGTTTTTTCAGTTTTCCCGTGGTTATTTTCAATTCTCCGGGATAAAGTATTATTAAAGTATTTTATGTTTCAATCCAGGGTATAAGCTATCTCCATTCCAAATTTCATAAAAATCCGTCCAGCTGTTATCGCGTGAAAGCTCCTCAAACAAACAAACAGACAACGTTTCACTTTTATATATTGGTATGGATTTTAGAGATGGTAAATTTCTGGTTTCAAAAAATGTATCTATGTTTTTCGTCGTTCCAAATTGGTGCAATATTTTGAATCTTCCTAAAAGTCTATTAAGGATTCTGGAAAAGTTTAATGTACAAGCTGGAGCTATCAGCCTGTAATCAGGCTTTTTACCAGACTGCGAAACGCAAAGGCTCGGTAATGTGTTTATCAGCCTATGCTTGTGGCACTATATTGACCAAACGCGTGGTCCGATTTTGATTATTCTTAGGTCAATCAATTTGTCTTAATCTTGCAAGTACTACTAAATACATGACATTAATCAAAATTAAATATGACGACAACCAGACGCCATATTGTAAAAAAAAAAAGACTAACTATGTCAAGGCATCATGCATTTAATTTCTCCTTTGACGGGATCAGCTAAAACCTGGCGAGCTATCTCTTCATGTCTCCAACTGAATCTTATATATCAAAATCAAAAATCTAAAGCTTGTTTGCCTCCTTTTAGTTCGATTAAGACTGTTTTTTTTATAACTTTTTATTTTAATGATTAATTATACTTCACAGTATCCCTACTGCTTTTATCCATGCGGATTCAAACAATTCCAGCGGTATTGAACTTGATTTCCAATGGGAATGGGCAAGGGTCTCCGGTAGACCTGAAACGGTTTCGGTTCGTTTCACACTGCCCTGTGTTATTTGCGTATTGTAAAAGTCAAAGGTGAAATTGGACGATTCTTGGAACTGAGAATTGGAAAAATGCAGGAAGATGTCCGACGTTGAAGATTTTCGAAGTCATTTTATATTATTATGCTAATATCGCCGAGAAACTTCAGCCCACTCTTGTTCAAAATGTTCAATTTTAATGTTACAGAGAGTTTACAGTTCATTCAGCCGTGATAGAGTGTCATTATTTATATTCAAAGCTTTAGTATTTATTTTTGTAGTATTCCCATTAATTACCATTAACAAAATGGTATTAAATATCAAACTTCCAAGATAAGCTTTGATAAATTTCCTTTGCAAATTCATTACGAAACTAGTCAACTTATAAATAATTAGTTTTGGTTGGACAAATTCATTTGAGCAGCTTGTTACGTATTAATTGAATATAATTGGTAATACAAAACCGCTCGAGGACGTAGCTGTTATGAAGCACGCAAATTTTCTAAAACCCTTTAATCCAACGAGGCGGTTATTTCACTTGTCCCCTCGTCACTGCGTATAGCCCCTACCTCCCCTGCAGTTGATGAAATTCGGTGCCTTGAAGGTATCAAAGTAAACAAACAGTAAGGGCGGTGTAGTGCTCGTACCTCTAAATTAGAACTTATGTTATCCTACTCTGTCGCGTATGTGGCTGAAAAGAAACTCTGTTTAGACTGGATTTCACTTACCATTTGAAATATGCATAAGCAGCGTGCTTATTCCGCTTGCAGTTATGCTTTATAGCTAGTTCTGCTTTACAGTGCATAAATTTCAGAAGATCAATATAATGATGGTCAATATCTCGTTTCTGATTTTGACTTCATCTCTTGATTAAAGCTTTCTGCAGAGTTTTGGGGTTTTGTTAACCAATGCTCGACAAGTTAAGTTACATGTGGTTTAACCATGAGTCAAATATTGGTGAACAGCAACGATACGTAATTTGTCATTGATCCTTCTATGCCTATCCTTCCAACACAATATTCTTGTGTTATTATGTATGTGTTATATTGTACTATGTGTTATTCCAGGTACAAGAGTAGGTTCTATACCAAATTTCGGTCAGCTATCAGCTATCTCGGTTCAATAGTTAACAGAATCGGGGCCCAGATAGTTTTTTATTGATATCTCGGAACAAGATACTAATTACCCCAGTTTTTAAGTCAAAATCTAAGCTAACTGTGGAAACAGCATCGCTTTCGGTCTAGCAGTTTTTACGTGATGCGAACGATGCGAAGAAATAGGCAGACACACAAAAAGATAGACACAATTTTGTATGTTATATTCATGTTCAATAGCTCAGCTCGTTTTAAGTAAAATATACTGTTTTTTAAATTATCTTAATTGTACAGGCTTTTTATTAATTGCTGTTTTGTCATACATATAGATAGATGTTCCTTACTGTTGTACGAAATACACTGTAAAACTCTGACTATAAGCTTTTGATGCGGTATTTGTAATACTTCTCAGGTGTACCGTTCTTTGTGGAATGGATCTCTTGGGGTTAGATGTAATGGAGTCGTTGTTATTTAAATGCGTTTGTACGACAGCGGAGCAATTGATATGCATTACAATAATAATGGACATAAATAATAAAGCCATTCAATTTGCTCGCTGATCGTGCGTCTAGCACGGTATTTTGTCGATACATAGGTGGCAAGAAAAGCAAATAAGATCATGTAAAAACATTTAAAAAAAAAACTGTAGCCATGTCATGGTGAAACTTAAAACAGGCTATCACTATTAAATGCGTATACAACATTTCGTGTCTGTGCTGTTCATTGTTGAGGAGTACCCTAGTAAGGAGCCAATCTGGAGTGCAGCAACCATGTCATGGTAAAACTTCAAACCGGCTAGCATAAAAAAAATGCATAAGTACACAAAATTTCGTGCCTGTGCTGCTGACCGTTGAAGAGTTCCTTTAACCGGAGCTAATCCTGGATATAGATTCAAATCATGCTTACCAAAAAAGGCACTGAACCAACATGCAAAAATTTAACTCCGTAGGATAAGAGGAAGTGGTTCTAATTCACCTTGCAAGATTTGACCTAAACAACAAACATTGGAAGTTACCTAAAAGCTTTTAATAAAATAAGGCGTTTTCTAGTCTTTTACAACTTAACTGAGAGACGTAGTGCCTTTTACAACTACAAAAGAGTTGTACAACTATGTGCCGTTACAAGTCTATTAGTCTATGTAAATTTCCCTTAGTCAATTTACACGAGAAGTAGAGAAACCTCTTTTTTTTAATATAATATATTATTTTGCCAACCATTATTCTGAATTATTTCTAATACCTAAGAAATAAGCCAGAATAATGTTAAAACTTTGGTTTGGTAGGCCAATTTGTTTTCATAAACTGGTATTGAAGAGATTTGAAACGGAAAAGTTTATACATAAAACTTCGCACGGTTATAGACACGAATAACGAAGTTTTTTCCGTGGTTTTAGGAATTTGTTATGTTATGACATTGATGTAGGTATATGTTACTAATGTGTTATGATATGTACTTAAATGTTTTGAGCATTGTTCTGTGTGTTATTGAACTAGAACAGCAAGGTCTTGCAATTTGGGCACTTCTGTTTGTACGTTAGAGAATAATTATTTACGAACGGTAGACCCAATCTTCATAAAATTTGGTATATTTTTAGTTATTTATAAGTAAACAATAATAATTTATAACTTCGTAGAGAGCGATGGTGGCCTAACGGTTCTATAGTGCAATTTAGAATCCAACGACACCGGGTTCAAAACCTAGGCTCCGCACCAATGACTTTTCTAAGTTAAGTTGGGTTTTCCATCGCTCCGTGCTTCGGAGGGCACGTTAAGCTGTCGGTCCCGGCTGTTATTGATTAATAGCAGTCGTTAAGCCATGTCAGAAGCCTTCGGGTGGCATCATCACCGTATGAGGTGCTGGCTTCTGATGGCAGAAGCCAGCACCTCATACGGCAAACAAACAAACAACTTCGTATTTTATTAGCTATGTCGATTAGAAGGATTCAGCATCCTAGATACGGGGGTAGAAAAGGGGGTTAACATTTTAAAACAATCAATTACCATCTTTCATATGAAAGGATTTAGTTTTTACATTTCAGACCTATTTCGTTTAATTTTAGAACACATTGTTAACGATTATAACGGGCTTAAATTAATACGTCGTTCCCTAACGTTAGTTTAAGTATATGCATTTCGGTTTACCTACTCTTAGAAGTTACAGATTATAACCGGACGGACTGATGGACAGACATACATATGCACAGAATAATCTCTTTCTTTTTGACTCCACATCGTATCGTCAGCCTGAAGACGTCCACTGATGGACATGGGCCACACCCATAAATAGGGGAGGGGCTTTACCATACTCACCACACTTGGCAGGTGGCTCTGTAATCGCAGTAGATGTTGATACTTTTACACAGGAAAGTGTTGTTGCTCATGTCCTGAATTCCCTATGGTGGTTCTTAAAGCACCCATAAAATGAGAAGGTCTGATTCCTAATACATGTACAGGGCCTACACGGCACAGCTTTATTATATTTTCAAATCACAACCTCGCGTTGTGGAGGGAAAATACTAATAATTTCCCAAATTGCGGAGCTGCGGTTGTACCTCCATAAAGAAGCATGCCTACAGTTTCGACTCAACGTCGTAAAAATGCAGCCAGCGCAGTTTGTTGGGAGAAACTCGAGGATAAGCGAAGGGTCCGGGACGCGTGCTCTGAATACTTAAAAACTTTGTAAAAAATACTATGTGCCAGCAGACTACAATGACGAACATACATAATACATCTTCCAACTTGGTTTGGAAGGGAATTGGCAAAATATGGGTATTTCTTGCTGGTATATCTTGTTTTCAAATTGATGGTGCAGGAGACATAAACTTTCAAATATGCTTTGACCAAGGTATCAACGCGTAGTCTTTGTTACAACTTAATAGCTCACCGCCCTGTCTGTAGCTTCCTTATGATAGTTGGAATTACATGGAAAAGGGCAATTAGAGCATACCATCAAGTGAAACAGTCATGATCTTTAAAGGAGCACCACAAAATCACTACGTTGGGTCTCTGCGACGAAGGTTACTTAAGCAGAGGTCAACATTCAGTTGTCATTCAGTTGTCTTAAATAGCACAAACGACTCAACATGGTATTAAATACCGGTTAAAATGTAAAGTTTTTGTTTGGCCTAAACCTACACCACAAATCACAATCTCTCTCTTTTTGAAACAATTTACATTTCAAGCTGAAAATATGTAAGGAAGTATAAAATTACATACTTATTCCAAAAGACAATGTTTCACGTGCAAAATATATATAAATGGACGAGTATTTAAGAAATCTGAATATCTTATTATATATTATTTAAAAATTGGTATAATAATAACTTTATGAATTATTATGGAATTTAGTTTAATGGTAATATTTTGTTTGTGTGATGTTGATGTTTATGTTTATGTTTGGCAACAATGAAATAGTTTGTGTAAACTGAACAATACTCAACGTTAACAGCGAAGCCCAGACACTATTCAGAGTTTGTCTCAACCAACGTACAGCAATGACAACAAGAGATCTACATTCCTTTTGCCAACGCAATACGGTTCAGAATAGTTCTTAAACTGTAGTACTTTTTGTCGACGAGCAATCTTCACATCTAAAGGATCGGCAGAAGTGATGCAGGTCTATTCATGTGAGCACGCCTCGTTATGGAAAGCTAGGTTGATCTCATTCATGATACTCGCGGTTTTAAAGTTATAAAAACTTATAACTTAAGCTGATGTAGGTAAAAATTTACCTGATGAATGTGAAGATGAACTTGCTTGAGTTTTGTATAATGTAAGAATCCAATAAAAAAATAGTAGCTTGTACAACAAGAGCATAAAACAAGCCATTTTATCCGCCCGAGCCGTAGGCGAGGGTAGATATTGAGGTCGAGGATAAAGTGCCTTGTGTTTTATAAATGAGTTATAGGTAAACTGGGTTTGTACCAACCGATCACACGATCCATTTGGAGTCGCAACGGATCGCAGAGTCGAGGCAACTGATATCGCGTCATCCGTTGCCACTCAGAATTTATTTTTGCTTTTCATTTCGGTTGCAATTTTATTTTAAATAACCAAACATATAAATACTGCCTAAGAAATGAGGGTTTATTTCCAGACATTTTTTTATTTGTAACTCTCTACCAGAAACATTAAGCTTAGGTTGGAGACCATATATAATTAGAGAAGTAAAATATTTTTATGCACTAAAGCATAAAATGTAGGTTTAAGTCACCTACACCCAGCATAAACAAGAACTTAACGAGCATAACAAGTGAACACACATTTTGGGATAAGGTCTAAAAGACAGTCATTTTAAGACAAGGGAGCTGTAACAATAATTAATGAAAAATGATCTTATACTATGTGGTCGTCCACTTACATAGTTCATTTACGGTACGATCTTGGCGAAATATTGAAATAAACCTATATATTTATCGATATCGAAACGTTCCCAATACGTGGTTGATAAGCACAGTTGCAGTGTAAGTTACACAGAAGAGTAACTCCGTTAAATGAGGAAGCGTCACGTGCCAACGAATAAATTGTGGGAAACTTCATTAACAAGTAGCGTTGGCAACGATCGTTGATACAATTATGTGTTCCGCATTAATTTGTACATGCCTAGTACATTTTGGATTTTGGATGTATTTGGTAGGATAAATATTTAATGGAAAACTTATGAATATACAGGAAGGGATCCAGGACCTCACAACCAAATCTCTCTCTAAATTTAATGTACTCTAAAGTTTTTTTTTAATTATCTTATAATGAATTATGGATTTACTAAAAAGAAACTGATGAACCAATTTCGATAAAATATTTTTTATTGTTTCACACTGGGGGACACTTTCAAATTAAACAAAAATCATTCAAAAAACGTCAACTACCTCCTCCTATTGAAAATTACAAATTTACGTTTTTTAGAAGGGACTAGTTATGTTAGAGAATTATTCCTTATAATTTCATGATGATTCTAGTACCTAGCATAAATTACACTTCAGTATTAATAATGCTAATATTGTACATTTGCTAGATAGTTTTAGCACATCCTAACAATAAAATATTATAGTAGAAACTTAACAATGAATAAGTTTACAATCTAACTCCTTAGTATTACAATATAAAATATATTTCTCATTTAACAAAATTAACATAACTTTCTTGTTTTCAGGATGCTCAGCACAGAACCTGAGGATATTCCCAAATCAGAAGCAGCAGACGGTAGCGGTTGGCAAGTCGGTGGTACTGACGTGTCAAACCGACGCATCAGATCCGGCGCTGGTGACGCAGCCGCAGTGGAAGGACCCTAAAGGACTGGTCATCAATGAAGCTGCGTAAGTATCTGCAAAAAAATAACATTAAAAGTAATTTCATAAAAAAATTATGACCTATTAACTGTATAAAAGTTTTTTACTAGAATTACTAGACACCATAATAATCAACCTACAATCTGCTTTAGACCTTCAAAATATTTAGCCACTGAGCTGATCGCAGTCGTCTGCCCTTCCTCCTTCGGTCCCAGCCAGTAATTTTTCGCAAGTTACTACTCTTGTAGTAAGTGGTCTCTCAAAAAACTGACTTGCTAAAAGTGTCCATCTACTACATCTACTTTAGCCAGATTTCCTAACATAATAATTTCTTCTGTAGGGCTGGAACTCGACCAGAAATCTACACGGAGCCAATGCCAGCGAAGCAGCTACAACTGCTTTACATCTCTTCAATAACACCTGCTATGGCTGGCAATTACACATGTGTCGCGACCTACACGAACATGCCTGTTAGTGCCAGCGTCATTTTGGATACATTCAGTAAGTGATTATTAAATAAGCATGATCTGTTCAGTCATCTCATGACACTTTATTGCATCAAAAGAGGCCGAATCTTGTTCCACATTGTATAGAAGTGTTTGGTATTCCAAACACTATTAGTGTCCATTAAAACTAATAGCAATTTGGATTATTTACGAGGCTTAGGTCTGTATTACAATGTAATGAATATGAATAGTTGCAAAGTACAACAACGTGGAATGCAAAATTTGCATGGCTTTAATATTAATATTTGTAATATTTTGATGTTCTTTGGAGTGTAATGTTCATAATTTGTGTTATATTTTCAGTTGCCATCACATGGACCAATGCCAATGAGAATCAATTCGCTACAAAAGGAAAAGATTTCAAAGTCATGTGCGAAGTCACTGCCGAGCCAGCACCTTCAGTTGATTGGTTTAAAGAAGGAACTCCTGTAAGTAGAATTAACTATTTTAAATAACAATGAAGAATTTAAAATAACTAATTTAGATTTTTTTCTCGTATTTCAGATTGCAACTGGCGATAGATACGTGATCCACTCTAATGGTCTCATGATCAAAAATGTTGAAGAAAGCGATGACGGTACTTACACCTGCAGAGCTGTTGTCATACAAACTGGCGAACTTGCTGAAAGGAATATCAAACTTGAGGTAAATAACATATATAGTATGCGCGTGGTAGTGCGCAATGTTAGATATACTCGATAATCGACTGGTTAAAGAGAAAAAAACATATATTTTTTTGTATATTTTTTGTTTGTGTGTAATGAATAAACTCAAAAAATAATTAACCGAGTTTAAAAATTCTTTTACTTGTTTGTTTGTTTGTCGTATGAGGTAGTGCTGGCCTCTGGTGTCAGAGTTTGTCAAGCCGCCCGAGGGCCTCTGACATGGCTTAATGGCTGCTATTAATCAATAACAGCCGGGACCGACAGCTTAACATGCCCTCCGAAGCACGGAGCGATGTACTAGGTTATGAACCCGGTATCGTTGGATTATAAATTGCACTATAGAACCGTTAGGCCACCATCGCTCGCATTCTTTCACTGATAGGAAGCTACATTAATTGCCAGTAATATGGGCTGCATTTTGTTTTTCGAAAAATAAGAGATCTTTACGAAAATTGCAATAATGTTTGTTTGTCGTGTGAGGTAGTGCTGGCCTCAGGTGTCAGAGTTTGTCAGGTATATAATAATGTTATTCAAGGTATCAAATTGTGCCTATTAAAGTAATTATTTTGCGTGCGCTGCAATAAATATTTATGATACATACAATAATGTACTAACGTTTAATGTATATATAATATATGTGTATGGTTATGTGTATGTGTATATTGTATCTAGGTAGTATTTTTTATATTTATATGATTTTTTACAGGATGTACGAGTATATCCCCAATTTGACTAAAATAATTGTAATGACAATTATCAACAAAATTCCACTTTTCAGAGGTAATAGCAAAAATTTTGCGAATATTGTTGTCAGTACAATTGTTTTAGTAGAATTGGGGCCCTGCTATATTGTCATCATCATCAGCCTATATTGGTCCATAGCTGAACTTAGGCGTCTCCTATCGCACGCCGCTGAGCTCGGATTTTGCTCGCTGTTTTGTGATCACCATCAATAATAATAATTTTGTTATTTAGGTTTACACAGCACCAGAAATGGAAGAACGCGAACCGAGAGTGGTTATAAAAGAGGGAGAATTGGCCGCGATCACTTGCAAGGCTCGGGGTAAGCCTCCACCGACTTACACATGGATCAAGGCTTCAACTAGAGAGGTAATTTAAAAAAGTAGAAGTACTGTTTGCAAAAAAATACATCTCAGAAATATTAGATACAAAAGATATCAGTGAATTCTTGCGGCTGGATCAGATATCCTTGTAAAATGTAAACATTCAGATCGCAAGAAATTGTTAGACAACATTTTGTTAACATACAAGTTAACAATGTCTATAATCTAATGCTATTGTTCCTTAGAACCTGGCAACAACATCACGATTCAGCGTCAACGAAATAACGGGGCAGTTAAATTTCGAACGAGTAGAAGCTGGTGACTACGGTAAATATATCTGCAGTGCAGTGAACCAAGCTGGACAAAACGAGACTGAAATCGAAGTCGAAGTGTTGGTGAAGCCCAAGATTTTCGAACTCTTCAACACTACTACCCCCGAACAGCAAGAAGGGAAATTGGAGTGTAAGGCTTCTGGAAGACCTGCTCCAAGGATTAGTTTCAGAAGGTTGCCTCATGGTGATCGGTTCCTGAATGGGCCAAATGACAACGGCAGGTAAGTCTATATAGATCTTGTATGTTGAATATTTTATATCTTTCAACTTCTATACATCTAACTCATTGTGCATCTTATGTTTGTCAGGATTCATATCGAAACGACTACACACCAAACGGGTGACCAGATGCAGTCCACTGGCATAATTTCTATTTCGAAGTTGAACCGTACTGATGACGGACTATACGAATGTGTTGCCGAAAACGATGGTAAGACTAAGACAAAGAACTTAAAAACCTTATTCAATTCCTTACCCTGTTTGGTACTGATGTAAATATAATATTTTATAGGAGGTGAAGCCAGAAAAAATGGGCTATTGACTGTTCAGTTTAGGCCTACTTTTGAAAACATGCCTACGGTACCGATTTGGAGCTGGAATGGACAACCAGTTAATCTCACTTGCATTGCTGAAAGTATTCCCAATGCTACAATCAAATGGAAGTGAGTATTTGATTACAATGTTTGGGTGTCTCCGTGTAAAGAGAAAATATTAATTATTTTAACACTAAACACCTTCCTGCATTTCACTTTATTCTAAGGTTCCGTGACTTGGACTTGGTAGAAACTCCACATATCAGAATTTACGGTGCCGGACCAGTCAGCATTGTCCAGATTACTCCAACGGACAGAGGACTTTACGGAATTTATAAATGTGTAGCAACAAATCTTCTTGGAGAAGCTGAACATATCATTCAATTTAGAGAAGCTTTCCCTCCAGGCCCTGTTGTGCAAGTAAGTATAATGTATTTGATCATAGCTAAATAATTGATTGACACTACCTAGTATCGGTGTTATTTTCTATGTTATATACCGACCAAATCAACCAATAATTTTTACTATATTTTTTTTCCTAGGCCAAACAAGAAGTAATAACAGCTACATCGGTATCATTTGGCATTGTTGGGCCAGCTGAAGACATGGGACCACCCATTCTTGCTTACACAACCCAATACAAAGAAAATACTAACTTTGACTGGAACTTGGCAAAGAACAGGACATGGTCTGCTAACTCTCCGTACATCGTTGAGGACTTGCAACCAATGTTTACATACGACTTCAGGTTTGCTGCTGTTAACCAAGTGGGTCCCGGTAGTTGGGGTGCTCCTATGACTGTCATCATGCCAAGAAGGTTCGTTTTTAAGATTCATTTATTTCTTAGATACCTACACATAAGTACAAATAATTTCATAACACTTTGAAATGTTCTCAGATCACCCCCAGAACTACCTAAATGGAGAGAAAATCTCAGCTCGGAATCACTGATCCATGGCAAATACGCTGACAGATATGAACTCAAATGGCGAGTGCCTGCACATAACGGCGAGCCTATCGACATATATGACATCACATACTGTCCTGTAAGTTGCTTACATATGCAAACTATTAAATGGGCAAATGCCTTTATAAATTAACTACTGCAGAATAGATCTAACTACTTCATGTAACAGTTGAATTAGTCCATGTGTTCTAATACACAACCAATTGACAGCATACTCAATAAGTAAAAGATTATCAGTACTACTGCTCCA
This sequence comes from Alsophila aescularia, assembly GCA_946251855.1. Taxonomy (NCBI): domain Eukaryota; kingdom Metazoa; phylum Arthropoda; class Insecta; order Lepidoptera; family Geometridae; genus Alsophila; species Alsophila aescularia. The sequence goes on along the minus strand of OX276381.1, from coordinate 48,575,406 downwards.
GTTTGCAGAGTAACTGATGCCACAAACTTTCTCTCTTTTGCAAGCTGTTGACTTACTTTAAATCCTTGTGAGATTTTATTACTGATTGAAATTCGTTTATTCAGGTTATGAAAGTGAGCGGTGAATGGCGAGTATCTTCAGAATCTCAATGTATTAAGGAGGATCTCAAGTCATCTGAATCTATTAGTTATGAGATCCGAGGACTCCACCCCGATACTCGTTATCGAATTCATCTCCGTGCTCACAATGTCCTTGGATTCTCACAACCTGCTCAGCTCTACATCCAAACTGCCCTCGGTGAGTACAATCGAGAAAGTAACGAAGTGCCTCTTCAAGCTGGGTTCTATGACGTTTACACAGCAGCGTCAAAACCCCCTACAGACTCTTCACACGCCGTCATCTCTTTTGTTAACATCATTTTCGCAACAGTCGTTATGTGTTTGTTTCTGTGACTGTGACTTTAAAACGAGTGCAGTGTTTTAATTTTATTTAGAGTTTTGTGTTTGTTTTCTTTCTATTAATACCATTGATTCATTTTGCTTTTTTTTAAGTACAATAATAGTAAACGCAGTTAACCAGAACATGTTTTATTTATTATCTTCTTTAGTTATCCATTGTATCTCATGTACCTTTACTTTTGATGCTTTTTCATTGTCAAGTCTTGCCTTTACATTATTAACAAGATGACGTACAAATTATTCATATATATAACCAATTGTGCAAAATATTGTGATGTTTGAGAGTTTGGTATTGTGTGGCATGAGTTTTTTACTTTTTGTTTTGTAACCGAATAATGCTTTCGTTTTGTAACTTGAGTATAATTTCAAATTGGCATCTCATAGTTTTAAAATTGACGAATTTATATTATGTTGGTGTTAATTTCGTTACTGGTAAGTTACATTCGTTTTTTTTATGTTTAAGATTGTTTACTGTAGAATATTTATGTCTTTTTATTATCTCCTGTGTGATTATCATGATAAAATGTTTTCTAGGTAACCCAAATGGATGTCCAAGTCATTTCACATGGTCTCACACTAAAATGGAACTTTTACCTACAGTGTTTATTACTTTATTTTATTTAAAAATATAAATATAATAGGTAACCTCTATTAAAAGTAAGTCCAAAAGACGACTGTTGTTATGTAGGAAAAAACATTCTTTGTGATAAAGCAATTTGTTACTGTGTAAATAACTAAATTGTTAATTCTAATCATTAATGAAAAGTAACTTAAAGTTATGGTTTCATATTTTTCTCTTAAATTACATACTGTATTAGTTCGATCAGAAATAATTGAAATGTTTCTGCAATATATACCTATTTTAAAGTTTAATAACAGCTGTTATGCCTCAAACCAATTGCAACTTGGTTAAAATTTTATTTTTGACATTAGTTAGTGCATTACTTATCTTAAATTAACACTGCCAAAATATAAAATCGTAATAAGTGTTCTAAAGCCAAAAAATACGTGGCAAACATTTAAAATTAGGATTTGTATAAGATTTAAGATTTGTGTACGACTTTTTGATGACTGTTTTTGTCCTTTTGATGTAGAATAAAATAGGAAATAAGAAAGATTAAGTAATGAGAGCTATGTCGTCCATCTGAAAGATAGACTAAGGTATGCTGAAGTAATGATTATCAAAAAGAAAATTTAGCTATTACCACTTGCGTAGTTGATAAATAATTTAAGTAACATAATTATTGTAGTTAGGCAACAATTTTACTCTACGGAAATGATAGATTACATTGTGATCTGAATAAAGAATGAAATGACCAATGTGGAAAGAAAATAAATGTTTTAAAAACGTATGATGTTATTTTAGTATTGGATAAAATTAATTAAGTGACTAGTACTAAAATACTTAACATAATAAAATAATAACACTGATATTTACTTATTAGGAATTAACTACTTACGAAAACCCATAGACATGTCAGTACTATTTACTTGATTAAATTTAATGTCTATTTTGCAAGTCCAATATCCTCAGTAGTTAATCCATAGTACCCTCATCCTGATAAATAATAAACTATAACAACACAGTAAAGAGTAATAAATAAAGAGAAAGCTGTCAAGATGCTTTTCAAGACACCATAAACCTTTTGAGTTTTGTTCGTATGAAGTGTTTGTGTCGCCCTGACTGAAATTTGGGTAAATATATTTTATATTAATATGATATTTATTATAGTAAATAATCCTGCTAGCTAGTCTCCTTTGGAATGTACTAATGACTACTTGCATGCTCTCTGTGTACACCCCTCAAATAAAACAGAGCTAACTCACATCAGTCCCTAAAGTAGCATGATCTATGGCAATAGACTTCTCGTTTCCTAAACTACCTACATTATACATTTAGCGTTTGAATATACTTTTACACATTTAGATAAAGTCATATTAGTTGACTTCAATAGCTATAGTTTATGAATATTATCAGTTTCTAGATTTTATCCAAAAAAAAAACAAGCATGAGTGAATTTATTGGGACTGCCATTTTCATTATTTCAATTTATCACATCTGACAGTTTCAAATATCATTCAACAATTTTCCATGTACTCGTTGTAGACATAGATCCATATGACATAGATTGTAGTTTGAAACGGAGATCGTATTTATGATACATTTTCAGTCTACAATCCGTAATGAGAGTTAAGGGTGATGGTTGATTACTGTAATCCGATTTTATTGATATTGTCAATACTTTATATTAAAAATAGATAAATGTATCGTTTTAATTATATATTCTGCTTAAAATTTATTGAAAACCATTGTCATGGGGTTTGAACATATATTTTGCTATGAACAAAATTATTTGGAATGTTTGCATCTTGACAACTTTTCTTTTTTTTTTTCAAATTATTGTCGTTAATTTTAAGGTTTAAGATTTATGCATCATCTTCTCTCATGTATTTCATTATACCATTTTCATTCAAACCCCATTTCATTCCAGTGGAGAGCTTTCTGTTTTATTAAAAAAAAAAACTGGATTTCCTAATAGAATTGATATTACATAGTCGTATCATCGGTGATTGGGTGCACGTTATGTCGATCTGAAAGCACTCCTTTTGTCTCACAAGAGCTCCTCTGATTGTAACAAATAACTTTGTCTAGCATTATTCAATGGATTCTTATTTTCTTATGCATTAGCACACTATTTTGCATTTGTTACAATCACTCTCGTCTCATCTAACATCTCCGGCTTCTTTGATATGATGCATAAACTAACAATAGAAAGAGCAGTAGATATCTAGAATACGTTTTTTTATTAAAACCTTGAATTGAGTATCTTGCTTCTACTGCTCTTGTTTCGCCTGCAACAAATTTAACATATATTTTGTGTTTGCACAGGTGTCGAACGGTCTGGATTTGCTCCATCCCAACTGTTATCAAGCGGTGCGATCATTGGACTGGCTTTGGCTGGAGTATTCATCTGCCTCATCATTGTGGACCTGCTGCTACTATGCTTCAGGCGGCAAGGTGTCATTGCCACCATTTGCGGTAGACGCGGCAAAAAGCACCAGGAAGATGAAGCCAAACTTGGAAGGTAATTATTTGCTTAACACATATTGATTCATCTTCATGTGTTAACAAGTCTTAATTCATTCTCTTATTAATACAGTCAAGTTCATCAGATAGCACTGTGTCGCAAGATTGTCTATGTTCTTGTTGTTAATGTCCAAGCCCGGTTCTTTGTTCCCTATATTTATGTGTGTCGATTAGAGATGTTTCTGCCCGCTAGTCTGTACGGTTGGCGCTTCCCGCTCCCTTATTGCAGCACGAAGCCGCGCGCGCCGCCTTCCCCCGCGCCCCTGCCGCCACCGGTCAAGCTCGTGTCCACCCCAACGTAAGGCGCCACACTACTGCCATAGACTGCCTGCATGCTTTGTTTGTGCGGATGCGGTTTGGCCCGTGTTCTATAGACAAATAATTTTGGTTGCAATGGCGCCTGGGCCTAACCAATTTGTATATACCTTGTTATTACTTTGACAGGACCACTCGAATAGCTTGGCGTTTTGCCTCGTGTGAATATGGCTGTAGTTTTGGTTGTGCTTTAAAATTATAATGTAAATTGTAGTTAATCTAATACAGATTCACTGTTAATACAAATTAAAAGAATACCTTTTGATATTTTAGTATCGTTATTCACAACAATTGCTACAGGAGAGTTGGTTTCTGGAACATCTCTTACGACAGTTTTAATTTTATTAAGCTACGTAAAGATAAGAGCAGTTGCGCACGTGGATTTGACTATCCATACACATTTAAGGTAGCTCTAAATTTATTCAGCTTAAATTTTTTTGGATGGTCATCACCACGACATGTGCTATAGCTCTGTCCGTAGCTTTGTTATTTTTTATGGTTTGTGTCCCTTTTGCGTACAAGTTTTGGCTAAGAACATTCTTTGTAAAAATTGTGTACTAGCACACCCCACTAACATTAACATTTGTCTCTCTCTCCACGCTGCCTCCACAATGTGTAGTTATATACCGACCACGCCAGTGTAAGACTAAACATTTCATTCAATTTCAGTATCATTCTTCTTGTGTGATACCTAGAAATATTTTTTGTTTTACTTCGTGTGCGTGTGCAAATGCTTTGGTTCATTACTAATCAATTTTCAGCTGCCGTTTTTGTACATTTGCTTTGTGTCTTGTTTATTCGTAAAGTATTTATTTAAAAATATATTTATCAAAGTACATAGTGTGAATAGTAGTCTGGTTTCAATTTTTGTAAATAAAATGCTGTGAATTTGCTTAACGATGTTACCCATAAACTAACTAACATAAGTTTTTTTTATTTATGAACAGGGATGAAAAGGAGCCCCTCAAGGACACAGACGATGGCATTAAGAGGAACTCTTCAGTTGAATTTGACGGTCATAGAGTTTACGCTACCAGTGGAGGAACTATTATTGGCAAAAATTCTGCTGTTTAAATGACAATACCAGCTTTGAACAAGTTAGTTCGATATTAGTAAGATTATCATTTTGGATTTACGTTCAAACATATAAACGAGTAAATAATTTGTAAGCTTGTGTCTTGTGCAGAGCGCGACCAGTATTTTAACTGCCAAAATGAAATTATAATAAAAATCGGCTTTAAAAAAATATCATCACATTTGCTATTTATATATTTTTATACGACAGTGTATTTGTAATCTTTTACAATTATCTAGTATCAATATAATCAGGGCTCTTTAAATTATATAACTGCTGCTTCAAAGGTACAGGTGTGCCTTCTATTGAACATATATAATTTACCTTCATATTTTAACCATAGGGTATTATTATAAACATTAGTATATAAGTGTATATAAATTAATGTCATCGTTAAATTTTGTTCTTTCATGTGGGAGATGCAAAATCACACTTTCTTTATTAATTTTACTGTCACAAATCTTGGATGTTGTAACATTTATCTGTCCTGTATATTATTATCGTGTCAGGAAATAAGACATTTTATTATATTTATATTTGTTGTCAACTTGTATGAGTACTTACTTTTACATATATTAATTACTTAATTTTAAGGAGTATTTCATCAACCGAATTAAATCTGATAACTATGTCAAATAAGTTAGATAACTTTACCTACCTTTTAAGTTAGTAAGTCGTAGTTATAGTTATTGTAAATAATATAAAGTATATGTAAATATTTTCTTACTCCATTATGCTATTCGAGCATGTTTTGTCTCAAACATTTTTTAGTAAAATAAAACATTCCTGGAAAGATAGTAATAGCGTCATTAATAGTGTATTATAATTTTAAATTCATTTATAACTCACCAAACTGAAAAATATATTGTAACAAAATTTAATAATCTATTATTATTTTCAAATGACTGAGACAAAGCGAAAAATAATTATAGTAAAAAAAACGTTTTTTTTTACCAATAGGTAAACTTCTTACAGTCTTCGTACTACTATTAATTAGCCATTTATACATTTTGTTCAAAGATGAGTTAAAAAAAATCTGTTTAATTTGTAAAGTTGATATTATAGGTATACATACTTTTGCATACCACTTAAAAGAACATCTCACGACATTTAGACTTAATCAATATTACGTTTTGTCAGTCATACTAATTTTAAGTTATTTTTTTAGAAACACAATAGATAAAAGTAATAACTTTTATGAGATTTATTTAAATATTTTCTTTTTTAAGATTTAATATCACAATAATAATGCAATTATTAATAGGACCTACAAGCCATTGCTTACAAAATATTCCTACACATTAGATTTTAGTACCTATTATAAGTACTTACTAAAGAATTACTATTCATTTTATAGTAATAAATTGGGGCTCGAGCGGCCCGCAGTTCACATAACAATAGCGTTCCACATTTTTGCTCAAAATAAATGTTCATTAATTTAATAACCACTCATAAGGGACCTTACAGTGCGACGCAGACTGTCCGCAGCGGATGTCCGGGCGACGCACAACCAGATCCTTGCTCTCCACGTTCACCTCGTATTGATCGAGTTCTATAGTGTGAATACATTATACTGTCCGTCGCGGACGTCCGCGTAGGGACATCCGCGTCGCACTGTAAGCGGCCTAAGTATCATTTTTGTGGCCTAAGGGCGCGGTAGCACTAGGCAAATAGTTTGCGGCCGACCGTCCGCCTTCGCTGAAAATTGGTGGCAAACTCAAGCTGAAAGTGTGCAGTGATTCGTTGAGTTTTACTGAACACTACATTTGCTACAATTAGCCGCTGACTGAAAAAGTCAGCGAGCGAAACGCCGCAAACTGCGAACCTACGCGTTGTGTAATCGCTCAATTCAAAATAGTATTTGGCGCTTATTCACGGCTAACAGTTTGCCACAAACTGTCTGTTTAGTGCGTCCACATCCTGACAGTCACTGTTCAGTCACTGTCTGTGCACTAACTATCGCCTTTCGCTAATGTTATAGACGAACTTCGACACCAGAACCAAATGAAAAAATGCACAACTAGAACTTTTCAATGTATAAATTAAATGTGTGAAGCTTGCGTTTCCAATAAATACATAGGCACGTTATAGCTTAATGTTATTTTGTATGAATGTATGTCAGCTTCATGTATGTTGATGTTGAACACTAAAGTGATACTGAAAATGCGTTTTCTATTAAAATAAATGTATGAAAACTGCTTGTGTTGGTTTTTATTTGAATCTCAATAGGTCGCGAATCACTGATTATTTAGGTTTTTCTCGGTACCTACTCTTCAATTAGAATAACAGGGTAAATATTAGCGAAAACTAAATATTTTTTTTCATACTGGTGCTGTAATTATATCTGTTTAGATTAGAATAAGATTTACCTTACAGACATTCTAGCTATATCACAATCTAATGCTATTGGCTTTGTGAGCTGTAGACTTTGCGAGTCAATCTAATACTAGTGGCCCTGTGAGCTGTAGACCTTGCGAGTCAGTCTTTGCATAGCTTAAAACTAAATACCCGGACCCACCATTTTGAAAAATTTCGGTAATCTGAATAGCCAAAAAAAAACATACTCGTATAATAATCGAACCTGCTCACAAAATTTCAGGAGAATCGGTTAGTAATGCGACTTGTAGAGGAGAACAGCCGTACATCCGCCGGCCGGACTTACAAAAGCATTTTTGCCCAAGTTGAAACGAAGTCGCTTCACGGTCGCTCGGTCAACTACAGTCTGGGGTGTTTAATGCAGATTTCTCTCCCAAAGAGCGTTGATAGACCACTTCTAGCCAGAAAAATAGTTGACAGATCGATTTGGCAGATGTGTTCAATAGTGTGGTCGTGTGGTTGATTTGTTCCCACAAAAGAGCTCCAGTAGAAAGTCACAGTTCATCAATCCCAATTAGTGTTGTATGAAAACAAGTTAGTGACGATACGCCAGAAAAAAACGTTGACAAAAGATGGTATCTACCCTCGTTAGAAAACCCGTGGTGAATCTTTTTTTAATCGGTTCTCTTATTACAATGTAATCTTTTAAAAGGGGATGCGCAAATTGCAGACGGGGCCTGCGGCTCAACAATGGAGCAAATGTTGTGTAACAACACTTAGGAAGGTATTAACTGCAGTGGTGTGCGTCTAACGACAGGACTTGTAGTGTAGCAGTAAACGGGTATATTTAATAAAATCTTCTTCGAAGTTTTTGCACAGGTTGAAAGTAAATAACAAACGAAACATGACGATGATTTGCAAATGCTATGAAAATGATTCAGAAAAACAAAAAAAAAACAAAATAATATCGCATGGTTAATTTATGTATAATATTAGTTTATGAAACGGTTGCATAATAAGGGGTGTAGATAAAGTAGTGTAATGAGTGTAGATAAAGTAGTGTATGAAACGGCACAGAACTAGTAATTAAAACACTCGAGTGATACTATTAAAAAACTCACACTCGTGTTTTAATTCTCTAGTTATGTGCCGTTTCATACACTACTTTATCTTTATTCATGCAATAGGAACATACATTTAATGACAAAATATACGTTGTAATATTTTCTTGATTTTTCTGGTAAAAGCTCGTTCGTCATGCTCATTGCTGTTTCCGTGCTGTCAGGTGGAGTAAAAATTCTACTAACTAACACTGCTGTCGGACATTTGTAATCAGGATACAACTATTGATCAATAAATACACATTAAATTGGTTAGGTACTAATGTAAAGTAAATGATGGCGCCAAAATCCAGTCCACAGCGAATTTGCGCGCCTATGGCCTAGGACGCGCCGCCATAGATAATAAATGTTGAAAACCCTAGTAGGTGTGGTGGGTAGGTGCTTTTATGGGAAAAAACATATATTATAACATCGTTTAGTTCAAAAAACAGTGTTATTATGCAAACAAAATTAGACACGTGCCGTGTGTAATGTATGTCATTATACCACCATTTTCGAGTTCATAATCCGGATTTTACGATATGATTGTAGATAAAATATTAAATAGTATCAACAATAGTGTCCATAATTTTAATCAAGTAATTAAAGATGCAATTGATTCTGTTCGATATCTCAAGCACAACAATCCCTAATCCAAGCGGCTTTCACGGTCACCTATAGAGGGTGCAGTGCAGTCAATTGCTGCGTTTTCGTAAAAAGGACATAGTGCAGTGACACATCCTGTATGTTAATGTATTAATATTTTTCGTATGTATACGTAGGGGAGCCAAAGCGTGCCCTATCTGCGAACATATACAATGATTAATGAATTGAGCAATCGATTTCATTATTTATGACTCTTAATTCTGTTTGCTTGATTTTTATGATATCACGTCATCTAACAATAGTATATTAATCAGAAATAACAAAATAACACGAAGCATTTCTGATAGCTGTTAATGAGCGCCCATCGCTTAGCCATCAGCCGACCGGTTCTAGCGCGCGTTGGAATCCAACGATATACCTACCGGGTTTCCTCCGCACCAATGGCATTTCTAAGTTACGTGCGGATTTCCAAAACTCCGTACTTCGGGTACATGTTAAACTGACAGTGTCAGCTGTAATTGATTAATAGCAGTCAGCTAAGTCATGTCAGAGGCCCTCGGGCGGCCTGACAAACACAAAACCAGCACTACCTCATACGACAAGCAAGCATAAAATATATATGTTTGAGAAGCTAATACACGATACACATGAAAGCTCTAGGTGACGAGCAAACAACTAAACGATTGTAAGAAAATGATGATTCATATCGATTCATTATTGAACTTCTATCAACGAAAATAACCGTGTGAATTTTTATCACTACTACCCTAGTAGGTATATCCCATCAGGAAAGCCTGTCAACGCAATTTACGAAGGTAAAACGACGAAAACGCATCTATAACTTCACAAAACTCATAAATCATGGTGACCCCTTGATTCGGACGCAAAATTAGGGCCATGACACGCGTCCGGACTTACGTGCGGTTCATAATAGTTCCCTTTAAATAATTACCTACCCAGTAGCAGATGATACGGATTACGAACGGTGCAGAATACCCCCTCGTAAGTTAATATGTGGGTCGATTCGTTTGGAAAAGAATGGTGATATCAGAACACACTGTACTGTAACACTACTTTTGCAGTAGGTACCTAAAGTTCAGACTGAGCTTAGTAATGTCACAGAATAAATAATATTACTGGTAATATGAAGATTCTATGAACACTGATTTAAATTCTAAAACACTGCATGTTCGATGTACTCGTACCTAGGTACATAAGTATGTCGAAAGGGGTAGTGCTGACTTCTGGTGTCAGAGTTTGTCAGGCCGCCCAAGGGGCTCTGACGTGGCTTAACGACTGCTATCAATTGTTAGCCACCGGGACCGAAGGCTTAAAGTGCCCTCCGAAGCACAGAGCGACCGCGAATCTGCAAGTAATTGATGAGAGCCGAGGTTCGAACCGAGGTTGTTGTCGTTGGATTAGGGCTTGCTGGTGCAAGCCCTAATCCAACGACAACAAAATACTCATCATCATCATCATCAGCCTATATCTGTCCACAGCTGGACGAAGGCCTCACCTAATGCACGCCACTGAGATCCGTCTTCAGCTCCCCTCATCTATTCTCTTCCAGCCGCTTTTCCCAGGTCGTCACTCTATCTGGACACAGGGCGTCCTACACTACGTTTGCCTAAACGTGGTTTCTACTCGAGAAATCGGGCACCCCAACGGTTATCGGTTCTTCTGGAAATATGACCCACTGCCACTTGCTTTTCCTAAGAGCTACTCGTATCTCTGTCACCTTCGTTTTCCGTCAGATATCTTCATCACAAAATACTGAACAGAGGTAATAATAAACTGGGTAATAATAATAAATTAAAATTTAATGCAATAACCATGTTTCATATTCTTAGTTCCGAAAATTAGTATGGATAGGATAACGTTGTGCGTTGGGGTTCTGCACTTCATAATTCTAATCAACCAATCTACATATATTACTAGAAATACATGGTAAGTATGCTATGATAGTTATAGGTACCTTCCTCAAAGCACGTCATTTGAGAAGAAGTGCTATGATCGATGGAAGGCTGGACCATAGACCATTCTGTGGGCTGGGCAGATTGGTTGGAAACCGCATAACGCTGCACCGGTGTGGCTGCCGACCGCAAAGCGTGAGTATCAAGATTGCTTGCTGCCTTACTCGCTATCTAGGAAGTTGGTTCACTGCATTACACTGTGTATAATCCCTCACAAGTAAAAATGTAGCTCTACTTATTTCGAACAATGATGCTGCTACAGAATACACCCCCTAAAAGCTTATTGGTTTCGAACTGCCCTTTTTATTAATTAAGCTATCGATATAAAGTAAAAGCTTTATTTTGGTCACGGAACGATGACTCATTTCAATCAAGGTGACAATGAAGTATAATTAATTTCACTTAATGACCCTGATAATTGGGAAGGAGATATAGACGTGAAAAAGTTCGTACCTAATAAAATTAATAAAATGTTAAAAATATACTTAGAAATGGGATATTTACCATATTTATTCTATGTTATATACCTAATTATAATAAAGCCGGAAGTAAAAAAAAAATGGTCTTGGTGTCTAGGCACAGGTCTAGGGGACTTAAAATAAGCTACTAAACAAGAATGTAACATATTTTTATATGGTGTCTGTCTGTATGTTAGTTCGCGCATCACGTAAAAATTAGTTGACAGACTGCGATGCGGTTTTCACTGTTGGATACCTTTGGTTTAGATTTAAAAAGTGATGCACTTTTATCTCAATCCGAGGAGTAGAAGCCGAGCAATCGATAAAAAGCGATGTGACGGCGGAACTTGGTATTTTGTAATTTATAGGTAGACGGAGTACTTTTGGTCCGGGAATAACACATAGGATACTTTTACCACGTGGGCAAAGCTGCGGGGCACAGCTAGTACAATTAAGTGTGTGTTTGTGTATATTCTTCTATTGAGTTTCCGATATTTCTGAAATGATGTGGCAATCATGAGGGAGGCCTGTATTCAGAAGTTGACTTCTTCATGGCTGCTGATTCAAGATTATGGAATGTTAATTCTACTACCGCATATACCATGTGGTTATCTTGCTTGCATCTTTTGCGCAGTGGTACCCAGAACAGAATCGCCAGAACCTTCTGAGCGGGGCGAAGGCCGAGTGTTCTATTAGAGCGAAGTACTTGTACTATTATTTATTCTGTGGCGAAGGCAAATCGAAGCGACAGTTCTGGTGAGACCCATGTATAGAAAATTTTTAACCTTTTATTTTTTTAATATTTGTTCTAAGTATTTTGGGGCACACACTTTTTGTACCCGAGTACGGTGAAGTAAGGGAAAGGTAATGAGTTTAACAGTCTATGTATAGATAGATAGATAGATAGATAACTCTTTATTGTACACCACATAGAACAAAAAATACAAAAATAACTAAAACATTTATACAAAATAAATGGGACAATGGGCGGTCTTATCGCTAAAAAGCGATCTCTTCCAGACAACCTTTGGATGGAAAGGAATTAATATACGGCAAAGACGGTGGTGCATTATAATCTAACAAATAAATAATAAAAACTGAATACAATGAATAAACATATATACACATATATTCCAATATACCTACACATAAATATGTAAATATATAGTACAGTATATATATATATATATATATATATATATATATATATATATATATACACATATATAAATATATATCCATATACATAGTATATACATTATAATAAATATGTATATGGATAGAATAGAATAGAATAGTATAGAATATTATTTATTCACATTAAAAAGAGTAAGTAATTACAATATTACGGTCTTAGTATTTTAGAGTATCGTCATACAATGACATGTGAATGTTTGAGTCAAAATAACTCGTTAATTGAGTAATAATTTTTAGAGCTGAGTTAAAACATTAGGTTTTTCTTAAAAAGCTTATTTGGTAGGCGTTTTAAGTCTTCCGGTATTGCATTATATACTTTAATGCACATAACATAACATTGCTTCTGGTAAAAAGTCATGTTTGGAGCTATGCTGTATACAAGTTTGTTCGGGTGTCGAGTATTTCTTGGACACATTTCTCTAGGTGTTTTAAAAAACACCCGGTTTTTATGAACGAAATTTGCTAGCTCAAAATATACATGCAGGGAAGTGGAAGTATACCTAACTCACTAAATAGAGGTTTGCAAGATTCATACGGTTTTTTCCCACAAATCGCTCTAATGCATTTTTTTGACAGACAAAGACTTTATTGAAGTCCGTTGAATTGCCCCATATGATAAACTCATATTTTAGAATTGAAGCTACGTGCCCATGGTAGGCAGCTAAAAGTGTTTCAAGTGCTGTTGTTCTTCGTAACCTGTATAAAACAAATACAAATCTGTTTAGTCTATCTATGACATTCGCTACGTGAGATTTCCAATTACAATTACTATCGATAATTATCCCCAAAAATTTTGTTTCTTTAAGTTCTTCAATTACTTGGTGTTGGTAGTTTAGATTCAAGTTGTATAATTTACCTCTGTAGTTATTGAATTGTATATAATTAGTTTTTTTTTTAATTTACTTGTAGATTGTTACTCTGTAACCAGTTTATTATAGAATTAATAGTTAAATTTATGTCTAATTCGTATTTGGCAATATTATTGTCATTACATGTTATCACAGAAGAGATGTCATCAGCAAATAGTATACATTTGTTAGATGTTACGTTAGGAAGATTATTTGTACATTAACGAACAGTATAAAAAGTAGTGGCCCAAGAACGCTGCCTTGGGGTATACCACAATTATTTAATCTAAATGGCGATCTATGATTAGTTAAAACTGATTTATTATCTATACTTTCTATGTCTGTACATTGTTGTCTGTCACTTAAGTATGACTTTACCCAATTTAATGCCATGCCCGTAATTCCAAGATTTTCTATTTTTTTAACTAAGAGCGGATGCGAAACGAAATCAAAAGCACGTGTCATGTCAAAAAATACTACTGTTGTTGGTTTTCTATTATTTACATTACTACTTGTTTCATTTACCAAGTTAAAAACTGCTAGAGAAGTTGATTTATTTGTTTGAAATCCATATTGTTCTTTATTTAAGACGTTATACTTCAACATAAATGACATAATTCTTTTGTGCATTGCCTTTTCAAACAGTTTTGAAAACACCGGTACTAGTGTTATAGGGCGATAATTGCTCAAAAGAGTCTTATCTCCCTTTTTATATAAAGGTTTAATACGTGGATGTTCCACCTTAGAGTTGGCCCTATTGGTCCGATTTTGACAAGCGAGGTATCAATCGATTCGTCTTCGTCATAAACTATTTTTTTATTGTCATAAACTATTTTTTATCCGACCGTAGTCGAGCTATATCACTTATGTCTTGTTCTCAACTCTTTCCATGTCCAGACTCTAAGCACAGGTACAAGCACAGCACAATACGTATTGTACAAATACCTATACTCTGTTGATAGTCATCAATATTAACTACCCTAATCGCGTTACAGAGTGCATCACCGCTCTATCAATTTGGCTGAGATATTGACGTCGCAGCGCCGATAAATTATCCATCAAGCTGCCAGTTGCCGCCAGCTAGCGTCTGGTGCGGATGATAGAAAATGATCTAACGTCTAGGGTGAAGATAGGGTTGATGAAGCACATAATATTGATATGAACTGCACGGCACACGGCTAAAGCTATAACTCTAGCTAACTATAACATTTTAAGATTTTACCAGCTGGTACTATCTCTTTATTAGATTTTACCATGTATGTATAGCATTTGATTTATAGAGTTACAAGCTTTCCCGCCGTCGACTACGTCCGCACGGACTACTGTTTATCGCGAAAAAAAGCATGCTATGTTCTATCGAACCAATGCAAAAGTAGGTACAGCACCAATGCTCTTGATGTTTTTTGACATACTCGTTATTTCGTTTTCAAGGCAACCAGTTCTTACAGAGAGTAATCAACATTTTTCCAGTTTTTCCAGTTTTCCCGTGGAAACTTTCAATTTTCCGGGATAAAACGTATATTATATTTTATTCCAGGGTATAAGCTATCTCCATTTCAAATTTCATTAAAATCCGTCCAGCCGTTATCGCGTGAAAGCTCCCCAAATAAACAAACAAACAAACAGACAACGTTTAACTTTTATATATTGGTATGGATATGATGACGAACTGAATAATAGGCTAAGTTCTCAATTTAGAACTCAGTCTTGGGATCAAAATATGACCACTCGGGTTGAACCCGAATCTTTTGACACTTTTTTACTAACACAAATCACTCTGACTAGGTGTCTCCAATTGTTCAGGCAGGCGCGTTCTGAAAAAAAATTGAAAGCGCCTGATGAAAAAGTAGCTCGAATGGTCACTTGATAATCCAGAATTATGTATGGTATGGGCAAAAAAGGTACAGCGTGCTGTTTTTAGTATCAATTTAAACCCAATTTTACACATTGACATACTCTGTGAGCTGTAAACCTCGCGCGTACAAACTTTTTTGCAAACAATCTAGCAGTGCACAGTAGCGCCATCTAGATATCTTATTTTAAAACTAATATTAATAACGAAGGTGCTCCATCAGTTCCTGCCTAATAGCTAAAGGGCTGATACCACTGGTAGAAACCTAAAAGTGAGCAATTTACTGCATTTTGAGGAGCTTTTCTGCTCATCTTGCTCGAAGATCCTCATCAAATCTTTACCAAATTTTTATGACACTAATTTAAAGTTACTACCTTTCAAATAAAAAAGAACCATCGAAATAGGATTTAACAAGGCGGAGATATTCAGTAGCCCCCTTTTTACCATTTTTTGAGGGAAGTACCCCCCCAAACAAAAATCCCAGACGATTAAAAATTCTAAAATTTTGCATATCCTGTATACCAAGTTTCGTCTAGATTAGTTGAGAAATGCGACCTGTAGATGAGAACAGAAATCCGGATATTCGGAAGGAATTCGGAAGGACATATGAAAGCATTTTTGCCCAAGCTGAAACGGAGACGCTTCGCTCGCGCTTCGCGCTTGCTCGGTAAACTAGCCCCCTAATAGTTTCCTTGACGAATTACACACACTTAATAGATTCTACACCAATAGAGCCCTTATTCGCTATGCCAATAATACGTTCCTTAGAAAGCGCTAAAATTAGATTTCCCGGGCTCAAAATTGAGAAATCTCGTTTAGGTTCTTTATTATTATCAAACCAAATGAGATGAGATTTCACTGTCCGTCAAACAGCCACGATGGCTCTGGACTAGTTATTGGTACCAAACAGTTTAAAAATCTGCAAGAGTTTTTCGTACGAAAAGTCATCGCTTTGACAAACACTTCCAGCATGATTTACATACACCTTTATTCCGCATCATATTACCTGTATTGCCAGCATTCGAATGACAGGCGTTATTAGAACCAACCAAGACATCAGAAAGTTTGGAAAGTTCAGTAGAAAATATCATGGATTTAATTCACACTAGCTGTGCCCGCGGCTTCGCACGCGCGGTCATTTCTCTAGATTGAGAGTACTCATGTGCTATTCCAGGACCTAAGATACCAATATACCAACATTTAATCGAAATTCCTTCGGCTTTCAAATAGTTTTTATCGATTGCTTGGATTGAGATACCAAGTACCCCAGTTTTTAATTCAAACCTTTCCAACAGTGAAAACCACATCGCAATCCGTCCAGTAGTTATTTCGTGATGCGCGAACAAACATACAGACAAACAAACAGATACGTTTTAAAAAATTGTTATATTCTTGTTCAGTAGCTTATTTTAAGTACTCTAGATCATTTAGTTTTAATTATCTTCTTTGTACATATTTTTTTCGTTCCTATTGCTTTATTATAAGTACATAGATGGAGAGATATATAGAATATTCCAGCTTCATTATATTGACATATATTTTTATCAAAGCAGTATTTTTTTGTATCAAAATGGAATTTACTGTCTACTTATACCTAAATAAGCTATTAAGTACACACAACATTTCCACAAACAATATATAGGAGCTTTGGTCTAGTCGTCTACGTAGCACTTATCAGGATAGATACACGTCATGATTATGGGTACTCGTTGCTATATATAAGCTCAAACTCAATAAGATCCAACGGTTATATTATACATTAGCTTTCGCCCGTTCTTCGTCCGCGCGGATTACAGTTTATCGCGAAAAAAAACATCTATGTTGTTTTAGGAGAACCTAGGATATTAAAAAATAATGCAAAAGTATAGCAACAACGCTCTTGATGTTTTTTTGACAGACTTAATGTCGGTTCCATGGCAACCGTTCTTTACAGCGACTAATCAACATTTTCCAGTTTTCACGTAGAATCTTACCATTTCCCGGGATAAAAAGTTTCATATGTTTTATTCCAGGGTTAACCCAGTTGTTACTAGCGTTTGATATACGGATCTATGAAAAATAAAAAATATTCAACAAAATGTGGGTAGTTTCAATGTCTTTGTCCATTGTTTGTGTTAGGTATATGATCCCTTTGTCGAATAGAAGTGGTTCGTGCCAGTTTGAGTTGCACGCATAAGATTTATAAGTTTTGATAAATCGTGTTTTTTATCATGAGTGTATCAAGGCAAATTCATTGTATGAATTTCATTAGTGTTGAGTATTTCTTGGGAAAACATGAGTAATTATAGTATTATTTTATTACAAGTTTATTTTATTTACTTTTTTTCAATACGTGTCACTTATTTGGTGACAAAGTTGGTGTTCCGTATAATCAGTGACTACGTTTTGTTGTATTAGGTTAAGAACAAAAACTGTGAATTTGAATAAAGTTCTCGAAGCATTGGAGTGCAATGAAAATATACCGGTGCCTGACACAATCACAATTTTTCCTCCGGAAAATTATACCGGTTGCGTCACTGATGAGGACTCAAGGGATGAAAATTTTGTAACACTACAAAATTTGCCTGGTTCACAACTAAGGGCAGGGGATGAGATTACTGATAATGAGTCATCAGCTGATGAAGACAATTACATCTCATTAGCTCAGCTGGCTAAGCGTCCTAGAATGGATGAACCAATCCCAACTACCAGCGCTCAAAGTATAAATCCATCTTTGATCATCCATCATCATCCAACTGATTCACCAGGAACCACAACCAGTGTATCAAAGAACAAAACTTATTCTTGGTGTTTACAGTCCATAAAATCTGGAATGATATGCAGGGTCCACGATTGAAATAGGCTCCCTTGCATTTTTTTGATTGCCTCTTTGATAAGGCAGTAATAAACATGATAGTAGATTTCACAAATCTTTATGCCACTCAGAAAACCAAAGAAGGAAATGTGACTGTTAGAGAAATGAAATGTTTCATTGGTATACTTCTGTATAGTGGATATGTGGTGGTTCCAAGAAGATACATGTTTTGGGAAAATGCTTCTGACTGTGGCAGGTAGGTATGCCAATAGTTTTCAACCCTTTATCTAGAAACAGATTTACCTATATAATGTCTCATTTGCACTGTTCTGACAATTCCAATTTGAAAAAAATATGATTAATTTGCAAAAGTGCGTCCCCTTTTTGATAAGCTAAATGCAATTTTTTTAGCATATGAAGAAAATCAGAGTATCGATAAAGCAATGATTCCTTACTATGATGGGCACTCATGTAAACAGTAAGTCCGAGGCAAACCCATAAGATGGGGCTATAAGTTTTGGGTTGGTGCAACTCGTCTTGGATATATAATTTGGTTTTTGCCATACCAAGGGCAATCTGGAGTGGATGACAGTGACTATAAGAAGCTTGGATTGGGTGCAAGTGAAGTTTTGCAATACTCCGATATTATTCGTAAAATAGACAACCACGCACCTGTTCATCTGTTTTTCGATAACTTTTTCTCTTCTATTCCTTTGATCAATGAGCTAAGCAAAAAAGGTTTCTAGGGCACTATCAGGGAAAATCGGCATTCGCAATGTCCTATACCAAAAAATAAAGAACTACAGTAATCAGAACGTGGTACATATAAATATAAATCGGCAAGAGAATAAGATATTATTATATATTATTAGATATTGTGTCTAAATGGAATGACAATAGTGTGGTCAAAGTTACCTCAAACGCACTGAAAGCTACACCGACTATCAAAACAAGAAGATTTTCTAAGCAGCAAATGAGATATATACAAATCGACCAACCTGCTGCTATCAGTCTATAACGAAAATATGGGAGGTGATAGATCCGACCAAAACATTGGCTAATATCGCACTTCCATTTGTGGAAAGAAATGGTAATTTTCCTCATTTCCCATTGTTTAGATATGGCTGTACATAATGCTTTACAAAAAGAATGGAGGGGAGTATGATAACCTCAAATTCCGAAGAAGTGTGGCTACATGTTTATTAGAAACATACGGTAAAGGTACAGCTCGCAAGCCAGGCCGCACATCTAACCGACCGGTTGGTTTAGTGGCTAGTGACCTAGGAACGAAATCAAACGGTCGCAGGTTCAAATCCTGCAAGGTGCAATCATTTGTGTGATGAGCAGAAATGTTTATTTACGAGTCATGGATGTAATATTCGTATTTAAGTATGTTTATCCGTTATCTAGTGCCCATATTACAGGGTATCCTAGTTTGGGGCTAAGTAATTGGTGTGGAATTGTCCCGAATATAATGTTTATATTTATGTAAACATTTTCGGGAAGCTTCACGTTATGATGAAATAGGTCATATAATCAAGTACAGGATGGAAAAACTGAGATGTGCTGTGTGCCATAAAAATGCCATGTTTTTCTGCATAAAATGTAATGTCTCTTTGCATCCAAAAGTTTGCTTTGTAAATTATCACACACTTGCGGAGTAAATAATATTAGTGTATTTACTAATGTTTTATGGCACTAACAATAAAACAAATTAAATAGTTTTCTTTTACAAAAGTAATTTGTAAATTATTACTTACGAGTTTTCCCGCCCGAGACTTCGTACGTACTACTGTTTATCGCGAAAAAAAGCATCCTATTTTCTTCTAGGATATTAAAAACCAATGCAAAAGTAGGTATATATATGCTCTTGATGTTTTTTGACAGACTTTTTATTTAATTTCCATGTCAACTACAGACCATTATGTGATGGCAACCGTTCGTTACAGTAAGTAATCAACATTTTCCAGTTTTCCCGTAGAAACTAACAATTTTCCGGGATAAAAGTATCTTATGTTTTATTCCAGGATATATCCTGGAATAAAACAAACAAACAAACAAACAGACAACGTTTCACTTTTATATATTGGTATGGATGTCTAATCTAGTATACAATTATTTGCAACAGTATGAGTACATTTACTTCATAGCAATATATAATACTAGCGCTCCGTATAACAAACGCCATTTTCTGGCAGCTCCGTTCCTCTTTTATTTTTTTTTAATTTTTCCTTTTAAATTTAAGCAAGTATTAGACTAAATATGAAAAATCAGGAAAATCCTCTGAAAAAAGGGAAATCTGCAAAAATTGGGATAAGCTATCTCCAATCCAAATTTCATCAAAATCCGTCGATACATTATTGCGCGAAAGCTCCCCACACGAACAAGCAGACAACGTTTTACTTTTACATATTGGTGTGGATCATGGTATAGTCCATACGAAGTAAACTGAGAATAGATACGTTTGTAAAAGTTCTAAAGAATAAAATCTACTGATCTTTCAGTAAAAACTTGGATCTAGTGGTGTTCCACCTAGAACTGTGGGTCTCTGTGTTTATATAAATTGTCTATTATTATTTCTCAGGGTGCTGGCGGTCTCATTCTCACGCTACAATAAATTTAGGAGACCGTAAAATACGATCTTTCTTGATACATTGCGGGTATATGTTACATGTCTTGGAGTATTTTCCTTTATTTCACTTCAGTGGGGACAGCAATCAGAAAAGTTAAAGACGCTGTCGTTTCAGAGAGGTCCGATTTTTCGCATAGTTTTTTTTTCTTTTTGAGCTTTTGACTACATTAAACTCTCATATGTTTTAATAGCTGATGCTCGCGGCTTCGCACGCATGGTCATTTATCTATGTTAAAAGTACTATATGTACTAAACCAGGACCTAAAATACCAATATACCAACATTTGATCAAAATTTCTTCAGTCGTCAAAAATATTTTTATTGTTTGCTCGGCTTCTATTTATTGGATTGAAATACCAAGTAGCCCAGTTTTTAAGTCAAACCTTAAGCTATCCAACAGTGAAAACCGCATAGCAATTGGTTCAGTAGTTTTTACGTGATGCGCGAACAAACATACATACAAACAAACATACAGACAAACAAACAAACCAAACAGACAGACACGATTTAAAAAAATGATATATTCTTGTTCAGTAGCTTATTTATAGTACCCTAGACCATTTTTTTTTCTAATTTTATTGTACAGACTTTTTTGTTCCTATTGCTTTATTATAAGTATAAATAGATGTAGAGCATTTTTCTCTATCTTAGCTTATAATATAAAGCAGTTGCAGTCAAGCAAGTAGCTATTATTCCTATTTTATCTGTTTTTAGGGTTCAGTATGCCTACAACCTTCATAGTTTTCTCCTTTTTCATTTCTTGTTATTTTGAACGTGATTTGATTTGTTCCAATAAGTCAACTCAGCGTCAGTACACGTCAATGGAAGTTGCTGCACCGATGAATCAAAAAAGATTAAAGTTTCCGCCTCCATGTTGCAATATGCAATAATTGACAGACAGGGCATGGGGAGTCGGGCTTGTGTCTAGACGCTTTCTAAAAATAAACCTTGCAAAATGTTGCTAACTTATCTAAGCAGGTGCTGCCCCTACTTCGTGTTCATTAAAGTGAGAACTATAAATTCTATTAATCTAATCTATTAATACTATCCATACCATAGTTTCAATGCCACAGTTAGCTTCAAACAAAATAAAAGTGGGACAATAGATCTGTTGATGGCGGTGTTTTTTTAGGAACTACGTACCTTGCAACGTTGCAACATAAAAGCTTATGGATAAGTTTTTTTTAATAATCTGCAATATAAATAATCTTATAGATTACAAAAGCTTTAATGAATAAATAATTAGTTTATTTTTTTCTAAATTTGAACATATTTTTTATTACATATCAGTGGAGAAGGGTCCTTACATACCGATTCTCATCGGCTTCCATCAAGAGATCTAATAGATCTCTTGATGATCATCAATATTGATTAATATTTTTATAATTAAGTACTTCATACAAACTTTGTTTTAAAACAACGCCTCATATTAAGATTATTTTTCTTCTTGGTGTGATAAGAGTGCTAGTGTCCCTCAGGGTGGCCTTTTTGCTCTCTTTATCAATTCTACATACATCTTACTTTTTTACATCATCCTACCATCTCTATGCAGACGATCTCCAAATATACCCTCAGGCTTCGCTTGGCCGCTTAACCGAGGCTATAGATAATGTTCATGATGATTTGGGTCGTATAGTTCAATGGAGCAAATCCTACGGACTCACTGTTAACCCTTTAAAAGTCAGGTCATCGTAGTAGGTAGTTCTAGATTGATCTCTCGAATTGATTATAATGTTCTTCCTAAAATAGTTTTTGACGGTGTTACTGTAACCTATAGTGCACAAGTAAAAAATATCAGAGTCATTATTGACAGCTGCATGTCTTGGGGTCCTCAGTTACAGTATGTGAGCCGAAAAGTGTTTGCATCTGGGGCCTCACTCAGTAGATTACGTAATTTTTACCTAATGCTACCAAAGTAGCGCTTGCACAATCTCTCCTTCTGCCAATTCTTAATTATGCTGACGCTAGCTATCTAGATCTTACTGAAGACCAGCTGAATAAGCTTGAGCGTCTTCAGAACTACTGCACACGGTTTATTTTCGGTCTCCGGAAATATGACCATGTCTCCCAATTTCGCTCAAATTCTTCCTATACGTCTTCGCCGGAATACTCATATCCTCAATCTTCTTGACAACATACTTTTTAATGTTTCCACTCCTTCTTACTTAAAGGCACGATTTCAATTTCTTAGTTGTTCTCATTCTGGGTCTCCTAAGTCATTGGAAAACCTTCTTCTCAAGACGCCTGAACATAGTACTTCTTTCTATGATTCATCATTTACAGTTCAGGCAGTGCGCCTCTGGAACAAACTCCCAGTCCTTATAAGACGTGCTCAATCGGTCACTAGCTTTAAAACTCTAGTTAAAAACTTCTACCTCTCCAATATTGCGCTCTGATCGTTATTTTTTCCACGCTTGACTACCTTATAGTACCTTATAGTCTAAATCTTAATTTCACCTATATATTTCTATATTGCTACACCACCGTCCTTGTTAATCAATCATTTCTGTTCATCCAAAGGTTGTCTGGAAGAGATCGCTTTTAGCGATAAGACCGCCCATTGCACCTATAATCTAAGTGTTTTCCTGTCTGTATCGTTTTATTTTCTTGGTGTCAATAAAGAGTTAATCTATCTATCTATCTATCTGTTGGAATGTCCATCATCATGGTGCTACAAAATGCAAGCGACACATAAAGGGTACTTTGTGTCGCTTTGGCAGAGTCGGTTCATTGGCGGTGGAAGGGAATAAAACGTACAGAAGAGATTGAGAGTGAACCTAGAGTAGACGCGCACGTGCCGAGGAACTGTCATACGTTTTGATAGTGTCCATATAATTATTATTGTAATTAATTGTAATATAGTGATAAACATTAAATTAATTAAGTGAAAAGACAAACTAGTAATAAGAATGACCTACTGTACCTAGTAAATGTGTAGAACAATAAACTTTGTTATGTGACTAAATTTGTGGTGGTTCATATTTGAGATCCTATTAGATATTGAAAGATAAAGATGTCAGAAGAAGAGCATCCCGCACAATCTCGGCGACCGATATATTTATCATATATTTAAATAGTAACACAATTGTGAACAAAAACAATACATTTTGAATACCTACGTAAAATTAAACCCGGTCGCGAAAGAAAGGTTTTACTTTGAATGCAATCTATCTCGCTCGTTCTTATTGGTTCAAAGCGCCAAATAAGCCCGACGATGGCCGAGTTATGACAAAGAAAGCACGTTTCGCCTGTCTGCGGAAATACCTCATGCATCTTATTTCATTTAGGTTTTATTTTACAAAAATGTATACATATTATGGCAACATGTTGAAAATAAGACGGCTAAAGGAACTTTGCCAATGTTTTTCAAGTCTCTTATAGTTATTGTTTTGTTTGTGATTGCAATAAATGGCACGTGCGTGCGCTTGTCTCAAGTTATTATTTGAATTGAATTGTGAATAGTGAAAATAATCTATTGTAAATATCTGCGTTGTAACTTGTAAATGCCAGTAGACTGTTGTCTAACCGACTTTTTAATTAGGTTTGAAACTTCGTTTTTAAAACTTATTAAAACATCGGTGCTTCCATGTATGATGAAGGTGGGGTCTTTCTCTTCAAAGAGCAGTAGAATTGAACATTTTTGCAGTAGTGGTGAGAGTTTTTTTTGTAAAAAGCTTCCCTTCTTGTCATTTCCACACCTCACCACTGTTACATATAAATACCTAATTATAAAAAAAAACTATGATTTCAACAGCACCGTTAGCTTCAAACTAAATGTTCTCTTTCTCACCTAATAGTGAGGCTAAAATATATATATATAAATATATTATTTTAGAAACATTAAATGCAATGGATAGTTTCTCTTTTAATAATCTAAAGTATAAATAAACTTAAAGATTACAAAATTGCATAATTATATTATAGGGTTTTTTAATTTATTACTTTGTTTGATATATTTTTAATTATGACTTCTTATTATGACCTATTTATACGACAAATATTTCAAAATACTTGAGTTTCGTCCCTGTTTTTTAAATAGCGTAGGCAAAACTTTCTAAATACTTTACATCGATCTTTTTTTACATACCTAAATATAAATAATATATTTGAATATACAAAGGAGCTTAGAATGGCTTTAATAAACCTATGGAACGTTAGTGAAGTAATTTTAGTGAAAGTACTTAACCCTTAGATTGGCAGAAAGTAAAATTTCAATAAAACAAGTATTTCATACTAAATTTGTGTTAAGAGTTTGTCTAGAAAGCGGAAAAAAAACCCACATTTCCTAGGTTTCGGGAAAATCTATGTACTTCACAATGTACAATGCCAAGTAACTAGCAATAATAACAAACTATTGTATGTGCATTGCATTGCACATTGCCAAGATATCAATAAAATACAATTTTAGAGTTTATATTAATTTTATTGCAAAAAAAGTTACAAAAAAATCTTTTTTTTGTATGGAAATTTCGAAAGCAATTTCGTTTTTGTTTTCCCACCACAAAACACAAATGAATGTTGCATTTGATGCAATACACAGTGGTTCTGCCAGTTTTGCAATATTTGCAACGCATTGTTTCTTCACCTCCTTCTGGAAGATAACCTTTATCATCATAACAATAAATTCCACCAATAATAGTACTAACGTACAGAAGGCTCACTCCGCTAAGACAATTAAATAAAATTCGGTAACGGTCAGACAACTAATTGTTGTGGAGTACTAATATTTATTCTGTGGTTATACCTAGAATAAATTCGGAATGTGAAATTGCGCTGCACATATTCTTCGCTGTCAATGCCGTATTGAAATCAGTTTAGTCTTCATTTCCAAAAAGAGAATATAATCACTACGTTTTTCATTTCGATCTCGCCGATCTTTTTGTCGCGGTCTGTCAATATTGGCATCAATACGAAAAAACAAACATTGTCAAAGCTGACACCCCATCAAAAATCAGTAACGATTTCTGTGAACGATTCTTCCAGTCTCGAGAAAGCCAGAATAAATAATAAATGTATGAAATTCTTAACTCTCTATTGTCAACATTGCAAAATTGCATGAACTACCGTATCCGGCAGTAACCGTGACCAACATCACAGTATGAAAATATGGCCACCTGAAATTAATTTTCAAGTATGGTAGAAACATATCTAAGTTTCTTAATTAAATTCGAAATGAGATGTTTATATCTTATTACTATTTTAACCTAGCAAGTTTTTAGTTTTACTATATTTTGATTACACAATATTTGGAAGTATCATATAATCCATAGATAGGTACATTTAAAAAAAACTATATATGTATTTAGAATTAATTTTGATTTTTATATGGCAGCACCACAAACATCATGTCTCTTGCAAAGAGAATATAAATACGGGGGGAAGAGACGGAACTACATGCATAAGTTTTTTACGAGGTTTTTAACCTTGTAGTACCAATCGCGCAAAAAAAAAAACAAATATACCAATCTACACATATGAACTGTCACACAGCCTGTCAACGATAGGGATGTGCTACATCTTATCGATATTTAGTATAAGTCATCGATATCGATGAAATAGATACTGTAATGTAGTAGTACACAGAATAACTAATAGTACAAGGTATTCGTTTATTCGAGATTTACGAAAAATAAAACTATAGTTAAAAATATAATGTTTTATTGCGCATTTACTTAGTTGTAACATAATAGATTTCGTTAAATTAAAACACAAAAAACTGCAGTTTTAGTAAAATTAACAGTTCTATATAAATATATAAATTAACATAATACAAATTCATCATAATCATCAGCCTATTTCTGTCCACTGCTGGATGTAGACCTCTCCTAATGCACGCCACTGAGCTGAGCTCTCAGCTCTCTTCATCCACTTTCTTCAGGCCGCTTTTCGAACGTCGACCCTTTGGCTTCCTTTTTTTATTTTTTATTGCCGAGGTGACAATTTCTTTCAAGACCGATGACTCGATTTTTTCTATTAAATTGGCGCTTTTTTTAG
Source organism: Alsophila aescularia (assembly GCA_946251855.1). Taxonomy (NCBI): domain Eukaryota; kingdom Metazoa; phylum Arthropoda; class Insecta; order Lepidoptera; family Geometridae; genus Alsophila; species Alsophila aescularia. Next base: position 48,548,700 of record OX276381.1, on the reverse strand, counting down.
CGATGCCAAGCTACATTTGGTTTTTTGCAACTGCTCCATTAATTTCTTCATTCTCGGTGATAGATCTGAAAAAAAAAACTCAATATGAAGTCCACACACAACTCAGAATGGTTTTTACGTCACTCTCTTATACCGAAGAAATGGAACTAGTATAGCAACTGAAATTTATATTATAATATATTATCATTATTTATTTATTTAGAGTAATAAATAATAATCTACAGGGTAGACATGATGTCATCATAGAATCAATATGCAATGGACCAACATTGGGCTACAGCTCAAAAAAAAAATGTATCAATACATTTTCTCACTTAATTTCTCGTTTCTTGTTTTCCTTATTTTTTCTTTGTTTTCGATAGGTTCACCTGCAGACCTCTTACGAGACTATGGTGGAGTTTGTTCTGAAAAATAAATAGAAATCAGTCAAAAGTTATAATAAGAATAGCTTCTGCCACAAGTATGCAGGGATTAGTCCCATCCCCCAGATGGAAAAAAAAGGCCTCGGTGATTTGTTCACCAGGCAAATGGCACTTTTTTGTTTCCTAGTCCCCGGTAGCATACACTCCCCGGATTCTGCCCAATGCCTGGGAGGTTGTTTAGAGGGGAAGCGAAGTACATTAATATTATAACTAACAAAATTTATTATTTATTACGAAATCAAAGAAGCTAAACAGGAAGCATCTTTTTTTTAATTGTTTTATTAAATGACTATGTTGCAGTTATAAATATCTAAACATGTGCTAAATTTCAACCTTGTACCTAGTATTAATAGTATCTGAATAAAATGTCTTTGATGTACAGATGGAAGACGGACAAGGCGAAACTACGAGTATTAGTGTTCTTTGTCCTTGGACTACGGAAGCCTGAAAAATATGAAATAAAAGTAATGTTGTGTAAAACTGTTTAAAATACTCACTGTTTTGAGACAGCTCCACCAGTTTATTTGTTTCCTGCTGGCTTGTTGATGGCACGGACACTGGCAGACAACCTGAATTTTTTAAATTTTTTTTTTAATTGTTCAACCCTTATTGAGATGATGTTTAAAGAAATTTTGTTTTACCAGTTTGAGATTGCATGTCCGGAATATTTTCTTTCTCTTAAATAGTTGATGGTTCAGACGCTAGAACTAATAAAAAGCACAAATTAAAAAAAATATATGACCCCCAACCCCCCATTATAGCTAAGAAACATCTCGATCACATCAGTTTTTAAACATAAAAACCAAATTAAAATCGGTCCATTTGTTTGGAAGCTTCGATTCTCAACCCCCCTTTTCTCACCTCCCTCCCCCCCATCCCCTACATATCTAAGAACCATCACAATTACATCAGCTTTCAAACAGAAAAAACCGCATCAAAATCGGTCCATTCGTATGGGAGCTACGATGCCACAGAGAGATAGACACACACAGTGATACACATCCTAATCAAATAGCACCTGTCTCTTTGTTCGGGGGTTAAAAAGAAAGTAAGTAGTTCACTATCCGGTGGTAGAATCTGACTTTAAACAACTTTGATTTGATTTAAATATAATATGCATAACATAATTAATGTTGTACATTTTTAATAAATAAAATCATTAGGCTCAATGTGAGATTGCACTTTGCATATATAAAAGCTTTGTAATTATTTATTACCGTTTCTGTCTGTCCACACATGTTGTGGGAATTCTGCCAACTGACTCTCAGTGAGAGGTAATGCCATCAAGGTCAAAGTTGGAATTGCATGCTTCTTGAGCCGATTTCCATTCATTTGTTTTTTTTTTTTTCTTCGAAAATGGTTTCCGCATATATTACGCTGCTCGTGTAGTTTTTCAATCGGTAAGTGTTCCAGTTCTTCATTAAGCCACACTCGACAGCTGGAATTAAAGGAACATAATGTGGATAAGGTAACATAATATAACTTTTGACTGATTTCTATTTATTTTTCAGAACCAATTCCACCAAAGTCTCGTAAGAGGTCTGCAGGTGAACCTATCGAAAATAAAGAAAAAATAAGGAAAACAAGAAACGAGAAATTAAGTGAGTAAATGTATTGATACATTATTTGTTGAGCTGTAGCCCAATGTTGGTCCATTGCATATTGATTCTATGATGACATCATGTCTATCCTGTAGATTATTATTTATTACTCTAAATAAATAAATAAATAATGTTAATATATTATAATATAAATTTCAGTTGCTATACTTGTTCAATTTTTTCGGTATAAGAGAGTGACGTAAAAACCATTCTGAGTTGTGTGTGGACTTCATCTTGAGTTTTTTTTTCCAGATCTATCACCGAGAAAGAAGAAATTAATGGAGCAGTTGCAAAAAACCAAATGTAGCTTGGCATCGCTAAAAAAAAGCGCCAATTTAATAGAAAAAATCGAGTTATCGGTCTTGAAAGAAATTGTCACCTCGGCAATAAAAAATAAAAAAAGGAAGCCAAAGGGTCGACGTTCGAAAAGCGGCCTGAAGAAAGTGGATGAAGAGAGCTGAGAGCTCAGCTCAGTGGCGTGCATTAGGAGAGGTCTACATCCAGCAGTGAACAGAAATAGGCTGATGATTATGATGAATTTGAATTATGTTAATTTATATAGAACTGTTAAATTTACTAAAACTGCAGTTTTTTTGTGTTTTAATTTAACGAAATCTATTATGTTACAACTAAGTAAATGCGCAATAAAACATTAGATTTTTAACTATAGTTTTATTTTTCGTAAATCTCGAAAAAAAACGAATACCTTGTACTATTAGTTATTCTGTGTACTACTACATTACAGTATCTATTTCATCGATATCGATGACTTATATTAAATATCGATAAGATGTAGCACATCCCTATCGTTGACAGGCTGTGTGACAGTTCATATTTGTAGATTGGTATCTTTGTTCTTTTTTTTTGCGCGTTTGGTACAAGGTTAGTACAAGGTTAAAAACCTCGTAAAAAACTTATGCATGTAGTTCCGTCTCTTCCCCCCGTATTTATATTCTCTTTGGATTCTTCAAATCGTCCATAATTCCTCCATATCATGTTAATTTGATCTTCACAAACGCGAAAACTTTATCAAAATGGACAACGCCCTGCCAGCGCACTTCTCTCTCTCTCTCAGAACTCGAGGGCAACCAGAATAAACATTTACAGGACTGTATAAAAGAGTTGTCAGTGAAACAAACCAGTATGATTATCCAGTTTGAGTTCTTGAGTAATAGTGTAGACGATTTGCGAAAAGTCCTGTGCCAGTTTTCGGGGATCTTCCTTGGAAGAGGCTGCGGCAGATCAGAAGAGGCTGAGGGCTGAAGTCAAGGTTCTCAAGTCCAGGATAGATGAACTGTACGATATAGTGAAGGAAGGGAATGAGGACGACTCCTTTCATAGTGATGTTCAGGACGTGCAGGACGTCGATTCTTGTCATTCGGGGGTTTCTGGCTCTTCCAAGGTGAGATGTGATGGTTTTAGTTGCCTGCTTGTGGTATAAGGAAGTGCTGGCCTCTGGTGTCAGAGTTAGGCAGGCCGCCCGAGGACCTCTGACGTGGCTTAACGACTGTTAATCAATAACAGCCGGGACTGACATCTTAACGTGCCCCCCGAAGCACGGAGCGATGAAAAACCGCACATAACTTGGAAAAGTCATTGGTGCATCTTTGGATTCTAAGTCGCACTAGTACATAATCCGATAGGCTAAAACATTATATGGAATTGTCAAAAATTACATCCCCGTAGAGTTAATTGGTGCTCTCTTTTCTTACGGGCCAATTTCCGAATCACCGGTAGTGTCAGAAGGGTCCTTTTCCTGTGCGAGATTCAACTCGTGTGCAGGCCCCTCTTTTCCACTGGGCACTGGCAGGGCCCCGCGATCGATAGGGGCCCCCTAGTTCCTGCCATATCACGAAACGATAACAGATATTTATAACCGAAAACATGGATTTAAAAAAAAACAAACGGCTACTCTAATCTCGCCCGAAAATCTGGCTTTCCAATTTCAGCATCAGAAATTTGGAGCTCAACATTGGAAAATAGATAAAACAAGTAATTATCTTCAGAAAGAAACAATAACACTGTACGTTGCATTGCAACTAATTTGTTTACTTCACTTGATAATTGTATTATTAACCTCAGGAATAAATTTAATTACTTCGAATCGTCCGCCAAAGAAAGAAACCCGGAATATGACTACAAAGCCAACCTCACCTGCCCGTGGTGCACCCTGCTGATTAACAGACGAGGCTCTGGCAAAAAACTCACCAAGACGCACTGGCCAGCGTGGTGTTTTACGGCTAAAATCCCTCTTCATGAATCACGCCATTAATACAACGCCCTTAGTCCCCGGCAGCCCCGCTATTCCGAGCTACGGCAGCGGTTCCGGTTCCGGCGGGGCACAGGGTGGTAAGAATCTCCGGCAGAGACTCGGCTGCCACATGACAATGACCCTGGCTACGTTGAATACAAGGACTCTGAATGCAGACGATAGGCTTTGCGAACTACTACAGGAAGTAGATCAAATACAGTGGGATGTCATAGGTTTGGCTGAAGTCAGACGGAAAGGTGAAGATCTAAGAAAACTATCAAGCGGACACCTGCTTTTCTACAGAGGACATGAAGATTTGACTTACGGAGGCGTTGGATTCCTTCTTAATCGGAGCATATCTTCAGCTGTTAAAAACGTAAAGAGTATTTCAACTCGAGTATGTTACGTAATACTGACACTGAATAAAAGATATGCTCTAAAGGTAATCCAGGTATACGCTCCAACTTCAGCCCATCCTGATGACGAAATAGAAACATTCTATGAGGAAATAGAGATGGCATGTGAAGAAAACCCATGTTACTTTACAGTAATTATGGGCGATTTTAACGCTAAAATCGGCCAACCTATAGAAGGAGAACAGTCGGTCGGGCAACATGGGCTTGGTTGTCGAAATCCGCGGGGACAGACCATGGTTAATTTCCTTGAATCTCACCACCTCTACGCCATGAATACCTTCTTTAAAAAGCGCTTAGCAAGAAAATGGACCTGGGCCAGTCCTGATGGCCGGACGAAAAATGAAATTGACTACATATTAACAGCTCAAAAGTGCAATATTACTGATGTCACTGTCCTCAACCATTTCAAAACAAGCACAGATCATCGCTTAGTGCGGGCAACGTTTAGATGCAATCTAGCCAAAGAAAGATCGAAGGTAGTACAGTCACAAAACCACAAATACGACCAAGTGGAATACGGATTTCTACAGAAGGAATTTCGACTCGAACTTAAGAACCAGTTTGAAGGGCTAGATGAAGAAAATCTCGACGCTGACTCGTTAAACGATAAAATGTGCAAAATAGTAGTAGAAACTACTAAAAAACAACTAGATGGAGGCAAAGCCAACGATAAAATGTTAACACCCAACAAGCTATCTCTATTGGCTCCGAGAAGGGACATGCCCAACAATACTGAATCTGATTTAAAAGAAATAGAAAACATGAACAGAATTATCCAAAAAGCTATAAGGAAAGATACTAGAGCTCACAAGACTAAAACTATAATAAATACATTTAAAAATCATAGGGGACCTAAAGTATTTCAAAGGAAATTGTACACAAATAAATCGGAAATCAACAAGCTTTCCAATAGCTCCGGTAATATTGTGACTGACCGTGACCAAATCATCAGCATTGTTGAGAACACGGACCTTTATGCGTCGAAAAGGGCAGAACCTGAAAAATTAGAAGCTGGAGACCCCAAGCAGAGCCAGTTGAACGGTTGGAGGAAGACGCCTTGCATAACGGAAGATGAAATTGGCTTTGCATTAGACAAAATGAAAAGGGGTAAAGCTTCTGGTGAACATGGGGTATACGTAGAGATGCTGCAGGCGGGCGGTCTCCCTGTACTTAAATCCCTTACAAAACTCTTTAACAAAGTGCTATTTGACTGCAAATTACCAAAATCGTGGCAAAATGCCACTGTTACAATCTTATTTAAAAAAGACAAGATAAAATTAAATAATTATAGGCCTATAAGTCTCCTCTCGCGGATTTATAAGTTGTTCGCGAAAGTGTTGTGCAATATATTATCCCGCACTCTCGATGATTATCAACCTGTAGAGCAAGCAGGCTTCCGGAGTGGATACTCAACTATAGACCACATCCATGCTGTCAGGCAGCTGATGGAAAAGAATAGGGAGTACAACCAGGCCATGTGTTTTGCCTTTGTCGATTACGAAAAGCCTTTCGACAGTGTCGAACACTGGGCTGTGTTTCACTCTCTCCATCGATGCAATATTGACAAAAGATATGTGGATATCCTCCGGAAGCTATACAGCTCTGCAACGATGCACAAACTTACCAGCCCCGTTCATCTTAAACGGGGTGTGCGCCAAGGTGACACTCTCTCGCCCAAGCTCTTTACGAATGTGTTGGAAGACTTTATGAAAACATTAGACTGGAGCGAGAGAGGTGTCAACATCAGCGGCAGTCGCATGACGCACCTGAGATTCACTGACGACCTTATAGTCCTGGCTGAAAACATTGACGATTTGACAAGTATGCTTGAACAACTGCAAGAGGCATCTCTGAGGGTCGGCCTCAGGATGAACGTGTCCAAGACAAAGATTATGACCAATCTTTTAGTGCCAACATCTCATGTGCTCGTAGGTAGCAACCAGATTGAAGTTGTAGACGAGTACATCTACCTTGGACATCGTTTATCCTTTGGACAGGACTCTCAGATTGCAGAAATCAGTCGGCGTATTCGGCTAGGATGGGCTACTTTTGGGAAACTTGACGATATATTCAAGGCAAAAATTCCGCAAAACCTGAAGACCAAGGCTTTTAACCAATGTGTCCTTCCCATACTCACTTATAGTTCCGAAACATGGCCGCTCACGCTGGAGAACATCCACAAGATTAAAGTAGCCCAAAGAGCAATGGAGCGCGCCATGCTAGGAATCAAGCTGGTGGAGCGTGTGCCGAATATCGAAATTCGTCGAAGGACGAAGGTCGAAGATGTTGGCATGCGAATTGCCAAGCTTAAGTGGAGATGGGCGGGACATGTTGCAAGGCGGAAAGACGGAAGGTGAACCAAAGCAGTCACCGAGTGTTTGCCACGAGAAGGTAAAAGATCAAGGGGTAGGCCACCGGCCTGGTGGAGTGATGACATAGCCAGAGTTGCTGGCAGACAGTTTCTGAGGACAGCATAAGATCGAAAGGGGTGGCGTCAAGGAGAGGAGGCTTATGCCCAACAGTGGGATGACAAAGGCTGAGAAAGAAAGAAGAAGAGACGTATAAGCTCATCTCCTGATGGTCGCCTATTGGTATTGTTACACTACGGAGAGACGGAGATCAGTTTAGAGGATTCTTTTTAGCAGAGAATAAACACGCCTGCGTGTTAGTAGCATTAAATTTAAGCCCGATATAATTCAGTTCTGTATTTATGAGGTAACTGCAGTTCTGTAGGTTACATAGAAAAAGATAATCGAATTATAGAACCTCCTCCTTATTTAAGTCGGTTAAAAATAAATTAAGCTTCCATATCATCATCATCATCATCAGCTTATATCTGTCCACAGCTGGACGTAGGCCTCTCTAATGCAGGCCACTGATCTCGGTCTTCAGCTCTCCTCATCCATTTTCTGCCAGCTGGTTTTCGCAGGTCGTCACTCCACCTGGCCACAGGGCGTCCTGCACTACGTTTGCCAATGGTCTCCACTCGATAACTCATCTACCCCTATGGTTATCGGTTCTTCGGGAAATGTGACCAGCCCATTGCCACTTCAGCTTGCTTATCCTTAGGGATATGCGGGTTATCTTGGTTATCTGTTGGATATCTTCATTACGAATCCTGTCCTTCAGAGAAACTCCAAGCATAACTCTCTCCATAGCTCGCTGAGCGACCTTAAATTTGTGGAATTGTTTGACCGTGAGTGAATCTTCCAATCATCAGGGGTTTTCTGCTAATCTGAGTATGAGCAGTGCGACCCATCATCTAAAAATAAAATTGCTTTATTGAAATTAGTTTGATTTGTTTTCATTTAGTCTAACGTCCTAATGAGTGAAACTTTACTCAATAAATTATAGATTAAGAAAACTAAAAAAACACTCTTTAATACCATTAAACCGAACTAAAAAGTAAAAAATAAAGTTCAATATAAGAATAAAGTGATTAACGAGAAAAGTAATGTAATTGTAATAAAAAGAAGCGTGGGGAGCTCGATATTAATTGTTTTATTTTTATTTATTTATGTTACCATTTCTATTTCGAATAAGAATGTCGTACAAAGCACCCCATGCTTTTTTACAATGACATTAATTTTCTCGTTAATCACTACATTCGTATATTGAAATTTATTTTTACTTTTAGTTAATGGTATTAAAGCGTGTTTATTAGTTTTTTTAATCTATAATTTAGTTTTTTAAACTCCATCTGTTTTTTTTATTATTCTATTGTCATCGGACCCTGATAAGTGTGCAAAATTATAATTAATCTGACCATTTAAAGTGGGTAAAAATCGAGTTCAAAGACTCCGTTACATACATACAGGTGAAGCTAATAACAGCGTTTTAAAAAGTTCACAATAAGCAACACTTCTTCTATTCAAGTGGTGGTCTTGTAAAGTTGGCGCGTTTTTTAGTCACGTCTAAGCAACTGAGTGGATATGATATGCAGTGTCACTTAGAATCAAGATATAAGATTTTTGTACCAGCAGTATCCGGTAACAGCCTCTGTTTTACCGATTCAGTTTGGGTGATTCATAAAAAGTTGTTTAAGGTGGGTACTCACCGGACATTAAGCGACATCCAGACAATCATTACTGTGCGCACTCATGTAATGATACAATTTCAAAAGCTCCTCTGTCAGTACCTACGTTGAACTGGCACATATCGCTCAACATAAAATTTTGCATTGTTACTTTACACGCGAATGGTCCGGGTGGGTTTCTACCTTGAGACGTACTTTATAGTATTGTTTTCATTCATTGTTTTTTATTTATTTTACTGTACGGGGTAGTACTTTGAGGATACGTAAGTCCGATCAGATTCGTGCCACACTCGATACCTACAGACGATGCTCTGCAGGTCGCCAGCAATAGGAAATGATATAAATATAATAAATATATTCGGGACAATTAACAACAATTACCTAGCCCCAAACTAGGGTACCCTGTACTATGTGTACAAGACAACGGATAAACATACATAGATATGAATATTATATTACATCCGTGACTCGAAAACAAACATTTCTGCTCATCACACAAGGTATTACATATAGCAGGATTCGAACCGTTGACCGTTGGTTGACGGTCAGGGTCACTAACCATTCGGCCAACCGGTCGTCAAATGGCGTACCATAGTAAAGGAAAGGATAGTGAGAGGTGGTCACGACCCTCAGTAATTACTTTAACGACTCGAGGAGGACGAGTACTTTGAGTCGAGACATCATTCTTTGAAGCCTTTGAAGCTCTACGAACTACTGCACGAATTATGGTAGAATAGGTGTGTACCAGCCCAAGCTTTGAAACCCATCACTCAGTCGAATAAACGCACAAGAATTAAGTAATTACCTAGTCTCATATACTTTTTATCCTCAGAAGCGAAATCTTAACTTTATGCCTAGCCTAGTAAGAACACGTTTTGCATAGTTAACTAACCTATTTAGATAATATCAATTGTGATGACACTAAAATGTCTTCATATGCGTTTAAATTTATTGCACAAGCCCTACTTTCCACCATAATTCCTTGCTACGATAAGCCCGGCAAGGATTACCAATTACTAATCAGCATGCACCATCACGAAACAAGGGTCCGATGGTTTCCAAAATAACGGTGTCAATTAGCCTAACATCATAATCCCACCCCCTGTTTGCGAAACGTGGTAAGGGTTGTACAAACAAACAGTATTAGATTAATATGTACATTCATAGCCGGACATGTGCATAAAGACTTATGCTTATTCTCTATGGGAGGATAACACGCAAAAATTTGCGGTCCTAATTAGGAAGGGTACTTCAAAAGAGCAGTTTTACGGGATCAATGGTCAAATGTATAATATTTGATGACAATCTTTAGGAAACACGGTCAGATAATAAGCGATAATTTTGTTAAAGAAGTACGCCAAAAAAATATGTAAACTTTGTGTAATGAAACTTTACTCGATTGGTCACTGCACAAGGTGGATAGCCTTTAATCCTAGGATGGATGAACAGACGCAAATGAAGTTGGGCAGGACGTATTGCCAGATATGTTGATGATAGGTGGAGTAAGGTTTTAAGGGAAAGGTGGCCAAGAAAAGGGAACTTATTACTGGCAGACCGGCAACCAGGTGGCAGGAAACACTTGGATAAGAATGGTTAAAAGCAGATCAGAATGGCACAAGGGGCAGGAGGCTTATATCTAGCAGTGGGCTATTAGGTGTTTGCTGACCATGATGATGATGATGATGATGAAGAGGAACATATTGGCTCTTAGCATGAACAGTGATTATAATTTCGTACTTTGAATGTTTTAAGTCAGCCAGTTCCACTATATTCCTTGCTAGTGCAAGAAAAAAACGATTTATTTACAACACCCACATAGAAATGTTCGGAAAGATGTAAACCATATCGAGATTCGGAAAAAATATCCCATTCTAAATATTAAAAACAAATACCTACCCCTATAATTGAATACCCAAGTACTTACGGTACCTAAAATGTTTACACACCATAAAAGCTTACAGTTTCCGAACCAATATTCCGGGCGTTTTAACATCTGTCGGGTTGTATCGAATACGACTATACGGCTAATGCCAGCATTACGTCTGGTATAGTCCAAGCTACAAATGCAAGCGAACGGTGAAGACTTGAAGAGTGAAAGGTCCCGCCCTTGTTTTCACTGTAGAGAACTCACTGAATTTACAACCATGAACAGCGATGCTATTGGAGCAATCCCATCTATACTTATAATACAGCAATAAGAACGAAAAAAGTCTGTACAAAGAAGATGATTAGAAAAAAAATGGTCTAGGATACCGTAAATAAGCTACTGAATAAGATTATAACATTAGTTAGATAGATAGACAAACGCTTTATTGCACACTAAATAAATCATACACAAGAATAGACATTTAACTTAAATAGAGTACAATGGGCGGTCCTATCGCTTAAAGCGATTTCAGCATCACATAAAAACTACTTGACCGATTACAATGCGGTTCCACTGTAGGATAGCTTAGGGTTTGACTTAAAAACTGGGGTACTTGGTATCTCAACCTGATGTGTAGAAGCCGAGCAACAGTAAAAAATATTTTTGACGGCTGAAGAAATTTTGAACAAATGTTGGTATATTGGTATTTTAGGTCCTAGAGTAGAAAAGAGTACTTTTAACCTAGAGTAATGACCACGCGTGTGAAGCCGCGGGCATCAGCTAGTCGACAATAAATATGTAACTCATAGATTAATAAATAATAACGAAGCGATTTTGTGTATACATTACCTACCTATCTACTTTGACTGTATTATATTTTTGAATCTATGTAGACCAGAAAGATGGCATGTTAATTACATTTCGTGTTTGACCTGCTTAGTTTGCACGTCATCTCATGCAGGTTTACAATTTTCTAGCCAATCGAGCCATCCCAGGAGTTCCCGTAGTCACATTTAGATTCAGCGAAACCTAGCGCACGGACTCTCAAGCCTCGGGAGCTTTCGCTAAACTCACTCACTCACTTCACGCAGAGTGTTTCAACAGCTTCGATTTTACTTGTTTTTTACGTTTATTTGATATCGCTTGCTCTCCTAGCTTGGTCCATACGAGGTGAGATTCACCAATTCGGTACATAATGCGGATCCGGTCAATTGCTTGACCATCTGCGTTGTGGGGTCACGATTTTGATAAACGTTTGGTCACGGTGATTTCGGGACGTGTTATGTTGTTCGTGGATGTTTGAGAGATATTAATGGCGCAGTCTTTGGTATTTTTGAAGTTAAGTTTTAATTTAATAAACCCCCTTTTCCTGATGATGCATATTTTTTTAGATAGTATTATGTATATCTACATATATATGAATGCCAATATAAACTAAAACCTGCCTAAAGATTCATTATATCTCTCCATTCTAAGGTTGTCAGAAAGAATTCGATTTGAGCGAAAAGACACACATTAATTTGTAAACTGCTTGTTAATTGGTTTTAAGTATGGGAGCTTATCTATCCATACCAATATATAAAAGTGAAAAGTTGTCTGTTTGTTTCATTGTTTGGGGAGCTTTCACGCGTTAACGGCTGGACGGATTTTGATGAAATTTGGAATGGAGATAGCTTATACCCTGGAATTAAACATAGAATTATTTTTATCCCGGAAAATTAGAGGCTTCCGCGGGAAAACTGAAAAAATGTTGATTACTCGCTGTAAGAAACAGTTGCCATGGAAACGACAACAAGTCTGGCAAAAAAACATCAAGGGCGTTGGTTCTATACTTTAGCATTAGTTTTTAATATCCTAGAAGAACATAGGATGTTTTTTACGCGTTAAACAATAGTCCGCGCGAATGAAGTCGCGGGTGGGAAAGCTAGTCTACCATAAAATCAACTTCTTAGGTAAACCCAAACAGCATCAATCTATTCATGGCAACAGACTGTACGGTACGTCTATCAATATTCAGCCTTAGCTAATAGATCCTTTATGCGCCTACCGTCCTTTGGACATGCACTGTTCGCAAACAATATGCTCTGCGATCTACCCTTCGACATGAAATTGTTATGGCAGACAGTTGCTGACTGAACTGGTAACATAAATCAAAGTTAAATTGAAAAGCTTCAACTATTTGACCAGCATGACTAACTAGTAACGATGAAGTATTAGTGACAAAACATATAAGCGTCGAACATGTTTTGACCCTGTTGATATTTAGGTAAGAGTTATTAATTTATCAGTTGCCTACCTTTAGGCAACACAAAGCCTTTTAGTTATGTAACATAAAGGTTTCGGAAAATCAGATAAGGGCTGTGGTTTTAGGAACGTAAACCAATATCTCTAAACTAAAACGAGAAGTAGATATGTTTGATCAAACTGTTTTTTTTATTACTTTGTGTGTCTAGACGGGCAGGTCGCTCGCCTGATGGTAAGCGTCACGCCTGCCCATAACAGTTGCAGTGCCACCAAGAAACTTGGTTGCGTAATCTTGCGTGTCACTGCACTGCACAGCACTCGTCCTACTTAGACTTTGGTTATTAAGTCTCATTGCGCAGTAATTTAGTTGGAAACACGGCCCTTCAAACCGACCTTCACTACTGCTTGGCAGTTGAATATCTGACAAAGGTGTGGTACTTCCCCCGGGCCCCTAAATACATATAAAGCAAATTGTGGGTACTTATGGAAACAGTGAAATAAATATGAACAAGAATGTAATGGTACCTGTTTCCTACGGAATCTAATATACAAAATGGAACCTATTCAAAGGCCTTGAAACGGCTCGAAACGACGAAAATACTCCACGCAGTTTTACAGGTACTCCATAAATTATGTAAATCCAAGACGCTTTCGTGAGCTTTCCCATCTTTAGTAATGAATCCCACACATAAAACAGTAGTCCTCGACTAAACCCAGTAATAAAACAGAACCAGCATTTTGTTGAATAAAAATAGGAAATGGGAATGAAAGCACACATAGGATCCTTTGGGACTCGGCCTGATAGGGTCACGTAGGAAAACTTTCTCGGTATTTAGCCAAAGGGCAACTTTTGTAAGAATTTTAGTGGAATTGAATTATACGAGGCGAATTGTGACTCAAAAGGTCCTCGGCGTTACGTTTGTGACAAAGAATAACGGTAGGGAATGCAATTTTGGTAATGGAACTATAGCGTTGGTATTTTTCCTGGTTCGACAGAATTTGTAGAAGAAGCATTCGTAAATATGGGTTTAGAAACTATTATCGTAATAATATCTATTCAATTCATTATTTTAAGTTATTTATAAAAGGAAAACTAAAGATTTGGTGAGTTAGGTTCATTATAATCGATACATAACTATAATTATAATAAAAAGTAAGTGATTTCATCACTTTTTTTTTTCACTTTTTATCACCTTTTTTATGACTTTTTTTTTAGTCTGTACATTGAAGATGATAACAAAAAAAAAAGCGTTTCAGTTTTCGCTGTTGGAAATGGTTTGACTTAAAGACTGCACTTTGTGCAGAAGTCGAGCAATTAATAAAAAAAACATTTGACATCTGAACGAAGTTTGATGATATTGTTATTTTTGGGTCTGCAATAACACAAAGGAACATTATATCCCAGAAAAATTACGACGTGGGCAAAGACGCGGGCTAAACGGGAGTCCTTCTAAATGTTGTGGTGGAACGAAACGGCCTAAATAGGTGTCGAGCTTACCTTTCTGATACTATTCTAATGGTGGCCATATATACAGCGGTGTACCTGTCAAGTTCACCTGAATAGATTACAAGTAAACCGGAACGATAAAACTGTACGTACAATTATCCCTTTGAGGATATATCTGAAAAGTAAACCTGCTCTGCTAAACCTGGCATGCATGTGCATGTGCTTTAGGTTCGTCGCAATCCGCAGCGTCTTCAAAACCCAGGTCAACTCGTGCGGCATCTAAACGTGAGCCAATTTTTAAATCAAAAGTTTTTATTTAACTTGTAATGTTTGTATGTATGTATACTGTGTGTATGTTTGTTTAGTTCAAATCCTACAAGCTGAATAAGAACCACTTCTTCTTAAACATATTGGTCAGTTCCCATGGCATTGCATTTTTATGGTAAGCATGACCTGAATTAACATCCAGCTAGAATTAGCTCCACATAAAGGAACTTTTCAACGGTCAACAGCACAGACACGAAATGTTATTCTTGTGATAGCCCGTTCTAAGTTTCACCATGACATGGCTACAGCTTAAAAGCTTTATTTATGTTTTTAATTAAACTTAATACGGGGGTCATCCATCCCATTACATAAAAGTGAAACGTTGTCTGTTTTGTTTATATGTTTGGGGAGCCTTCACACGATAATGGCTGGACAGATTTTGATGAAATTTAGAATGGAGATAGCTTAAACCCTGGAATAAAACACGGAATACTTTTTATTGTAATTTTCCACGGGAAAACTGGAAAATGTTGATTAATCACTGTAAGGAACGGTTGTTATCACAGAATGGTCTGTGGTTGCCATGGAAACGATATAAAAAGTCTGTCAAAAAACATCAAGAGCATTGGTAATATACTTACTTTTGAATTGGTTTTTAATATCCTATAAGAAAATAGGATGCTTTTTTCGAGATAAACAGTAGTCCGCGCGGACGAAGTTGCGGGCAGGAAAACTAGTAATATTATAAAAATCGTGTAAGATTTTTCCCGGCAATTTGTTTTAAAAAACCTTCATGATTCTAAAACGGCTTCGAAAGGAGACGATCCCAATCTAAACGACTTAAATTCCCGATCAAACAAAAGCTTTCTGCACCATTAAGTACAATTTAACAATCTTGCCGCGTAGATGGCGGAATAAAACAAATGTTGAAGTTACCATCCCTTTATTTGGCACGCTGTAAAGTTTTACGATATGGCGTTTACTTGCGAGTTGACCCTTTAGTAGGACTCAGTTGGAAAAGTTTATAATTTAATTACGGCGCCCTGAGGAGTCGTTATCTAGGTCCGGTGGTTGCAGCTTTTGAAGACTGTTTTGGTATTCTGTCCGGATTGTTACGATGAACCAAAGTTAAAGTCTAAAGAGTTAATTAAGCCTTCGCAATAGTTGTGGCCTTCGTGATACCCCTGCCTGCAGTATGTGAAAAGTTGAAACGTTATCACAACTATTCACAATTACTGACGAACTCGTGCGGAGTTTCCTTCTAGTACACTTCATAATCACCATGCAAAGCTCACTCCTTGCGCTCGTTTGGTGTATGCCCTAGGAACTGACTTTGGTAAGTAGGTGCCTATTAACTTGTCAATGTTAATAATGTCTTTGAGTAAAAGCCTCTTCCAGATGTTGATTTAGGTATCGCAAATGTTTAGTCAGGTTCAGGTGATTAGTAGTTTTAAACTTCCCAGATGGTTAGTTGAGGTGTTGTTCACACCAAACGTATATACAGGGTGTATGGTTCATCGTTTGCCAAATGAAAATGCCGATGATGGCCGATAGGATGGGTCTTTTATTATCTCCTCAGCCCCCATGAAGCATTAATCTTTGCACCACAGAATTTTTAATGTTATTTTTTTTATTATTATGTGATAAATCTGTACAATGAGAATGATTTATAATAAAATAAGTTTTTTATAAGTTAAACGGTTTTATTTGTACTAAAAACTATAAAATAAAATAAAATCGTGAGGCGAGTCAAATTTCTATTACACAGGTTACACTACGATTTGACTCGCCCCACGATTTTATTTTATTTTTTAGTTTTTATAAAACAGCTGAACTTAAAAAAAAAACAAGTTTTTAGTTTTTTACTTAGTTATTTTTAAAAGTATACTGTGTTCTACTTGTCAAGCCCTTTCATTTGATACCTAGATTGAGGGAGTTAAAAACTAAAAATGTAATCCGCTATTTTGTGGCGGCAGCCATCTTTGATTTACAATGATATTTAATATACATAATTGTATAATTGATAGATTCAGGCGTTACTTTGCGGAAATCCATATTTAAAATGAACAAAATAAAAATATGTAGCTTACTTACGTCAAAACTGTAAGTCAGAAAAATGATAAATGGTAAAATTAACACAAGTAAAACCCCACGCTAAACAAAACCCTACCCAAAATTGAACTAATGAAAAATATAAATGAAATGAAAGCTAAGGCCTCGAGGCCAGAAAATACACTTATATACAAATAATATATATAAATATATATACACAATAAAAAAACCCCAAGCTAAACAAACCCTACCCAAATACAAGTATCGTAACACTTATATATTCATATACATATAATATAAAAACACAATAAAAAACATATACCTCGATCCAAATACCAAACGTCTGACATCAATACGACACGTGTTTCGCCTCTGCACGAGGCATCTTCGGGTGATGTTGACTCGTCGAGTGCTGGACTGAGAGTGCTCTCTCTCGATCGTATTTGGATCGAAGTATATGTTTTTTATTGTGTTTTTATATTATATGTATAAAAATATATAAATGTTACGATACTTGTATTTGGGTAGGGTTTTGTTTAGCGTGGGGTTTTACTTGTGTTAATTTTACCATTTATCATTTGTCTGACTTACAGTTTTGGCGGAAGTAAGCTACATATTTTTATTTTGTTCATTTTTTTATACATAGTAGAACTAAAGGCGTGTACCTAATTTCAAATCAATCGGTCAACAGGAAGGGGGTAAAATTTCAATTACTAGATTTGACCCAAATAAACAAACAAATGACCTAAACAAACCAATAAACAAAAAATAAACAGGGTAAACTAAATAAACCCGTTTAAAAACAAACGGGGAAGCTGAAGAAAACCGTTTGAAATTATGGTCTAGTTTATTTAAAATAAGCTACAGATCAGTTTTTTTAAATCGTGTCTGTCTGTATGTTTGTACGCGCAATACTTAAAAGCTACTAGACTGATTGCAAATGCGGTTTCACTGTTAGATAGCTTATCTCTTAGGGTTTGACTTATAAACTGGGATACATGGTTTCTGATTCCGATGATTAGATAACAAGCAATCGATAAAAAAAAATGTCGACTGGACGAATTTTGAAGAAATGTAGTATATTGTACTTAGTAGGTACCTTTGGTCTTGGAATAAAACGTATGGGCTCCTTTAAATGAAATGACCACTGGCTGATATATATTATGATGATTAGGGCATGAACCCCGAAATCTCGGAATATCGCAACTCCAGAATCTCGGAACATTAGTTCCGATATTACAATTCCGATACGGAGGGGTTCAATATCGCAACATCGGAATCAATCAAATTTTTTATTTGAGTTTTTAAATAAAGTATAGTTTGTGTTTAAAGAGAACCGACGTGCGTGGTTTAAACGGGGTATAACATAAAACTATTATCTAGCAAATTTGTAACACTTCTTGACTTGTAGAAATCAAAATAAATAAAAAAACTAGCTACTAGATTGTTTTAGTCAGACTACATTATTTCCGAACGGATTCTTATCATTTAACTCAATTAACTTATTACTAGCCAACACCCCTTTCAATGTCTCTTACTGTTTTAGTGCGTATTCTGTACGTCTCTAATATGTTAATGAAATAGATATAACCCATCTACTACTTTACTATCCAGTTGCTAACCGCGCACGCACGCGCATGTATGCGCTCAGTACTGCTATAAAAGGGTCACTATAAAAGTAGTTTTAATTGTTGATTATTGCTATTTTAACTTACAGTTACATTATTCAGAAGTTTTATTGAAGTTGATTTTGAGTTTTATAATTTAATTAGTAGAGGATTCCGTAGTAAAAAAAAAACTATTTTTGTGCCACATTGTAAGTAGGTAGACTGATTTAGAGATAAGGGTTTAGTTCGTTCAGTGAGACCTAATGCATTTTAATGCATTAGGTTGCACTACGTTCGGTTGAACGAAAAAAGTTACCATTTTAACGTTGATTTTTTGTATTATCAAAAGAGTTTAATTGAAAACATTGTTTTTTTGTATCCAATTCAAGTTTTTAACAAATTTGTGCAATTACGATATTAATATCGGAATTCCGATATTGAGATGTAATATCGGAAATCAGTCTCGGAATTGAAAACCTTCCGATATTACATGCCCTAATGATGATATTACATAAACATGAATATAAAAAAAAAGTGAGGCTTTACCGGTTTTTTTCCACGATTTTTTTAGCTTCACCTGTATGTATGTAACGGAATCTTTGAAATCGATTTTTACCCACTCTAAATGATCAGATTAATTCACCTTATTTTCATTTTGCACCTTATTAGGGCCCGATGACAATACAATTACTTAAAAATGTTGTCTCATGATCCTAATAAGGTCATCACGATTAAAGTTCGTTTAAAAAAACAGAAATATTTTGAAAATATTACGAGTATTTCTAAATTCAATCCTTAAAAAAGTTTCAAAATCATAAAATAATAAAAATAAATTATGGATTTAAAAAAATCTAAAATAACACGCTTTGATACCATTAAACCTAAATGAAAAGAAAAAAAAAAACAAAATAAGATTATAACCAGACAAAAATCCCGTGGGGTCAAGAATGCTATATGGGGGCTGAGAAGATAGCAAAAGATGTATATCGAGTCGAGATACGCGATTTACCGATACCATAGACATGAATTATTTTTGTGATCGATAAATTTTTAATTTTGCGCACACAGCGAATTGCATCTACTGACGACCATCAAAATATAGTCCGACTTCACACTTTTTTACATCAGGTCTAATATTCTGTAGACTCACATGTGGATACTATTATAACATTGACTGAGAAAAATTACTAATTTCTTACATAGAAAACCTCACTAACTCTATTTTACAGTAACATTTCCACTGTAGTTAGACAGCCCATATTATAACGACGACGTGCACCATTAGCACCTGTGTTCTAGCACAAGCTGTTGTATCACCATTGGAGCACCCTCCGAGCTTAAAGGCTAGACGGCGAAAATGGACCAGTGTTTAGGACTCCAAATGCTCGCGTTCACTCTCACTTCGACCAAACAGCTGAGCCTCGGAAGGGAGAAATGCTTTATTGTACTGCCGTTTACGTTTACACTGGGGTCTTGCAGCTACAGTCGTGGGCTCATTGTGTCTGCACTTAGGACGATGTAGCTGTTAGACAGTATCTAAACTTGTGCGATATACACAATACGAAATGTAACTTCCTAAAATAACTACTGAATCAATTTTGATGAAATTTATATGGGACTACACTGGAGATATTTTTCTTTCAAATAAATATGAATCACCCAAATCGAGAAATTTAAAAGAAGCGTGTGAACATACACGCAAAATAAACCTACGTATTAGGTAGGTCCTGTTCTATCTATTAGTATTAATAATAATATGTATCTATAGTTAAATAGTATGACCATAGATCTTAAAAAATAGCTTACGCTGAAACGAGACACCAACGATTATACCTACAAATACCGAGACACTAGCTATGCTTCAACTGTAAGCTGAAATTGCTACGCGGTGAATTTAGCATCTGGTCTTTTCAATAATAAGTGTTACTATTATTATTATTAAGCCATGTCAAAGGCCCTCTGGCGGCCTGATAAACTCTGACATCAGAGGCCAGCACTACCTCATACGTTAAACAAACGAACAAGTATTATTGTACGTAATATAGCATGTTGGTATGAAACCCTATCATGGCTCATTGCTTCAACTAATATAAGCACGTCTGGACTTTTTAATTCTGTCTTCAACTGCGCATTGACAAATTTCCAAAATTTCGCAAACAAGTACTATACTAGTCTCACAGACTGCTACACCTTATACGGAAGCATAGAATACTTAGTAGGTACACTAAACTGACGAATTTAAAAGCACTTAAGACTGAGCTTAAATACCAAGCCAGTGCACAACAGATATTACAATTTAGGTACCCAGACTTGAGTATACGCCTAGTGGTAATGTGTTCTCGTTGCAAATACGATATTGCTATAAATAAGTATCCAGGCGCGCATGGCCGCACAAGTTGTGACCCAAGTTATACAGTCTCCTCGTAGTTTAAAGTTGTTTGTGACTTGTTCGTGTTGGTTAATTTCGTATAACCGAGCGGCTAGCTTCGATTGATTTGTGTTGCATGTTAAATTAGTGGTTTACTTCTAGTAGGTGCTGTTACTGGCCCTACCACGTGAATAATCTGGACGTGAACTCAGCAGCGTAGGTAAAACTACACCACTACTTTAAACAGAGGAAATTGTGATGAATTAACTTCAATAGAGCAAAAACATGGATATTAAATTAGGTACCTATGTTATGGTAGCATGCATGTCAAATCAGGTAGGCTGCCAGATTTTGACAGGCTTCCCAAATATGCCAAAGCCCTTGGACGTGGCTTAGTGACTAATGTATGGAATGGAATGCTATCAGTTTTTAGCAACTGGGACTGACGTCTGATGTGCCCTCTGCACCTCGGAGCGATGGCAAATCCGCAAATATCTACCCTTTGTAAAATCATAGATGCAGGGCAGAGGATCGAATCTGTGCCGTTGGATTGCAAGTAATACATGAAAGCCACCACATTTCTATAAATAGAGGTGACCTCGAATATCGATATAGTGGTTATTTTGAGGAGTACAGTTACAGATACCAAAAGGGCAGAGTTTTTGCATTATGCCCATGGAAAATAACATTTCCATAACCACTGTGAATGAATACAATATTCATTCGGCATCCAAAACAAGAATACCTACGCAATTACTAATAAAATTATTCTTTCTCCGGCAATATTTAATTTTATGGTGTGGAAAATCTCTTCCCGTGGGGTTTGCTAGGACAATGAGATGATTTGTTACGCAGATATCATGAAGAAAATTTCCATATAAAAACGAGGTAGGTACAAAAAATAATGCGGCGGAAAAGGAAGTATTCTTTGTACTTTCTACGTTTGGGTGAAATGCATTGAGACGCTTTTATTAGGTTAAATTATTGTCCCTTTTAAGATGGCAGATTAACTGACGATTCAGTGAAGAGGTTTAATTAAATATTTTTTTAAATACAATTTGCGCCTATTATGAAAAGTATCCTATGTGTTATTCCAGGACCTAAAGTATCTACGAACCAAATTTTATCAAGATCCGTTGAGACGTTTCAGCGTGAAGATCGGACAAACATACACAAACAAACTTGAGCATTATATTATAAGTAGGATAAACATCTAATTAGGCACGGTTTATGGTTCAATAACTTTAAATTTACGATGCAAGTTAGTACTAAAAAAGCATTACCCTCTACGAACTTAAACGTAAGAAAATTCGGTATCAAACTTGACACGAAACCTTACCTAACTTAGTATCATGGAAATTGTGCATTTGTAGAGATGGGAATAAAGTATTTAATTATTTGCAGTAACGTCTTTGCTGGGTAGCTATGAAATGTGGTTAGTTGGTGTTTGAAGTAATGAATAAAACAGTGTTTAAGCCCCGTCTTTATTACTAGGCTAATGGTAAGTCGGCCAATCTTAGAAGTAGGTCATTACCTCATGACACTACATCACCTGATTTGTTGGAACATAGCAGACTGTGTATATGCACCACATAATAAGTTAATAAGATGGAGGTATATCATATTGTTCTATGACTAAAAGCAATTAATAGCACTTCGGCCTTCCCGTTTACCCCATGAATGACTTTAGCAATATTTTCTATAAATTCGGTCCAATTTAAACACAAAGCGCCATATGTACCAATCGGGCACGCAAAACAAACTTTCGCCAAAGCGGGGGTCACTCCGATCCGGGGTTACTTCGACCCGGGGTCACTTCAGCCCCAGTCGACTAACCCTGCGTATTGTATTGTCGATTAATTAATTATCTACGGCCGAAGGACAGGAGTTGCCATGAGCTATTAGGGTTGTAATTCAGTAGGTAACATCATACTTAGATCTAGCTTAGTAACACAATTGAAAAGTCAGAACAATAATTAGTGTGTGCTTTCATTGTTGCCAGACATTATTACTCAATCGTTTATCTGAATGTCCTTTTTTAAGTTAATGAAGTCCTTTGAAAGTCAAAATACGGTACATCAGTTTAAAAAACCCGACTGCGAACAAAATTATTGAATACGAGTTGACCGCCCGCAAAAAAATACACGCTAATATTATAAAGGTGAAAATTTGTATGTATATACGTGTGTGTGTGTGTGTGTGTTTGTGTGTGTGTATGTTTGTTACTTCTTCACGCTTAAACTGCTGGACGAATATAGATAATGGTTATGGAGGTAGCTTATACCATGGGTTAACAAAAAGGCTACTTTTTATTCCAGAAAATTGCACTGTTTCTGAGGGGTGCGGGTGAAACCGCGGGGCGCAGCTAGTATTAATATAAATTTAATGTTTCTTTTTTACTTACATATTTTTTTTACTTCAATAGTTGCAATTGCAACATTAGACTATAGTACTTAAATTAACAAATTTTTTTTTGTTAGTATATTAAAAGAAAATTGCTACTGTTTAGGTAAAATAATTATATATTTTTGGAATGGTCTTTTCAAGACCTACCTTTTGATACCTCACTCGAGGATAGTTCATGGTATAGGTATATGGTCATTTTTTGTTCCGTCGGAAATACAATATATTTATTTTCTTGATACTTTATATATTCTATAGCACTCTCGTGATCAAGACAACTCCAATGATACCTCATTTATCATAAACCATCAAGCCATTTAGGCTGTAGGACGCACCTAAGAATCGTACAAACAAACGTACATACAAGCCAAACACATAACCCTCTGTGCAGTTGGGTAAAAATAGGTACAAATAAGTTCCTTCAATGAAGGCTTTTATAGTCCAGTTGCCTATTCAGAATAATATTTAAAAAAACATTCCATAAGAGGGATTCTAATAGGAGTCGCATCCTAAAGAATCCATCAAACTATTCGATTACCCGAAATGTAACGGCAACCCTAACCGAATTTTAGCTATCTATGCAGAACCCAAATTCATTATCGAAATTGATGATTGTGTCTTTGACGGGGAGCGGATTTGTATTCATTACGGGTCGATATCACATTATAGGGTATCTTTGATACATTTTATATATACTCAACAGATTCTCCAATGTCGCAACGCAGTCTGTGCGAGTGACTTTTTGAAATATTCAGAAATGTAATCAATACATTTTTGTCACTGCAAACCTAAGGCGCTCAGCACACGTAGCAACTTTGAGCTCCTAGTTGCTTGCTTGCAAGACGCGAGGTGCCGGTTGCACCGGCACCTCGCGTCTTGCAAGCAAGCAAGCAAGTAAACTACCGTGACCATTGCAACATAATCCAAGTTTGTCCCTTAGTTCCCTCAAACCATCTTATGGGGATGGTATCGCGGGTAGTATTCTGAACTGACCAACCAAACACGGCAAATATTGATTAATTTCGTGTCTGAAAGATAACGCCTCCCAAATCTATTTTAAATGATTTTAGCTGTTAACGCATAAATCGCGTTGATTTTAGCGCTTATCATATAAATCTAACAATGTTGTAAAGGACATATTTTTAGTAAACTATTTTACACTAGTTTTCCTCCCCGCGACTTCGTACGCGTGCGCTACTGTTTATCACGAAAAAAAAGCATCCTATGTTCGTCTACGCTAATAAAAACCAATGCAAAAGTAGGTATAGCAACTCTTGATGTTTTTTGACAGACTTGTTATTTCGTTTCCATAGCAACCACAGCCCATCCTGTGATAGGAACTGTTCCTTACTGTGAGTAATCAACATTTTTCAGTTTTCCCGTAGAAACTTGCAATTTTCCGGGATAAAAAGTATTAATAAGTAACTCGTTTCCGTTCCTCTATCTAGGTGTAAGATGTCATCCTATGTTCTTCTAGGATATTAAAAACCAATGCAATAGTAGATCACTAACGCTATTGATGTTTTTTGACAGACTTGTTATTATTTCGTTTCCATGGCAACTGTTCCTTACTGCGAGTAATCAACATTTTCCAGTTTTCCGTGGAAACTTTCAATTTTCCGGGATTAAAAGTATTCCATGTTTTATTCCAGGGTATAAGCTATCTCCATTCAAAATTTCATCAAAATCCGTCCAGTCGTTATCGCGTGAAAGCTTCCCAAACAAACAAACAAACAGACAACGTTTCACTTTTGTATATTGATATGGATATGGATAGATATAATTATAGTCAAAGTTCAACACCTCTATATCCATCGCAATATCAGTTAAAACTTTACCTATAATATCTAGCATGACTAATATCAACTACTAGCAACTGCAAGTTTTGGCAAAGTTGCGAACTATAGTTGGAGCTATTTGTCACAGCACGTCGCAACTCGCAACCAACTCGCCACCCAACCGCACTCCCGATGTCACCCGATATATGGAGTTGATAATTCAAAATACGGAAAATCATGTACGTCCTTCCTATGCTTTCTATGCTCTAATAATTATTTTTTGAAACGGTAGTATAATTCTGTTGACCTTCGGCATGCACGGACCACACTTTAATATAGAAGCTTCAGTCTAAGCTTGCTAGATTTCATA
This sequence comes from Alsophila aescularia, assembly GCA_946251855.1. Classification (NCBI taxonomy): domain Eukaryota; kingdom Metazoa; phylum Arthropoda; class Insecta; order Lepidoptera; family Geometridae; genus Alsophila; species Alsophila aescularia. The sequence continues at coordinate 48,523,571 of OX276381.1, read as the reverse complement.
ATGCATAGTTAATAGTCTAATCTAAGATTTGCTGCACCTCAACTTAATAGATCCAAATTAGCCCAAAGATTTATATGAACTACAGTTTAAAGCTAGAAGCTCGCATTGGGCCGAATGAGCGAAGTGGAACGAAGGTAGAGTCCGCGAGTGCAGCGAAGAGATGACAAAGTAATACTTTTGGTCCATAATTTCCTAGCGGATCTACTCTTGCTTTAAATGTTTAATAATTTTTGTACCTATAACAAAATGTATCCTGGTTTTCTTAATCTGAAACTGAAATTAAGCCCAATTTCACCACGTGCAACTATGTCTAATTTACTACAGTCAAACAATCTACAACATACTATTTATGACGTCAAGATACATCTTTGCAGTAAGGCTGTCCGCAATGTTGACTGCTGAAATAATTACGGTCAAACAAAAACAATCTTTTTCACTTTACGACTTCCTGAAGAGAATATAAAAAGGAAATGTATCCTAAGTTGGGAATAAAAAATATATTAAGGGCGACGGTCAGTCCCTGCGATGTCTCTTGAGCTCCCACGGGACGTGGGCTTTCGCTCTGTTTTTATACTGTAAATAGATAGATTGAGCACATTCATGAGAAGCATTTAACCTCATCGATAGTAGCTTGATTCAGATACGTCGCTATCGCCGTGTTGCTTTTCAAAAGTTGATAATTCGTGGCATAGATGATAGGTATAGTAGATCTTTACTCATCAAGGATTACAAATAGGGAGCTTATTCGCTATGCCACATGAAATTACTTGCAGTAAACGTATGACGACACTACGACAATTCACGAACTAATCCACGAAAATATCGTATCGCGACGCGTTAAGTGTCTGAATGATGATAGCGAGGGCCCTGCTCTAGAGATATTTCGATATTGACTGTAGTTCTAACTTTAAGTAAAAGTTTCTAACTCTTAGTGAGTTTAAGTGGTGGGTATAGAATTAGCAAAGCCTTCGATCGTGAAATACCATCCTACGTGATTCGGTAAAGGTAGACATGGGAGCAAAAAAAAACCAATCCACTACAATTAATACGTACCTATACAGAATAGTAAACTTTGTGGGCCTATAAAAAGGTAGGTTATATAGGTACGTATACCTAAACAGTTTTTTTTTGTGGCGATGGCTAAAATTTTCAAACTATTATTCAGAAAATTCCACAGCAGGTACATTTTAAGGTTCACTGTGAACTGTGAGGGACTTCGCCCACCTTGCATTAAACCTCCCAACAACAACCATCAAAGAAACATTTCTGGGACTAGTTTCAGTAACTAACAATAAAATCCTCTCAGCGTGCCATAACTTGCCCTAACCACTGCCCCTAATAAAGCCCTGAGTACGGCCAGAGCGGGCGGGGTGAACGACCCCGCCCCGCGGGACACCTACTGATGTTATTGACAACACGCCGAGTTACTTTTTATTTCCCACTTGGCAATTGGGGTTAGGATGTGTCGTCATTTTGGCTACATTCTTTTTGTAGGAGTGTTTGTTATTGTAATAATAATTGCGGATCGATGTTATCGGTCTATTACTTTCCCACTGCTGGCCTGGAGTACGAGCTATAGTCAACCAAACTGGCCCAGTGCAATTTAGTGGATGTCACATGTACTTGAATTTTGAGTTTCATGGAGATACCGGTTTCCTCAAGATGGTAAGTTTCACTTCACCATTTTTGAGTGATTGCCTCGAAATTAGTGCTGCATCGGCGCAGCGCTAATGTTTTGCGTCCAACAAAATTGCTTACAAATCTTTCGATCATTTGTCTTGTATGTTAAGCGTAACATTTTTCCAACAAGAACTGCAGTGATACCTAGATCCCAAAATTGCAACTCTGAAACAATAGTTTTAAGGTCATATATAAATATATAAGTGTAACTCAAAACAGGACACAGTACATACTGTAGAAAGCGGTTGAATTTCCCCACAGTAACTCTAACAGAACTCTCGTAATTCTTGCAGAAAAGATCTTCCGTACCAAAAACACAAACCAGCACAAGTTCCGTTTACTCGAACTACAAGCACAAAAGGAGTATAGCAACAAAAGTTCACGAAAGAACCTCTACAAAGCTCTAGTAATGCACTGCCTTATTCAGTATTACGCCTCAATTTTATTTTATGTTGATCCCCAGCTTCCAAAAATGGCTGCTGAGGGAACGGTAAAGCTCCAGCCACACCGCAACAGCGCGTATCACTAACCTGCCTTTGGAATATAAAGAATTCATGAAAAGATAATTTTTGACGAAATACTGGTTTGAGTGTTATGTCTGGGAGTAAATGTTGTGTGTCTGTTATTTGTGCAGTGTGAATTTTTGTACAAAGGGTTATTGTGGGGTGTTTATTTCGTAGTCATGTTGTTATCGAAGCTTAAAAAATTTAGGTTGTTGAATGTTTTAAGTGAAATAGGTAATGGATTTATATATGTCGCAGGCAATTTGTAGAGCCCGTATTTTTACGAACGGCGATGCCTGTTTATAAAAATTGACTGTTTGCAAAATACAATAATAGAATTGTGCTTAAAACGCATTGCGCCAAAAAACTATGTAGGTCAAACATAACAGGTTAGGTTGAACATAATCATTTTAGGAAAAAAATGCGATTGAAACACCAAATATCATAACCTACATGATGATGCTATTTGATGATGCCTTTTGTAAACAGGTGTCAAATTCTTTTAGTTGGACCAACGAAAAGAATTTGAGCTCTCGATAATATCTTCTTCTTAAGATTAGTTTCTAACACAATAGCCCTTTGTACAAAAATTCACACTGCACAAATAACAGACACACAACATTTACTCCCAGACATAACACTCAAACCAGTGTGTATTTCGTCAAAAATTATCTTTTTACGAATTCATTTTTATTGGTCCAACTAAAAGAATTTGAATACATAAAAATGTACGCGAACTACATTATTCTAACAACGCGTTCGCGTAAAAAGTGACACCTACTATGCAGAAGGGTGCCTTCTCAATCGTTTTTATCCTACACAACAATTTCACAATTTTCCCGCATCTCCGCCAACCAGAATAATTTTAAAACATGCGCGCATGATAAATGCTTTATAGTGAAAATAAAAATAATTCGGTAAGTCGAACGAACCGAAGCGTAAAATCGGAAATGGCGGACCACCCCCGCGTCGTTTGCTACTAAATCATAGTCACTATAAAAGTTCCGATAAAGTAGTAAATATTCCTTATGCATTTTATTGTACCGTAATATTCACAAATCTTCTTGATCGTTTTACAATATTGTTACGGTTACGGTGTAGGAATGTGTTGTATGGCTTTTGTTATAGTTGTTTATATTGTGGAACAAGTACCTTAAAATAATATAACGTTAAGTATTAAGTATTACTTGAAGTTATCTGTTTTCCAGTAGGTACAATACTTTTACACGACTGCCCAAAAAAAGGAGTGTAATGTTTTTTAGGATTTATGTATGTTTGTTAGTTTGTATGTGTGTATGTGAGTTTCTTTATTCCACCATAAATTTTAAATTCCTGAATTGATTTAGACGTAGATTATCGTTAGAATCCTTACATCCCTCCGAGTAACAAAAAAAAACTTTGTTGAATAAATTCAATATGGCAGCTAAATGGCTCCATTTGCAAATGCGAAAAAAGAACTTATAATTTTACAATATGGTTATCGAATTGAAGGTCTTGATAAGCACATTCCAACAGTTTATAATTTATTGGCATATGTTCTTTTTTGGGAAGGCAGGTTTTTTTTTTAGCTTTTGAGCTAGTTAGTGATGATAAATGATAATTAATCGTATTATATTATTGTTCGTTTTCCTGAAATTCGTAAATAATCACATCACATCACACTAATATCAATGTCAATCTGAGACTTGAGTTTTAAAAATGAATACTCTCACGCGCGGAAAACTTCGTAGCGCGACCCTGAACTCCATACATTAGAACTGTCAGTCCATACAAAACTTCATAAAATACATAACAACCATCACCTTTTATCTTTACAAGTGTGTGTGTGTGTGTGTGTATGTTTGATACTCCCTCACGCATAAACGGCTGAGCGGATTTGGATGAAATTTGGTACCAAGATAGCTTGTATCTAAGATTAACACATCACACATCAGGTCCCTTTTCATCACCATCATCATCCATCATCATAACCCAAACGGATGAAACCGCGGGCGCAGCTAGTAAAGTCCAATATTTATCGAGACTATCATTTTTATCCGCAACACAGTTTTAGTCACGATATAAACTATTCACTCAATCCCAAGTTCCCTCAACCAATGATATTTTTCTACTGTTCCTGCGAGGATGCGTCACTCATTTTATGAGATTAATATATTGTCATCTCTCTGGAAAGCCCGTGAGTCATTCCGGACATCCTGCCTTCAAGTTCAACAAGGGTCTTAATAGAAAGATTAGTCTTGATGTAATCTGAGAGAATAATGTAAGCGGCATTCTTACGAGTAGCTCAATGATGCAAAGTATGTTACTAATGAAAATCAGAAGATTACTCATAATGATATGTGTCTGTCGGTGTGAGATTTATATTTATTTATTTTTGGTACGGTTGGCAATTTTCCTTTATCTATTTATTTATTGTTATGTAGGTAATTTACAGGCTCAGTAAATGCGCGCGCGGATAAACCGGATTTAACTGAGTTTTGGGTACCGCGTATTGAGCCTTTACGAGATATTCGTGATCCTGTTACCTACTTCTATAATTGCGTCTTGCAGACAATTGAAATGGACCTTGAATTGCTTGATGTAAGTACTTATGTATACTTCTGGTACTTATGGTACTACGTTAAAATTGTTACTATATACACCGTGACATTGAACTCGATATTATTCTTTAAAGTATGTACTTAGTCCATGCAACAGAATGTATCTATAGCACTAAATATGAATAGTAAATATTTAATAAAACATAAAACGAGGCACTATTAAAATAGTTAACTTTCAAACTTGTTATCCCTGCGACATGAGAAAACCAATAAGTGACGATCGCGCGCCTGGCGGAACACCCGCGCCGCGGCTGTATAGCGTGTTTAGTGAAATAGACATTTTAGCTTAAGGCTAATTACTTTTTGGTCAGTTACTTCCGAGAAAAGGGTAATAAATAGCGAGGTATCAAACAATGCGTGGCGTAGAGTCTGAACTAACTAATGAACTAACTAATCCACACCGTTCTAAACAGATCTGTATATAACAATAATGACCATTCAGGGGGCTTGCCGTCATCGGCAAGGTTCGAATCAGGTAAAAAGGCCTGTTTGCCCATATCATTCACTACAGGGCCATTATTCTCTATGAACAGTCACACGCGTAACGCGTCGTGCTGTGGAATCGTTCAGAAAAGTACGGCAATTCTCGAACATGCACGAACTTACGTGGCCGAGTGGCAATAGAGAGTAAGGGCCCAGGAGCCCAATTCTCGCGCAAATAGACATATGTCGGATTCGAGATTATCTCTAATCTTAAATCTCTACGAAAAATGTCACCAAAATGTCGACAGGAAAAAAAACTCGCATTCTCAGTGATTATAGAGATTTTTGTCATAGACTTATTGGTAGACATTTGTAAATACGTTCCGTTTTCTCGACTGTGTTGACCTAAAATCGAGAAATATCAACACTGCGGAAAAAATAATAGCAGATGATAATATTAATGAATACTAGATACATATTATACATAATTGCATCAATTTGTGCAAAGTAGATAGTTTTCAGACCGAGAATTTATTTTTCATATTCTATCCTTACATGGCATGAGATCTTGCTTGTTTGTTTGTTGTGAGATATTTATTGTTTAGACGTGGAAAAAATAAGGAAAAGTTATCCTTCTTCGGCGCAGAAGTTAACGTTTTTATTAAGTCACTTTCTTTTTTGTCTGTCTGTCTGTCGTTCCAGGTGAAATCTTGCAACTTAAATTTCAAGCACTTCCCAATTATCTATCTGATTATATGGAATAACCTAAACCAATCGATTTGTTGCAATCAGATTTTCAATGCAATATCAACTCTAACGCGCTGCATTAAGCGCATGTAATAATGAAATTTTGATTGCAACAAGATAGGAAATTGACCCGCTGGTTAATGAGCGGTCACATATTATTGTTCGTACGTGTTTTTACTACTTTTACCGTAAAGCTAAGATGATTAGTATTACCTACTTAGAAATGTAAATAAAACAAAGATAAAAAAATAAGTCTTAAATAAAAATAATATTTTATAGTACTTAGCGTAGACGAAGAAAACAAATTTAAAATAATTTTGCCTCAACCACGTTATTTGTGAAATCCTCAGTAATTTCACAAATAACGTGGTAAAATCGACAAAAAATCGTCCTCAGTAAAACTATGTAAAAAATTAAACTTTTCGGATATATTTTATTATTTTACAAGAAGTCAAGTTTAGTTCGATTACACATAAGAAACGGTTTAACTTCTCATTCGACTTACAAAAGTCTACTGCTCCGGACCACTCGTTGCATGTCGAGCGCTGGGCGTAGACATATCTCTATCGTGACTCTCCGAGAATACGGTAATTTGTTTTGTATCGACATACGCCATATTTTTTCGACATATCTCGAATTCGACATATGTCTATTTGCACGAGAATTGGGCTCCAGGTGTGCACATATCCTGTGGTCGTTAATATTACATTTGAAACCATTTTGAAACGAGGAAGTTTTATTAGTAATTTGTACACTCAGTGTCATAGTGTTTTTTAAAATAACTTATGTTATTTTACAAGTAACGTAAACATAATAAAAAAAAAAAAAAAAGTCATAGTGGCAACATTTTAAATGTTTTGAGATATTTTATTAATAATTAAGCTTTATTTACTAAGTTACCTACCAATAAACAAAAACTTATATGACATTCAACTTTCCATTTCTTTTTTATTTTGTCACAAATGCCCAAAACATGGTATTTTTTGAAAAACTGCAATATTTCGAATATCTCAAAAGATATCAACTTTCGGCCGTACATTGGAGGGCTTAAATTTGTTGCATATTGCACGCCTAACAAGTCCTGCCGGTAATACGTCAAATTACCAATGAAACGAGGAAGTTTTATTAGTAATTTGTACACTCAGTGTCATAGTGTTTTTTAAAATAACTTATGTTATTTTACAAGTAACGTAAACATAATAAAAAAAAAAAAAAAAGTCATAGTGGCAACATTTTAAATGTTTTGAGATATTTTATTAATAATTAAGCTTTATTTACTAAGTTACCTACCAATAAACAAAAACTTATATGACATTCAACTTTCCATTTCTTTTTTATTTTGTCACAAATGCCCAAAACATGGTATTTTTTGAAAAACTGCAATATTTCGAATATCTCAAAAGATATCAACTTTCGGCCGTACATTGGAGGGCTTAAATTTGTTGCATATTGCACGCCTAACAAGTCCTGCCGGTAATACGTCAAATTACCAATAACCCTGTATATTTTGTCGGGAAAATTATTAGACAAAACAGTTCTTTAAAAATTCGACTAAGTGATATACATTCTGAGATTTTTGGGTTCTAGAATTATATTTTTTTGTCAAACTTCACGATTCTATTATTTTTGTAGTGTTTTCTATGGGATGGTGCAGTTTCGAATAGTTGATATTAATTTTATTGGACAGTTATTTATGTTCCTGCAAGACTTGCAAAGTATGATGGCCAACCAAGATGATGTTCCTCGGTCTCGGAATGAACATAGATAAGACCAAGATCATGTTTAACGATCTTATTGACGTGGAACCGATTGCAGTTATTGGTAAACCTCTTGAAGTTGTCCAACAATATATTTAACTTGAGCAAATATTGCAATTAGGTAAGAACAACTTTGAGAAGAAAGCCAACAGAAGAATTCAGCTGGGTTGGGCAGCATTCGGCAAGCTTCGTCAAATCTTCTCGTCGTCCATACCACAGTGCCTGAAGACAAAAGTCTTCAATCAGTGCGTCCTACCAGTGTCACGAGGCGGTTCTAGGGTTTGGGTTTCTTCCACTAGTCCAGGGACCAAACCTCAGTAACACAAAATTACAGGAACAAAAGGAGTACATGGAGATGTTGATAGACAGAGATCTTGCACTCGACTATTCTATTCAGTCTTCTCTCAATTTAACTTCAACGATACGGATTAAAATAACCACTTGCAAAGGTATTATCGTATATATTTAAAAGACTCATATATATTTATACTAAACTTATGTAGGTATTTTATAACATTATTATTTTGTAAAATTGCAGTTTTTGCTAATCCAAAAGACAATATCGGAATGACAGGTTATTTGAATTTAGAATTAATAATGACAAACTATCAAATGGAATGAAATGGATTATGAAAGAATTAAGAGATCAAATGAGTATTATTACGAAAGAGGTTTTGACATCGTCACACCAGTCATGACCTACGGAGCTGAAACGTGGACACTCACGGTTAAACTAGTCCAGAAATTTATGGTCGCTCAGCGAGCTACGGAGAGAACTATGCTTGGAGTTTCTCCGAAGGACAATAAGATTCGAAGATATCCGATGGAGAACCAAGGTGACCGACATAGCTTTAGAGCTATCCTTAGGGATAAGCAAGCTAAAGTGGCAGTGGGCTGGTTACATTTCCAGAAGAACCGATAACCGTTGGGGTAGACGAGTTCTCGAGTGAAGACCACGTTTAGGCAAACTTAGGGCCGTATTAATAAACCGACCTCAATTCTGAGAGCGCTATTGAGAGCGATCTCAAGATGCTAATCTAATTAATAAACATATCTTAAGCTGTTGATTGAGATGCCGTAATCAGCTGAGTTAGTGTTTAATAATAAATCAATCTCGACTCTCAAGAGCGCACTTGCCGTGTGCTTTGAGATGCAGAATGTTGATTGCAGTCGATCCGTGACTTGAGAGCGTGATTGCCAGTTGCTAGAATCAAGGATTTCGTAAGTAGAGTAGTAGTAGTAGTGCTAGAGTAAGGTTATGATAATTATGTAGAAAATAAACATTACGTTTAATATAATCGCATTTAATTTAATTCAACTACATCGAAGTAATAAATTTTAACCTTATCTTATTTGAGCAAAAACCGAACTTTCACTAAAGAAAATAAATCGTTCATTCGTAGTTCATTCAATCTTGCTCTCAAGTTCTGGTTCGTGACGTAGCATCTTGAGATGCGGCTCTTGAAAGCGACATGATCTGAGATGCTCTTGAAATGTCTTTATTAATCAGCGACGATCTTAAGATGCTGATCACAACTTGGGAGCGTATCAGTTGATATCGCACTTGAGAGCTCAACCAAGAGCGATTTATTAATACGGGCCTAAGTGTAGGACGCCCTGTGGCTAGGTGGAGTTTCAACGTGCGAAAAGGAGCTAGATGTAAATGGATGAGGAGAACTGAAGTGGAGCAGGGAGAGAGAGCAGTGGCGTACATTTTCGTCCACTGCTGCGTAGGCCTATCCTAGGCCTACGTCCAGCTGTGGACGAAAATAGGCTGATGAGTATATATATGGTGGTTCCCTGACCAAGACAAAAAAATAAGTTTGCAGCATCAGCATGTATCCTGAAGCGTATAAACGACAAACAAATATATGTTAGAACATAGTTATCTAAGAGAACTTACGGTTTTTAGAACAATTTTTGTTTTCTATCGATTAAGAATATTTTAAAGGTCAAGAAATCGAGTTTTTTTAGCAGAACGGGAAAGGGAAAGCCGGGATGCTTTAATCCTGGTAGAAATTTCTAGCCTAGTTCCCTTATTTGTGTGATTAATTCCTACAGGATTCCTGTGGTATTCCGCTTATAATCTCTTTAAGACAAAGTTGGGAACTATGTTGGGAACATTGTTTTCGTTTATTATCTTTCATTGTTTTTGTTTTTTTTTTGAGTTTTTTCTCCTACCTTGCTCGTGCGCGAAAATGCTACCAAGCGCACGACCACGTGCATACTGCGCGTGCGCTCGCGTAGCAAGGTAGTGGTTGATGGCGGTATTTAGGCTATGCCAATAAGGTTATGTATGAGCTCTTTATAATATATAAAGTCTTATGTCGATATTTTTCTTGGAAATGAGTAAACTAAAGACGTATTATAAACATTGAACAAACTAAAGGAGTTTAAAGTATAAAACATTTCAGCACTCGAGAAATACGAATGCCAAATTGTATCCCGAACTTTCTTGCAAAGTTTCAAAGAGCAAAGTTGGAAGTGGCCGAAAATATTGCAATTATTTGGTTCCCAACTTTCGTCTTAAAGAGATTATAAGCGGAATACCACAGGAATCCTGTAGGAATTAATCACACAAATAAGGGAATTAGGCGAGAAATTTCTAACAGGATTTAAGCATCCCGGCTTTCCCGTTCCCGTTCTGCTGAAATTTATGACCGATTCGTTTCTCACTAATTAATTTAACTCTTATCAGATACGCTTAATTGGAGTTCAGAGTTTGTTCAGTTTCGTCTTCAAATTTAATATTTAGCCCGCAGTGAGTTTCATCGCAAAATTAATGGAAATAAAGCAGGGCGCTTTTGCTGTTATTTGCACAGGTTTGGGAAAACCATTGTTTTCGTTTATTATCTTTCATAATGAAAAATAAGTCGAATTTTTCAATGGATTGAAAGCAGAATGAAAAGGTGTGAAAAAAATACAGGAGAAGCTTTTCAAATACCTAAAAAAAGGTACTCTCAAGCTTTTGTCATGCGGATTGCAGTGAATATAAAAAATTGAATTGTAAGTTTGTTTATTCCTTATTAATTGTCCAAAGAGTAGCTAGATGCAAACTTTTCGCCTCCGCTATTTCTCTTAAGAGATTACGTAATTTCTTGCCTTCTACCACTAAAATTGCCCTTGCACAATCCCTGTTACTAAATACTACTGCCCAATATTAGATTATGCTGACGCCTCAAACCTAGATTTAACCCAAGGACCGCTCAAAAAGCTTGAACGCTCACAGAATTTTTGCATAAGGTTTATATTTGGTCTGCGCAAACATGACCATATTTCTGAATATCGCAAAAAGCTGATATGGTTACCTATTCGCCTTCGCCGGTATGCTCACATCCATTCAATTCTATTCAATATTTTATTTATTCTTTCTACTCCCTCCTATCTCAAAGAACGTTTGTTCCTGCACATGACCCACTCCCGATGCTTGCGTTCCTCAGAAACTCTTCAACTCAAGACGAGGTGTCTTCCACTCTACACAGTTCTATGAACAGTCATTCACAGTAAAAGCTGTGAATCTGGATATCAGACGAGCGAAAACATTACCTATATTTAAAAATATGGTACAGAATCACTATCTCTGCAATCTAAGCACTGCTACGTAAAATTACCGATGTATTTAAATCTAACAATTAATATAAATATGTATTAGTTTATTGTAATGACATGTATTAGTTTATCGTATAAATAGTTATTGATTTATTGTATTTTACAAAAGTATCTATGTAATAGAATGTTATTTTAATGCACTGCCGTCTACTCCTTGTTCTTCCATTACTGTCCATCCAAAGTTTGTCTGGAAGAGATCGCTCTTAGCGATAAGACCGCCCATTGTACTTATGTTGAAGAAATGTATGTTGTAATGTGTAATAATATCTTTTTAGGTGCAATCAAGTAGCCAAGATATCAAGATATAAAGATATCCATCTATCTATCTATCTATCTAGAAAAGCAGGTCGCTCGCCTGGTAGTAAGCGTCACTGCTGCCCGTAACAACTCTAACATAATATAATTTGTCTTCTATAGCATGTATTATTTGTATGATGTGCAATTAAGATATGGTATTTTATCCAACTCATGTAACAATTAAGAAAGTTTAGTACCCATGTTTTCTAATACGCAGCGCCAAAATAGATGAACGGATTTTGATGAAATTTAGTACACATATACATAAGCCCTGGATAACATTGGATACTTGTCAACATCATCAGCATCATTCACACGGGTGAAAACGCGGAACGCATATACGAATACTAAAATGGACCGCAAAGAAAGTGGTCGGCCTAAAAAATTGCGATAACTTTTAAAATATTTGAGCAATCCTTTTAAAATATAAACTAAATTAAAGTTTAATTCATTACAAATATAGGAAGAAAACCTTTTTAATTATGTTTGGTGACTGTATTACACCATAAATAATAAATTAGCATTGGCTCAGGAATCTGGTGGAAAGCATTCCGAACCGTATAACAGCTGTGTGCTCGTGGTGGCAAAACAAAAACAAAAATATGTGAAAATTGCATATCTGATATCGTGGCATATTTTTCGTGAAATATTGTCATTTTTACTTGACAATACAATACAATAACACTTTATTGACACACAGTTAAACAAATTACAAAATAGAATTAACATAAACAATAGGTACAATGGGCGGTCTTATCGCTCATAGCGATCTTTTCCAGACAACCTTAGGACGGAAAGAAGTATACTACACTACATTACATTAACCACTACATTTTTACTTAACCTACTTTTATTCAAAATAAATTCATAATCTTGAACTTTTTCAACTTTTATTTAAGCGCTATAGAATTATCTATGGTACAGTCTTTATTTCATAAAGCTAGGTCTCATATTTTGGAAGTTATTGAGGTTTTAGTTACCGACCCACTTTCTTTGAGGCCCACTTATATTGATTTCATTTCATCCTCAACAGCAGCATATAGAAAATGTTCAACCAGATTATAGACGGTAAGTATGGAGTATAAACCTAATTTACACGATTTTCACATTTATCCCTGACGTCGGATAAGGATACAACATGTTATTACAACGTCAACCCACGTCATGTAACTAGGAAAGTGGGATACTTTATTATGACAGGAATTTCAGAATTTTTCTGAAAGAAAATTTTTGTTCTACTATCTGGGAAAGATTACATGATGGATTGGAATTGACGTTGACGAGTTGAGGAAAAAAGTCTAAGGTATGTTGTGTAGGTAAAATGTTTTTTTTTAGCTTTAATTTTTTTTTTGTCTATGTATGTATACATTTATATATGTATGTCGGTATGTGGATATTCCACCATAGCGTCGCCCCTATTGGTTCGATTTTGACAAGCGAGGTGCCAATTATTTCGTCTTCAGGTATAGTTTCATAGGTTTTTTTCTACCCACACTTTTTATGGGTCGTTTACAAGCTGTCTTATTATTTTAGCACTTCACTTTTTCTTAATTATTGCACTTTCTTATGTTATATACTGCTTGATTTACCCATTTCATATTTACACTGCATGCAGAGGACTGTCTCTAAGAGGAATATTTACATTATTAATAACCACGTTATTTACTAGGCTTATACGTTTAACTTTTCCATATTTTTTTAAATAATCACCTTAATGTTACAAGCATCTGAATCAGACATATTTTTACGCTGAAACTGCAGACTTATTTTTCTGAATTCAAAAACTTTTTTGAATATAATAAAACGTATAAGCCTAAAATACATCCCATTCAAGCGATTGACACCGATAGCAAAACATTTTGTTACAATTTAAGGGGGGAAAGAGGTTTGCCCCGGAACGTAAATTCTTTCAAAAATGTACCTAATAATCTAACGGGCGGCAAATCTCAAAGGAATCAACAACGGAAACAGTGTTCGGTATCTGATACATTTATATAACAGTAAAATTTTGCGACCGCTCTTGTCGAGGAGAAAAGCAAGCGCTATTACATTCCTTTCTAGTTCTCGTAATGTCATTCAGAGTCAAATGAAACTCGCGAACAGTTATTTCAAGTGTAAACTGGTGGTCGGAGGGCAATTTTTCATTCTTGCTTTTTGTTTTACAATTCTCGTTGACAGTCAAGGCTGTGCGTACGACGAGTAGACTCGGCTGGCATACTACTTCTATGAGATAGAGACCGAAAATGCTTTGGCGTTTAAAATCAAAATAACGGTTTTATGTTACGATATTTTACAAAAATATTTCACTGTCATGATCAATCCAATTTAATCGTATCTTCGGTCGTGGTAAATAAAAATAGTGCTAATGAATAGTGTTACCGTTTTTCTCTCATAGTGAGAACTAGCTTTCGCCCGCGACTTCGTACGCGTGCACTACTGTTTATCACGAAAAAGAAGCATCCTATGTTCTTCTACGCTAATAAAAACCAATGCAAAAGTAGGTATAGCACCTCTTAATGTTTTTTGACAGACTTGTTATTTCGTTTCCATGGCAACCACAGCCCATTCTGTGATAGGAACTGTTCCTTACTGTGAGTAATCAACATTTTCCAGTTTTCCCGTAGAAACTTGCAATTTTCCGGGATAAAAAGTATTAATAAGTAACTCGTTTCCGTTCCTCTATCTAGGTGTAAGATGTCATCCTATGTTCTTCTAGGATATTAAAAACCAATGCAATAGTAGATCACTAACGCTATTGATGTTTTTTGACAGACTTGTTATTATTTCGTTTCCATGGCAACTGTTCCTTACTGCGAGTAATCAACATTTTCCAGTTTCCCGTGGAAACTTACAATTTTCCGGGATTAAAAGTATTCCATGTTTTATTCCAGGGCTATAAGCTATCTCCATTTCAAATTTCATCAAAATCTGCCCAGCCGTTATCGCGTGAGAGCTCCCCAAACAAACCAACAAACAATCAAACAGACAACGTTTCACTTTTATATATTGGTGTGGATTTACAATATTTGACAAGCGATATGTCCAATGTCGATATGAAGCGATATGATGTGTCTATGAATGTTTATCCGTTGTCTAGTACCCATAGCACAGGCTATCCTAGTTGGGGATAGGTAATTGGTGTGAATTGTCCCGAATATATTTATTTATTGTGTATTGTTTACGTTTTCCTACTGTTTCTCTATTCATTACTAGACACGTTAAATCTACACCGGCGCTTGAGGTAGCTTATAGGTATGATTCCGTCTCTTTACTTAGATCACAGTATAAATAATAGACGTAGACGTTTGTGTGTTGAGTCGAAGCAAAATGTTTTTCAGGTAAGTCGGTCCTCACGGACAGTCCCGTGTAGGCGCTGTCGGCAGGCATACTGCCATCAATATTCTGCGGACGTATGAGGGGGAATGAGCATCAGCATTTCATTACTGCATCCCCATACATGCCTGATACTCTACATGAGACTTGCACCATCTTTTTTCTCAAATAAACGGAAATAAGAGTCCACACGTGCGTTGCTTTTGGCTTTTTGCTGACGAAATTGCAGGCGTTTCGTTCGGGAATTTCTGGTCTCTTATTATATTTGAAACGTGATGTAAACCTATCACTGCTGTGTTGTTCAATGTTTATCGAATCGTGCTCAATCTATAAATATTGTAACATATCGATAGTTTTTATACTTTTTATCCCTAAAAAAGATCGAATCATATCACCAAAGGAAAATTATTCAAATTACACATCGTTATAACGTATTTTGATCATACTTATTTTTATGAGTTATTTAGTTTCAACCAAGCAAGTGAAACTCAGGTTTACATTGTAATTGTAAGTCTGTTTTTACTCAGGTTAACATTGTGCCTTTATGAGAAAACAAATGACCACTTGACTAGTTAAGTAATTGATGGTCGCCTAGAGAGGCTGCCGCCGTTAGATTTTTATGAGGTCTTGATACGTAGTTAAGAACAGATTAGCTAATGACTAGACTGTAGACTGTAATAAGTTATAATTATCATTAATGATCCCATTAATTTACCAAATAAAACACACCCAATACTCACTCCTCTTTAAATGCTGATCCTAATTCATCGCACGTCTGAATTTTTATTGGAATTAAGCCGTACTGAACCCTTTAGCTCCGTTGACGTCTCACCAGCATCACCGAGGATTACCAGACGAAGGGTGAGGAGCAAAGCCTCTGAAACAATGTAAAACGGTCGCATTTTAGACATCGCGAGACAAATTGCTAATCCGTGTTGGATTGGGAAAATATTTGTGATCCCATAATGATCAATGTTTTCCACTGAAGTCTTTCACGTTTGTTATAAAATGGCTCAATAATACCTTTTATTAACCCCCGAATAAAGAGACAGGTGTTATAAGTTTAGGGCGTGTGTCACTGTGTGTGTGTGTGTGTGTGTGTGTGTGTGTGTGTGTGTGTGTGTGCGTGTGCGTGTGCGTGTGTGTGTGTGTGTGCGTGTGCGTGTGCGTGTGTGTGTGTGTTTGTGTGTGGCAAAGCTAAACGAATGAATCGATTTTGATACGGTTTTTTATGTTTGAAAACTAATGTGATCGAGATGGTTCGTAGCTATAAGGGGGGAGGAGGAGGAGTTGAGAAAAGGGGGGCGGAAATCGCATTTTTCCAAACGAATGGACTAATTAAGCTGCGGTTTTTCATGGTTCAAAGCTGAGGTAAACAAAATGCTTCTTAGCCATTTACTGGGGGTTATATACATTTTTAATTTGTGCTTGTGCTGTATGTACGGTCTAATATTGATAAAAAAGTTGACAGAATAGTCGTATTGTTGTTAACTTTCCTTATTGCCTGGATTGTGAATGTGCGTTACACTCCGATAAAAAATTGACGAATACATTAATTTAATTATCACAAACACGCATAAATTAGTTCCACTTTAAGTTATAAATATAAATTAGTACCTACGCTAACAAAGAAGTATTTACTCATTTTGAGATTTTTGTGGTGCTTATTATAGTATCGACGACATCGCGACAAAAAAAAAGTATGTACGACTAGCACACTACACTTATATCCTTGCGGAATATATATACTATGATACTAGTACTTAACACAATTTATTTAATGTTACGGTTTTCTTATTAGTTATAATACATACCTAAATTAATATTACGCTAATGAAAATGGTCTTAAAAATGTTTATTAAACAATCACAAAGTAATTAAAAGCGTAGGCTTCTTTGTTAGTATGAATAAAAGGAACAAGAAGTTTTAATTTTCTATTTTGGATGCGATATTGTTTTTGTAATTTGTTTGGATTTCAGCAATTAGGCACTTAAAAAATATGATTTTAAAAACTTAAGTGTTTCGGGAAACTCGGAATAAAGCGTAAAGGCAATCTCATATCGATTTTACTCAAAAATAAATATAGTAACTTTACGCTAGTCTAAAAGCGTTCTATAGACTTTATTAAATAATCAAGATGAAAAAAAACTGTAAAATCTTAGTAATTTATTTTTCCTAGTGTTATCCACGTGGAACTGTAGGTTATGTATTGTATACCTAACGTAACTCGTAAACTATTGTGCGCTTTTATGATTCATCTCCAATGTTTGCGAAAACTCTTAGCGGAATGTAGGTATGTACAGTCGCGTGCTGAGGGACATATCGTATTGCTTTTACTTCTTGTGGTTTATAGTCCAGTTAATTATGGGTTTCGCCTCGAAATGAGTCATAATAAGCTGGAAACTTGTATAAACCTTTATTTTGGCATTATAAAAGTTGTGTCAAATGTCTCATAAATTCTCGTATTCAAGGTCAAAGGTTGCAAAAACCATATCATCCATAAAATAATAATAATAATAATTTATTACTCAAAATACACGTACAATTATATACCATATTATCGTTTTTCAGCAAATATCTTGGTTTCTATGGTTCCATTGATGATGTATAATGCAAGATCAACCTGGTGTACAGTAGGCATTACAGTATGTATGCCTGTACGATGCGCGTTATTTGACCTATTTCTAAAATGGTTGAGCGCATAAATAAATGTTTGGAACAAAATTTATTGCAAATTTAATGCTCTACAATTTTGTTCTAGATGTCAACATCATTGGAATCATAAAAACTGAGATATAAAAAAAAATAAGGATTTTTGCAACCTTTGACCTGTATATATATATATATATATATATATACCAGGTCACGAGACGCAGACACGAGATTTAATTTGATTTTTGAGACTACTTTTAGAATGCTAAAGAAAGGTTTACAAGTTTCCAGCTTATTATCTCTCTTCCCAATATTGACCCTTGTTTTTGGATTATTTGACTGAATCATTATTTCTATAAAATATTGAAAGCTGATAGGAAGCTGACAGAGTAGAGAGTCGTAAAGTGGAGCTCAGGCTTTCAAACTAAATGGGTGGTTTAGTACTCTACAGAGTTAGCACACTTTTATCCCAGAAAGAAGCAAAATGGGGGAGAATTCGCAGAGCGTAGATAGATAGTCAGTTCAACACTGTAATATTATGAGTGTGATGCCATATTTCTTGATGGAGGGCAAAGAACCCAGACAAAAGAGCTATGTTAAACGATTTGAACTCCGCGAAGCCGGGCACTATGGAAGGAAAATACAGGTTAAGTCACTCTGCAATAAGTAGTAACTACATCGTAAATCTGATGAAGCCTAACAAAGATGTTGGAAATAATACTTTGAAATTTGAATCCCTGAAACAAAGTTCCGGAACCATATTACTGAACTGTTTTGTTGCTATTTTGCGTTTAGTTTTAGGAAGATTTCATTTCATGTCAGACAATTATAGACAAACTATGTTTCTGAAAAACGTTTTTTTATCCCTAACACAAAAGGAGGGCTGCTGAATACCTTCCCCACCCCTCCATTCAGTTTGATGCCTTTATTGTATGTTGCATCCGTAGCTCCCAAACAGGTGGACCTATTTTTGAAAATGTTGTAGTTGCTGGATGGTTCTTAGCGAGAAGGTTTAAAAAAAGTGAATTCGGATTGGCGGTGTGTACTCCACACATCCAAACCGAAATAGAAGCACGCAAGATATGCCGTTCCGTTTGTACACACAAGCCTCACGCACACACTTACACCGTGATATGCCGGTCGGCCGCCACTTCGCAGCAAGATCTCGACTTGTTGGTCGTGTTAATTCTATCAAGGTATCACGAAAAATAGAAAACAATGCAGTATTTTGGGATGAAATTGTGTATCTACTAGGGATGTGTCGAATGTCGATTTTCACACATTCACGAATGCGAATGCGAATGTTCACTTTTCAATCTTGCCGCCATTGTTCTGCGGCCATGATAAGCAATTACCACGCACGTTAACACGAGTAAACGACGCCAGGTATTGGCTTTATTCGTTCTATCGGTTTTGAGTGAAATAAAATGATAATTTTATTTGTTTATTTTATTTTGTCATTTTGATTTGAATATAATTTTGAAAGTGATTTGTTTCGTAATATAAAATGATTAATCTAATTAGATATATTTTGATCTATTGTACTCAGATAAATGTATTATCTTTCATTATAACAGCAACAAAAAAAATTGTAACACCTTAAAGGGCGTTAAATTAAAGTCCCTATAGCTAAAAAAACATACATAATAGAATATTTTAGTGTGTTATTATGAACATGTTTTTAATGTATTGTTAAGTTCCTAATTACCTAATGCAAAAAATATTGAGTTATTTATTTGATACCCTCCTAAAGTATTTATTTCGTCATTGATTTTAAATTTCACCATAAATGAATTCCTCACATATCTGATTATAAATTAGATATCTTAATTCTTTTAGTAAAGTAATAGAAAAAACTGTTGCTTTTCATCCTAAAAATATTCACAAAACATTCGCACACATATTTGCGAATGCGAATCTCAAAAATCATGCAATTATTCGAGAAAGCAAATTTTTTTTTTTACATCACTAGTATCTATCACAAAATTCCCAAACTATCCACTCACGCACACTTACGCAGCCGCCATTTGCTATGCTTCACTCGTTTGTTTGGTGTAGACTCAGTCTTTTAAACCTTCTTGGTTCTTAGCTTGTTTTTTGGAAGAAATCGGTGCAGTCTTATCCAAGATATTCAGCTCTGAGATTCTGTTAATGGATTTAAGGCACGGTTGTAACTAAAAATTACTAGTTTGTTCTTACCTGTCAGTTGGAACTAAAATTACTAGTTTGTTTTTACCTGTCAGTTGGAACTAAAAATTACTAGTTTGTTTTTACCTGTCAGTTGGAACTAAAAATTACTAGTTTGTTTTTACCTGTCAGTTGGAACTAAAAATTACTAGTTTGTTTTTACCTGTCAGTTGGAACTAAAAATTACTAGTTTGTTTTTACCTGTCAGTTCGAAACTGACAGGTAAAAACAAACTAGTAATTTTTAGTTATAATCTGGTTTTCTTCATACCCGCATATATGAGGGCCTGATGAAAACTAGAATATTTGTGTTGCATCAAGAAACATTCAATATGATTTTTGAAAATTACTTTACCTAGACTGTTAGAAACAATTTTGGTCAAGGATTTTTAAATTATGCCAAAATTAATTCGTTCTGCTAAACTAATAATTAATGGTTAAGGTCGAAGTAATGACAGACTAGGTATTGATGACTTTTCAAATAGATCGCTCCCCTCAATACGTGGCGAGGCTAACCACCGCGACTATCGTATTCGAAGTAAATGAAAATCCGTTGAAAATACACGTTTTCGTTCCTTTAGTTGGTAAATACGGGACCAACTTTTCTTCTTGACAGTACGAGTCCGAAAATTTGTGCATCGCTGGTGTCGTGTCTAAGTAAATTTGGTCATCTCACCCAATCCGTGTTTACGAGGGGCCAGGGGGCCAGCCCTAAGCATGACCCGTCCAGATTTGAGGGCACTAACCATGAATCATTGCTGCTGATATTCCTTATTTAATTTAGCAGTGTTGACAATAGGAATAGGTTGTTTTGTTTTTGATGTTACCTTATATAAGAAAAGGTGGTGAAAACATGGCTGGCTACATTTACGTCACTTCACAACAAATTTTAAACAATGTGAACAGGGGTTTCTTTGTTTTTATTCACTAGCAAAATATAGATGTTGTGGAATCTATTGGCAAAACATTTTATTTTGTTTTATAGACCGTGCCAACAGCAAAAACAGATTTTAGACATGATGCTAGTTTGCGAAAGGATGCTGTTAAACCACAAACTTTCTTTTGTTCTTTATATTTTATTCTAACTTTTTGTTATTCTAACAAATTACGCAAAATTACCTCCGCCGCCAGCGCTGCTACAAAATGGAAAGAAGTGGCAACGTTTTAAAAATAAATCATGGTAGGAAGAGGCACTTTAATCCTCGGAAAATATTGTTATTTCCTCACGGCTCTTCAATAATTCAAACTTCTCTCGAGGTGGCACGTGTCTGACGTGTGCACATTGACAACTGGTATTTTTTATCACGCTGTGCTTTCCCTTTCAGAAGCTTATTTTCTGGGAAAATGAGCAATAAATATTTTTTCTATAGTTGACAATCTATCTTCTATTTATCTATACTTATATAATAAAGCAATAAGCACGAAAAAGTCTGTACAAACAAGACAATTAAAAAAGATGGTCATATTTACTTATAATAAGCTACTGGACAAGATATATAACAATTTTTTTTAAATCGTGTCTCTCTGTTTGGCTGCTTGTTTAATTGTCTGTATGTTTGTTCGCGAATCACGTTATTACTACGGAATCGATTGCGATGCGGTTTTCACTGTTGAATAGCTTAGGATATGACTTAAAAACTGGGGTACTTATTATCCTAATCCGATGATCAGCATCTAGCCGAGCAATCGATAAAAACTCTCTCGATCTGACGGCTGAACGAGTTTTGAAGATATGTAGAACATTGTACTTTATAGGAACTTTTGGTCCTGGAATAACACTTGTGGGCTACTTTTATATGAAATGACCACGCGAGCAAAGCTGCGGGCACAGCTAGTGAGTAGATAAATCAGTCGTTTTTCGTCGGATTTTATTGTATACTTTTCCCAAGTCCGTTATAGGTACTTTCTTAACATTCACGCCACAAAAGGCGTAACTAAACTGAAGGTAGGAAATGACGCCAGGTACCGTATATATTCCAATTAGTGTTGACCATTTTGTTAAAAACATTTAGCCGGACAAAAGCGGACTAGCACAAGACCTAATTACTCATACAAAATGAATGTTGGCTCTGCAAGCGAGACTAAATGTATGAACAACAGGCAAAAACTACACGGACGAATAATGAAATGGGCAATGCAAACAACCTGGGGACTGTTGCAGGAAAACACAAGTTTACAAGTCACAAGTAGGGAGATTACGTCAGAAAAATAGGGGTAGTTACCATCTGAGCTGCTGTTTGTTCCACTGTAGAACAAGTAGGAAAAATATTCTCTTTTGTTCTACTAATAGAACAATTAGGAAAATAATTCTTGGTTGTTCTACTAATAGAACAAATAGGAAAAATATTTGTAATAATTTAGTTACACAAGAAGTACACCTGCCTATTACCTATATTTATGTGAAGATGATATTATGCCTGATTTATTTAAAAAATAATGAAATAATATGATGATCTATATATCTATCTATACTTGTATTAAAGCAGTAAGTAACAAAAAGTCTGTACAACACTAAAAGAAGATAATTTTATAAAATTTATTTTATACTTGGCTGATGTATTGATCAACTATATTAGAAAATAACTTTAATAAATAGTGACTGTCTGTTTGTCTGTCTGTTCAGACTGATTGTGATACGATTTTGTTGCATATCTTTGACTTAAAATATGGAGTACTTTTTATTTTAATCTGATAAGTAAAAACGGAGCAATCGATAAAAAACTATTTGATGGCTAAACAAAACTAGCTAAATTTTACTTTATGGGTTCCGTTGATATTGGTATATCACTTATGATATTTTATTCCATAGAAAAATAAGCACGCGGGCAAAGCCGCAGGCACAGCTAGTATAAAATAAATATGTGTAGTAGTAACATTTAATTCTGAGAAAATCAAATTGAACACATACCTACCTAATAAGTACATAAAGTTCAGACGAATATAAACAATGAAACCAAGAATATAGCGGAAAATCCGCTGGCAACTGCTACTACAAGTTCATGCTGGTCAATACTGAAATATATAGATTAGAAAAAATACCATCAAAAATGCAAAAGTTTGAAGTGGCCCATTCTGAAAAAACATACTCATAATTGTGGTTTTTCAAACAAGCGCGCGGCGCGGCGGCCCTCCGAAGTGGGACATTTACATTTATGTTAATTTAACAAATTTCGTAATACAATTCTGACAATGAATACCCGCTGGCCCTTCCATTCACGTGTAGTGGAAAAATTAAAGTTTTAACGTTGTGGCCTGAGATGGGCTGGAACATGGATGATTACGATGAATGATGGGATGGGCAGCGTGATGACAGGATTAACTCCATTGTCGGGACCAAATACTGTTTCGTAGACCCTGTTTAAGACCTCCTTAAATAAATACAAAAATTACGTTCGATGAAAAAGTATTATCAAGCAACACAGACCACGACTTTTTCGTATCTTTCCGGTTCAACAAACGAGCAAGAAGTCTTGAAATGACGGTCTTGCTCAATTGAAAGTAAAACGAGCATGAATTGGCAGAGCAAATCAAAAAGATTTGTTCAAAAATTGTTATTCATTTGTTCATCTCGTTTCTTTTCAAATCTTGGTACTACCACCAAAAATCCAATTCTATTCCAAATATCATTCCATGCATCGTTAACATCGTAGATTCCAAAAAAATACTGGGATTTTTTGGGGAGGAATCAATTGCTTGACTTATGAGGTCGTGCTGGATTCTGGTATCAGAGTTTGTCAGGACTCTGACATGGCTTAACGACTATTAGTAAACCAGTACAGCGAAATTTTATAATCTTTGCAATCCTCACAGGCAGCGCAACGAACTGTTTAATTACAGTCGAGTATTGCTTTTGATGTGATTGCTGTTAATTTAAATGGTTCAATTCAACTGATTGGTTGATATGCCTACCTATCTACAGCAGATGGTGTGGTTAAGTGTTAATGAGAAGCTATAGTAATTTCAGAGAAAGTGGGAGAATAAAATAAATTACAGTGCAAAAAGACAGTTTTACTTACATATAGCTATATAGCTTCACATTTGGATATATACTTCTATTTTATAGTTAAACAAAGTAGGTACGAGTATGTTTCCCATTTTCTAGCTATGTTCCCGACCTTAATATTAATAAATAATTATATTAATACATTTTATAAAGTATTTTCTTAAAGCTATAATGAACAAGACATAAGATCACAAATTAAAACCCAACTACGTTCGGGTAAAAAATGACACACAAAAATGTAAAAAATGACAGCCTATGACACTCTTTTGATGGAGATGAATCGATTGATACCTCGCTTGTCAATATCGGACCAATAGGGGCAACGCTATGTTGGAACATCCACATACATACATACATACATACATAGAATGTTAAACTCATTACCCTTCCCTTGATTCACCGTTGTCGGGCAAAAGGGTGCGAATTGATTTAAAACAATGCAAGGCCAGTATGTTGAGTACGCTGGCCAACTAGTAGTGGGCTAGAACTTGGGCTACCTGTGAGACGATTAATGGCTTGTAGGTTATCTAAATGTTTTATTTTGTAGTTAGATAGTTATCTGTTTTATTAAAAACATACATAAGTAAATGCAACATACATAGTATACTACAATCTAAATCAAATCAATAAAAATTACGTATAAATAATACGTCATTTTGAAGTAATTATAAGTAACCATAACCAAATGAAACTTTTAACCCGTTGATTGGCATGTGCAAGTTAGTCACTCAAAAAATACACTGGAGGGAAAGGCGGGGGTGAGAATCATAGCATGTCGGATTGGCATGATGACGTTTTGGCAAATTTATATTTTTAATAATCCGTTCAGTTTTTTGGATTTTATTTTATGTTTTCTATGTGTATTAATTTTTATGTGTTGTCACTCTGCGTTCGTGATGTCTGTCACAAATAGGTTCCGGCAGAAAATCAGTGCCAAGGCTTTATGGCCTTAGCGTTTGCTGAGTTGGGACCTGTTTGTGACAACACACAGCATTAATTTCGTACCTTTTATTTTTGTTTGTAAATAGTGTTCTTTGTTTTTCTGTGTAATGTTGTGTGTTGTCATAAATAAATGTATTTTCTTTTTCTTCTTCTTCTTCAAAATGAATGGACCGATTTAGATGCGGTTTTATATGTTTTAAAGCTGAGGTAAACGAGATGGTTCTTAGCTATAAAGGGGGGAGGGGGTAAGGATTGTAACTCCGAAATGAATGGACCGATTTTGATGCTGATGTTCATGTTTGAAAGCTGCTTCTTAGCTATAATGGTGTGGTGGCGGGTTTTTTTTTAAATTTATGCTGATAGTAGTTTTATGTCCAATCCTACCAAGAAAAGTCGGTTCATCTCCTTACTACCTAAAGGGTATACTCTCCAGGTAGTCGTCCCCTATAAATTGTATCAAAATTAGTAAATCAGATTTTCGAAAATAAATAGTTTTTTTTTGTAAATCCATTCCATTTTGTGTTTATATTGCCTCAAATCTCGAAAATTTCTAAAACGATTTAGATCGTTGTTTTTTATTCAAAAGGGTAGACTTTCAGTTTATTCCCATAAAATTTCATCAAAATTGGTTAAGTAGTTTTATTAAAAAAACTATTTGTTTTATAGTTCATGTTGTCTCATATCTTAGGATTTCTGAACCTAATTAGATAATTATTTTTACTTGAGAAAGAAGACCTCTAGTGTCCTGTACACTACTTTAGTGGTACTGTATAAAATTCATCAAAATTGGTTTAGTAGCTAAAGCTAAAAAATTGCTTATTAGCTTGTTTAAAAACAAGCTTTTATTTAATTCACTGTGTTATTATGCTTGGGACTAGTTTGCACGTCAATTTTGAACCATTTAACGACGTCCAAAGATGCTGAAGTTTTGCACATGGGTGTAGTTCTGATGACAATTATGGTATTTACTACTGAGCTTTGATGATGGAGCCGGAAGGTAGTCAAAGGAACTCAACAATCGGATGATGGAATCCCTTCGAGGTTGGGCTCATTTGGTTTGTCTTGATGAGATCTCTGGTTTTATGTGGTATCCAAGTTCTGATAGTGGAGCCGGAAGGTAGTCATAGGAACTCAACCATAAAATGAGAAGATAGTCAAAGGAACTAACTTTTTTAAAGAGTTCGATTTCATTTCAGTGAAATCAAAGAAAATGTTCGTCAAAACTAATTCAGTCGTTTTATAAGTATGTAATTCATCTTTGGTTTTAATATACCAACGCCTTGAGTCTTAAGTGAGTTTAACTTTATGCTTTGGCATATATTCTTTCTGATGTTTGCAAAATTAAGAAATAAAAACCTGTATATCTTGTATATCACGGATTACCGCAAGGTAACGCCTGATTCCATTAATTGTCAACTGTTCTTTTTTGTTTGTTTGAATTTTCTGGAAGATAGTAAATGATAGAAAATAGTTATTAGAAGATAGATAATCACACAAAAATTGCTTCCCCCTAAACGAAATCCTGTATCCGCGTCTGTCATTGAGAGAGGCCTAAGTCCATCAGTGGACGAAAATAGAATGATGATGAACGTTCACAATGTTTTAATTAGATAAGGCCCTAACATAGGACTGCAAGACCCTCAATATTTTAAACTATTCAAACATTACTCCGACAGGACATTTCATTGATCTTTTATTACGTTTGCTCAAGGGGAACGAAATCACAACTTCCGAAAGAAATGAACTGAAAAGAGAAAGGGTTGGTCCGGACGTGTTACGAATTCGGAATGAACATTCGAATTGTTGATTTGTTAAATCGCTACTCGCATACTAAATACACGCTGTGAACTTAAAATTTAATTTTCCCAAAGGAAAATGAATTTTTAAATAGCTCGACTCTTTTGTTGGAAACTTTTTTAGTTAAGTTTCTTTAAAACTGTCCATGAATTTAAAATAGTTTTAAATGACATTTAAATCTCCGATAAATAACGAATAATAAACACTTATTACTTCTCAAGATGAGGAAGGAGATTCTATACCTACTAGTCTAATTTTTAACCCCCGAACAAAGAGACGGGTATTTTAGGTTTAGGGTGTGTGTCACTGTGTGTGTGTGTGTGTGTGTGTGTCTGTCTGTCTGTCTGTGGCTGTAGCTCCCAAACGAATGGACCGATTTTGATGCGGATTTTTCTATTTGAAAGCTGATGTGATCGAGATGGTTCTTAGAAATATAGGGTTTGGAGGGGGGGGGGGAAGAAAAGGGGGGTGAGAATCGTAGTTTCCAAACGAATGGATCGATTTAGCTGCGGTTTTTTATGTTTCAAAGCAGGGGTAAACGAGATGGTTGTTAGCTATAATGGGGGGGAGCAGGGAATGGGGGTGAGGATCATAGTTCCCAAACGAATGGACAGATTCTGATGCGGTTTTATGTTTAAAAACTGATGTGATTGAGAGGCTTCTTAGCCTATAATGGGGGGTGTGGGATTGGGGGTTATATACATTTTTAATTTGTTCTTGTTACTGTGTGTTTTTGACACATATCTCCGAGGTTTCTAAACCAATTTGGATGATACTTTATTTGAAGTCCATCAACTTTTGTATTGATATAAATGTTTTACTTTTCAACTCCTCATTTATTTATCTGTACAAATGACAGCAAAATATTCTATCCACGAACAAACATCGCAGTAAAATCTTTTATTGGAGCGATGATAGTCTAGTGGTTTACAACTGTATCCAAACTGTACTCGTACCGAATTCGGTCCTATGCTCCGCACCAATGACTTTTCAAGGTTATGTGCGGTTTTCCGTCGCTCCGTGCACGCACGGCATGTTAAGCTGCCGGTTCCGGCTGTTAAGCCATTTCAGAAGCTCTCGGGCAGCTGACACCAGAGGCCAGCACTACCTCATACTGTCGTTTGCAAGCAACCTCTTATTATTTTACTAGTGACTCGCTCCGGCTTCACACAGGTAGCGCTCACTCCGGGGCTTTTTCTTAGTTTCCTTTTTATACCCGTCCTAACTTCTCAACAAAAATACGCCAGTAATTTGAAATCATTGGCAGCAACGATCGTGCTGGCGTTGTTTGACCATAGACAACAGCATTATTACTCACGTAATTGACAGACTTATTACTATTTCGTTTCCATGGCAACACATCCTGAGTATTTCTTTTCCATGGCATCATGTCATTCCGTTTTGTATTTTTGATACCTTGGGTTACATCATTACAATTTTGCATAGGGACCTCTAATTTTTTGAAAAATATTGTGCTGCCTCTGATACTTGCTGATAATGTAGGTTTCTATAAGTGAAAGAATTTTTAAAATCGTTTCATTATTTTTTGTGTTTATCCATTACAAACAAACATACAAAAATACAGACATACAAAAAATCTAATATTTCCTCTTTATAATATTAGTGTAGATGTAGAATTGTAGATGTCCACCTGAAATATATTTCGTAAAATTGAATTTTTTGTTTTTATGTCATCTCAACGACTATTAGAAACTAAAGTAAGCATAGTGTGTGTATGTGGAGAATTGTACAATTATGCATAGTGTGTGTATGTGGAGAATTGAACAATTATGGTAAGCGTGGAAAGCATTAAAAGAAAACATTTACATGCCCGCACTGATAATAAATTTGTATGAATACGGAAATGAATGCATACAAACCCTGGTAAATTTCAGTAAGGAAAGTATAAATGATTCTATGCTGAGCTCTATCACCGATAATCACCAATGAACCAAAGAAACCTCACATCTTGTTAATTTGCCGGAACCCCCAAAGCCTTGTTCGGATATTCCCAAATTACAGAGGCATAGACGTCGTACATCAGTCGGGGGTCCCAGGGGCAGTTACAATCACGAAATGCTTTTTATTTTTTCAGTCCTTCACTTTTATTGCCTCATCAGAGGCTGTTATGTGAGGGTTGCTCTCGCACGATGCAGTTGTGGTTGTAAGTGTAATGTATGGGTTGGAAATTGGATGACGCGGTGGAAATTAATTTCAGTTGTATATGGGCATTGAATTTGTTATGCTATTTAATTAGTTTTCAGGGAAGTACCTAATAATATGTTGACAGAAAACAATTGTGAGCAAATCGGACTTCAGCAGAGCGAAAGAGAAATATTTGGTCACGACTGGACTTTTGTGCTAAGTTTTCCCAAGATAATTGATTAGTTTGATTGATAACTGCTTTTATGTTGAATTATTTTATTGGAAGCTCAATTATAGGTGCCATTGAGTTAAAACTATTAAAGCCTCTATTAAAAAAAAAAGCTTTTCACACCTTCACTGAGTTTCCGGAAACTGGTTGCAACTGACCAGTTTTAGCTTTTATTAAAAACTAGCTGCGCCCCGCGGTTTCACCCGCCTCCCTCAGGAACCCTGCATTTTTTTTGGGGTAAGAAGTAATCTATGTGTTAATCCAGAGTATAAGCTACCTCCATACCAAATTTCATTCAAATCCGTTCAGTAGTTTTTGCGTGAAAGAGTAACATCCATCCATCTAGCTGCGCCCCGCAGCTTCGCCCGCGGTTAATCTTTGCCACACCCACCACATTAGAAAAGACATTTAATAAAATCCCTCCTTTTTGCATCCCTAGGGTGTCACTTTGACACCTGCTACTTTGACACCTGTCACTTTGACACCTGTCACTTTGACACCTGTCACTTTGACACCTGTCACTTTGACACCTGTCACTTTGACACTTATCATTTTGAAAATTCCTTCAAAGCTTCCGTTTTCTTCCTTATTTTGGTCCCATACTCCTCCCACTGGCCACATCCCCATTAAAACCTCTACTAACAACCCCCAACTTCCACCCCCGCCATGTCACTTTGACAAAAAATTTGCAAAATTATATTAATGATGATAAATCTTCTGTTTCTGCTCTCTTGGTACTTAGTATTTTTTTTAAAATATAAACACACTATTTAATGTTCATGGGGAGGTTATATTCACTTTCAATAACTTTATTTGTCAATTTTGTATCTCCAACTTCTTAAGTGTTTCTGCTCTCCTGGTACTTAGAATTTTTTTTTTTAATATAATCACCCGATATAATGTTCATGGGGAGGTATCTTACTTTTAATAACTTTATTTGACAATTTTGTATCTCCGACTGCTTTTTTTCCTTTTTTTCAACTCCTTAGGAAAACGATATTTTTTTCCCTATTTCTTGATCAAAAGTAGCCTATGTGTTATAATCCAGGATATAAGCTACCTCCATACCAAATTTCAGCCAAATCAGTTCAGCCGTTCTTGAGTTATAAATAGTGTAACTAACACGACTTTCTTTTATATATAATAGTATAATATATATATATAATATATATATAGATATAGATTAGCTTACCCGCCCGCGACTTCGTCCACGCGGATTACAGTTTATCGCGAAAAAAGCATCCTACTTACGTTCTTCTATGATATTAAAAACCAATGCAAAAGTAGACTTAGACTTCTTGGTTATGGCCTCCGTGGCACCAACGCTCTTGTTGATTTTTGACGGACTTGTTATTTTGTTTCCATGGCAACCGTTCCTTACAGCGAGTATTCAACATGTTCTAGTTTTCCCGTGGAAACTTCCACGGAATTCGTGGAATTTTAAGGGATAAAAAGTATCCTATGTTTTATTCTAGGGTATAAGCTATCTCCATTCCAAATTTTATCGAAATCCGTCCAGCGGTTATCGCGTGAAAGCTCCCCAAACAAACAAACAAACAAACAAACAGACAACGTTTCACTTTTATATATTGGTATGGATAAGTGTATTATATTAGACTAGCTTGTC
Organism: Alsophila aescularia; assembly: GCA_946251855.1. Classification (NCBI taxonomy): domain Eukaryota; kingdom Metazoa; phylum Arthropoda; class Insecta; order Lepidoptera; family Geometridae; genus Alsophila; species Alsophila aescularia. The sequence continues at coordinate 48,493,041 of OX276381.1, read as the reverse complement.
TTGCCATCAACTACAGGTTCTTCTTAATTGCATTTTATACTTACTTATATCTATACTCAAATTTAGTTAACGACGAGATCGTAGCATAGAAATGATTGATTTTGACATGTAATTACATACGTTAACTATGACGGTAGTACGCGGTACTCGATTACAGGGCTGTCGCTTCATTCCATAACTAATGGCTCATTCATTTCCACAACAATGTTCTGATCGGCAGTTGTTATAGATAGCCGTGTTTAGTTTAACTTAATTGCACAATCGAAGTCTAACTGGTTAATCCTGACACCACAAGGTTTCAACCAAAATAAATCATAGCTATATGCATAACTTGTGAAAAATCGGCACGAAATAAGTCTAAAAATTAGAATATCCATGTACCTGTATGAAGGGCAGCAAAATTCAGCAAATTGATTAATATGTTATTAAAACTACTATCACTAATATCTAAAATATCCCAACACTGTAATGCATTTCAGTACCAGAGGGTCAGTAAACCCTAGGAGGTAGAGGCTGGCAGGCGTCGCGACGGCGCGACGAGCGGCGCGACGCGTGACGCACCCGGATCCTCTCAGGCTTCGCTGCCTTTGGAAAACTTAACTGTGAGATGAATCACCAGACTAGTCTGCACTTCCAGGATTGCAGGCTGCAGGTTCATAGCCACTTAGATAAGTCCATAACTTAATTTATACAAATACTTTTGATTATGACACAAGTTTACATATTTATGGTATCTAGCCTTTACATTTTCTACGATAGCATTTTCCCTTCGAGACAACAACCAACTTAATTAGTTGGTTGCTTTTGCTAAGCATTTTCCTATTCCTCCCAAAAACAAATACGGCTACAATTAATTGTGAACATGAATAAATTGCCACTAACCTGAATTATAACCAATGTCGACAAAGCCATACCTATGAATTATACTTTAACACCTATCTCGCAAACCCACTCACATTGATGATGAAGTACAAAATTATTGGCTTATGGCTGGCTCCTATATCTTAAAACGAACGGTTTTCGCTTACTGTCCGTCAACTTTTGACATAAACGCCAAACAAAAAACGTCAAAAAGTAACGAGACGTTAGAAAAACGGCTCGTTTCATTTTTATAGGAATGAGGTGTTAGTAGTTTCTACCTAAGATTAGACCGAACACAGAGACAGACAGATTCGACTAGCGACTTTCTTTTAGTAGAGTTATGTTAGTAGGTACTATTATTTCTTCTGTGGTATAGTGATGGAGAAGTGATGATATCACAGACTAGTGCTTCAATTTTCATGCTTCAGTCAAAAAACAAAAATTATAAAAAAAACAGTTTAAAAGTCCAGAGGTTTTTAATTACATTGAGTGAGCTGAGCACTTAGCCATAGCACTTAGCGGAGGTAGCATCTATAGAGCAATATCCTTGCAACTTATAAAGGGTTCGAAATGAATAAATTGTAGTTGCTTAGGTATTTTTATTTTGTAGGATTTAAAAATTTATTAAATAATGGTGTCAATGTAACCTAATCAAATATTATTTAATTCGGTCTATTTATGACGTGTCACGGTTACCTTAAATATAAGATGGAATAGATTAAGGAAGTTATATGTACTTAAGTACAACTGGAACGATATCTCTTATATACAAAACTCTCACCAATAACGTAATTTAAAAAGAAAATGCCGAAAAAAGGAAGTACACGTTGGATCGGAAGTCTCTTTCTCTCTCGTACTAAGTTCCAGAGTTTTCTACAGAGTAACAAAATTTGCGAAATAATCATCGCGAAGACAACTGTACCAAAGAGGTCACCTACATAATTTATTTACATAGTACATCCTCTTTGGTGTCTGATAAGATTTTATATACTATTTCGGAAATTAAAGAATTTCTTGTCCTGTTTGTCTCGCGAAATATTTGCTGTCATCTGTGATATATCTCAACAACATCCGTGTTTATTTTTATTTTTTTAAAAATCGATCGGTGAATAATCGATACCCCGCTTTTTCTTTGAAGATATCGTTCCGGTTGTACGTAAGGACGAGTACATATAACTACCTTGGGAACGCTAGAAGTAAAAATTATTTTTTACTTCTTCTATTTACTTGTCGAATTGTTGTTTTCTATTGCTAGTAATAAGTTTTAATTTTTAATTTATGTAGCGTTTTCTACAACGCTACAATATATAGTTAGGTTTATTTTAACTTGCATTTTTACTGGTATCTACATCGAAATGTTTAAGTCTTAGTACCAAACATGATTTAATACTTAGTGAAATGCATAATAAACTTAAAATTGCCAAAGATAGAGGACACAATGATTTATTTCTTACATTTTAAAAGATATTATGTAAAAACCACATACCCAAAAAGAGATAGAACTTTCTGCGCTATTATGTGTAGAAAACAATAGGAAGACAATTCGGCCATAGGAAGCCGGCTGCTCGCCTGTCCGCCGCGAGTAAACGACAGCGCACGTCAAATTTTTGTCGATCAAACAACACAATCATGCCGTCTTGTGTAGTAAAAAAAACCACATACAAAAAAAAGCTTCTGGAATTTCTTTTCACGAGTTAATAATCGATTTAACGTGTAATTTATACATATTTATGAAATTATTCGACCAATTTTTTTTTACTCGAAACCTCAACGCGCAAGTATAAGTGTGGTAAGTGAAGAATATTTTATTTTTAACAAAAGATAGGGTATTTTGTAGTTTCGTAGGAATTTCTGTCATTGTAATGTGTCTCCTTTCATAAATCATTCCCAACCAAGATGAAGAAGGTGAGGGAAGTTGGTAACATGTTAAGGGAAGGTAGGGTAGATTAGGAAAATATGAGGGGAGGATGAGGTAAGTTGGGGATGGGTTGGGGAAAGTAAAGGGAGGGTAAGGTAAGTTAGAAAAACGTGAGAGGAGGGTGGGGAAAGTCGGGGAATGTAAGGAAAAGGTCGCGATGAAAGGAAAGGTATGAGGGGAGTGTAAGGTAAGTTTGGAAAAAGTGAGGGGAGGGTGGGGTAGATTGGAAAAATGTCAAAGGAGGATGGGGTATTTCAGGGGTCACTTCAAACTTAACCCACTCTCCCCTCACTTTGTTCCAACTTCCCTCATTCTCCCTTCATTTTTTCCTTACTTACTCCATCCTCCACTCACATTTTTCTAACTTCTCCCACCTCACCTCACTTCTTCCTACCCTCTCCCGACTTACCCCATCCTCCCTTCACTTTTCCTGTTCACTTGTTCTTGTTCCTGTTTTTTGTTTGTTCACCCCCACCTTTGCTACACTTCCCCCACCCTCCCTTAATTATATTTATATTAGTACAATATAAATTAAATTTTTCTCAACGTCTTTGACAATATAATTGGGAGTCGAAGTAAAATGCTGGCAGCATTATTTTCTAGCACACATGCTCATTACTTTCGTATCTTACGCCGAGTGCGAGTCTTTTTTTTTTGGGTCTGTGGTAAAAACATCGACTTGAGCGAATCCAATGACAATGTAAGAATAACAGGTTAATATTTGAATTAAGAGTATGTTGCCACATATTCTTAATTCAAATATTATCAATAAAGTGATCTGACATTTTAAATAATAATAATAATAATAATATAATAATATATTCGGGACATTTCCACACCAATTATCTAGCTCCAAACTAGGATACCCTGTGCTATGGGCACTAGATAACGGATAAACATACATAGATAAGAATATTACATCCATGACTCGGAAACAAACATTTCTGCTCATCACACAAATGATTGCATCTTGCAGGATTCGAACCCGTGACCATACGATTTCGTACCAAGGATCTCTAGCCACGAGACCAACCGGTCGTCAAACCTAATCCATTATTTTTCGAAATACTGCACGGATTTTTACATTATACCTCTACATAATACTTACTGCAAATCTACACTTACACGTTTGAAACCTGTTTGTAACTTTCCCGCGCTCAACTTTTCCACACGGAAGTTTATATTCGTCGCATTTGTGTTGTTAAGTTGGTAACTAGACACCGGAAGTACCCACTGTTCAGTTGGTGTTAAGCACAATGATGACGCCCCAGTTTGTATTCATTTGAAACCGGCTCGGAGTTTTGCAAGTTTCAGTTTTGTAATTCCAAATTTGTCAAGTTGCTATAAACTTTAACTACAAAGTATTTTCTGAATAACTTAAGTTAGCTGTGGTACTTGTTTCTTCATTCTAGGAGGTTCTATTAAATAAACGTAAAAAATAACTAGCTTCGCCCCATTAAGCCTTGCATGCGTGGACAGAGTTATATAAGATAACAATCTTCTACAGTCTTCTTCTTCTTCTTGTATTTATAAATGTAGTCATATTTTATTAAACTTATTCTTATAGATATTTATGTTATCTTTTTTCCGCCCCCTCTGGGCTTTATTTGAAAACCAACGCTGCGTGCCTTCGGCATGCCTAATGCTGAGACTACGCCCATTGAGTACCACTTTTACTATCTAATTTTATTTTCTCTTTGTACTTAATTCCTACATTATTGTTATTATTGCGATCTTATTTTTGTGTGTGTTGAATACATTTATTTCCTTTCTTTCTTTTCTTTCTACGTTTTAGTCCAAGTATACTAGTGGCTCTGTGAGCTGTAGACCTCGCACGTACAAACTTTTTTGCAAACAATCTAGCGGTGCACAGTAGCGCCATCTAGTTACCATATTGTAACATTAACATTAATAACCAAGGTGCTCCATCAATCCCTACCTAGTACGTAAAGGGCTGATTCTACTGGTAGAATCCTATATGTGAGAAATTTACTGCATTTTGAGGACCTATTCTGCTCATCACGCCGAAGATCCTCATCAGATCTTCACCAAATTTTTATAAAACTAATTTAAAATTACTCCCTTTCAAATGAAAACAGAACCAAAATCAGATTTAATATGGCGGAGATATTCAGTAGCCCCTTTTTTACCTTTTTTGGGGAAGTACCTCCCTTTTGCCGAAGCTGAACAGAGACGCTTCGCTCGCGCTTCGCTCGGTCAATAATGTAGTTTTTTTTTGTACTTGTTTTTTGTATAATACCAAATTCTGGGGCTGCGAGGTAACAGACCACTAAACTTCTCATATATTAATAAGACTCTTCCTATAAAAAACTTACCTAAAGTAATACGCTTGCCTAGTAGATACCTATTCACTCTTGACTTGAACACACCGGGGTTATAATTTACCGGAAACAATGACGAGGGCAGGGCATTCCACTCCTTTGCAGTTCTTATAATAAATGAAGAAGCGTAACGCTTCGTTCTTGTGCGAGGTATTTCAACCATGAAAGGGTGGCGCTTTGCTGATCGTCTAGTCGTACGGTGATGGAAAGCTGATGGGGGAATCAGGTTGTGCAGTTCTTGTGCACACTCTCCATAGTGCAATCTGTAGAATACCGCCAGGCTTGCTACCTCACGTCGATGCACCAGACTTTGAAGCTTACTCTTTACCAGAGTGTCATCCCCAATGAGCCAACTCTATCACCACGTCTCTCAGTTGAATCCAAAGACTCGAGCTGATACTTGGCAGAACCGTCCCAGAGGTGGCAGCAGTATTCCATACAAGATCGGACCTGTGCTTGATAAAGATTCAAAAGCTGTCCCAGTGTGAAGTACCGCCTAACCTTAGACAAAATACCAAGTTTTTTTGCAGCTACCTTGGCTTTGGATTCAATATAAGACCCAAAATTCAGGTTTGATGTGAGTTCGACACCCAAAAGCTCCAAATGGTCGCCTATTGGTATTGTTACACTTTGGAAAGACGGAGATCGGTGTACAGGACTCTTTTTAGCAGTAAACAAACACGCTTGCGTTTTAGTAGTATTAAACTTATACCTAAAGTAAACAAGTCTGAATAAGGGTCAGGGTAGAATTCAGGGTCGTCGTCTACAAATCGGTCTGGTTGTGTTTCGAGAAAATCCGAGAAAACGAGTGAAGCTCGGTTGACAGTACTCAATTAAATCTGTTTGGACCAACAGGAAGCTATTTATTTAGTGCCGAAAATGATTGCAATAACGGCAGCCTAAATTTACTTTTTGGAAGCTTATGTAATTTTTATTAAATAAATGATGCTTTCTATATTGGTGCTTTGGAAATAAGTATTTAAGATAAGATATTGATGAATTATTCATTGGCATTACTAAATAATTTGTATATACCCTATACGTAATCAAAACGGTAACGTGCGTCACAGATTAGTAGAGGTGCATATGGATTCTGTCGATTGTCGAATTCGGCTTAATCTTAGGTTAAAATATGTGCATATCTGCATCAATAGTTTTTTCATACGAAAATCAGGCGGCGCCGCGTAAGCGTGTGTGTGTGTGTGTGTGTGTGTGTGTGTGTGTGTGTGTGTGTGTGTGTGTGTGTGTGTGTGTGTGTGTGTGTGTGTGTGTGTCTGTGTGTCTGTGTGTCTGTGGCATCGTAGCTCCCAAACGAATGGACCGATTTAGCTGTGGTTTTTTATGTTTGAAAGCTGGAGTAAACGAGATGGTTCTTAGCTATAATGGGGAGAGGGGGAGGGGGGGGGGGGATGGGTCTGAGGATTGTAGCTCCCAAACGAATAGACCTAATTTGAAGAGGTTTTTTATGTTTGAAAACTGATGTGATCAAGATGGTTCTTAGCTAAATGGGGAGGCGGGCGGAGGTTGAGAAATGGGGTGTGAGAATCGTATCTTTCATACGAATGGCACAATTTAGCTGCGGTTTTTTATGTTTCAAAGCTGAGGTAAACAAGATTGTTCTTAGCTATAAAGCGGGAGAAGGGGGGATGGGGTTTAAGATCGAAGCTCCCAAACGAATGGACTGATTTTGATGAAGTTTATTTATGTTTTAAAATTGATGTGATCGAGATGGTTCTTAGCTATATGGGGAGGGCGGGGGGCTTCAAAAAAGGGGGGTGAGAATCGTATCTTTCAAACAAATGGACCAATTTTGCTGCGGTTTTTTATGTTTAAAGGTGAGATAAACAACATTGTTCTTAGCTATAAAAAGGAGGTGGGGGTGGGGGGGGGGGGGGGGGAATACGGGTGAAGATCATACCTCCCAAATGGATGGAACGATTTTTATATTTAAAAACTGATGTGATCGAGGCCACGGCTTATAACTTAACATTGCACCGTCCCTGCAGACCATACATATTTTATTTGTTTTTTATCTAGCAGCGGTTAACGCAGATCATCTAAATAAAAAATATTAAAAAAAACCGACTGCTTACAAAACAAGGTTTAGGTTCTTGCTTTTGAAATATAAGATATATCCTATGCCACTCTCGTGATTAAGGCAAATCCAATAATACTTCATTTATCAAAATCTAAGGCAATAGAACGCGCCAAAGGAATATTCATACATACAGCCCAAAATTATAACCCTCCGCAGTCGGGTACTTAAATTACTAAATTGTCATATCAAAGTCTATGTTCGCTAGAACTCTAGTAATTTTAATCTACAAAAGCTTTGCAGTATTAATTTGCCCCAGACAGAACTTCAGCAATACAATGATCGGTAAAACTTGTATATACTGCCGAACTTCGGTAATGGAATGTGAACCGATTTTCGGTACATCTCTAGTTCGCTAACAGATTCTCTCATAGCCGTATATACCTTTGTGTGTTCAAGTACCAAAGGTAATTAGGCAACTATATCGCCAATCCTTCTAATCACCTAATGAATTTACGATGGGATCGCAATTACTTAGGTAAAGATTGACTTGTACTGTGGCATAGTACAGTTTAAGGCGCAGTAGCTAACTTTCAACATTACCCGGCATTTACAGTAGAAGTAGCACATCGTCACAATCTCTCAAAACTGCTCATAACAAACTTAATCACTTATGTAAATACTACTGTAAAAGAAAGAGATACAGCTATCAGAATAGTTTCATATTACTAAAGTGTTATCATCCTTGATCGAACCCCATTGAAGTAAAATTACCTTTTTCTATAAATTAAAATATCGGCTCGCGTTAGACCGCTATTTTTCTGGATGGTAAGCGATAAAGCGGTTTAACATGTAACATTGAAGATTATTCTCGGGACACTTACATGCGGGCAGAACGTACTAACTCTGGTTCCACTCCTTGGCTGGCTTGCGCTGTGACCCTGACTACAATATACATAGACGTGTTTTTTGTACTAAAACTTCTTTTTCGTTGTGGTGTGTGGGAATGCTCTTACTGCTTTATGTTTGTTTGGTGGCTGTACCGTAATAAATATTTAACTACTTAGACGGATTTACAGCACCTCAGGTGTAGGATTTATACTCGCGGCCTCATGACCTGGGAACAGAATCCTTGCTAATGTATAAAAGAGAAACGTTGAAGTGAATAAATAAATAAACATAGGACATAGCCTAACAACAATTCCTTACACTTCCTCCTCTAAACTATAATGCATTGTATTCTCTATGTTAAAATGTTTTGTATAAAGGTTTTATATAGACGTACCATTTTGTCTATAGTCTTATTCTGTTTATCGCAAGGTTTAATTACGCTTACTGTTAAAAGGTTTAACGTCATTGTCCCATATATTTTGTATAAATGTTTTAATTATTATTGTATTTTTGTTCTATGTGGTGTACAATAAAGAGTTATCTATCTATCTATCTATCTATCTCATTTGGTTTACAAAACCGGGTGGGAAGTAAGTGTAATTCAACCTCTTTTGTTTTAAAAATCCAGGCGGGAAGTAAACTGTGTTGATGATTTTGACGATTTTAATTTGAATATAATTTTGAAAGTCATTATTTTCGTAAAACAAAATTATTAATCTAATAAGTAAATTTGGTTCTAGTGTACTCAGATAAATGCATTATCTTTTATAAAAAAGCAACAACATTTTTTTTGTTAGACATTAAAGGGCGTTAAATTAAAATCCTTAAAGCTGTAAAATATATATATAAAATATTACCTATATTATTTTATTATGCTTTTTATTTATTTACTGTTAAGTTCCTAATATTCTAATGTAAAAAATATTGTGTCTGAGTTATTTGATACCTTCCTAAAGTATTTATGTCGTTATTGTTAAGTATTTGTGTCCTTAGTTATTAACAATACAAGTGCACACACATTTAGTTCGATACTCCCCGTAATCAATGGCAACAGCTGTCAAAGCCGAGGTTCGTACCCCCGGGTGCCCTTGAGCAAGTGATCAAAACTTAACTTTGGCGTGCGCCTTCTGCATCACGCATTGCGGCGGAGTGCTTTTGCGCCCGCCCCACCCTCCCGTGACGCTGTAAAGGTCAGTTATAGACCAACAGTACAAATACTATCTAAAAAAAAAAACATGCACACACCTCTGTTATAATCCAAACGAAATACTGCATACATACCAACTACACAACATACCTACATGTTTTGTTAATCTATAACGGCCTCCCGCGATACAGGCTTGACCTATTGCGGGGGCCACTGGAAACTCTTTATTTTGTAAAAATGTATTTCGCTTAATAAACGAATTTATATTTGTATTGATATTAAAACTCACCATAAATAAATCCCCCGCCTATCTGATTACAAAGTAGATATCTTTATTCTTTTAGTAAAGTAGTTAAAAAACTGTTGCTGTTTATTCTAAAAATATTCGCAATACATTCGCCACAAGTTTTTTTGCAAATACGTAATAAATAAATAATTAATCTCAAAAAACATGCGAATATTCGTTACATAAAAATGAATGTGTTTTAAAAGTTTGATATGAGTTTCTGTTATTATAGCATCGTAGCAAGCACATGGTGCTTGCTACGATGCTATAATAACAGAAACTCAGATCACAGATAAATTACTGTTATCGAAAACTCAAATAAAACTATTTCCATAGTAAATATCCCGTTGCAAATTTTTATATGTGATGTGAACTTTTGTGAAATTTTGTGAAATTATTCACATGACGACTGTTTGACCTTTTCGACGACACCCTACTGCTTGGTGGTTGAATATATGGCAAAACTTCCAAGAGCAGGCTTCTTCTTCTTGCAGTTGAAACCTACGACACCCAAAAGCCCCGTGTAGTTTGTTTTAGCGAAAAACTTACAAACAGCTCCAATATAACTGCGCTTTGCTTCCACCTTTCCACAGAGCATTTCGTTCACTTGATTATATGAACTCTACGCAGGCTTAAAAGTTATTGAAAACTATCCAAATATCTTACATATGAAGTAGTTATAAATATTCACTTTAAGAGCTTGAGACATCAAACTTCTATCAGGTTCTAAAATCCTGTCGTAAGAGGACACCGTAATGGCCGATAGAGCCTAATCGGGATTACCGGCCCGGAGTGTTTGCATAAAATATTAGACAAACGTTGATTTTGGCTTGGAACAGAGATCACGTTGTTATGTTTTGATCCAGCCTATTTCAGTTGTTGTAAGTAATTTTTGGAAGGGAATATAATGTAAGACTACCAGCATAGATTAGGGATAATCTTGTACCAAACTTGTATCTAGGTACTCAAGGTTGGGCTTAAGTTTTGTATCAAAATAAAATCTGAAGACGCATACACAAGGTTACTTAGCACACGTAGGTAAGTAATCTGTACTTATAATAAAGCAAGAAGTTATTTTTTAACGAAAATAATAAAAAATAACTGGTATGTGTGACTTAAAATAAGCAACTAAACATGAATTTTAAATGGTGTCTATCTGTCTTTATGTACGCGCATTACGTAAAAACTATTAGATCGATTGAAATGCGGTTTTCATTGTTGGACAGCTTTGGGTTTGACTTAAATCTGTTTCTCAATCTGATAAGTAGAAGCTGAGCAATCGATACAAGCTATTTAACGTTTATTTCTTAAAAATATTGTATATTTGTACTTTAACGGTACTTTTGGCCTTGGAATAACTCATAGGTTACTTTAACTTAGATAAATGACCACCCCATTTAAGAAGGTGCGAAGTAATAGACGACGAATTTTTTTATTAAAAAACACATAAAATATTATAAAAGATAAAAAGCTTTTATAATATTTTATGTAAGAATTCTCTATCTCTCTTTCTCTCTCTCTCAAACTCTGACATCAACATGAAAAGCAAAAACATCAAAGATTGTTCAACAAAAATCTACAAAAAACTCTTATCGAGCCCATTTGAAACTGTTTAACCGCCATTAATCCTTTAATCCTAGGTTACATGATGACACCCAAATGGCCGGCGGAGGCCTAACAGGCCGGATAGGGATTAACTGACCCCACGTTTTGTTTCGTTGGCCCGTTGTTTGGGGCTGCAAACGTGTTTAAGGATTGATAGAATGAGATTTGTGTTGAAAACTGTTGTGAGTGTGAAAGGTTTTCGAGTTTTAAAGGTTTATTTATTTATGCACTACCTGATGCCCGCGGCTTCGCACGCTTGGTCAGTTCTCTAGGTTTCAGTAGTTTTTACGTGATGCGCGAACAAACATACAGACAAACTAACAAACAATCAACCAAACAGACATTTTTTATTTTTTTTTGGCCTTGGCAATCGTTTGACCACGTTCTCACCTGATGGAAAGCGATGATGTGGTTGAAGGTATAGCACGCTTTCCTAGTAGATACCTATTCACTCTTGACTTAAACACACCTGGGTTATAATTTACCGGAAACACTGACGAGGGCAGGGCATTCCACTCCTTTGCAGTTCTTATAATAAATGATGAAGCGTAACGCTTCGTTCTTGTGCGAGGTATTTCAACCATAAAAGGGTGGCGCTTTGCTGATCGTCTAGTCGTACGGTGTTGGAAAGGTGATGGGGAATCAGGTTGTGCAGTTCTTGTAGTTCTGTAGAATACCGACAGGCTTGCTACCTCACGTCGATGCGCCAGACTTTGAAGCTTACTCTTTACTAGAGTGCCATCCCCAATGAGCCTGATAGCACGTCTCTCAATTGAATTCAAAGACTCGAGCTGATACCTGGCAGAGCCGCCCCAGAGGTGGCAGCAGTACTCCATACAAAATCGGACCTGTCCTTGATAAAGATTCAAAAGCTGTCCCGGTGTAAAATACCGCCTAACCTTAGACAAAATACCAAGTTTTTTTGCAGCAACCAGGACGCTTATTCACTATGCCGCACGAAATTCCTTGCCGAAAACGTGTGAAGTCATTACGGCAATTGCCGTACGATTCCACGAAGATATCTTAACGCGGCGCATTACGTGCGTGGATGGTCATAGCGAATAATGGCCCTTGGCTTTGGATTCAATATAAGACCCAAAATTCAGGTTTGATGTGAGTTTGACATCCAAAAGATTCAAAAGCTGTCCCGGTGTGAAATACCGCCTAACCTTTGACAAAATACCAAGTTTTTTTGCAGCTACCTTGGCTTTGGATTCAATATAAGACCCAAAATTTAGGTTTGATGTGAGTTTGACATCCAAAAGCTCCAGATGGTCGCCTATTGATATTGTTACACTTTGGAAAGACGGAGATCGGTTTAGAGGACTCTTTTTAGCAGAAAATAAACACCCTTTTTTGGTACTGGTTGTACATTGGCAAGCTTCCAGCTCTTCGGAACTGAGTGAAGAGAGAGGCGGTACAAACGCATTAAGATGGGAGACAATTCAGGCGCACAGTTTTTCAACACAATTGCTGGAATGCCACCAGGACCACTGGTCTTATTCAGTAGCTTATTTTAAGTAACCTAGAACATTTTTTAAATTATCTTCTTTGTACATACTATTTTGTTCCTAATGCTTTATTGACTGAGCGAGCGCAAAGCGCGAGTGAAGCATCTCCGTTTCAGCTTCGGCAAAAATGCTTTCGTATGTCCGGATGCCAGTCCGGATCTCTGTTCTCATTTACACGTCGCATTTCTCAACCGATCTAGACGAAACTTGGTAAGGTAGTAATTTTAAATTAGTTTCATCAGCCCTTTACCTACTAGGTAGGAATTGATGGAGAACCTTGGTTATTAATGTTAGTTTCACAATAAGGTAACTAGATGGCGCTACTGTGCACCGCTAGATTGTTTGCAAAAAAGTTTGTACGCGCGAGGTCTACAGCTCACAGAGCCACTAGTTATAAGTATATATCGATATTTGAGATGGTGTGCTTGCCTACTTCGCTGTAGGGATTCAAACCTCTATCAATACCCGTTAAAAGGATTATGTATATTTTACAATGTCAGTATTACACATCTTTTGCATTATTTTTACGATACCATATTGTCATCTCCGACGTAGGTAAGTACAGTGACGGGACGGTTGGGTGTGCTGACTGACGGTGTTAAGTAGTACATAATCCATATAAAAAGATAAAAATATACTTGTTCATCCCCTTTTTGCATACGTCGTCTCGTCACCGCAGTTATTTGGAAAACTGACCCTCACACATTACGACAATATCAAGTTTGTAATTCATACTGATACTGCGCTAATATGTTGTTGCAGAAACTCAAATCAATAAACAAAAGCCATTCAATACTAAACTAAAATTGGCAGATTAAACAAAATCCAAAATAAATAAATACGTATTAATGAACTGTAATTATGAACACATAAATGAACCATGTTCAAACGTAATTAATTCTCAATATCAACAGTGCTGGTTCGAGTGTTAGAATTGTGATGACTGCTATTTACTGTCATCAATCATAGCGTGAATAAACTCTACCTGAGACGTAGAAAATTGTAAAACGATCGGCTATACAAATCTTAAATCTATCTTAGTTGGCTACATAAAAATCTGCCTAATGTCTAGAGATGCTTTTAAGAATAAATCGAAGAAATTAAATTCATAGCATCTGTCTTATTTCCTAAAACTTCAGCTATAGTATCTTCAAGGCTAGAGTAAGCGTATCTTCTGTAGATCAGCGCTTCACCTTCAGCTTCATCGTCGCTTTATAAGCAAGCGTACTCAAGCGTAGATCTATGCTACAGAAAACTCACGGGATTAACAATAGTGTGAGAGACTTTCAATCAATGAAGTTTCCGACTGTTAAAACGAAACAAAACATGCCGGCCGGATTAGGTAGGGAAAACCACCACCGGTCTTCAAAGTATGATGGCTTGTCCTAGCCGAGGGTTGACTGCTCCAGACTGATTATGATAAGTAAGTGCCAACTAGAAAAAGTCGAGAATTTCCTAATATGTTTAAGAGGATATCATCACGACTCAAGAAGGCAAATCTCTTTTCAGACTAACCAGATCTTACTCCAACAAAAACATATTGAAAACGAGTACCTTTTTGCAGTTTTCTCATTATTTAGGAAGGACATCGTTTACATAAGTATGTTAGAGATAAGTGACCCGCTTTGATCCCTCCGTTCAAAGAAATAGGTATGTAACCTACCTAATCTACTTACAGGTTCTTAACGATTGACTGATTCCGACAAAATACGGACGGAAAGAAAACTGAAAGGTGCCCTTTGTAGGCTTTGGGCTTTCGCTGTGTTTCTCTTTAGGCAATGTTATCCAGGGCGTAGTGTAGGGAGACGAGTATATTATTTTCGGAAGCCCTACATACGGTGGGCAAATTTTACACTGAACGAGCTTTACTTCCGAGTTTTCAGTCCATTCAGAGTTCCATGCTGTTCTGTTCATTATACTGCACTTGCATTTGTATAGCACGTGTTGGCAGTGACTCTTATTTGCGGTACAATCTGCGTGTGTCTCCTTAACTTGCTATTATCCCTATTATGCAAATGATGTACGACGATGGGAATGCAGTTGCGTCAATCTTTTTGCCTTTTGTTGAATTTATTCCAATTTTTGTTTAAGTGAAACTAAAGCATGCCGTATCTTCGCCCCGTTAACTAGATCTATGACTATTATTGCGATGATCGAAATCTGTTCCAATATTCCACAAGATATTGATTATATTTGGCATGGTCTTACTGTTCCTGTTTTCACCATGTCTTCTAATATTATAATTAAATACCTCATAAATATATCTATTGTAAAATACTTTATTTAAATCCCTTACATAATTCAAAATTAATTTAATTTATTCTTAATCTTTTATTCCAATCTCCCGTATCATACTAACAGTCCTTATACCGTCTATCAGAGGTAATACTGTTACCACAAAAGTCATGAACCCTACACACGCGCACACAAACGCACACGCGCGCGCACACACAAGCGCACACACACACACACACACACACACACACACACACACACAGAGAGAGAGAGAGAGAGAGAGAGAGAGAGAGAGAGAGAGAGAGAGAGAGAGAGAGAGAAACTTGCTTAAAAAGATTTAAGGATGTTTTTGAAGTGAGCGAACACCCTTGCGTCAATAAACTTCTGATAGATACGAGTAAGTACAGATGCCTCCTTTTAAGCATAATAATAAACGACAAATCGACTCGAGAAAGCATTACGCAACCATCATTAACAAAGTTCCTATTAATCAGAACCATCTGCAAGATTTATGATCTTCTTCCGCGATGACTCTTCGATTAAGTTCCTTCAGATAAGGACCGTGAGCTACAGTTAATGATCCAGTACGGATACTCAGCCAAACAGAGACTGCTAGGAGATAGCGTTACTGAGTGAAAACAAATTTTTCACTTTGGGCCAATCGACAGCTGAAACATTGATTTCTAGTTGATTACTAGAGATTGCAGGAGACCGAGATGTTTCGAAAAAAAAAACGGGGAAACCTTTGCCCAGAAGTAGGGCGATACAAGTGAGCCTAGTTAGTTAGCATACAGTTTCTGTGAGTTGATATAAAATACATTTTTTTTTTTTTGCCAGTGCAAGCGTGCACAACTTTGTTTGCCCTTACTGTACGCTATTATTATACTGTGCTTAACCATTATGTCTCCCTACAAAACGCGAGTAATGAATTGTGTAATTAAAATGTATGAAGAAATGAACTTTATAAATGAAAGAAATTGTTGTACCTAAGGATGCGTTTTTTTTTAATCTGTTTGTTTGAAGAGCTTTCACGCCAAAACGGCTGATCTGATTCTAATGAAACTTCGAAAATAGGTACTTTATAATATAGAGACCAACAAAGAATACTTTTTATCTCGGAAAATGGTAAGTTTCCACGGTAAAACTGGAATATGTCAATTACTCGCTGTAAGGAACGGTTGCCATGGAAAATAAATAATAACAAGTCTGTCAAGTGGTGCTATACTTTTGCATTGGTTTTTAATATTCTAGAAGAACATAGGATGCTTTATTCGCGATAAACTGTAGTCCGCGCGTACGAAGCTAGTAGTAAATAGATTTAGGTACATTTATTTTCTCTAATAGTTATTTTATAAATTAACATTTTCAAATGGGCTATGTGATAATAATAATAAACCAATAATAAACCTTCTTAAATTAAAAGAAGTATTTAACGAATAATTTTGTAATTATAATGTTTTCAATAGCTTACTCTAATATGTAACATTGATGTTACTTTATTGAGACTGATGTATCTCTCAAACAACTTGGACACAAATTGATATCACCGTGTTGGACACAGCTGTTTCAGTGATTTGTGCATGCTATCCCAATGAATAAACGATCGTAGTTCGATACAATTGGTTCCGAGCAGGTGAGAATACATCTAACTGACAAGAACTTAGGATTACTCTCTAATCTGTGGACCCAGGATTCAGCTCTTGAAATTGCAATTGAACGGAGTAGCCCTTTCAAAACAACATATAAGTACCTACATATGTGACAAAAAATATATAAGTAACCAAACTTAACACAATGGTTCATTCAGAACTGTCAAACAAAATATTACCTTGGCCAAGAAGATTTAAAATAAGAGAGTCTACATTGCCACACAAACGAGTGAAGCATAGCGAATGGCTGCGTATGTGTGCGTGAGTGAATAATTTGGCGTTTGGTGGTTAATAAACAATTTCATCATAAAATACTGTTTCATTTTTTATTTTTGGTGAGAACTTGACAGAATTAACACGACTGACAACGTCAAGATCTTACTGTGATGTAGTGGCATAGCATGGTGTAAGTGTGTGCGTGAGGCTTTTTTGTACGAGCAGATCGTTATATTTTGAGTGCTTTAATTTAAATTTGGCAGTGTTCTTTACCTAGACCTTGTCCCTGATTCAATATTATCTATCATGTAATGCACGCAGATAGACTTAAAATTAATTGTTCACAGAAAACACAACAGCCACATGTTGTGAGTTCTGTGGACAAAAGTGTGTCCAAACTATATCGGGATGTTTTACACATACTATTATTTATTCTGTGCTCTAGGTATTTTCATTTCTGTTTAATCACATAAGTTTCAACCTATCTGTTACTTTTATTAAACTCGCAACATGACGTGTATCTCCTACCAAGTACCATAAGGTAACACTACCGATATTGATTACCGATTTACTCGTAAAACTCCCTCGCGAAGGTGGTAATAACGGTGGACCATCTGTGCCGACTGTCCCTTATTGGGGATGTTCCGCTAACATGTCGGTAGAACTTGGTTACCAAGGGGAATTACACAATAGTTTGTGATTCTTGCGGTTTACAAAAAGTTGATTTTAACTATTACAGAGGAGCTTTGTTAGTTAAGTACATTTTTCGTAAATATAATGAATTATACAAGTAGAGTATGTTTATTAAAATGATATTATAATTTTAACGCGAGATGTCATTGCAACGAAAAACCCACAGAGACTCCCTGTCAGCTCGTTGACATTCACCGCAAAAGCTTTCATTAGAAACATCAGCCAATCTATCTATACTTATAATAAAACTGTAACGGGTCCAATTCTGTACATTGAAGATATTTTGAAATTTTATTTTGGAGGATACTCTATATTCGATACTGAAGCGATTTTTGACTGTCTGTCTGTCTGTCTGTCTGTCTGTCTGTCTGTCTGTCTGTCTGTCTGTTTGTCTGTCTGTATCTTGGCTAGGCATCACGCTGAAACTACTGAATTAATTTATATGAAACGGTATGATTTGAGTTCATACTACGAGGTAGGTTATATGATACTTTTAATCCCGAAAAATTAAAGGGTTCCCGCAGGATAGGCGTTGAAAGTTATTTAAAAGAACACGTATCACGCTGAAACTACTGGACGGATTTTGTTGTAACTTGGCACAGTCATAGTTGTTTGTTCACGCATCACGTAAAAACTATTGGACCGATTGCAATGCGGTTTTCATTGTTACATAGCTTAGGGTTTGATATAAAAACTGGTGTAATTGGTATCTAAATCTGGTGAGTAAGAAGCCGAGCAGTGGATAAAAGTATTTTTCACGGTTAAAGAAATTTTGTTCAAATGTTGGTATATTGGTCCTGGAATAGCACATTATGGTACTTTAAACCTAAAGAAAAGACCACGCGTGCGAAGCCGCGGGTACAGCTAGTAACCAATAATATTAAAACTTGTCCCAAAAGCCAAACAGCTGTTGTGAGAGAAACATGGAAATAACGTCAGTTGCAAACTCAATACGTTTAACACCAACGATCGTGTTATAATAATTATTTCTTTTGTACTTCATGACCCTGACACGACTGGACCTTACCTTTATCACTGAAAAAAGTGTTTGAATTCAGTACTTGATTTTAGTGACCCGATCATAGATTTTAACTTATAGAATGGGCATCGTCTATGAAACATAAAATTTCACGCTTAAATTCTCAAGCCGTAGACAATATAGCGAATTAAAAAATTTAATAAACTAGCGTGTCGAGAATTTCGTTGGGGTAATGTCTAAAGTGCCATGATATCAATTTAGATATACAGACTTATAGCAAAACATTTCTGTTAAAATTCGATCGAGATTATAGTACCCAATTAAGTGAGGTAAATAACAAATGTTTTGGCAAATTCTAAATGCGGCTGCTACAATTTGCAACTCAAAGCAACTAGGTCGACGCTGATGCTAAAATTATCAGCGGTATCGAGTATGAAGGGAGCATTAACGCAGGCGTGAGTGTATGACAGCACCATTCTCAATACCCTTGAGGCATACGACACCCGGCCATAGTCCCGGCTATCTGGCCAGCTTTCAAAGCACCTAAAAGCTATTTTATGTTACCACAAAGCACTGTTGCTGGCCGTAGGGAAATGAATAGCCCGCCTCATTTTTCTGACGCTCTTGCTCTTAAATCAATCATTGGGTGTGAATGGGGACAAAAGATCCATTTTTGAGTTTCGTGGCTATTTGTGTTGTGAAGTGGCATTGTTTGTGTTTTGGAATAAGGTAATTTTCGATAACTTTTTGTATGGGAAATTATCGCTGTTTATAAAACATTAACTTAATGTAAAGGTCATTAGTAGTCAGCGTTTAGAATCAAGACATATTATTTTAGACTAGCTTGTGCCCGCGGCTTCGCACGCGTAGTCATTTCTGTAGGTTAAAAGTACTCCTTGTGCTATTCCAGGACCTAATATACCAATATACCAACATTTGATCAAAATTCCTTCAGCCGTCAAAAATATATTTATCGATTGCTCGGCTTCTACTCATCGGATTGAGATATAAAGTACCCCAGTTTTTAAGTCAACACATAAGCTATCCAACACTGAAAACCGCATCGACAATCACACAAACAGACAAACAGACAGACACAAATTTTTAAAATGTTATATTCTTGTTCAGTAGCTTATTTTATGTACCCTAGACCATTTCTTTTTTATTATCTTCTTTGTACAGACTTTTTCGTTCCTATTGCTTTATTATAGTATACAGTATAGACAGAAGAGGGAATGAAATATCGACATAAACAAAATAAAAATATCTGCAGAGGAAATATAGTCAACGTTTTATCATTTTAACATCTCACTATTATTTTATGCCTCCTCAAACGTATGAAACAAATTGAAATTCAACTCAATACTTGAGAGAACATGCTATCCTTGCCCGGGGCTAGATACGAAAACTCCATTTCAACGTGGAATCGAAAATGAAACTTGAAATATTGAATATTTTACATACGTTTTGAGAATACATACTTACACGAGGCTTGAAATATTATAATATTAGGCCTCAAATGTTTAAAAAATGAGCATAATTAGGTATCTCATTGTTTCATCGAGGATGAGAATCACAATTCGACTGTTTTTTTTTGGTTTGTTACTCGTACCTATCTTCTAAATTTTGGAACCTTTTTTGATGTAGGCTATATGATGTTTCAAATGGTCATGCACGCATAAATACATACTGCTCTAATTTAAAGAGCGTCCTTTACAAATGTTGCTTATTATTATGATGAAGTCTTTGAGTAAGATTTTTTATCATGATCAATAATATATTACAACAATAATATATACAATTGATTTAGGCAGCACAGCGGTATCAGTAAAGTAAGAAAAATATTGTTTCTTCCCATCACACAGTAATGTCACCATTGTTCATCTAAAACGTAAGAAAAAATCACCTCATTTCTGCTCATCATTAAAACAACGCAGAAAGTATGGAAAATTGAAATACACAGCACGTTTTATTTTTTATTAAAAACAGTGCGGTATGTATTAAAATCCATCACAGTTTTTTTTATTTTATTTTTTATTTATTTTTTTCGTTTGTTTCCCAGTTCTGTTTTTAGTTTTTAAACTTAACAGAGACTACAGAAACGGATTTATTAGTTTCCTAGGAATGAATGCATTCGTTGAATAGATATTAAAAATAATATGCACCATTTTTTAAATATGAGCGCGACGGAATTGGCCCGCATTTAAAAGTCAATGTGACTGAAAATTGCACTGTTTACATTTAGGTGAACAATTGTGATATTACATTGTAGTGGAAAGAAAAGCAGATTACTGACGCTCGCTGGTTTTTTATAAAGTCAGCAAATATGTAATCATCATCATCCTCATTTACAGCCACGCCCACTGCTGGGTATAGGCCTCCTTTCGCTGTTACCAAGCCTTTCGATCGGATGATAACCTAATCCATGTCTTTCCCTCAACCCTGACGAGATCATCGACCCGTCGCGCCGCTGGACGTGACAACAAACTCGCCAATACGCACTGGCCAGCGTGGCGTTTTATGGCTAAACCCCTTTTGCTCAAATATATAATACCTAAGTATGAACTTACAATATACTAACAAGTTCACAACCACTAATTCCAAGAGTAACCCAACTACTTGAGTTGCATAATACACAAACTAGTTGCCCCATTAACCTCTCGTAACCTCACAGCTGCAAGGATACCTACAAGAGATGCTCTACTTATATCTTTAAGAGCACTAAAACTTTCTAAAGCTTCATCGCAGAGTCTTCATTCTATTTAGCAGGTGACAGACGAGCAAGTAGGTTTGCCGACTTTTGGTTGGACGAGCTTGTTTATGGTGTCTATTTAGACATAATCACAGATAACATATTCACATAAGGCAAATAGTGGTGGCCTCTTTGATTACTGCCTTGCCATGCAAATTTGATCCAGGACCATTAGTACCTCCGTGAAGTACCCCCAGGGGTACTAGCGGGACAACTATGCACTTTGATGCATATTGTGTACCGCTAGTACCACAAATAACAGTAATAGTGGTGTCGATTCTGAGTGCACCAATTAAAACTAAATTTGACAGCTCTAAAATTATTGCTGTCACTTTCAAATTTTTTGTAAACGAAAGGAATAACAACCATTTTAGACCTGTCAAATTTAGTTTTAGTTTTAATTGGTGCACTCAGAATCGACATCAATATGTAACCAAAAATTACGCTAACTCCATTTGTTGGCACTATCATTAACAATGTATTATATTCACCTATTTATCCAATTATCACCATGAGAAATACAATTATCCTGATTAAATTATGGATATATTGTTTATTTTCGTCTTCGCTACACTCAACAAAATTGACTCATATATAAAAAAAAAGTTAAAGAAGAAAAAAACTGGAGCTAGCGATCCTGCATGAAGATTTTTAAGCAAATCCAGGAGTAAAATACATCTGTACAAACAGGGGTACTAGAGGTGCATAGTTGTCCCACTAGGAGCCCTGGGGGTACTTCGCGGGGGTACATTTGGTCCTGGATCGCAAATTTTATTGCCAACTATATTGGAAGCTAGTCCCATTGTAGCGTGTATGGTATACGCTAGCCATACAATGGAACTATCTTCGATTATAGTCACAAATGCAAAAAATTATAATGAAAATAAATGTTTCATTAACCGTCTCCAAATGCAGATTGTGCGTGTTGAAATTAAACCTTTTGATAATATAATTCAATTTTCAACAAAAACCAAAAAAAGCATTATGTAATCGAGAGGTTAACATGAGATGAGATAGCGCTTAATAAAACGCTTGGGAATCAGTTAAATTATATATAATATAATATAATATAATATAATATAATATAATATAATATAATATAATATAATATAATATAATATAATATAATATAATATAATATAATATAATATAATATAATATAATATAATATAATATAATATAATATAATATAATATAATATAATATAATATAATATAATATAATATAATATAATATAATATAATATAATATAATATAATATAATATAATATAATATAATATAATATAATATAATATAATATAATATAATATAATATAATATAATATAATATAATATAATATAATATAATATAATATAATATAATATAATATAATATAATATAATATAATATAATATAATATAATATAATATAATATAATATAATATAATATAATATAATATAATATAATATAATATAATATAATATAATATAATATAATTTATATGGTTCATTTATTGATAAAATCTACGAGATTAACCCGTAGCATACCTTGCTTAGGAAGATCAATGATTATTCTTGTTTCATTTTTCTGCATTCCGGTTAATTCCTAGTATAGTATATTCTCTTATCTATACTTATAATAAAGCAATAGGAACGAAAAAGTCTGCACAAAGAAGATAATTAAATAAAAATGGTCTAGGTTACATAAAATAAGCTACTGAACAAGAATATAACATTTTAAAAATTATATCTCCATCCGATGAGTAGAAGCCGAGCAATCAAAAAATATTTTTGACGTCTGAAGGAATTTTGATCAAATGTTGGTATATTAGTATTTTAGGTCCTGGAATAGCACAAAGAGTACCCACAGAAATGACCAAGCGTGCAAAGCCGCGGGCATCAGCTAGTATCCTATAAAAATTGCGAGTTGAACTCGTGTGGACAGGGTACTGTATTATTTTGCTCGTTAGTTTCACAGATAATTGTGGACGGGTCAATTTTCATCTATTTACTAACTTTTTATTTAAAAATTATACATGTTTAAGCAAGTTATAAACACTGTTCTACATTGTTTCACTTAAATACCGATGTGGTGCTTTTCAGGTTTTAAAGAACAGTGTGTCACCTACTTAACAGGTTAGAATAGGGTAAGCCCGGCACAGATGTCAACTATTGGATATTAGTTCCGTAATTCGCCAGTGGGACGATTTTAAATTTAATCAGAGCGAGAATTGGTTCCGGAAGTAATATCGGCCAGCAAGGAGAAATGGTGATTCTAACTTTGAGCTTTTATAATTTGATTTCGTCATTGTTATACGCGTTAACCAATGATTTCAATGTCTGGAATCCAGGTAAAATTTGTGATAATTTTATATACCGGAAAGCTTGCTGGAAAGAATACATATATCTTCCTCATTCATTGTAAATAAAACGTAAGATGGTAGCCTAAAGGTTCAGGTGTAACTTAGAATCCAACGATACCGGGTTCGGTCTGTAAGTTATGTGCAGTTTTCCATCGCCCCGTGATTTGGAGGGTACGTTAAGCTATCGGTCCCAGTTTTTAAGCCATGTCAGAGGCCTTCGAGTGGCCTGACAATCTCTGACACCAGAGGCCAGTACTACCTCATACAAACAAATAACAACATTATGTAAAGCCGTTAAAAATTGTAAATTTTAGTTATACCTAACATTAGCAATTTTTATCGGATCCAAGATTAAAAGCTATTGGAAATAACATAATGGCAGAAGGTTATTTTGAATTAGAGAGAATATTTATGTATAGTATGGCCGAAAAATGTATTGGGTTAGTGGCGACCTCTGGTGTCAGATTGCCCAAAGGCCTTCAACACTGCTATCAATTATTGTTAAGCGGAACTGACGGCTTTCGAGCCCTTCAAAGCATGGAGCGATGACAAATCTGCACATTGACATATTTAATCTCATTGGTGCGGGTAAGGTTTAAAAAAAGTCGAAATCCACACCGCCAAATCGAAAATGAAGCACCTAGGATATACTGACCCACTCGTACGTCCAAGCCTCACACACCACACACACACACACACACACACACACACACACACACACACGCGCACACGCGCACACGCGCACACGCGCACACGCGCACACATACACACACACACGCACACGCACACGCACACGCACACGCACACACGCACACGCACATACACACACACACACACACACACACACACACACACACACACACACACACACCCCCCATGTTATGCCGACCGGTCGCCACATCGCAGCAAGATAGCCGTATGTCAAGTTCTCACGGAAAATAATAAACAATGCAGTCTTTTGTGATGAAATTGTGTATCAACCACAAATTATCCACTCGCGCACATAGGTAGCCGCCATACGCTATGCTTAACTCGTTTGTTTTGCTGAGTAGGAAGACTCCGTATTTTTTTATTTTCTTGGGTGCTTGTGTCGTTAGCTTGCAAAACGTTCATGAGTGCCGCTCGAGCACTACCAGCGGTGATGCGCAGCACTAAAATTATACTGATAATTATGTGTTTTTTCTCTATCTTATCTATAATATCTTCGTCAAGTCTTCTCGTCTTCCATACCACAGTGCCTCAAGACGAAAGTCTTTAAAGCGTGCGTCGTACCAGTCATGACTTACGGAGCCGATTCATGGACAATCACGGTGAGACTGGTCCATAAGTTCAAGGTTGCTCAGGGAGCTATGGAGAGAGCCATGCTCGGAGTTTCTCTGAAGGACAAAATCCGCAATGAGGTAATCCGACAGAGAACCAAAGTAACCGACATAGCTCAGAGAATTAGCAAGCTGAAGTGCCAATGGGCTGGTCACATCTCTCGAAGAACCGACAACCACTGGTGTAAATGAGTTCTAGAGAGGAGACCGCGTGTAGGCAAACGTAGTGTAGCGAAGTTCAGGCTCAGTGGCGTTCACTCTCTCAGAGGCCTACGTCCAGCAGTGGACGAATATAGGCTGATGATGATGATGATGATGATCAATAATATAACATAGAGAAATAACATATGCTACGTTTGTGGTTCATCACATTGACTTTGGGATGAATTAGTCTTCCTTAAAAGCATTTACTCAGTTGTTTCAGTTCAGTTCATTTTCTCTCCCTCCACCAAACCAAAATACGCAAGGGTAAGGTGATTAGGTACACGAAACAATCACACAATAGCACCGCCCAGACAACAAACGTTCAGGTAATGTTTGCCCGAAGCGCTTACCCGAAATTAGAGGGGAAGTGGTCAAAACGGTCCCCGAACGGGAAAATTGTTTTCAACGAAAGGTTGTTGCAATATGGTCGGGAAACGTACCTACGTTTTACCCTACGTTTCTGCGTTATTGGCTTTTGTTTTAAGAACGTTATATCAATTAAACTGCTTTGGGTTGATGGGTCCGTTTATTGAAAATTGCTACTAGCTGCCCCCCGCGGTTTGCCGCGAGGATGATGACGATGAAAAGTACGAATATCCATCGATCGGAACTTTTTTGTTTACCTGTGACGTGGCATGAGGCTCTTGAGCCGTTTTCATAAATATGTTTCATAGCATGCTACGAAAAAATACGCTTTTGTCACAATTTCATTACTGGCTATCAAATAAGAACAAATATGCGGAAGCCCGCTAACGGAGTGCTCGATTGTCAGGCGTCTTTTCTTTATTCTTGATTTTCGAACGAAGCATCCAAGACAAGTTTGAATTCATACAAAAATCCCTTTCAATAAAAAAATACGTTCAATTAAACCCGAATGTTTTCTTTTTTTAACCTTTCTCTTCATAAAAACATTTAAAGGTTATTATAAATATTTAAAAACATAATATAGCCAAATCAGTCCCGCCATTCTTAAGTGATGCGGTTACCAGCGAACAGCATTTCATTTTTACTTATGTATATAGTTTTATTTATTTAATCATAGTAGGTTAATAGTAGTGAAATTACTTAATAGGTATAGTTGAATATTTAAGAGCATTTAACAGTGTACAGTGCGATCATGGCACATGATGGTAACTCATTTTTACTCATTACCACACTAAAATGTGAAAATACGAAAAAGTAAAACAGAGAGTGCTCTGTCTGGTTTTACCTTTTCGTGACTAATCGGCTGAACCAATCTTAATGAAATTTTACAAGGAAATTGCGTAGTATGAGGAAGGACGTGTAGCACACAATTTTTTCCCCCGGAAAAATGACCATGTGAGCAGAGCCGCGGGTGCAGCTATTATCAAGAGCTAATTGTGTTGTTTTGTGATATTCAAAGAAAATTCGACCATTCGAACTTCCTCGCTTGCTTTCATTTTGCAATAAGTACACACTTTTTACGCACTAATAAAGAACTCTATTTAATCCATTTACCACAAACGGATGATTAAGCAGAGTTACCACTTTCAACCCTTTTTACCGAAAAATACCACCCCCTGCTTAATGCTTTTCTTTTCAGTAACAAGACGCGATTTATTTAAGTGAAGAGGGTGTGGAGGGGGTTGGACTCATTGCTTTTTCATTTTCCCTTTGTGATATTTCATCAAGGACCAATTCGACATTTATTTTCGGTACTACGTATTAACGGTAACTTTTATCATTTTCAGTATCATCATCAGACTGCATGATACCTCTGAAACTCATTGTTCTATCGGCCTTCTTAGACTAGACAATTTCTGACAAAGAACTAGATATGGCCCACGTGAGGCCATCATTCTGTCCTGAGTAAGGAACATAGTTTACATAGTACAAAGTATTTGATTTGTGAGGTCTTGAGATTCCGGGATACAAAGAACATTTTCAAAAATCTAGTCAAATACTTTTTCAATTCCAAACTTTTTCATTGTAATAGTTTTAAATTGAATACAAATTAATCGTGTTATTTTGACCCAACTACGGCGAAGCAAGGGAAGGGGAGTCACTGTCTATGTATGTATAGATGTGCATGTTCCGCATTTGCGTCCGCCTCTATTAGTCCAATTTTGACAAGCGAGGTATCAATCAATTTGTCTTCATCGCAAGAGTGTCATAAGCTATTTTTTACCCTACAACGTCGGATTTTAGAATTTGTACTTATGTCTTCATATTGTTTTTTTTGAAAAAAAAATTTATTAACATTATAGCCACGGAACAGCATAAAAAATATATTATTAATATTATTTTAATGCTGTTCTGCGGCTACAGTGCTTTTAATTTTTCGGTACCTAATGCCTAATAATAATTTATGATATGTAAAGTTGTAAGTATACATACGTTACCAAGGAGCGAATAATTAATTACAATAATGTATACCTATATAAAACATAAGTTCAAAAACTAAAACCCGACTACGGTCTTAGTGGACTAAAAAGTCGCAAACAAGAATATTCAAACGTTGTTAAAAACAGTACCTACCGTTACATACCTAACCTACTGACTGACTGATAGATACCGCACAGCCTAAACTGGTGGATCTAGAGATTTAAAATGTTGAGTAGTATTCCTTGAGCATTCTACAAGTGCCTCAAAAGATTTTTGAAATTACATCCCTCAGGGGATGAATGGGAGTGTTAAAGTTTGCAAGCGGGTGAAACTACTGGGCTGGTATTAAATATGTAGGGACTAAAATGTTATTTTAAAAATAATTTATGAGTGACGAGATGATCTGGTCTTTCACCTAATGGTAAGATCCATAACAGTTGCAGTGCCACGCAGAACTAGATTGCAAAACCTTGCACGGCACTGAACTGCGATGTTACCCTGAGACATTGGTTCTTAAGTCTCATAATGATCCTTAATTTTGCTGGCAACATTAAAACCGAAACACATTACTGTTTACACACTACTGCTTGGCGAATTAATATCTAGCAAATGTAAGACTTACCTTACGGTAAAATTTAATAAGATTTTCAGAATATCCGTTAATATTTGTACCGGAAATTTTAGGCACTTCGTTCCTCTGTTTAAGATTCCAACCAAGGGGGTGGTTACAATGCAAAAAATGTATAACATCATCTCGTTAAGGCAAGACAACGATTAAATTGATAGATGTAACGATAAGGGAGAAATTACGCTGTTATAAAAATGAATTGCCTGTTTTGTTTACTCAGGTGTGGCTGGATAGAAACCTAATATAAATTTTTAATGTGCTGTTATTTTTTGCTAGTATGATACTACCGTACCCCAAATTTTTTTTAGGTCTAAGTAAAGCTGTATCGAGGGTGACATCTGTTCTATGAAGTTATTTTTGAAAAATAAGCCATGCTTTTAGCAATTATGATTATATCTTGATTATATCCAAATAAGTTTTAATAATTTTGTCTACCCGCTGTCTGAAGATCATCGAAAATAACTTTTTTTTCGGAGATGGTGGTAGAATAAAAATTACTGGATACTACTACGGTTTTATTGCAGTTTTCTGAAATAGATTTTGTGGTGGTATAATTTTATCTCATCATAATTGGTTAAGGGAAAGAAGACTAAGTGTTTTAAGTACCTTTGGCTTCAATTTCCTTGACACGGCTGACTTGGTCTTGGAGATGTTGTCAACAAAATAATATTGACAGACCTGGGAACAATCAGACATTACCAAATAAGTAAAAATTGTTATAAAAATACTACAACCCGACTGTGTGTTTATTTTATAATAAATTAAACAACTCAACTCACGTACTATGTCGGGTTTTTGCCTTTCAGTCGCGAAAGTAATAGTAAATAAATTTTATGTTTCCCATTTAGTTACAAATTGTACCTACTTTACTATAATAGTTGTAATTACAACATTGGACTATAATACTTACATAACTTGAAAAAGGATTCAAACGATACCCCATGCGTCTAAATATGTTCAGGCATTTAAAAGTTATGGTGGGATAAAGAAACTCGCATGCATGCATACATACATACATACATACATACATACATACATACATACATACATACATACATACATACATACATACATACATACATACATACATACATACATACATACATACATACATACATACATACATACATACATACATACACACAAACATACATAAATCATACAAACATTACAATCCTTTTTTTTTTGGGGCAGTCGTGTAAAAACAGGAGTTTTTTCTGCCACATGGGACACCTACATGGGACAAATCAAATTATTAGACGTTAGTCACAATAAAATTGCCTTGTGTTAGTTATAGCAAATTTTCTACTGAGACCAAAATATCAATGACTGAGATATATTAAAATATGCATGGATGTTTTATCTATATTGCTATTTGTCATAATGTGATTTGTGACATTCGGACTTCAGATAAATTTATTTGCCACTAATGAAATTAACTGTTTTTTTTAATATTACGTATACCTACGTACCCTACACTCTACTTGAGTAAATCCACCATAAATTACATTCCATACAACAACAGTTCAAACGCTCTAAAAATAAGCGTGATGTTTTATTTATGCTACGTCCCATATTCAAGTGTCAGCAGAGGCACAAGTCAAACGTCAGTTCATTCCGAAGTCGCGTCGCTCGCTCGAACACGCACAAAACATTACACAGCTGCTGCGGAGCGACTGAAAAAAGTTTCAAAAGAACGCGGGAAAGTAGGATATGTCAACCTTGACAGGTTCATCGCCGTGAAAAGAAAACGATTCGATCTTTGAAAATGTTCTCGACGCGGAGATGTTTGAATTTTCTTGTGATTTTTGTCGTGTTGGTGTTAAATGGTGAGTTTTATCTACGGCAATTTTTACATCATACTTATTTCACTTATAGAATTTGGTCTTTGGTTGTGTACAATTAGTAACTAACAACATGAAACCCTGCGGTGGGCACTACAGATAATTTATTTGGGGGTAGGAAAATTACATAAGGACCTAAAATACCTTATAAAAATTCTATGTTTTTAATGCAATGACATGATCAATGCATTACAAAGATCTATATGTAGGTTTATAGTGAAATCGTGCTTTCTGCAACGAAATTATTTGAATTTATACTATGTGATACAATTTTTAAATATACGTACAAAAAGATTGACTGAACAATTACATCAACAATGTAACGGAAAAAACACCACTGCCCTGCCATAAAAACGAGCATAAAATGTTTTTTAAATAAAACAAATTTGAATGAAATCTGACCGTTTAAAGTGGGTCAAAATAGCGTCCAAAGGAGTCGGTTACAAACATACAAACATACAAGTGAAGCAAATATAAAGCGTATAAAAACAGCCTATCCTATGTTACTCGGGAAGATATAAGGATTCTAACGATACCCCATACATCCAAATCTGTTCAGCCATTTAAAAGTTATAGTGGAACAAAGAAATTCACATAAATACAAACATAAATTTAATGACACGTTACTTTACTCGTATTATTACACGACTGCCCAAAAAAAGGAGTGCATTGTTTTTAGCATTCATGTGTGTTTGTATGTTAGTATGTTTGTATGTTTGTATGAATGTAAATTTCTTTATTGAACTATAACTCAGATTTAGACGTATCGTTAGAATCCTTACATCTCTCCGAATAACATAGGCTATAATATTTTTAAATATATTATATATATATATATTTAAAAAAAAAAACATTATGGCCATTTTAACACGACATAAAAAAAAATATTTTTCAATATTACAATATGGGTATTAAATTGAAGGCCTTGATATATACATTCCAACAGTATATTATAATTTATTGGCAAAAATCTCTTTTTTGGCAGGGCAGGCGTGTATTTTAGCTTTTAAGCTAGTAATTTTTGAAGATTATTATCGAACTACCTACAGTTGCAATAGATAGATAGATAAATTCTTTATTGTACACACCACAAAGAAAATTAACAAAATAAAGGAACAATAGTAGATGTGTCACATTAGGCAGCCTTACCGCTAAAACCAATCTCTTCCAGGCAACCTTTGGATTGCAGTGACGGAACTTTGGATTTATTCTAAGCTAGCTGTGCCCACGGCTTAGCCCGCGTGGTAATTTCTGTCGGTCCAAAGTAACATTTGTGTTATTACAGGACCAAAAACCTATCTGCAAAGTAAAATAATACTACATCTCATCAAAATTCGTTCCGCCGTCAAATAGTTTTGTATAGATTCGGATGGATATACAAAGTACACGAGTTTTTCAGTCAAATCAAATCCATCAGTGGAAAACACATCGCAATCGGTCCAGTAGTTTTTAGTGTGATGCGTGAACAAACAGACAAACACACAGAGAGACACCATTTAAAAAATGTTATGTTCTTGTTCAGTAGCCGATTTTAAGTCCCTAGACCCATTTTTTTAATCGTCTTCATTGTACAGAGTTATTGTTGCTGCTTTAAGTAATAACAGATCTTGACGTAACACATTGCGTTATGTCACTTTTTTATATAATGCTAAAAAGTGACATAAAGTCTTCATCTCGATTGAGCATAGACAATAATTTTAGTAAAACTATACTAAAATATGGAATTTCATTACCTGGTAATACCAGAATAATATTAAAAAATAATAATTTAATATTAATAACATTAAAATTACTAATTCATAAAGGCGAGTCAATTAGAGTAAGACCATTCAGATGAAAAATAAACAATATTCTGAATACTTAAAGGTAAAAACCGGGAAGTAGCTATTTCATAAATAATTTGACAGTGCTAAACATGGCAGAAAAATAAGCAATTTCATTTTTATAAAGTAGCGTCTACCTAATTTATTGTACTAGCTGTACCCGCGGCTTTGCACGCGTGGTCATTACTCTAGGTTAAAAGTACTTTATGTACTCCAAGACCTAAAATACCAATATACCAAAATTTGATCAAAATTACTTCAGCCGCCAAAAAGTTTTTATCGATTGCTCGGCGTCTACTCATCGGATTAAAATACCAAGTACACCAGTCCACCAGTTTTAAAGTCAAACCTTAAGCTATTCAACAGTGAAAACCGCATCGCAATCGGTCCAGTAGTTTTTACGTGATGCGCGAACAAACATACAGACAAACTGACAAATAGACAAACAGAGAAACAGACAAACAGACAGACACGAATTTTTAAAATGTTATATTCTTGTTCAGTAGCTTATTTTATGTACCCTAGACCATTTCTTTTTTAATTATCTTCTTTGTACAGACTCTTTCGTTCCTTTTGATTTATTATAAGAATAGATTTTCATAGGAAAAGTGAAAAGTTACTGTCACACGCAAAAGAGCGATATTCTTCTTCCTGAAATAATTGCTCCCACAAACAATAGGTAGGTACCTACTAGATGTGCGGGGTGTCTGGCTAACTATTGCCAAGGCTGAAATCATTTTGCAGCACCCCACATCATTGAAAGGTCACAACTATAATGGCGTCACTAAAATCACTATTGAGAATTAACCATCTATTACGATCAATCTAGACCTAAAGAAAATATTGAGTCTTTTATTATTTACAAGCTGTGCCCGCGGCTTTACCCGCGTGGTCATCACACTTTTTATTCCAGGACCAAAAGTACCTGTTAAGTACAATATCTACTACATTTCTTCAAAATTATTTCAGCCATGAAATAGTTTTTTTCTATTGCTCGGCATCTAATATATATAGGATTAAGATACCAAGCACCCCAGTTTTTATACAACCTTAAGCTATACAACAGTGAAAACCGCATCGTCATCGGTGCAGTAAATTTTACGTGTTACGCGAACAAATATACAGACTAACAGATAAACAGACAGACACGATTTAAAAAAAATGTTATGTTCATTTTTAGTAGCCTATTTAAAGTAACCGAGACCATTTTTTTAAATTATTTTCTTTTTTCTGATTTTTTAGTACTTACTGCTTTATTATAGGTAAAGATAAATATTAGTGATGAGCCTTTTTCTGTACCACAGGATTTGCACAAAGTCTGGGTGTTTGTGGGAACATGGTACGCATAGTGTTGTGAGTAACCGAGCGGTATACTAGTACAAGTGCATGTTACAATCCAACGATACCGGGTTCGTTGCTAGGCTCCACGTGCTTCGGAGGGCACGTTAAGCAGTTTTTAACTACTCCAATGCATACGGGGCACCATAACTAAACGAGCGACCGTAATGGTAAGAGGTATATCGTCTCTCTTTTATAACTCTGTAACTATGAGGTACAGAGATCTAATTTTGGGGTCATTTTTTAACCCCGGAACAAAGAGACCCGTGTTATAAGTTTAGGGTGTGTATCACTGTGTCACTGTGTCACTGTGTCACTGTGTGTGTGTGTCTGTCAGTGGCATCGTACCTTTCAAACGAATGGACCGATTTTGATGCGGTTTTTCTGTTTAAAAGCTGATGTGATTGATATAGTTCTTAGCTATAATGAGAGAAGGGTGGGAGGGGGGTGAAGATCGTAGCTCCCAACCCTCACATGAATCAACTGATTTTGATGCGGTTTTCCGTTTCCTTTTCCATTTCCACTATCGTTTTCCCCTCTGGAGGACAGTGCCATATTTTTTCTCGACGTGGAGACGATGTTTTTTTCTCAAAATAATATGAACAAAATAAGAATATGTAGCTTACTTCCGCCAAAACTGTAAGTCAGACAAATGATAAATGGTAAAATTAAATTATAACAAAAGTTAAACCACACGCTAAACAAACCCTACCCAAATTGATCTATTGTAAAATATAAATGAAATGAAAGCTAAGGCCAAGAGGACAGAAAAAACACTTATATATTTATATGCATATAATATATATAAATAAATATATAAGTGTTTTTTCTGGCACTTATACTTATATTACATATAATATACCTATATAAATACATATACACAATAAAAAACCCCACGCTAAATAAACCACGAACCGAACCGAAAAATTAGCGAAAATTGTTGACAATTGTCATTACAATTGTTTTAGTAGAATTGGGGCCCAGGATCTTTATACCTACTTAAATAAGTATAATTGAAAAAATAAGCTTTTAAGACTTTTTAATAAATGTTTTTTTTTTCACCTATTACATTTTTACGTTTTTTTTCTTTTTTTCTTGTTTCGTTTTCACTTATTACATTTTTGTTTGCAATTTTTTTTATTGTTTTGTCACCGGTTTGTGATCTACCTACCCTGAATTTTTCTCGAAATTTGAATAGCAAGATCCCAGGATAATATACATAGATACATAGATACATCTAACATACACAACCATACAAGTGAAATTAAATAAAAGCTTTTAATAAAAAAAATAGAAAGTATTGCAGTCTGATGCATTCGTCAAGGAATACTTAAAGACAGGAAGACAGCTAACTCAATGTGGACCACTTTAAATAACGATCTAAACTCTAGGCAGCGACGATACGTAGAGTAGGCGATGGTTGGAGTATCTTTGTATATCAATCAGTATACGAGATATTCGATTGATACTCGTAATTCAGTTGACACAGGAATGTCTATCGATTGCTCCCACTTGTCAACGCGGAATCGCTTTAAGCCGAATAGAAACAGAAACAGTTATAGTGGTCTCAGATGCTATTGATGGCATAAAATATCTGAAGCCATTGACATAGAATCATAGAATAATCATAGTGTTCCTGACGGTTTAACAGAATTCGTGACTAATTAAGAGAGTTGAGCGATGACGTCCTGCTATCCTCTTATACAAACATTGTGCAAGCTCTTCATTTCCCTTTCTATTCGAAATATTGGTATCATCAAATCCTATACGGCATCGTCAATCTCATAACACCCACGTTGGTCGTAATAATAAAAGTTTGAAGAATGGAGTACCATCCATCACTTAAGTTGACAGGTCCAAATTTTGTGTAAGTAATTCTAAGAAGCTGTAATATGCTAGAGCTTGGTTACGCAATGGACATTCTGATCAAACCGACTTATGTCTCAAGTTGACAAACAGGGCCCAAATGTAGGTAATGAAACTTAAATTTGCTGTCTATCAAAACATTACACCAGGTCTCTTGCATCCTAGCTTACTGTTCTATGACGTCGCACATATAAACACAACCTACATTTTTTTTGAGGGTTTTATTTTTTGCTTGCGTTCGTTGGATTTAGCTCTCGATGTCCTACACGTGACCCTCGGGTGGTGCCAAAAGAGCAACCAAATCACCTGGTGTTAGGCTTCGACCGCCGGCTTTTTATTTTACTACCCCTGGTTAAAGACTTGGTGCCAAACGACATGTCGTGTTCCATCATTATATTCAGGGAAGTCTTCTGGATGAGTATAGGATACAGTTGTGCTGGGTGGGTGGTCCGTGATCGGAATCATGGTGTTTCTGCGTCGGAGGCCTTGCTTTGGAGGGTAGCGGGATCCGAAGCACGATGATCTCTGCTGACCAACCGCAAGTTGTAGGGGGCCCATGTAGTAGTTGGCTAGCTACGAAAGGCTGCCCCGCCGCTTGTGAAAAATCCTGGAAGATTCATTGGGCCGGCTGGCGACTAGATGTGAGGAACTGACGAATTTAATGCAGGGGGGTTCGTAGCGTCCCCGCAGTCTCAGCGCAAGTTCTCCAAAGTCGTAGTTATGCCTTGAGTTTTCTGTAGGCTAGCCATTCCGACATCTCCTATGCTAATACTTGTCCAATCTAATAATGAAAAAAGTCCATAGAAGAAATAAGTTTAAACGGAAGATGCACGTTCTCACACTCAAAGTGGATCTTGCGAATATTCGTGGGATTCACTCCAATCTCCAACCGGTCCAATATCATCTGGAGACCTCTAAGCCCCACTTGTTCTTCTTGTTGGAGACGCAGATAGGATGTCCAGCTGATACGGCATACTTGGATTACCCAGGCTATGTCATGCAGCACCTTTTTATCCCAAACGCCAGCGTTTGTGTTTACGTCCGTGATGGCCGCGTATGATGGCGTATGACGGATATGCTGTCTGCGTCTTCGAAATCTTGAGCACCCTAACTTCTCGGTGATTTGGGTGCTGTTGGACACGGGCATAGAGAAAATTCTTTATGCCTGTGTGTACCGTTCTCACAGCGGAGATTGGGGGACGACTTTATTGGTAGACAATCTCTGTGAGGCGGCTGTTGTGGCCCAACAGCGTGACACGTCTGCTCAATTGGTATTTTTGGGGGATTTTAACGCCTACCACAAATAATGGCTTGTCCCATACCAGAAAACCAACCACACTTTTAGAAAGACGCGAAAACTTGCTCTAGCGTTAGATCTCGCTCAGCTGGTGCATGAGCTGACACGGGTACCTGACCGTGACGGTGACACTTGCCCCACCTCTTGGTAGCTCTGATCACTGTCTGGTTAAGTCAGTCTCTGTGTATTCTCCACCTGATCCTAGCCGTAAAGGTAATAGACGCGTGTGGAGATACAACTCAGCAGATTGGGACGAGATGCAACAATTCCTTGCACCGTACCCTTGGCGGCAAACATGTTTCACTTCCACGAACCCGTCGTTTTGCGCGTATGCTGTTACAGAGTTAATATGTCAGGCAATGGAATATTACATTCCATTCAGTGATAAACCTCGTCCCAGCAAAGCTCAGCCTTGGTTTGGATCCGACTGTGGTCGTGCTGTGGCTCTAAATCATAAGGCATATCTGGACTGGGCTGATGCTCGAAAGCGCAAATCCTCTGATCTTCGGGTTAAGAAACAAAAATTCTATGTTGCCGCTAAAACCTGCAAGAAGACTCTTACGAAGGCTTATTTTGATCACATAGGCCGAATAGGGGCCAAACTAGCTTCATACCCTGCGGGTAGCAAAGCTTTTTGGTCCCTCGCCAAGTCGGTCGAAGTGAACTTCTGCCGCCCCTTACTGCCACCACTGCTGAAACCTGATGGATCACTGGCTTACACAGCTGGAGATTTAACTCGCTTAGAAAGCGAATTTATTTGCTTCTCTTTTTGCAGAATCTTCGCATCTAGACGCTACCGGCAAGATACCTTCCGGCCTTCCTCATTGCGGAGTTTTTATGTTCGATATACGGATTTGCCAGAAGGAGGTTCTCAGAACGCTTCGAGCCCTAGATGTGAATAAGGCCAGTGGTCCTGATGGCATCCCAGCGAATGTGTTGAAAAACTGTGTGCTCGAACTGTCTCCCATCTTAACGCGTTTGTACCGCCTCTCTCTTCACTCAGGTAAAGTTCCAAAGAGCTGGATGCTTGCCAATGTACAACCAGTACCTAAAAGGAGTAGTCGTGCTGATCCGGCCAATTATCGCCCCATCTCGATAACCTCCTTACTCTGTAAGTGTATGAAGCGTGTCATAAACGTTAGGCTATTGGCATACCTTGAGGACAATAATCTCCTCAGTGACTGGCAATACTGATTTCGCCGAAACCGGTTTACTGGGGATCTGCTTGCGTACTCTCACATATTGAGCAAAGCCATCGAGATGCATGGTGAGGAGCTTACCATCTCCTTTGATATATCTAAGGCTTTTGATCGGGTCTGGCATGATGGCCTTTTAAACAAGCTTCCCTCATATGGATTACCTGTTGGCTTTTGTAATTGGATAGCTGTTTTTTTGAGGGAACGATCTATTCGAGTAGTCCTAGAGGGCTGCTCGTCTGATCAAATGGCCATCAATGCTGTTGCACCTCAAGGATCGGTTCTCTTGGCTACACTATTTTTATTGCACACTAGCTGTACCCGCGGCTTCGCACGCGTTCGATTCTTTAGGTTCAAAGTACCATAATGTCCTATTCCAGGACCAATATACCAACATTTGATCAACATTTCTTTTGCCGTCAAAAATACTTTTATCAATCGCTCTGCTTCCTACTCACCAAATTGAGATACCAATTACACCAGTTTTTAAATCAAAACCTAAGCTATCTAACAATAAAAACCGCATTGCAATCGGTCCAATAGTTTTTACGTGATGTGTGAACAAACATACACAGACAAACAGCCAGAGCGACACTATTAAAAAAAAAACGTGTTCAATACCCTTTTTAAGCCCCCAAGAGCATTTTTTTATTTGTATTCTTTTTACAGCCTTTTTCGTACCTATTGCTTTATTATAAGTATAGATGTATGTCTGTGCCAAGTTGAACAACATCTGTCCAATAGTTTTAGTGTGCTACGTGTTCTTTTAAATAATTTTCCAACCCTATCCTCCTAACTCTTTAATGTTTCAGGATGAAAAGTATCCAATGTCCTACCTCGAAGTATGAACTCAAATCATATCAAATTTCATTTGAATTCAGTGAGTATTTTCAGCGTGATGCGCTGCCAAGATACATACAGATAGACGTACAGACAGATAGACGTACAGACCGACAGACAGACCAAAATTACACAAATACAGTTTTGGCTTTAGTATTGAATATAGAACGACCTTCAAAAAAAAAAATACACTATCTTCAATTTACAGAATTTGGGACAATATCCCGCAGGAACTCTTCATTTTGTCGGGATGAAAATTATCCTCAATTTTTACCCATTATTAAAACTATGACTGTGCCAAGTTGCAACAAAATCCGTCCAGTAGTTTCAGCGTGATACGTGTTCTTTTAAATTATTTTCAACGCCTATCCTGCTGGAACTCTTTTATTTTTCGGTATGAAAAGTATCCAATGTCCTACCTCGAAGTATGAACTCAAATCATACCAAACTGCATTTGAATTGAGTGAGTATTTTTGGCGTGATGCACTGCCAAGGTACAGACAGACATACGGACAGACAGTTAGACAGACAAAAATTACAAAAATACAGTTTTGGCTTTAGTATTGAATATAGAAAGGTCACCAAAAAAAATTACAAAATATCTTCAATTTACAGAATTCGGAACATTATCCCGCAGGAATACTTTATTTTTTGGGATAAATATTATCCTCAATTTTTACACATTATATAAACTATGATGACTGTGCCAAGTTGCAACAAAATCCGTCCGGTAGTTTCAGCGTGATACGTGTTCTTTAAAATAACTTTCAACGCCTATCCTGCGGGAACCCTTTAATTTTTCGGGATTAAAAGTATCCTATGTCCTACCTCGTAGTATGAACTCAAATCATACCAAGTTTCATTTAAATTCATTCAGTAGTTTCGGCGTGATGCCTAGCCAAGATACAGACAGATACACAAAAATGAAACAAAAAAACAGTTTTGGCTTCAGTATCGAATATAGAGTACCCTCCAAAAGAAAATTTCGAAATATCTTCAATGTACAGAATTGGACCCGTTACAGTTTTATTATAAGTATAGATTAATGACCTTTTGAAGCCCCGTACCTTTGGGTATGCAGATGACAGTACTGTGGTTGAGAGATACAGTTCCAATGCTCAAGCCAGCTGCGACGCTGTCCAGTTTCAGAGACAGGCTATGGTGGACCGTTTGAATTTAGCCTTAGAAGACGTGTCCGATTGGGGCGATGCTAACCTGGTTAAGTTTAACGCTACTAAAACGCAGGCGTGTTTGTTCTCTGTTGAAAGGAGTCCTCTTAATCGATCTCCGTCTTTCGGTAGTGTAACAATACTATTAGGCGACCATCTAGAGCTTTTGGGTGTCGAATTCACAACGAACCTGAATTTTGGGTCTTACATTGAATCCAAAGCCAAGGTAGCTGCAAAGAATCTTGGTATTTTGTCTAAGGTTAGGCGGTACTTCACACCGGGACAGCTTTTGAATCTTTACCAAGCACAGGTCCGATCTTGTATGGAGTACTGCTTCCGCCTCTGGGACGGTTCTGCCAAGTATCAGCTCGAGGCTTTGGATTCAATTGAGAGACGTGCTATGAGGCTCATTGGAGATGACACTCTGGTAAATAAGCTTCAAAGTATGGCGCATCGGCGTAAGGTCGCAAGCCTGTCGGTATTTTACAGATTGCACTATGGAGAATGTGCACAAGAACTGCACAAACTGATTCCCCCATCACCTTTCCATTACCGTAAGACTAGAAGATCGGCAAAGCGCCATCCTTTTATGGTTGAAGAACTTGCACAAGAACGAAGCGTTACGCTTCTTCATTTATTATAAGAACTTCTAAGGAGTGGAATGCCCTGCCCCCGTCAGTGTTTCCGGTAAAATATAACCCTGGTGTGTTCAAGTCAGAGTGAATAGGTATCTAATAGGCAATCGTGCTACACCTTCGACCACATCATCGCTTTCCATCAGGTGAGATTGTGGTCAAACGATTGCCTAGACAGTGATTAAAAAAAAAACGCACAATGAAAAACCCGACTGCAAACTTTAAATCGTCATAAATTGTATGGTCATTTGATATGAAAAATTATAAGATAAATCGAATGATGATTTTAAAAAACCTTTCGAATGATAACCCTATATATATCTATACTATATATACTATTACTATAATATTATAAAAAGGTAAAGTTTGTGAGTTTGTGATGTTGTAGGGGTAATCTCTGGAGCCTCTGGATCTACTAACTGTTTTTTTTTACTAATGGTTAGCCACGTTATTTTTGAGTGTCATAGGCTATACTTATATTAAAAAGACAATGCGTGCGAAACCGCGGGCATCAGCTTGTTTATAATAAAGCAATAAGAACGAAAAAGTCTGAACAAAGAAGATAATTAAACAAAAAAGTTTTTGGGTACTTAAAATAAGCTACTGAACAAGAATATAACTTTTTTTTGAATCGTGTCTGTCTGTTTGTTTGTCTGTATGTTTGTTCGCGCATCACGTAAAAACTACCGAACCGATTGCGATGCGGTTTTCACTGTTAGATAGCTTATGGTTTGACTTAAAAACGTACTTGATATCTTAATGCGATGATTAGATGCCGAGAAATCGATAAAAACTATTTGACGGCTTAACAATTTTTGAAGATATGTAGTATTTGTACTTTACAGGAACTTTTGGTCCTGGAATACGTATGAGCTAATTTTAAATGAAATGAAATGACCAAAGCCGCGGGCACAGCTAGGATAATCATATAGTTCGTCAATTTGCATTTTTTTCTTTTTCACAATATAGCGTCTGGTTGTAGAACTTAACCAGACGAATTTGATAACTTTCATTCTTTAGTTGTCGTAAGAATCATCAAAATCGGTCCACGCGTTTGGTCTATCTTTACAGTCCACAAAGGAACAAACGTACATAGGCTGATAAACACAATACCCTCCGCTCAGTCGGGTAAAAATAGCAGCCATATCTAATAAGTTGCTGCTACGAGCAGTATTTAAAAAGTTATGTAATGTAGCCACAGAATAAATAATAGTGATACATCAGAAGCGATGCTGATGCATTCAGATACAATGTCTTCCTTGAGGCTCTAGAAACTCCAACTACCAATTATTTCCCATTTTACTTCGCGAAAACAACGTTATTGCCTATACTACTCGTAGTAAGCAACTTAATTGATCTAATTATCACGCCAATCAAACAGCAAAATACCAATGATCAAGAAATGGGGCAATTCCGTGGATCTCAACACTCCCGCAGCCGTTGTGGTCAGAAAAGCGTATTTTTCTTAGTTTCATGCTATCATCATCATCATCATGTACTTGTCCACTGCTGGACGTATAGACCTCTGCTAATGCCGCCACTGAGCTCGGTCTTCAGCTTTCTGCGTTCAGTTTCTGTCAGCCGCTTTTCGCAGGTCGTCACTCTACAAGACCACAGAGCGTCCTACACTACATTTGCCTAAACGTGGTCTTTACTCGAGAACTCGTCTACCCCAAGGGACCCCAACGGAACGTGTTCTCGCGGTATGCCTGTTGATTATCCCGTCAAATACTAATAAAGGCAGAAATGCTCGAAACGCGTCCCACATACAGCTACCGTGACATCAATGATGGGCGCACATCATTTTAGGAATTGGTATCATCACGTTGTATTTAACGAGCTCAATAAGCCCGAACGCATTGAGTTCGTCGGTGCCATGTTGGTGCACGCTCTCCGTGTTTTTCAAGTTTAAATTGTTACGCTTAGTATGGAGTGGTTGGGATTAATATAATAAAATGGTTGTTTAAAAAAACAAGTTCATTAATTGTCACAGGATGTGACCTGATTATATTCTAGATGTATGCAGTCAAACCTGTTTTTCTTGATAATCTTAGTTTGTTTACTTATGATTCTAATCAAGGTTTCCTAATTATTGCAGTATGCAACTGCATAGGTTGTAGAATGTAGGTATATGATTAGTGGATGTATACAATACAAGTGCAAATACTTTGTCAGTCTTAGTTTAGTAGATAGTTTATGAATAGGTATTATAACAATCGTCGGTAGCTGACAGAGGAACAAAATACGTCGTTACATGCTACTACATTTTTTAGTAGCTTACCAATCGGTTGAGTTAGGAATATTCATGGAATGAACAGAAAATCAAAAAATCGCTGTCGGTTGAGAAAATAAAAGAAATCGGTTGAGTTAGGAAAAAATATTGTCGGATGAGACGTCATATGATGAATATGGAACAACCCCTATCAAGTCTACGCATGACAACTGCATATTAGTAAGCATGACCACAAAAGTTTTTTTTTGTAGGTTCGTAGACCTAAATTATATTTTACTAGCTGCGAGCCGCGGTTTCACCGGCGTGGATTATGATGATGGATGATGTTGATGAAAAGTAGCCTATGTGCATGTTAACCCAGAATATATAAGCTATCCTGGTAATTCTGGTAATATCGTTCAGCCGTTTAAGTGTGCAGGAGTTACAAACATACACATACTTTCTAAAGGTAGGTAGAGCTAATCGTTTTTTATGCATTTTATGACGTTTTGTAAAGAAGTTACGAATTTCCCGCTCGATAAGAGAGTATTCATTTTCTAAACTCTAAGTTATGACTGGCCTTTTAACGACAGTGACACCAATTCTGTTGTGCAACTCACTAAACTAAACTAAAGCTAAATTTAATTTATTTTAGTGATTCCTAAGATTTTATCAGTTGTTGATTTCAACTAAACTATTAATCGCTTTCAATAGCGCTCTCAGAGTTGAGGTCGGTTTCCTCAACTCTGAGAGCGCTATTGAAAGCGATCTCAAGATGCAAATCTTATTAATTAACACATCTCCAGCTGTTGATTGAGATGCCGTAATCAGCTGAGTTAGTATTTAATAATAAACCAATCTCGGCTCTCAATAACGCACTTGAGATGTGTTTTGAGATGCAGAATGTTGAGTGCAATCGATCCGTGACTTAAGAGCATGATTGCCAGTTGCTCGATTCAAGGATTTCGAAAATATTATGTCAGAAGTTGATTATTATAATGATATTATCCATCATTATGCGAATATTTTTATTTTCCTCTGGAAATAAACAAATTTATTTGGCGTGATTGCAAAAAGCTCGGAAGACTTGTTAGGTACCAGAAACTGGCGAGGACCTAAAAAGATCCAAAATCGGAAGCAAGGATACGCGCTGAAAATA
Source organism: Alsophila aescularia (assembly GCA_946251855.1). NCBI lineage: Eukaryota > Metazoa > Arthropoda > Insecta > Lepidoptera > Geometridae > Alsophila > Alsophila aescularia. The sequence goes on along the minus strand of OX276381.1, from coordinate 48,449,701 downwards.
CTGGATGGCTGATCAACGCATTTTTTTTCGCATAAATTATAGTTATTTGTTGATGAATTTAGTTTAGTTTTTTTTTAATAGCTCTCTATTAAAAAAAACTAAACAAAATTCATGTAACTTTTTAAAATATATATATTTTTTGGTTTACATGCGTTATAATAATTATGTAGAAAATAAACATTACAAGTAACATGTAATGTATATAATTCAATATAATTCAACTACATCCAAGTAATAAATTTTAATCTAATGTTATATCTTAATTAAGCAAAAACCGAATTTTATAAATCGTTCATTCATAGTTCATTCAACTTGCTCTCAAGTTCTGGTTCGTGACGTAGCATTATGAGATGCAGCTCTTGAAAGCGACATGATCTGAGATGTTCTTGATATGTCTTTATTAATCAGCGACGATCTTAACATGCTGATCACAACTTGAGAGCGTATCAGTTGATATCGCACTTGAGAGTTCCACCAAGAGCGATTTATTAATTATTACGGGCCTAAGACATCATTGTGACAGCACTAATTTGATTTTGGCAACGACTAAATTTAATTGCAGTATTGCCACATTTCAATAATGAACGAATGTAATCATTAATCGTTGTTTATTATCTGTGTTTGTGAGTCGTTTGTATAGTTTTTTCTCAAGCTGCTATGCGCATGCGCGATCGATTATTTCGAACAGTGTGGGAGTTTTGAAATGAAATGTCTTTAAAATCACTCCGAAACATAGGGTACCAAGTTTCAAAAGTGGAACATCTCGAAAAGGGCTATAGCGTTTTGCCTTTATAACTCTGTAAATATACCCGACCCCAGACATCTAAGTACGTTTCATTTTTCTGGGTGGCACTTCAATTGTTATGGGCTGGCGTGACGCTTACCACCAAGCGAGTGACTTGAGCGTCTCATCACTAAAAGTAATTAATAAAAATATATATATATATATATATATATATTTTTGCCCTTTATAGTCAGCTCGATGATATAATGTTTATTTTTGTCAAAAGCCAAAAATTAAATATTACGGGGGAGGCAGGAGGCACAGATAAAAATCAGCGAAATTGATGTTTTTTGTGCTTGTTTACTTCGGTATAACGCGCGATTTAGTAAGGGTAGCATATAGATTTTGGTACATTTGTAAACATTTCGTTGAGAAAATTCGATTAAATATGAAAAAGTTTGCAAAAAGTCTACTTAAGACTAACAAATTTAAAAAATTGGGTCAAAGTTACAGTGGCTGTAGCGCCCGAAAAGTCCATACTAAAATAAAGATTATACACATTTTGAACTCCAGCATAGAGCAAACGAGAAGTTTTCAGGACCAGATAAAATTGTACATGGCGTTGACGTTTCACGACAAACAAACGGCCATGCGTCCTAACACAGCCTCATCCAGTTTTTCAAAGAAATTAGTACATTTATGAAACGGAAATCTGGTTGATTCGCCGGTCATGCATAAGGGCTGTTGAAAAGGTCTATTCTAATCTTCGGAGTTAGTTTTAATGTGCGTTTGAGATCTGCGTTGTGGGCAGTTTCGAAATAAACATTTTTATCAAGCCGTTCGCTTTGAACAATTTCAGCACTTTTGCCCTTTTCGCAACTTTTGACACTACCGGTCCTTTCTAAACCAATTGAAAAACGACCCTATATCTGACGGAATAAAGTCGATTTTCCTATGTCAACATGTCATCTTAACATCCAAAAAGAACGGTAATTGAAAACGTTCAGGACGCTAATTTTGCCCACAAATGTCCAAAGTGAACGCTAAATGTGATCATATTTAGCGTTTTTAACAGTTATTTTCACCATTTGTTACAAAATGAACGGCCCCTATGAATAAACTTTTACTTTTAACGGTAACGCATGCGCATCTCGATCACATCAGATTTCAAACAGAAAAACCACATCAAAATCGGTCTATCCATTTGCGAGCTACGATGCCACAGACAGACACATGGATACATACATACATACATATACACACACATTCCCTAAACCTAAATAGCCAAAATAGCCCCCCCCCCCCTCTCTTTTCAAGTTCGGAGGTAATAAAGATTTTATAATAAAGCAGTAAGTAACAAAAGGTCTGTACAAAGAAAACAAAAAAATGGTCTAGTGGACTTTAAATAAGCGAATGAACTAATATTTTTTCAAAATCATGTCTCTGTGTTGGTCTGTTCGCGCATCACGTAAAAATTAGGTTTGAATTAAAAAAAGGTTTTGGTGTTTAAGGTTTAGGTGTACCTACTTAGTATCTCAATCCGGTGAATAGAAGCCGAGTAATTGATAAAAACTACTAGATCGGGCAAGGATTGGATTGACCATTTCATCTAGTTTCCCTTTTGCTTTCTTTTTGATGGACACGCCAAAAACTGTTTTGACAACCCTATTATCATTTTAGTTCCGTATATTACTATTGTATACAATATTCAGAAATCGGAACTAAAATGAAAATAGGGTTGTCAAAATAGTTTTTGGCGTGTCCATCAGTCTTTATTCCTGCTCAAAGTCTACAATACCTCCATAACTGTAACTGGTACAAAAATGGCTGACAATGTAGACTTTGAGCAGGAATAAAGACGTGGACTTACTGACTAAACGTGGATTTCACTTACCTCACTATATCACTAGTCGACTATTGGCGGTAGATTTATTTGCTTAAATAATTAATATTCGGAATTAATCGTCGAAAAACAAATTCATATACTAAAGCCGAGTCGCCCAAATTGCCAAAAGAAATCGACTCAAACATTCAAGACCCAAACAGAAACATTTATACAGTATATTTCCTTCTTATTATTATGTATATTTATTTCATTTATTTGGGAGAAGAAATTAAAAGGCAGCCGTTGAAGAGTGTAAAGTAAAAGAATTAAGTCAATAAAGGTCTTAAATATGCTATTTGTTAATTTCAAAACTGTTATTTTACACATTTATGATTCGTATTATTCACGGTTCTTAATACATGAAAGAAAGATAAATCATGAGATCTCATATTTGGGGCCGACGTATAGTTATTATTTAATGAAAAGATACCTCAGAATTACCGACACATACATTGAGGTATGAATTTTGAAAGCTATTATGAAATCTGTGGTATTTGGCGCAACTATTGTTGGTTACCGAAATAGCGAATAATTTGGCTGCACAAACGAATTTATAAACTGTAGCCTAGTTATAGATTAATTATAGAACAGTAAAAGCTTTAACTATTATTTGAAAATGTACGAAGTACGCACAATAACTAGGCATAATAATTAAGTTTCAAATAATTCGTTTTTGGTTCTCAACGCAAGGATTCTTATCAAGCGATGGTGGCCTAACGGTTCTATAGTGTAATTTAGAATCCAACGACACTGGGTTCAAAACCTAAGCTCCGCACCAATGACTTTTCTAAGTTATGTGCGGTTTTCCATCGCTCCGTGCTTCGGAGGGCATGATAAGCTGTCGGTCCCGGCTGTTATTGATTAATAGCAGTCGTTAAGCCATGTCAGAGGCCCTCGGGCGGCTTGACAAACTCTGACATCAGAGGCCAGCACTACCTCATACGACAAACAAACAAACGCAAGGATATATTTGTATTTTATTGGTACTTACCTGCAGTAATAGGCTAAGCCTAAGACATTTCCAGAATGTAAATATTTGTCACATATTTTTTCCTGGGTCACTTTCATTCCCCTCAAAGAAATGTGTAAAAAATGTGATGGTTATAACCCACAAAAATGTGATGGTTATAACCCACAAAAAGTTGTATGAGCACTTTTTTCTCAAGTTGCTACAACTTCACGAAAATCATCAATTTGATTTTCTCTTTCATAATGAAAATAAAAATAAAATATGATAAAAAAAATACGAATGCGAACACAAATAAAAAGAGCCAAATCCAGACCAATATTAAAAGTGAAACGTTGTCTGTTTGTTTGTTCATTTATTTGTTTGTTTGTTTGTATGTTTGGAGTGCTTTCACGCGATAAAGGCTGGACGGATTTTGATGGAATTTAGAATGGAGGTAGCTTTTACCACGTTTCCACGGGAAAATTAGAAAATTTTGTATCACTCGCTGTAAGGAAAGGTTACCATGGAAATAACAAGTCTGTCATAAAACTTCAAGAGCATTGGTGCTTTACCTACTTTTGCATTGGTTTTTAATATCCTAGAAGAACATAGGATGATTTCTTTCGCGATAAACTGTAGTCGCGTGGACAAAGTCACGGGCGGGAAAGCTAGTATTCTATAGATTCGATTTAGATTTTGAAATTTAAAATGCAGTCAGAGGCATCATATATTTCATTTATCCTTTGACGGGATCTGCTAGAACCTGGTGAACTACCTCATGCCTCCCAAATTTGAAATTCTCCAATTTTTTTAAGAAGGCTGTAATCTGCCAAACCAAATTCACCAATCCAACCAACCAGACCAAATTCGGCCAAAAACTTATTCGTCGTATGGTGGATCCAAAATTAATTTAGGATCAAGGCAGCTTAGAACAATATGCATATAGAATATGTTAGGAATAGTATTTTTAAGACCTTCATTTTGATACTTCATTCGATAGTTTATTGTTCCGTCGGAAATACAATATGGCGGCTATAAGCCACCATATTAGTTTTCATGGCACTTCATATATTCTATATCACTCTCGTGATTAAGACATATCCAATGATACTTAATTAATTAAACTCCATGAAGCCGTTTAGGATGTAGGAATCGCCAAAGGAACATATAAATTCTCATACCCACATACATACAGCCCAAAAACATAGCCCTCCGCAGTCGGGTAATAAAACTAAAAGTTGCAGATCAGTTGTGGCAACTTTAAAATAAGTGTTTACAGCCCTCTTTTTTGTTAAAAAGCAGCAGAATCAAAGAAGCCGAAAACATCTTTATTGACCTTATGGAATCAAAGAAAAAAATAATTGAAAATTATGCAGTTATAATATATTTTTGAAAACCTCTTCAAGGAATAAATCTTCCTATCTTTAAGGGTTGTCTTATCTGCCATAGAGAAGCAACATGCCCCCCTAGTCAGTTGTAAATCTAGTTAAAAAAAAACAAATAAACTATTAGTGAATAATTATATACAGGTAAATCATAGAGAAGCAATTAAAAAAACACAAAAAAAACATCATCACCTTCATCTGCGGGGCACAGCTAGTAGGTACATAATAGTCTGTGAACATGCCCCCCTGTAGTCAGTTGTAAATCTAGTTAAAAAAACAAATAAACAATCAGTGAATAATTAGATACAGGTAAATCATAGAGAAGCAATTAAAAAAACACAAAAAAAACATCATCACCTTCATCTGCGGGGCACAGCTAGTAGGTACATAATAGTCTGTGAACATGCCCCCCTGTAGTCAGTTGTAAATCTAGTTAAAAAAAACAAATAAACAATCAGTGAATAATTAGATACAGGTAAATCATAGAGAAGCAATTAAAAAAACACAAAAAAAACATCATCACCTTCATCTGCGGGGCACAGCTAGTAGGTACATAATAGTCTGTGAACATGGTCCCCTGTAGTCAGTTGTAAATCTAGTTAAAAAAAACAAATAAACAATCAGTGAATAATTAGATACAGGTAAATCATAGAGAAGCAATTAAAAAAACACAAAAAAAACATCATCACCTTCATCTGCGGGGCACAGCTAGTAGGTACATAATAGTCTGTGAACATGCCCCCCTGTAGTCAGTTGTAAATCTAGTTAAAAAAACAAATAAACAATCAGTGAATAATTAGATACAGGTAAATCATAGCTTAGTAGGTACATAATAGTCTGTGAACATGCCCCCCTATAGTCAGTTGTAAATCTAGTTAAAAAAAACAAATAAACAATCAGTAAATAATTAGATACAGGTAAATCATAGAAGCAATTAAAAAAACACAAAAAAAACATCATCACCTTCATCTGCGGGGCACAGCTAGTAGGTACATAATAGTCTGTGAACATGCCCCCCTGTAGTCAATTGTAAATCTAGTTAAAAAAACCAAATAAACAATCAGTGAATAATTAGATACAGGTAAATCATAGAGAAGCAATTAAAAAAAACACAAAAAAAACATCATCACCTTCATCTGCGGGGCACAGCTAGTAGGTACATAATAGTCTGTGAACATGCCCCCCTGTAGTCAGTTGTAAATCTAGTTAAAAAAAAAAACAAATAAACAATCAGTGAATAATTAGATACAGGTAAATCATAGAGAAGCAATTAAAAAAACACAAAAAAACATCATCACCTTCATCTGCGGGGCACAGCTAGCAGGTACATAATAGTCTGTGAACATGGTCCCCTGTAGTCACTTGTAAATCTAGTTAAAAAAAACAAATAAACAAACAGCAATAATTAGATACAGGTAAATCATAGAGAAGCAATTAAAAAAACACAAAAAAAACATCATCACCTTCATCTGCGGGGCACAGCTAGTAGGTACATAATAGTCTGTGAACATGCCCCCCTGTGTCAGTTGTAAATCTAGTTAAAAAAAACAAATAAACAATCAGTGAATAATTAGATACAGGTAAATCATAGAGAAGCAATTAAAAAAACACAAAAAAAACATCATCATCTTCATCTGCGGGGCACAGCTAGTAAGTACATAATAGTCTGTGAACATGCCCCCTGTAGTCAGTTGTAAATCTAGTTAAAAAAAAAACAAATAAACAATCAGTGAATAATTAGATACAGGTAAATCATAGAGAAGCAATTAAAAAAACACAAATAAAACATCATCACCTTCATCTGCGGGGCACAGCTAGTAGGTACATAATAGTCTGTGAACATGCCCCCCTGTAGTCAGTTGTAAATCTAGTTAAAAAAAACAAATAAACAATCAGTGAATAATTAGATACAGGTAAATCATAGAGAAGCAATTAAAAAAACACAAAAAAAACATCATCACCTTCATCTGCGGGGCACAGCTAGTAGGTACATAATAGTCTGTGAACATGCCCCCCTGTAGTCAGTTGTAAATCTAGTTAAAAAAAACAAATAAACAATCAGTGAATAATTAGATACAGGTAAATCATAGAGAAGCAATTAAAAAAACACAAAAAAAACATCATCATCTTCATCTGCGGGGCACAGCTAGTAGGTACATAATAGTCTGTGAACATGCCCCCCTGTAGTCAGTTGTAAATCTAGTTAAAAAAAAAACAAATAAACAATCAGCAAATAAACAAACAGCAATAATTAGATACAGGTAAATCAGTAATACAGTTAAATCTTTTCATACTTCTCCGCACTTTTCGACGTCATAAGCTTACGTGAATTATTTATTTTTAAACAATCCTATGTCTTTTGAAAATACCTACATAACTATATAAGTATTTACAAAACTAGAAATGGAGAATAATATTTTGAACCTTGACTTAGCTTTAATAAAGAACCAGACGAAGATACCGGTCACCAAATGTATTCAATTGGATAATAAGGTATAATGAGCCTTCTGACATACAGACATAACAGAGAATAAAGACGTTTGTAATCAAATCTTGGACATGACGTAATATTTTTTCTTTAAGATAAGATATATTTTCTAAAAAATATATCTACGTACCTCTACATAATTATCCACACAAAAGTAAAACGTTGTCTGTTCTTTTGTTTGTTTGTTTGATTGGTTGGGGAGTTTTAACGCCGAAACGGCTGATTAGATTTTAATGAAACTTTGTTAATAGGTACTGTACAATATAGAGACCAATACAGGATAGTTTTTGAAACTGGAATATTTCGATTACCCACTACCTTGCTACGCGTGCGCAAGCGCAGTATGCGTGTGGTTGTGCGCGTGGTAGCTTTTCCGTGCGCGAGCAAGGTAGTAGTTTTTCGTTGTAAGGAACAGTTCCCATGGAAACAACATGATAACAAGTCTGACAAAAACCATCAAGAGCCGTTGGTAATGGCGGACTTTTGCATCGGTTTTAAATATCCTATAAGAACATAGGATACTTTTTTCGCGATAAACTGTAGTTCGCGCGGAGGAAGTCGCGGGCGAAAGCACTAGCTTTAAAATTCCAGGTACTAGGAAGATATGCACTAGCATATCTTCCACTAGCATTTGCACTAGCATATCTTCCACTAGCATTTGCACTAGCATATCTTCCACTAGCATTTGCACTAGCATATCTTCCACTAGCATTTGCACTAGCATATCTTCCACTAGCATTTGCACTAGCATATCTTCCTAGAACCTAGGAACCTAACGAAGCTTTCATTAAAACGTGGAATTTTATACAAACGACCGAAGAATTTGTTCAATATAACTTGCTATTTATTGTAGAGATTTTCGTACAGTTCGAACGCAATGTTAAAGTTTTTAACAGGGCACGTATGTACCTTTATTAATTTAAAACTAACAACAACAAAATATAACTAGCACTTGAAACAGTTGCACAGCCCACATACAATTACAGGCATAGCAGATATTTTAGGTAGTCCAAGTGTTCTAGCATACTACCAGTTGGTAGCGTACCACAGAATGAATAAATAGCGTACCCAAGGAGGTTAAATTACGCTTATGAAACCGTGCTTATGGTTAAGTACCCAACATGCTGGTGGCATTGCCCCGTTAAGTTGCAATGCTAATTCGACGAGCCAATATCTTCATGTTTGTATGTTTTTTTCCAAAAAGCCATGACTTTTATGTGTGACTAAAAAAGAATGAGTGAATAAAAAAAAGAAAAAGTGAAAAAGGAAAAGTGTGAGTTGTACCCGCGGCTTCGCACGCTTGGTCATTTCTCTATGTTTAAAGTAATCTATGACTTTTTCCAAGACCTAAAACATCATCAACATTTGATCTGAATTCCTTTAGCCGTCATTTTTTTTATATGTTACACGGTTTCTACTCATTGGATTGAGATACCAAGTACCCCAGTTTTTAAGTGAAACCCTAAGCTATCCAACAGTGAAAACTGCATCGCAATCGGTTTAGTAGTTTTTACGTGATGCGCGAACAAACAAAAAAAACAGACAGACACTATTTAAAAAAAAAATTGTTCAGTAGCTTACTTTAGTACCCTAGACCATTTTTTAAATTATCTTCTTTGTACAGACTTTTTCGTTCTTATTGCTTTATTATAAGCATAGATTATACAACTTGATGCGGAAATTCAGCTGCTACGGGCATAGCTTTGACTAAATACGTTATACTTCTGCTTATAACGTGAAACGAACTTGCACGCTTGTAACATCGTCAACATTCCTAATAAAACTATTAAAGGACGTTATAGTAGTGATCCGAAAATAGGCAACGGCCTCTTTCGGGTCATTTCTATTTCCAGTAACACGGCAACGTCTGTAATACCTAAATATAAGTAGCAACGTGTTCAATTTAAGTCAAGGTCTGACTTTATGTTGTAACTTTTTATAACTAACAATGCATTTATAATACAAGTAGAAAATTGAACAACATGTATGCAAACTAAACATTAGAATTATGTCATGATCATTATATTTTTACGTATCAGTAAGGAGCTACGTAACTTGTAATATGTGAACATTTGTGTTATTATAATGACTTTACATATTTTAGGAGCCCAATGTTTTCCTAAGATTAGGTTAGGTATTCATAAAGCTGGTCCTACATAATATATGAACATATTAAATAAAAACAGATAACATCAAAAATAAAATATTTGTTGTAAGAAAGCAATTTAATTAGAGCAATCTGACAAGGCAATCACTAACTAGTGTTTTTTAGCTTTGCTAAAAATAAACTTATGCTAATAAATGAATGTGCTTATCAAGGCCTTCAATTTGATATACCCATATTGTAAAATTCTAAGTTTTTTTTTGCATTTGATAATGGAGCCATATATTTTCCAAAAAATAAAATATAGTTGCCTATGTTATTTGGGGGGTTTCCAACGATACCCCATGCGTCTAAATTTATTCAGGCATTTAAAAGTTATGGTGGAATGTTCTTTCATCGAAGGGAATAAAGAACCTCACATACATACAAACATACATACAAACATAAATACAAACATACAACAACACATACATACAAACATACATGAAACCTAAAAACATTACACTCCTTTTTTTGGACAGTCGTGGAAAAACTAAGACCTAATAACATAACGAACAAATTAAAAAAATATAAATAGGTACTTAAAATATGATACTTTGTTTGTTTGTTTGTCGTGTGAGGTAGTGCTGGCCTCTGGTGTTAGAGTTTGTCAGACATGGCTTAACGACTGCTATTAAACAATAACAGCCTGGACTGAAACGTGCCCTCCGAAGCACGGAGCGATGGAAACCGCATTAACTTAGAAAAATCATTTGTGCGATAGTTATACTACCTAGATCAATAAGTTAAACTCACTTTAAAAAAAGAACTTTGCTTTGAGATTGAAACCGAATTTTCCATTCATTTATCGATTCAGGGATGAATTTAATCAAAATGCGGAAAAAACGGAGACAGGTACCTGACTCTACGAGTGCTTCGAAAATACATCTATACTAATATTATAACGAGGCAAAGTTTGTGAGTTATTGAGGTTGTAGGGGGTAATGTCTGGATCTACAGAACTGATTTTGAAATTTTTTTTACCTATAGAAAGCCACGTTATTTGTGAGTGACATAGGCTATATATTAAAATGACCACGTGTACGAAGCTGCGGGCATCAGCTAGTTCTATATAAATGTATATTCTAAATTTGTTAGAGAAGATGTCACCACACCAAAAAACTCTACGGAAATTATAGTTTTTGTTTTCAAATCACAGAACATAATAAATTTAATTTATGTAGATGTTCCTCGAGTGTTCCCTTTGCATATAGGCTACTTTACCCCCGGGAAAATGCAAAGCCAAGTTTTTGTGGAATAACGAGAAAACTACTGGCGTAGTAGACCAGAGCATCTAATATAGTAAAGAAGTATAAATGTGCCAAAAATCTGTCCCGCTGTTAACAATACTGGGATATAATAAACATCCATAAGTTTTCTAGTTATCCGTATGAAATTCACCTTTTTCCCAGGATCAAAAGTACCATATATTAGTTTTGCTAGGCTTCAAGCCCAGCATATATTTCTTCTAGTCGTTATAATCAGTCTCCAACATTATTACTGCTGAGGCTCCATTAAGTACTTGAAAGACTATTGCCCATTTAATCGTACCACAGCACACTATAGTCGCAATACCATATGGCTTTGCCAATTTAAAACTAGGAGTTTGTTTCACATGGTTTTAATTAATCCGTAAAATATTTTGTGCACATTTAGTTCAATTCAAATTGTGACGCGTTCGTTAATCTTGTTATTTAGAGTGACGCCCATTAACATGGCTTGGCACTCAATGTCAAATGCATCGAATATTTTTAGGTATGCAACATTACATTTTTAGATGTCACTAAAATAAAACTGTTTGATAATTTGTAATATGATTTGGCTTAAATCAATGAGTACCAATTTGGCTGTATAATTTAAATGTTATAGTGATATTTTAGACGTTAACCTGTTTTGGTATTGTTTTCATTAACATTGTCCGTGAACTTTATAATGTTGTCTCCTTTCTGCGTCTTTAATTGTTGTCATGAATTAGATAATATGTATTTTTTTATTTATTTTATACTAGCTGCAATCAGTGGTATTTTCCGCGTGGACAATGATGGTGGATGTTGATGATGATGAAAAGTATGTGATCCATCTTGAAAATGGTATATTCGTGAATCTGACTTCATTATTAAAACTTTGACTCCTGAGGCCGTAGATAAATTAACGAGATAGATACGTTGACTCTTGTCACTTTTTAAGATGGGCAAAAAATAAACTCTAGTGACACTTGTCATAATGACACATGTCACTTTGAAATTAGTCACTTTGACATCTGTCACTACTCCCTAAACTCATTCTAGTTCTACTCATTCATTAAGTGATAATAAGTATAACTAAAAAATATTAAAAATATAAGCTTTTATGTGCTGGATAATACTTTTTGTTTATCCTTTGTCATCGATTAGTGAGCTACCCTAAATAGCGGATAGCTAATCGGGAAGTGCTCAAAATTTGAGTTGCAAGATTCCAGGATAGACAGAAATACATAGCTAGATAGATACATACCTACATATCAACATGTCAGCCTTTAGAAGTCCACTGCTGAACATAGGCCTCCCCCAAAGAGCTCCATGACGAGCGATCTTGTGCCACCTCCATCCATCGACTTCCTACAATGTCGTCGGTCCATCGTGTGGGGGGTCTCCCCACACTTCGCTTGCTTGTTCGTGGTCGCCATTCGAGAACCTTTATTGCCCAGCGGTTGTCGGTTCTGCGAACTATATGGACTGACCATTGCCACTTCAACTTGCAAACTCTGAGAGCTATGTCGGTAACCTTCGTTCTTCTACGGATTTCCTCATTTCTGATTCTATCACATAGTGAAACACCGAGCATAGCTCTTTCCATTGCACGCTGCGCAACTCTGAGCTTTTGTATGAGACCAATAGTTAGCGACTACGTCTCAGTGCCGTATGTCATCACTGGCAACACGCACTGATTATAAACTTTCGTCTTGAGGCTCTGCGGTATCTGCGACGAGAAGAACTAATTCCCGAACGCTGCCCATCCGAGTTGGATTCGTCGGTTGATCTCTTTGTCGAAGTTGGATCTACCCAGTTGGATCGTCTGACCCAAGTAGACATAGTGATCAACAGCTTCTATAATATCGTTCCCAACATATACCTACATATATGCAAGTGAAATTAAATAAAAGCGTTTAAAAAATGTGTCATTGTGTTATTCCAGTATCTACATAATAAATTTCATCAAAATCCGTAAAACACACACAAACACACACACACCCACACACACACACACACTCACACACGGTCACACACACACCACACACACACACACACACACACACACACACACACTCACAGACTATAGCATTTATAATATTACTAGCTGTGCTCCGTGGCTTTGCCCGCGTGTATAATTTTCCGTGATAAAAAGTATTTTATATTGGTCTCTACGGTATACATCATCTACTCATACCTACAAAATATCATTAATATCGGTCCAGCCGTTATCGCGTGAAAGTGACCCAAACAAAAAAACTACGTTTATTATTGGGGACGTGGATTAGTAGGAAGTGGCATCCTATAATCGTCATCAGTTTAGCCGTTTTTATGTGAAAGCGAGTACAACCAATCTACCATAATTTACCCTATTTCCCATATCAACTTTATATTTTCATAGATAAATGTACGTATCTTATGTTGAATCTGTATTGTACCTATTATCATCATCATTGGCAGCTCAATCCACCCACGGCAGGGCATAAGTATCCTCCCTCTTACGCCAATCATCTCTGTCTTCAGCCAATCTATGCCAGATCTTTCCCATAAATTTATTGATGTCATCGACTCATAGTTGCACTGGTCTTCCACGACTACGCTTTTTCACACGTGGCCACCAATCTATGAGAGACCTACTCCACCTGCCATCACCAAGTCACACACAAGTCACACCACGTCTTGCCTAGTGTACTGCCCAACGCCACTTGGGTTTATTTATATACGGAATCCGATGTCTTTTACCTTGGTTCTTCTTCAGATCTCCGTATTTTGAAACTCTGTCACTCAACTTTATGCCTAACATGGAACGTTCTACGGTCCGTTGTGCGACCCGCATTTTGTGCACAGTTTCCTTGGTGAGCGTTCAAGTTTCGACACCGTAAGTCATTGTCGGTAAGACACATTGGTTGTATAGAAGGGTCTTCAGATATTACGGTATCCGAAAGTGGTATCTGAGCACGTAATCGTGTACCTTCTTACCTATCTATATTCAACATAGTTGTTTATGTGTGAAAGCGAGTAATATACATTTTACCCGTTTTCCCGTGGCAACTTTCTATTTTCCGGGATAAAAAGTACCTTATGTACATCTGTTGTGTGTGTACTGTGTGTTAAGTTGTTAACTATACTATCTACATATAAAACTATTTTCTTCAAAAGCCGTCTAAGCGTGAAAACGCCCCAAACGAACAAACAACAACGTTTCACTTTGATATAATATTACAACGAAACGAAGCGGATGGTAGGGTGCGAATTGATGATCGAGTAATGTTCTAAATACCTCATGCAACAAACGCTTGCGTGTTTTAAGGATTGCTAACATCTAGTTTCATATTATTACATTTTTAAAACCTAATACAGGACTATATAATGCTAATTCTGTGGCGCATAGAAATATAAAAATATCTTTAACTCTTTTTTGGATGAATTGATTTTGATGAAACAAAGCTAAAAACCTCCGCAGGACTCCAAGGAATACAGTTCAGTAAACAGCATCAAAATCCATGCAGTAGTTTTTGCGTGATGAAGTCACACACAGACAGACAGACAAAAATTCTTAAAACTATATTTTTGGATTCTACTTTCATAATATCAAATAAAATTGATTGTTCTAAATTCTCTATTAGCAAAAATTCATTGTAGAAGAGAACATGGCATTGAAGCATTTTCTAACTGAATGTTCTTTTTATTTTTCATACAAAAGCAAGAGAAGGGTAATGAGTTTAAGAGTATGTATGTACTCGTAGATAGATAGAGAAGTCTATATTGTACTAAAAATGATTCGACTTCAGGTATAGAGTGTCTTAGGCAATTTTTTACCAGGTCTTAAATTTTGAACATAAGTCTTGTTAAGTCAAGCGCTTCTATGGCCTTGTAAATAAACAAGACTCTAAAACGAAAATACTCTAATTAATCAGACCCCGCCATTTTCCCAACAAACTAACAAACGCCATAACATATGACGAAATATGTTTTACAAACAGAAGTAATGGCGAACTAATAGGGCTTAATTGAACGAGCGTCGGAACACGCGACGCTGACATAACGACACAATACGTTACTGTTACTGTTATTTAACTCTGAAGATAGTGCGAAGACAGCCTATTGAGAAAATAACAGGTTATTATTTTGTTGAGGGTCAATCACGTCTTTTCTTTTGAATGAGTCATATGTCCTTATAATCTATCCGTTGAGACGGTGACAGGTGAATTGGTTGACTGAAAAATCACAAGTCTTGTAGATCTTCTTGAGTGAGTACTAAGTAGGTACTATTAGAGTCGGTTGATTAATCCTACTAATATTATATTTGTGTGTATGTTGGTCCGGTCTTCACGCTGAAACGGATTGGTACATTTCATAATCATCATCATCACCTCGGATGAAACAGCGGGGCGCAGCTAGTATAACATTTTCGTAGTGGTTTTACACAAGAGTCCACCTGGGGAAGTACCGCACTTTTGTCAGATATTCAATCGCCAAGCAGTAGTGTGTAAACATTTCTGTGTTTCAGTTTAAAAGGCAATGTTTCCAGCGAAATTACTGGGCAATGAGACAAAAAAATAAATGTCTATTGGGACGAGTGCAGTGCCACTCCACTATGTATTGTATTTTACACTCAATAAAAAACAATACATAGTAGAGTAGGTAAGAAGATAAAACGAAGGCAGCCCTAATTTTTCCCAAGAAAAAATCTACTCCTCTTTTTCGTATAAATATCCACCTTTTTGCAATCTTATCAAGAACGTGACCTAAAATTTTCTTGTTACAAGGTCCACTGAGTTTGGTTGTGGATCCATGAATCACCGACGACACTTCTCCTAAAATAATGCTCTTGTTTCTAATCAAGACTCAGAGATACGTGATTGAGTTAAAAAAATAATGCGAAGATTTACTAAAGTGAAAGTGCATTTTGGTTGCTTGCTTACGCAAGCAGTTAGTCATTTTTTATACATTTTATTCAAATGGAAGTAATAGATTTTTACAAGATATATGAAATATCTTATTGTAACCTACAAAACTGTACCGTGATATATCTACCTACACCTACTGACTGACTGACAGACAACGCACAGCCTAAACCATAGACCTAGAGATTTGAAATTTGGCGATATGTTCCTTGAGCAATCTATCATAGAGGTGAACTAAGGAAGGATTTCTTGAAATTCTATCTCTAAGGGGGTGAACGGGTGAAAGGAGGTGGCAAAGTTTACACGCAAGCAACGCTGCGGGGCGCAGTTAGTAGTTGTATATGCCCAGACCCAAATAACTACTAATACTAAACTACTAAACTAATAATAATTTGGTTTAAAAGTGTACATCTTTGACAGACCTACTAAAAAAACTTACAACACTAATAATCGTTGTTTATTAAATTGAAATCTATGTTTATTTCATATTTGTATGCTTTACATTGAACTTTAACATCAAAGGAATGCTTCGTGCGTTCCCAAAAATATTTATTGTGGGCTATAAAATATAATTTACATTAAGAATTTTCTCATCGTCTGTTTGTCAGGCAACTGGAATAAATCGATCAGCTTAGCATTTTTACGTTCTCGGCTCGATTTTATTTACGTTACCTCATTTTGTTTGAAAGAGACGGGATTTTTTGAACACATGGAAGTTAAAAAATACAAACATGGCGTAAGCCTACCTACTCGCGTAATTTGGGTTACGAAACTGGTTAACTAGTAATTCAAATGCGGTTTACGGTAATGTGGCTCTACATATATAGAAGTCATATAATATAGGAAGTAGATATAATCCATACCAATATATATAAGTGAAACGTTATCTGTTTGTTTGTTTGTTTGGGGAGCTGTCACGCGGTAACGGCTAGACGGATTTTGATGAAATTTGGAATGGAGATAGAAATACATACCCTAGAATATAACATAGGATACTTTTTATTCCGGAAAATTGTAAGTTTCCACGGGAAAACTGGAAAATGTTGATTACTCGCTGCAAGGAACGGTTGCCATAGAAACGAAATAACAAGTCTGTCAAAAGACTTCAAGAGCATTGGTCCTATAGCTACTTTTGTATTGGTGTTTAATATACTAGAAGAACATAAAATTCCTTTTTTCGCGATTAACAGTAGTCCGCGCGGACGTAGTAGCGGGTGGGAAAGCTAGTGTATGATAATTTCTAATCTACATGTGTGTGTATGTAATTATAGCTAGAGATTCGTGCCTCAAAAAGCAAAGCATGTAAAAACCTACTGAGTAAGTGTTTTATAATACATGATTTATAATGTACGATTTACTTTTAATATTATGCAATAATGAGTTATAATATGTTTTTCTACCTAATTTAGATTGAAAACAATTCTAAACAGACACAAACAACACAAAGAAGACAAACATTCATCATCAGCCTATACTTCTCCAGAACTGGACTTAGGCATCGCCTAATGCTCGCCACTGAGCTCTTTAATTAGCTCTCTACATCCAGTTTCTAATAATTACATAAAGGTAGGTAGGTATGTAGAGTCGATTTTTAAATTGACATAATATTTATAAGTATTGCAATTAGCTGAAAGAATTCATAAGAAGTAACCAAACAAAATATATTCGTTTAGCTGTATAAAACCGACCATGTTCAAAGACATTCAAAAGAGAAGATTGTAGGCAATACAATCTCTGTTTCATGAAACGATTCAGGATAAGAACATAATACAATAGAAGGCTATATTTTTATTTAAAAAATAAACACGATCAATGATGCAATTTTGTAATATTTCATACCAGTTGCCTCAACAGTTATACAAGAAAGATTCAACCAAACGTCTTATCAAAAGCTCGGAATCGATGAGAACCAATAACAAAAATGAAATTCGAAAGGGCTCCCCCGCAGATGTTTTCCATGTGCTAATTCCTACACTAGGGAGTAATAACATTAAATCGTTGAGAATTGCGATACTTCCGATGCTTTTCCGCTAACGAACTGATAATTTAGGGGGTGCAAATGGTTTCCTACGGATTTACGATGTGCAGTATTCTTTATGTTGTTTCCCATTTCATACATTTTATTAAATGTTTGTTGACGGGAGAAAAATAATGGCAAAAGGAATTTTGGATAATGACGATAACTATTACCATTGGATATTAGATAAAAGTGACCTACATTACAACACCAGTAAAATGTGGCATAGTTACTTACAAATAATTCTTTCTGGCTCTCCTCACTCAATTCCATACAGCGAAACGTTTAATTATTTCGGCCTCGCATTCCACACATCACTCATTAAGTAGTGCTCACTATGAGTTATAGCATTTTACCACAAAGACCCGCCGGCCATTCTCCCATTTTGTTCCTCGTAAAAATGTAACTAACCGTCATCTTGTCCTAAAATAGACAATGATGTCAAGTGTCGACTAATCTGTGGCACCAGATTGTTTGCATCTCTGCACTCGTGTCGAGTTTCAAGGGACAAATCTGCCTAACTGAATGATTGTACCGTTCCTTTTCAGTGTAACTATATGTCACTTTATTATGTGATCAGTATTCAGCCGCGATTTGGAAGTACCGGGTATGCCTAGCGGCACGTAAGTCTAGCGGTGAACGAAGCGTGGCGGGGATCTTGGCACAGTCAAAGTTTATATAATATGTTAAAATGTTGTTTTATCCCGAAAACTGACCGTGCCGAGATCCTCACCATGTTTCGTTCACGGCTAGACTTCGTGCCGCTAGCTATACTAGAGGTTTAATAAGACTCTAATATAGCAGAAAAAAAAACATTATTTACGTAAAATGACTTTTACGTAAGTCATTATAGTGATATATTATTGCGCTTTTTACAGTTGTGAAATTGAATCGCGCCAAAACGACCATAGCTATAATGGTGACCGTATGACGTCACTATTGCTCATAGGTGTACAAAAACGCAGCCACACAGGAACGAAATAACCGCGAATTAAGTCACACGTACTGCGCAGTGTATTCAGTCAAATGGCAAAAAGTTACTTTTTATGACATAATTGTTTGATAAAATAAAATGGTTGCTTTTAAGCACTTAATTGTGGCATGATTCAAGTCCACTCCACGAGCTCTAACCAAGTAGGATAACTACTTATGTCGACGATTGAGTCCTAATTCACGATATACCAAATTATAATTTTCCAAATTCCATGTTATACCTAATTATTACATTTTAGGAGAGTTGACTAAAATAAGTGGATAATACTTTATGTTCCTGATCCCCCTGGGGCCTCTGGATATACTTACGAGGTATGATTATTGATAATTGTCATTCTCAAGAACAATATAACCTAACGCAATTTATACATAAAATTCATAACTACAATTTTATTATTGGAGATATTTTGCCTATTAAAATTTAAAAGCCTCATTGAATTCTGTTTACACTTAAACATTTTTATGGAGTTACGATGAACTTCTTAATTTTTATTAACGTATTATATTAACGTCGTATTTATAGAGTTAAAAACAGAGAATCAATCAATTTTTAGGAAACAAACAGTAGGTAAATTTATCTATAGTTGCTTACGATAGTTTTTGTTTTGTTATTGAGAGTAAACAGACACCAAAATATACAAACACTTGTCAATGATGTCAATCATACATTTTAGGTGAATATTTATAGTACGCTTTCTTTGAATACCGAAAATGTTGTCTGCCCTTATGTCTTTCAACCTACGGCAGCTGAATTCAGCCCAACCTTTGATGTCATCCGACCAACTGTGGCTTAAAAGGACCGGATAACTCATATCACATCAAATTCTTTGCGGAGTCATGAAATGGAAATTTTCACAACAGAAGTTTTGAAATCTATCTATCTATCTATGTCTATACTTATAATAAAGCAGCTAAAATTAAGCTTAAAAAAACTGGTCTAGGTTACTTAAATTTGGCTACTGAACAAGAAATTATTACATTTTTTTAAATCAAGTTTGCCAGTTTGTCCTTTAGTCTGTATGTTCGCGCAACACGTATAAACTATTGGACCGATTGCGATTCAGTTTTCACTGTTGGATAGTTTAGGGGTTGACTTAAAAACTGGAGTACCTACTTGGTATCTTATTCAGATGATCGAGCAATCGACAAAAAAACATTTGAGGGCAGAACGAATTTGGAAGAAATGTAGTATTTTGTACTTTAAAGGTACTTTTGGTCCTGTAATAACACGTGTAGGCTATTTTTAAATGAAATGCCCACGCGGGCAAAGCCGCGGGCACAGCTAGTAAGTAAATAAGCTTATCTAATTAGCGGCTTTGGTTTTAGCATGGTTTAAAAAACTTCCTGGTGTTTTGTAGAATTTCCATTCCATTTCACGTTTATTTTTACCCGACTGCGGATGGTTATGTGGTTGGGTTGTTTCTTTGGCACGTACTACAGCCTAAACGGCTTGATGGATTTCGATATAATGAGGTATCATTGGATTCGGCTTAATCACAAGAGTGCTATTGGATACTTAAAGTATCATCATTCGTTTCATTTCTTCTTTATCGGGATCGGCAGAAAGCCAATATTTTTGATCATGGGGTTTTTCCGACTTTCAGCAAAAGTTAGAATAATTTCCCAAAACCTTACTCGGTAGATTTTGTAATTGGACTTATATAAAATTGAATAATTAACATATCCTGACAAAGCACTCTTCAAAAGTTAAACAAGGTTCAATTTGTGAAAATTCCATTTAGTCTACGTCCTAGAAATTTTATAAAAATAGTTTTGCTTGCCCCAGTTTGTTGTTTTAATAGGTATTGTGAATTTTTTTCTCTGTCTCGTGATTGATCCACGTTAAAAATCTCGTATTTGCCTTTACTTACATTTATTTTGAGATAGGAAGTTCTTTACAAGCAAAGTCCCATCAAAAGCAGTGACGCTCTAATTCAAAACCTACGATCCGGATAAGGATCTAATGTTGTAAATAGAATATACATAAGAATAAAATAGAATAACATACCGAGGTTATAAAAATATAAACTTACTAAATTATAGAAACTGTAGTTTTTAATAGAAAAATTGAAGTTGTATTAACATTTCTTATGAATGAAACCAACAATTTTAGAGGATAGCTTAATCCATTGTCATAGGATAGCTTTCTATCTATAAGACTAGGTCTTGATCTTGTAGTTTTTTAATCGACACCTATCTACTTTTGTATGAAAAGGCAAATTTACTTTATTATGATAACTGTATAATTCGCACCTACAAATGTTTTTTTTTTTCATTTTCTCGATATTCCAGCTATGTTTTATACTAAGTTTAAAAAAACCTTGTCTCATTCCCAGGATGCCATGCATGCTTTCGAAGTAACGAGCACCAACAAATCAGCATCACAACAGGCATCTCCTTCTACAAAGAATGCCAGTGCACTGAACCCGGCTTCTCGATAAAGAACCTACGGTGGCTCGACAACAACGATCTGCCTATTGAGCCGTTGCTGGGGTATGCAATAAATACTTGTCAATTTTCATTTAGTGGTTTAATAATAGCTGGAGCTATATTTGTGCTGTCTATCATAAATGTAGATCCAGCATCGACCGGTTGGCCGAGTTGTTAGTGACCCTGACTGCGAAGTCAACCAACGATCGCGGGATCGAATCTCTCAAGGTTCTATCATTTGTATGAGAAGAAGAAATGTTTGTGGCCCAGTCATGGATACATGGATAGAACCTTGCGAGATTCGACCCCGCGATCGTTGGTTGACTTCGCAGAGGCCCAGTCATGGATGTTATATTAATATCTATGTTTGTTAATCCGTTGTCAATGCCCATAATACAAGGTATACTAATTTGGGGCTAGTTAATTTGAGTGAGTTGTCCCGAATATATTTATATTATATTTATTCACTTGACAAGATGAAATATAATAAACGTGCCGTTAAATTTATTTCTTATATTAATGCTATTTTACTACTAAAGTAGTCAAAGGCAGGTATGTATTAATTAAGTCGCGGGCTTTATGTGTAGGTAGATTAGGTATACAAAAAAGATTTGATCTATGTTTTTGTTTCAAACGAATTCAAAAATTACAACATATCGTCACGTAATGACATCTTATATACGATTTATTAGTTTTGGCTGAACTTGCAAAACTGTATCGTATCCACCAATAAACGGACGCAATGTTTTCAAAATTTTACAATACTTCAATTTATTATTTTTCGTCACCTACAATACTGTTCACATTTATATGTGCCTCAAAATGCACAAATCAGTTTTCTTGCACATACTCTCAGCTGATACTTTTTTCGTTAAAATAAGATATATAGAAGTCAATGAGCTCCACATATTTTTAGACTTCAATGTGCCTTACTACGATTTACACGTAGATAGCGTGAACAAATCGCAAAAAAGGAGTGCGTAAAATAAGCATTTATGAACATTATAAATGGTCATTACATTATATTACTGTCCTTATATAGTCTAAGTTATAAAATCTATGTTGTCTACTGTGTTATTTAATTTCATTATACAAGATTATTCATATTATTCACCATCAGAATGTTTTCACAATTTCAACCATGACCTTTGAAAAAAGCTATCTAGTAGACATTTTTTAATATTAATACTTCAACTTAAATGTTAAGCCACACCAGGGGCACTAAGGCGACCTGGAAAATCTGACACTAGAGGTCACTGCTTCATCCAACCTATTTAACATTCACACTCCTAAAGTAAATTGTTTTCACAAGACCAGGTACAACTACAAATATGTACACGGAAGAACAGACCGATAGCATATTGTTCTATATTCCAAATATTACCAAGACAATGTCTGGCACGTACAAGTGCATAACTGAAGTCGACGGTATAGTATATACCCAGAGTTATACTATTGCAGCATATGGTATGTATAAAACATAAGATGATAATGTAAACAAAACCAGTGATGACCGAATTACAATGTTTATAATTCTGATTCATTTCAGAGCCTCTATACTTCTACCAAACCCCAAATGATCAGTATTTGGTAAAAGGTCAAATGTCGGCGATTAAATGCCAACCAAAAAGTGATACTACTGTAATCATTAGTTGGCAAAAAGAAGAAAATGGAGAAATAATTGAGGTAGGTCATTGAAAAATAACTAAAACATAAAAAAAAAATATGAGCATTTTTTTTATGAATATCACTTTTTGCATTTTTTTTTCCTTTTTTGATTGCTTTGTCATTAGTTTGTGAGCTGCCCTGAAAGTTTCAGTCCGATAGTTAATCAGGAAGTGTTCGAAATTTGAATTGCAAGATTTCAGGACAGACAAAGTTCATAGATACATAAATACATACAAGTGAAATTAAATAAAACCTTTTAAAAAAAATGCATATTCTTTAACCTTTGGACCAACTTACTTGAATTAAATATAATTATTAAAATATGTTACAGATACCAAATGACGACAAGTATATAGCTGGAAGTGATGGACTTTACATAAATAATGTAAACGAAGGTGATGCTGGTAAATATAAATGTATAGCGCAGGTAATAGATACCAATGAAGAAGCAGACAAATTTATTAAAGTTGAGGTAAAACTTAGTTAAATCGTAAAAGAGCATGTAACCTTAATGGCATATTATCTTAACATCCGCCATTTTGAATAAAATACTTAATTTCTTGGTCATGAAACTTGTGTTAATCGAAGGGTACAATTATTGTAACAAAAAGAGTTCTAAAAAAATGCCTAATTGAAATACTTTCTGAGATTTTTGGGTTTGAAACGATTTTTCGTCGTTTACACGCTTTACGATACACATGCTGCTATCTTGTTTTATATCTTGGTCAGAAAACTACCTTAAATATAACTGTCTAATGAAATGAATATCGCAACCATTATTATAAACTGCGCCTTTCCTTAGTTTAACACTATTATTTATTCTGTGGTTACACTACAAATTAATGTGCGTAAATTTTGATGAAAAAATAATATTATCTCAGAAAGTATATCGCTAGATTTCACAATACTTTTTATTTCTGATATATAAAAATCAAAACGCAAATACTTGAGAAAGGAAATAGAGATTTGAAAAAACATTTTTTTTTAATATTTGTACGGATTCATTTTTATTCAAATGTACATGAAGATAGTAAAAAAAAGTTGATCTTTTATTGAAATGTACCAGGAGTTAGCGTGTTTATGTGTGTTTGTGTGTGTGTATGTTTGTTACTTCTTCACGAAAACCGGCTGAATGGATTTTTATGAAATTTGGCATGGAGATACCTACACACATTATTATGTATTAAAAGTATCCTATGTATCCCTGGACACATACTTTTGATTATCATTACCATCCACGCAGGTGAAACCGCGGGGTGCATCTAGATATCTATTACTATTCTGATAATTTTCCCAATCAATTGACACTATTTTCATGTATGGCCAAGAAACCGCGAGTTGTTTTTTCAAAATGGCGGAATGTTATTCATGCCAGGCTTGATATAAAAATATTAGATGGTCTTTAATATATATCTTACAAAACAAAAGGCTATAAATGATGTGACTTTTAGGTATATACTTTGCCTGAAGTGAAAGAATTGAGAACAAATAATGAGACGACAGTTGCTGTTGTTGGTGAATACTTAGCAATAGATTGTATAGCAGAAGGTACACCGCACCCCGAATATTTATGGAACAAAACCTTGGAAGCCGTATGTAACATTATACATATATTTATTGTTATTATTGTGCAAAAAATAACTGAGTAAATGCTGTTTAATTTTAAGGGCGCACAAGAACCTAGTAATGTGACATGGCGTCAAGAAATAAATACAATAATTTTTGATGCCATCCGACCAGAAGACCGAGGATTTTTTAGATGCTATGCATATAACACAGTAGGATTTTCTGCACGTGAAATCTTTGTGGAGGTATGTATAAAATTATGTATAGGTATATTGATATTTTGTTTTCATTTAATCATGACCCTGGAAAAAATCTACCTATTTGTTTGGTTTAGCTGTCAAAATAATTCAGTTGCTTAATTGTTTTTTTTTTATATGGGATATTTTTAACAGGTTCTCATTCCACCTGAGATAAAAAACTTTCCCAATATAACACAAGTTGAAGGCTCAATGGTACAACTAATTTGCAATGCAACTGGTAATTCTCAACCAAACATTTCTATAACTTATGAAGGAATGGATGTTAACAGTAATTTGTAAGTATAATTTTAAATAATTTTACATTATCCTATCAAGTAGTTAATGTACGTTGTTGCTATGTGGGCTTTCTGTATCTTAATGGCTTTCGGAAAAATTGATCTAGCTGCAACTTGAACTTGTCAGTGTCACATTTTTAAATGTTATTATTTTTGTAAAACAAAATTTGGATCTGTCTGTTTTATTTTGTTGGGCTGCAGATTTTTTTATGTCTGCCATTGACTTTTCAGAAGTTTATTAAATGATGATGTCATACCAAACATGGGATTTGTAAATCTCGATCGTTCACAGGAAGGAATTTACGTTTGTAATGCAACTAATGAAGGTTAGTTTTACTCGGATTTAAAATATATATTATACTAAACATCCATTACATATCTCTATATTGTCAATAAGAATATAAGTACCTAGGTTCAATTAGGGGTTAGTAAAGTACTATTTAAGTAAGTGTGTTATTTTTGAAAAATAAATAAACGGGAATAGAATTAGAAACCGTGACCCTGAAGACCCAATTATCTTACGAATGTCGTTTTGATAAAGCTTCAAATAACTTTATTCATGTAATGTTTTATATCACAGTGAGTTCGGTACAAAGAGCAATGTATTTAACAGTATTACACCAACCATATTTTGAACATCGTGTGGAAGACATATGGGGCTGGAACGGCAAGACTATAAACCTAAGCTGCATTCAAGATAGCAATCCACTAGCCACTATTAGTTGGAGGTAAGCCCAAAATATCTGACATAGCCTAGATAATAAGCAAAATAAAGCAAAGCAATAGGCTGGTCTCTCGCAGAACCGACACTGTTGAACAAAAAGAACCGAAACGAACGTTTAGGCAAACGTAGTGTCTAGCCTACTGGTCAGGTGGATAGACAGCTTGTGAAATACAGCTGGCCGCGACTGGATGAGGAGAGCCAAAGATCGGGCTTAGTGTCGTTCATTAGGATAGGCCTACGTCTAACAGTGGACTAAAATAGGCTGATGAATATTGTGCGCAAAATATATCATATCAGTGGTAATATTGACAACTTCCATTGTGTAATGTAAATACAACACATAATAATGCTCGCACGGCAGGTATACCATGCAGTTATCGAACGGGGATCTGGACGGTAGTTCAGAAGAAAACTTTGTGCGTGTAAAGAAGAAGAAGAATTTTGTACAAGTATTAGATCAATTACATGGTATTGGACTATAGTCTTTGTCGTTACTAATGTTCAAAAAACAAGGCCAGTTGGTATTGTTGATTATTTTGGTTAATATAAATGCAATCATAGAAATTAATACAGGGAGGGAATTAACAATAATAACAACTTTTATAATGGTATTTTTCTTTGTAGATATCAAGGAAATGAAATAGTGACCGAGGAAGTTGAAATAAACAAAAAACTACTTATAACGCTGAATAACATACCAGAACATCATTTCACATTGAATATAGATAATGAAACGGCATATGGAGTTTACGAATGCACTGCTAAAAATCAATTTGGGGAAGCCACTAAATTAATCACTTTAAAAGAAGGATTTATACCAGAAACAGTACAAAACGTAAGTTTTAATTATGAGAACTACAGTTACGCATTATAAAAAACTAGCAACTCGTCCTGGCTTCGTACGGGTAGCTAAGGGTTTCTCATAATTTGTACACGATTCTACCAGTGTTTTGATTTTTTGCTCAAATTTGACATTTGAGCAAAAAATGTTTTTTGTAACTTAACTATAATAGTTAACCATGACAAAAAGTGGTGTATCTTTTTTATGGGTAATGATGAGTTTTATAATCCGCGCCCTGCGCGTGGTCCACCTACATACGAATTTATGTAGTACATTATTTTGAATATTTTGAATTTGAAGATATTATTATTTTAAGACTAAGAACACGTAAGAACAATACAAAACACCACAAAGCCATTATCTCATCTCCTTTCTAGGCAAGCATCGAAGACCTGTCAGCGACATCAGTGATCTTCCAAATAAGCGGACCTGACAAAGTGAATGGACCACCTGTTTTAGGCTATACTGCCACCTACGATGAAGCTAAGAACTACAATATTACAGACATTCATATAAACCGAACTTGGTCTATTGATAGACCATTCAAATTAGATAAACTGAAACCTAACACCTCGTACTTTGTGAAGTTTGCAGCCTTGAACGAAGTTGGAACCGGCGAGTGGACAAACTATCTTGAATTTACGACGATGGAGAAGTACGTTGTCAAGTAACCTTATCTATATTATCAGAATTCTGTTATAATACAGAGTGTAACAAATAGGAAAGTGAACACAAAAACCATTCATAAGTAAGCCTATATAGAATTTGATTGTAAATACTGAAGGCCAATGTTTGCTTTGATTTCTTTTGCCCAGTTCCTATATCAATGAAACTATTGGGTTAAGTATCGAACAGTGTCATTTTCTACCACACGTAAGATGAAACAGTTCCTATAAATCTAAGGTTTGTTACTAACAGAAGGGAGGGTTACGTAGCTACGTTCCGTAATGCATTTATTTTGATGTTAGTGTCAACATAAGACCCTGATAGGCTATAGAAACAAGTAGCAAGCAGACTGAGCCATAACCTATTATATCAAATGCTTGTATTTATGTAGTTCATTCAAAAACTTATCAAGGGTATAATAGCACTTGGAAATTAAAAAGCTCTTTAATTTTTTAAGGAAAATAGTTTACTTTTCTTCTTTTTTAATTATATCGGGTAGTTTGTTATGCATTTTTACTAGCATTTTATTTGTACCAAAACTGTGGATTTTTACATTGCGTAATGCGGTCAATCAATGGAAACTCGTCTCTGAGATAAACTTGTGAAACGCTATGTGACGCCTCATTATTAGTAGGTTGATTACGAATGGTAGACGCTTCCGGCAAGATACCTTCCTGTCTTTCTCGTAGCGGGCATTTATGCCCCAAATACGCATTCGCCAGAAGGAGGTTCTCAGAACGCCTCAAGCTCTTGATGTGAACAAGGTTCCATCCTGAGTCCTGAGTCCAGGTCCTGATGGCATTCCAGTGATTGTTTTGAAAAACTGTGCGCCCGAATTGACTCCCATCTTAATGCGTTTGTACCGCCTCTCTCTTCATGCAGGTAAAGTTCCAAAGAGCTGGAAGCTTTCCAATGTACAACCAGTACCAAAAAAGGGTAGTCATGCTGATCCGGCCAATTATCGTCCCATCTCGATAACCTCCTTACTCTGTAAGTGTATGGAGCGTGTCATAAACGTTAGGCCCTTGGCATACCTTGAGGACAATGATCTCCTCAGTGACTGGCAAAACGGATTTCGCGGAAACCGGTCTACTGGGAATATTCTCGTGTATGCCACTCACGTACTGAGCGAAGCCATCGAGATGCATGGCGAGGTGCTTGCCGTCTCCCTTAACATATAGAAGGCATTTGATTGGATCTGGCACGATGGCCTTTTAAACAAGCTTCCCTCATATGGATCACTTGTTGGCTTATGCAATTGTATAGCTGATTTTTTAAGGGAACGATCTATTCGAGTATTTGAGTAGTCCTAGAGGGCAGCTCGTCTGATCAAATGGCTATCAATGCCGGTGTACTTCAGGGAACGGTTCTCTTGGCTACACTGTTTTTACTACACATTAATGACCTTCTGAAGCCCGGTACCTTTGGGTATGCAGATGACAGTACTGTAGTTGGGAGATACATTTTCAATGCTCAAGCAAGCTGCGACGCTGTCCAGTTTCAGAGAGAGGCTAAGGTGGACCGTTTGAATTAGCTGTTGCATTAGAAGCCGTGTCTGATTAGTGCAATGCTAACCTGGTTAATTTTAATGCTACTAAAACACAAACGTGTTTGTTTTCTGCTAAAAAGAGTACTGTTTTCCTCTAAACTGATCTCCGTCTTTCTGTAGTGTAACAATACCAATAGGCGACAATCTGGAGCTTTTGTGTGTCATACTCTCATTGAACCTGAATTTTGGGTCTTACATTGAATGCAAAGGTAATGTGCAAAGAAACTTGGTATTTTGTCTCAGCTTAGGCGGTACTTCACACCGGGACAGCTTTTGAATGTTTGTCAAGCACAGGTTTGATCTTGTATGGAGTACTGCTGCCACCTCTGAGACGGTTCTGCCAAGTATCAGCTAGAGTATTTGGATTCAATTGAGAGACGTGCTATCAGGCTCATTGGGGATGGCACCCTAGTAAAGAGTAAGCTTCAAAGTCTGGCGCATTCACGTGAGGTCGCAAGCCTGTCGATGTTCTACAGATTGCATTATGGAGAGTGTGCTCAAGAACTGCACAATCTGATTTCCCCATCACCGTACGACTAGATGATCGGAAAAGCGCCACACTTCTTCATTTATTATAAAAACTGAATCTTTTGTGGAAGCTCCAGATGTTCGAGAATGTCCTCGTCAGTGTTTCCGGTAAATTATAACCCAGGTGTGTTCAAGTCCAGAGTGAATAGGTATCTACTAGGCAAGCGTGCTACACCTTCGACCACAACATCGCTTACCATCAGGTGAGATCGAGATCAAACGATTGCCTAGTCAGTAATGAAAAAAATATATGTGGTTGCTATGATAATAAACAATCTTTCTGCGTTGCATGGCGATTTATTATTCTCTTGAACAGCACTGTGCTCATCTTGGAGCTGCAGAGAGGAGTTTACATTATTTCTCAACCGACATATATAAATATATTTTTTTATTTGATATTAAAGTTGGTATGATAATTGGTTCAGTTTTTTTTTTGGTACATCCATTTGAAGTGTGTTGTATGGTTTTAAGGAATGATTTTGCATGGAATTATATTTGTTACCAGATCTGTTCCTGAGCCTCCAGAATGGGAAGAAGTCCCAATCACACTGGAAAGCTACAGTCATGTGCTGAAGTGGAAAGCACCGGATAACAACGGCGAGCCAATCGACTTCTACACTCTACGATACTGTTCGGTAAAACTAACATTAATCACCTAGGTGCTTAATCAATCCCTATCTAGTAGGTAAATAGCTGGTTCAGTGGAACCAGCTTTTTTTTAGTTTTCTACCCACTGGTACTGGTAAAATGACCAATTTACTGAATTTGAGGAGCTATTCTGCTTATCACGCCGAAGATCCTCATCAGATAGACGATGAGACGGCCAGTTGGTCTAGCGGCTAGTGACTCTGGGAAAGAAATCAAACGGTCGCGAGTTCGAATCCTGCAAGGTGCAAACATTTGTGTGATGAGCTGAAATGTTTGTTTTCGAGTCATGGATGTGATATTCGTATTTATGTATGTTTATCCGTTATCTAGTGCCCATATATTACAGGGTATCCTAGTTTGGGGCTAGGTAATTGGTGTGGAATTGTCCCATTTTTTTTTTATAAAAGATCGTTACCAAATTTATATGAGACCAATTTAACCTATCAAATAAAATAAAACCTTATCCCCATTTTGCCTCTTTTTGGAGCAAGTAACCACCCAATAAAAAATTCAAAAATGTCGGTAACCCTGTATACCATACATACCATTACCATTACTATACATTATTACCATTACTATATACCATTTTATACCAAGTTTCGTCCAGATCGGTTGTAAATAGAGAATTCAATCCCGGCCCTTACTTCTGATCCTTAGATCCCGGGAAAATCCCGGGATTGAGGGTTACAAACAAAAAATAAGAAAAATCTTTCAAAAGTCAATTTACAACAAATCAAAATAAAAAAACAAGGGTTTTTTCGGTATACAGATACACCTAGCTAATCTAATCACTCTAACTAATCATCCTTAGAGTCAGTCTAACTAGATTTAATATCAATGTTTACTAAATCTCCTAAAAGTTACGTTAGCTGAGAAAACCTTTATGGAACAAACTATGCAAAAAAACTTTTAAAATGTACAAAATAAACTAAATATCAACTAAATAAAACTAAATATATGACTTCCATGTAACAACTTAGGAAATAGACAGTAAGTTTAATATAAAAATTATGAGCATGTAAAAACAAATATTAATCAGTCAGATTTTTCATAAATATAAAGAAAAGAGAGAATAGCCAAAGATCGGGCTCAGTGGTGTTCACAAGGAGAGGCCTACGTCCAGCAGTGGACGAATACGGTATATATATTACATATATAATAATACGGTACATAATAGTAGTTATAATACTAGTTTGCATATATTTTTAAATTATGTCAATCCGGAAAATCTTGGAATCAGGAAAACTTAAACTCGAAAACTTCGGGACTGAAAAGAGGTTGGGATCTCGGGATCCCGAATCCTCTAGTAACAAATTACGACCTACAGGTCGATGAAAGCAAATTGATTGTACTTGAAGCAAAGACTTGAACACGGGCGGTCAACAAGATTTATTTGAGTAGTGGTGTTGTGAAAGATACATAGCAGCTTTGTGCTAGAACTAGAGAATATTCAACACAAGTCATAGTTTTACTACAACCCGACTACGAGGGAAATATTGTTTCAAGTTTCAAGCGCACGTGCATTTGGGCGAGATCATTATTATCTTGAAATGAAAATTATTTTCTAGTCCATACTTTGTTGCCACATCTAATATGTAGATATGCATTTTTGTAATGTTTAAAAGCTAAAAAGTCACGCCTTCCCTGCCAAAAATGAACTTATGCCAATATATTATATACTGTTGGAATGTAGGCCTTCAATTTGATACCCATAATGTAAAATAAAAAGTTTTTTTTTTTGATTTTGAATAATGAGCCGTACTGCCACAACAATGAATTTAAATAAATAAAAAATGTAGCCTATGTTACCCGGAGGGTTGATATCCATACGTCTAAATCTGTTAAGGCATTTAAAAGTTATGGTGGAATAAAGAAACTCACATACATACAAACATACATGAATCCTAAAAACAATACACTCCTTTTTTGGACAGTCGTGTAGAAACTGTTCATAACATTATAGAGCACAGATTACTTTTGGAAAAAAAACGAGGTTATTCTCGATTGACCGGGATACATATATTATGTATCCCAGATAATAAAAAAAAACTTATTGGTCTTGATAATTTTATTACTTAATTCGTATTGTGTGGTAGGGCGTTAGAACTTATCAATCAAGATTATTTATTTAATCATAGAAAAAAAACAATGAAGAACTTAAAAAAATGCATTAGCCAAGCTTAGTTTTTGGACCTAAAAGCAAGCATTTTGTCACGTATTGTTTTGACCAGTTGAAATCATAAATGTTCGCGTCTCTCCACAAGATTCCTAAGCACTATGTGTATTGTATACCTAATTATCCTGCTACCTAACAGTTAAAACAGAATCCTCCTCAATTTAGTCTTCATAAACCTCTTGTTTATAAGCCTAATGTTTAATATATTTTGTATAATACCTAATTCTCTCCGATCATCAATGTTCTCAATTAATTATAAAAGAGGTTATTGTTCCTCAAATAACTAAGAGTAATTTCCCTGTATTTTGTTTTGTTCCGCATTTTTCCGATTATTTTCGTATTGTTATAAATGATGAAAATAAGTGATTTATTTTATCAATTTGCTGACGAGAATATTTCTGAGAAATTTAGTTATGACCTCAATATTAATAGTGACCCACCATAATATGTAACTATCTGTTATTATATTTGGGGTTTAATTATAAGAGATAGGAGTTGGTAAAATGTACCTACGAGGACAATAATTGGCAATATAATATGTAGATATAATACTAAAAATTAAACTTATTATTTCGATTACAACGTTTCTGAAATAGTGCCCTAAAATTGCAAATAAAATAAATAACAGTTTAAAAAAACTAAATACACGCTTTATATAGAAAACCAAACTAAAAAATAGAAAATAAATTTTAATAATTTTGAATTAAGAATAGTGTAAAAAATTCTAATAAATATAAATAAATAATAGTGTAAATAAGAAAAAATTGTTTTATATCAAAAAAATCGTGGGGTGCATGGGTCAATAGTTATAAATATTTCATTGACAGATATGAGAAGAAGGATTATCATTTCGATAATATCTTAAAAAGCACCCCACGTTTTTTTTAAATAAAACATTTTAAACTATTATTTTATTTTCTACTTTTTAGTTTGGTTTATTTATAAGAGCGTTTTTTTTTAAATTATTGCATTGTCATCAGTCTTTGACAGGTGTGCAAAATTTGAATGAAATCTGACCGTTTAAAGAGGGTCAAAATAGCGTCCAAAGGAGTCGGTTACAAACATACAAACATACAAGTGAAGCTAATATAAAGCGTATAATAAATAATTGTTTAAAAAACTAAAAATCACGCTTTATATAGAAAACCAAATTAAAAAATAGAAAATAAATTTTAATAGTGTAAATCAAATTTACAAACAAACATACAAGTGAAGCTAATATAAAGCGTATAAAAATTAAGATACCGAACGGACAAACTGACAGACAAGAAAGTGAGTTAATATCTCAATGTCTTCCAGTTCTGAGCTTTGTTACAAGTTTAAATCTCGTTGGAACCTTTGCAATGTTTGTGCTGAACACATAACAATCCGACAAGAATGTGAGTAATAAACGTGGTTAAGAATATTGGCTTATAATGTGAATGTCGTGGCGATATCGTAAAATTGTTTATTTCATGAAATGGTTGGCCACATCATGATAAATTTTTATATCATAAAATTATCGCTGACATCATGTAATGGTTTCGCCAGATGAATGAATGATTAGCGTTTGACGATATGAACAGCTAAACACAAGGCTACTTCATGACATAGTCAAACTCTAAGGATCATATCGTAAAATAATTACAATAGCAAAGACCGACATGGCCGTGATGGAACCGGCCACGTTTAAGCCCGTATTTTTCTAAATTCTTCTTTTGGTGTACGTTGTTACTCTACTCACCAAATATCAAGTCTCTACATTCAGCGGTAAAAAATCTGCGTTGTTTCTGCATTGGACCATCTTTAGTAGAGACGTATTTTTCGCTTCTTCCAACTTTTTACATATGAGACTTACAGAACAATTGTGAAAGCAAAAAATGTTGCAAATATTGTCTTCTTTATACTTTATATAGACTTTTTGCCACTTTTCTACAAATGTTCTAAATACATTTACTTACTTATGTCGGGGTGAAAAGAATATTAATATTAATTATTCCATATTAAGATTATGTCTTATTTCAATAAAAATACATGTAACTCAATATTATACACGGATAGTGCGTTGAAATGTTTTAGTAAATACTATTAAAAACTTATAAAAATATAAAATATTACAATCTCTGATGTTTCACAAATTTAAAATGTTGAAAGTGACAATTAAGGAACAGATTTTTAAAAACTAATGAATGAATGGCGACCACGAACAAGCAAGAGAAGTGTGGGGAGACCCCCCACACGATGGACCGACGACATTGTAGCCATCGCAGGAAGTCAGTGGATGGAGGTGGCACAGGATCGCTCGTCATGGCGCTCTTTGGGGGAGGCCTATGTTCAGCAGTGGACTTCTAAAGGCTGACATGATGATGATGATGATGATGATGAATGAATAATTATCATCCGACCGCGATATACACCAGACATCCAGATACCTATTTTTTGAAAGCTAAATTCTAAAGTTCTAATTTTTGACTAGTCTATTATCTAAATTTTAGATCATAAGTAAGACTAGTCAAAAATTCAAAAAAACAGTACTCATGATTAACTTTAGAATTTCAAAACTGACAATGTACTATGAGATTTTCAGTTGAATAATACAAAGTCCCTAATGATAATAATTACCATACAGATGATTTATTTTTTCGTCCCATAATTCAGAACAAAAAGTGTGTGTGTTGGTGATGTCAAATCACGATGTATTATGGGTTTAATCACTGTGATAGTCATTCAAATAGTTCATATGAAGACACAATGTAGCAATGCACAATGTTTTGAGGGTTTATTGTTTGCTCGCGTCCGTAGGATTTAGCCCTCGATGTCCTACACGTGACCTTCGGGTGGTGCCAAAAGAGCAACCGAATCACCTGGTGGTAGGCTTTGGCCGCCGGCTTTTTATTTTTACCACCCCCTGGTCAAAGCCATAGCGCCAAACGACATGTCGTGTTCCATTATTATGTTCAGATAAGCCCTCTGGATGAGTATAGGATACAGTTGTGCTGGAAGGGTGGACCGTGATCGGAATCATGGTGTTTCTGCGTCGGAGGCCTTGCTTTGGAGGGTAGCGGGATCCGAAGCACGGTGTTCTTTGCTGGCCGACGGCAAGTTGTAGGGGGGCCAAGTAGTAGTTTAGCCAGCTACGAAAGGCTGCCCCACCGCTTGTGAAAAATCCTGAAATGATTCATTGGGACGGCTGGCGACCGGATGTGAGGAACTGATGAATTATTTCAGGAGGGTTCGGGCGTCCCCGTAGTCTCCGCGCAAGTTCTCCAAAGTCGTTGTTATGCCTTGACTTCCGTGGGTTAGCCATTCTGACATCTCCTATGCTATTAATTGTCCAACTTATTCACACCAATCATGAAAAAAGTCCAAAGAAGAAATAAGTTTAAACGGCAGATGCACGTCCTCACACTCAAAGTGGATCTTGCGAATATTCGTGGGATTCACTCCAATCTCCAACCGGTCCATTATCATCTGGAGACCTCTAAGCCCCACTTGATCTTCTTGTCGTAGACGCAGATAGGATGTCCAGCTGATACGGCATACTTGGATTACCCAGGCTATGTCCTGGAGCACGTTTTTATCCCAGCGTTTGTCTTTACGCTCGTGATTACATATGCTATCTGCGTCTCCGAAATCTTGAGCACCCTAATTTTTCGGTGATTTGGGTGCTGTTGGACACGGGCACAGAGAAAATTCTTTATGCCTGTGTGTACCGTTCTCACAGCGGAGATCGGGGGACGACTTTATTGGTGGACATCTCTGTGAGGCGGCTGGTGTGGCCCAATAGCGTTACCCTTCTGCTCAATTAGTGTTTTTGGGGGATTTTAACGCCCACCACAAAGAGTGGCTTGTCCCATACCAGAAAATCAACCACGCTGCTAGAGAGACGCGAAAATTTGCTCTAGCGTTAGATCTCGCTCAGCTGGTGATTGAGCCGACACGGGTACCTGACCGTGACGGTGACACTGCCAACTGTCTCTACCTGTTGATGACGACTGAACAAGACCGATACTCCGTATCAGTATCCCCACCTCTTGGTAGCTCTGATCACTGTGTGGCTAAGTCCGTCTCTGTGTATTCCCCACCTGATCCTAGCCGTAAAGGTAATAGACGCGTGTGGAGATACAACTCAGCAGATTTTCGACGAGCTGCGACAATTCCTTGCATCGTACCCTTGGCGGCAAACATGTTTCACTTCCCAGCACCCGTCGACTTGCGCGTCTGCTGTTACAGAGGTAATTGTCAGGCAATGGAATATAACATTCCATTCAGTGATAAGCCTCTTCTCAGCAAAGCTCAGCCTTGGTTTGGACCCGACTGTGGTTGTGCTGTGGCTCTAAAGCAAAAGGCATATCTGGACTGGGTTGATGCTTGAAAGCGCGAATCCTCTGATATTCGGGTTAAGAAACAAACATTCAATGTTGCCGCTAAAACCTGCAAGAAGACTCCTAGGAAGGCTCATTTTGATCACATAGGGCGAATAGGGCCCAAACTGGCTTCATACCTCGCGGGTAGCAAAGCTTTTTGGTCCCTTGCCAAGTCGGTCGAAGTGAACTTCTGCCGCCCCTCACTGCCACCATTGCTGAAACCTGATGGATTACTGGCTCACAGTGCTGGAGAGAAAGCGAATTTATTTGCTTCTATATTTATTTGAAGTGTAGAGGATTTTATATTTTTCTATCATTAGTCTGACAAGTTTGGCGGAAGTAAGCAATATATTTTTTTCGTTAATTTTTAATATGCATTTCCGCAAAGTATGCCGGAGTCTATCAACTATCTTATTTATTGTTACTGCATTTGTTTTTATTCCAGGAAAACGACGAAGAACCCTGTAAGACCCAGCGCGTATCTCCTCCAGCCACAGAACTAGAACTTGCAGACTTGGAGTTCAACACGACTTACTTTCTGGAATTAGTGGCACATAACGTCGAAGGCGATTCTTCGGCGGCTAACGTCACTGTGTTTGTACCTGGTAAGGATATTAATATCTATATATACTTATAATAAAACTGTAACAAGTCCAATTATGTACATTGAAGATATTTAGTAATTTTTTTGGAGGGTACTCTATATTCAATACTGAAGCCAAAACTGTATTTTTTTCATTTTTGTCTGTCTGTCTGTTTGTATCTTGGCCGCGCATCACGCCGAAACTACTGCAAAAAACTCAAATGAAACTTGGTACGATTTGAGTTCATACTACGAGGTAGGATATTGGATACTTTTCATCTAGAGAAATTAAAGGGTTCCCGCAGGATAGGGGTTGAAAGTTACTTGAAAGAACACTTACCACGCTGAAACTACTGGACGGATTTTGATGCAACTTGGCACAGTCATAGTTTAAATGATGGAATAAAATTAAAAATACTTTTTATCTCGAAAATATAGGGGTCCAAAATTATGTTAATTTTGAAGTACTAAACATAATAAAGCAATAATTATGAAAAAGACAGTACAAAGATGATAATAAAAAACAAAATGGTCAAGGGTACTTAAAATAGGCTACTGAACAAGATTTAAGACGTTATGAGATTATCAAAACAGAGAACCTATAAATAGAAGAAAATCGAGAATGGTCTAACAATAGTTTTACAATGGGCAGTCTTATCACTCACAGCGTTCTTTTCTAGAAATTTATGCACGGAGAGGAATAACAAGAGGTATATAGACGGTGGCGTTCTGTAATCTGTAGCCACACACTTATATTAAAAATGCAATAGTAAACCTTCTAGTGCAAAAGTAACTATTGCTATCTGTCTGTTAATTACTCTTTTATGACTACATGGCTGGACTGATCTTGATGTTGACAAAGAAGTTGTTGCCTCATGAGGAAGTAGTTGCATCTTACTCTACTTTCTATTTACATTTTACCCCGTAAAAATGCCCAAGTGGCAAAGATGTGGGGCTCACCTAGTGCTTCACTTCACTTACATATATTTCCACTATAAAAATAACTTATTCGTAAGGTCAACCTTGAAAAACTCATGCTTACTCCACGAAAAAAACACTTATTATCCTTAACAATAACCATTTGCAAAAAGAGAGGTTCGCAAAAATATTACTCGTTATCTCCGGTACGGTAATCCAATTTCTTTCCAAGGTAAATCAGGAATAATATAGTCATTTTATATAGACCTTTAT
Organism: Alsophila aescularia; assembly: GCA_946251855.1. NCBI lineage: Eukaryota > Metazoa > Arthropoda > Insecta > Lepidoptera > Geometridae > Alsophila > Alsophila aescularia. Next base: position 48,411,530 of record OX276381.1, on the reverse strand, counting down.
AACGTAATTTTCTTTTGAGCTAGATAAATCTTTGAATAAGAAAGTTGGGACGAGAAAAGGTTACATTTTGTTTACCAATTTAGTATTTGAGTTGAAGAAGGTAAGCCAAATTGGTGGGTATTTTGTGAAAAATAATAACAAATCGAGAAAAGTTATAAAAACTAAGGACTACATACATTTATATAATCAAAGCGTAGGAACATGACAGTATAACTTTTTCAAGGTATACCGAATTTTTGGGTGATTCCTCGTGGCCTAACTAGATTGCCTAACTAATGACTTTGGTTTGACACGTAAAAACAAGAAATTTTGCAATTCTGTCAGGGTGGGGTGGATATACAATTTTGTATATAATACAATAGGAGGTGCAATAAGAGGTGTCATAGGCGTAGCAATGGACTAGCGCTGTACCCGCGGTTTTGCCCGCTTGGATATTTTTCTGTGAAAAAAGTATCTAATGTAATATTCTAGGACCAAAAGTACCTATAGTATATCAAATTTCATTCATTCGTCAAATTGTTTTTTTTTTTATCGATGGCTTTGCTTCTTCTCATTGGATTAAGATACAAAGTGCACCGATTTTTCGTCAAAACCTAAGCTATCCATCAGTGAAAACCGCATCTTAATCGGTCTTGTAGTTTTTACGTGATGCGCCAGCAGACAAACAGACAGACACGATTTTATTTTGACAACGAATGATTTTGACCATATTTTTCCGTTTATTTTCAATAGGTGATTTTAAGTCCCTAGACCAGTTTTTTAAATTATCTTCTATGTACAGACTCTTTGTTACTCACTGCTTTAATATAAGTATAGATATATAGAAGATGTATAGATAGATAATACCTCGGCCAAGATGGGGACGTGACGTGCATTGTTCATAACGAGAACGTGGTTTTAAAACTAGCGTACATGGACGAACAACAAACATGCTATGAACCTCACTTCAACTAGATATAATTAACAATAATAGATGTAAAAAATAATGTATTCACGTTAGTTCGTGTCACAGAACATTTATGAATCCATAGGCTCCAGTAATGTTCATTATGACACTCGTGCCGTCCGTATCATGTCTCGTCCCGTCCGTGTATTTGACAGAAATTACCTACTCCACCTATTCTAGAGATGAAGCTTTCTTTATTTATGTACTTTTTTGTTATTCTCTTTTTCTAGCACCAGACTTGGACTTACCCACTACTATTCTATCCAGCGGAGCGATCATAGGTGTTTCAATTGTAATTGTAGTGCTATGTCTATTGCTACTGGACGTTTTGCTGCTCACGTGGAGGCGGCAAGGCATCATCGCTACCTGTTGTTACAAGAAGGATAACAAGAGGAAAGCAGACGCTGTGAGTTCGCGGTAAGATTATGTTCTTCATTTTATTTTTGTACCTTTTCACGTTGCTATATAGTTCGGACAGACAAAAACTCGGTGTAATATCATCAGTGAGTCGAGATTATTTCTTCACGCACTGCGCGTCGTTGAATTTTGGAAACTTGTTAGCTTGCATTTTTATAATAAACTAGTTTTCCCGCCCGCGACTTCGTACGCGCGGAATATAGTTTATCGCTATAAAAAATCATCCTATTTTCTTCTAGGATATTATAAACCAAGGCAAAAGAAGGTATAGCACCAATGCGGTTGATTTTTTTGACAAAAAGAACATAAAGTTTTTCGACAGGATTGTTATTTCGTTTCTATGGCAACCACAGACCATTCTGTGATGGCAACCGTTCTTTACAGTGAGTAATCAACATTTTCCAGTTTTCCAGTGTAAACTTACAATTTTCTGAAATAAAAAGTATCCTATGTTTTATTCCAGGGTATAAGCTAATCTCTCCATTCTAAATTTAATCAAAATCCGTCCAACCGTTATCTCGTGAAAGCTCCCCAAATAAACAAACAAACAAACAGACAACGTTTCACTTTTATATATTGGTATGGATATGTGTAACTGTCTATGAATTATTATTCGTAAGTAACTGTGCTTGTTGGTAACGTCTGATATAGATTCGCAAAATCATAAAATGTTTAACACACACCGAGTGAACTTCAACTCAAGTCACCGAGTGAACCTGAACTCACCAAGCGAGTTATTTCTGACGCTCTATAAGTAGATAACTATTGATTCCAGTGACAAAAAGGGCCTCCTGACAAAAAGCGAGTTGGGTGAGGAGGCCCAGCCTGCCAGTCGCCGTCACCACGGACACAAAGAGTACGAGAACACTATGAACACCGGCGTAGTCACTGCAAAACATTCCGATGTTTAAACTATAATGCGCTTGTTTAAGTCGTGGCGATATAGTAGAATTGATCGTTTCATGAAATGGTTTTATATCATGAAATAGCCGGCTAAAACTGACCATATCGTTGAAAAAGCAACGTTTAATGATATTACAGTCCACGTTTGGCCATATCATTAAATATCATTAATGCAGGGTTTTCATGATAACAAAAGTGTTCAAGAATTAAAAAAAAACTAACCTATCACGGCAAAGTCGGGCTTCCGCCTAGCGCCTCGAGCGGTAGCCATTGTAACTATTTTACGATATGATCACTAAAGTTTATCCATACCATGAAGTGCTTTTACCTGTTCATATTGTCAAACGCTAATCGTTCATTCATCTGGCCAAACCATTTCATGATGTCACCGATAATATAATGAAAAAAAAAAAAAACATGACGTGGCCAACTATTTCATGAAATTATCACTTTTACCATATCGCCACGACATTATATACATCAATCATTTTTTTTGCGTTCGTTGCTAAGTTAACGGAAATAATACCACTTAATGCTGTAAAAACTAAATGACAATCACAACTTCAGCTAGACTACCTAAAACATACATTCCTTCAGTCCTCGGTGAACCTCAACTCACCAGGTGAACTTCAACTCACCAGGTGAGCCTCAATTCATCTAGTGAACATCAACTCACCGGGTGAACCTCGAATCATAAATTGTCTTCTAAAAGTAGGTTACTGTTAATTCCAGCGACAAGAAGGGCCTCCTAACAAACGTTGCGCCAGACGAGGAGGCTCCGCCCGCCCGCCCTAACAACGGACACAAAGAGTTCGAGTACAATAAGAACACCGGCGTTGTCACCGGGAAACATTCCGCTGTTTAAATGTAAATAATGCTCTTGAAATGTACTGGGCGTTCCCTAACGATGTTGTATTTAAAGAATTATTAAGTGCGGATAAATTATACTTTTTTTTGTTTTATATCTATGTATAAAATCTAAGCTACATACAGTCACTTGCATTTTACCAATATTTTTAATAAAATTAATAATTGGCGGTTGACCGATGTTTACCACTCTTCGTAATAATAAGTTAAGTAATAATAACTATTCGTGAATGCATAGTTCGTACAGGCCAAGCCGCTTGAACATCTGAATTTAAACAACTTCTAAGTTTGCATATCTTGAACATGTGTAAGGAACGCCCTGTATTTAGAACTATACATAATATGTACCTGTAGGTATATAAAAAAGTCGTCTTAAACGAGTTGACCTGGAATTTTAGGGTAAAAAATGACAAAATAACCGGTATCCCGCATAATTATGCATGGATAAAAGAGCCGTTATATTAGGCAAATAAAAATGTTTTATACAATAAGAACACCGAGTCAGTAGTCTTCAGTCTATTTTAAACACTGGTTTATATTAGATTATAATATAGCTATATCATAATTATTATATTAGAAACAATTTATTGTATAAAATTACTTATTTTTCAGAACGGGGTACATGTTGTGTCAATAGTTTAAAATTACATATTTTTTTTGTTTCAGATATTTAAATTCTTTAAGCGTACAAGTAATATTTAACATTTGAACTTAAATATTTAAGTTATTTTATAGTTACATAAGGTTATATTACGTATTACTGCTTAAATTCATTTATAATAACTCCATTAGGTACTCGTACCTACTAAAATTTAGGTAGGTACGCCTCGCGGTTTATTTTTTTCATGTTTCCGCTAAAGTATCTAGCATTTCCGCGAGACCAGTTTTTAGGGAACCAAAATTTTAAGTAGCACAGCCAATGTTATGGGCAGGCGTTGAGCATATCTCATGTCAATCGGTAGGATGGAAAAAATAAAATAATATCGAAGAACATCTTTATCGTCGCATGTACTTAGTATAATTGTCAGTTTATACAAACATTGCTTTCCATTAACAATGATTATCATGACGCTAATTATTATTTTTATTAAGTTATTATTCAATTTTATTATGCCAAAGACGAGCCTTTTATGTAAATAAACGTTTTATTTTAACCATGGTTGTTTAAATTTCGGTTTAATTCGTTACCAAGGATCCATTGTTTTATAAGTACGTGGTTTGTGATATGTATTGAGAAGCAACATCTATTTTATAATTGTGATATCTATTGATAAAAGAAGCAACATCTATTTTATAAAGACATTGGAACCAATCCAAAAGAAGAATAGGTGTGTATTTTCTAGGCAAGAATCTCATAGTAGCGTCACTGCATGTACCTACCTAATATCAAGTGAGGTCGCGTCCAAATGCTTATATGTCATGCACAAAGAAATCAATTTTGCAACCACATGACAGTGACACTATCGACAGCTACCTAAAAAAAAACTTTGCCAGTTTTGTTTTCATAAGGTTTGTAAATTACATTATTGTATCTGACAGAACTAAACTACTGCTAAATACAGAGTGCACATTACAGAGCGCGTAGGTACATTTTAAGCGTAGTAATTAAATCTAAGATGCCTGTACCTGAGTCTAAGTACTAAGCCGTGACGTTGCAGCAGACTAACCGCATTAGTGTTAGCATAATCTTGCTGCGGTAAGCTAGAGTTAGAAGGTCTTTGGGATTTTGGTGTTATATTATAGTAAGCAAAAATCTGAAATTGTAAGTGAATACATATTAGGAAGATAAACCACAATAAAAATGTCAATGTGAAAGTATTTTATTGTAAATAGACAAAATAATAGCAGTTTCACTAGTCAAAATTAACATATAATGAACAAGAAGATATTACATAATTATATAATAAATAGATCAAATCAATTAAATTTAGGTAAACTAAGTATTCTTTGAGTTTGAAAAGGAAATTTACCTTTCCTGTGCCAACAGAGTTAAATCTCACACTGGAAAAGGAAATACCCTTCTCACTCTACCGGTGCTTCGGAAATACGCTAGAGAAAAGAGCACCAAGAAACTCTACGGGGATGTCTTTTTACATATTTATTCATATATTTTTTCAATTGTCTGGAAATATAATAAAACATATTTAAATAACAAATATAAAAGTGACAATGAGATGTCCCACAATCATCAAACAATCAAACATGGGTTAGGCGAAGAATTGATACTGCAAAATATTTACAACTTCAGTCCTAAATATCTTACACACAAACATACACCCTCTCTCTCTCACACATACACACGCACATAAGCACCCTCACCTACCTACTCTTACACTTGCTAACTTGGTTTATGAATTCTTAACCTGATTAATGTTATATATTGTGTTTTTTTTTCAATGTTTCTTAAATCGCCGACTAACCCACCGACACAGCCTATGAAACTGCTTTGTACTTGGTGAATTTGGTGTGTAGACAGACTCCTTAAGAAACATTGATGAAATCCCAATGATGTAAACGAAATTAGCCAAAAATTATCACTTAAACTTAATAACTGAACTCATCAATTTACCTGTCGATACGAATTACGTTGGAGTAATGAATTCGATTTCGAAGGGAGGAGCACCTGCTATTGAAAATTAAGGTAGGAAGGGAATCGGTAGCGATGAAGTATGCAAGTTTTAAGCTTTGAGCGTAATATGAGTGCACAAATGTTTTACTGTAAGTATTTGACGCTGACTTACAGCGGACAACCACGAGTGCTTACCACGAGACGAACCATCTGCTCATCTCGTGATTCAATTGTAAGTATTGAACTAGTAGTCCGCGCCCTATCTATCATCTACTCGTATATAACCGAAGTTTAGAACAGTAAAGATTTTGAGTTGATTTAAGAGTTCTAGTGGCCAAACACTAATTTCAAACACGAAAATCTTAGATAAGATTGAAAACTACTATGCCCAATTAAATAAATCACGAGCTTCACAGCCCACCCCTATTACCGAGGAAGCAAGAGCCACTCTTACTGGACAGCTTAAAAATGGAAAAGACCCAGGTGAGGACAGAGTCACTTCGAAGCTCTTAAAAGCAGGGGTATTACCTGTACCTGTTACCTGTTAGCTTAAGAGGTTGTCAACTCTACTCTGAATACTGATAAAACTCAAAGACGTGGAAAAGGAGAATTGTAGTTATGCAAAAAAGGTGTCGCCCTTCTAAAAAAATATCGCCCCATCTCACTTCTGAGCCACGTCTATAAGCTGTTTTCGAGGATCATCACAAATCATCTCGCTAGAAGATTTGCCCAGTTCCAACCTCGAGAGCCGGCTGGGTTTTTCAGAGGATTTGGCACCATATATCACATTCAAACAGTGAGGCAGGAAAAACGGAAGTACGAAGTGTATGACCAGCCCTTTTGTCATTTTTTTGGAGTCACAGTCAACGCAGGTGAATGTTATATCCCCAAAACTTTAGGTACACCAACGCCCAGGGCCTGCAGTCTCGACATATAGATAGTTTACAACCGAAATCAGTGCATACCGATGAAACTAGTTTTTATTGTCAAAACTACCGATTGTCATCCGTTTCTGTACTGGGCTACGTTTTATATCTCATCCGATGACTAGCGTTCGCCCCAAGACGTGCGACGTTCGTCATCGGACGTTTTCGAACGACACTGCGGAACTATAACTGCCAAAATAGATTTGACAACAAAAACTCATCGTTAGTCGACTAGTAACTGGTCGACTGTTACTAGTCGACTAACGAATCAGTCACAATTTTCTGTCTACGGTCACAATCCTCATTTCCGTATATTCCACAGCAGTTTCCATACCTCTCGATGAAAAATTTGCTCGCGATGATTAGAATAACCTCAAAATAAACAAAAAAACTTTGTGTCAACACTCAAATAGTGTCATTAAACTTTAGGACGACTTTCATCCTCCTATTTCGTGAGGCAACCGGAGCGTCATCAAGCGTTATTTAAAAACGCCTATGAGTGATAGCCGAGCGATCGCCCCGTGGGTGTTAAAACGTGTTTATGTCATCGAGAGTCCTCGAGCGACGTTTACGAACGTAGCCCTGACATTGATCATGATTGACATAGATATTTGCCAGAGACTAATATCATTATAATCGAACTTTGCACCCGATTTCAAATATGAAGGAATCGCTGTTGATGTCAAGACTGCAGGCCTTGGAAGATAATGTTTAAGACTGTAAAGCAAGGGAAGGGTAATGAGTTTAACAGTCTATATATGTATGTATGTATGTATGTATGTATGTATGTATGTATGTATGTATGTATGTATGTATGTATGTATGTATGTATGTATGTATGTATGTATGTATGTATGTATGTATGTATGTATGTATGTATGTATGTATGCATGTGTGTATGTATCTATGTATGTGGGTATGTGGATGTTCCACCATAGCGTCGCCCCTATTGGTTCGAGTTTGACAAACGAGGTGTCAATCGATTTCGATCGATTCAGGTATTGAATGTGAGTGTATTTTTTTTACTCGACTATGGCGAGGCAAAGAAAGGGTTATATGTTCAAACTAAAAACTTGGTCCAATTTGACAAGCGAGGTATCAATGGATTCGTCGTCATCGCAAGAGTGTCAGACTATTTTTTACCCGACCGTGGTAGGTTTTTAGTTTTTAAACTTATGTATTGTGGCGGAATCAATGCAGGAACTCTAGCAAATGCTAAACGGCCTGGTGGATGCTTCTAGACAAATTGATCTCGGGATGAACTTAGGAAAGACCAAGACCATGTAGAACGATCTTACTACCCCCGAGATTAATCGATGGTGAGCCCCTCGCGTTGGTTAAAGAATATGTCTATCTCGGGGTATTGCAGTTGGGTAGAGACAACTTCGAGAGGGATGCCAACAGAAGGAATCAGCTCGGCTGGGCAGTGCTCGGGAAACTTACAGGTCTTCTCGTCGTCCATTCCATAGTGCCTGAAGATGAAAGCATTCAACGCGTGCATCCTACCAGTTCTGACTTACGGAGCCGAGTTGTGGATACTTACAGTGGGACTAGTACACAAATTTAAGGTTCAATGAGCTATGGAGAGAGCTATGCTGGGAGTTTTTCTGAAGTATAAGATCCGAAACGAGATAACCCGACAGAGAACCAAACCGATATAGCTCAGAGAATTAGCAAGCAGGAGTGGCAGTGGGCTGGCTACATTTGTCGAAGGTTGAACACTGGGGTAAACGAGTTCTTGAGTGTAGACCACGGCTTGACAAACGTAGTGTAGGACGCACACCGGCCATGTGGAGTGACGACCTGCGAAAGGCGGCCTACAGAAACTGGACGAGAAGAGCCAACTGAGCTATATATTTATGTTCCTACCTCGTAGGTACGCTTAATTTTTCTTTCAGCGAATGGAAGATTCTTATTTGTCATCCCCAAGAATAGAATTTAGAAGTAGTTTTTTTGCCTAGCGTTATCGTGTTTAAATTAGCAGCAGATCATCGTTAATCATCAAATCTCGGCGAGGTAGCAACGACATATTTTCGCTGCCGCTTGTAACTTAAGATACACTTACCTGCACACTGCAACGTTGATGTTAAATTATAGAAGATCGAGATATTGATAATTCAAGATTTTATGATACAGGACGTTCGGGAAAAATACGAAAAAACAGATAGAGAGCGCTGATGGATGTTACTCGACTTTTATTATCATGGTATGTTGGCCAAATGCAGGAACAGCGCAGCGTTAAGATTACAATAAATTGTATACCTCAGGAATACTGTTTGTGTAAGTATCTACTACCTATTGTAAAAAAACTGGTATATTTACTACTAGCTGATGCCCGCGGCTTCGCACGCGTGGTAATTTATGTAACAGTGCTCTTTGTGCTATTCCAAGACCTAATATACCAATATACCAACATTTGATCAAAATTCCTTCAGCCGTCAAAAATATTTTTATCGATGGCTCGGCTTCTACTCATCGGATTGAGATATAAAATACCCCAGTTTTTAAGTCAAAACATAAGCACCGCATCGCATCGCAAAGGTTTAGTAGTTTTAACGTGATGCGCGAACAAACATACAGACAGACAAACAAACAGACACGAATTTTTAAAATGTTATATTCTTGTTCAGTAGCTTATTCGATGTACCCTAGACCATTTCTTTTTTAATTATCTTCTTTGTAGACTTTTTCGTTCTTAATGATTTATTATAACTATTAGATAGATAGATATAGATAGATAGATAATATATAGACTTATCTTCCCACCTTGAGTCAAAACATCATCAATTTTTCTTTTATTTTTTACTCTTTAAAAATAAATAAAATATTGTGTAACAGACTTTTTTGGAAGTGATGCCCTAAGATTTTAATTGCGTTAATACTCTACGTAAATAAAAACGATATCAATACTTATTTGCCGCAGACGTATAGACTCAGCACCATACCAAATGAATGCCAACCGCATAAAATAAACAAATCACCACAAAAATCCATTACCTGTTACGACCAACGTTTATCGTTCGCTATTAGCACAAAAATCTGTAAAACGATTGTTTGGATACAACTGGCAGTTCCCGCGTGCGAGTCCATACGTCCATTCGAATTTATAGGCTTTCTAGCGGAATTGCCTCGCAGGTGGCTCTAATGGCGGCGTTTCCCTGAAACAAAGGTTTGAGGGGATTACAAGTTTGACTATAATTAAGTATACAATACTGTAGTAGAGCTACGACTGATTCATTAAACATTAACACCATCATCATTTGTCTATTAAGTACCCACCGCTGGTACTTAAGTCTCCTCTCTAAGAGATAGAGATTTGAGTACTTACCAACTAAGTTAGGTTAAATTATGATTCGAGCTGAAGATGAAATGTTTCAACGAAATACCAGTTCACTTCCATTTAAATTAAATTATGTTGATTTTTCCACTAAATCACTTAGTGAAGACAGGGTTTGCTCTAATTACTCGTGTCGACTACGCGTAATTTATTAGAGCCATCGAGTGCACAACCCATTGGAAATGAAAAAAATATATGAATTATAAGACGGAACACTATCCATAGTACAGGGCTACTAGGGTGATGTGCACGGTGAATTTGGCAGCTATCTAACCTGAAAACCTGGCATACCTGGTTGTTTTCCAGGTTTTTAAACGCCGAGCAGTCAATAGGTTAATAAACATGCGCATGCGCGCGTGGCAAGCAACTGGTAAAAATAAAAAAATAAAAAATAGGTCAAAAAAATATATAGGTAAGGTAGGGATAAAAGGTAAATAAGTACCTAGTTAATCAAGCGTCAACTTGGTTTAGATGGTAGGCATACTTAGACACAGAAACGAGGCGCTAAAACAATTATGTTTCCAGTAAGTTTTCAGAAGCTTTTTTGACATTAATGATATGGCTACAGAACCTTACCTTGTGCGTGTCCAGCCAGACAGACAAGCACTTAACTTGACCGCTGTTATCAAAGTTACCTATAGTACTCGTAGCGAATCTTTATGTTTGTGATGTTAGTCTCTGTGAACAATTGCGCAGGTACTGCTGTGAGGATAAAACAGCATAAAATAAGAGCAAGATAGACTATGCGAAAAATGAATGGGAGATAGCGAGGCATTTATACAATGCTGTCTTCACCTTCAACATTGAGATTGCGCCTGAAAAATAGCAGTTTGCGCAGTGACTTGCAGACAACTTCCGAGACACAAACTTCCACTGCGATTACTGTAAGTGATGTGTCACTGATATACACAGTTCATCAGACCAATATAACATCTCTAAGGGTTTTGTACTCGGCGGTTCATATACGGTCTAATTAAAAATGAGTGATTTATTCACGCCACTTCTCCTTTCATCGTGATAGGTACAGTTGGAATAAAATAAACATTATCTCCAAAAAGGATGTTTGGATAATGGGATTACGTCTTTGATTTCGGTACTTAATTGTTTGTATTTGAATAACAAAAGGTGTCCTCGGAACTTCGGTAACTGTTTAATCAACATCCAATTTTACATTATTTTTGTGCATAAAGGTTTGATCGAAATTGGTTCAGTATTTTTTTAGTAGATAAATCAATTTACATACTTAAAGTTGTGTAATGGTAAAAAAAACTTACTGTCAATAAATATATCGACTATTATATTAAAAGTACTAGCTGTATCCGCGCGGCTTTACCTACGAGGTAATTTTCAGAGTTTTTTTTTCGGAGAAAAATTACCTCGATGTACCTAATATGTGGTATTGCGTCATCCAACCACGCTTCTCGATCATTTAGTACCTACTGTTTTTCTAAGAATCGACCGGCGTAACACTGGCCCCTCCTAAGACATGCTTGGCCCGAGCAGTGTTAGTCCCGTAATATTACGCCAGTCGATCAACATAAACAATTTTAGGTGCACCTCTCAGGCCCTTTTGAATCAGGTATTATGCTATTCCATTATTATTATGCTATACTTTAAAGTATAATTATGTATCAAATTTCGTTCAGCCGTCAAACAGTATTTTACCCATTACTCGGCTTCCACTCATTGGATTGAGATACAAAGTAGAAAAGCCAGATTTTAAAGTCCTAACCAAAGCTGTCTGACAGTGAAAACAACACTTCAATAGGAGAACATACAGAAAGACACACAGGCACATTTAAAAAAATGTTATATTTATGTTCACTAGCTCATTTTAAGTCGCCTAGACCAATTTCACACGGATATTATGTAAGGAATAAATTCAGACTATGTTACGGTTAACGTCACAACCGTAACGTAGTCTGATATTACCAGTAACTTACTGGTTTTCAGTAAACATGGCCAGGCTCGTCCTGTTTGACTTGACTTCCATTACACCACATATCAGCAATGTTACACCAAAGTAAACAAGCCGGAACATTCACAACACCCTTAAACTTGTAGGAAAGTCAATCTGTACAAAATGCTTGGAATAATATTTAGCTGGCTGGAATCGCTTAAGCTTTTCCATTCTTTGCACTGCACGTTTCGCCATTCTTACATTTCTTGCAACGGGGAAGAATTTATGATAAAATAAAGAAACAAAATTAATACTGAGAGCTTAGAGTGATAAAAGAGCTTTGAGAGAAAGTGAGTTTTTTTTTCTAATTCTATCTTGATATATTGGAAACTGATGCAAAGAGACAACTAATCAAAAATTGGTAAGAGACCACATAATAAATAATAGTACCTACTTGACGAGACAACACCAGATTATCATCGGAAAAGAATATTACCAATTTTCATTGATTCACTCCGTGTTTAGAATAAAGGAAGTACCTGTTTGGTCGTATTTTTATAATCTAATGATGATTTTGTGTATCTAGTTGCTTGTAACTGTTGTTTTCTGCAGTTCAATTTGACTTTGCATTTTTGTAGTAATGGAAATCGATTACCTCTTTACAGACTAAAGTCGTAGGTACTTGGTGTCTTGTTAGTTATTTAAATTGTTTAAAAAAAACTGTCCAGGGTTCTGTAATTTTTTTACTCGACTACGGCGAACTAAGAGAAGGGTAATTAGTTTGGCAGTATATGTATGTATGAATGCATGTATATAATTATGTATGTGGGTCCACCATAGCGTCGCCCCTATTGATTAAATTTTGGCAAGCGAAGTGTCAATCGATTTGTCTTCAGGTATAGAGTGTCACAGGCAATTTTTTTAGATAGATAGGTAGATAGATTTATCTACACCAGTTGTTGTAATTCTACTTTATTGTACACCAGTTTTCAAAAATTTACAATAAATAGAAACAATCTTATAACTAAAGTACAACGGGCGGACTTATCGCTAAAAGCAATCTCTTCCAGTCAACCTTTATCTTTCCTTTATACTTTTTTTTTACCTGACTACGACGAAGCAAACGAAGGCTTATGTGTTCAAACTAAAAACTTGGTCTAATTTTGACAAACGAGGTATCAATCGATTCGTCTTCATCGCAAGAGGCTATTTGTTACCCGACCGTAGTCGGGTTTTTGTTTTTGAACTTATGTATTTTTTTAGTAGGTACCTTAATCCGTTAATCATAAAAACTAAATCCATTTGAAGTTGGGTTTGGGTTAACATGTTTTAAAAGCCTTTTCATCAAATTTGCCTGAGCCAAGTAGGTACTTCCAGTATTCCTAAATCCCAGCACTTGTCCACTCTACGTCAAACTACAAAAGCGAGCAGTTGGATCGAGCCACCGCTGCACTGGCGAACACTATTCCAAACTTGGTCTTCAAGTGTTCTACTGACAACAATACACTTTACACGACTGCCCAAAAAAAGGAGTGTATTGTTTTTAGCATTCATGTAAGTATGTATATATGTATGTATTGGCAGCCGTAACACAGGTTCGACCTAGTACGGCTGTGAATGATAATGTAGTGTTTTCTTGAAACCAAAAGCGTTAAAACCGAAAGAAAACGTGAAGACGAAGGCGGGTGCTCGCTACCCTTCGCTCCCGTCTTCGCATACTAACCAATCACGACCATAGGTTAGACCATAGGCTTCTGTTATTTTACGATATGACCATATAATGAAGTAGCCGTGCGTTTAGCTGTTCACATCGTCGCACGCTGGTTCTTCATTCATCTGGCTAAACCATTTCATAATGTGACCGATAATTTCATGAAATAAAACTTTTTCATGATGTGGCCAACCATTTCATGAAATGATCAAGCGATCTCTTCCAGACAACCGTGCATGGAGAGGATTAACATAAATAAATTACGAACGGTGGTTTTTCTTACAACAAATAAGTGGTGGTTTTTCTGTTGAATGTAATATAATATGTATTATTATTTTATGTTAACAGTAGGTGTATAAGTAAGTGTATTATTATTATTATTTTGTATGTATTATTATATGGTAATAAGTATTTATTTAATTTGTATTTTATTCATTATATATGTAGGTTTTTTTTTTTTATAATTCTGCGCACTACCATCCTTTGTAACAGCCTATGTGTCTCTATTCAGCCTACGGTTGCCTGGAAGAGATCGCTGCTTAGTGATAAGGCCGCCAATTGTTCCATGTTAAAACTTGATTATTGTATCATCAATTTCATTTCTTGTGCAATAAAGAGTTATCTATTTATCTATCTATCTATAACTACATCTACTAAAAAAAATAAAAAAATAAGTTATATAGATAGATATGTGTATGACACAAGTGAAGTTTAATAAAAGCTTTTAAAATAAGTCCTAAAAAAGTATAATAAAACTAAATACCGACTACGGTCGGGAAAAAATAGCCTATGGCATTCTTGCGATAAAGACGAATCGGTCGATGCCTCGCTTGTCAAAATCGAACCAAGCTTTTAGTTTGTGCACATTACCCTTCATTTTCCTTGCCGTAGTCTGGTAAAAAATAGCCACACTCTATATCTAAAGACGAATCGATTGACAACTCGCTTCTCAAAATCGAACCAATAGGGGCAACGCTATGGTGGAACATCCACATAATACATAGATACATACATACATACATACATACATACATACATACATACATACATACATACATATACCCTACCATTCCCTGTACCTTTGCTGTAGTTAGCTAATTATTCTAAGGGCGTCACAGACGATTAAGATATTATAATATTTGATGTTACGATATCTGCATATAAAATATTATAGCATCTTAGGGTATCACACACGGTTAAGATACGATAATATATTGAAATTATTCATTCGCTCGCAGGCCGTCCTAGGTGCCACACGTATTTCTTCACCTCTTTCTATATACAGAATGATAAAATATGAGTACGGTATACTAGTACGGTATCACTATTAGATTTATTAAATAACTCATGATATAACTCACATTGAATTTAGAAAAAGCCCCGGTGAATTTAATCTATATAATTTCTAACCTAAAAAAAAAACTTATTTTAATAAAAAAACTTTTTTTTAATCTATCTAATTTCTAACCCAAAAAAAAAACTTATTTTAATAAAAAAACTTTTTTTTTTAATCTGTCTAATTTCTAACCCAAAAAAAAAACTTTTTTTAATAAGTCGAAGGAAACTTTTTCGAAATTCATAATTTGAATAAGGTAGATATAGTGAAACAAAATACGAACATGCGGGAGAGCATTTGTACAGAACAACAATTTGCAGTATGCTAAGAACCATCTCGCTTACCTCAGCTTTCAAACATAAAAAAGCGCAGCTAAAGCAGTCCATTCGTTCAAAAGCTACGATTCACACCGCTCAAAATCTGAAGTGAAAATCTCATTCTTATATATCCATGAATCCTTTGCTCTATTTTTTGGCTAAATCTGTGTTTACCCAAGAATTTTTAAGAAGCAACGGATTCATACCGCTAAGTCGAAAGTGAAGCACGCGAGATGCCGTACGCACAAGCCTCACGCACACATTTATACAACGTTCTGCCGATCGGCCGCCACATCGCAGCGAGATCTCGTCCAGTTAGTATAGGTAATTCTGTCTAGTTGACACGAAATATAAAAACACAATGCAGTTTTCTGTTATGTTTCGCTCGATTTTTTCATAAATTATTTATGTTTACCAACCATTTTCAGACAAATTGAGAAGTAACAAGTACAATTCCTTAACACCCGTCGCCGTCTTACAGGAAATTGCTAGACATGTCGTGAGGAGGAAATTGCTTTCGACGGCATATTTATACCACTGCGAATATCTTGGATAATACCTCTGTAGAAGTTTTTAAACTGACATCGTCACTGTGTATGGTAGGTAGGTACTCTTTATTCAGAATAGATTTGATTTTAACATGTGGGTCAAAACCTTGATCTCATCTTATGTTGGTGCTTAAATTCTGAAAGATGTTGTCGGATTCTGGACTCTTTATGAGTTACCTACTCTTTGCTATTGTGTGACTATCGGCCAAGGAAGTTCTATGTACTTACTCGTACGTACAACTGGAACGATATCTCTCATACACAAAAGTGGTCTCACCGAAAACGTAATTTAAAAAGAAAATGCGAGAAAAGGAAGTATACGCTGGATCGGAAGTCTCTTTCTTTCTCGTACAAA
Organism: Alsophila aescularia; assembly: GCA_946251855.1. Lineage (NCBI taxonomy): Eukaryota > Metazoa > Arthropoda > Insecta > Lepidoptera > Geometridae > Alsophila > Alsophila aescularia. The sequence continues at coordinate 48,395,398 of OX276381.1, read as the reverse complement.
GTATCATAGTTTTCGCACAGAATAAAATAATCGTGCGAAATAATCATCGCAAAGATAACTGTACCAAACAGGACACCTACTTAATATATTTACATAGTACATCCTCTTTGGTGTCTGATGAGATTTCATGTACTATTCTGGAAATTAAAGAAGTTCTTGTCCTGTTTGTTTTAGAAATATCTGCTGTCATCTGAGATTGGCACTTTAAATAAGAAAGAGACAACAAGAGCTATAGCTCCAGAGCTCCACTTCCTTTCTTGGTTTTTTTATTTTTAATCGTTTTCTATGTCAAATATTGGATACCCCGCTTTTTCTTTGAAGATATCGTTCCAGTTGTACATAAGTATTTCTTGCTATCGGCATACGTGTACCTGACACATAAGCTATCGGGCCGCAGCTGGGGTGTAGGCTTTATCTGCAAGAAGCAACAAGTAAAATAAAACTTTAAACTGTTAGAAGAGGTAGTTTCAGGAAGCCTATCAAAAGACAGGATTTGTCGTCATCTGAAACTTATATGTTACCTACTAGCTGCACCGCGGCTTTGCCTGCGTGGAATATTTTCCGAAAGAAAAGCAAACAAATAGCCACTTTCCCCACGATGCTCAGTATTTCCTTGTCAAATTTCATCAAAATCATTTCAGCCGTTTAGTCTTGAAAATGTGTCAAAACTGACAGTTACTTTCGTAACTGTCAGTTAAACAAACACATATTAGTAGATATTTCAGTATTTTAATAGTTTTTTTAGGTGCTAAACAAACACATTGATATTCATTGTATTCCTACCTACTTAGAGGTTGGTCTTCTAGTTGTAGATTTATGAGCGTCAGGACCGCGGGTGTACGTGCATTCGTGCTATTTAAAAGTTTTAATTTATCTTGCAATACTTTTATGTGTGTATGTTTGTTAAGGCCAAATCTTGCAAGCTGAATTAGAACCACTTCCTCTTATCCCACGGAGTTAAATTTTTACATGTTGCTTCAGTTCCAATGACAATGCATATTTATAGCAAGCATGAGCTGCATCGAAATCCAAGATTAGCTCCAGATTAAGGATCCCTAGATACGAAATTTTGTGTACGCATTTAATTGTGATAGTCCGCTTTAACATGACATGGCTACTGCATAAAACCTTATTTTTATTTTTCTAAAACAAACAGGACAAGAACTTCTTTAATTTCCAGAATAGTACATGAAATCTCATCAGACACCAAAGAGGATGTACTATGTAAATATATTAAGTAGGTGTCCTTTTTGGTACAGTTATCTTTGCGATGATTATTTCGCAAGATTATTTTATTCTGTGCGAAAACTTTAATACTTTGTACGAGAAAGAAAGAGACTGCCGATCCAGCGTATACTTCCTTTTCTCGCATTTTCTTTTTAAATTACGTTTTCGGTGAGACCACTTATGTGTATGAGAGATATCGTTCCAGTTGTACGTACGAGTAAGTACATAGAACTTCCTTGGCCGATAGTCACACAATAGCAAAGAGTAGGTAACTCATAAAGAGTCCAGAATCCGACAACCTCTTTCAGAATTTAAGCACCAACATAAGATGAGATCAAGGTTTTGACCCACATGTTAAAATCAAATCTATTCTGAATAAAGAGTACCTACCTACCATACACAGTGACGATGTCAGTTTAAAAACTTCTACAGAGGTATTATCCAAGATATTCGCAGTGGTATAAATATGCCGTCGAAAGCAATTTCCTCCTCACGACATGTCTTGCAATTTCCTGTAAGACGGCGATGGGTGTTAAGGAATTGTACTTGTTACTTCTCAATTTGTCTGAAAATGGTTGGTAAACATAAATAATTTATGAAAAAATCGAGCGAAACATAACAGAAAACTGCATTGTGTTTTTATATTTCGTGACAACTAGACAGAATTACCTACACTAACTGGACGAGATCTCGCTGCGATGTGGCGGCCGATCGGCAGAACGTTGTATAAATGTGTGCGTGAGGCTTGTGCGTACGGCATCTCACGTGCTTCACTTTTGACTTAGCGGTATGAATCCGTTGTTTCTTAAAAATTCTTGGGTAAACACAGATTTAGCCAAAAAATAGAGAAAAGGATTCATGGATATATAAGAATGAGATCTTCACTTCAGTAACATGATTGCGAGTGACTTCACCATGAAAAAAAAAATGCCTGGAGGTACAAACAAAAGCGACAGAGGGCGACATACTACTTATTTACTTTGTCGACCAGTTGGTCGAATGGTTAGTGACACTGATAATTTGGATTAACCGTGAATTCAACGAAAACCAATCTAGTAATGTTCACAAACAAAAGAAACTTAGGTAGGTACACACTGCCTTACCTCTTCAATACTCAGTTGACCCTGACTGAAGAGGTAAAGTATTTGGGTATCACCTTAGATAGCAAACTCAACTGGGCTAGACACCTGGAGAGTAAAATAAACAAGGCTACTATCTCATTTTGGCAATGTAAAAGAATGATAGGGAAAACATGGGGCCTTAGTCCAAAGATTACCTTTTGGCTGTATAATACTGTGATTAGGCCTTCAATAACTTATGGAGCTCTTGTTTGGTGGCCAAGAACCAAACAGAGCACCACAGCTAGCAAGTTACAAAAATTCCAGAGGCTGGCTTGTGTGGCTGTAACTGGATGTATGAGAACTGGCCCCACGGCAGCACTTGAGGCATTACTTGGATTGCAGCCGTTACAGCTTCACATCCAACAGGAAGCTGCTGCATCTGCTAACAGGCTTAGGGCACTTAGTGTCTGGAAGCAAAACAAACAGGCATCACACACGAACATCATAGAGGAGTATGCAGCGGGAAACCCACTCATACTCTCCATCTACGTTAGGGTGCCAAAACAACATCAATTCGTCAAAAGCTATAAAATACAACTATATGAGCAGTCTAGTGATATTTCAAACACACATGAAGTTAGGATTTACACTGATGGCTCCAAAATGAAAACAGGGACGGGAACAGGCGCGTTCTCGGACGATCTAAACATACACATAACAGCAACCCTGGGTTCACACAACTCCATCTTTCAGGCGGAATGTGTAGGTATAATCCAGGCGGCAACTGCATGCAGTACTACGGAGATAGGTAACTGATTTTAATATCAGAATACTCTCAGACAGTGCTGCAGTTCTCAGAGCTCTTCAACAGAACGTACACTCCTCGGGGCTAATCATACAGTGCCACAATCTACTGGAGGAGGTTAGTAAAGATAACCGTGTTAACCTCCAATGGATAAAGAGGCACAGCGGATCTAGAGGTAATGATGCGGCTGATGTACTGGCTAGGCGAGGCTCGGACTTGCGCGCGGTAGGTCCAGAACCGATGATCCGTTTGCCTGTCAGCCAAATCCGAGCATGGATCCGGCAGAGAACAAACAACCTGCATCAAAACTACTGGGCGAGTATTAAGGACTGCAGGCAGTCAAAGGAGGCATTCCCGGAGTTAAATCCGAGATTCTCCCGTAAACTCCTAAACCTTTAAAGGGATAAGCTCCGACAAGTCGTCGAAATAATCACCGGTCATTGTGCCCTTCCTGGAGGACATCGGGTGGCTGCAGTGACTTGCAATACCACCCATCACGCAAAAAGGGCCGACATACGGCCTAATTGCAGAAAAGTGCCCGCGCATCAAGTATCAAGTGTCAAGTAGTAGTGACACTGACTGCGATGTCAACAAACGGTCGCGGGTTCAAATCCCGCAAGGTGCAATCATTTGTGTGATGAGCAGATATGCTCAAAACTTTCCGAGTATAGATGTAATATTCGTGTCTTTGTATGTTTATCCATTGTATACAGGGTATCCTAGTTTGGGGCTAGATAATTGGAGTGAATTGTCCTGGAAACAATTGTAAATAAATATAATTAAAAAAAACGAATCTTTCACGGATTCTTTTTTTTTGTTGCTTTGTAACTTAAACGTTTTTAAGTTATTAACTTTTTTAATTATTTCCTTTTTTTCCTTTTCTTCATTAACATTTTTTTATTTCTTTTAAAAATAATTTATTCATATTTTTTCCTTTTCTCTTTTTTAACAATTTCAATTTCTTTTTTCTTTTTTTATTGCATTGTCATTGGTTTGTGAGCTACCCTGAAAGTTTCAGCCGGATAGCTAATCGGGAAGTGAACGAAATTTGAATTGCCAGACTGACAGGACAGACATTATACATAAATACATACATAGATACATACATAGTTAGATATAGATACATACGTAGATATATACAAGTGAAGATTAATAAAAGCTAATAAAGAAAGACTATCAAATGCCTTCTCTCCTTTTCAATTCTTCTTCCTAAATCTAACTCACTTAGCAAAGATTGTATAATTTTTAAGTCATCATCATCATCTTAAGCCCGAAGCTATCCTGTTAAACATGGGCCTGCTCTATAAAGCGCATCACAGATGTTTAAGATACTATAATATTTTTATCTTAAGATAAAATATTGCTTGCCATACAATTTATATGAACCATCACAAACGGCGAAGATAATATATATATATTTGCATCTTACAGTATCTTAAAATATCGAGCGATATGGATTTTTTTAAAAGATGTCATCTTAAGATACGAAATATATATTAATATACAATCTTAAGATACAAAATATATCGTAATATGCTCTACAGGTTGCTCTGTTTTGTATTCGTGACGGTTTTTTTAACCCCTCAACAAAGAGACGGGTGTTATAAGTTTAGGGTGTGTATCAATGTGTGTGTGTGTGTGTGTGTGTGTGTGTGTGTGTGTGTGTGTGTGTGTGTGTGTGTGTGTGTGTGTGTGTGTGTTTGTGTTAGGGTGTGTGTGTGTGTGTGTGTGGCATCGTAGCTCCCAAACGAATGGACCGATTTTGATGCGTTTTTTTCTGTTCGAAAGCTGTTATGATCGAGATGGTTCTTAGATATATGGGGAGTCGGAGGGGGAGTTGAGAAAGAAAAGGGGGTGAAAATCGTAGCTTCCAAACAAATGAACCTATTTAGCTGTGGTTTTTTTATTTTTGAAAGCTGGGGTAAACAAGATGATTCATAGCTATAATTTGAGGATGGACGGGGGAGGGGGGGAGGGGGTGAGCGGTGTGAATCGTAGCTTTTGAATGAATGGACTGCTATAGCTGCGCTTTTTTATGTTTGAAAGCTGAGGTAAGCGAGATGGTTCTTAGCATACTGCAAATTGTTGTTCTGTACAAATGCTCTCCCGCATGTTCGTATTTTGTTTCACAATATCTACCTTATTCAAATTATGAATTTCGAAAAAGTTTCCTTCGACTTATTAAAATAAGTTTTTTTTTTGGTTAGAAATTAGATAGATTAAATTCACCGCGGCTTTTTCTAAATTCAATGTGAGTTCTATCATGAGTTATCTAATAAATCTAATAGTGATACCGTACTCATATTTTATCATTCTGTATATAGAAAGAGGTGAAGAAATACGTGTGGCACCTAGGACGGCCTGCGAGCGAATGAATAATTTCAATATATTATCGTATCTTAACCGTGTGTGATACCCTAAGATGCTATAATATTTTATATGCATATATCGTAACATCAAATATTATAGTATCTTAATCGTCTGTGACGCACTTAGAATAATTAGCCAACTACAGCAAAGCGAGGGAAGGGTATGTATGTATGTATGTATGTATGTATGTATGTATGTATGTATGTATGTATGTATCTATGTATTATGTGGATGTTCCACCATAGCGTTGCCCCTATTGGTTCGATTTTGATAAGCGAGTTGTCAATCGATTCGTCTTTAGATATAGAGTGTGGCTATTTTTTACCCGACTACGGCAAGGAAAATTAAGGGTAATGTGTACAAACTAAAAGCTTGGTCCGATTTTGACAAGCGAGGCATCGACCGATTCGTCTTTATCGCAAGAATGCCATAGGCTATTTTTTCCCGACCGTAGTCGGTATTTAGTTTTATTATACTTTTTTAGGACTTATATTAAAAGCTTTTATTAAACTTCACTTGTGTCATACACATATCTATCTACATAACATTTTTTTTTTTCTTTTTTTTTAGTAGATGTAGTTATAGATAGATAGATAGATAGATAGATAGATAGATAGATAACTTTTTATTGCACAAGATATAAATTGATGATACAATAATCAAGTTTTAACATAGCACAATCGGCGGCCTTATCACTAAGCAGCGATCTCTTCCAGGCAACCGTAGGCTGAATAGAGACACATAGGCTGTTACAAAGGATGGTAGTGCGCAGAATTATAAAAAAAAAACCTACATATATAATGAATAAAATACAAATTACATAAATATTTATTACCATATAATAATACATACAAAATAATAATAATACACTTACTTATACACCTACTGTTGATATAAAATATTATATTATATTCAACAGAAAAACCACCACTTATTTGTTGTAAGAAAAACCACCGTTCGTAATTTATTTATGTTAATCCTCTCCATGCACGGTTGTCTGGAAGAGATTGCTTTAAGCGATAAGACCGCCAATGGTAACATGTTTTTGTTAGATGAAGTTTAATAATTGTATATCTGTATTGTGGTGTTTCAATAAAGAGTTCATCTATCTATCTATATATCTGTCTGTCCTGGAATCTTGCAATTCAAATTTCGAGCTCTGCCCTATTAGCTAGCCTGCTGAAACTTTAGCGTAGCTCATACATAGATGACAAAGCATTTAAAAATAATAATAATTAAGTTATAGAACCTTTTTTTTATTGTACTTTTACCATAATCGCCATGTTGGCAGGCTTGGAGATAGCAGTAGATGTTGATAATTACCCAGGAAAATGCTGCTGGCCGTCTTTTGAATTCCTTTTGCTGGTTCTCACAGCCCCCGGCGGATGAGAAGGAGTGCACCTATTGCTAAGTCGAGCCTAAAGGGCCCAGCTGTGTGGGCATATTTTTTACTAATTGGTGAATAATGCTGTAAGTAATACAGCTAAACTTAAAACTGTTTTTTTTTAGTTAAGTAATTGCTGTATTTGTTAATTATCCCAAATACATAAGTAAATTAGTAAAAGGAAGAGATTCACAATAAGTTTATTATTTGGATGTAATTGCTAATTATCTCAAGGACACTATGATTGTCCTTTTGAATTTTCATCTAAATTGGTCTAAATGTGATTTTAGTAAATCGGTTTATAGACAATTTTAGTTTAAACCAATTATTATTACTGAACTTTTACTATTAACAGAATTATATTTCCTGGAGCAGGAACCGCACCTGCTACCTGCGTGTATATCACTGGTATAGCCATAACTGTATATATAGCTGACCTATTCAACTACTATACCGCCGACCGCCAAGCAGGTCAAATAACTGTGACTTTCGGCGGGTAAAGAAATCGAGACGGTTTCTTTGCTTTGTTTTTTTTACTCATACTTGTATATCTTCGCGTGTTAATCCACACCAACATATAAAAGTGAAACGTTATCTGTGTGTTTGTTTGTTTGGGGAGTCTTAATTCCAAAACGGGTGATCCAATTTTGATGAAACTTTGTAACTAGGTACTGTACAATATGGGATACTTTTTATCCCGGAAAATGGTAAGTTTCTACGGGAAAATTAATCGCTGTATGGAAAGGTTGCCATGGAAACTAAATAATAACAAGTCAAAAAGCATCAAGAGCGTTGGTGCTATACTTTTGCATTGGTTATTAACATCCTAGAGAATCGAAGTCGCGGGCGAAAGCTAGTGTGTAATATTGGTGGAACAATAACCATAGGTATTCGATAACGTGCACCAACGTGATAACGTGGTGCGTGATAACGTGTAACGTGGCATGGTGCACGTGCGTTTGTGTGGGCAAATGATACAATCGAGAAAAATCATGTAATTTCTTGTTCTCTTCGGGACTACATGTAGTCCCGAAGAGAACAAGAAATTAGTTATAGATTTAGAGTAGTTAGTAAAGCTCACCACTTTTACTATATCATGACTTGACTTGACTTGACTTTTCCTGACTGACTGGGAAATATTGACCATTTTTTGAAAAATAAATACTACTTGTAATATCTCTTTACTTGAAACTGGCTAAATGCATTAGTCGTGCAGAGCCAATCAATAAAAAAAGGAACAAAGATTTCGCCAAGAATGTTTAAATAATAACTTTCTCGGCTTTCACTACCTCGTCCATTGCACTTACCTGCACAAAAGTGAATTGTGTTATTCTGAGAACAAAAGCTGAAATCTTCCATAATATAATGTTTCTATTCATATTCACAAGCAAAAGATGTCTATCATATGTGGGGGGGGGTTTGTCACCACGCTTCGCAGGCGGATTGGTGACCGCAGTGTAGCAAATGTGCTCGGAGGACGCTGCTGCCCATCTTCCGGTGTATAATCCCTTAGTCGCCTCTTACGACATCCACGGGAGGATTGGGAGGGGTCTTATTCTAAGCCGATACCGCCACGCCTATGTTTGGGGGAGGCCTATGTTCAGCAGTGGACTTCTAAAGGCTGACATGATGATGATGATGATGATGATGATGATGATGAAGCAAAAGATGATGTGCTTCGAACTACCGCCGGTAGCTATTCAAGAAATGCAGCCCCATAACCTACTTATATTGTCATTTTAATGCCCCTGTGAAAGCACAGCACAGAAAAGTAACAGTACACGTCGTCAGTCTTGTTTTCAGGTAGGCCAGAAAAGGAGTTATACTAAAATGGGTAGGAATTTGACCACATCTCATATGGAAAGCGAAGTTGCACTTGCCGATGAAAAAATTGACCACATGGTTTAGTTAGCAATATATCAACGAACCAAGTATCACTAAACCGGATATAAACTGACTAGTATTTATAAACATATTTACTCTTACTATTTTAGTTCTTACTATAGAAATAACTTATTATTATTCATGAAGTTTGATATTATTTCTCTTTAATGTGTACAATAAATTGGTATATCTTATCAATAGCGTCAGCCAGGAAACGTCCACTGTTGAATATAGGCCACTCCCAAAAAAAAGGGGGGGGGGGAGAAAAACCAATAACAATTCTAGGCAGGAGTCTTGGTGATCGCAGTTAGTGGTAATAGTATACACGAAAATGATGCAATTTTTTTCTTGGAATTCCTTTGCTCGTTCTTATCTCACATCACTTACGGGATGAGAAGGAGTGGTCCTATTATTATGCCCGGAACCACATGGTAGTTGGCTTAGTATGACGTAAGGACCACGAGTGAAGATCGTCACAGCACGTGCGGTCTCTCAAGGAGTAAAGGACCACCTGTGATGATCGTCACAGCGGAGCCTAGCGGGGTTCCGACCTTATTTGTATTAAATTAGAGTCATGTTTCCTATTAGTGTACAAGTTATTAAACACAGCTTAACTCAAATTAAAACCGCTGTTTGACTATCTCAGCCACTTTCAGAATACCATTTCAATATTGCATCAGCTACTTGGAAGAGAAAAGACATAGTTGAGTCAATCTTGGATTTTTCAACACTACGTTTTCTCGCTCCGTACGAGCAAGCAAATTAACTCGCTTTGATGCTCTTGCCTTTGGATTCAATTGTGTCCACTCAACGGAACCTTAATTCTGTTATTTTAGATTTCAGTCCTTTGAATAGAGCGCTATCTTTTGGGTGTGTTTATGTGACTACTATCTAGTAGTCACATATTCTATAGCTATTGTTTTTATATACAACTAGCTTTCGCCCGCGACTTCAGGATGCTTTTTTGCGAAATGCGAAATTCGAAAAAAGCATCCTATGTCCATCTAGGATATTAAAAACCAATGCAAAATTATAACTGCAATGCTCTTGTTTTTTTGATATTTTCGTTATTATTTCGTTTCCACGGCAACCGTTCCTTACAGAGAGTAATCGTCATTTTCCAGTTTTCCCGTGGCAACTTAGGTACCATTTTACGGGATAAAAAGTAACCTATGTTGGTCTATATTGTTCAGTAGGTACTTATTTACAAAGTTTCATCAAAATCAGATCGGCCGTTTTGGCGTCAGAGCTCCCCAAATAAACAAACAAACAGACAACATTAAACTTTTATAAATTGGTGTGGATGTGTCTTGTGGTGGTGTAACAGACGGGATACAAACGACATACATATTTTGCTCTAGAAATAGTTTGTATATAATTGTGTTGTGTATATTATGTCGCAGGCAAATAGCTAATAAGCCGTTAAATTAACAGCCTAGCCCTGGCGCAGCCAACTAGCTTCACAAGCCGTTAAATTCACATCCTAGCCTTTTTACTAAACGGCGACGTTTACTAAACTGCGACATATGTCTAAAAGTGTTTATCATTTTTTTAATTAGATTTTTACCACACTGTGCGCAGTTATGTCTAAAGTTCTATATCTAAGTACTTATTACTTTTTAATAGCATAGCATCGATTCTAATAACGAGACATATTATTATGTTAAAAAACTAAAATAAAGCCAACGATACTCTTGTGATTAATACGAATCGATTGATACATTACTTATCGAAATCTGGCCAAATGTTTAGTTTGAACATTTACTCCTTCCTTTAATTCGCCATGGTTGGATTTAACAAATAGCTTAGGAAACTCTATAAATGAAGACGAATCGATTGATACGTCACTTGTCAAAATCGAACTAATTTCGGGCGGCGCTATGGTGGAACGTCATAATGCTTAAATGCTTTAGCATTAAGTCCTCCTTTTGTACTTTCTTAGTGCAATAAAGTGCTAAATAAATAAATAGATAAATACCCACATACACACCTAGACAATGGGCAAGAGAGGCACATCGCCGGAGCCCCAACAGCTTGCTGGCAGCGCTCGCAGAAGGATTGTCCCGTAATAATCACTGCTGTAATTTGGCTGTAATCTGCACATAAGTATGACGTTGATTTTAATATTTTTAATAGTTTTTATTCAATTTAATTGTAATTTTAATTTGAATTATATTATAAATGTGACTGAATTGTAATTTTAATATAAATCTTAGAAGATTTATATTAAAATTACATTTCAGTCAATTATTGGTGTTATTTGCCTGAAATAAATGAATTTAATTTAAAATTAATTAATAGACTGTTAAACTCATTTCCCTCTTCTTGCTTCGCCGTATTCGGGTAATAAGAGATCAAACATACCGGCTTCGGTTCGAAAGTGACATGTTTTTTTTGCTTCTTAACAAACTTACTGAACTTACTTGGAAACTTAGAAAAAAGGGTCAAAAGGCGCAACCTCTATAAAGATACCCATACCAATATCTAAAAGTGAAACGTTGTTTGTTTGTTTGTTTATATGTATGTTTGTTTGTTTGGGGAGTTTTAACGCGATAACGGCTGGACGGATTATGATGAAATTTAGAATGGAGATAGCTTACACCCTGGAATAAAACATGGAATACTTTTAATCCCGGAAAATTTTAAGTTTTCTCGGAAAACTGGAAAATTTTGATTACTCGCTGTAAGGAACAGTTGCCATGGAAACAAAATAATAACAAGTCTGTCAAAATGTTTTTTGACAGACTTGAACGTTAGACAAGAGCGTTAGTGATCTACTATTGCATTGGTTTTTAATATCCTAGAAGAACATAGGATGACATCTTACACCTAGATAGAGGAACGGAAACGAGTTACTTATTAATAAGTGTGTTACAACAGCACGTATTGCCGCTTTTTATTAGGCCCTAGGCTGGACAAAATCTAGATTTACGCCCTGCAGAAAAAAACATAAAGAACATTGGAATTTGTTCCGTGCACTGAAGAGGTGCATCTGCAACGATCGGGTCTGCTCACGTATCGGACATTAGTCCCGTGCCAGCGCCAACTCACTAATGGCTTCATGCGGACGTGCCTGCTCACCCTGGGAGTCCTGAGCGTTCGTTAATATAACCGATAAAATTTAGAGCGATGGTGGCCGTAAGGCAACTTGTGCCTTTTACGACACAGTTAAAATCTCGCCACAGCCCTGCACCAATTATTGGCTTTACAGAAATAGCAAACCGACTTTCAAAACTCGATTTTTCACCGCTAACCACGCCCCAAAAACAGTAGAACCTGAAATTCAAAGACTTGTTGAATCGATAGTTCTGTTCTTCGCGCACATACTCTCTCTATATTGAAAGGTGAAGTGGTACGAGCTATCTCAATTCGACATACCGACGATCTATCTCATATACATCTACCTACTACATGCCTTGCTCATTTTCCTTTTACGACCAAATTAGTTTTTCCACAATATTAGCCTTACATTTCATTTGTACGTTACCCACTCAGGCCAAACAATATTAGTAAGATGTAAGTAGATATAATGGAGTATTTACTGAGGTTTCAAGAATTTCTACAATCTTAATAGGAGATTCTTACGGGAAATGTCACTTCACTTTCTATATCGATAGTGACGGGACCGTATAGACTACTCTCTCTACGGTATAGACATATGATTAGGTATTCTGTGCCATCGTAGACGGGAGTATGTACTGTGCCGTAGTTAACTCTTCAGCAAGAACCCGACTGCGTCTGGGAAAATACCTTATATAAATTCCTTGGAAATACCACAGCTTTGCTAGATAGTCGACCATAGACATTTATTATGTGCCATAGAGCAGGAGAATGTGTGCATTTCCTATGTACAATGGTGCAAACACTGTATGTATGTAATCTAAGCATGTGAGACAAAACCAAAGTCACTACAACTACAAGTTACGTTTTTTTTCAAATATTTTAGCAGTTAACGCCTGCTTAGCGTACTTTGAAATAATTAGTTTTCTCAACCCTGATTAGATTTCTCAAAAAAAAAAAAACTTTTAGAAAATTATTTGATACAAGTTACGAGCTGTAAAGTAGCAAACCTGTGTATATCCACGAACCTATGTACATTTATGTATGTACTAAACTAGTCACCTTTTCATAATTTCAAAGGTTAGAGCTACCTTCTTTTGAGCAGAAGCTAAAACACCTGGTGAAATAATATTTGTTTAAATTACAGCTCCCCCGAGTGTACCTACTCAGCCCTTCCACGGGTGAATATTTCATGCTAGTCCTTAAGCAAGCAATATTTCATGTAAGTACTTATACATATCTACATTTTATTCGTATCTTACGTTTTCACCCGTGCTTGGTAGATGAATGTTTGTTTTAGTTAAGGCTAAATCGTCTAAATCTGTAAGTTGGGTTCTGTTTTATCGCATTATGAGGTCGGCGGACAATGAATTGCCCATGCAAACGTAATTCCAAAATCTTACAATTTTTTATGACATCATTCAGTTTCAGATAGTATGTATCTAGGTCACCAACTAGTTCTATGGCTCCTGAAACACAGTTTTACTAGTTCAGAAGCCTTGGATTCATTATTTTGTACTGTGTCAGATGTTTATGTAAATAAATTATTTTTTTAATATTGCCACTGAAAAAGCGCATTTTATTTATCAATAACAGTGAATAAAACTCTCTTTTACTCACGAGAGGATAAAAACATTTTGAATTTCGAACAAGCATGAATTATGTACATAAAGTGAATAAATGTGCTGAACGTATCTACTGACTGGCTGGATGGAGCTATTCCATAGACAATTCACATTACTGAGATCATTGAGCTATTCCATTAAACTATCCAATTTAAATTAAGAAAATAATGTGCCGCAAAAGAGATGTTCGGAAAATGTATGAAGGCTGGTACTAAAATAATTGAAAATTCTAAAGAAGATGTTAGATATTAGTGAAGAAAGGGAATATTATTCTGATAATAATTAGCAAATGAACACAACAAAAAAAACCTCTTTTTTTATTTGAGTTTTGTTTTTCGTTTGGTAGAAATAAAAAACTTGCCATACTAAGGTACCTTACCTCTGGCAACTCTGATTTGACACTACTGTTAACAGTGATATTTAACACGGCACAATGTATGTAGATCTGGCACTGACAGCTGATGGATGACAGATGACATAACCTTAAGTTTTTTTTTCAACAGGCTTCACACGGGTTCGTTTTTGATGACATTGCGTTAGGAATTTTAATAACAAAACGTTCCTAACGCACATTCACATGGTACAATATAATAATTGAAATAGCAAAACATACAAAAATGTATTTTATTTTATTCCCAGAGCACAAAAAAAGCACTAACTCAATAGAATGGAAAAAAGCTTTGTTCAACTTTATATCTAGGAAAACATTTTCTCTTTTGTTTAAGAAATGGAGGCTCAATAAAATATAAATTACATATATTTATGTAGCCCAGTAAATAAGCTTTTAAATGAGGTATTATATATCATAGCTGCTGGATTTTTCACGGAATAAAGTACCACTTCTGAACATCTGCTTTAGTTAGTTTTTTTTCTGTTATCGTGATTGTTTTGTGTCATTAAATATAAATAAATATATTCGGGACATTTCCACACCAACTAACTAACCCCAAACTAGGATAATCTGTACTATGGGCACTAGATTTGGCACTAAGGTTGGGCTGGCAACACTTGCCAATCAAACATTGTGAATACGACGTAGTGATAATTAAACGAATTAAAAATAGAAATTGCTAAAATCTAACCTCAAGAAGTAGTGTAATCAACGGCTCATCAACCAGAATCCGGACCCTCGTAACAACAGAGCGAGATTATCAAGTGGTGAGCGATTATTTGTCATTTCCACTCGCGAATTCACAAGTTCAACGGTTTTGTACATTCAAATTTTACTGTAAAACTATAGATTTCAAGAAACGTTCATTGACATTGTCATTGTTGGCAGCATAGTTTGACAACTGGCGGAACAATAGCTACAGACTGAAAAGTCAAACAGATAGTTGACTAAACGTAACTTAATCGATTTTTCAATAGAGGGCGCTAGTATGTTATAACGAGCAAAGATCTTGAATTACCTACGCTAACTGGTGTACCTTATCTCTCTATGATAATGAGCGAGATGCGAGACAACATCCTTTACAAAGCAAATACTGACACGGATAAAAAAATATATATCAAATGTGCTTACTGTCATGTAACATACGATATAGAAAAGGCAGGTATTTCTTACACTAGATATTATATAATAGAAAAAAACAAACGATCTTCCTGGAAATGTCGAACTTGCTATGCAGTTCAAAATGATCAGTGTACTTCACAGGATCCAATAACAGACAAGACATCCTCAAACTTTATTCATGAAAATGTTACGCTACGCCGGCGCCGTCCACGGTGCAATTCTTTTAATTCAGTCCTAGATCTGTGTTATGAAATAACAATAATAGATAGAACCAAATTAGGCTTTATTCAACTTAAATTTTCACATTAGACACTTGACATCTCATACTAGACAAATAGCGGTTATCTTCTTAAACCATAGACATATCAATGAGTAAGTCCTAATGTTTCGACTAAGAAGTTTAGTCTACTACATTTTCCCCCGCTCTAGAGAACAGTATCTTACTCGTAATCTTGAAGATATGCTGGCGGTGTCCTGATTCTAGTGGATCGCCGTGCTGGTGGAGTATCAGATGGTCTACTCTCCGTAGAGACAAATGATGAATCACTCTCGGTTTCAACTCCATCAGTTTCAAAAGTAAGAGTTCTATCTTCTTCGCTTTCTGTTTCCATTCCCACTGGAGCTAAATGTCTATTTGACACCGTCGTCTCTCGGCCATCGTTTAGTCTCACAAATGAATAGTCTGGGATTCTAATAGTTCAACTTCTTCAACAATTGGAGAATATTTTGAACTCCTGTTATGTTTTTTAAGCAGAATAGGTCCAGGTGTGAGAAGCCAGGTTGGCACTGAGTGACTATTGTTCGATTTTCTTATATGCACGAACATTCTCTCATGAGGAGTTTGATTTGTAGCAGTACATAATAAGGATCTCATTGAGTGTAGCGCTTGATTAAGAACCTTCTCCCAATCTTCAATGTTAAGGCCTTAAGATTTTAAAGCTAATTGAGTTGTTTTCCAAATTGTTCCATTCGCTCGTTCTATTTGACCATTGCCTTGTGGGTTGTAGGCTGTCGTACGACTTGTAGATATGCCCCTGCTGTGTAAATAATCTTTAACTTCCTTGGACATAAAAGCTGAGCCACGATCGGAGTGAATGTATGCTGGCATCCCAAAAGTGCAAAATAATGTTGACAGGTGTTTGATTACAGTTGCAGCAGAAACGTCTTTGCATGGAAATGCAAATGGAAATCGTGAATACTCGTCAATTATGGTTAAAATATATTTGTTAGCAGAAGCTGACGGAACTGGTCCCTTAAAATCAATGTTCAACCTTTCGAATGGTGAAGTCGCTTTTATCAAACAACTGTTGTTTTTAAAAAATCTAGGCTTCACAACGAAACAGAATGAGCATGCATTCGTTATCTTCCTGATTTCTTCTATTGATTACGGCAAATTCTTACTCCGTACCCAGTGAAACATACGAGTCGTTCCTGGATGGCATAAATCTGTGTGCAATTCTTTTAGCTTATTATATAAGCTTTTAGCTTATTATTCTTATAGCTTATTTTCCGAATGGACGCTTGCACACATACGCGTTAAAGTGTCAGCAGCGTTATTGTCCTTTCCTGGTCTGTATATAATGTCGTACTTAAAACAGGATAATTCCAAGCGCCATCTTTCAATCTTCTCATTTTTTATCTTGCTTGTATGAGTGCGATCAAACATGTAGGAAACTGATCTTTGATCTGTAATTAAGCGAAAAGACCTTCCAATCAAGTAATGGCGCCATTTACGAAGGGCTTCGACGATAGCGTAAGCTTCCTTTTCTATAGCCGGATGTCTCTTTTCAGAGGTTGAAAGTGTACGTGAAAAGAATGCTACCGGGCGTCCTTCTTGTGATAAAGTAGCCGCTATAGCATTATCAGAAGCATCTGTTTCGACAGCAAACATCTTCTTCTCATCAATAGAAAATTTGGTTGATTTTGCTATACAGCTTTTCAAGTCTTGAAAAGCAGCTTTAGCTTGTTCATTAAGTGGAAATTCTGGATTAACAAGACTATGAATCCTTTCCGAGAATTTTGGTATCCATTTTGAGTAATGCGAGAACATGCCAAGGGCTCTTTTCAGCGAAGTATTGTCAGTAGGTATCGGCATGGTTACCAGCGGTTGAAGTCGATCTGGATCTGGTTTGATAGATTTCTTAGATATTCTGTGTCCGAGAAGATTTATGCTATTTAATGGGAACATCGATTTGTCTTTATTTATTGTCAGATTATATTTATCAATAGCATCCATGAAATTTTGTAGGTTCTGATCATGATCAGATTTCATTTTGCCACAGACTGTCACATCATCCAAATATGCATAGGTGAAAGTCAAATGCTCTTTCTTTATTAGCCAGTCCATGACTCTTTGGAAACAACTCACTCCATTAGTTACTCCAAACGGAATACGGCAAAATTGATACAAATTTCCGCACGCTTCGAACGCAGTGTATTGTTTTTCTATTTCCAGGATAGGCACTTGATGGTAAGCGCTCTTCAAATCAATTTTTGAGAAAAAATCGTATTTTGAAATATCATTTACCATTCTTTCCATGTTCGGTAAAGGATAAGCATCCAAGTCAGTATATTTATTGATAGTCTGAGAATAGTCTATAACCAGCCTTTTGCGATGATTTTCGTTTTTGGTGATCAGGATCTGCGCTCGCCATGGAGATCTACTCTCTTCAATAACGCCATCAGATAGCATTTGATTGATTTCATTTTCGATAAACTTCAGATCATCAGAGCTGTATCTGCGCGACTTTACTGCAATTGGCTTACAGTCAGAAGTTAAATTTGAAAATAGTGGCACTGGTGGGACTGATGCAGCAAGAACACTACATATTTGTAAAGGTTTTCTTGGTCCACCAAAAGAAATTTCCAAACTAGAGTGCTCTTCCAAAATATCATGTCCAATGATGACATCAGCGCAAAGATATCTTACTATAAGAAGCGCAGCTTTGTCGTAAATATTATCATCAAGGATGATTTTAGCTTGAAGTAGTCCTTCGCAGTTTATTGTATGTGTTGTCTGTGCCATCGTTATAGATTCACTGGATTCTTCTTTTTCAAAAGAGTAACTAACGAAGAAATCGTAGTTGATAAAACTTCTCGTACTTCCAGAGTCAATTAAGGCTTTAGCCTTTTTGCCATTAACTTTTATAGTGACAACTGACTTCCTGAGGCTTGATGGTGCAGCGGCAGTGATTATAATTCCATTCAAGTTGTTATCAAGTGCCTCAGAAGGCCCATCCGAAGCAGCTACAAGGTTATTCTTAGGGCTCCTGCACACATTTGCAAAGTGACCTGTCTTTTGGCAAAACTGGCATATCTCGTTTCGTGCAGGGCAGTTCTCACGGCGATGGACTTTACCTCCACAGAAGAAACATTGTTTGGATTCGTATATCGCGTTCTTTTTTTTAATAGCGTCATATTTAACAGCATCATATTTAGGTCTAGTAACATTTGTTGTAGTCTTTGGTAAAGCCATTACCAATTCATTATTATTTTGACTGGCAGAGTTAAATGTTTGGGCGTTGCTTTCTGCTAACTCTATTGATTGCGCCTGATTGAAAGCTTCGTCTAAGGTTAACGTTAGATTTTCGAGTAGTCTTTCACGGATTTTATTAGATGTAATACCAGATATAAAAGCAACTCTTATAAAGTCATTTTTAATACGCTCAGCATCGACATTTTTGAATCGGCAATCTTTGCTGAGTAATTTAAGTTGCTGTAAGAACTGGTGTACACTTTCGTGACTATGTTGTTTACGTATTGCCAGAAGGTGGCGTGCAAAAATTTCATTCTTTGGTTTTATGAATATTTTATTGAGGGCATCTATGGCAATCTCATAATTTGTACAATCACTTATGTATTCAAATACCTTCGGTGATACGTGATTTATAAGCAGCTGCATTTTTATTTTATCCGACATTGGTTTGTCATCACTGTTAGTAGCAGTTAGGAAGTTATTGAAAGTGAATATCCAATGGGTCCATTCTTGAGTCGCAGATGGTGATGCCGGATCCACATCGAGAAAAATCGGTCGAAGGTACTTGTCCATTGTAACAAGTATTAACACTTATTTCGTAGAGTAAATTTTACATTATTTAAGTTGAATAAATTGTTATGAAATAACAATAATAGATAGAACCAAATTAGGCTTTATTCAACTTAAATTTTCACATTAGACACTTGACATCTCATACTAGACAAATAGCGGTTATCTTCTTAAACCATAGACATATCAATGAGTAAGTCCTAATGTTTCGACTAAGAAGTTTAGTCTACTACAATCTGAGACACCATAGCATATCGTTGGATCAAAGTAGTACATATAACTCTTTGCTACTGGACAGCTCAATAAAAAGCCTTCCCAATGCTTCATTAGATAACAACTCTGAACTGGTAATGGCATTGAGAGACGAGTTAAAGCGTACGCGGGACAGTCTAGAAATAGCGAATGCTGAGGTAGATAGATTAAGTTTAGAAAATACTGATCTTAAGAAGAAGGAGGAACTGAATGATATAACAATTAAAGCGCTTCAAGAATTACATACTGCGTCAACTTCCAAATATGTACAATCACCTATTTCAGAAGCCTGCAAAATCCGTTACAAAACACCGTTACGTAAGCGAAACAAGAAATTAGCTGTAAATACGTCAATATCACTGCCGTCAAGTCCAAAATCACAACAAACTTACCCGTTCACTAACTACCGTCCAGTCAAGACAGTCAGGATCGAGGATGACTCTGACATTAATCAATATTCCGCTCTCAATATTATTGATGCACAGACAGACATTGTTACGCTACAAACTGATTCGCAATCTTTGAAAGTTGATTTAGAAGATCATGAAGAACAACACAGCAATGAACTCTCAAGGGAAGCTCAAGCAACAAAAATATCTTCAACATCTTTACCAATTCTACCGGGCCCTGTGGAAGAACCTGTAGTCAAGCATTCAAATACTCCAACCGAAACAGCAACTTCAAATGTCATCATCATAGGCGATGATGCGGGAAAGGGCTTAAATAAATGTTTAAGTGCCCTTTTAGGTCCGAACTTTTCGTTTTTTTCATTAATTTTGCCTGGAGCATAGCTTCAGCAGATGTTAGACTCAAAGTTAGCTCTATGTAAAAGTCTCTCAAAACTTGACTATGTCATGAGGTGCTAACGATAAGAATCCCATAAAGCTAAAATCACATCTATACTATTATATGAACCAACTGTACAATACAAATGTAATATTGACTGAAGTTCGTGATAATGTTCATCTGAATACAAGCGGGCTACGCTCAATGTATGGATTCCTGTGTGACCAATTTAAGTGGGCGATTTTTGCTGGTTACCTTCATGGCTTGCGTTAGGAGTCACAGATAGGAGATCGTGCACTAAATCTATCTCGAATCATTCTTAGAGAGATCTTACATCTTGAATATAAGCGTAAAATTTACGAATATAGGCTAAATCTGAGCCAGGTTAAGAGCGAAGTTACTAAGCGGTCTGCATGCAAATCGATAGGTACTCAGACTGTCGACACCAATATCTACCTTACTAAAAATAATAAAATTACCTCAGACATTTCTAATACTGACATGATTTGGTTAACAATGACATTATCACCACTAACATCACTAATACTATTAATAATGACATTATCCCCAATGATGATACATTTTTTCGTCTCTAAAAATAATAATTTAGACATTTTAGACACCTTACATTTTAAAATTGACGTTTTATGTTTCTTCGAAACCTTTCTAAAGTCAAATGAAATTAATACTATACTTTTAGAAGGATACGATCTTGCTTCGCATTATTCAAGGTGTCGTTATAAACAGGTGTTTGTATTTTTGTAAGAAAGTCTTTGCGCTACATAAATATAGACTGGGTTCAAAATTATTCAGTGGAAAAACATATTGAATGTTGTGGTATCTCAATAGTTGAATTAAACCTCAACATAGTATGCATATACAGACCTCCAAAAAGTAAATTATGTACATTCTATGACAATCTGGATAAACTTCTCTTTAAACTGACTCGTAAAATAAGGAATGTCAGTAAAAAGCTGGTACTTGTAGGTGATTTTAATATAGATATATTAGAGAACAATACTAATACTATGCTATTTTTGAATACTTTGAGTACTTATAACATGAAATGCACTATCAAGGAACCTACTCGAATAACTGCACATTCTCGTACATGTCTAGACAACATAATTACTAATGCTGTGAAAACTAAATCCAGTGTATTGCATGTGGGCCTATCAGACCACTCTGGTCAATTGATAAAACTGACGTGCAGTGCTGGATTCATAATGAATTACTGGTGTGAATACAAAGGATAATATACGTTAATCTTGATATTTTCACCAGGTATATTTCTCAAATTAGCTTTAGTGAAGTCTATGAGCAAGATGACATGTATCAATCATATAATAAATTTCTAGAAATATTCCTGCTGATTCATGATCTTTGCTTCCCTGTAAATAAGGTTTAAGTTTAAGAGGAAACGAATCGGGGAATCTAAGGGGATAGCTATTTCCTGCCAGAAAAAACGATCGTTATATCTACAATTACAAAAAAGTAGATCTACTGAAAAGTTAAATTACTAGAAATCTTATAAACGTTCACTAAAATCATACGTCAGATGCTCCAAAATATTGGGGAATATGAGATACATGAAAAGGAGCACTAATGTATCTAAAGCAACCTGGGGTATTATTAAAATGCACACTACGCCTTCAAACGACATTAAGCAGACTATAGATTCAATTCATAATAACGCCAATATAATTACCAACCAATTTGACATTGCTAATTTTCTTAATAATCTCTATATAATTCAAAACATTGACATTCGTAATAATTTTAAATATAAACCTTCTTTCAAATCCATATGTAATAGCATATTTTTAACGCCAGTAGATGAGGAGGAAATTCTAATAATAGTTTCAAAATAAAAAGAGCAGTGGAGTTGATGGTATTTCTATGCAAGTGATTAAAACTTGTGTTATTATTATAGCTTAGCCACATTCTTACTTGATAAACAAGATGTTTGAAACCAGTTGCTTTCGGGACAATCTAAAAGTAAGTAAAAGTAAGATAATCCTAACAATTATAGACCTTACTACCGGTTTTTTCAAAAATATTTGAACGTGCTATTTACAACAGATTAGTATTATTTCTCAATAAAAACGATATACTGAACCTTCACGAAATCCAAACTGATTAAGTTTGGATTTCGTGAAGGTAAATCGACTTCCAAGGCCGTTTATTCTTCTTTAGCTAAAGTGTGGGAATCGATTAATAAAAAAAAACAATGCACAGCCCTGCTCCTTGACATGACCAAAGCTTTTGATTGTGTAGTTCCCGCCATCTTACTCGATCAACTAGAGACCATGGGTATACGAGGAAGCGCAAATGAACTTCTTCACTCCTACTTTGAAAATAGACTTCAATCTACTGTACTCACACATATTAATAAAAATAATAAGACCGTAGAAACTTTACGATCTAACTATGACAAAACTTTACTAGGTGTACCTCAGGGCAGCATACTGGGTCCGTTAATGTTCCTGATTTACATTAATGAAATGCCTAGCCTCATAAAACACCATTGTGTACTTTTCGCAGATGATGCAACAATTATCATCACTAACGATGGTCTTAGTATACCAGAATATAACATTGAAATTAACAATACTCTTATTCTGCTCGTGTCCTGGCTGGGTTCACTTAATCATAAAACGAATATCTCGAAAACCAAGTTGATTCAATTTACTAACTATAATGCCACACCGCCAGAGTTAGACGTCAAAGTCGAAGGTATGTGTATCAACAAAATACAAGTAGCCGATTTTCTAGGACTTTCACTAGATGAACACCTAAATTGGAAATCTCATGTAGAAAAAGTGAATAAAAAAATCTCTAGCCACTGCTATGCACCGTCAATGTTGGTAGATGTATCCTCAGTGGATGTAGCCAGAACTGCCTATTTTGGTAACATTTATCCTCTTTGACGTATGGCATCATATTTTGGGGAAATTCTGTGAATGTCAACAGTACTTTTGTTCTTCAGAAGCGAAGCCTTAGAACTATGTATAATATGAAAAACGATGAGTCCCTAAGAAATGTATTCAAAGAAAAAAGTATCTCACCCTCACAGGAATCTACATATTGGAGCTATGCATTTTTGTCAAAAGTAATGCCCACTTATTCATTAAGAAATCTGAGATGCGTGTAAGAAAAACTAATATGAGAAGACGCGATGACTTGTACCTACCAATAGTTAAAACTGCGATTACAAGTATTCGTGTTTTCAATCATCTTCCAAAGCATATTCAGGAACTTCCTAAAAATAAATTTAAAAGTATATTAAGAAAATGGCTGATAATTAATGTTTTTTATGAGCTCAAGGATTTTTTTGCAATGAAGACGTAACCACAAAATAAATAATAGTTGAAATAACCATAACAAAATAATTTAATGCCTATGATAATTATAATGACTAATAAATTGAAATTATTGTTGATGTTATAATAGTGGTAATTTAATTTATTAATTTTTATGTATAAATACTAACACAATTTACTAACACCATTTGGCAACGCCCTTAATGGGTATAATGTACTTTACCTTACATGTCTTTTTTTTAACCGTGATCTGTCCTCGATGTACATTAAGCATAATAAATAAATAAATATATGAATAGATAACGTATAAACATCATCATCATCATCATCATCATCATCATCATGTCAGCCTTTAGAAGTCCACTGCTGAACATAGGCCTCCCCCAAAGAGCGCCATGACGAGCAATCCTGTGCCACCTCCATCCACCGACTTCCTGCGATGGCTACAATGTCGTTGGTCCATCGTGTGGGGGTTCTCCCCACACTTCGCTTGCTTGTTCGTGGTCGCCATTCGAGAACCTTTATTCCCCAGCGGTTGTCGGTTCTGCGAACTATATGGCCTGCCCATTGCCACTTCAACTTGCAATCTCTGAGAGCTATGTCGGTAACCTTCGTTCTTCTACGGATTTCCTCATTTCTGATTCTATCACGTAGTGAAACACCGAGCATAGCCCTCTCCATTGCACGCTGCGCAACTCTGAGCTTTTGTATGAGACCAATAGTTAGCGACCACATCTCAGTGCCGTATGTCATCACTGGCAACACGCACTGATTATAAACTTTCGTCTTGAGGCTCTGCGGTATCTGCGACGAGAAGATATGGCGTAATTTCCCGAACGCTGCCCATCCGAGTTGGATTCGTCGGTTGACCTCTTTGTCAAAGTTGGATCTACCTAGTTGGATCGTCTGACCCAAGTAGACATAGTGATCAACAGCTTCGATAATATCGTTCCCAACATAAACCGGCATGGGTACGACATGGGCATTTGACATGATGTTCGTCTTGCCCATGTTCATTTTAAGACCCACCTGTTGGGAAACAATATTGAGGTCACTGAGCATTGTGCTTAGGTCTTCCAGGGTTTCAGCCATGATGACTATATCATCAGCAAATCGAAGGTGAGTGATGTATTCGCCATTGATGTTAACATCAAATCCGTTCCAGTTCAGAAGCTTGAATATATCTTCCAGTGCAGAGGTGAACAGTTTCGGAGAAATAACGTCTCTCTGTCTCACCCCTTTTTGCAGCTGGATAGACTTCGTGCTCTGATCCTGAAGACGAACTGTCATGGTGGCCTTGCTGTATAAACACTTCAACACTTCGATGTACCGGTAATCAATCTGGCACCGCTGTAATGACTGTAGCACTGCCCAGGTCTCGACTGAATCAAAGGCTTTCTCGTAGTCCACAAACGCTAGACATAGTGGCCGATTATACTCTTTGGTCTTCTGTATAATCTGCCGAAGCGTATGGATGTAGTCTATGGTGCTAAAGCCTTTCCAGAATCCAGCTTGTTCGGGAGGCTGAAAGTCGTCAAACCTACGAGCGAGACGGTTTGTAACTACTCTCGAAAACAGCTTATAGACGTGGCTCAGCAGCGAAATGGGCCTATAATTCTTCAAAAGGGTTTTATCACCCTTCTTAAATAACAAAACCACTACGCTCCTGTGCCACGCCTCTGGCGTAGTACCCTCGAGGATGACGGAGTTAAACAGCTTCTGAAGGACTTTAAGTACCGGTGTTCCACCTGCTTTCAGTAGCTCTGTCGTTATTCCGTCCTCCCCTGGTGCATTGTTGCTCTTGAGCTGTTTGAGAGCCATTCTGATCTCGTATAGGCTGACGTCCGGAATATCTTCGGTATAATGTCGGGTCAAACGGGCTCTTGCATCGCTAGTCCTGCTAGGAGGACTACACGATGAGGTGTACAATTGTCCATAGAACTTCTCGAGCTCACTCAAAATCTCTGGCTTCGACGAAACGATGCTGCCACTGTCGGTTTTCAGCTTCTTCAACAGGCTTTGCCCGATAGACAGATCTCTTGCAAATACTTTGGAGCCCTTGTTCTGCTCTATTGCGTTCTTAATACAAGTAGTATTATAGGAACGCAAATCGTGACGCGTCGACTTGGAGATCTGTTTATTAAGCAAGCTGTAACTCGACATATCCACTGAAGACTGCAGCCTCATCTCGCCTCGTTCTGCCATAAGTTCGAGTGTATGCTCAGAGAGTTTCTGTGTTCTTTTTTTGCGGGGGGTCTTAAAGAACTCCGACCCGACCGCGTGGATAATTTCCACCAGCCCGTTATTTAGTTCATCCACTGTATCGCATTCGGTAAGGATTTGGATTTGGGGCGATTTTGGAGCTCCAACTGAAAGCTCTCGGTGTTTTGGATTTGGGCAGGACTTGGGCAAAGAGTAGATTTCATCAAACGAGACCTCTTCAGCTTTACGTTGATATTTAATGAGCCTCTTACCATGCGGTGATCACTGCCGGTCTTAACCCTGTTGATCACAGAGACATCATTGAATATATGCCGATTGGTCGTCAAAATGAAATCTATCTCGTGCTTATCACTGCCGGGGTGCAGCCACATCCATTTGCTGGAGGGGCGCTTCTTGAAAAAGAAGTTCATCATAAAGAGTCCCTCCTTCTTCATGAAGTCGGCCAATCGCTGACCCCTTTGGTTCCGCTGTCCAAATCCAAACTGCCCCACTCTCAGTTCATCGCCATTCCTCATGCCCAGACGTGCGTTGAAATCCTCCATCACCACTGTGAAGTGTGTTTTCGGGGCATGTATGGCATTAGAAATGTCGTCATACATAGCCTCCACTTCATCGTCCGGGCGTATCGAGTGTGGGGCGTACACCTGACCCTACATATGACCCTTCAACGAATACCGTTCGGTAATTCTGAGTATAAGGTATGCCACCCTGCTCGAAACGCTTTCGATCTTCACAATGTTGTTGACGAGGGACTTGTGGACGAGAAACCCGACACCATGTTGGGACTGCTGGTCGCCCTCCCGGTAATAGAGTAAGTTGCCGGAATTGAGGGTCATCGTATCCTCTCCCTCTCTTCGGACTTCTGATAACCCTATAATACCCCAGCGCAACTTACTTACTACTTCTTCCAGCTCTATCAACTTCTCATCAGTCCTCAAGGTGCGTGCGTTATAAGTTGCCAGGTCCAGAGATCGTGGGGGTTGGTAGCTGGGTCTCTGCCGGAGATTCTTAGCACCCCCTGCTCCACCGTTACCATGGCTGCTACTGGTGCCAGGAATAACGGAGCCACAGTGGACTGGGGGCCGTCTGGTGGACCCCTCCCAATCCTCCCATGGATGTCGGAGCTGTGGCGGTCTCGGCTTAGAATAAGACCCCTCCCAATCCTCCCATGGATGTCGTAAGAGGCGACTAAGAGATTATACACCGGAAGATGGGCAGCAGCGTCCTCCGAGCACATTTGCTACACTGCGGTCACCAATCCGCCTGCCAAGCGTGGTGACTATGGCAAACCTCCCCCCAATATGATAGACACACCGTATAAACATACATAGATAAAAATATTACATCCACGACTCAGAAACAAATATTTCTGCTCATCACACAAATGATTGTACCTTGCAGGATTCGAACCCGCGACCGTTCGATTTCGTACCAGAGTTCTTCTAACCAATGAAACCACGTACGGCGTCAATTTTCTCCTAGAGTCCGTATTTCTTAACTATTTCAACGAACAAACCAAGATGAACTTACAAGCCGTCGACACTTTGGAGCATATATTTCATGCTAAACACTTCAGTGAGAATCAAAGACAACATTGGTATTTCAAACTACTCAAAGTTAATGACATAACTAAAATGCCTAACCGAGCGTAATAAGTGTTTAATCCTTTGTTCTGTTCTAATTATAAACAAAATATGATCATATAAATAATAGTTATTTATTTTCTTGCAGTCAAAGGTAAAAAGTAGAGTACATAGCACGTGAAAAAAAATACATCTCGGTCCTTGTACCCTTCGATTCGCTCAGGATTCTACTCTAGAATCCTTTGCTGCTCTCGGGATCCAAATTTGTCCCTCGAATTAAGTTCCCTATTTTTTCACTTGTTGTGTAATCTACTATTGTATTTGAATTTTTGTATTTTATATAATTTAACTTATGTCGTGAAAATATGCAAAATGTAATGTTCTGAAAAATTAAGGCCATGTATGTATACCTAGCGGCACGTAAGTCTAGCGGTGAACGAAACGTGGCGGGGATCTTGGCACAGTCAAAGTTTATAATATAATGTGTTAAAATGTTGAATACTTTTTATCCCGAAAACTGACTGTGCCAAGATCCCCGCCACGTTTCGTTCACCGCTAGACTTACGTGCTGCTAGCTATACAATAGACGCAGTACTATTATTTATACTGTGATAATACGTTCAATAGTAATGATGATGTTAGACATATAAGCACATATAAAAACTATATTTAGGAAAATTTGGTTAGGTTAAGTTGAGAGTAGGTAATATCCGACAGATATACTAGAATATCCCGCGTTTGTTAAAAAATTATGGCGGTGTGCGGGTGCAAAATAAGTATTTTATTTATAAACTAGCTGTACCTGCGGCTTCCCACGCGTGGTCATTTCTCTAGGTTAAAAATACAGTAGTACTATTCCAAGGCTTAAAATACCAATATATTCTTACTAACATTTGATCAAAATTCCCTCAGCCGTCAAAAAGTTTTTATCGATTGCTCGGCTTCTATTCATTGGTTTGAGATACCAAGTATACCAGTTTTTAAGTCAAACCCGTAGCTATCCAACAGTGAGTAGCTAGCAATCAGTCGTATCGCAAATCGTCCAGTAGTTTTTAAATGATGCGCGAACAAACATACAGACAAAAACACGAATTTTAATAATGTGTTATTCTTGTTCAATAGCTTATTTTATGTACCATAGACAATTTTTTTTTCAATTATCTCCTTTGTACAGCTTCAATTATCTGCTTTAATATAAGTATAGATAGATAGATGGGTTACATACATCTCACAAGAATTACTTACGAACGATCAAGCAACCGCACGGTTGCATTCGGTATAAGTAAATCGGGTACAAGATATTTTTACACGAGTGCCCAAAAAAAGGAGTGTAATGCTTTTAGCATTCATGCATGTATGTATGTTTGTATGTATGTGAGTTTCTTTATTCCATCATAACTTTAAATTCCTGAACAGATTTACACGTATATATCGTTAGAATCCTTACATCCCCCCGAATAACAAAGGATATATATTTTTTTAAAACATTCAATATTGCGGCAGTACATATTTAAATCCAAAAAAAAAATTTGCTTTGGATTTTACAATAGGGTAGAACTGTAGAATATGCCCCACTTTTTTTAGACTTCAATAATACCTTTATTCTTGGAGTATTTGAAAAGTTAGTGTCAGTAAATTAAAAAGCAATAATCAAAGAATTATTTGGCAAATTTATTTGGCAATTTAGACATATCAACCAAATAAAATTTTAGTTTTTTTATAAACCGTAGGTGGGGCGTTTTGTACGGACATTGCTTCACAAGATGCCTCAGCTCTGTTACAAAATGCCCCAATGTTAAAAAACAAACATATCTTAAAAAAATAGTAACAAGTCTACTTTGAGATTTAAAAAATAACATATTATTTCTTGCTTGTACTCTATTTTTCTTCGTAGTAACAATAGTCTAATTTGAGATCAACATTTTAACATAATCTTTCTTACATATACTTTATTTTTTCTTCTTAATAGCTTATCTCCTAGCTATTTTACCAGTTATTACACAGTGGTTTGTACATGGGACAGAACTCGTGCAGCCAAAATGAGCAAGAGGAGCACTTAATATACCAACACACAATGTTCGTATTCTCATATAAACACACACACACACACACACACACACACACACACGCACACAAACACACACACACACACACACACACACACCGGAGGATGTGTGTGTGTCTCTCATTCCTACTTGATGATTAAAATCCTATTTTCAGTATTGTCTGATTGTGAAATGCGAACTACAAACACAACATCATCAACATCATCTGATCAACTGGAGAAACTAGTCCCCATAACACAGGGAATCCTAGTATGAGGACTAGTGTTCACAACGAATTCTAACTACTAGCCATTGACTGTAACTGTAACAACAGTCATATTATGTCAAAAAAAAATAAAAAACTGTATTAGAAATAAATTATCATTTATCATTTTAATTTATCATTTTATTTTATCTAGTCTTCTGTCGATGTTGTTTTATAATGACTTTCTGTGCATTCCACAAATCTGCTCTCTTCGTCTTCCTCGGATATCTCTTCATCAGAGCTTTCTTGCTTCTCTTCGTCTCCACTGTCGCTATCTGATGATTCAAATTTAGGTTAATTTTTCTTTGCTTTGCTATTTGCTGGCTATTTTCCTTTTATATTCTTCTTCACAACGTTCTTTTTATCAATTTTAGTGGATAGTTTTTTTTGCTGATTTCTTCTTTTCTTCAATAATTTTTCATTTTTGTATATTTTCTGGCGATATCAAGATAACAGCCCTTTGTTTTTTCATGAAAACCATTGCAGGTAGCTTTGGCACAGGATAGATTTCAGCCAATACATTTGTTGGTGTTTGTTCAGGAGTTTTGGAAGTGGATGGTAGGTTTGGACATTTCTGAGGTGTTGCTTGAGTTCGCGGTACCGGAAGAGCCGATAGCTGTTCTGATGACTCTACGTTGATTGGATGTTCTTCGTTATCTGTAGTAGTGGTTATTTGATCCAAGCTTTCTACCGCATCTTCTTCAAAAGTATCTACCATTGAAACCTCCACAGAGTCCATATTATCTTGTTGCTCCAAATTATTTCCCAACGTGTCTGGAGGTCTGATAAATCCCACGGTTTGTTCATTTTCCATGAGATTCTGTTCACGCAAGGCATCAGATAAAGCGAAGTAATGGTCTGATGCCCATCTTGCAAATACCTGATTACAAGATGCCCCACCTCTAATGGCGGCGCCATTGAACGTTAATTACTGTGAGCAACACGCCAAATCGTAGGTTATTTATCACTGATTTCATATTTCATACAGTCATTTTGAAAAAAAATACAGTACGTTACATAAAAAAAATTGTAGAGTACTTACCGCAATATGTTTCTAGGTCTAATTCAGAGACTTTGCCAGAATTTTGAAAATAAATGCAATAAACACGTGCTCACGTTAGGCAAGTCGAACGAGTACTAGCGACTATGCGAGTGCGTCACCGCATGTCGCCTATCTTTATCTGTGTGAGCACACTCACACAGATAAAGATAGGTGGAGGCGGTGGGGCGTCTTGTATAAATTTACCCTATGGGTATCAAATTAACGGTCGTTTAGTTCGATACTCCCCAAGTAATCAATGGCAACTGTCCAAGCCGAGGTTCGTACCCCCTCGGTGCCCTTGCCTTGAGCCTTGAGCAAGTGGCCAAAAACTTAACTTTGGAGTGCGCCTTCTGCGTCACGCATTGCGGCGGAGCGCTTTTGCGCCCGCTCCACCGTCCGTTGACGCTGTAGAGGTCAGTTATAGACCGACAGCACATATCCTTTCTAAAAAAAAAAAAAAAAACAAAAACAAATTGAAGGCCCTGATAAGCACATTTCAACAGTATATAATTTATGGGCAAAACTCTTTTAGGCAGGGCAGGCGTGTTTTTTTAGCTTTTAAGCTAGTTATTAAGGTAAACTCTCACTTATATCAGCGCTTGTTCAATTTCAAAGGTATAGAGAAACCTTAGAAATCCTTCCAAAGTTCAATGTTTCCTTACCAAAAATTATAACTTTCATCGACACTTTCCCGGCATGCCTACCATCCCCTATATAGGTATCCACAATCCATAGTTATCCAAGCCGTGGAAGCTCTACTAGCCCCTTTGATTGATTAGCACGAGGACCGCTTCGACAGACCCCCAACATGTTGACCGAAGATTGAATTATACGCAGGAATTGATCAGGGGATTGGCAAGACGAGTAAAAGTACTCAACTACGCCAACACGCTATGTGACCAATAAAGTAACTAGAATGATTGATGCTTAAGTTTGGTTCAGTTCTATAGCAAATAATTTAATAGGTTTGGTAATTATAGACTGTGGCTAGGGCTTATTCGCTATGACCATTCGGCGACGTAACGTGCCGCGTCAAGATATCTGCGTGGAATTGTTCGTGTATGTTCGCGAATTGTCGTAATTTTCGAATGACTCCACTACGCGACGCGTTAAGTGTGAGAATGGTCAGCGAATAAGGGTCGCCCTAAATAGGCTTAACGGATTTTTGTAAGGTATATAATTATGTCGTAGCCATACCTATCATAGAATTCATAACTTTATGATGTGGACGATAATTTCATGTAATGGCCAGCTAAAACTGACCATATTGTTGAAACATCAACGGTTAATGATATTCGCTCGCTACGCTTCGCTCCCGCCTTCGCCTTCTACTATATCACGGCCAAGTCGGGCTTCTGCCATCGCCTATGACATGATCACTCACGATATGATCACTAATGTTTGACCATATCATGAAGTAGCTTGTTCATATCGTCAAACGCTGATTATTTATTCATCTGGCCAAGCAAACATTTTCATGATGTGACCGATAATTTCATGAAATATAACTCTTTCATGACGCGGCCAACCATTCCATGAAATGATCAATTCTATGATTTCTCCACGACATATAGATACTTTAGGTCCTGGAAACAACATAGGATACTTCCATCATAATATTAACCAACATCGTTGTACACGCACTTAAAACCGCGGGGCGCCGCTAGTTTAAGTAAAAGCGTGCTGAAATGTTCATACCAAATCGGGCAATGCCACGATTTTCAGTGAGTATGATTTGCATATAAATTAATTTACCGTCTGTCGGTCTACTGATTAAATTCCGACGGCATTCGAAATCGCGTGGTTAGTTGGTTACCACTACGCCTAATGCTGGTGAAAATTAGTGGGACGCAATGGTAAATCACTTTTGATTACTTAGATATATTATTAGTTAATTCGTAGTTAAATTTATAAATTAGTAGGTAAAGTATATTTTTTAAGATTCAAGAAGATTTAAAAAAATACAGTTTCCACACCGCCACAAAAATCTTACCAGAGTTTTAATTACTATGTAGGTACGTGCCTTAATATATTATGATATTTTATGAGTTGGGATGTTTTTCGTATAATATTTGTCTATTAAGTAACTATGGCACTACAAATGTTGTCTGGAAGACAACTTTCAGCGATAAGACCGCCCATTGTAACACTTATTTAAATTAAATTTTAATTATCTACTTTAAAGCGTTGGTAGCCTAGTGGTTTACTAGTGCGACTTAGAATCCAACAGTACCAGGTTCAGTCCTAGGCCCCGAACCCATGACTTTTCTAAGTTATGTGCACGTTTAGCAGTCCGTCCCGGCCGTTATTGATTATTAGCAGTCGTTAAGCTATGTATGAGGCCCTCGGGCGGCCTGACATAATCTGACGCCAGAGGCCAGCACTAAGCTCACACGACAAACTGACAAATAAAACAACAAAAAGCTTAGCTATCTATCCATACCAATATATAAAAGTGATACGTTGTCTGTTTGTTTGTTTGTTTAGGGAGCTTTCACGCGATAACGGCTGGATGGATTTTCATGAAATTTAGAATGGAGACAGCTTATACCCTAGAATAAAACATAGAGTATAAACCTAGAGTAAAACATCTTTTTATCCCGGAAAATTGAATGTTTCCGCGGGAAAACAGGAAAATGTTGATTACGCACTGTAGTGAACGGTTGCCATCACAAAATGGTCTGTGGTTGCCATGGAAACGCAATAACAAGTCTGTCAAAAATCTTGAAGAGTATTGTGCTATACATAGACATATACAGGTGAATTTTTCAAGTGGGCGTGGATGGCTAAATCAGAAACTATGAGGAATAGCGAAAAGTACTCACAGGAGTCTCGGACCCGATTTTGATGAAAACTAAACTTCATCTTTGGATTTTTGAAAAAAAAAACAATACTCCTAGGCAGGAATCGAACACGTTGATTTTGGAAAAAAAGCGCACACTGTATTATTATACCATTCGATAGTGCCTACCTTTTGCTAATAAGGATTGAATTCTGGGATAAATGACATACGGCAAACTTAAGGAAAATGTTAAAATAAACTGATTCATATTTTAGAATACCTACTGTTTTAATTCATACCTGCATTACCTGTACCTTGTCCGAATTGATGCTCAATATTTTTTTCAACACAGACCTGCAGCGCGGTCATCTTCAAAACATTATGTTCTAATTTAAAAAAAAAATTATGTCTTCGCGGTTAAAGGCCACAGTAAAAGAAAAAAATGTAAACAATTGAAATTACGAGTAGAACTTAAAGTAAATTAGCGCCAATAATTTAGATTTGGTTCCACGTTTCGTTGATTATTACTAACTGTTTGCGTACTGTTTCGTATTAATAGTCGTATAGTAAAAAAGATGTTGATTCAGCAGTTTGGTGAACATTTTATTGCAATTTATGGTCCTGTGCCGTAGCCAGCGAGGTCACCGGATCTTACCCCCTTAGATTATTTTCTCTGGGGGCATGTAAAAAATGAAATCTACAAAGACAGTATAATGCAATTGATAACTTGAAACGAACTTTGGAAAATATTCTTAACGGGGTCAATAATATTTTAATACTGAATGCAATATAATCCAGCTATGTATTGAAAACAACGGTCATCATTTTGAACAATTAATCAGTTATGGTTTAACTATTTTCGTTAAAAATGAGCTCTTTCCTTAAGTTTTCCGTATGTCATTTCTTCCCAGAATTCAATCCTTATTAGCGACGCTATCGAATGGTGTACAGTATGTGTTTTTTTTTTCAAAAATCAACGTGTTCGATTCATTCCTAGGAATATTGTTTTTTTTTTTCATTTATCCAAAGATGCAGTTTTAGTTTTCATCAAAATCGGGCCCGAGTCTCCTTTGAGTAGCACTTTTCGCTATTCCTCATAGTTTCTGATTTAGCCAACCACGCCTACTTGAAAAATTCAACCTGTATATTTACTTCGTTTGATATACCTACTTTTGCATTGGTTTTTAATATCCTAGAAGAAAATAGGATGTTTTTTTCGCAATAAACAGTAGTCTGCGCGTACGAAGTCGCGGGCGGGAAAACTAGTCTACTTATATCATCCACTTTTATCCTAAAAAAGTGCAGTTCCGAAGGAAAACAAAAATATAAAGGTAAATTGCGAGCGAAGACACGGGCACCTACTTACTTATTGCTAGTTTAATTAGATTTGTGGAGGCCCTCCAGAACTTAAGAAGCTTAACTAAGTATAATTAAAGGACCTAAGTAACTTGAAGCTTGTTTGACTGAGCTTGAACGTGAACTTTCGTATTTAAAATCCCAGCACAAAACAAAACGCCCAA
The DNA here is from genome assembly GCA_946251855.1 of Alsophila aescularia. Taxonomy (NCBI): domain Eukaryota; kingdom Metazoa; phylum Arthropoda; class Insecta; order Lepidoptera; family Geometridae; genus Alsophila; species Alsophila aescularia. The sequence goes on along the minus strand of OX276381.1, from coordinate 48,360,603 downwards.
TCTCTCCTTAAAACTCCAAATGCTGTCACGAATCCATTTAAATGTGGCATCGAAATTCGATACCGTTGCATTAGTATGCATCTCGCGAGTCCGCGCGGATTGCGGCGTGCGGCCAGGCCACCCCTTAATCATTCTCTTATCCTGCCAATATGCACACAATTCATTCGTTAGCGATTGAAATATACGTGATTGGTGTGACAGGGATTAGAGGGCAGTTGTTAAGTTTTGGGTTCTAGTCGAATTCCCATTCAATGATTTAATAATCAAGTCAAAACACAAAAATCAAGTGGGAGCGAACAGGACGAAATTCGCCGGCCAAAACCCTCCAAAATCGAGAGAAATGTCCAAACCAATTACTTAGTCGAGGTTAAGTTGTATCAAATGATTTTGTTTATTGCATGTGCAAATTCAGCAAATTATATTTTTAAGAAATGTAGAATTTATATAGGTATATATATCTACTAACTATTTCAGCTGCATTCTTACAACTTATCAGAAGTTTGCATATGATTGAAGTTAGGTGTTTACCTTCCTAAAGGAGGTTCGTTCTAATTAGTTACTTCTTATTGTGCAAGATCATCAAACCCTACTTATATGTACGTCATTAATCAATAGATGTTATTAAAAGTGGGATGAGGTCTCCTCGGGCGTGGACAACATAAATGAGGTGCAACGAACTTAATTGGCCTTGGTCTCTATCAGGGTGGCGTTTGAGTAGCACGCGTCATTCGCACTACAGTGTTTTTTTAATATGCAGTCTAAAATATATCTCTTTGTTTTGAATGCACATGAAGCACGAAGTTGGAAATGTAGGTGTGTAGGTGTGTAGGTGTGTAGGTGTGTAGGTGTGTTTGGCTGTAGTTAAATCTAGTCCAGTTATTTACGTGCTTCCATAGAACACCTAATAATATTACGTACAGAATGTAAATAATTATGTAATGTAATTTTCTGTGTCTCCCCGCACCGATCGGGGCTTCCTCACCTCGCCTCCGATTCTGAGCTGTCCTGGAGCTGATTTGAGCACAGTGGCCCAATTACAGAACTTGGCTTCAATCAGATTGTCACTTTTTTCATAGCAAAATGGACTCTATCGCAAAGCATTATTGAATTTCACGGCTTGAAACCGTCATGATCAACATTACGTAATCGCAGTGCTGGACGCGCCACACGCGCACGTCTCTCGAACGCTAATAGAATTGCAAACTTACCAGGTTATACTAATTTTGTAATTAATTTTATAAAAAACTAGCTGCGCAAACAACCGTTAGGTTGCCGTGTCAAAGTTGTGTCTCATATTTGTGCGGGCACAGCTAGTAATAAACATAAATAAACAAATTAAATGTATATTTTTAGAGTACGTAAATAATGTATCATGCTTGTTTTTAGGGTTCAGTACCTCAAAAGGAAAAAAGGGACCCTTATAGGATCACTTTGTTGTCTGTCCATCCGTCAGTCTGTCAGCCTATCAAGATGGACGCGATGATAGCTATTTCATCGCTATCCCTGATAGGTCACATTCGTAATACGTCACTTTGTGCATCTTTGTTCATTTAATCGTTTCATGCTGTATTTCGACGCTTTCCCAACTCGTCCGACGCATTTTTTCAATGTACAGTAAAAGACTAAAGTGTGACGCAGATGACTGCGTTGAAAATGCCATTGACATGTCAGAATGCCTAAATATATGATGAAATTTTAACTATTACAAGCAAAAACAAAGAAGGTGAAAGTAAAATTACTATATATTTTAAACAAAGCGCTTTCATGTTAGGAGAGATTCCTTTTTTTTAAAGTTCAATTGATATTATTTTGTTTCTATATCGCCTTCTTAGTGTCATCAGATCATTATTTTCTAGTAATAAAACGTTTGTACTAATGATTTATCTATACTATAATAAAACTGTAACTGGGCTAAATCTGTACATTAAATATTTTTTGAAAATTTTAATTGAGATGAACTTCAAAATCGATATGGAGTGCAAAAAGGTTTTTTTTTATTTTTTGTCTGTCTGTCTGTCTCTTTGAACACGCATCACGCAGAAACTACTCGACGGATTTTGATGCAACTTGGCACAATCATAGCTTATGTTATGGATTAACATTTAGAATACTTTTGTCCCGAAAAAAAATAATGATTCCGGCAGGATAGGGGTTGAAAGTTATTAAAAAAAAACACATATCACGCTGAAACTACCGTACGGATTTTGAAGTAACTTGGCACAGTCAAAGTTTATAGTATGTGTTAAAATGAATTATACTAGGAGTCTAAAGTTATGTTAATTTGAAAGGAATAATAATTGCACATCCGTTTGTAAAACGGCTCCTATGCCACAAGTCAGAGTGGCACAGTAGAAGCGGTGTCTGGCTTGCAACCCAGAGGCACATGGATCGAATCCACGCGCTGCTATGAATGTTTTGCCTCAATATTTATAATTTACATATTTTGTGCGTTTTTTTACATTTTCTTTGATTTTTTTAAGGCTTATGTAATTTCCTGAAGTAAAACAATATATATATAATGGGATCTATCCAAACGAATGGTCCGATTTAGGTGCGGTTTTTTATGTTTGCAAGCTGAGGTAATCGAGATGGTATAGTACGAGTTTGGTACGAGTAAAGATAGCACAATGGCATCAACAACTCAAGCGAATAAACCAAAGGCATCAAAGTTCTCCCTCCGATTTAACTAGATGGCGCTGATTGACCTTAAAACACGTAATCATTTCATTCCTGCAACCAAGGGTCCCGGTAAATTCAAATTTATTAGTTTTTGGGATTCGGCTCACACGACCTCCAGGGGCCTAATTCTCTAATTTTAAGACGCCAATTCCTCGCTGCCTGCGTGGAAATTGGAATCAATCACGAACAAATACCACGTAGGAATGGGTCATTTTCGCAATATCCAGCACCAGGGCTTTCAAGTACGTCTATCTTCAAACACCAGGGCGAAAAACCAGGGTTCAAAATACTTACAAGTGCTTTCTGTAGAAACAGATTAAAGCCTTGAAAGTAGAAAATACTTGCATAGGAAATTGATTTTTGCCGTCATATAAATAAGGACAACAATCGTGTTTGCAAAATTAAAGTACTAGGAAGCCTTGAAAGTAGAAAATACTTGCATAGCAAATTGATCTTTGTCTCTATATATAAAAGGAGCACTATCGCGTGTGTGAAAAAGTACTCTGAAGCCTTGAAATTGTTTGTTTCTTTGTCGTATGAGGTAGTGTTGGCCTCTGATGTCAGAGTTTGTCAGGCCGCACGAGGGCCTCTGACATGGCTTAACGACTGCTATTAACCAATAACAGCAGGGACCGACAACTTAACTTGCCCTCCGAAGCACGGAGCGATGGATAACCGCACATAACTTCGAAAAGTCATTGGTGCGGGAGTCTAGGTTTTGAACCCGGTATCGTTGGATTCTAAATTGTACTATAGAACCATTAGGCCACCATCGCTCTTTTGAAATGAAAGTAAACAATGCTTGCATAGGAAATTGATCCGTGGGTATGCATAAATAAAGACCACAATTGCTTTTGCGTAAAAAATACTTCGAAGCGTTGCAAGTTTTCTGAGTATGTATATACATTATATGTATTACGTTTTTTTATTATGTTTCTTCCATTGAGATATTATAATGTACTACCTACGTGCCTACATAATTATATAATTATATCGGAGGTTTCTTCATAATGTCTTACTGGCAAAATGGTTAGTTGTCGGTATTGAAATGTGTACATACAGAGGTAGGTACACAGGTACACTTCACAGAGAAAGTATAGAAAACTTTTATTTTTTCAAATCAATCCTCATATCGTGTTGAAAAAGGTCAAAAAGTAGGTAGGTAGGGTAGGTAATTATTAAGAGCCAGTTAAAGTGCCAGTAAGTAGGTACGTCGTTCTGTGAAACATCATAAAAATAATTTGTACTAAGAACACAATGTTTCGTTGCATTAAAATTTGTTCGTATGGACCTCACAATAATGACCTACCCTTGATACCCCATCCAATTTACCTCACCACCTTAATTACTCTCTAATATGTGCCACCTTACCTTCGGAGATAATTTTCTCTACTCAATAACAAGACGGTCATGATAACAAGTTACTTCATTTAAACTAGATGGCGTCTACCCTTAAAACACGCAAGCGGTTTGTTACGAAGTGGTTTGAACATTGAATGAACTCGAGCAACACGTTTTCTTCTTTTTTTACTTTAAGGGCCTCAGAGGCTCTTAAAACGTATTGAGATGTTTTTTGTTTTTAGATAGAATAAGTCAACTTCAGTTGTAAAACGCGCAGCGAAATTAAGCTAATTATTTATAGTAAAATAGTAATTACTAAAAAAAATAAAATATAAAATATAATAAAAAAATAAATTTAACTGTTATAACGCATATTCTGTGAAGTACGGAGTGCCGTACTTCACAGAACATGCGTTATAAAAAGGCAAGGCAGTGCCTTATTCCGATGATTAGATGCCGAGCAATCGATAAAAACTATTTGACTAATTTTGAAGAAATGTAGTATAATATTGTACTTTGTAGGTTTGGTCCTGGTCCTCCTGGTCCTCTGGACCTGGACCAAACCTACAACTGGTCTGGTGGTGGTTTGGCTTTTGGTCCTGGAATAAAACGTGTGGGCTACTTTTAAATGAAATGACCACGCGGGCAAAGCCACGGGCACAGCTAGTTAAATAATAAAATGTTGTTGTAATGAAAAGGTTATTTTGTTATTCATTGTGTACATGCGTCAGTCGAGTAGGGAAAGAGTCTAAATACAGTATACGAGTAAAAGAAACTGACTAGATGCACAAAGTGACGACGTATTATGAATGTGACCTATCAGGGATAGCGACGAACTACCTAGCTATGTTACGAGTGGTTATCGCATCCGTCAAGATACTTTTTCTCGGGAACGCGAGGAGGTATCAAGTAGAAATTAATATCTAATACTCAGGTCTGCAATCCCTCAGAGCTGTGAAAAACAAACTTTTAAGTGAACGCAATCAAAACATACGGCTGGTTATGCCGTATATTTTGACACTCGTAAGGGTATCAAAAACTGTAGGATACTTCCCGACGATCTAAAATCATGAAATTTATCAAGAAGCAATGTCTTATAGCACAAGTAAAGGGGAAAATCCATAAACCGTAAAATGTTAGGATTGAATTGAATTTCACGCCACAAGTGAAACGATGAACCTTAAAATTACAATTTAATGGTTCAGTTGATCCAAAAAGTAGGCCTGCCTCAATACCCTGTCTTCTGAAAATTAAATAATATGAATATATGAATATTATAAGATACCGATAATTTGATATACCGATAATTTCTGATCTGTTTTACGTTTGCTAAAATACGGTAAATTCTTTGCCCCAAGCTATTTCAAGCAAAACATTGTCAAAAAATGCTTGGTACTAAAATATGCTCATTATATTCCTCCATTTGTTGTGTTTTATTAACCTTTTATAAAGAAACATGCTCGTGCTCTAACAAAGGAGTTTGTACAGACCTAAGTACCTACCTTTTAAAAATTTAGGTAGGTGGTGAGGTGTGACCAAACAAACACAAAATAAAACGCTTTCACAATTTCAGTGGCAATATTTTGAAACTAACATGGTGGTTATGTATGGCAGCTGCACGTAAAGTGCTACCCTGCATTATACTTCAACTGAAACCATTGACCTCAATGCAGGCCACGAGGCGCTGATGCAGCACGCACTGCTCCGCGGCGCATCTCTCAATTCTGCACTTCGGTACCTAGCATTGGGCCGGTAGTACACATTACTTTAGGTTAGAATGTAAAATGTAGTTTAAATATATTAATAAACCTAGTTATAGGACATTTGGGTTTCTTTGCATCCTCCGGCTGCGGCCTCCGTAATTTGGTCACAAACACTGTAAGTAAACATTAGATACGGGATATTTACCATGGATACAATTTGAATTGAGGTCCCGATATTTCAGCACTGATGCAAGCGCCATGATCACGGATAACTGTAGTAACTGCGGGTGGATTAGTTTTTACGGGCAGATAAAATAGTCCACCCTCTTTCTTACTCTTTTATTACCTGCGACACCAGTATCATTGTTCACACTTTAGTTAGTAACTCGATCACGACACCAACACTCACAGTTTCACCTCGCGTATTAGGGACGACATTTCTTCGGTTTAAACTGTCGAGTGTCTGGAATCCATTGGTACGTATAGACGTACCAATGGATTCCAGACACTAGACAGTTTAAACCCAACCTCGCGATTGAAGTTTTTGAATTTGGTAACATCAATCGATAAAAACAAAGAAAAAAAATGAGAAGAGAAAGAGTGTAGACCATTTTGTCTGCTCGTAAAAAGTATCCAACTGCCTTGCTTGCAATAGAGCCAAAATATCGGGAACTCAACACAAATTGTATCCACAGTAAATATTCCATTTCTAATGTTTATACTTCAAACATTTTGAAACTTTTGGTTTATTATTGAATTGTACATATGTAAAGATGGCCCATCTCTACTTACAAGTACCTGCCTATGGAAGTGAAGATGACCGCCTTTACATCTATACGACTTATTTCTAAATGAAACATTTGGATTATCGTGTACGTTATCCGAACCCGCGGCATTCATGCCGCATCACGTATGGTATTGGCAAAAACATCTATTAATTACCCCATTACCCCATTACCCCATTATTGTCTGTCCCCACAAACTACTACCGCGTGGGGCCAGACGGTAATACTAACAGTTTTCAGGGAACCATCAAAATTATATCGGTCTATGCGGGGGACAGTAACGCCATCTTTTGCTAACTTTATGAATAAGGTAATTAACGGACAAGGTTAGAATTACGATGAGTAGGTTTATTGCTGGTTTGGCGCGGGTTCTAAATTTCAAATGTAAAATAATTTGGTTTCACTAAACAGGCAGCAACAGTGAGGCTGGGCAGCATTCAGGAAACTACGTCAGGTCTTCTCGTCACCTATCCCTGAGAGCCTAAAGATAAAAGTTTTAAATCAGTGCGACCTATCCTACCGGTAATGACTTACGAAGCTGAGACGTGACACACTTACGGTAGTTACGTCTAGTCCACAAGGTTAGTCACTCAGCGGGCTATGGAAAGATCTATGCTTGGAGTTTCTCTAAAGGATTGAATCCGAAACGAGGTGATCTGGCGCAGAGAACCAAGGTTACCAACCTAGCTCTGAGAATTAGCAAGCTGAAGCGGCAGTGGGCTGGCCATATTAGCTCAGAACCGATAACCATTGGGGTAGACGAGTTCTGAGTGGAGACTACGTCTAGGCAAACGTAGTGTAGGACGACCTGTGGCCAGGTGGAGTGATGCCATGCGAAAAGCGGCTGGAACAGAATGGATGAGAGGAGCTGAAGACCGAGCTCAGTGGCGTGCATTAGGAGAGGCCTATGTCCAGCAGTGGACAGATATAGGCTGATGATGATGATGAAAAATGCGGATGGTTGCAGCTAGTTAATGCTTCGTGGCTCAGAAACTAAATGTGAGTCGTTTGATAGTCCAAAGGACCTGGCAGTGCTATCAAGTGACCGGTTTCGTCAAGAGAAGGCCTGGTTATGGAAGAAAGCCATGCACCGAACCACGGGATGATTGTAGTCTGGTGAGTCAAGCAAATTAGAGGTTAAAATGTAAGAAATCTGCAAATAAGTCACATGATGTTGCAGTCACTCCCTGTTTTTAAACTTCAAGTAAAGAAGTTTTATCTCTCTAATTAATATCACTTCTTGCTATTTTGTTGTTATTCTGTTGTGGTTTCACTGTATATTATTTTTATTATGTTTGTATATATTTTGTAAATGTATATGTAGTAAATGTAATTTATTATAATGTATATACTATGTATATGGATATATATTTATATATGTATATATATATATATATATATATATACTGTACTATATATTTACATATTTATGTGTAGGTATATTGGAATATATGTGTATATATGTTTATTCATTGTATTCAGTTTTTATTATTTATTTGTTAGATTATAATGCACCACCGTCTTTGCCGTATATTAATTCCTTTCCATCCAAAGGTTGTCTGGAAGAGATCGCTTTTTAGCGATAAGACCGCCCATTGTCCCATTTATTTTGTATAAATGTTTTAGTTATTATTGTATTTTTTGTTCTATGTGGTGTACAATAAAGAGTTATCTATCTATCTATCTATCTATAAGTCTATGGACGGTCAGAAGGAGGCTTCTCGCTACCATTATACGCAGTCATCGCCAGGCCCGCGTGCCCCTAAATTAATCCGAAAGCACTAAGTTACCAGGCTTAGCTTCGCCTGTGTGTCATGGACTCAAGAACATTAGGATTGGAATATATTAAGTTCTTCAATGAAGCCATGATGTTGCTGTCAGCGAAGACGAAGAGAACGCTTGGCAGAGGCATGTTTTGAAGAAATCACACCTTATGTTGGGGCTCTGTTATGTTTTGGTCAGGAATGAATTTGTTGGATCGCACGGACTTGGTCTTTATCGAAAACGGCACACTGACTAGACACTGATACATAGCGAAAGTTCGTATTCCTCATGCACAACCCGCATTGGCCGGTCTTGGCGGAAACTCAGTTTTTATGGACGACAACGGTCGCGTCCACCGGTCTGGCGATGTGGAAGCGTATATGCTAGAGGTCGGAATTCGTCGTTTGGATTGGCCAGCTCAAAGTCCCGACCGCAATCCCATAGAGTATGTCTGGTACGTTTTGAAGCGATGAGTGAGATCAGTGCAGCCGGCTCCGCAGACTGTTTGTTTGTTTTTCGTATGAGGTAGTGCTGGCCTCTGGTGAAACGTTGTCTGTTTGTTTGTTTGTTTGGGGAGCTTTCACGCGATAACGGCTGGGCGGATTTTGATGAAATTTAGAGTGGAGATAGCTTATACCCGGGAATAAAACATAGGATACTTTTTGTCCCGGAAAATTGTAAGTATCTATGGGAAAACTGGAAAATGTTGATTACTCACTGTAAGGAACGGTTACCATCACAGAATGATCTGTGGTTGCCATGGAAATGAAATTACAAGTCCGTCAAAAAACATCAAGAGTGGTGCTGTAACTACTTTTGCATTGGTTTTTAATATCCTAGAAGAAAATAGGATGCTTTTTTTCCCGATAAACAGTAGTCCGCGCGTACGAAGTCGCGGGCGGGATAACTAGTTAACCAATAAAAGCGGGGACCGACAGCTTGAATGTGATTGTCGCAGGACCGCCGTATTCCGCAAAAATCTATATGAGATATACTCGCTACTCGCTTGAATGCCCAGATGAATGCAACCTATGATTTCAGCAAGAGGGGGGAGGGGGGGGGGGTCACATACTAAACCTCTCCACACTAAAATTTCATCTGCTTTTACTTAATAAAGAAAAAACATACAAAAAAAAAAAACAAAAAAAACTAAAATTCTGAAATTAAGACTACCGACATTATCAAACAATCATAATCCTCTCCTATATAAAACCACAATGAGCGGTTGCTAGCAGATTGCTTCCATCCAACTACTCAGTCAACTCGTAGGAGGGCGTCTTGCGCTTCGTCTTCCAGTCTGTGGTCGCCCCTCGAAACCTTTCTTCCCCAACGGTTATTAGTTCCACGTGCAGCACTTATCCACTTCTACTCTTCTGCGGATTTCATCATACCGAATCTTATCTCGGAGAGAAATCCCCAGTATAAGTTGTTCACACGTTAGTGAACAAGCAAAAATTAAATAAATATATAACCCGACCTCCACTCTACTATAGCTGATTAATAAAAAAAGTATCGTCAAAGAGCTGTATTGTGATTGTGAGCCACGATACTCGATATACTTGACTCCAAAAATTAAATGCATCTAGAAATTAGCAACGTATAATATGTTACAATATTACAATATTTATAAAGTGCCACTTTACTTAAGTAAGTACCTACTTATATAAAAATCTAAGTAAGTACCTAAGTAGGTACTTACTTAGATTTGTATTTATGTGAGTGGAATCTGCACAACACGTCTCATCTGGTTATCACAGACCATATATCATAGTCTGCGCATGTTACCTTAGAATTCGAACTAACTACATTGGTATTTAAGTAATTATGGAAAACCGCACATAACTTAGAGAAGTCATTGGTGCGGAGCCGATTGGACCCTGTTTCGTTGGGTTCTAAGTCGGTCTATAGATCCGTTAGGCTACCATCGCTACAATTCCAAATTTGAAACGGTTAATGCAGTTCGCCAAATAGCAAAAAAAAAAACTGCTCAGTAGTACAGTAATATACCAGACCTAGCCACTAGCTTCCTTTATCCACCATAAGATATTTGCCACAGGTCAAGAGCTGAGTTTCTCTAAAGGACAAGATTCGTAATGAAGTGATTCGACAAAGAACCAAGGCATAAACTGGATGAGGAGATCTGAAGACAGAGCTCAGTGGCGTGCATTGAGAGAGGCCTACATCCAGCAGTGGATAAGTATAGGCTGATGATGATGATGATGGCAGGTCAAAAGTAAACTACTTGCACGTAGGTTTTAGCTAGGAAGTAGTAAAGAAACCTGTCCCGGCTACTTTCCGAACGTTACTTTTGAAATTACAAAAGTTTATGAGAGGCTGCTCGAATTTTTAAAGAAATTGCGGGCGAGCTCTTAAAACTTATGCAATATCGCAGAGGCCGAGAGCTCGATTATGTAAAGGTTTTGACTACAGACATGATCATACTTCCGCTACTTTTCAGGTAGGTGTCCTCTATACATTCGAAGTTGGGTCAATGAGAAAATTAAAAGTAGATATTCTCGAGGCACTCTTGATTATAATGTATCTAGAGGTTAGAACGGTTTGTATATTTGAACCTCAGTTAAGTAAGCGTTATGGAGAAAAAAACCTGAGATACCTATGTTACCTAATTGAACTATTGTAAGCGCTCCGTTCCTATACTATGCCACGTATAAGCACAGAATAAGGAATATTATACGGGTCTTATACCGTAGTGTAAGACCCCTTTCGCCAGATTTGCACCTCGATGTACGTTTGTATTCTAAATAGAGTCTATAATTTTATTAATTAAAAAAAGTAAAAAGTAAGCTTTTATGCAGTAGCCATGTCATGGTGAAACTTCGAACGGGCTATCAAAGTCAAATGCATATACAACATTTTGTGTCTGTTCTGCTAACAGTAGAGGAGTTCCCTAGTCAGGATCCAACTCTAAATGCAGCAACCGTGTCATGGTAAGATTTAAAATCGGTTATCATAATAAAATGCGTACCTACATAAAATATCGTGTCTGTGCTCACGGACTACTCATGTCTGTGCTGTTGACCGTTGAAGAGTTCCTTTATCTGGAGCTGTTCCTGGAGTCGATTTAGGTCACGCTTAGCATAAAAATGCACTGTCATCGGAACTGAAAGAACACGCAAAAACTCAGCAACGTAAAATAAGTGGAATTGGTTGTTTCTAATTCAGCTTGAAGTATTTTAAAAACTAGTTATCGACGAAAAAATACTAATGCAAGTACCTACTGGTATATTATTATTATTATTATTATTGCACCTTGCAGGATTCGAACCAAAGAAAATTTATATTTTTTGCATTTGAAAATGGAGCCATACTGATGAAACATAGATTTATTTTAAAAAAAAGCCACTTTGCTCGGGGGGATTCTAGTGATACCCCATACGTCTAAATCTGTTCAGGCATTTAAAAGTTATGGTGGAATAAAGAAATTCACATACATACAAATATACATGAATCTAAAAATATTACACTCCTTTTTTTGGGCAGTCGTGTAAAAATAGCCAGATAACGGTTCAATAGTGCAACTTAGAATCCAACAATACCGGGTTCGGTCCTAGGCTCCGCACTATGACTTTTCTAAGTTATGTGCGGTTTTCCATCGCTCCGTGCTTCGGAGGGCACGTTAAACTGTCGGTCCCGGCTGTTATTGATTAATAGCAGTCGTTAAGCCGTGTCAGAGGCCCTCGGGCAGCCTGACAAACTCTGACACCAGAAGCCAGCACTACCTCATAAGACAAACAAACAAACCAGATTCTCAAAATGTATTTTTAATCAGCCAGTCTGCAAAGATGGCGGGATCCTCTCCCCGGTGCTGCCACCTATGCTTATACTTTTCCCTAGTTGCTAACAACAATTGGTTCTAAATATGAAACTTAAAAAAAAAAGTCGATTAAAAATGGATATAAACCTAAGTATCTTCAACTAAAAATTAATACAAATAAATAAAAATATAATCGATGTGAATTGACAATTAATAAATTAAATGGTAATAATTGAACTGATGAATTAAGTACTTAATATATTCCAGCTATACAATTATGAAATAGCAGGGTTGTCATTGACGGCCGGCGGTAGCTGGAGGTTGTAACATTATACCTACTTTTTAGTACATACTAGCTACGAACATACTAGTGAACGACTTATGTCGATTATTAAATCGATTGAAGCTTGTTTCAAGGTTTGTAACTAGCTTTCTATAATATGTACACTGTTAGGCATGCCATAATAAGACCGTTTTAATAAATATTTAAGTAGCTGAAAAAGAGAGACGATGAGAGTAGAGGATATTTTTAGAACCCGGACAAGAACACCTAGACTTTATTCCGGATACCAACGCCTTCCTGCGAGATAGATACTTATCCATAACAGATACATTACATACATATAAATTTAATAAAAGTACCTCGCAAGCACTATACAAAACTACACAGCTTTAGGTTTGACACGACTTACAGCGTAGGAATAACTAATACCCAACACAGCATAACTGGACTATTAAAAAACCCAAATGGCAACCCAAAACCCAAAAGTACAAAAGATTATACTAATCATGTATATGATAAGTGATTATGTTGATGTACTTAAGATAATTAAGTGCTTACCTTCATACCGATAAAATATTGATAAACAATGTATGAGGGAAACCCCAGTCAGTTGAATCAGTTGAATGATTGTGAATTAACATGGGATTACGAATGTAATTAATAAAATCCTCGTATTTTTTTTTGTTAAATCACGATAGGTATTCAAATGATGAGAATATTCTTATCTATCATCAATATCTATAAAACATTATCGTATCTTTACATGGGTACTGGCTAACAGACAACGCAAAGCCTAAACCGGAGATTAGAAATAAGCAGCAAATGTAGATTAAAAAACTAATCTAAAACCACGTATTTTTTAAGACTTTTTTTATAATGCATTGTCATTGAGTTCTGAGCTACCCTGAAAGTTTCAGCTGAATAGCTAATCGGGAAGTGCTCTAAATTTGAGTTGCAAGATTTCACCCGGAACGACAGATAGACAGACAAACAAGAAAGCGACATAATAAAAACGTGGGCCTGCGACGGCATCGCTCCCCATGGCACCACAGCCCGGCCCGGATGCCCCACACCCCTTACACCCCGGGTTAAGTCGGCCCTGGTGATGAATGGAGATGTATGGGAGCGAGAAACAATCTCAATGCTCCAAGCCAACCTTACCTGCACGCGGTCATCCTGCTGGATAAAGAACGAGGCTCTGGCAACCGACGGATGGCGGTATATCCATCCCAAAAAACAAGAGTAGCCAAATGACACAGGCCGGTGAGCAGCGTCGCCGGTGCAAGAAGCTACGCCCTGTGATCGCCAACTCGCATGCCCAGGGTGGCGATTATGGGAAAATCCTCCTAAAATTAACGACACAACAAAAAAATGGCCACCAGTTCCCGGTCACCCTGCTAGTCCTGACCGATATGGCGGTAAATGAAATGGCAGGGCAAAGAATCCCCGAGCCACCGGTGGCCAACTAAAATAAAAACAAATGACCCTGGCTACGTACAATGGACATACGATAAGGCTAGACGAGCATATGGCGCAAATCAAGAGGGAGCTTACAAGGATCAGGTGGCATATTATAGGGTTAAGTGAAGTCCGAAGAGGACACAATGACCCTGGAATCAATCCAACTGTTCTACTTCTGAGAGAGTGATCAGCAGTCACTGACGTGGGGTTCCTCGTCAATAAGGTCCTCATTGATAATGTTCTAGAAATATCCAGTATGTCGACCAGGGTAGCGTACCTGATTCTTAAACTGACCGAAAGGTAAAGGTTGTGCAGGTGTACGCTCCAACTTCGGTACACTTGGATGATGAGGTAGAAGTTATGTTTGATGACATATCTTCGGCCGTACATAACACCACGAGGACCCACTACAACGTTATCATGGGAGACTTTAACGCCAAAGTGGGAGTACATACTTGCAGTTCACATGGCTATGGAGACAGGAATCACAGGGGGAAAATGCTAGTTAACTTTTTGGAAAAAGTGGGTTTCTTTTTGATAAATTATTTAAAAGCAACCCCAGAGTAATAGTGGACTTAGCAAAGCCCCGACTCTGTGAATAAAAATGAGATTGACTTCATCATGACGGAAAATAAGCACATACTCAGGGATGTCTCAGTGATCAGCAGGTTTAATACCGGTAGTGATCACCGACTTGTCAGAAGCTCCTTGAATATCGACAAGCTTGAAAGATGCCGTCTGATGAAGTCTACGCTCCGACCCAACCTGCTCCAGGCCGCTGTTGGATCAGAGCAGTTCCAACCCCAGGTAGGAATTTTACGTCATTATGACGTCGCATTAAGTTCGGACACAGAAGTCCTGATGTGACGTTCGTTGAGACGTCAAAATGTCACAAGCACAAGACGTCGTATTGTGACGTCAGTGGGACCTATTTTATATGACGTATGAAGGCTAAATCTGGTACGTCCTAGTTACGTCTGCGGGCTCATCATATGATGTCAAATTTTCCGTCATTATGACGTTGCACAGACGAAACAGATGTCCTGACGTCTATGTAACGATCTCTGAGACGTCAAAATATCACAAGAACATGACGTCATAAGAATCAGATTACAAAAAATAACAAAAAAAATACCAACAAGCGACGTCAAAAGGACGTGACCATGTGACGCTTTTATACGGTATTTTGAGACGTTCCACATTCGACAAAAAAGTAAGTTATTTAGACGTTAATTTTAGGTATTTTATGACACGTCTAATATAATAGTGGTATGTTTAGGGTATTTTTAGTCGTTTTTCATTTGTGAGAAACAGGACGTTATTTAGACGTGTCTGTGACGTCTGTAACGTCAATAGGACGTGACCATATGACGTCTATTTAGGGTATGTAGAGACGTTTTTTATTTGTCAGAAACATGACGTCATTTAGATATGTCATATTGGTCTGTAACATCTGTGACGTCAAATGGAGGTGACCATGTGACGTCTGTTTAGGGTATTTGTCAAGTTTTCTTGCGAGACGACTCGAGATGACCCTCGAAAACAACTTATAGACATGGCTCATGAGTGATATTTCACTCTTGATCCACGTCTATGTTTAAAATCCCCGATGAGGAAGGTATTACTTCGGAGCTCTTTAAAGCAGTGGGGAAACCTGTGTTTCGGTAGTTTCAGGCGTTCAGGTAATTATTAAACCTAAAATGTTTAGGCCTGCCACTACTTACTTTTAAAGATTGCTTATCCAATAGATCTCAAAGCGTTAAAATCAATGAAAACACTAGATCTCCCCAAAGTATTACATTTGGCGTCCCACAGGGCAGCATTCTTGGTCCTAGTCTCGTTTTGATCTATATTAACGACCTCTGCCTGTACACACCAAATGACGGCAAAAAAAAACCTATGCTGATGACAAAGTATTCGTGTATAAGGGAGAAACCTGGTCCAGGGCTTATTCTGAGGCTGAAAGAGGACTGCGACACGTTTCATCTTGGTTAAGACGCAATCAGCTTACGTTATATGACATACTCAATTACAACATCAATGCAACCCCCTCAATCTTTTAGTCTAAAACTGCATTTTTGTGAGCCTGAGTTTGATAAATCTACTTGTATATGTGTTTCTCTTGAAAGGGTTGGGACAATTAAATACTTGGGCATTACTATTGACAACCGTTTAACCTGAGCCCACAAATTGAAGCACAATCCACACGTCTCAGAAAGCTCACGTGGATTTTTTAAAAACTTAGGAATATTGCATCCCCTAACTTATAAAGAACAATCTACTATGCCCTACGCCAGTCGATTATTGGCTACTGTATTTCCGTATGGGGCGGTACTTGCAAATCTTCTCTCATCAAAGTGGAAAGAGCTCAGAGGTCAATTTTAAAAGTAATGAATAACTAAAATACAGACATCCAACCAAATCCCTCTATGAATATTGTGAACTCCTAACTGTTCGTCTACTGTTTGTTAGTAGAATCGTCCTCTTCACACATTCTGTCACTAACTATGACCCAACAATTCTAGCCAATAAACGCACAACTATTAACGTAACCAAACGCATTAAGTGTTCTACTGCCTTTTTTCGTCGCATCACTTTTCTTGGTAATTTTCTCTTTGATAAAGTTAACAACATTTGTGAAATTTACCCCTTGTCACACTTCTGTCTTAAAAAAAAACGCTTGAAAAATTTCTCCTTACGCTTGACTATTTACAAACGGAAGACCTTATTGTGATTCTTAAATAAAATGTTTAAATTTACTCCTCACTTACGCACAGACACACGCACCGACATAAATTTTTACTCACATACCCGGTTAATCCTCAATTACACGCTACCGTGTTAATTATTATTAAACATTTAAATCCACTCGCAACGCTAATTAGTTTAAGTTTACTTTTGTATAACTTGGATCAAACAACCAACTCAGTTTGTTTGGTCGGTAAGAATTAGTATTTTTTTAAATTACCTACCTTCTTTTTTATTTTTGTTGTCATATTAATAAACACAATTTTTATGTTTAAAATGCTCTGTCTTGGGAGAAGGGCGTTGGCATGCCATACCACAGGTTTATCCTAGTTTGGGTGCCAATGACCTTCTCAGGATTAATGACTTATTAACCTAGTTTTACTGCTGCTAATAATATTATGTTTATGTTAAGTTTTTGTAAGTTTGTGATGCATAAAAAACATTTCATTTATTTCTCAAAAGCTTAGCGTTTTGTGAGTGGTGGTTTACAGACTGTGTAGGTACGAGTAGGTATAGTTTATTGTACCCAACTCGAGTGTCAAGCGGTCTCAATCAAACAGAAATACTTAGATTGAAGTAAGCAAGTAACCCGACAGGACAAGTAGTTAACAATCATCAAAATTATTTAACTTCATTGTTATTATCATTACTAGACTAACGACAGAGTAATTAATTTTGATAAGCTAAATCCAATCGCAATAATTATTATCTTCTAATCTGATGTTCATAAATATATAAAAGAGGATAAGTCTAGTGAGAGTGCATCAGTTAGGTACTCCTAAATCCCACGATGAAGTTTGCTCTAGTGACCCTGTTCGCCCTCCTGGCTGTGGCTAGCGCCAGAAACCTCGAGATTGATCTTGAAGATAACACGGCGTTCAACTACATTGCCAAGATCGGACTCCCTCTGGCTGAGGAGATCCGCAAGGCTGAAGAAGACAGGTCTAGGATTGCGGGTGGGTCACCAGCATCGGCTGGTCAGTTCCCCTACCAGGTAAGAAAATTACGAGTACGGCGAACTCTTTTTTTTCAATTGTAAATTGGCAACACTAGTACTTTAACAAGTGAAAAATTTAAACGTCTCCAGAAGATCAAGGTCTTGACCTAGATACTTATATGAAAAAGGTTTTGGAGTCATGGCAAAATCAAAGTATTTTATTGAAATATTCAAAGTATTCAAAAAAATCAAATTCATTGCATTTCAAAGTATTTTACAGGTCGAAATTAGCTTCTTATGAACAAGGAGAAATACATAAAATATTATAAATAGATCAAATCAAATTTTGGTAAACTAAATATGCCTTGAGTTTGAAAAGGAAATTTCCCTTTCATGTGCCAACAGAGTTAAATCTCACACTGGAAAAGGAAATACCTTTCTGACTTCTACCGGTGCTTCGGAAATACGCCCGTTTGAGAAGAGAGCACCAAAAAACTCTATGGTGATGTCATTTTTCCATATTTGTTAATTCTTTATAATTTTTTCAAATGTCAGAATGTATTTATAATAAAATATAATTAAATTAAAAAAATAATTAGTTTTCTTAGGAATTAACATTAAATTATTAGTTGTAAACCAATTAAGAACTAGCGTGATTGCCTTGTTAACATCGTCAAAATTGTTCAGGGTTCTGTCAATCTTAAAAATTAGAGAAGTATCATCTGTAAATAAAACAATATCACAATATTCAACTTCAATTCTGATTGCTCTGCAATATTAATTATTGCTATTTTGGACAGGCGTGTCACTTACCATCAAGTAAAAGACAAGAACGACCATCTAGTCTCGTTACTCGGTTGCATAAAATAAATCTTACAACCGAGTTTGTTTTTTACTAAAAATAATATTATTTTTGTGTGTTGTTGCTATGATTCTTCAACATTAAACATTTTTTTTGTACAGGCTGGTCTCCTTGGTCGGATCGGTCAAGGCCAGGCTGTCTGCGGCGCTTCGCTCGTTAGTCCCACCAGTGTGCTCACCGCTGCTCACTGCTGGTTCGATGGCATTAACCAGGTTACTTCGTTCACTGTAGTCCTTGGCTCCAGTACCCTCTTCTTTGGAGGCACCAGGCTCGAAACCGACCAGGTTGTCATGCACAATGCTTGGAACCCCAGTTTGGCCCGCAATGACGTCGCCATGATCAGATTACCTTCTTCAGTAACATTATCAAGTAAGTCACAGAATTGAAAAATATATGAATAGGTATGTAATTATTAAAATGGAAATATGTAGGTAGGTACTGTGCTCTAAAGTTTATATTTTCCTTTTGTTGTTATTGATAAAATGCAGGGCTAGATGTCAGTCGCTTACACGACTTATTGCACGTACGTAACATGCGAAGAGTTAAACAAGTAATAGGTACTTTTCGAAATAGAAGTTTGACCTAAGGTAGTTATCCTTGTAACAAAAAACTATTGTATCATACTTTGTTGCCATATTGTTACAAAAGACAAAAGTACACACAGGCGACCAGTTTTTGTAGTGAAAAATTCAATGAAAAGTTTGTATTTTTACAATGAATTGAATTTTACTTTTTCGTACTAAATGCATGGGAAAAGTTTTTTCGATTTCTGACTTTTCTTGTAAGTACTCTAACCTCAGTTGGTCCATTAGAACCTTTTGATCCTTGTAAGAAACAGGATGGATGAGCATCAAATAAGTTATTGTGACCCATTTTCTTGCTGACAGCACAGTTTTTACTGTGTAAATCTGTGAATTATATTAAAAATAGGTACCTGCCCTGCCCTTACAGCTCCATCCAAAAATCTATTGTTTATAAGTATTTATGAAATTGTCTTAAAGCTTTACATTTGATATCATCATTATAGAATATGACTATCATAGTCAAATTATTTTATTGTAAACTAGTTTTCCCGCCCGCGACTTCGTTCGCGCGGACTACAGTTTATCACGAAAAAAAGCATCCTATGTTCTTCTAGGATATTAAAAACCAATGCAAAAGTATGTATAGCACCACTATTGATGTTTTTTGACATACTTGTTATTTCGTTTCCATGGCAATCTTTCTTATTGCGAGTAATCAACATTTTTCCAGTTTTTTCAGTTTTCCCGTGGAAACTTACAATTTTCCGGGATTAAAAGTATCATATGTTTTATTCAAGGGTATAAGCTATCTCAATTCCAAGTTTCATCAGAACCCGTCCAGTCGTTATCGCGTGAAAGCTCCTCAAACAAACATACAAACAGAAAACGTTTCAATTTTATATATTGGTATGGATAGGCCAAATAATAGCACTTTTACAAGTCAAAATTAACATCTCATGAACAAGGAGAAATACATAAAATATTATAAATAGATTCAATCAATAAAATTTTGCTAAACTAAGTATGCTTTGAGTTTGAAAAGGAAATTTCCCTTTCATGTGCCAACAGAGTTAAATCTCACATCGGAAAAAGAAATACCCTTCTGACTCTACCGGTGCTTCGGAAATACACCCGTTGTAAAAGAAAGCACCAATAATCTCTACGGGGATCTCATTTTTTCCATATTTGTTAATTCTTTATAATATCTTTAAATGCCAGAAATTATAATAAAACATGTACTATACCTACAAGTTGACTTTTTTGCGGTGCTAGCAAGTAGATACGTAAAGAGTAAGATAAGACGATAAATAACTAGATAGTATAGTGGTAAGTGAAAAGACATCATTAACCCTTAACTGTAATGGTGAAAAGTAGTAACACTTCTATAGTTGAAAATAAATCGACCATAAGTGGGTGGTCCCCGAGGACCCACTTATTTTTCACTTTTTTTATTAAACTTTACATTGATTAATTTACAATCTTACTATTAAACAAAATCAACAACAGAAACTTTATTCTTATCTATAATGGCACTTCTATTCAGTCGTTATTTATTTACTAAAATCATGATTTCGAAAAAACACATTATTTAACGAAAAACAATAAAAATTAACTGTTTTTTTTTTAAACTATTCTAAAACATTAAAATTATACTAAAAACATATTTAAAAAAAAACATGAGAAACTGATGACCCAAGCTGACATAATGACACCAAAACTCACCTTTTTTTTTATTGTGGTTTGGGCCTAGAATCGGGAGACATTGGGGCACACGCCGTGTTTTTTACTCGCGTTCAAAGATTGAACATGCGTCCACTGAACCCACAGCTACAGTTAAGGGTTAATTAGGTACGCGAAAAGACATTATTATACTCCCGACCCACTTAATTTCTTAGAATTATAATATAATTTCTTAAATTTAAATCGTAATAACTTCAAGAGAGCTGTGGCGTCAAGTTGTAGAGCGAGGGTAGGTAGGTACCTAGCGGTCACCTTTAATACTACGAAAGAAGGAGGGTTCGGTCCTAGGCTCCATACCAATGGTTTCCAATGCTCCGTGTTTCGGAGGGCACATTAAGCTGTCGGTCCCAGCTGTTATTGATTAATACAAATCGTTAAGCCATGTACGAATTGTCCGAGGCCCAATGGCGGCCTGACAAACTCGACACCATTTTTAACTACACTATTATTTATGTTTTAGACATAATCGCTCTCATTGCCCTGCCTTCTGGAAGTCAGCTATCCGAGTCTTTTGCTGGAGAAACGGCCATCGCTTCCGGTTTTGGTTTCACCAGAGACGGTAAGATTTAAAAGAGCAATTTTGTTGTTTCATTTTGTTTCCTAGCAGATTCATATTCCATCTGTCTACAATATCATCAGTCGCTGTTTTAATTTGGTAATAATACCTAATTGTTATTTACTTACAACACATGAATTTAGGTGGGAGTAACTGTACCCGGAGACGTAAAGCTAATTAGAGTTAATTAGCTTTAAACCCTAAGCTATCAAAATCCATACAAAGAGAAGAATTTAATGCTAGTTAGATGAAGTAGCGGTGACAGGGGAAGCGAAGCGTGTTGGTCGTCCGGCTGCCAGATGGACCAATCCGATTGGCACAGGACCGAAGTAAATGGCTTTGTAAAAGAGAGGTCGATTTCCAGCAGTGAGAAGATAAAGGCGGATGAAGAAGATGTTTTTTTTTAATACTTGTTATTAATGTTAAACTAATTTCATATTTCAGGTGCCTCTATAGGGACCGGGCAGGTTCTTAGCAGTGTGCAACTGCCAGTGATCACCAACACATTGTGCTCGATGTCCTTCCCCTTCATCGTCCAGTCCTCTAACATCTGCACCAGTGGTGCCAACGGCAGGGGCACCTGCAGAGGTGATTCTGGTGGTCCTTTGGTTGTTACGAGGAACAATCAGCCACTTCTGGTAAGGTTCTTGGTCTTTGAAGTCTCAGAAGTTTCATAATTTTATTCCAGAGTAAGGATCTACTGTATTTGATAAATTATTTAAACAAAAAAACTAACCAAAATTTAGGGTACTTACCTATTTATTGTATAACTGGGCCAAGTGAATAAAGTTAAGGCTTCAATTAAGTTATTTGAAGCTTGAGATAGATATACTTTTGCTACAGCTCACGTGAAATTAAATTTAGGTACTTAATTATTTAAAGCCTAAGTTCACCTATATATGCCTAAGCTTGTTTTTATTCAAATAGCCTTGAGTCTATGCCCATGCCTTTACAGACGTTAGTCTCAAAACCTTTATTATAATTTTTATTCAGGTATTTGCAGTTTTTATCCTGTTTCTAATCTCATTTCTTTTCATATCTCATTCAACGTAAAATCAGAGAAGTTTTGTGGCTATACCATGTCTAACTAAAATGCATTGCAGTTCGTTTTATGGCGATTCTAAATAAATCAAACCGTTTAACTTTCAGATCGGTGTCACTTCTTTCGGATCCGCTCGCGGCTGCGAGCTGGGATACCCCTCTGCCTTCGCCAGGGTCTCCTCCTTCGTCAGCTTCATCAATCAGAACTTGTAAACGAGTGATGATTACGAGTATCTATTAAATAAAGTTTATTTAAAAGTACCTACCTACTTTAACTTTCATTAATTATTTTGTCAGACAAGGTCGAACTCCTGTGAAATATATTTACCTACATAACTACCTGTTAAATAACTGCAAGGTCGCTGCAAAAGCCGAGAAAGCGAGAAAATTATTTGACGGCTAAACTAATTCTACAAACTGTTGAACAGATTTGTCTCAAAAATGCTTTGCCACCAAGAACGAAAGATAATCAAAGACCATATTTTTTATTCTTTTTATCACTGTCTTGGCAATCGTTTGACCACGATCTCACCTGATGGAAAGCGATGATGTGGTCGAAGGTGTAGCACGTTTGTCTAGTAGATGACTATTCACTCTTGACTTGAACACACCAGGGTTATATTTTACCGGAAACACTGACGAGGGCAGGACATTCCATTCCTTAGAAGTTCTTATAATACATAAATAAAGAAGCGTAACGCTTCGTTCTTGTGCGAGGTATTTCAACCAAAAAAAGATGGCGCTTTGGCGATCGTCTAGTCGTACGGTAATGGAAAGGTGATGGGGGAATCAGATTGTGCAGTTCTTGTGCACACTCTCCATAGTGCAATCTATAGAATACCGACAGGCTTGCGACCTCACGTCGTTGCGCCAGACTTTGAAGCTTACTCTTTACCAGAGTATCATCTCCAATGAGCCTCATAGCACGTCTCTCAATTGAATCCAAAGCCTCGAGCTGATACTTGGCAGAACCGTCCCAGAGGTGGCATTAGTACTCCATACAAGATCGGACCTGTGCTTGGTAGAGATTCAAAAGCTGTCCCGGTGTGAAGTACCGCCTAACCTTAGACAAAATACCAAGTTTATTTTCAGATACCTTGGCTTTAGATTCTATGTAAGACCCAAAATTCAGGTTCGACACCCAAAAGCTCCAGATGGTCGCCTAATGGTATTGTTACACTACGAAAAGACGGAGATCGGTTATGAGGACACTTTTTAGCAGAGAACAAACACGCCTGCGGTTTAGTAGCATTAAACTTAAACAGGTTAGCATCGCCCCAATCGGACACGGCTTCTAAGGCTAAATTCAAACGGTCCACCGCAGCTGGCTTGAGTATTGGAACTGTATCTCTCAACCACAGTACTGTCATCTGCATACCCAAAGTTACCGGGCTTCAAAAGGTCATTAATGTGCAGTAAAAACAGTGTAGCCGAGAGAACCGATCCTTGAGGTACACCAGCATTGATGGCCATTTGATCAGACGAGCAGCCCTCTAGGACTACTCGAATAGATCGTTCCCTCAAAAAAACAGCTGTCCAATTGCAAAAGCCAACAGGTAATCCACATGAGGGAAGCTTGTTTAAAAGGCCATCGTGCCAGACCCGATCGATCTTAGATATATCAAGGGATACGGCAAGCGCCTCACCATGCATCTCGATGGCTTCGTTCAATACGTGAGTGGCATACGCAAGAAGATCCCCAGTAGACCGGTTTTGGCGAAATCCGTATCGTCGGTCACTGAGGAGATAATTGTCCTCAAGGTATGCGAATAGCCTAACGTTTATGACACGCTCCATACTCTTACAGAGTAAGGAGGTTATCGAGATGGGGTGATAATTGGCCGGATCAGCACGACTACCCTTTTTAGGTACTGGTTGTACATTGGCAAGCTTCCAGCTCTTCGGAACTTTACCTGAGTGAAGAGAGAGGCTGTACAAACGCGTTAAGATGGGAGAAAATTCGGGCGCACAGTTTTTCAACACAATCGCTGGGATGCCATCTGGACCACTGGCCTTGTTCACATCTACGGCTCGAAGCGTTCTGAGAACCTCCTTCTGGCGAATGCGTATATAGGGCATAAAAACCCTGCAATGAGGAAGGCAGGAAGGTATTTTGCCGGTAGCGTCTAGATGCAAAAATTCTGCAAAAAGAGAAGCAAATAAATTCGCTTTCTCTCCAGCAGTATGAGTCAGTGATCCATAAGTTTTCAGCAGTGGTGGCAGTGAGGGGCGGCAGAAGTTCACTTCGACTGACTTGGCCAGGGACCAAAAAGCTTTGCTACCCGCAGGGTATGAAGCCAGTTTGGCCCCTATTCGACCTATGTGATCAAAATGAGCCTTCCTAAGACTCATTTTGATCCTAAGAGTCTTCTTGCCGGTTTTAGCGGCAACATTGAATTATATTTTCTTAACCCGAATATCAGAGGATTTACGCTTTCGAGCTGATGCTCGAAAGCGTAAATCCTCTGATATAATCTCTGTTGGGCTGATGCCCAGTCCAGATATTCCTTATGGTTTAGAGCCACAGCACGACCACAGTTGGATCCAAACCAAGGCTGAGCTTTGCTGAGAAGATGCTTATCACTGAATGGAATGTAATATTCCATTGCCTGACATATTACCTCTGTAACAGCAGACGCGCAAGTTGACGGGACCTGGGAAGTGAAACATGTTTGCTGCCAAGGGGTACGATGCAAGGAATTGTCGCATCCCATCCCAATCTGCACACGCTCTATAACCTTTACGGTTAGGATCAGGTGGGGAATACACAGAGACGGACTTAACCAGACAATGATCAGAGCTACCAAAAGGTGGGGATAGTGATATCAGCTATATATCAGTATCAGCTGCTGAAAGCTGCTGAAGCTGGTTCAGTCGACATCAGCAGGTCAAGACAGTTGGCAGTGTCACCATCACGGCCAGGTACTCGTGTCGGCTTATGCACCAACTGAGCGAGATCTAACGCTAGAGCAAGTTCTCGCAAGTTCTCGCGTCTCTCTACCAGCGTGGTTGGTTTTCTGGTATGGGACAAGCCACTCTTTGTGGTGTGCGTTAAAATCCCCCTAAACACCAATTGAGCAGACGGGTAACGCTGTTGGGCCACACCAGCCGCCTCACAGAGATAGTCTACCAATAAAGTCATCCCCCGATCTTCGCTGTGAGAACTGTACACACAGGCATAAATAATTTTCTCTATGCACGGGCATCATCCAACAGAACCCAAATCACCGAGAAGTTAGGGTGCTCAAGATTTCAGAGACGCAGACAGCACATGACCATATAGGAGAAAGTTAATACAAAATACTAACTAGGTATCTCATTTTCGCATATGAGACAGACCAATGCTACCTCATGAAAGCCTCAAACTTCCGAGCAACAAATCGCCCTCCTTCAATTTCATATTAACCCCTCGAACATTCACACCTAACCTGCTAACAATATAAAAACTTGTCACTCAAAACTTCGACTAGACTAAAACACAATTTTGCATCACAAGAGACTATTTGACGATGGTGGAATTTAATTTTAAATTTTCCTAAACTGCTTGATAAAAATCTAAGGGATGGAGGAAAAAGTGAAATACCTAGTGGGAAGTTTTTTTTTCATGTAATAAATCTACATGAAATTCGAATTATTTACAAAGTTTCTGAAACATATGTATACGAGTAAATATGATGATATATTGTTTTTTTAACTAATTCAGCGCAATAAGTATAATAAATAGTGAAGATTTTAAATCTATGAAGATTGACCCTTCGTCTTCACTTTTATCGGAGGTATTACTCCATAATCATACCTTAATTAAATACATAAAATGTTGTAGATTGTAATTTCATTACTATTAACTCAAATTCTAGCTATTACAGTATCTAAAACGATACTTGATTCTAGCTCAGTTAAAGATCATATCCACAATGATATTTTTTATCAAGAATACCTTCATTATCATGTCTGTTATTAAAATCATTTTAGAAAATACAGAAATTAGTAACTTAAAAATAAACTATATTAGGTACAGGTCTAATATGTCCCTAAGTTGAACTCTACTGCCAGATCACTAGATCTTGTTACTAAATAACAGGCGCAGGATGAAGTGAACCAGATGTCAAATCATTTGCTGATAACTCTATAGGACCAGAAGTTGCAGTAGATCCCACAGGACCAAACATTGCAAGACGCGACAAGAAAGAAGCAAAACTATCAGCAGAAACACCAGATTCCATATTGGCAGGTTTAACTCGTTCAATACTGACCGTTGATTCATGACCCTTAATGTTCACAGTAATAGACTTGTTTCTTCTGTCTTTTCTCCTGATAATACGATACGGACCAGAATACGGAGGTTGCAGTGTACGACGAACAGTGTCGGCTCGTAACCACAAATGCGTTGCCGTCGCCACAGTACATATGTCCTTACGACCAGTAGAGGATCTAAGCATTGTTTCAGAGTCTAATGTCAGTCGGAAACCGAAGGTTGCTACTAGTGGTGGGTCTTTACCCGGGTACAAAAAAGGAGGGTTATAGTATATTTTATCAGAATACTTATGATTGTAATGATAATAATGAGTCGCTACAGAGAGCATGTGGATAGATATTACCAGAATCGCCTTTTCCAAAGTGATCAAAGGAAACTGGGAGGAAACTAAACAACGTGTGTGTGACAGCAGCTGCCGGATGCTACTGCCACGATTAACTTCTGGCGTGGTGTCTGGTCAGTGCCCGTCGAACATACGGAGGGTGACTGGATGACTGTTGTTGAACACGCATGTGAGTCAATCTAAACCATGAGGTCCGTGTCTATCAGCTCCGTAGACGTTAGTTGTGTGATTCATACGGTCCCAAACTGGAAAAGTCCTGGACCGGACAAATTGGATAAAATGGATTCGCATCCATGTTTGTCAATACAATTTCAGGAAGCCTTCGAGCTTGGTTCCCTTTCTAGTTTCATAACAACTGGGTTCACCTTCTTGCTTGCTTGCTCTTTGCTTGCTTGACCCATTCCAAGCTTACCCACTATGTACAAGCTCCTTACATTCATTCTGAGAGGAAAAATGTATTCGCATATTGTTGGGCACAAAATTTTAGCCCCCGCTCAAAATGGATGTAGGGTTGGGTCCTGTGGTACTAAAGAGCTCCTCCTCATAGACTCGGCCATTTGCCAACAAGTCTGGTGGGGCAGGGGGGCTCTTTCTACGGCTTGGATTGACTATAAGAAGGCATGTGATTCGGTGCCTCATTCATGGCTAGAGAGGATTTTAGAGTTATATAAAATCGATGCAACTCTGAGATCTTTCTTAGGCACATGTATGTGGCAGTGGGCCACAGTTTTTCGTCAACCGGTCATGGAGAGAGTCTCTCTGGTCCGCAGGATTTTATAAGGATAGAGCGCGGCGTATTTCAGGGCATCAGTTTGAGTCCTTTGTGGTTTTACCTAGCACTGAATCTTTTCAGCATTTTGTTGAAGGATTCAGGGCTAGACTATCAGCTCCGAAGAGAGGTTGAGATCATTTCTCATCTAACTGTACATGGATGACCTCAAATTGTTTGCACCGAAGCGTCTAGACTTGATGGAGTAACTAAAAATGACAGAGGTTTTCAGTAATGTCATCAAAATGGAGTTCGGTGTCGACAAGTATGCGCTCATGCTTGTGCAGCGGGGGAAAGTTGTAAATACTACGAACTTGCAGCTTTCTGACACAATGACTTTTAGGTATCTCTCTAAGGCCGAGACCTACATATACCTAATAATTGGTATGTCAGAGGCGGGTATCATGGACAAAAACATTAACCAGTCGGTGAAGGAGCGCTTCTTCTGTCATCTGAACAAAGTACTTAACAGTCTTTTGTCAGGTGGCAATAAGGCGCGCGCTTACAACGGTTGGGTAATGCTCATATACTCCTTTGGCATACTATGGTAGACTCAAACTGAACTTGACGTCCTGGATAGGAGAGTTCGTCAACTGCTTACGTCGCATCGCATATTACCCTATTTAGGGTACAAATGTTTTTTTTGAACTTATGACTTGTTAATCCAATATGGCGGACGTTACAAAATGGCTATTTATAATTTCCATAGTAACCCTATGATATGGGTATCAAATAAAAGGGCTTGATGTGCTTGAAATTATACATGGCAACTGCATTCGTTTTTTTCTTTTTTATTTAAATTCTAATAAATGAAGTGGGTATCTGGTTAGAGTACATAAGTAGGTACCATTGATTCTCTAGTAGAGAAGTCAGATACCGCTAAAAAGTATTCCCATGCATTTTGTCCATCGTTAAGATACAAACTTTTCATAGTTTACTTTCACTAGGAAAAAAATACTGGCCGCAAAAAGTTTTCTTGCAGCTACAACGGTTAACATATCTTAAGGTACCTGCCCTTACCTACTGCCCCATCTCAAAAATCCATCCTGTCTGTATATCGTGGCGATATCGTAGAATTGATCATTTCTTGATATGGTCTATAATTTCATGAAATAGCCAGATAGAATCGACCTATTTCATGAGCGACCTGAATATTAAATTACTTTTGCAGCAACCTTGCAATTATTAAGTATGTAGGAATGTAGGTAAATATATTTCACAGCAGTTTGACCTCGCCTGGCAATATAATTGTAAGTAAATTAGGTACTTTTAAATAAACTTTATTCAATAGGTACTCGTTCAGTTTACAAGTTTTGATTGATGAAGCTGACGAATGAGGAGACCCTGGCGAAGGCAGAGGGGAATCCTAGTTTTTTTTAATGATCTATTTTGAAGGTAAGTACCTTCAAAATAGATCATTAAAAAAAACTAGCAATTAGCAATAACTAAATTAGCGCAAGATAGAGTAATTAATTAGCATTAAACTTATTTATTTGAAGTCGGTCGTCTGACAGCGAGATGGACCGACGATATTGTAACGATCGCGGCTTGAACCTGGATCCGGTTGGCACAAGACTGAGGTGAATGGATTTCTAAAAGAGGCGTGGAAAGTGTGTCAACAGTGGAAAGATAATGGCTGTGGATGATGATGACGTTTAAATATTTCAAACTGACTTTATATTTCAGGTGGTTCTATTCCGATCACACAGATTATTAGCAGTGTGCAACTGCCAGTGATCTCTAACTTGGTGTGCTCGATGTCCTTCTCCATCGTCCAGGCCTCTAACGTCTGCACCAGTGGTGCCAACGGCAGGGGCACCTGCACAGGCGATTCTGGTGGTCCTTTGGTTGTTACGAGGAACAACCGGCCACTTCAGGTAAGGCTCTTGGTCTTTTTCTTGAGGTTTGATAATTTTATCCCAGAGTAAGGTTCTACTGTACTTGATAAATAATTCAATCAACAACTGGCTAAAAATGTACCTATTTACGGAAAAACTGGTTTCAATAGACTACCTTTTCCTCTTTTGAAATTGGTTTTGGGCTATTTGAATTAAACTAAGTCAAGGAAAAGTAAAACCCTTTGCTTCAATTAAGTTATTTGAAGCTTGAGTTAGATATAGGTACTTTCGCAGGAGCTGTCGTCAAATAATCAAAAGTGAAGCATTTAGGTACCTACTTCAAATATATAAAGACTAAGTTCACCTACAGCTATGCTTTTTTTTATTCTAATGCCCTTGAGTCCATGCACGTGTCTTTACAGAGTCTCAAAACATTTATTATTATTTTTATTTAGGTATTTGCAGTTTTTATCCTTTTTCTAACCTCATTTCTTTCCACAACTCATCCAACGTTTCTGAAAATCAGAAAGGTTTTGTGGCTACACCATGTCTAATTAAAATGCATCGCAGTTCGTTTTATGGCGATACTAAGTATATCAAACCATACTTTCAGATCGGTGTTACTTCCTTTGGAGCTGCTCGCGGCTGCGAGCTGGGATTCCCCTCTGCCTTCGCCAGGGTCTCCTCATTCGTCAGCTTCATCAATCAAAACTTGTAAACTGAACGAGTACCTATTGAATAAAGTTTATTTAAAAGTACCTAATTTACTTACAATTATATTGCCAGGCGAGGTCAAACTGCTGTGAAATATATTTACCTACATTCCTACATACTTAATAATTGCAAGGTTGCTGCAAAAGCCTAGCAATCGATAAAATACTATTTGTCGTCTAACCACTGTACTGTCGAACTAAAGTGAAAACGATTTGTTTCAAAATGACTTGCCACCCAATATGAAAGACAATCACAGATCATATAGGAGAAAGATAATACAAAATACGTACTATCCAAATGTCCCCTATGAGACAAACCAATGCAGGTAGCATTGGTTTGTCAAGAAAGCCTCAAACTTCCGAGCAACAAATCACCCTCCTTCAATTTCATATTCACCCCTCGAACATTCACACCTAACCTGCTAAGAATATAAAAACTTGTCACTCAAAACTTCGACTAGACGAAAACACAATTTTGCATAACAAGAGACTCTTTGACGATGGCGGAATTTAATTTAAAAATTTCCTAAACTGCTTGAGAAAAATCTAAGGGACGGAGGATAAAAACGAAATATTTAGTTGTAAGTTTTATTTTCATGTAATAAATCTACTCGAAATTCGAATTATTTACAAAATAATATAAAATATCTAGAAATCCATCACATAAGAGTATCCTATCTAATTATTCGTTCCTAAGCGCTATAAGTATTGATAATTACTAATTGGAATACATCAGTATATTTTAGTGTTCACATTTAAACATTTGCAAACAGTTTCAGAAACATGTTTAAAAGTGAATACGAAGCTAAATTGCCTTTTAATTTAACTCATTCAGTTGCTCAATAAATAGATAAGATTTTAAGTATGTCGATAAATTACTTCTTAATGTTAACATAATAATTTAATAATTATTGCATCTATTTTCAATGAAACACAACATTTTTATGTTATTTTATCTATGTATCTTACAAATATTGTGTCCCATTAAATCAACTACATAAAATTAAAACGATACAAAATTATACATAAGTACAAATCATTTGACTATTACTCTAAAAGGAATCATGTTTAGACCGATATGAAGAGTTGAGCATTTTATTATAATTCCTTGTTTACACTAACCGATAAAGCCGAGCGATCAGAAAAGGAACCACACAGTGGAGATTTCTGAAAAATATTAGATATATGCCCACTAGGATTTACACTTAGCATGGTCAGTGCCCGCGGTGAGGATTTTGCTAAAAATCTAAGAATCTACGTCTATGTGTGACTTAAATTCAAAATTAATTTTAAATTCAAATAACCTATAATTCCGATATTGTCATTGGATTAGCAAAAATGGAAATTTTACGAGATAATTATGTTGTAAAATACCTAAATAAGTTTATTACATCCGGAGTCCTTTAAATATATATGATAGTACTTTCGTTCGTGGTTATTTTAATCAGTATTGTTGAAGTACGAAAAGTCAGTGATAATAACAATACTAGAGCCCCAAGGGTAAACTCTTACCAAATATATTAAATTGAGAGAAGACTGAATAGAATATTCGAGTGCAAGGTCTCTGTTTATTAATGTTGTCCACTGAGGTTTGGTCCCTGGGCTAGTAGAACAAACCCTAGGACCGCCTCGTGACATATGTAAGTATCTATGTGGGAACAAGTGGGAATAAATCACCGGGAGCGGTGAGGTTAACGTGTGGTTGTGTTGAGAGACGATGATTTGACAAAAGTCTAATATAAAAGGATACCGCAGATGATTAATATTATGTAATTGGAACCGCGCCGCGACACATCGCATAACACTGTTGGCCAATGTACGTTGTACATTATTTTCGGCTAATTTTCCCCAGGGACTCTTTGACATCCAGGTCACGTTATTAGCCCGACTCCGTCAAGTCAACTGTCACAAAATTAACCATTTTTTAAATCACGGTGTTCCCTTATACCACCAGTGGGTGCGCTGCTAGTGGTGGCAACTGAGAATGACCATTCTTAAGTTCTGGTTGCCTTTTTAGGCTGAATAGTCGGTCGGTGTAAACAAGGCCTTAGATCTAGGTACTACGCATAAAGATTACAGCTAAGAGTTACTGTATAAAAAAACCGAGAGAACTAGGAGTATTTGAGATAATATTTGAGTACATAATAAACACACTCAGCCCAAAAATTTTAAATAAAACTTTTTTTTAACCTTCTTTTGCTCAGCCGTCATTTTTGTAAAACAGTTTCATACATTTTTTAACCCCCTAACTTCAAATGTTATAAGATTAGGGTGTGTTTCATTGTATGTATGTATCTATGTATCCTTGTGTCTGCATCGTAGCTCCCAAACGAATGGACCGATTTTGATGTGTTTTATTCTGTTTGAAAGCTGATGTGATCGAGATGATTCTTAACTATAAGAGAGGGCGGGGTGAGAGGATTGTAGGTCGCAAACAAATGGACCTATTTTGATGCGTTTTTTTAACATTAAAAGCAAGAAGCCGAAGCTGAGGAGAGCCGAAGATCGGGCTCGGTGGTGCGCATTAGGTAAAGGTCTCGAATGGCGATCACGAACAAGCAAGCGAAGTGTAGGGAGACCGACGACATTGTAGCCATCGCAGGGAGTCGATGGATGGAGGTGGCACAAGATCGCTCGTCATGGCGCTCTTTGGGGGAGGCTTATGTTCAGCAGTAGACTTCTAAAGGCTGACATGATAATGATGTCCAACAGTGGACTAATGCAGGATGTAGATGAAGCAATAAGGTTTAAAAAAGACACCAAGCATGGCGGCTGCGAATGTGTGCATGAGTGTATAATATTTATGGTTGATATACAATTTCATCACAAAAGACTGCATTGTATTTCATTTTTAGTGAGAGCTTGACAGACCACTACTAACAAGGTTGAGATCTTGCTGCGATGTGGCGGCCTATCGGCATAACAAGGCGAAAGTGTTCGCGTGAGGCTTGGGCGTACGAGCGGATCGGCATATCTTGGGTGCTCCACTTTCTATTTGGCGGGATTGAATCCGTCTTTTTTAATAAATTTTCGATTAGAAGATGGTTTTAAGCTGTGCCCCGCAGCTTTGAATGCACCCCTAGGACATTCTAGGAATCTCTGCAAATTTTAAATCTCTCGGTCCACCGGTTTAGGCTGTGCGTTGTCTGTCAGTCAGTCATTCTGTATGCCACGTTAATGTTTATATATATAAAAAGAAAACCGCCTTTTTAAAATTAAATTGACATACTTCTCATTACAGTTTATAATTCATCAGAAATACTTGCCAAAGTGTCGTCAAAAAAAAAGTAAAGCTTCTAATAATGATCATGTGTTTCTTTGTATATTGTAATTTAATATCTAACATACATAATTAATATAGTATTATTATTATTGCCTGCTATATATAAATTATAGATAAACTGCTATAAAATGACGCGGTTTTATTAATCTCCTTTTTACACACTCATACCCCGCACAAAGATCACACAAATGTTTGCCCGGCCAGGATTCGAACCTGGAACACTAAAGCTTAGAAGGTGCATTACCAACTGCGCCACTGTCACTAACCTGGCATACATTTGTGGCTGCAGTTTAAACAACAATCCTATCATAGATTTTGTTGCTTGCTCCATTCGAAGATTATTCGAATGGTTGTCGCTAGTCATATTATCGTGGTTTATCTGTACAAAAAATATATTTAACAATGAAAAAGGTATAATTTCCAAATGTACAACAAATAGAGACTAGCATTAAACTAGATAAATACATTTTAAACTAAGATAATAAAATTCTAGCATTTCTAAATTATTAAAAGTAGAATAAAAGCAGTAGCTATTGCAAAAACACAATACCCGGGAAGTACCTTGTCACATTGTTGGTCTTTAAGAATAAAGAAACATATATCAGAATAAAGGAATGAGTAATGAATATGAGCAAAGTATTGATACGATAGAGGACTAACTGCAATATACATTTGAAGTAATTCACATGATGAATTAAATTTACTGGTATTTTAAGAAATTTGACTCGGATAACTTCAAGGAGCTGTCCAGATAAAGAGACATCCGAGCAATTTGCTACAGACAATTTTTGCACGTTTTTGAACGCAAGAAATGTCTTCTAGCTTGAGACAGGCCCACAGATCCGACTAAAAACTCTATTTATTTTCGAAAAACTACCGAATCAATTTTAATACAATTTATATGGGACCACCTCGAAAGTATACACTAGGAATACAAAAAAAAAAAAAAAACGGTCCGCAATTGACGGAGAAATCGGAGTACATACACAAAAAAACCTCGTAACAGAACAGTCTTATTTTGTGAAGTCGATTAAAAACGCGTTAAAAGTATATATTTATAGGCATACTAAAGGAAACTAAATCAGAGTATGTATATATTCACAAAAACAAGGGGTAATGATTGAATACCGTAATTCCCATGGCTCCATATTTTTCGGAAACACGTAAATTGCCGGGTGCATAACTTTAATTGTACAAATGTGTTACATCACAAAAATAAGGGACTGACTTAAAATTAAATTTAATGGAGGATCCTTTTTTTGTATGGGAGCCTGGGCTAACTGCTGTACACAATGTCAGCAAAAATATAACTAAATTCGAAGTAGATATACAAATTAACTAGTAACGAGTGTATAAAAAGCTAAACATTTTTTACTTTTTTTTTTGTTATTGCAACACACCGCCATGTTATCACATTAAACTGTCAGAAATGTCAGTGTCAAGATCAGAAATTGACAGCATGACAAAAACACGCACACGCACGATGCAAAAACGGCCGTCAGTAACTATCAATCCATACCAATATATAAAAGTGAAACGTTGTCTGTTTGTTTGTTTGGGAAGCTTTCACGCGATAACCGCTGGACGGATTTTGATGAAATTTGAAATGGAGATAGCTTATACCCTAGAATAAAACATAGGATACTTTTTATCCCAGAAAATTCCACGAATTCCGTGGAAGTTTCCACGGGAAAATTGGAACATGTTGAATACTCTGAATAATCTGTCACATAAACCATAACTCTACCCGCCATTCTTGAAGGATGTGACATCACGCTACTTCTCACTGTCTGATCTGTCATTCTGTGGCAAATCGTTTTATTTCAAGGCTAACGCTTACATAGTATTCGTATACTCTTTAGATAAACGCCACAAAACAAGATAAATGTGGGGTATTGTGTTTCGCAGTTCAATTACTTGAACATTTTATGTTTGAGTAATGAATTGCACATAAAAACGTAACATCAAAATCATTTGTAATTGAAGCATATTTCCACCATAAATACATGTATTTGGTTTTCAAAATACTTGTCTGCAACGAAATTTGTAATTGTATGTTTGTCGTAAAGGAAAATGCAATATTTGCTTATATGTCGGGTTAGGTGAGCATTTTGAAAACTAAATACAGATGGGAACCTAGATAAATACTATCCGAATCCAAATATATCATGTGGTGGAAATATGCTTCCATTACAAATGCTTTTGGAATTACGTTTTTATGGGCAATTCATTGTCCGCCGGCCACTTAAGATAATTTTAAAATAATAGCCTATTTATGAGCGAATCGATACGCTCATAACACGCTTCGTCTAGACAGGATTATGAGTTAAATGTATACTAACTTATTAGTAAGATTTAAGTAATACTGAGTTCAGTGGAATCTTTTTAAGTTTTTTAAGCTAATGATTAGTTAGCAGCTTAAGGTGTGGTTAGGTATCAGTTTTTAGTTTGATCATGTTTTTGTCATTTAATTGTACATAATCTTGTTGAATGAAGTAAAGTATAAGCTGAACATATGTGTGTGGATCTTTTTTGTTAATTTATCATGACATAAGGTATCTAATAGTTTTACTTACATCCAGCATAAATTCGCTCAGAACGGCGCCGATATGCTTTTGTTTTCATTTAAAAAGTACCTACTAGTCAGATCAAAAGTAAACTTTGTTGCCGAGACATAAGCTTCATTATTGGTTATGAAACCATCGAGTTGAACAAAGTTAGAGCTGATTTAAATTTAGTACTGAAATCTAAAACAGCACTAATTTTGTTTAGATTTATTGTTTCTAAACCAAACTTAACTTTAAACTCAGCATAGTCCAAGCTATCTACAAAAAATTATTATGTACTTTTTTTAATGAAAACGAAAATATACATGAATGGGACGACTTAGCTGATCCTGCGCTCTCTTTAACTCATACATTTTCTAAGATACAAGTACCTTTACAGTACAAACAAGAGACTTTTTTAGGCAAATAAATTGTACCTATAGTCCGCGCAAGTGTTAGATTTCGCCTAAGGTACAGTCCGAATCAAACTTAATGGCGATTGTGAAGATATTATAATATGTATGTGCGGGCATTGGAAGGGGTGAGGGGATGCGCGATGCCGCGCTATTAGCGCACTTCACAGCCGCCATTAAGTTTGGTTCGTAGTATATGTGAGCGGCGGGGAGGAAACTAAACTTATTACTATGTAGGAAATATTATACAGTAGACAGATACTGTTTATAACATTACAGAGCCATCTGTTTTGGATGAAAGAAACTACTTTTACTCACTGCACTTAAAGTTACATACGAGCATAATTATTTACAATTTAACGTACCACTTCATTTTGTAGGCCTTTTCTGCAAAAGTCTGCCTTGGGAAGTACCACACCTTAGCCAGTTATTCAATCAGCAAGCAGTAGTGTGCGAACATTAGTGTTTACACTGTTTATAGCAAAATTACTGGGCATGTTACTTAATAACTAAATTATGAGGGTGCCGAGCGCAGTGCAGTGCCGCGAAAGAAATTACAATCGTTGGCTGGCACTGCAATTGTTATGGGAAGCCGTGGCGCTTGCCATTAGGCGCACGACCTGCTCATCTCGTATAATTTAGTCGCGTTGTATATATTTTTGATCTCACCCTTTTAATAAATTCTAAAAACCGGAATCATGGTTACAATAATAAACTCCCATGATATTTTACTAAGCAGTTTTTCACAATTTTAAAACTAATGTTTAGATTCTTGTTTACTTGTTCACAAAATCTGAGCCAAAAGGCTGACAACCTCAAACGGTAATTATTTGTTATAACCATAGCCACGCGGTAATAACACCTTTATTAACATAGCCACGCGGTAATATTACCCGTTTTAACATAGCCACGCGGTAATATTACCGTTTTTACCATAGCCACAGGCTAATATTAACTTTATTACCATAGCCACGCGGTAATATTACGTTTATTACCATAGTCACGCAATTATATTACCTTTATTACCATAACCTCACGGTAATATTCCCTTAACATATTATGAACGTTAAGATACCTTGAGTATTGTATGAAATGCTTCTTGAGTCAGACCTCGATATGGTCGTCGGGGATTGGTGGATGCTTCAACTTCTTAGGATTGAGTATAGATGGCTTCTGTGTGCGTGTGTGCCACACGTACACTTTCGTACAGTTCTCAGCTAAGGGCTCTAAGGATTCCTTCGTCGCGAAGTATTTTAGAATTTCGCTTTCCTGAAAAGAGATGAAAATAGTTTTTAGATATTTGATCGTCGCTGAATAAGCTGATGTTGTGTTGTGATCGATATTGGAAAAATAAAGCTGTTATAACCATAAACAAAAATATAATTCAAGATGAATTCATTACCATTCTTGAGAACGAATAGAGGATATTGGGATTGAATAAGCAGCGAATGCACCTGCCACAATATTCCTGTCTACTGTTTCAATAACCAGTAATAATAAAAAACGCCTTTATACCATATAACTTTCACGTGGAGAAAGGCATTATAAGCAATCTAAATAATTAATTAGATTCAGTTTTGTGCTATTTCAAACTAGCTTTCGCCCACGACTTCGTCCGCGCGGACTACCTACAGTTTAACACGAAAAAAAGCATCCATGTTCTTCTAGGATATTAAAATCCAATGCAAAAATATAGCACCAACGCTCTTGATGCTTTTTCACAGACTTTATTATTTCGTTTACATGGCAACCGTTCCTTACAGTGAGTAATCAACATTTTCCTATTTTTCCGTGGAAAATTACCATTTTCTGGGATAAAAAGTATCGTGTCTTTTATTTCAGGGTATAAGCTATCTCCATTCCAAATTTCATTAAAATCCGTCCAGCCGTTATCGCGTGAAATCTCCCCAAACAAACAAACAGACGTTTCACTTTATATATTGGTATAGATTACATATGTTCAGGGCGGCATGTATTATAATTAACTGCATACAATTTTGTTTGCCTTTATTCATAAGAAAATTGCTGTTTTAGTTATTTGATGTATGATGGCGGCCGAGTGGTACTATGTGCTTGCTATCCAAAGACACCGGGTTCTATCCTTGGCCCTGTACCATGCTATGTGTGGGGCATGCCAACGCTGCGTGCTTCGGAGAGCACGTTAAGCCGTAGCGGTCGGTCTCTGTTCCTAACTTTGTAACATTTGATAGCAGTCGTTAAGCCACATCTAAGGAGGCCCGTGGGCGGCTTGACAAATTCTGACACCAGATTTCGGCTCGAACTACCATTGACAAGCTTTCAGTTTTTTTTAACTTAAAGCGCGACGTCTTAGTAAATTATTTATTCTGTGGCGATGATACATGCCTCAGGATTTAAGTGGAAACCCAACCTTGAACACGCATCGAAATCATTTCACAAAACAAACAGACCTCAAAATCAAAATCTAGTCTTTTTAGACTACTTTGGATTCAGTGCAAAGTATAGGTTATAGTATTAGATAGGATATTATAGTATAGGATAATTTCACCGAAGAAGGAAAAATAACTGTTCTGTGGATAAACCCAAAATTGATAACCTAATTCATAAAGTTGGCACCCGAACCAGTACTACATTGGCAGTCCCCACAGTTGTGATAATAGGCAAAGGTCACTAATATGATTTAATTTAACAATACTGAGAACTGGCAATAGCAATTTCGTAGTACCTATAATCGTTTTACAACAATACTGGACGTAGGCCTCTACTGATGCACGCCCTCTGAGCTCGGTCTTCAGCCCTCCACATCCATTTTCCTCCTGCCGCTTTTCGCAGGTCGTCACTCCACCGGGCCACAGGGCGTCCTACACTACGTTTGCCTAACCGTTTTTTTTTATGACGGTGTTGGCAATCGTTTGACCACGATCTCACCTGATGGAAAGCGATGATGTGGTCGAAGGTGTAGCACGCTTGCCTAGTAGATAGCTATGCACTCTTGACATCGCCCCTCGAGAACTCGCCTACCCCAACGATTATCAGTTCTTCGTGAAATGTTACCAGCCCTCTGTTTCTACTTGCTTATCCTAAGAGCTATTCGGTTCTCTGACTCTCTATCTTTATCTTCATTACGAATCTTGTCCTACTGAAACTCCAAGCATAGCTCTCTCCATAGCTCGCTGAGCGACCCAAACAGGTAGACCAATTTCAGTTCGTTTTTTGTTTTGTATTTCATAACGTGAGCTGGTGACATTCTTAGCTCTGTTTAAATGAAATCGGTGCAGAAGTTCCCATGATATATTCAGCTCTGATCACTGTTTGTGCATGGATCTTGGGCATTATTCCTGTTAGAAGCTGTAAGTTTGTGCCGAAATGATCAGTTTCATGGTATTCTTCGTACCCGCAATGGGGGGTACGAAGGGGTACGGGATGTGACAAAGAGTAGAATTTGAAGATCTGGATCGAAAAGATATGTGGCTTAGGGAACTTTTAAATGGAGTTTTCAACTTAATAGAGTGTTATATACGAGGGTGGATTGAAAAATAGTCGGCCTAAACAAGAAAATAAACACATACTAAATCAGTTATATTTTTATTTTTCTACATAATCACCATCAAGTTCAATGCACTTTTTCCACCTCCCCTTCCAAGCATTTAGGCCGTTGAAAAAAAAAGATTGTTCCTTAGAGTCAAAATATGCATCTACTGCGGCTTTGACCTCGTCGTTTGTCCAAAATCTTTAACCTCCCAAGTGCTTTTCTAGGTTAGGGAACAGGAAGAAGTCTGATGGTGCCAGATCAGGTGAATAAGGCGGAAGCGGTAACAGTTCAAACCCACAGTTGTGGATTTCAGCCATTGACTGCACAGACGTGTGAACACGGGCGTTATCTTGATGAAACAGTACTTTTCTTGTGAGCATTCCTCGACGTTTTTCTTTTATTTCCTCTCGTAAACGACGTAGTAAGGTGCAGTAGTAAAAAGAGTTTACAGTCTGACCCCTTTCAAGATAACCAATCATAATCACACCTTTCGAGTCCTAGAATACTGAAGCCACCTTATTTGCCGACAAAATCGATTAAGCCTATTTAGGGGGTGGTGAACCAGGACTTCTCCAGTGTTTTGATTGTTGTTTTGTTTCCGGTGTACAGTAATGAACCCATGTTTCGTCCATAATAACAAAACGTTTCAAATATCATCTGCATCGGCTTCAAATAACTCCATACAGTCGCGTGAAATAGTCAATCGCGTCCTTTTTTGTTCAACTGAAAGCAGTCGCAGAACCCACCTCGCAGACACCTTGTGGAAACCCAAATCGTTGACTGTGATGTTTTAAGTTCGTTCATAAGATATGCCTATAATCTCGGCTGTCACTCTAATTTTTAATCTGCGGTCTCCCATTATTAAATCAAGTACTTTTTTAATATTTTTGTCAGTAGTGGACGTCGAAGGCCTTCCAAAGCGGGGTTTATCTTTCACATTTTCTTTACCACGCTTAAATTCTGCTATCCATGTTTTGACGTATGAATATGACAGAGCAGAATCCCCTAATGTACTGACCATATCATCATGGATGATAGCTCCTTCTTATGGAGGTACTTAATTACGACACGCTGCTCGATTTCCTCCATTCGCGGAAATTATGTCCGATTGCTTTGTTAATAAATTTATAAAATCACAACTAATTATCGCACACGTTTCAATCTTCACACAATTAACTAGTCTGAACTAAACTAAATAATGTGGGTAGATTTGATTTTTAGAATTGAATGGATCTGTGTTAGGCCGAGTACTTATCAATCCAACCTCGTAGTAATTTGCCCCGGCGTCGCATGGGTAGCAAAGGGTTTCTCTAAATATTTATTTATACAAAATTTCGGTTCTACCAGTATTTTGATTGTCTTATTTGAACAATAAATAATAGTTAAAAAAAACTAAAAAACACGCTTTGTATAGAAAACCAAACTAAAAAATAGAAAATAAATTTTAATAGTGTAAATAAGAAAAAAATGTTTCATTTGAAAAAAAAAATGTGGGGTGCATGGGTCAATAGTTATAAATATTTCATTGACAGATATGAGAAGCACCCCACGCTTTTTTTGAAATAAATAAT
Organism: Alsophila aescularia; assembly: GCA_946251855.1. Classification (NCBI taxonomy): domain Eukaryota; kingdom Metazoa; phylum Arthropoda; class Insecta; order Lepidoptera; family Geometridae; genus Alsophila; species Alsophila aescularia. Next base: position 48,319,162 of record OX276381.1, on the reverse strand, counting down.
TTTTTTCTTATTTACACTATTAAATTTATTTTCTATTTTTTTGTTTGGTTTTCTATATAAAGCGTGTTTTTTAGTTTTTTTAAACTATTATTTATTTTCTACTTTTTAGTGTTTTTTTTTTCGAATTATTACATTGTCATCGGTCTTTGACAAATGTGCAAAATTTGAATGAAATCTGACCGTTTAAAGTGGGTCAAAATAGCGTCCAAAGGAGTCGGTTACAAACATACAAATATACAAACATACAAGTGAAGCTAATATAAAGCGTATAAAAAACGGTTATTGTGACTTAAATATAATAGCGCAGCGCAAGCCAAATATGACTTTTATATGATCTTTCATTTTAGGTAATGTGCTCATAGGCGAATTTTTTTAAATACCTTGGGTTACATTATTGCAATTTTAGTAGGGATCTGTAATGTTTTGTTAAATTAAATACAGCCCGTGTTACTCGCTGATAATGTAGCTTTCCACAGGTGTTTTTTTTTTTAAATCGGTTCTGTGTTTTTGAATGTATCTATTACAAACATAGATACATTCAAAAACACAGAACACACACACATAAAAACATACTAAAATAACAAATCTTTTCTTTTTATAATACTAGTGTAGATACTAGGCGGGGGATTTTTAAATTTTCAGATTTTGTTAATGTCAAATTACACTTTTACTGTACGCTTTGCAGCGCACGCGCAAGCGTTAATTAATATATGGCATGAGTCATCGAGAGTTTAAAAATAACCGATAATAGTTACCCGCCCTGATAAGAAATACTGCGTTGATTCCACAATTACAATCAGGAAAACTTTTAGAGTACCGATAACTTTAATTAATTTCCTGTGTAAGAACAACGTGATTATTTTGTAAACAGATATATTATTTGAGTCTGTAATTTGCGTATTATGTGACGACCGGTTGGTCTCGTGGCTAGTGATCCTAGGTAAGTAATCAAACGGTCGCGGGTTCGAATCCTGCAGGGTGCAATCATTTGTGTGATGAGCAGAAATGTTTGTGTCCGAGTCATGGATGTTATAATATTCGTATATATGTATGTTTAACCGCTATCTAGTACCCATAGTACAGGCTAGTTTGGGGCTTTAATTGGTGTGGAATTGTCCTGAATATATTTATATTTATTTATTTTATTTATGTCACAGTGAGTAATATTTACCTCAAGCTTTTGACCGTGACTTCGTCCGCGCAGACTACAGATTAACGCGATAAAAAGTATCCTATGTTCTTGGCCAGTGTTCAAACTATCTACATACTACAGAATTGTTCAATTTAGGCTTGGCGTTAACACTTAAAACACAATTTAGTAAACAAATCAGTTTTTTATTGAAACAAGTTTTCATCTAATTAAACTTTTGTATCAATTTACACCCGTTAAAAATACGTTAGTGTTTAATCTGATAACATCCACAATTCCCTATTTCAATCGGTCTTTCCCAATTCAGTGTTGCCGACAACTAACTACCTATTTCAATATTCGCAGATCGATTATGATTTTCGAATAATTGTCAACTTCAACCATTTAATTATGACCTTTTTTGCTCTATGTGCCCGATTTAAGGCCAGGCTCCAAGGTTACATTTTCCCTCTTCCCTGAACTCTGCCACCCGCTACCCGCAATAAGCACTGAAGTGCCTGCGGCACAAGGTTGAATATCGCGAGCGCTGTTTGAACACACAATTTAGCTCGGAACTAAATGACTCAAAAGTAATATATTTTATTGGCAGGCTAATAATTTAGTTAGGTAAATTTTGTCTAAACATTAGATGATAAACTATATTTTCTTGCTGTGAGATTTATTTTAGACATAAAACTTAAGCCGTTGAGTAGAAAAATGTAAATATTACTTAAAATAACGTAATCTTTGATAAGAAAATGTATCGAATTAATTTCTGTTAATCAAGTTTTTGTCTTAGTCTTAGAGAGACAATGATCTCAAAAACGTATGTTAAGTTTCACATTTATCAGGTTTGTGGATGATCAGCATATTTATGGAAAAAAACCCTTATGAAGCAGAGCCTGGTCTTAATTCATTGAACGTCTTTGTCACTGCTTCTGAAAAATAAAACAACTCAAAAACGATTTAATGAATTGTATATCGATTTCATTTACGAAAGTCTCTCAAATTGACATTTGTCATTCGCTTTGTTTTGTTTTTGGCATCGTCGATATTGTTGTGATTTCACGTAGTATTTTCTGTGGAGATTTCTTGCAAAAAAAAAACAAATGGACGTTAATAATTCCACGGGCTCAGAGTTGGCCTAGCGCCATGACCTAAATCTTGATCCAGTGGCTACGTCCAGTGGATCGCTGGACTTACGCCTCCACAAGTTAAGACAAGTAAGTTTTATTATTTACTAGCTGCGCCTCGCGGTTTGATCCGCATGGATTATGATGATGGATGATGATGATGATGATGATGATGAAATGTGTTAATCCAGGATTTAAGCTATCCTGGTACCAAATTTCATCCAAATCGGTCCAGCCGTTTGAGCGTGAAGAAGTAACAAATATACACACACACTTCTAAAGATAAAAGATAGATGGCGCTACTCGTTTTTATGCATTTTATGACGTTTTGTATGGAGTTCTGCGTCGCGCCTGATTGGCCTGTTACGACAGTGGCTACACTTGTCTGATTTATAATATTATTGTGATTGATACGTTGACTTTCTTATAGTATCTCCTTTAGTCAATATAAAACGATACATTAAAAAACAAGGTACAAGAAATACACGAACAACAACATACTACTATCCCGATACACTCCGTTTCTAAATAACATTTTCTAAAACTCATGCTCAGAGTATATATTTAGTAATATTCTGTCCGAGGTCTGATACCACATTCGGAAGACACGCCATTCTAATGATACCACATTCCAAGTACAGTCCTCAACATAATCCACACCTTTTGTAATTTTTTTGTATTATTTTATGTCTTCAGGAAAGACGGAATAACAAATGAATTTAGGATAATGAACATAAGTCTACTAGTCTACTAGTTTTCCTTTTCTCTTTTGTTTGTCCGATGTTCACTTGTTTTTTTCCTATATTCACTTGTTTTTCTGCTGATCCATCTTTTATTCCCATCCTAAAAAAAAACTATCAGTTTGAGAAATCTTCATTAGCTACAAAATAAATCTACAGTGTATTTAAATGACTCTATATATCATATGATTTAACTAGCTTAAAAGCTAAAAAAAACTCACGCCTGCCGTGCCCTTTTGCAAAAAAAGAGCTTTTGCCAAAAAAATATATATTTTGTTGAATGGGCTTAGCAAGACCTTCAATTTGATACCCTTAGTGATAATTTCGTTTTTTTTTTTTTTTTGAGTTTGAAGATGTTGTCATACTGCCACCACATTGAATGTTATCAAAAAAAACTATCTAAATATAGGAAGAAGTAAAAACTTATTATTTTCTTTTTGGTGATTATATTAAAAACCATAAATAAAAACAACTAGCTTAAAAGCTAAAAAAAAAACGCCTGCCCTGCCAAAACTGAATTTATGCCAATAAATTTTTATCAAGGCTATTAATTTGATACCCATAATGCAAAATTCGAAGTTTTTTTTTGCAGTTCAAATGGAGCCACGCTGTAGGCATATTGTATTTTTTTTAAAGTATTTATCCTGTGTTACTCGGGGGGATGTAAGGATTCCAAAGATACCCCATACATCTAAATCTGTTCAGGCATTTAAAAGTTTTTTTGGGCAGTCGTGTAAAAAGTGACTCATTTCTTGTACTTATATGGCAAAATAATAGCACTTTTACATACATACTTAGGTAATACATACAAATAACATTATAAAACATAATATAACAACAAAACCTAGCCAAAAAAAACAGTAGGTATGTACCTGCTACTTTCCTATCCGCCATTTTTTTATTAATTCTCAACAGAAACAAACTTATGTTACTGAAATGATGATATGTACTTAAGGATGCAAGAACCGAATGCAATAAAAAAAATATAGACAAAAATAAGCACAATTAAAAAAAACCTGAAACCCGAGTATTAATTTATCATAATACAATTATCGAAATATGTACTCATTAACTTACTTTAATAAAATAATTAATATTTATTATAAATAAATCAATATAAAAATAAGAATTAATTCAACTATTCGATTTTATCACAAATCCATCAAATTCTTAATTTTCTAGCGCCAAGATCATAATTAAATACACGATAGCGTTACTTATTAATATTTTTTATTAGCAAAGAAAATATTTTTGAAGATGAAGACAATGTCACAGTAGTATAAAAAGTTATGTTAAAGTTTCCTTTTTATTGAACTAGATGGCGTTGTCTACCCTTAAAACACGCAAACGCTTGGCGCAAGATTTGGACTTGGATTCGTTCATAAATCATCGTCCGACAAATTTAGACAATACGAAATATATTTCGAAATTAATTTTTAAATCGGCTACATTTATTTTCAAAATGGCCGTTGTAATAATATGGATATGGAATAAACAAATTAATATTCTATGGATCATGGATGGGAAGGAATGGACGGGTATGGATTATTATATCAGCACTTCGGCAGTGCTACGCTACTGCTATTACGCAATGTATGTTGAATGTTGATCATATCGGTTTAAATCTGTCAAATTCATTAGTGCGTTGCGATAGTCGAAATTGCTACGAAGAAAGTGAAAATCTCATTGAAGCCAAGTTCTGTGGACGGGGCCCTGGGGATGAGTCGTTTCAATCGTACTGTTCGTAGTCATAGTCACATTTGTTTCGCCTCTCCTCCTCCCTTCTATGACACGACACTGGACGACAACCACCTTAATTATTATATGGACGTGAGACTTAAAAATGTTGCAAATCACACGCAAATCACGAATATCATGATTGGAGGATATGGTGTTTTGAGATTATGATGATTTCAGAAAATCATATACAGCGACGGAGCCTTTTGCTTTAGTAATATTTGAATTGATTTCTACAGTCGTCTTAGTGAAAGCTTCGACGATGATTTAAATATCTTCGTCCGAAAGTATTTTATTGGCTTTTCAATTAAGGTCGATAGCTGTTTGTGGTTTCGAGGTCTTTGACCAGAATTTAGAGTGACGATATACAATATTTGCTCACCGTTCTAAATTGCATTAAAGTGAGACTTCAGTCTATTGCCTTGAGTAGCCTCTTTTGGTGTTGTATGTTCAGAAACGAGGTCAAATGTTAAAAGGCCAACTATTTCACATTTATATTTATGACTTGTAAACAAATGTTTGTTAAGAAATGACTTTGATGCAATGATATTACAGATCAACTAACTTATATTTGAACTGACAGGTGGCGTGAGTGTTCCAGTCAATCGATAAGTAGACCAATAAAAAAACCACAAAATACAGTAAATGTGAACCTCATTCGTGGCGGCTGTAGTTTCTTTTTTCGCCATTTCACAGATAAGTTGGTCGATCTGTACCACGATTTTATTAAGTCTCTTTCTTGTGTGTCAGTCTGTCGTTCCGGGTGGAATCTTGCAACTCAAACTTCCCGTTTAGCTATCCGGCTGAAACTTTCAGGGTAGCTCACAACTAGATGACAATTAATTTTAAAATAACGTGGTTATTAGATTAGTTTTTTACTCTGTTGCTTGTTTATATTTTTAAAAGTCATCAGAACAAGGCAATCCAACGCGCGACTCAGATTACACAATGCACTAAAAAAAACTGCCAAAATTACGCCACTAGGGCAAATCAATAAATGGAGATCTCTACCACTTCTAATTGTGCATCAATACTTGTTATTGAAATTTTTCAATTTATAACGGATTGCAGCGTGACCGCAGATTCAATTCTATTTTGTATGACAGTAACCCGTCTAAACTAATATTATAAAGAGGAAAGATTTGCGTTTTGTATTTTCATACGTTTGTTTGTAATAGATAAACTCAAAAAATACTAGACCGATTTAAAAATTCTCTCACGTATAGAAAGCTACATTATTAGCGAGTAACATAGGCAGTATTTTATTTTTCAAAAAAAATTAGAGATCCCTACGAAAATTGCAATATTGTACCACACGGTATCGAAAATTTGCAAAACATTCAGTTTTGCTACGACCCTTCCAATCCCCTGATAATCAACTCCATAGAATATAATATTATTTTGTCTATTCTATTCCATATTACTTTGCTTTGCAACGGTTACTTTGTACAGAATTAGCCCATTTAAAAATAGGTTAATAAATTTCGTATTGTCTATCTTTAACGGTATGATGATTTATGAACGAATGTATCAAAAATTTGCAATAATTACGATTACCTGCAGTAAGGAACACAATGACATGTTGCCGTGGAAACAAAATAATAACAAATCTGCTAAGTACGTGAGTAATAATGCAGTTGTCTATGGCCAAAATGCACCACGATCCTTGCTGCCAAAGATTTAGAATTACAAGCGTTTTTTTTTAGAAGTTACGACGTGTATAAAAGTGATAAAAGTAAGAAAATGCCGCGGTGTGAGCGCTGCCCGTCTTTTACTGAATGCTCAAGGTCGTATTTCTCTTTGCTGTGTTTATATAGCTTTTCTGCCAGAGGGTGGCAGCTAGCCATGCGACTATTGTGGTACGGGACTAGAAAGTGTCCTACCGCCATAGTTTTATAACTATGTTTTCTTTCAGTGAGAGATTGAACTCGTATTTTGCTTTAAGGTGATAATTAATACAGATTTTCTGCCCAAGGGTGATGATAGCTAGCCATGCGACTATTGTGGTACGGGAAAAGAAAGTGTCCTACCGCCATAGTTTTATAACTATGTTTTCTTTCAGTGAGAGATTGAACTCGTATTTTGCTTTAAGGTGATAATTAATACAGATTTTCTGCCCAAGGGTGATGATAGCTAGCCATGCGACTATTGTGGTACGGGAATAGAAAGTGTCCTACCGCCATAGTTTTATAACTATGTTTTCTTTCAGTGAGAGATTGAACTCGTATTTTGCTTTAAGGTGATAATTAATACAGATTTTCTGCCCAAGGGTGATGATAGCTAGCCATGCGACTATTGTGGTACGGGACTAGAAAGTGTCCTACCGCCATAGTTTTATAACTATGTTTTCTTTTAGTGAGAGATTGAACTCTTATTTTGCTTTAAGGTGATAATTAATACAGATTTTCTGCCCAAGGGTGATGATAGCTAGCCATGCGACTATTGTGGTACGGGACTAGAAAGTGTCCTACCGCCATAGTTTTATAACTATGGTTTTTTAAACCCCCGAACTCGAAAAGAGAGGAGTGTTATAAGTTTAGGGTGTGTATGTATCCGTGTGCCTGTCTATATGTTTGTTTCCTTGTGTCGTATCTCCCAAAAGAATAGGCCGATTTTGATGCGGTTTATTTTTCTATTTGAAAGCTTATCTAATAGAGATGGTTCTTAGCTATAATAGGGAGGGGTAGGGTGAGAGGATCGTAGCTCCCAAACGAATGCACCAATTTTGATGCGGTTTTTTATGCTTAAAAGCTGATGTAATCGACATGCTTCCTAGCTATAATTGGATCTAGGATTATATTATTTTTTAATTAGTGTTTGTACCTGAAATCTCAAGCTCGTATTTTACTTTGCGGTAATAATTTACAGATATTTCCAGCCTGAGGGTGGTACCTAGACAGGCGGTTATGATGGTAGGGCACTAGAAAGTGTTTTATTTTGCGAACAACAATTTATGATGGCACGAACCTGGAACCCAGACTGCACTTTCCTCGAGAACTGTGCATCAGGATGTTCAAGGAGAAGCGTCGCATTGATCGCGAAGCCCGCCATGTCGATCGGGAACGGTCGGAACGGCTTCCATGCAGCGTTGAACCCGGTGACTTTGCCGTCGGTGACCAGCGGCATTTCCACTCGCATGCCGCCCACAATGCCGACCGGCCACACCCCCACTCTGTTCACTTTCCGCATCTGAAATGTGTTAGGAAAATGCATTAGTTTATTTTTAAAATTCACTTGTATCATAAAGTGCAGTTGTCTATGACTTGTATGTATGTATCGATCTATCTATTTCTGTCTGTCCTGGAATCAAATTTCGAGCACTTCCCGATTAGCTATCTGGCTAAAACTTTCAGGGTAGCTCACAAATCAATAACAATGCAATAAAAATACTTAGAAGACAAAAATACTTAGAAACATAAAAAGTGACAATGCATTAAAAAAAATTTTTTTTTAATTATTTTGTGTGTAGGCTGGCTGAAGTTGATTTCATTAGGAGTTTGTATATAAATACTGGACAACTGCGAATTGAACTGTCGTGGAGAGTGTTCTGTACTATGAATATAATATTATCTCAAAGTAGATTATTGACTGAGTTGACATGTTATTTTAAGTACACTTCTTATAGGTTTCCTGAAGTTTATAACTAGGTATAGAACTAATTAATGTTTTTTTAATTTCAAAATGTTTAATGTTTATAAGTTAATTGGTTGGAATAGTAAATCTATTTCCTTAAAATTTTTCAGACTATCAATATTAAAAATTACTTTATGAATATTGAGACCCTCACAACAAGCCCTTTCATTTGATATGTCACACGGTAGGTATAGATCCTTTTTTTTATAATTTGGCCCGCGTAAGTGCCCCCTCCCACCTTCTCCCATATCCAAAATTTATTTATATATGTCACATCCGTGTTTGGGTCACATAAATAATATGTGTAGGATATATTTACGATCGTAGCTCCTAATCGGATGGTACGATTTTTATGTTTGAAAACTTTTGTGATCTAGATGCTTCTTAGTTATAATGGGGGGTGGGGAGTCGGGGGTTATGTTTTTTTTTTAATTTGTGCTTGTTTTAATAGTAGTGTAGATAATGACAAATACATACTATTAGCCATTCTGTGGTAACACAGTGAAATCTCTCAACTAGCATTCAAAAGTCCGGTCTACAAAGTAACACTCGCGTAGATAAAGATTACCTCACAGATAGTACGACGGTAAGCTAGGTCAGTGGGCCGAGATAAGACGCTACTCGATGGGGTCAACGTATTCACAGCTAGGTATAACTTGTACCGTATCGCAATAAAACGTTTCAACCTATCGTGTGCACTGATTAGGAACAATGATTGATAAGTTTAAATATGTATAAATGCGACGAGTTCCGAGTGGAGACCACGTTTAGGAAAATGTAGTGTAGGACGCCCTGTGGCTCGGTGGAGTGACGATCTGCAAAAATCGGCTGGAAAAAAATGGATGAGGAGAGCTGAAGACCGAGCTCAGTGGACGTGCATTAGGAGAGGCCTACGTCCAGTACTATTGACCGAGCAAGCGCGAAGCGTCTCCGTTTCAGCTAGGGCAATAATGCTTTCGTCTGTTCAGATCTCTGTTCTCCTCTACAGGTCGCATTTCTCAACCGATCTAGACCAAACTTGGTATACAGGTTAAACTAATATTATTATTATTTTTGTCGTCGGGAATTTTTGATTAGGGGAGTACTTCCCAAAAAAGGGGCAAATAGGGGGCTACTGAATATCTCCGCTTTATTAGATCCGATTTCGATGGTTATTTTTTTATATGAAAGGTAGTAACTTTAAATTGGTCTCATAAAAATTTGGTGAAGATCTGATGAGGATCTTTTTGATTTTGATACAGTAAATTTCTCACTTTTAGGTTTCTACCAATGGAATCAGCCCTTAGCCCACTAGGTAGGGCCTGATGTACCACCTTGGTTATTAATCTTAGTTTTACATCAACTACTGCGCTACTGTGCACTGCTTGTTTGCAAAAAAGTTTGTGCGCGCGAGGTCTACAGCTCACAGAGCCACTAGTTGTAAAACAATTTAGAACACAATTATTGTCATCGCCAGTTTTCATATTTTTAAATTAATTCATATCAGTGACTTTTACCTGTTATCACAACTGTGCTTGGTGCAGGTTCAACTTGATGAGTACGTTATCAAGCTTGGGTTTATCCACAGAACAGGTTTTTTTTCCTTCGGTGGGATTGTCCAGACTTACTTTAAAATAGTACTTATTTGTTAGATATATTTAAGGAAAGTTGTTATTATGTAGATCATTCAACCCATACTTTGCACTGAAACCAAAGTGGTCTAAAATGACTAAGACCGAGCTTAGTGGCGTGCATTATGAGAGGCCTATGTCCAGCAGTGGGCAGGTATATGCTGATAATGATGTACGAGGGTGTATTGAAAAGTACTCGGCCTAACACAGATCCATTCAATTCTAAATATCAAATCTACCCACATTATTTAGTTCAGTTGAGACTAGTTAATTGTGTGAAGTTGGAAACGTGTGCGATAATTAGTTGAGATTTTATAAAGTTATTAACAAAGCAATCGGACATAAGGGCTATCATCAAAAGCCATCTATGATGATATGGTCAGTACATTAGGGGATTCTGCTCTGTCATATTCATCCGTCAAAAAATGGATAGCAGAATTTAAGCGTGATAGAGAGAGTTTGAAATATGAACCCCGCTCTGGTAGGCCTTCGACTTCCACTACTGACGAAAATCTTAAAAAAGTACTTGATTTAATAATGGGAGACCCCAGATTAAAAATTAGAGAGACAGCCGAGATTATAGGCATCTCTTATGAACGAACTCAAAACATCGTAGTCAACGAGTTGGGTTTCCACAAGGTGTATGCGACGTGGGTTCCGCGACTGCTTTCAGTTGAAGCGATTGACTATTTCAGGCTACTGCTTGGAGTTATTTGGAGCCGATGCAGAAGACTTTTTGAATCGTTTTGTTACTATGGACGAAACATGGGTTCATTACTGTACACCGTAAACAAAATAACAATCAAAACAGTGGAGAAGACCTGATTCACCACCATCTAAAAAGGCTAAGTCGATTTTGTCGGCAAATAAGGTGATGGCTTCAGTATTCTGGAACTCGAAAGATGTGATTATGATTGATTATCTGGAAAGGGGTCAGACTATAAACTCTGATTACTACTGCACCTTACTACGTCGTTTACGAAAAGAAATAAAAGAAAAACATCTAGGAATACTCAGAAGGAAAGTCCTGTTTCATCAAGGAACGCCCGTGTTTACACATCTGTGCAGTCAATGGCTGCAATCCACAACTGTGGCTTTGAACTGTTACCGCATCCGCCTTATTCACCTGATCTGGCACCATCAGACTTCTTTCTTTTCCCTAAGCTAAAAAAGCACTTGGGAGAAAGATTTTCGACAAACGACGAGGTCAAAGCAGCAGTATCCGCATATTTTGACTCAAAGGAAAATCTTTTTTTTTCAACGGTCTTAATGCTCGGAAGGGGAGGTGGCAAAAGTACATTGAAGTTGATAGTGGTTATGTAGAAAAATAAAAATATAACTCATTCAGTATGTGTTTATTTTCTCGGTTAGGCTGACTACTTTTCGATCAACCCTCGTATAAATAAATTAGGTCAACATTATCATGATTTATACATACTACACTGGGCCTGGCCTTCTATACTTAGTACCACACTTTTAATGTCTGTCTGTTCGCGCATCATGTTAAAACTATTAGACCGATTGCGATGCGGTTTTCATTGTTGGGTAGCTTAGGGGACTTAAAAACTGGTGTAATTGGTATCTCAATCCGATGAGTAGGAGCCAAGCAAATTAATAAGAAAACTCTTAATTTTAAAAGTGTGGTACTATATTTTAAATAAAACTAATGGAACGATAACGATGCGGTTTTTACTGTTGGATAGCTTAGGTTTTGACTTGAAATCTGGTGTACTTGATACCTCAATTCGATAAGGAGCCAACCAACTTAACAATAACTATTAATTTTAAAAGTGTGGTACTATAAGTTTTATAATACAGTAGGTATAAATCATGGTTTTTGTAACCCCTGGAAGTGACTAATTTCCCACAACACAATCCTAATTTGGGAACTAGTAACACCCTCAATTAACATAATTAACAAAATATGTTTAAAAATTAAATTTTATGGTGGCGAAAATAAAAGTATTGTTTCATTGTTGTCTCGGTATCAGATCAACAGTTCGAAGAGGTGTAATAATTCGCTCTAACGACACGATATTCGAGCAATAAGTGTCATCATGACTTAAAATAAGTTATTATCGTTATAAATGCGTAATGTTACATACTCATTTTCAATATTTAGTCAGTTGCTTTGCCTCTGTGAAAAAATCAAAATTGCCTAAAGTAATAGACTCATTTTCAATATTTAGTCAGTTGCTTCGAGCCTCTGTTAAAATAAAATACCTACCTATTTACAAAAACATACAAGAATTGATTCGAGTTGAAGAAGCGCCATTACATTCAAAGATAATGAAAACGTATGTAAAGTTGGACTTTTGAGCATTGTTGCGGCTTGTGATTTCTGTCAGAGTCATTTGTGACGAGCCAAATAAATAATTTTTCCACTTAGTCATTGCTTCGTCCGACAGAATTTATTTAGTTATAGGGGAAGATTATGTCAAGTAAACAAAACCTGGAGATACAACTACAAGCAAACACACCCACACAGCTGCATTCCCACCGTGGTGCTTCATATGCATCAACAACAAAGAAAGACATACGCAGACTGTAACGCGAATGGTTGTCACTGCGAAGACGTGGTACACAAACGCCACATCAATTGTGTATCCGTATCCGTCCAAAGAAGGCCAATTGTGTGTTTTGCGTTGTGTGTTTATGCGGACCACGTCCGAGTTGCTGGTACCTAATCTTTTGTAGTAGTACATTATGTATACTGTGCTACATTATGTACTACTACTGTGTTGTAGTAGAGAAGCATATTATCCGCATTGGCCTCAAGCAGCAATCCCCGAAATACATCCTGGAAACCACTTTAATAATAGGTATGGAATTATGTTATATTTTAATTATAACATCATAGGTATGTATGAAGCAAGAGCGGAAATATACCGTTAACAATGCCCAACCCAAGTTTATAACTTTTTTTTAATTACGTGGTATAACATAAAAGGGCAGTTGTCGGCATATCAAATATAGAGAAGCTATTATTGGCGCTTTACCCACTATCAATTCATGATACGTGCTAAGCTCAAGGTCCTAAAGACCTTGAACGTCACCGACGATAATAATTTTGGTCAAAGTTTAAAAACCCCGACCAAACCCGAAAAACATATTTTTATTAAACGGTTTTATTTACCTGTTTGTTGATTTTTGGTTATTTGTTTATTTGGGTCAAATCTAGTAGGTAATTGAAATTTTACCTCCTTCCTGTTGACCGATTGATATGAAATTTGGTACACGCCTTTAGTACTGATGATAATACAATTATGTGCCTACGTTCAATATCATTGTAAATCCAAGATGGACGCCGCCACAAAATGGCAGATTACATATTTTTTGAAATACCTCAATATGGGTATCAAATGAAAGGGCTTAACTAGTAGAATACAATACACCATGAAAATTCCAAATCCAAGATGGCCGCCACCACAAAATGGCGGATTACTTATTTTTTTTCCAATCCCCTCAGCGTACGATCAGGGCGTAGCGTACCTTGAGTAATAGAAATTCGACTAGCCACACGATTTTATTTTATTTTTTAAGTTTTAGAACATAATAATATGAAACAGTTAAACTCAAAAAATACCTTATTTTATTAAAAGCTTTTGTAAACTTGCAATGTATGTATGTTTGTTTAGGTCAAATCTTGTAAGCTGAATTAGAACCACTTCCTCATATCCAACCGAGTTCAATTTTCACATGTTGGTTCAGATCCGACGACAATGCATTTTTATGGTAAGCATGACCTGAATCGACCTCCAGCATTGGCTCCAGATAAAGGAACTCTTCAATGGTTAACAGCACAGACACCAAAATTTTTTCACCATAGCCGGTTTTACATTTTGCCATGACATGGTCTCCAGATAAAGGAACTCTTCAACGGTCAACAGCACAGACACGAAGTTTTGTGTACGCAATTTATCATGATAGCCGGTTTTAAGTTTTACCATGACGTGGTTGCTGTACACAGGGTTGGGTCCTCACTAGGGAACTCCTGTTGAGGAGTTTCGTGTCTGTGCTCTTAACCGTTGGGTTAAGAGCACAGACACGAAATGTTGTATACGCATTTAATTAATATAGCCCGTGCTAAGTTTCACCAAAAGCTTCCATATATTTTTTATATTACTTATCTAATTTAACCATCATGTTCATAACCTTACCTAATCGGCGGCATCTGTGGATCAGGTCTTTTCATAAGTAACTTTCATCAGACAGATTTCAGCATAAATTTAAAGTTGCTAGCTGCAAAAGTGCCCGATACTTTTACAAAGAGTAATCGAGAGTTATAGCTTGAAAACGGTACCGCCGCACCGCACTTCCAATCAAAACAAAGCTATAAGAACCACCTCTCCTACTTTGGGGGGCCCTTGGGCCGCACCCTGACTACCAGTACGAAGATTGCTTCGTTGCGGACGGGTATGCTTTAAAATGCATACTTGCGAAATCCTGCATTTGAAAGTATACCCGATGCATAGAGAACCGCATATTACTCTGTACTCTGACAGGCTGTTGACGAACGTCGCAATGAGAGCATTTGATTATCGCCATTTTGGCGCTGATAGCAGTAGTGAGCGTCCACGGAACTAACGTTTTTGTACTATAATTTATTCTGTGACTAGCATCAGGAGATGAAACAATGTCAATTTTAGTTCCATGGACGCTCGGTGGGGCGCTTTGAATCAGCACAAACGAAAGTACGGCACAGGAAATCCATGGAGATCAGTGACCCGATGCCATTTCGGCCAGTGACGTCGTAAATGTTAGGTGAACGTACACTTTAATGGGGCTCAATTTCTGTAAAATTATTTCTATGTTATTCGCTCTATTCGGACAGTGATTGTACAAAGATTTTGTCATAACATAGCTCTTTACGCTAAGTTGCAGCGCAGCGCTGATATTGACGCTATTTCAATGGGATTACGTCCGACATTTGTACCGACTTTCATCTTGAGGGTTAATTGAGATGTGATGACACGGTAGAACGTTGCGTATATCTTTTAGTCACGTTTGTGTAGCGCAAACTTGCGCTGCAGTGGAAACCCAGCTTTACTATGATGTTAATGAGCGAGGCACGAATACGATTTATGTTTTTGAATACAAATTGATCACACACATCACAAGACTGATCATAAACGAAATGAAATGTTAGAGCATCACGCAAAACGAAACAGGTTTGTTTGGAAGAAACTCAAGGAATACCTAATTTAGCAATATTTTGCGAACCTAACCTATTAATAACTAGCTGTGCCCGCGGCTTCGCACGCGTGGTCATTTCTGCAGGTTAAAAGTACTCTACTGCTATTCCAAGACCTAAAATACCAATATACCAAATTTGATCAAAATTTCTTCAGCCGTCTAAAATATGTTTATCTATTGCTTGGCTTCTAGCCCTTGAATTGAGATACCAATTATAGCGGTTTTTAAGTTAAACTCTAAGCTATCCAACACTGAAAACCGCATTACAATCGGTCCAGTAGTTTTAACGTGACGTGCGAACAAACAAACATACAGACATGCAGACATGTTTTAGATAAATGTAATATTCTTGTTCAGTAGCTTATTTTAAGTACCCTAGACCACTTTTTTTTATCTTCTATGTACAGATTTTTTCGTACTTATTGCTATAAGTATTATTATTGCTATACTACTATAAGTATAGACATTTATAAATTCAAAATTAACATAACTTTGGACCCCCGAAAAAATAAAAGGTTTCTGCGGGATAGGGCCCGCAGAAACCTTTTATTTTTTCGGGATAAAATGTGTCCTTAATTTTAACCCATCATACAAATTATGATTGTGTCAAGTTGCATCAAAATCCATCCTGTAATTAAAAGTATCCTATGTCCTACCTCGTAGTATGAACTCAAATCAAGCCAAGTTTCAATTGAATTCATTCAGTAGCTTTGGCGTGATACGCGGCCTAGATACAGACAGACAGACACAAAAATGAAAAAAACTGTTTTTGCTGCAGTATATAATATAGAATCGACTCCAATTTTTTTTTACTAAATATCTTCAATGTACAGAATTAGACCTGTTACAATTTGATTATAAGTATAGTTATATTTAGTTGATTTGATTAGTTTTTTTTTTTCCTCTGATAACATCAACTAATGAGTATGTTTTTGTTTCCATTTTCTATTATTACAAAATGAGTGCTTACTCTAACTACGTTTATATAACGTGTAAAAGTAAATACCTATATGTTTGACTGTCTGTTAACAATTTTCTTAAATTATATTAATCTACTAGCTTTGACCGCGGATTTTCCCGCGTGGTTATTTCATTTAAAAGCAGCCCATACGTACAATTTACCACATTTCTTAAATTCCTTCAACCGTCAAAAAGTTTTTATCGATTACTCGGCATTTACCCATCGGATTAAGAGATAAAGTACCCCAGTTTTTAAGTCAAACCCGAAAGTATCCAACAGTGAAACCCGCATCGCAACCGGTCTAGTAGATTTTACGTGATGCGCGAACAAACAAAATTACCTTACGACCTGTTGGTCTAGCTAGTGGCTACTATGAAATCAAACGGTCGTGGGTCCGAATCCCGCAAATTGCAATCATTTGTGTGATGAGCAGAAATGAATTGTTTCGGAGTCATGGATGTAATATTCGTATCTATGTATGTTTATACGTTATCTACTACCCATAGTATACAGGGTAACCTAGTTTGAGGCTAAGTGATAATTGTCCCGATTTATATATAAAAATGTACAGGAATTACACGATTCTGTTTAAGGCATAGATTCTATACCATAAAACAGAACAGGTAGTAAATAAAATATTATTACGTGGCAAATATTTACGCGAAATTTGGACCCTATCCGTAAAGCGAAATTAAAAGTTCTTGGCCTTCCTTGCCACAGAATAAATAATTGTACTACAGGCTTGCGTAATTGCGGCAATTTCTCATTGCCTAGATGAGGAATTGAGAATTGCGCATAAATAAGTTCAAAATAATGAGCCAATAATAAACGTATGACAATGAGCGTCTTCAAGTACGGTGGTTATGCGCTGTCTAGGTGAGAGATGGCCGCAAGAACCTACGCAAGCCTGTAGTACAATTATTTATTCTGTGGCGAGGCCAATAACCTTTATTTTCGCTTCACAGAGGTATTTGGACAGGGTCTAAATTTCGCGTAAGTATTTGCTTCATGAAAATATTTTACATATTTGGTTTGAGTATTTTACTTTCTATCTGTACTGTTTTATGGTATAGAATCTATGACTTAAAACAGAATCGTGTAATTCCGATAGACTAAGGGACAGATAGCACACAGCCTAAACAGGTGGACCCAGAGATTTGAAATTTGGAGGAAACATTCCTTGAGTATCCTAGAAATGTACTAAGGAAGGCTTTTTTAAATTCCGTCCCTAACGGGGGTGCGCAAACGCGGGGTGTGGGGGGGGGGAGGGCAAAGCTTACGTGCGGGTAAAACCGCGGGGCACAGCTAGTATGAAAATACTAGATTTAGACTAGCCCGCGTATTCATCCGCGCGGACTTCGTTTATCGCAATAAAAAGTGAATCCTATGTCCTGTCCTCACGGTTGAAATTATCTCCATACCAAATTTCATTAAGTTCGGATCAGCCGTGAAAAGGTAACTAGGACAGAAAAAAAGTAACTTTAATTTTTATATTTTCTGGGGAAGAGTTACGATACTTTTGTGATAGTCTAGAACCAGAAAAACATATAAAGAACAATATAACAAATTTCGTCCAGCTGACAAATAGTTTTTATAGATTGCTCGGCTTCTACTTATCGGATTGAGATACCAAGGACCAAGTACGAAAATCGCACCGTAATCGATCCTGTAGTTTTTACGTGATGCGCGATCAAACAGAAATAAACAAGATTTTAAAAGAAGCTTGTTCAGTAACTTTTCTATGATATTGGTACTTTTGGTTCTGGACTAACACATAGGAACCTTATATCACAGAAAAAAAATACCACGCGGGCAAAGCCGAGGGTAAATAAGATAAAAAAATGGTCTGGGATACTTACAATAAGCTACAGAAAAAGTTTATTTTTATTGTATCTGTCTGTTTGTCTGAGCAATCGATAAAAAATATTTGACGGCTGAACCTAATTTGGTATTTTGTATTTTATAGGCACTTTTGGTCACGGAATAGCACAGTAAGTTTTAACCCACAGAAATGACCACGCGGGCAACAGCTAGTTTATAATAATAATACATTCATCTGTATAATGTTATGCACTTTGGTTATACAAATATTTTTAAATCATGTAGATACAGAGGTGATCACTTAACAATCGCAACTCATTATTTAAATAAGACACATTCTCTTGTTTTTCTAATAAAATGAAAACAATTGTCGTCATAAACAAATACTAAATGAGATTGTTGATATGTTGATGCATGTTTGTTCCATGTCCCATATCATAATAATAGTCAAGTGCTATAGTAGACGCAGCGGAAGTTGTCTGCTAGTCGCTGCGCAAACTGCTATTTTTCAGGCGCAATCCCAATGTTGAAGGTGAAGACAGCATTGTAAACTGCCTCGCTCACTCGCTTACGTTTTTCGCATATTCTATCTCGCTCTTAATTTATGCTGTTTTATCCCCACAGCAGTACCTGCGCAATCTTTCACAGAGCCTAACTTCACAAACATATACGTTTATAAACTCACTTACATTATAACTAAGAGGCCTATTACATTTTTTGACGAAAAAAGCAACGAGATGTAGATTTTTGACGGTCTTATTCGAAGAAATAGGAAGATCTATATAAATTTAAATTATGGAATTACACAGATCGGTATTTAGTTTTCTAGATAGCGGTTTCAAATAATGGCCAAACTCAAAATGCTCACTAATTACATTCAATCTTCAAAAGTAGTTTTACGTAAAACGCTCGGAAGGAAAACTTTGAGATCGTTTTACGCTAAAAAACTAACATAAAATTCACAAATTTAAAGATGTGTAAAGGCTTTATTTAACCTATTATTTTCATAAAACTCCAGATAAATTACCTTTTTTACACTTATTTTCTAACCAAAATCTTACCAAAACTAAGTCAATTTTCTCCTAAATGATATAAAATTTCTAAACTAGAATTTCTATAAATTAAAGTTCAGACTATTGGCATCACGACTAATTTAAAATATGGGCACTAAAATCATAGAACACGTCATAAACTATATATAAAAATAATATAACTTCCATGCGCTCGCGATAAGAGCATAGCTTAGTTCACAGTTAGTACCGCACGAACTTGAAATGTGAGAGGGCCCTTAATATTGTAATCGGGATATTTCCCACGTATTTGATTTGTTCTATGTAGGTACATATAATAAAACTGAGATGACAAAATGAATTACTAACTGTCATTAAACCATTCATCTTAACACTTTTACAAATTAGCTGTATAATAACATAAAAAACCTGTTAGGTACTTTTTACTAAATGAATTAACCTTTTCTATTGAAATTAGTTGTTTAACCCGAACAAAGATACCGCGAGTCGTGATCTGCAGATATTTTAAAGTAGGTATCTACATAAGTGATATGATAGTTTCTCTGAAGGACAACATTCGTAATGAAGATATCCGACGGATAGCCAAAGTAACTGACATAGCTAGAATGGCAGTGACCGAAGAACCGATAAGATGGGGTAGAGAGTTCTCGAGTGGAGACCACGTTAGGCAATCGTAGTGTAGGACGCCTTGTGGCCATGTGGTGTGACGACCTGCGAAAAGCGGCTGGAAGAGAATGGATGAGGTGAGCTGAAGACCGAGCTCAGTGGCGTGCATTAGAAGCATATGTCTGCCAGTGAACAAGTACAGGCTGATGATGAATATGGTATCTTACCTCATCGAAGACCTTCAGCGAGTAGGTGTTGTCGTCATCCATGAAGTAGACCAGTCCTCGTTTGTCCTCTGCATTCTTGAGGTGCTCTCGAAGCCAATCCAGTGCCGCGTTTCTCTGTTCCACTCCACTTGCCTAAAAATATTTGAAACTTTAAGTTAGTATGAGACAATTTTATTTAGCTCTTGTAAGTGACTTTTGAGGTCGTTTTTGGCAGGGCAGTCGTGTTTTATATATATTTTTATTAAATACTTTTTAGTTACAAGTTTGAGTTAGGTATGCCAATAAATTATAGTATAATATATACAAAACAAATAAACAATATATTATATTGTTGTAATGAGCTCAACAATGCCTTTAATTTGATACCCACATTTCTCAATTCGAGCCATACTGATTATTTTTTAAACTATATTTTATGTTACTCGGGATGATGTAAGGATTCTAACGATACCCCATACATCCAAATTTGTTCATGCATTAAAAAATACTGGTGGAATAAAGAAACCCACGTACATACATACAAACATACATGGATCCTAAAAACATTATACTTCTTTTTGGGCAGTCGTGTGAAAGGGGAAGTAATTTGAAAATACATTTTATTATTTTTACTGTAACCCTAACAGCAATATATTAGTTAAAGACTTAAGAAGATTAACGAAATTAGATGAATACATACAACTAATTCCAATTAGTATCAGACTAAAGTCATAAGCCCATTGATTTTATCATAGCAAAAAGAACAAGAAAATTTACACACAAAGGAAAACCTCGACTGAGAATGGTTGCTAACCAATATCCTAAATGGTCATTCAAAATGAAAACTGATAAGAAAAACCCAAATATGATTATCAAATACCTATTCAATGATACCCCACGTCTTAACGTAGTAGTACATCGTCATTTATTTCATTTTTTCACAATATGGCGTCTGGTTGTCGCCATATTGAATTTAGATTAATTTCATGTCTTTATTGACATTCGCAAGATTAAGACAAATCGATCGACGTAAGAATCATCAAAATCGGTCCACGTGTTTGGTCTATATACTGCGACAAACGAACATACATACATGCATACATACATAGGCTAATAAACACTACACTCTTTGCTCAGTCGAGTAAAATGAATATCTATCAAACTTCAGAATGTAGTGAGAAAAGACTAAACGTAATAAAAAACAATGAAAGAGAAAATGTATACTAACTTAATTCAGTCAAATAATTGGTCAGATTAATGATTGATAAGTTAGATAGATGACGATGATGTTATTTTTAAATTATAGTAACCCCTATGATAACTAAACTAGGAGTAAGGGTCATTAAGCTTAGGGGTTACTAGTTAGAGTAACGTCACCTGTCTACGAGCATGTAACATGTAACCTTAACGGAATACTTAAACTTCCACCGTTAAGAAAAAAAGTTCTATTTCATGTCTGTAAATATGTCTCGGAAAGTATAACACGCCGGTGTTTTTTTTTATGTAGCACTAATTGCTTCTGATAATTTTCCGTATCGATTGACACTAGTTTCATTTATGGCTAAGTAATCGAGTTAATTTCAAATTGGCGGAAGTTTAGTTATCCATGATTCCATGCTCCATACGAAAATGTTAGATGGTTATTATATATCTATCATTATCCAGTTTGACTATTTGACGGAAGTAAGCTACATAATAATATGTTATTTCTTCTTTTTTATATTTCCGCAAAGTAGCGCCCTCAGTATATCAAATACTTAAAATCATGAAGTGGAAAGAGTCCGAAATACTTACGTGAGTATGATTGTGGCGAAATTCAACATCATTAATAATAACTAATATTACACTTTAGTCATAAATCAGAAGGAAACCCAATTCACTACTTAGTTAATATGTAATTATACTCGTACCTACTGTTATCATTTCCAAGAACTGACATAAATGCAATCAGTATAATTTAAAATCATTGTACATACGCAGTACCAAGTGGTGTTGAACTTTTCTGTTTTGAACACGCACACATTGATGTCTAAAAGCTGGAAAATTATGTAACTTTATAGTAGCTATTATTACTTATGGCAATCACATTGTCATATAGACGTTTTATTGCAGTGACTAATCCGAAATGGTTTTGTCACAGATGTACAAGTTACTTTGTATTTTGTAAGTAAACTGTCTGTCCTATATTTTAATTAGGCGCATTAAGGCACTGTACGTTTTCAAATAGGGTCCTTAAAGTGGCATTAAGGCGCTGTAGGTTCTCAAATGGAGTACTTAGTGGCATTAAGGCGCTGTAGATTCTCCAATGGGGTCCATACAGGGGCCTTAAAGCACTGTAGGTTCTCAAATGGGGTCCTTAGTGGCATTAGGGCGCAGTAGATGCTCAAATGGGGTACTTTCAGTGGCATTAATGCACTGTAGGTTCTCAAATGGGGTACTTAGTGGTATTAAGGCGCTATAGGTTCTCAAATGGGGTACTTACAGTGGCATTAATGCACTGTAGGTTCTCAAATGGGGTACTTACAGTGGTATTAAGGCGCTATAGGTTCTCAAATGGGGTACTTACAGTGGCATTAAGGCGCTGTAGGTACTCAAATGGGGTCCTTACAGTGACATCAAGACGCTCTATGTTCTCAAATGGGGTACTTTGTGGCATTAAGGTGTTGCAGGTTCTAAAATGTTGATTTTTGTGTGGTAACCTACAAGCTTTACAAACAACCGCCATTTTGAAAAAATCGCGAAATTGCGGTTATTGATCAAACCTTAATAAAGCCATGGAAGAATTCAATACAAACAAATAATTGTGTTATACAAGTATCATAAGCGAAGCATTTCTGAGATATTGGAGCTAAAAGATAGCACATGACATACGTAAACTTAGATCTGCTGTCTTTGAACTCCACTATCTCAGAAATACAGCACTTTAGAATAGTAGGTAGTGTGAAGTCTTCTATTGGTTTGATCGTTGGCCAAGAGTTCGCGATTTTTTCAAAATGGCGGACGACTTAAGGAATGTATCCAAAAATCACCTGTTTTGTATGTCTAGACTAAATATAGTACAGTATACTATATATTAAAAATTATGTTGTAACTTGTTTCTTTCACTGAGTTTTGTCTACTCACAGCAGTTAGTTTTTTGGGTTTATTAAATGTAGAACCACAGAGTAGTGCACAGAGTTTGTACACATTTTTTATTTATTTATTAGCACTTGGATTACTAGCTTTACTCTCTAAGTGAGGGCATAATCCCATCTGTATCTGTTAGCTCATGATTATGATTTGTACTCTTTTTTAAAAGGCAATTTTATTACAAACTTACCTATCATTTAATTCAAAATGTTTCTTTTCTAACCGGTTAATCCTCTTTGATCTTATGTCAAAGTCTGTGTATACATAATAATACATAATCGCCACATAATAAATAATAGTCACTGCGGGCAAATTGGCGCGAAAATATTGTTGTCGCTGTGGTCGCGTCAAACTTATTTTCCATTCCTTGCTCAATGGCTTGGCACAATCGTACAAAACACGGCCTGTGATTTCTGTGTATTAGCAAAGTATTGCACCACTACAATAATTATAACGTTTGTTATTTCGCCAACATCGCGCTTAGCGATAGGTTAATATGATATCATACGATTTAATCGAGGATGAGGGAGGGCTCTTCATTGCCGCTTAGGTCTTCGTTCCGCATATCTACCTCAATGAGGCGAGGTACCAAGCGAGCGCAAGTGTTGCGGAACGTCGCGCGGCGCGTTGCCGCTCAGGGTCCACGTTCCTCATACCACTAATAAAGCGAGGTGCAAGTGTTGCGAAGCGTTGTCGCCCTGGGTCCTCGTTTCTCAAGCCCCAACGAGGCGAGGTACAAAGAGCGAGTGTTGCGGAACGTCGCGGCGTTGCTACCCTGCTCCTCACTCGTAACAATCTCCTCTCTCGCTCGATGTGAGCAGACAGCGAGGGGTGGGCGGATGGCTTCATTTGTGTAGAGGTGAGAGGAAATAATAATTGTTAGATAAGCGATAACGTGTGTTACATAAGCATCGTGGCGACCGGCACAACACATGGGCGCCTTTGAAGTGAGGAACTGAATGATCATTCATTTAATTTTTGAGGACATCAAATGATGTTTCTCACGAGTGAGTTTCACGAAATTCGCACTGGCAGTTATCTCCAACTATTATGATACACCGAACCGCCTGCCAAGCATTTATATCAAAAACCCCTTTATTAGAGGGGAGGCCCATGTTTAGAAATGGACGTCTTCGGGCTGATGATGTGATAAAACAATTTTCTATTAACTATTTTTAAAACAAACTACAACAAAAAAGTTACACTCACCGTTGAATGTTTAACCTTGTGAGTTTTGACGTTAAGATGTGTGTATTTGAGTGTGGACTCTTTGAGAAGATTCTCAACCAGCTTAGTCTTCGTATCGGAGTCTTCAATGATGATCCAGTGGAAGTTCTTCACAAGCATCAAAGTTTGCGATAACCTGGGTTGAGAATGAACATTACAAATGGTCAAGCGTAGGAAAACAGGATATCGCTGGATGTTATACATTCTTGTTTTAGTAGATACTTCTACTGTCAAAAATTTCTATTAAATTGCCATAATTGTAATGGGATGATTCTAGAACTCAATTCCTTCATTGAATAAATGTTATTCCTGTATGGAACACTCTCTCTCGCCCCGGCATTGCACGGTTAGCGCTCACACTGCTGCATTTTTACTTTTAGCTTTTATATACCCATCATAACTTACAAAAAATATATACACCAGTAAGCATAATTCAAAATCTTTGGCAACAACGCAACACCAACGAGGTTGAATCACTCTTACTATGAGGAATGCTTGTGTTGCTCTTTGACAGACTTATATTTTCGTTTCCATAGCAACATGTCATTCCATTCTGTTTTATAGGCAAATTATTGATATCCGGGGTGTGTTCACTTACTACTCTCGAGGACGCACGGATCACCCGCACGATTTTCGAAATCGTTCACGTCGTCGTCGAGCGTACGCACGAGTCACCCGAAAAATAGTAGGGGGGAAGGAATAGTATGAAACTGACACTTGAGAGTTGTCAGTTCTATGTAGATGCCCAAATCGTTCACTAACTCCGGATGATCGAGCAATATTCGCATGGGTGATTTGAGCGTAGTAAGTAAACGCACCCCAGGGTTAAATTATTGTAATTTTAGTAGGGATCTCTAATTTACGTGTATCCGAAAGAAGTAGAATAATTATTGTGGATCTCTTGAGTAGCAATATGAAAGCAGCCAATACTAACAAGGCGCGAGGATAGCGAGCACGATAATTTAAAGCTACTTCTAAAAGTATTTGTTAAAAACTTATGAAAGGAAAACAAAGGATCTTTTGTGTGCTGCCGTATTTCGTCATGCGACATAGAAATATAATAAAGGCATGAGCGCAGCGTGTGCGAACATTTTGAGTTTTTTCCACAAAGTGTATTTAAGAAGACATATCAGAAGGGTGCGAGCGCAGCGAGTGCGAAAATGTTGAGTTTTTTTTTCCATAACTTGTATAAGAAAAAGAAGGAGCCGGGCCCTAGCCTGCGCGGGCCCCCTACCAGCTTGTGGCAAGCCCCGCAAGCCAGAACTGTGAGGGGCCCGTGCGGGCTAGGGTCCGGCTGGCAAACGCCACCTCGACTATATAGCCAGTCCGACGCTAGATATTGTAATATACATTATTTATTAACAATTCCAATTAATGAATTCATCACCAACCAATAAATATGCTTTATTTAATAACATGTATATTTTTTCACTACTTTATTTGAAACTAATACTTACCTATCACTTTAACAAAGTTTTCAGGCTTAGTACAAGAACTAAAAAAATACAATTAGGCAGAGTAATTTAAGATTAGGTACTGCATCTCTAGTCTTTAAAGACTACAGCATCTACATACAAAATTTCATCAATTTGTTCAAGCCATATTGGGCGAAACTCAAATAAATAAACCAATATTTCATTTTTATTTTTGGAATTTAATTAATAGTAGCCGGTACAAGACTTGTTACAAGAAAATAGACCTTATCTAAAAAAAATTAAAAAAATATGGCTGCTCTGGTTAATTACTCATGTCTAGAATTAACAAAACATTCATTGCCAAATAGGTTAGCCAAATTGACGAGTAAGTTGAACCAAAATCCAAGGGCAAAAACAACACGATTTATAAACAAATATTACCTTGTCAAGTCTGCCTTCTGAGCCAACCTTGCGTAGGTCGGGGTTATGCCGTATATCGTAGCGAGCGGGACGTCCGAAGTAGGTTCCTGATTAACCTGACACTGGAATGCAGTAGACCTGCTGTTGAATAAAAACAGCACCACGAAAAAGAACATTGCGACTGCTATATATTGCTTCTTGATGTTTGCTAAACGCATTTTATGGTTTGACCTGTTGAGATAACGTAGCAACCCGCTCGGCCGTTTTGCTTCCGTTCACCACAATCGCGTACACATTATATTAGTTTAATTTCATTTTTAATAATGGTTTACTAAATTAAAGATGATGCAGGCGCACTGCGGCTGCCACCGTCAAATCAAATGCTGAATGAATGAATGAATAAATAAACAGTACGTAGATGTAAACAGATAAAATAGGAGATTTAAAAGGTGATGAGCGAATGAATGGAGGATAAAGAATCTCAGTTTAATATGCCGTTCGTTTTGAAGCAAATGGCAAAAATTACAGCAAAACACGTAAACCTTTGGCATTTTTTATGGTATTTTGTGGCCGAAATTAGCTTTATGATATGTTTTCGATCACCGTTCATTTTGCATGTTTAGATGATGTGACAGTTAAATTTTGGCATCAGAAAAGTGTCTTTATTTCGTAGGGTATTATGTTCTTTTTTGTTTGGTCTAGGAAGGATCGCTAGTTGCAAAAGTATTGAAAATGTTCAAATCGAACGGTACATTTCAAAACGCTCAAATGCCAATCCAATGAATAATACCAGAAATAATATTATGTTGCAGGCAGGGGCGTAAGAAAATAATAAGTTGCAGGCAGGGACGTAAAAAAATGTTTATGGTTTAGTATATACAAATAGTTTTTTTTTACAAATAGAGCTTGAAATGAAAAAAAAAACGATTAAAAGTGTTTTTTATACGCGTACATGTGCTGTCTCGTGAAAAAAAGGAATGTGCATTCACTTAGATTATAGTATCAGAGAATGAGAACGATAAGTTGTTATCTACTTTAGAATTTCTAAACTCAGTAAATGCAATAAAGATTTATGTTTAGTTGTTTCAGTTATTTATTTTATGGTGAGTGACCATAGCACAGAATAAATAAAAGTACAAGACCATAGGTACCTAAATACAGCAGGGCCCTATTTCTTAAACCGAAATATCATAATAAAACTACAAATGTAAGTCGAATACGCCAAACCTGCGTTTCTTAAAGCAAAAAGGCACAACATTTCGACTATTTCGAGGCACAATAGTTTGACTGACATTTGTCGGTTCGATTGACATTTGTCAGTGTACTAAAATTTTATGAAATAGGGCCCAGCTATCGTTAAGTGCGCGACTTTTGTTTGAGTGCCATCTATTGGAAATGTATACTATTACTATTAAATAACTTTATACCTTTGTTCATATGCATTTTAGCACCATCTCTACATATTCCCATAACTAAAATCCTTATAATCATTTACTAATTCCTAAAAGTTCATATAATATTTCATAGGTGGCGCTAAAATTAATTACGTCTGATATCCTTGGTGTCCTTGGCATTAATACATACTATACTCGTACATAAATACAAAATTGTTTATTGACATAATAAGTTTAACACAGAACATTGTAAATCCAGAGGCTCCCAAACATTGGGTCATTAATGATCAACTGGCTGGGAGGAGATTTTAGGCAGGTATACAGTGATGTTATACTAGAGGTATAACAATAATTTTATCGTTATTACCTCATCATCAGTCAGCCTATATTCGTCCACTGATCGACGTAGGCCTCACCTAGTGATTGCCACTGAGCCCGATCTTCGGCTCTTCTCATCTAGTCATCAATAAGTACTTATATCTACTCCTACACTAATATTACTAGTGGCTCTAACAGCTGTAGACCTCGCGCGTACAAACTTTTTTGCAAACAATCTAGCGGTGCACAGTAGCGCCATCTTTACCCTATTGTAAAACTAACATTAATAACCAAGGTGCTCCATCAATCCCTACCTAGTGGGCAAAGGGCTGATTCCATTGGTAGAAACCTAAAAGTGAGAAATTTACTGCATTTTGAGGAGCTATTCTGCTCATCACGCCGAAGATCCTCATCAGATCTTCACCAAATTTTTATGAGACCAATTTAAAGTTACTACCTTTCATATAATAAAAGAACCATCGAAATTGGATCCGATGAGGCGGATATATTCAGTTCCTTTTTGGGGGAAGCACCCCCCCCCCCCCTTAATCCCCGACGACTAAAATATTCTAAAACTTCGTTTAACCTATATATGTACCAATGTTGAGAAATGCGACCTGTAGAGGAGAACAGAGATCCGGACTGACATCCGGAAGGACATACGAAAGCATTTGAAACCCAAGTTGAAACGGAGACGCTTTGCTCGCGCGTCGGGCTCGCTTGGCCAATAAAGTGACAAGATTAGTTTTTTCAAGCAACTTCACAAAAGAAGACGGTTATACGAGTATGTTCGATTGTATGTTTTTTCCCCCCTTTTTTTATATATGTCGTTCGATATCTCCGTCAATTGCGGACCGATTTTAAAAATTCTTTTTGGTTCAGCAGTTTTTCGAGACTAAATAGTTTTTTGAGTAATTCCATTCGATTTTTTGTTTATATTGCCTTGATTTTGTGTTTATCTCTAAGATTTTTAAACCGATTTAGAAGGTTGTTTTTTTATTCAAAAGGATAAACTTTCTGTGTAGTCCCATATTAACTTCATCAAAAGGTTTAGTAGTTTTATTAAAAAAAACTATTTGTTTTATGGTTTATGTTCTCTAATATCTTGGGATTTCTAAACCGAATTAGATGATTGTTTTTACTTGAGTAAGAAGACCTCTAGTGTGGTACTGTATATATAAATTTCATAATAATTGGTTTTGTAGCTATAAACAAGCTTTAATTTAATTCACTGTGTTATTATGTTTAGGACTGGATTGCAAGTCAATTTTGAACGATTTAAGGACCTCCAAAGATGCTGAAGTTTTGCACATGGGTTTAGTTCTGATGACAATTAAAACACTACAGTAGTAGTAGTAGTAGTAGTTGTTGTAGTAGCAGCAGCAGTAGCATCAGCAGCAGTAGCAGCAGCAGCAGCAGTAATAGTAGTTGTAGTAGTAGCATTAGTAGTAGTAGTAGTAGTAGCAGCAGCAGCAGCAGCAGCAGCAGCAGCAGCAGCAGCAGCAGTAGTAGTAGTTGTAGTAGTAGCATTAGTAGTAGTTGTTGTAGTAGCAGCAGCAGTAGCATCAGCAGCAGTAGCAGCAGCAGCAGCAGTAGTAGTAGTTGTAGTAGTAGCATTAGTAGTAGTAGTAGTAGTAGCAGCAGCAGCAGCAGCAGCAGCAGCAGCAGCAGCAGCAGCAGCAGCAGTAGTAGTAGTTGTAGTAGTAGCATTAGTAGTAGTAGTAGTAGTAGCAGCAGCAGCAGCAGCAGCAGCAGCAGCAGCAGCAGCAGCAGCAGCAGCAGCAGCAGCAGCAGCAGTAGTAGTAGTTGTAGTAGTAGCATTAGTAGTAGTAGTAGTAGTAGTAGCAGCAGCAGCAGCAGCAGCAGCAGCAGCAGCAGCAGCAGTAGTAGTAGTAGTTGTAGTAGTAGCATTAGTAGTAGTAGTAGTAGTAGCAGCAGCAGCAGCAGCAGCAGCAGCAGCAGCAGTAGTAGTAGTTGTAGTAGTAGCATTAGTAGTAGTTGTTGTAGTAGCAGCAGCAGTAGCATCAGCAGCAGTAGCAGCAGCAGCAGCAGTAGTAGTAGTTGTAGTAGTAGCATTAGTAGTAGTAGTAGTAGTAGCAGCAGCAGCAGCAGCAGCAGCAGCAGTAGTAGTAGTTGTAGTAGTAGCATTAGTAGTAGTAGTAGTAGTAGTAGCAGCAGCAGCAGCAGCAGCAGCAGCAGCAGCAGCAGCAGCAGCAGCAGTAGTAGTAGTTGTAGTAGTAGCATTAGTAGTAGTAGTAGTAGTAGTAGTAGCAGCAGCAGCAGCAGCAGCAGCAGCAGCAGCAGCAGCAGCAGCAGCAGTAGTAGTAGTAGTTGTAGTAGTAGCATTAGTAGTAGTAGTAGTAGTAGCAGCAGCAGCAGCAGCAGCAGCAGCAGTAGTAGTAGTAGTTGTAGTAGTAGGTGTAGTAGTAGTAGTAGTAGTAGCAGCAGCAGCAGCAGCAGCAGCAGCAGCAGCAGCAGCAGCAGCAGCAGCAGCAGCAGCAGTAGTAGTAGTTGTAGTAGTAGCATTAGTAGTAGTAGTAGTAGTAGTAGTAGCAGCAGCAGCAGCAGCAGCAGCAGCAGTAGTAGTAGTTGTAGTAGTAGCATTAGTAGTAGTAGTAGTAGTAGCAGCAGCAGCAGCAGCAGCAGCAGCAGCAGCAGCAGCAGTAGTAGTAGTTGTAGTAGTAGTAGTAGCATTAGTAGTAGTAGTAGCAGCAGCAGCATCAGCAGCAGCAGCAGCAGCAGCAGCAGTAGTAGTCAAAGGATCTACACAATTGGATGATGGAATCCCTTCGAGTTTGGGCTCATTTGGTTTGTCTTGATGAAATCTCTGGTTTTATGTGGTATCCAGGGTCTGATGATGGAGCCGGAAGGTAGACACAGGAACTAAACAACAAAATGAACATCAAGTTTGGGCTCATGTGTTTTTTTTATGAGTTCTCTGGTGTTATGTGGTATCCAGGGTCTGATGATGGAGCCGGAAGGTAGTCACAGGGACTCAACAACAAAATGATGGAATCCCTTCGAGTTTGGGCTCATTTGGTTTGTCTTAATGAGTTCTCTGGTGTTATGTGGTATCCAGGGTCTGATGATGGAGCCGGAAGGTAGTCACAAGAACTCAAAAACAAAATGATGGAACCCTTTTGAGTTTGGGCTCATTTGGTTTGTCTTGATGAGTTCTCTGGTGCTATGTGGTTTTCAGGTCTGATGATCGAGCCGGAAGGTAGTCACAGGAACTCAAAAACAAAATGATGGAACCCTTTCGAGTTTGTTTTCATTGGGTTTGTCTTCATAAGTTCTCTAGTCTAATAAGGTATCGATGATCTGATGATGGAGATGGAGTCATAGGAACCCATTACCCAAACATCAAATGTTGAAACCCCTTCTAGTTAAGGCTTATTTGATTGGTCTCGATGAGTTCTTAGGTCTTAAATGGTACTTACTGGTGGTGACTCGTAAAAGATTGCTTAAATAAATCTATTTGTTTTGGGTTTATGTTTCCTCATATTTATGAGATGAGTAACCATTTTTTAATGAGTTCATTCATTCCAGTGAAATCATAGATAATTTTCGTCAAAACTAATTCAGTTGTTATTATATGTGTAGGTTTATTCATGCTTGGTTTTAATTTACCAACGCTTTGAGTCTAAAGTGAGTAATTATCTACTATTTTCTTTGGCATATATTCTTTCTGATGTTTGCTTAGGCCAATAAAAAAAATAAAAAACAAAATAAGGAAAAACGACTTCATATTAAAAATGTTATTTTGTAAACAACCACTTTATTTAAAATGAACAAAATAATTACAATTGAGCCGGAACAGAAAGTATCACTTTTTCAAAATTACCAACGTAATAAATGTAACCCAATATAGGCATCACAAATGTGCAAAAATGAGGGAGCCGTGTTGCCGTGGAAACGAAATAATAACAAGTTTGTCAAGTACGTGAGTAAATGTTATTATAGTACATTAATAGTGCAGTTACGGTTGTCTATGGCCAAAAAGTACCAAGATCGTTGCTGCTAAAGATTTCGAATTACGCTTACTGGCGTTTTTTTTAGAAGTTACGTCGGGAACAAAAATGCTGAAAGTAAGAAAAATGCCGCGGTGTGAGCGCTACCCGTGCGAAGCCGGGGCGAGTCACTAGTGGTTTATATAAATACTAGCTGCACTTCGCGGCTTTGCACGTGTACAAATTTTGATTCCTCACCTCCCATCGCCTCCCTCCCCCTTCCCCTCTCTTCATAAACCCCTATCAGCAACCCCCGACCCCTCCCCCTTTAAATTATCCCATACGTGATAATCCAGGACCAAAAACTACATTTCTTTAAGATTCGTTCAGCCGTCAAATAGTTTTTAATGATTGCTCGGCATCTATTCATCGGATTAAGGGTCTGATGATGGAGTTCAAGTTCCCTAGTTCTTAATTTGAACCCTAAGCTATCCAACAGTGAAAATCGGTTCAGTAGTTTTTCCGTGATGCGTGAACAAACATAGAGACAAACAAACAGACAGGATTTAAAAAATGTTATATTCTTGTTCAGTAGCTTATTTTAAGTAATCCTGACCTCTTTCACATCTTCATTGTACAGACTTTTTCGTTCTTATTGCTTTATTTTAAGTAGATATAGATATAGTAGATATAGATTATTGCTTTATTTTAAGTAGATATAACATAATATCTTTATTTTAAGTATATATAGATAGATCATCTCGTGACAAGAAGAACGAAAAAAAACCATATCTATCAGTCAATCTGTTCTCGATAAATAATAAAAAAGCACGAATTTCGCGCTAAATGTAGGTAAGAAAATTATATTCGTCTTAATTATTTTTTTAGACAATTTTTTCGATGTTCTAGTAGTTGTTCTGCTATTCGGGGCGAAGACAAATCCAACAAACCAAAGATCATAAAAATCGGTGTAACTAACCCATTGTTATAATAATAACTAACCCGACTTTGTTACATATTTAGAGAAGACAGAAGATGATTACAATGTATGGATTTATATCCATACATTGTAATCATCTTCTGTCTTCTAAAATCGTAAATTATTTATTAGGGCCAATGGTAAATGGAAGATAAAAACTTCAGAATACTTCTTCCAATCACTTGTGTGTCATCCATCACAGCAGTGAAGAAAGGTATACCCAGAGCGAACCTATACGATGTCACGTCATGATTTTCTATGTTTTTTGAGGATCTTGGGTATTAGAGGTCATGCCAGTTCCCCTATGTTTACCCTCACCAATTGAAAACCCGCCAAATTGAACTATTCAACGAGTTGCTCACATAATATGGTTAGTCAAGAAACAATCCATACCAATATATAAAAGTTAAACGTTGTCTGTTTGTTTTTTGTTCATTTGCTTGTCTGTTTGTTTGTTTGTGGAGATTTCACGCGATAACGGCTGGACGGATTTTGATGAAATTTGGAATGGAGATAGCTTATACCCTGGAAAAAAACATAGGATTTTTATCCCGGAAAATTGTAAGTTTCTACGGGAAAAACTGGATAATGTTGATTACTTGCTGTAAGGAACGGTTGCTAAAGAAACGAAATAACAAGTCTGTCAAAAAACATTAACAGCATTGGTGCTATACCTACTTTTGCGTTGGTTTTTAATATCCTAGAAGAAAATAGGACGCTTTTTTTCGCGATAAACAGTAGTCCGCGCGTACGAAGTCGCGGACGGGAAAACTAGTACAGAATAAAACCCCTAACCCCTCATCAGGAGAGACGCGAGCTCTCCGAGTGAACTTTAATCTTTGCTTGATGGCCGTGCCAAAGTGATTAATCCAACAACGGCTACTTTTTACCAGACTGCGCAACGCAAAGGCCCGGTAATGTGTTTATCAGCCTATGTATGTGTGCCTGTTCCTTTGTGGCACTATATAGACCAAACGCGTGGTCCGATTTTGATGATTCTTACGTCAAGTGCTACTAAAGACATCACATTAATCAGAATTCAATATGGTGACAAGTAGATGCGATAATGTGAAAAAGAAAAACAATTAAAGTCGACAAACTATGTCAAATGGGGTATCATTGAATGGGTATTTGATGAAGTTGAATTAAAATAATCATTAGGTTTCTCTTACCATTTTTTATTTCGAATGACCATTTAGGATCTATAACGATCTAAATTTGGTTAACAACTATTCTCACTAATTCTTATAAATATAAACTAAAAAGTTTAAAATAAAATAAATTATTATAAAAAACAAAAACCCGACTGCGAAAAAAACTAATAAGAGGCAAACAAAATTAGATTTTTGATTTAGAAATATAAGATGCAGTCGGAAGCATCATGCATTTCATTTCTAGTTTGACATCCCGTCAAAGAAGACGGGATGTAAGGGCCAAGGGGCGAACCATGCTTCGCATCAAATTACAGGGCCGCATTCCTAGTGTCAGAATTCGACGTCAAACGAAATTTCGAGACATTAGGAAGAGTGTCATGTCATGAATTTAAATGGAATTGGGTGGGACACACGGCTGGGAGCGGTGATGTCAGGTGGAGCTAGTCTTGACAGAGTTTCAACCAATAACTGGGAAGATGAAGGTCGGACGTCCAGCGGTGCGATCGATCGATGCTATTTTGATACTGATACATTTTTGCCACAAACATTATCACGCGAGCACAGCCAGTTAGGTATGCCTTAGATCTAAATCGTTGTTATTATTATGACGCCCATAACTAAGTACGTTTTGGGACTTCACCGGTAATGAACTCTCCTAATGAAGGGGTCAGGGCTGTGGGAGTGATTAAGCAGTGCTAATTTAGCACTGTTTGCATTCGGTAAGCGAACATTACTTTACGGCACTAGTCCGTCCAGTGAGCAGCTGTCCATCTACACGCTATCCGCTGGAATGAACCTCTATTTTTTCTTCGACACGCTTTAACCCACACGAAACCTCCGGAGATGTCTATTGACCTGTTTATGTTCAGTCTATAAATAAATAACATAATTTAACTGCTAACTATAAATAATCCGAGCGAGACTGAGCGGCACTCATAAAATTTTCAGATCAATGATAAAATGAAAAAAATAATGTCTGTCTTTTCGTGTAATATTCGTGTTTTTTTTGGAATAAATATTCTTATATGTTTATTTTATTTAATAAATTGTTATAAGGTATGTGTAGGTAGATAGGTAGGTAAATGGATGAGGAGAGCTGAAGACCGAACTCAGTGGCATGCATTAGGAGAGGCCTACGTCCAGCAGAGGACAGACATAGGCTGATGATGAATTAGGTATCTCTAAATCTATAAAAGTACACTAAGAAAATAATTTCTATATTTTCATGTAATCTTCGTGTTTTTTTATTAATAAATATTACTATTTATGTATTTTATTTAATAAACTGCTATAAGGTAGGTATAACAAACCTACGCTCGCGCTTATGTATTAGCAATAATAACGTTCAAATGATTCGAAATATCTGGGGGGTAAACCATAGACGACGGCAAATGCTCAGGTGCTACTCGAGAGATGAAACCATTGTTAATCTTCAACTCACGAGTGAAATGGTTATTTGTAGGTCAGCGTGCATCATCGATGACCACTTCATAGCTTTACATCAGGTGAGCTATGAGTTGGTCATCGATGATGCACGTGACTGTTACATCAGGTGAGGTGAGATAGTGGTCAAACACCGTCTATAAAAAAATTGGGTGGAATAGGACCTGCGATAACTTCAAGCTGTTGACAAGAATTTGCGAAGGACAGAGAAAAATGGCGTCTTTTGGTATTAGAACCCGACTAATAGTCGCTGCGCCAACTCTTCGTAGATGTCTGGCATACTACGATCAGTGCACCGTTAACTTGTCTGCGTGTTGCTACGAACGTAGAAGCATAGAACGAGCCTACATAGCTTGTCTACGTGTTGCTACGAACGTAGAAGCGTAGAACGAGGCTACGTGCTTACGATAAAATTTCATGTCCCTGCTACGAAGACACCAAAATCTGTTTACCTTCGATTTAATATCTATATTTTACAGGGTAACATCGAGGAGATTCTGTATGGAGACCTCCGAAACCATAAGAGATAGCAAAATAGGTTCTTGGGTACCATGTCGTTGATTTTAGAGGTAAGAAAAACGGCATTCATGGATTAACAAAAAGTTACTCTCTATGTTACACTCTGTATTATACGAACAGCTGTGCTATGCTGAAATAGCAGTCGACACTCTATATGTCAATTAAAACCTTAAAGTAACCTTTAAATAATAATCTTTAATAATAACCTAATCGTTTTTAATGATATTTTAAATTAAATACTACATTAACTGACTTATTTAATTAAAAGTTAATTCATTGTTTACGGATTTATTTTTGCAAGACCTTCGTTGAAAAGCCAATAAGTAATTATCAAAACATCTTCTGATCTTTCTTAATTTCGTACTGACGTCAAAGGCTGGTGTGATATGTAACATCTTACTTAGCATGTATGTACTCCCTGTTTGGGTGTTCAAGTTACAGGTTTCACCTAGTTTGGGACCCGTAGAAAATATAAATGTACCTACTTACTCGTAGTGTTAAGGCAAACTCAATCTTTATATTGTTATTTCTAATGGTTGTTTGTTGGTTTTTGGAAACAATAAATAACTAATCTATCAATTTAGGAAAAATAAATGTATTCAGAATAATTGACACCAATTACCTAGCCTAGGACACCTGTACTAAGAGTACTAGACGACGG
Source organism: Alsophila aescularia (assembly GCA_946251855.1). NCBI lineage: Eukaryota > Metazoa > Arthropoda > Insecta > Lepidoptera > Geometridae > Alsophila > Alsophila aescularia. Next base: position 48,282,750 of record OX276381.1, on the reverse strand, counting down.
ATAAACATACATAGATACGAATATTACATCCTTGACTCGAATTCAAACATTTCTGCTCATCACACAAATGATTGCACCTTGCGGGACTCGAACCCTCAACCGTTTGATTTTGTAAATAAATTATACTTATTTTTGTTTACTGTTCATGTACAGTTAAAATTCAATCTTTCAACTTAGGTTATTTTAATATTCCACAAAAATGTTTTCCCATTTTTATGATTCAGCGATGTCATTTTATGAAAACATAGACTAAATTATGAAAATGAAGGATCTGATGTGTGTGCAAAACAACATATTCTTTTTATCGTGGTCTGGCCTGTCTATACCAGTCCACTCCAAAGTGATTTAGTCCGATGACGCTATAACAGTCCGAAATAAGAAAATTAAAAATTATTTTTAATAAGCTTTTATGCAGTAGCCATAATTATCAAAGTGAAAAAAAGAACTGTCATTGACCGAGCGAGCGTGAAGCGCGACCAAAGCGTCTCCATTTTAGCTTGGAAAAAAATACTTTCATATGTCTGGCTGTCTGGCTGTCCGTCCGGCTGTTCTCCTCTACAGGTCGCTTTCTCAACCAAACTATACGAAACTTGGTATACAGGTTAAAATATTTTTTACATTTTTATATTCTTCGGGAATTAATGATTGGGGATGGGGAGGTGGGTTAGTTCCTCCAAAAGGGGCAAATATCGGGCTACAGAATATCTCCGCCTTATTAAATTCGATTTAAATGGTTCTTTTTTTTATTTTAAAGGTAGTAACTTTAAATTGGTCTCATAAAAATTTGGTGAAGATCTGATGAGGATCTTCGGCGTGATGAGCAGAATAGCTCCTCAAAATGCAGTAAATTGCTCACTTTTAGATTACTTCCAGTGGAATCAGCCCTTTACCTACTAGGTAGGGATTGCTGCAGCACCTCGTCTATTAATGTTAGTTTTACAATAAGGTAACAAGATGGCGTGCACCGCTAGATTGTTTGCAAAAAAGTTTGTACTCACGAAGTCTACAGCCCACAGACACAGACCCACTAGTAATAAAATGTGTACACAAAATTTCGTGTCTGTGCTGTTAACCTTTGAAGAGTTTCTCATCTGGAGCTAATCCTGGATGTTGATTCAGGTCTTGCTTACCATAAAAATGCATTGTCATTGGAACTAAACCAACATACGAGTATAAAATATCAACTCCGTAGGATAAGAGGAAATGGTTCTAATTCAGCTTGCAAGATTTGTCCTAAACAAACATACATACATACTTACTTATCAAGTTATATAACAGCTTTTAATAAAAAACTTGGTTTTTTATCAATTTTGAACCGTATACATATTAAGTAGGTACGTTGTCGGTTTATATTAACTGTCGGCGCAAATCTTGACTGCTCGGCGGAAGGGTTGACTCTGGAAAAAAAAAATAAGAACAATTTTTATAGATAATTGTATGATTTGCAAATTTTTTCTGACCTATTTTTTTAGATAAAAATTTCCGTTTTAGTTAAAAAAAAAACCGTTTTGATGGAGACTTTTACATTTAATTTATAAAAACATCAACAAAAATTGTGTTTTTTGATTTTTGTTTGTAACCCTAACAAACAAAAATCAACAAAAAGGTCAAGCTAAATTAAACCGTTTAAAAAGTCAGCGCTCAAGATCTGCGCCGATACCTACATTGAATTTATAGACTGTTTCAAAAATTAATTTATGAAGAGATTCGCTACTCACTGTAATGGAATCGGAATGTTTGGAGTAATGCGAGATGAATGCACGATTGTAATTACTGACGGATTTTTACCCGACTGCACGGAGGGTTATGTGTTTGGGTTGTATGTATGTTTGTTTGTACGTTTCTTAGGCGCGTCCTACACCCTAAACGGCTTGATGGATTTTGATCAAGGAGGTATCTTAGGATTGGTCTTGATCACGAGAGTGCTATGGTCAACAAAACTATACGGCTCACAGCTGCCATATTGTATTTCCAACGGAACAAAAAAATACCAAAACCTATCGAGTGAGGTATCATAATGAAGGTTATTAAAAATTCAATTCAAAAATATATAATTCTTATAACTAAACAATAGTTATTTGTTATGCAAGGCTGCAAAGAGATTTTGTCGTAAGTAATTCTATTGAAACCTGAGCAAGCAAAGGATACTACTCGCTTCGCTCGTGGTTCAAATATAGAATCCTGAGCGTAGCGAGGGTTTCAAAAATACAAGACGCAGAATAACTTTGCAGCCGTGCGAAACACACAACTTTTCCCCTCACTACAGCGAAAATGCTAGGTGCAAGAAAAACAGCTTAAATAATATATTAAATTAGTTATATTTAAAAAAAATGTTGCCGGATGCCTGGCAGGTGTGTTAACATAATATAATATAATAGAATTGAATAGAGTCAAATTGAGACGAATTAAGTTAAATTAAGACGAATAGAGACGAGTAGAGTCGAGTAGAGTTGAATAGAGTCGAGTAGAGTCTAATAGAGTCGATTAGAGTCGAATAGAGTCGAATAGAGTCGAATAGAGTCGAATAAAGTCGAATATAGTCGAATAGAGTCGAATAGAGTCGAGTAGAGTCGAGTAGAGTCTAATAGAGTCGATTAGAGTCGAATAGAGTCGAATATAGTCGAATAGAGTCGAATAGAGTCGAATAGAGTCGAATAGAGTCGAATAGAGACGAATAGAGTCGAATAGAGTCGAATAGAGTACAATAGAGTCGAATAGAGTCGAATAGAGTCGAATAGAGTCGAATAGAGTCGAATAGAGTCGAATAGAGTCGAATAGAGTCGAATAGAGTCGAATAGAGTCGAATAGAGTCGAATAGAGTCGAATAGAGTCGAATAGAGTCGAATAGAGTCGAATAGAGTCGAATAGAGTCGAATAGAGTCGAATAGAGTCGAATAGAGTCGAATAGAGTCGAATAGAGTCGAATAGAGTCGAATAGAGTCGAATAGAGTCGAATAGAGTCGAATAGAGTCGAATAGAGTCGAATAGAGTCGAATAGAGTCGAATAGTGTCGAATAGAGTCGAATAGTGTCGAATAGAGTCGAATAGAATCGAATAGAGTCGAATAGAGTCGAATAGAGTCGAATAGAGTCGAATAGAGTCGAATAGAGTCGAATAGAGTCGAATAGAGTCGAATAGAGTCGAATAGAGTCGAATAGAGTCGAATAGAGTCGAATAGAGTCGAATAGAGTCGAATAGAGTCGAATAGAGTCGAATAGAGTCGAATAGAGTCGAGTAGAGTCGAGTAGAGTCGAATAGATTTGAATAGAGTCGAATAGAATCAAGTAGAGACGAACAGATCCAAATAGAGTCAAATAGAGTCGAGTAGAGTCGAATCGAATAATGATATATATATTATATGTAAAAATTAATTTTCAGTGGACTGACGGTATAGAAAATTATTGAATAGAAAGGTTCGAATTATAAAAACTCTTTCCACGCTAGTGGGTAAAATGCACTTTTTCACTTAGATTTCAAATGACAAACACAATCTTTCCGAGCCTGTGAGGTGGAAGGCTTCTTAAAAAAATTCCAGTATTACATTATTCAAGTAAATGTAAATACTATTGTCTAATTTTGCGTTAGCAACTATTAAAGTGAAATATAAAAAAAAAAAAAAAACAAAAAAAGGATCATTAAATTTGTATAATACTAGCTGCGTCTCACGGTTTCACCTGCGTCCTTCCGGAACCGTGCATTTTCCGGGATAAAAGTAGCCTTTAGGTAATCCAGGGGTATAAGCTACCTTTATGCGTGAAGAAGTAACAAACATACCCTTAAATCCATACAAACTTTTGCCTTTATAATATTAGTGTGATTATTTTTACGGGCGGTCAGCTCGTATTCAATAATTCTGTTCGCAGTTGGGGTGTTTCTATTTTTAAAATAATTTTACATGTTTATTTTGAAAAGTAAGTGCAAGTGAAATTCATATTAAAAATATAAATAAAACGGCTAAAGCCCACGAAATAGAAGACCGGAAATACTCCGACCAGTTTCGGACTATTTTGAAGTCCTTCATCTGGGAGTGTTATGCCGACAAGCCGCGACGAGCGCTAGGAAGAACGTCAGGATATTTAAGTTCTTAGCCGTTTTGTTTATATTTTTAATTTTACTTGTTGTTAATTCATTTTAAATAATAGTTTGTTTTGTATATAAGATAATAGTAATCATAATTGATTTTTTTATTTTTGCAGAAACATGAATTTGTACAAACGTTATTTGTATTTGGTATTTCGTATACTTGATATTATGAGAAATTCTAATTATTTAATGTACTTACTGTCTTACTACGTTGTTAGTAGATAGATAGATAGATAGACAGATAGATAGATAGATAGATAGATAGATAGATAGATAGATAGATAGACAGATAGATAGATAGATAGATAGATAATATTTTATTGTACACCAGTTTCCAAACAATTTGCAGCTAGTAGGAACAATCGTATAACTAAAGTAAATCGGGCGGACTTATCGTTAAAAGCGATCTCTTCCAGTCAACCTTTGGATGGAAAAAAATAGTGGAGTGAGAAGGGATAGCTTACCTACAGTACCTACATATTTTTTATTCTGTGATGCAACTAAATATAAAGAGAATGTAACTACTTTTAAATGAACCGAATTTAATGAAACAAAGATATAAACCTCCGCAAGAATGCAAGGAAAACGTTCAGCAAACGGCATCAAAGTCCATCCAGTGATTTTTGCGTGATGAAGTAACCCAGTAACACAGGCAGACAGAAAGACAAAATAAGATAAAAAATATGTTTTTGGATTCTAATACTTTCATATATATATATTTTTAAATTCTCTTCCATGTACAGATTTCACTTTGTTTACAGTTTTATTATATGTACCAGCTGTGCCCGCTGCCTCACCCGCGTGGACATTTCATTTAAAAGTTTTGTTAGTCCAGGACCAAAATTACCTATAAAGGCACAATATAGGTACCTACTACATTTCTTCAAAATTTGTTCAGCCGTCAAATAGTTTTTTATCGATTGCTTGGCATCTAATAATCGGATTTAAGATACCAAGTACCTGAGTTTTTAAGTCAACCCCTAAGGTATTCAATAGGAGAATATAACATTTAAAAAATGATATATTTTTTGATACTTACTGCTTTATTATAAGTATATATAGAATATAAATATTATGTATAGATAGACAGAATATAAATATTGTTTTTTAGTATTTGTATTTTTTGTGACTTATAATTCATATGAAATAAGAGTATTCATTTCATTTATAGTAATATGATGATACTTAATGTGATGTATGTAATTAATGTAAAATGTTTTTAATTTTTGCGATCGAATAAATAAAAATATACCTAATCTGTTTCGTGAGCATTAAATGAAGTATTAACTTTGAACAATGAAATTGAAAACGCGATGCTCAGACGGGTTATTTTACATATTTGAATTAGTTGAGCGAAGCGAGTTAAATTAAAACGAAATACTGTAATATTACTGAACACAAACTACCTGCACCTCAGCTCTTTATGTACTTACCTAGTAATCACATATATTTTTTTAAGAGTTATCATTGTTAATTTGCCTTCTTACTAGGAGATATCTCTTCCAAACCACTTTTGGTTGGTAAGACATTTTGATAACGTAGGGAAATATATTTTCTGTTGATGATTACATCAATTATATTTAAATCAGAAAATGAAACAAACAAACATTGTATTAAATTCAAAGTGTTTAAGCACATAATGAACTCAAGCCCCTAAATTTATTGAGTTCAAAATATTCGCGCAAAATAAACTCAAGCTATTAAAAATAATCTGCGAAAATTTAATTATATTATAATTAACATGTAAATGAAAACCAGCTAAATTAATATGATATTATTCGCAAGATCGCAACGCAAACTATTCATGATAGTGGAGTCAGAGGCTACTATAAATATGTGCTTAAGCTTTGTAAGGCTAGATATACACCGAGCACAAGTCGCGATACATGTGGCATAATTTATATTTGGACATAATTTGCGATACTTCGCACGACTTTTCGTTGCCTTCCGAGCACTATTGGGATCTTGTGCCAAATGTGCGGAAGCACAAGTATCGAACATATCGCGGCAATTTTATCTATACTAATAAAATTAATATAATAAGCAGTAAGTACCAAAAAATATGTACAATGAAGATAATTAAAAAAACATATGTTCTAGTGTACTTAAAAATGGCTACTGAAAAGTTTTCTTTTTTAAAATCGTGTCTTTCCGTCTGTTTGTCTGTTTGTTCGCGCATCACGTAATCTCTACTGGACCGATTGCAATGCGGTTTTCACTGTTGGATAGCTGAGGGTTTGACTGGGGTTCTTGGTATCTTAATGCGATGATTACATGCCGAGCAATTGATAAAAACTATTTGACGTCTGAATGTTTTTTCAAGAAATGTAGTATATTGTACTATGTATATTTATTTATTTTATTTATACAATTTTTATTTATTTTTTACATATTTTATGAGTACTTTTGGACCTGAAATAACACGTGTGGGCTACTTTTAAATGAAATGACCACGCGGGAAAAACCGCGGGCACAACTAGTCGGGAATATAGAGATCTCTGCAACTAATGGGCACCGGAACACTATTGCCTTCCTGGAGGACATTAAATGCTTGAATGCTTGAACTAGCGAGAATTAATCCCCTCTTCACGATTTATTATTGTTTTATTTTGGCTAACTAATGTACTAATTTTGAAAGTGGGGGCCAATAACAACAAGTATATTGCCGCCAGCCCCCATTTTTTATATTTAAAGGTCGATAGCCGTAAGTGTACTGACATCTGTCACTTTTTTTTTTCATTACGTACGTGACAATCGTTTGACCACGATCTCACCTGGCTGAAAGCGATAATGTGGTCGAAGCTGTAGCACACTTTCCTAGTAGATACCAAACATCTACCTACCTAGTATCACCGTCTGCCCCCCTTTCCATTAATCATGGAATCATACTCTATTGCAGAAAAGAGCCCGTGCAAGAAGTACCAAGTACATACAGGTAGTTTGTAGTACAGTAAGTATTATGAACAGGGTTGCCAATGCCAATTTATCAAATAATCTCAGTCAAATTCCCCAAATTTGGGGAGAAACATCTACTGATTCCCCACAAAAATGTATAATCGACTTATTATATTGACATCATATTGACATCATATTGACATCATATTGACATCATATTGACATCATATTGACATCATATTGACATCATATTGACATTGCGGAACTCGCCTCGCAGACACCTTGTGGAAACCCAACTCGTTGACTATGATGTTTTGAGTTCGTTCATTAGAAATGCCTATAATCTCAGCTGTCTCCTTAATTTTTAAGCTGCAGTCTCTCATTATTAAATCAAGTACTTTTTTAATATTTTCGTCAGTAGTGGACGTCGAATGCCTTCCAGAGCGGGGTTTCATCTTTCACACTCTCTCTAGCATGCTTAAATTCTGCTAACAGAGCAGAATCCCCTTATGTATTGACCATACCATCATGGATGGCTTTTGCCCCTTCTTATGGAGGTAATGACGGCACTCTGCTCGATTTGCTCCATTCGCGGAAATTATGCCCGATTGCTTTGTTAATACATTTATAAAATCACAACTAATTATCGCACACGTTTTGAACTTCACACAATTAACAAGTCTGAACTGAACTAAATAATGTGGATAGACTTTATTTTTAGAATTGAATGGATCTGTGTTAGGCCGAGTACTTTTCAATCCACCCTCGTATTTGATCAATCATAATACATAATAGATTCAATTCAGTATTTATGTCAATATGATGTCAATATGATGTCAATATGATGTCAATATGATGTCAATATGATGTCAATGTGATGTCAATATGATGTCAATATGATGTCAATATGATGTCAATATGATGTCAATATAATGTCAATATGATGTCAATATGATGTCAATATGATGTCAATATGATGTCAATATGATGTCAATATGATGTCAATATAATAAGTCGATTATACATTTTTGTGGGGAATCAGTAGATGTTTCTCCCCAAATTTGGGGAATTTGACTGAGATTATTTGATAAATTGGCATTGGCAACCCTGTTCATAATACTTACTGTACTACAAACTACCTGTATGTACTTGGTACTTCTTGCACGGGCTCTTTTCTGCAATAGAGTATGATTCCATGATTAATGGAAAGGGGGGCAGACGGTGATACTAGGTAGGTAGATGTTTGGTATCTACTAGGAAAGTGTGCTACAGCTTCGACCACATTATCGCTTTCAGCCAGGTGAGATCGTGGTCAAACGATTGTCACGTAAGTAATGAAAAAAAAAAGTGACAGATGTCAGTACACTTACGGCTATCGACCTTTAAATATAAAAAATGGGGGCTGGCGGCAATATACTTGTTGTTATTGGCCCCCACTTTCAAAATTAGTACATTAGTTAGCCAAAATAAAACAATAATAAATCGTGAAGAGGGGATTAATTCTCGCTAGTTCAAGCATTCAAGCATTTAATGTCCTCCAGGAAGGCAATAGTGTTCCGGTGCCCATTAGTTGCAGAGATCTCTATATTCCCGACTAGTTGTGCCCGCGGTTTTTCCCGCGTGGTCATTTCATTTAAAAGTAGCCCACACGTGTTATTTCAGGTCCAAAAGTACTCATAAAATATGTAAAAAATAAATAAAAATTGTATAAATAAAATAAATAAATATACATAGTACAATATACTACATTTCTTGAAAAAACATTCAGACGTCAAATAGTTTTTATCAATTGCTCGGCATGTAATCATCGCATTAAGATACCAAGAACCCCAGTCAAACCCTCAGCTATCCAACAGTGAAAACCGCATTGCAATCGGTCCAGTAGAGATTACGTGATGCGCGAACAAACAGACAAACAGACGGAAAGACACGATTTTAAAAAAGAAAACTTTTCAGTAGCCATTTTTAAGTACACTAGAACATATGTTTTTTTAATTATCTTCATTGTACATATTTTTTGGTACTTACTGCTTATTATATTAATTTTATTAGTATAGATAAAATTGCCGCGATATGTTCGATACTTGTGCTTCCGCACATTTGGCACAAGATCCCAATAGTGCTCGGAAGGCAACGAAAAGTCGTGCGAAGTATCGCAAATTATGTCCAAATATAAATTATGCCACATGTATCGCGACTTGTGCTCGGTGTATATCTAGCCTTACAAAGCTTAAGCACATATTTATAGTAGCCTCTGACTCCACTATATGTTTATGCTAAGCAGGCGTTAACTGCTACAAAAATATCATAACTTATATAATGTTTATTTTTGATCTTTCATATCGGACACTTTTTCCATATTTTTGTTGCAAGCATTTTGCTCGATGGGACAAACTTGACACTGCCACCCAGTATATCCCTTATCTCTTACCTTGTTCCCATTAAATATACTACAGTATCTGTATTTAGTGACCTGAAGTTTTCTGTTTTTTATTTTTTTGGGCAAAATTGTAACATTTTCAAAGCTAGCGTACTACAAGTGTATTTAGTAGGTATCTTTCATAAATTTTGATTGAAGGGGAATCCCCTGATCATAGACAACCGAAAAACTAGGGAGGTGTCATACATAATGTTAATCGACCGTATACTTGAAAGAATTTTCATCATTAAGTAGCAGTGGAACTATTAGTATGAACTATCAATATTATTTAAGGGTGAGATGTCAAAATCCCCGCATTTTCTCCGCATAATGCCAATCCCCAATAAATCCACATCAACTTGAGATTCCCCACAAATTGGGGAATTCCCCACAAATTGCAACGCTGATTATGAAACTCACTTTACGCTTAGCCAATCTTCATTTCCATCTATTATCAAAGAATAATGCTATTATTTAAATATTGGTCCAAAGTAAAGTAAAATCGAAGCTCAAGATATTCCACAATATAATCTTGCGCGTTAATTGATTTAAGAACTTATTGACAAGGTCCTTGACCTAATATTTGACCGATAGAAGTTAAAGGAAGATTACCGAAGTGCATACCACAGTTGAGATACCGTGTGCGGCGACAAATGTGCCCGGTGTGTAGTGGGCTTTAGGCACGCAAAACTTTGAGAGCACTCCACCAGTGTTAAAACGACGACCTTCCCCTTCCCTTCTAAAGAACCTTTTTATGCCCACAAACTCATAATACATAAAGTTCAGATTTCGGCGCACAATACACCCTTTCTTTTGAAGGGATTTCCAAATATTTAACATAGGAGGCTCAAAAGCTTGAATCGTAGTTAAACATTCCAACAGGTCTGTGTTCCTCAGTAGTTTCTCTAACTCTCGCTCGTAAAAATCTGGGAGGGTTTCGTCGTAAAAAGTAGGAGAGTTTTTTTTAGTATCTAATATTTGTTGGAAAAACTTCTCTAACATTAGGCTTTAATGGCAGTTCTTCTGGTTGATTTACTCGATGATCTAAAAATTTGCAACACGAAATATCTAAGGTTAGTAAGTTTACAGTCGATAACATAAATATATCGCAGCCGTGTCTGGAGACAAAAGGGTAACACGCACGTCCAAAACGCTTCTAAGTAGTATTTAGAGCTTTTAATAATTCCGGCCTCTCAAACCTACCATTTGTGTCAAAAGCACAGTAGGTACAGGTGGAAATTATAGTGAAAGAGAGCTTTCATTTCGAATCCAAGTTTAATAATTTTCCAGCCTTCATTACTAAAAGTATGTCCGTATTAAGTATTTTCCTCTAAAACCAGTGAAACTTTTGTTAAACAATCCAGTTCTCCTATAGAAAATTAAATTTGCTCAACGATATTATATTGTATGCAGCGTTCAAAAACCTTTTATAACCGCAAGCGTAGGTACGCGTCCGCTAATGTAGCACGCAGGTAGTTTGTGCTCACCGAGCCGTTTCACTGTAAGAGAGGCATAGATAGTACATGCATATGGTATAGACAGTGTTTAAAATTACAACGAGTAGCCATGTGAAACTCTCACACTGTGACACGTACGTTTTTGGGGCATCTGACTAGGATAAACATGCCCTTAATACGAGAACTAAGTTCTGGGGCGAAAATATTGCTCAAAGGTCTGCGAATACCCATCGATCGGTAACCGAACGCATAATTAATTAGCTTGCAACTCTATACCGCCTCGAACGAGCATACTGTCCGAACTCATAAACAGTTCAAACCTTGGTACTTACTACACCATTATTCTGCGGTAGAAGGACGGGCTCGGGACTCCCGGGGCTCACCTGTACTCCAGACCCGTAGGCGCGTCACTACCCACACATGCGCAGGGTGCGCGGACAAAGACAAACGCGTGTATAGATACAGATTTCGCACACCGCGGACATTGCAACAATGAAGGCTGTGCGGGAGGCCTCGCACACACGCGCAGCCGCTCTACCCGAGCGGGCGCCCTAGCTGAAACTCGGGACACAGGCGGGCGAGCTTTCCCGCCGCGAGGTCCTCTCAGCAGACCCGCGTCGGCTGTTGTCGCGAACCACTTGTTGAATCTCAGAGACTTTTTTTAAATCGTTCAAGTCGTGACGCGCGTGTTCTTTTTACCTTCCTACCCTCATTTTTATTTTCCCTCTCTTATACGCTTTTACCTGTGATGCCTACTCTTCGCTTCCTCTCTGCCTTGTCTCATACGCTCCGTCTGGTCTTCCTCTCAGTGTTATTATTGTTACGGACGACATGAAGTCGCGGCGCGATACCAACTTGTTGTAACTTTTGAAATATTTAGAACTGTTGTTGATTATTCGTATCTGTGTTAACTGTTGACTACTTGCTTAGAGATTTGTATCTTATTCCGATTTAAATAAATATTATATCGCCGCGTAAAATATTTGTGGCGGCGAGAGCTTCGTAGAGTTCCTGACCTCAGGTAAGTGCTTTAACTGATTGGTTTTAAGGCCTTATCTAAAGTCCATTAAGTATTATTAATTGACTGTTGGGCTGGGACACAGGCATTCTCTCAGATTGTGTGAAAGAGGTAGAATGAGAGAGACGATGTGCCATAGTCCACCACGCCTGCCCATTGTAGGTTGGTGGATGTCAGTCTGGAGGTTTTTGGACATGCTGTTTCTTCAAGATATTTTTCGTCATCCTTTTTGACGTTGATGTCATCGAAACCTGCGCATAACTTGATGCAGAACCTAGGTCTTGAACCGGGTGCTATTAGATTGTGAATCGCACACCCACTTGGCCATTGACTATAGACTGGAGTTGCTTTTAATTTAAGTCTATTTTATACATATATATATATATATTGTTTTAAACTCCACTACATTTAGTCAAGTCTATAGAGTTAGCTAAAATATTTTTACAAGCAGACTTTACAATTTAAGGACAACGTCACGTTAAATGGAGTTGGATGCGTTGTCGAAAGCAGTTACATTCAACAGGTAAGAGATGAAGCTCGGATAGCGGCTTATCTCTACTGAATACATTATACAGTCAAACGAAGACGGTCCATTCTAGTTACATTACAAAATCCATTTGCATAATAGAGACGAACTTATTATTGCTCCTCGTCGGGAACTCGCGTAAAAATTGTGTTAATTTAGAAAACAGTAATTTTCGCCCCTTATTATGTGTGGTCACGCACAAAACGTAACATAGTTGAATGGTCCTCGAGAATGTTCCGGCCGAAGGTCTTTTTTGCTAGTGAATGATAATTTATGCGAGGTAAGGAATATGCCGTGAAGAAATTCAGGTTATTAGGAAAGTATCGCATCGAGGCCTTTGGCAATACACATGGTAGGTATTTTTTATCGTCGCTGACCGATATAAATTTACTCCTTTTATCAGTCTTTCCCTCCATATCCACGCCTGATCCAGTAGGTACATAAGGATGTCTTTAATATGCAAATAATACGTCCGTATGAACGGGGAGGTAGAGGACCTCCCCGTTTAGTAACCGTTTCATTCCACCATTATTTTATTACGTTCAGTTTTGTAACACTAAGTAATAATTCTGACAAGTGGTCAAAATGTAACTTGTCTGGAAGAGATAGCTCCTTAACGATAAGACAGCCAGTTATTTTCATTTTTTATTCTAACATGGTTGTTGCACCAGTGCTGATGCTGATTGCTTGCGGTTATCGATGTCATCTTATAGATAGATAGATAACTACATTACACAAGAAAGGATTTACATTCAAAATTCAACAAGTCTTAACTTAGAACAATCGGCAGCCTTACCACTACGCAGCAATTTCTTCCATGTTACCGTATGCTTGATAGAGACACATAGGCTTTTAAGGATGGTAGTCCTATGGTCCTACCTGCAATACCATCAAAATATTTGGAAGTGGTGTAGTATGTTACACAACATTTAAAAAAAAAAGATTTATGAAGTTAAGTCGTACACTACGCTAGAGGTCTTCACTGGGACCATCAACATGGATGGTCCGTAGTTGGATAGCTTCACTATATAATTTCACAGATTTGCATATGAAAGCGTGACTGAAGTCACGCATGACCGTTAGCCGTGTCTGTCCTTGTATAAATTTATATATATACAAGCATAGACATATTTATTTACTTATACAAGCTATATAATTGACCTACATGATGCGATTTTTACTGAATCTTTTGCGCAGGCTTGTAATTTATATGTGAACTAAAAAAATATACGCTCTGTTACGTATCATCATCATTATCATCAGCATATACTTGTCCACTGCTGGACGTAGGCCTCTCTTAATGCACGCAACTGACCTCAGTCTTCAGCTCTCCCCATCAATTTTCTGCCAGCTGCTTAACGCAGGTCGTCACTCCACCTGGCCAGAAGATGTCCTTGACTACGTTTGGCTAGACGTAGTCTCCACTCTAGAACTCTACCCCAACAGTTATCGGTTCATTGGGAAATGTGACCAGCCCCCTGCCACTTTAGCTTGCTTATCCTTAGAGCTATGTTGGTTACCTTGATTCTTGTCGGATATCTTCATTACGAATCTTGTCCTTCAGAAAAACTCCGAGCATAGTTCTCTCCATAGCAACCTTAAATTTATGGACTAGTTTGACCGTGAGTATCCACGTTCGGCTCCGTAGCCATGGAGTGGCTCCATAGGTCTTGACTGGTAGAAAGCACTGATTGAAGACTTTTGTCTTCGGGCACTGTGGTATGGATGACAAGAAGACTTGACAAAGCTCGCCGAATGCTGCCCAACCCATCTGAATTCTTCTGTTAGCATCTTTCTTACCCAATTGCAATATTTGCCCAAGGTAAACATATTGTTGGACTACTTCATGAGGCAGACCATTAACTGCAATCGGTTCCGGGTCAATAAGATTGTTGAACATGATCTTGGTCATATCTATGTCCATTCCGAGACTGATGCGTCGAGAAGCATCATCTAGCGTTGGTCAGCATACTTTGCAAGTCTCGCAGCGCCACCATTAATTAGGACGATTTGTGTGAGATGTGCTCGCCATGGATATAAATATTCTTCCCATTCTTTTCCAATCTAGTGTCTTAAACATATCTTCCAAGGCATTAGTAAACAGTTCCAGGATATAACATCCCCGCTTTACTCCTCTGGGCTTTTGGATATGATTAGATTGCTGGTTTTGTACTTGGACACTCATAGTCGCGGTGTCATACAGAAACTACAGCACTTCGAAGTATCGCCAATCCCTTGACACCGCTGGGAAGACTCCAGAACCGTCCAGGTTTCAATGGAGTCAAATGCCTCTATTAGGTATAAAGCTTATAATTTTTAAGGCATATCTTTGGGGTTCATACCCGAAGTCATCTATGCTTTATACGAAGCATAAATATGCTCCAATTGATCTACCGTAACCACTACACTAATCACATCCAGATATATCTTTAGTTTGATTTTAATTCGTAAAATATAAATAATTCGAGTAGACTTTTTTCAATGGCTACTTGCTTTTTTGGTTACACTCCCGTGTTACACGCGTATCATCTGTCTCTTTCTTCTAACCACTCACGCAAAACTCGCATACGCAGTACAATTATTTATTCTGTGCCCTCATTTACACACATATAACACACAAATGCCCCTTATTTTGCAAGTTATAATTAAAAGCATCGCATCGTATATAATTTAGAAGTAATTTGTATTGCAAATGAATTGTATTATGCTTATTTCAGTATACTTCATTCTTAATCTGAGCATGTGTCTACCTCTAATTAGCAACGGCCTCAGATTCATGAGTTAACTTTTTAGGGGTTCCGTAAATCCAAATGAAAAAAAAAAACGGAACCCTTTTTTATATTTATTTCAATTCAAATGCTTACTGCACTTACAGTATTGTGACCAAAGCACAACAAAATAGGATCACTGGTGTATCTGTCGTGGTATGTCCGTCTGTCACAACCAATTTATTTCGAATCTACTGGACCAATGAAGTTTAAATTTGGTACACATATTAATTTCTGTGACCCAAACACGAACGTGTATTGTATCCTCACAACAATTTTAACACGTTTTTATTAAGTCACTTTCTTGTTTGTGTGTCTGTCTGTCGTTCCGGGTGAAATTTTGCTTCTCAAATTTCGAGCACTTCTCGATTAGCTATCCGGCTGAAACTTTCAGGGTAGATCACAACTCGATAAGAATGCATTCCAACAATTAAAAATACTTTAAAAAAGCGTAATAAAAAATAAACGAGGTTTCTAGATTAGTTTTTTAATCTACATTTGCTGCTTGTTTATTTTCATCACCATCAGCCCATATTCGTCCACTGCTGGACGTAGGCCTCTCCTTGTGAACGCCACTGAGCCCGATCTTTGGCTCTCCTCATCCGGTCGCTGCCAGCCGTCTATCGCAAGTCGTCACTGCACCTGGCAAGCGTCCTACACTACGCTTGCCTAAACGTGGTCTCCACTCTAGAACTCATTTTCCCCAACGGATGTCGGTTCTTCGAGATATGTGACCAATCCATTGCCACTTCAGCTTGCTTATCCTTCGAGCTATGGCGGTTACCTTGGTTCTCTTGCGGATCTCCTCGTTTCAGATGTGATCCCATAGAAAAACTCCAAGCATAGCTCTCTCCATAGCTCGCTGAGCGACTTTCACTTGTGAACCAGTCGTACTGTGGGTGTCCAAGTTGTGGCTCTGTAGGTAAGAGATGAACCATACAGATAGATACCTTACAGATAGGATACATAGGATACATAATAATACCTTACAGATAGGACGCACACGTTGAAGACTTTTGTCTTTAGGCACTGTGGGCTGGACGACGAAAAGACCTGACGTAGTTTACCAAATGTTGACCATCCCAGCTGAATCCACTCCTCCTCTTTTAATATCTTTGAAAGAAATTGTTATCAATTTCATCTATTGCTTAGTGTGCGCAGTCATCGCTGTGCAATAATGAGTATGCGGCCACCGCAACGCACAGAAGGATCAAACAGTCAACTAAATAAACACGCACACTAATAAATATAACCCCAGCCCCCCACCCCCCATTATAGCTAAGAATTATCTCGATAACATCAGTTTTCAAACATAAAAACCGCATCAAAATCGGTCCATTTGTTTAGGAGCTACGATCCTCCCCCCCCCATTATGGCCAAGAATCATCTCGTTTACCTCAGTATTTAAACATAAAAAAAAAACAAATCAAAATCGGTCCATTAGTTTGGGAGCTACGATGCCACAGATAGACTATATAGATAGACACACACACTGTGACACAGTGACATACACTCTAAACTTATAACACCCGTCTCTTTGTTCTGGGGTTAAAAAAGAGTTAGAACAGCAGCTTTGTAAAACCTTGATGGTTAAGCACTTTATTCTCCAGCTACCAATATCAAGCTGAAAATGTATCACCATGTCTCATTCAGTGTGTTTCAACAGAAGTTTTTGAGAGTCAATTCCGTTCTTGCCTTCACAATCAACCGGAGGACCTCCAGACCCTGAATAAATTTTATTTATTTATTTATTTAATAGGCCTCCCCAACGAACGCAACAACGCTCCTGGCAACTTTCGCCATTCTTTCACACCGTCCTTCGATCCGTCTCCCGGTCTGTGGTCACAATTCAAGAACCTTTCTTTATCGGATACGAGCTATGTGGCCGCTCACTGCCACTTCAATTTGGTAATTCTGATAGCTATGCGAGATAAAACGGTTACAAATAAAAATAAATAACACATATTCTTGGAACAAAGAATATTTGCGTATTGCACCACAAATGCCGGATATTTTGTATGACAATATTCAAAAAATAATTACTTGGAAGGAAAAAATTCACATTGTATAATTTAATTTTATCAAGGGTCGTGTCGTGTTAAGATAATGAAGAAAAGTCCATTAAAATTGATAAAGTGGTTAATCAAGGAAATGTTCAGAGTAAACATTTTTTACCCGACTACAGCAAAGCAAGGGAAGGGTAATGAGTTTAACAGTCTATGTGTGTATCTATGTATGTATCTATGTATGTGGTTATGTGGATGTGCCACCATAGCGTCGCTCCTATTGGACCAATTTTGACAAACGAGGGATCAATCTATTCGTCTTCTGGTACAGAGTGTAGGTTATTTTTTTTTTCGAACTACGGCGAAGAAAATGAAGGTTTATGTGTAAAAACTAAAAACTTGGTCTGATTTTGACAAGAGAGGTGTCAATCGATTCGTCTTTATTTAAGACTAGCTGATGCCCGCGGCTTCGCACCCGTTGTCAGTTCTCTAGGCTAAAAGTACTCTATGAGCTATTCCAGGACTTAAAATACCAATGTACCAACATTTGATCAAAATTCCTTCAGCCGTCAAAAAGATTTTTATCGATTGCTCGGCTTCTATAATCATTGGATTAAGATATCAAATACCCCAGTTTTTAAGTCAAACCCTAAGTAAGCTATTTAACAGTAAAAACAACATCGCAATCGGTTCAGTAGTTTTTAAGTTATACCGACAACCAGACGAACAAACTAACTTATAAACAAACAGACACGATTTAAAAAAATGATCTATTCTTGTTCTGTAGCTTATTTTAAGTACCCCAGAGCATTTTTTTTATTGGCTTCGTTGTACAGACTTTTTCGTTCTTATTGCTTTATTATAAGTATTAGTTTTGGGGGAGGCCTATGTTCAGCAGTGGACTTCTAAAGGCTATTATGATGCTAATGATAAGTATTTTAAGTATAGATTGTCATAAGCTATTTTTTTACCCGACTACGGCGAAGCAAATGAATTTGCCTCTGACACTGTATAAATGAAGACGAATCGATTCATACCTCGCTTGTCAAAATTGAACCAATAGGTGCGATGCTATAGTGAAACATACACATAAACACATACATAGATACATACATACATACATACATACATACATACATACATACATACATACATACATACAAACATACATAGTCTGTTAAACTCATTACCCTTCCTTTGCTTTGCTGCAACATTAAAAAAACGCTTTTAAGAAGTAGCTATGTCATGGTATAACTTAAAACCGGCTATCATAATAAAATGCATACAAATAAATTCATGTCTGTACTGTTAACCGATAAAGAATTCCTTTGTCTGGATCTAATCCAGGATGTCGATTTCCAGGTCGATAATCCAAGTCATGCTTACCATAAACAAATCAAAATAAAAAAAATGATTTATATGATACATATTTTTCATGCTCTGTCATCGATTTGTGATCTACCCTGAAAGTTTCAGCCGGATAGCTAATCTGAAAGTGCTCGCAATTGGAATTTTAAGATACCAGGACAAACAGAAATACATACATACATACAAGTGAAGTTAAATAAAAGCTTTTAAGAGTCCGGCAGACGGTGAATTTTCCATACAAACGTAGATAGATAGATAGATAGATAAATTCTTTATTGCACACACCACAAACAAAATCAACAAAAAATAAAGGAAAAATAGCAGAAGAAGTGTACAATGGGCGGCCTTATCGCTAAAAGCGATCTCTTCCAGGCAACCTTTGGATGGAGAGGATTTGTTATAGTTGTGAGGGACGGGGTGCATTATGATATAAAAATACTACTTAGTAAGAAATAGTGTATAATAATATATAAATTTCCAATATATATACATACATATATAAATAAATATATATTATATGAATACATAAATACCCAAATATAATTATGAGATGATAAAAAACAAAAAAAAAACTGTAATACAAGCAACATGACAAACGTGATAATAAACATAATATTTGCTAGACTTCCAAGTTAAACGTAATACCAAAATAATTTGTAATTGGAGCATCTTTCCACAGTGTTATGATATTATTCAGATTCGGATAGTCTCTATGTAGGTTCTCAGAAATATTTTGTTTTCAAAATACTTCCCTGAAACAATATATAAGCAAATTTTACATTTTCCTTATTTATATGCAAAATGGAATTATCGTTTTTATTTCGTTTCCGATAAGTATTTTGAATACAACATTTATTGGGAACCTAGATAAACACTATCTGAATCCGAATAATTACATAACACTGTGGAAATATGCTTCAATTACAAACTATTTTGGTATTACTTTTATATGGAAAATTTTAAAATGCATTATCATCGGAACTGAAGCAACGTAAAAATTCAACTCCGTGGGATAAGAGGAAGTGGTTCTAATACAGCTTGCAAGATTTGACCTAAACAAACATAGGTATCTACATACACTACAAGATAACTAAAAGCTTTTAATTTAACAAACACATCGCAAAGCATGTCAGTTTTAATTTAGTTTCCAACGAGATTCCTACACAAACAAACAAAAAACAAATGAGAAAGGTTGCTGGATGCTTCGGTATTGTCCATGTCTGCCAAACAATGAGATAAACATTCCTTCACAATGCTTCATAAGCCTCATTCTACGGTTTGCTTTGATACTAGGAATGCTTTGTGCTGAAAATAGAGTGCATTAATGATTTCGCGCAATGGAATGTTTTTTATATGTGTCCTACCCAGAATGATGCTACGTTGACTGCATTTGTGGTGGCTTGTGCTAGGTCTTGCTAGAAGCAGTTGTAAAATATTATGCTATCGACACGAAAGAAGAAGTAAACGGTCACCTTTGACCCATAATTATGGTACTATGTAGAGCGATGGTAGCCTAACGCTTCAATAGTGCAACTTAGAATCCAAAGATACCGGGTTCAATCCTAGGCTCCGCACCAATTACTTTTCTGAGTTATGTGCCGTTTCCCATCGCTCCGAGCTTCGGAGGGCACGTTAAGCTGTCGGTCCCGGCTGTTATTGATTAATAGCAGTCGTTAAGCTATGTCAGAGGCCCTCGGGCGGCCTGGAAAACTCTGACACCAGAGGGCAGCACTGCCTTATACGACAAACAAACAAACAAAAATAGTACTCTGTCTCTATGGCAAAAGGAAATAGGAGGACCAAAAGAGAAGTCGCTACAGTTTCCATCATAGTACTCGTAGCAGCGGCAAAATACTCCATAACAAATTGACTCATTGTTTCTAAAGCTTAATTAGAATTTGGAAGTCCAGTCAAATAGCCTGAGGCGAGCGGTCGATGTTTTTGACAATGTTAATTAATATTTTTATATTACGTTCCCGGTATAATTGCTAATAGTAACAGTTCATTTTGTCTGCTTGCATCAGAAACAGTTAAACAAGGACAACAAGGACTTTAGGTATAAAATAAAAAAAGGTTTTATATTAAAAATGTTCTGTGTTAATAACCACAAAAAAAACAATCGAACATGAATAATTATGCTGTTATAAAATTAAAAATGTGATACTAATACAACTTAAGAATGAGGTTTTTGAAGTCTGTGCCAAACCCAGCCATTATTTTTAACATGATAAAGCTTTTGTAAAACGGGTTGCTATTTAAAATTCAAGTAATTATCTACGTATACTTTATTATATTTTACTAGATTGCTGTATTTGACGATTGACGTATACGTCAATCGTCGTACGTTGACGTCTGAAAGTCATAATCCGTTAGTTTAGCTGAAGTAGGTATATTGATTTTGTCTCTTCTGCATTTCGTGTTTTTTATGAAGATTCGTAGTTAGGTATGTACTCGTATTAATTTTTTTGTAAATATATTACATTAAAAGGATGTCTAGGTTTGGCACTGACTTCAAAAACTCTTTCTTATGTTGTATTTTTGTATTAGCATGATTGTTTACAAAATATAGTTTTTAATACATATGAAGTAGATAATTTAATTTGTTTTTATTTATTATTTTTCTTGATTTTTAGTGGCCTATGCAAACTTTGGAAGGAATATACGCCAACAAAAAAAGTTAAACATACTTTAGCAAATTAAAACGAAGGACGAACTACTTATAAAACTACTGAATCAGTTATGATGAAAATTTTGACTTCACTGGAACTTCTCCACATAAAAAAAGTTTGAAATCTATTAGGAAAAATATGTTAATAGATTCTCTAGAAAAAATAAATTAATAAAAATAAATTTATTTAGTTCTTTCTACATTGTCTGTCTCGTAGGAGACAGACAATGTAGATAAGAACAAACATACAAACTAAAACAAATAAACTTTTTAAAGTAAGATTTGTTGGGGAATAAAGGTTCTCGAACGAACAAGCAAGCGAAGTGTGGGGAGACCCCCCACACGATGGACTGACGACATTGTAGCCATCGCAGGAAGTCGGTGGATGGAGGTGGCACAAGATCGCTCGTCATGGCGCTCTTTGGGGGAGGCCTATGTTCAGCAGTGGACTTCTAAAGGCTGACATGATGATGATGATGATGATGAAGCAAGATTTTCCAAGTAAGATCTGAGAACTCATCGAAACCAATCAAATAATTCAAAACTCGAAGGGGTTCAATCAATTGATTGTTGAGTTCATTTGACTACCTTCCGGCTCCATCATCAGACCTTGGATATCAGACCACATATGACCAGAGAACTAATAAAGTCAAACCTAATGAGCCCAAACTCGTAGCTGTTCGATTACTTGATTGTTGAGTTCATGTGACTTCCTTCCGGCTCCATCATCAGACCTTGGATACCACATATGACCAGAGACCTCATCAAGATAAACCTAATGAGCCCAAACTCGAAGCTATTCCATGACTTGGTTGTTGAGTTCCTGTGACTACCTTCCAGCTCCATCATCGCACCTTGGATACCACATATGACCAGAGACCTCATCAAGATAAACCTAATGAGCCCAAACTCGAAGCTATTCCATCACTTGATCGTTTATTTCATGTGAATTCCTTCCGGCTCCATCATCAGTCCCTGAAATACCACATAAAACCAGAGAACCCATCAAGACAAACCTAATATGCCCAAACTCGTAGCTGTTCCATCACTTGATTGTTGATTCCCTATAACTACCTTCCAGCTCCATCATCAGACCTTGGATACCACATATGACCAGAGAACTCAACAAGACAAACCTAATGAGGCCAATCTCGAAGTTGTTCCATCACTTGATTGTCGAGTTCCTGTGACTACCTTCCGGCTCCATCATCAGATCTTAGATACCACATATGACCAGAGAACTCATCAAGACAAACCTAATGAGCCCAAACTCGAAGCAGTTCTATCACTTGATTGTTGAGTTACTGTGACTACCTTCCGGCTCCATCATCAGACCATGGATACCACATATGACCAAAGAACTCATCAAGACAAACCTAATGAGCCCAAACTTAAAGCTGTTCCATGACTTGATTGTTGAGTTCCTGTGACTACCTTCCGGCTCCATCGACAGTGTCTGAAATACCACATAAAACCAGAGAACTCATCAAGACAAACCAAATGAGCCTAAATTTTGTTGTTTAGTTCCTGTAACTACCTTCCGGCTCCATCATCAGACCAGCTCAATAGTACCATAATATTGTATTGCCATGAGAACTACACCATTGTGCCAATCTTCAGCTGTGACGTCGTAAAATTTAAAATTGATTAGCAAACTGGTCTTAAACATAATAACCCAGTGAATTAAATTAAAAGTTCGTAAAAAGCTACTAAACCAATTTTGATAAAGTTTATACGGGACTACGCTGACTTGCCCTATTGAATAGAATAATAACCATCCAAAATCTGTTTAGAAATCCAAGTGATTTTGAGGCAATATAAACAAAACCAAAAAAATACATTAAAAATTAGTATTTTTGAATAACTACTGAATCAATTTTTCTCTTTTTTTATTAAAAAAAATAAATAGCCATATCATTTCAAAAGTTTTAGAGATATGACGTAACGTCGTCTGTATTTTTATATTATAAAAAATAATATAAAAATACAGACGACTTGAGAACATCCTCCTTTTAGAAGTCGATTAAAAAATGTATTGATTTAGAATGTGAAACGACTGGGTTCCGTTTCGATATACGTAGGGACAATAAAAAAAAAAAAAAGGAATATGATACAAAATGTACAATCCGTAATTTATTTTTAACTGATACTCTGGTTGAGATAGTGAATTAGAATAATAATCCTATTTGTTTGTTATTTCTCACCATTAAAAATGCTGATATCCTGTGGATACAAGATAATCAGTCATCCACTTAGGTGAAGCCGCGGGGCGAAGCTGTTATAAACGGTATGCAGAAATTACAGAAAAGGAAAGTAACAAAGCCAGTATAAACTTGTACTAACACCTGTAGTTTTAGTGAATTTATATAAAGAAAAACGTAACAATACGCTTGTTCCGTGTTTTTACCTGACTGAGGAGGGTTATGTGTTTGGGTTGTATGTTTGTTTGTTTGTTTGTACGGTTGTAGGCACGTCCTAAAGTCTAAACGGATTGATGGATTTTGACATATGAGGTATCATTGGATTCGTCTTGATCACGAAAGTGCTAAAGGATATATGAAGTGTCAAAAAAGTAATATGGCGGCTTACAACTGCCATATTGTATTTCTGACGGAACAAAAAATTACCATTACTAAACAGTAGCAATTTTCTATTAAGCTTCTTACAAAATTTTCAATTTTAGATTATTCAAGTTATTGTAAATACGATTGTCTAACGGTGCAATCGCAAGTATTAAAGTGAAGTAAAATATGTAAGTAAAAAAAGAAACATTAAATGTATATAAATACTAGCTGCGCCCCGCGGTTTTCGGGATAAAAGTAGCCTTTGTGTTAGTCCAGGGTATAAGCTAGCTCAATACTAGCTTAAACCTACCTTTCATTTAAATCCGCTCAACCGCTTAAACGTAAAGAAGTAAATTTTGTTCGCAGTCAGATTTTTTTGTATCTGTATAATGAATATTTTGTTCGCAGTGAGGTTTTTTTGTATCTGTATAATGAATATTTTGTTCGCAGTCAGGTTTTTTTGTATCTGTATAATTAATATTTTGTTCGCAGTCAGGTTTTTTGTATTTGTATAATAATTTTACTTGTTGTATCACCAAAAGCGAAGGACAAAAAAACGTATTAAAAAACCGCTTCAGATAAAGAAAAACGATCGAACGACTCTCACAGTCCGTTTCAATTTTAAGTCTAAAATAACTTCTATTTGATTTGTACTAGACTAAGTAGGTAAACGAAGTCGAAGCACGAAGAGCTCGACCCAGCAATTTTGTAAACAGATCCTGTGGTTGCTTATTAACTTAAACTTATTTACGTTTGAAACTACTCCGGTCTTAGCCAACGTTTCACGTCAGTCCCGACTTTGCGAAGCACTTTGATGTTGATATTTTAATAACGAGAATATTAAATAGTTTGAAATAACTTTTTACGGTCAGTGATTACCAGAAATATTATTATCACACTAATGTTATAAAGGCAAAAGTTTATAATATATGGGTGTATGTATGTGAGGGAGTATAATTATGTCTGTGTTTTGGTGTTATTTTGTCCTACACGATTAAACGACGAGCGACGTTTACGTAAAAAATAACAATTTTCGAGCATACATTGGGGGCTTAAATAAGTTGCTTATATAACCTTTACCCATCCTGCCGGTAATAAGTCGAGTTACCAATAACCCTGTATATTGTATATTGTATTCATAAAAATGTGATATCCTAAAATTTAATGTTGTTTACAAAAAACATAAAACCAGGTCCAATAATGAAGTTAGCAGAGATTATACAACATAATCCTTAAGGTTAATAAACTTTCCACTTTTGCTAGAAGATCCTTACAACCAAGTTAACAACCATATATAAAAAAAACAAAAGTGAAATAAATTCAAATAGAAAAAAAAACAAAAGTGAAATAAATTCAATATAGTCAACTTCAAGAGGTACACCATTAACTGCAATGGTTCCAGGTCATTAAGAATATCTATCTGCTTGGCCTTATCTATGTTCATTCCGAGACCGATGCGTCGAGAAGCATCATCTAGCGGAGTCACCGACTTGCAAAGTTTGAAGACCAACCGTCTTCAAACTTTGCCAGTGACTCCGCCATTAGGACGATATCATCGGCAAATCGTTAGTGTGAGATATTCTCGCCATTGATATTAATGCCCACTCCTTTCCAATCCAGCGTCTTAATTATGTCTTCCAGGGTATTAGTGAACAGTTTTGGGGATATAACATCCTCCTGTCTCACTCCCCTGCGCAGTTGGATATGTTTAGACTGCTGGTTTTGTACTTGGATACTCATAGTCGCGGCGTCATTCAGAAACCTCAGCACTTCAATGTATCGCTAATCTACTTGACAACGCTACAAAGACTCCAGAACCACCCAGGTTTCAATGGAGTTTCAGGCCTTCTCATAGTCCACAAAAGCAAGACACAGGGGCTGGTTATTCTTCAGACATCTGTATAACCTGCCTCACTGTGTGTATGTGGTCTATGGTGCTAAATTCCCAGCAAAACACAGATAGTTCAGGAGTTAGTCAAGTCTTCTTGCGAGACGATTTGAGATGACCCTCGAAAACAAGTTATAGACGTGGCTCAAGAGTGAAATAGGTTGGTAGTTCTTTAAAAGAGTTTTTTGAAGGCAGTCCCCGGGTTTGGGTTGCTCCCACTATTCCAGGACACAAACCTCTTTGACACAGAATTACAGGAACTTCCTTCCGCTTGATTCTAGCACACGGCGGGAGCAGACTCGGCAGGCCAGAGTCTGATATCAAGCAAGCCGCGCGAAGCCGTTCATCGAGTGCAACGCGATCGGGCGCTGCAACTCAATGATGTTCCTCAAACCAGAGCAGCAGACTTTTAGATTTTTTATATTAGTGTTAGCGAAGGAAGGACGAAAGATATATTTTATAAATTAAATCAATGAAAACACTAAAGTGGAATATTTTTCTATTTTGACTAAAAATCAATGTCAATGACAGGATATTTGTATGTAGAATGGATAATGAACTATCAAAATGAAAAGAAATGGATTATGAAAAGAGTATTATTATGAAAGAGGTTTGGACCTCGTCACAATACCCCGCCTCCCCGGAGAAAAAAAAATTTTTTTTGATAGTAAAAAAAAAAATTTTTTTTTGTAATGTTTATTTAAAAAAAAAAATTATATGCTAAGAACAAAAGAAAAAAATAATAGTAGAAGTTAATAATAAAAATATATATAATATGGGTAATAAAGTTAAAATAGTAAAATAATTAATTAAAATAATGGAAATGCTAAAAAATGCTATCTTTTCAATTTTTATGTGAAAATGTTTATTAACAATGTCAATATACAATTGATTGGATTCCTAGATGCATTCATATTCATAAATCACACATTCATTCATCATCATTCATAGTCTTATTCCCATTCCTTGGAAATAAAACTCATAAGAAAGAGGAACCTTATATATCAATAAGGTCACTCGTGGAACCAATACAGTGTAGTGTAGGCTTATTTATACAGTCACTAACCGCTGATTAGGGTGATTATGTGAGTGTATGTGTGTATGTATGTGTATGTGTGGTGAATGTATGGTGTATGATGTGTACATATGTATGTGTATATTTATTTACAATTATTTTGCCAAAATGACTAAACGTACCTTAGGGTACGACGTGCCTGTAGCACATGAATGTACATAGTAAACGTTGTGTTAGAACGTTAAAATAATATAAGTAAGGTAGGTAGTTAATAGCATATTAACTATAAAATAATACAGGTTTTGTGACCTAGGCTTGGTTTATAGAGTAATCACATTTGCCGCTCTTTTCAGTGTTGGAAGTTTTGTGTGAAGGTGTATTAAATAATAATATATGGTACTGGTTTCGCTTTATACTGAACATTATGATTGTAAATAAAATAAAATAGTATAACAAGTAGGCATAGCTAACAAGTAGGGTATTAACTACTGTTAGTACCAAAGAATTAAAGTATGTAGTAAGTACAATAGCACTGAATAGCAATACGTAGGGACTTGAAGTCAATATTCATAATGAATCCGAAAAGTTAATGAAGTAAATAAAAAAAATAGGCTAAAAATGTGGACATTACTCCGTAAAGGGAAATTATATTAAAATTACATTATTTACAACATAAATACATGGTTATTTGTAAGTAGGGAACCTACAATTGTCATAAGTAGGTATTTAAATATATGGTAAGGTACAGGAATATGAAAGCAACGTAACTTTCATATTACATAATTATAATAAAGTATGTAAGTAGAGAAGTGATGGTTAAGGTTAAGACGTACGTGGTATAGGTTTAATGTCTTTGACATGCCAACGGCCTAAGGGATTACCAGATAAATCACTGAGGTCGTAAATTAGTGGTGAAATTTTAGCTGCTATGATGCATTTTACAAATTTAGGAGCTAATTTAGCTGAAAAATACTTGCCTGCTGAACTTATGGGATAATTACGTTTCCATATAATGTCACCTTGGTTAAATTCAAGGTGTTGATGATGTTTATTATAATATTTTGCGTTAGTTTCATGAGCGCGAAATAAACGTGCTTGAACTTCAGAAAATAAAGGGCTTAACTGACCTATGTTGTCAGCGTACTCATCGCGTGGAACAAAAATCAATTCTTCACTTACATCCAAAGCATTATATACAGAACCACATGTTACAAGTTCGCGACCAAATACTAAGAAAGCTGGTGTGAATTTAGTAGTTTCATTAACAGCTGAATTTATGGCAAATTGGATTTGATTTAAATATAAATCCCAAGTACGATGGTCATTATCAACAAAAGAAGCAACTGCTGTTATAATTGTTTTGTTGTAACGTTCAACAGTATTGACTTGCGGACAGTAACGGGGGGTGTAATGAATTTTTGGTATGTTGTAATATTGAAATAAATCCTGGAGTTCATGACTAATTAGTTGAGGGCTATTATCTAGGATTATGGTCTCTGGAATACCATAAACCATAAAAACTAAGTTCTCAAGTATATGTTTGATTACAGAAGAGGTAGCTCGCTTCATGGGGAATATAAGACAATATTTAGAAAAACAACATGTGACTACAAAAATAAATCTATTAAGTTTACGTGTCATTGGAAGTGGACCAACAATATCAATAGATATGCATTGGAAAGGACGAGAACAGTTCTTAGGTTTACCCATCAGACCAATGGTATTTTGGTTCTGATGCTTATAAGCGAGGCATGTTTCACATTTAGAAATATGGCTGGCAATGTCTTTGTACATTCCTGGCCAGAAGTATTTTTCTTTAATACGATGGTATGTTTTGAAAGTGCCAAAATGAGCTGCTGTTGGTAACGAATGGTTTTCGTCGATAATAGCTGTACGAAATTCAGATGGGATTACTTCTTTCCAACTTAATTCTGAGTTTATGAGGGTATTAGAACGGGTGTACCTGTAGAATTTATTGTGTCGTATCATATAATCAGGAGTTGATGTGGGATTTGTGCTACACTTGGAGTATACAGAAGTGTACCACGAATCAGAAGTCTGTATTGGATCATAATTAATCACATTAATTGGTTTAATACGAGACAATGTATCTGGGACCAAATGATCCCTGCCACGTTTATATTTAATGTCAAAATTAAACATTGATAAGCGTATGCTCCAACGGGCAAGTCTACCTGTAGGATTATCTAAGTGTAAGAACCATTGAAGTGCAGAATGATCGGTATAGATAGTAAACTTTTGGCCATTGTCTAGGTAGCAACGCCAATACTCTAATGCTGTTATAACGCTTAAGAGTTCACGTTCAGTGATAGAATAGTTTCTTTGGGGACCTGTAAGTAATTTGCTCATGTAAGCTATGGGTTTTTCAACTCCATCGAAGTCTTGGGTAAGCATTGCTCCAAGTCCAAAAGCGGATGCGTCGCAATGAACAGCAAAGGGTTTAGAAAAGTCAGGGCAAGTTAGAATAGGAGTTGATATTAAAGCTTGTTTGATTTTATTAAAAGCTTTATCAGCTTCAGAAGTCCACTTGAAAGCGGGAGCTTTCTTACTGGTAGACGTAAGTTTAGTGAGGGGAGCAGCTAATGTGCTAAGATTGGGTACAAAGCGTCTATACCAACTAGCTGTACCGAGAAACTTTTTCACCTCGCGAGCAGACCTGGGTGCTGGTATTTCTAAGATTGCTTTGACTTTATCAGGGTCTGTGTGAAGACCTTGATCATCAATTACGTAGCCTAGGTATTTAAGTTCATTTCGGAAAAATGCACATTTTGGAAAATTTACTGTTATACCTGCTTTTGAAAGTTTTGCGTGTAATTTATTAAGCAAACGTACGTGTTCCTCGTACGTTTTTGTGGCTATTATTATATCATCCAAATAATAAAAAAGAGAGTCGTTATTAGACTCATCAGAAAGAAGATTATCAATGAATCTTTGTTGCGTAGCTGGTGCGTTAGTAAGACCAAAAGGCATAACCTTAAATTGAAAAGATCCACGACCTGGAACGTGAAAAGCAGTCTTAGGTCTGTCTTCTAAACGTAAAGGCACTTCCCAAAAAGCTTTAGCAATGTCAATTGAACTCAGATATTTAGAATCTTTAAGGTTATCTATGATGTCTGATATGAATGGTAATTTATAAGCATCTTTTCTAGTTATGTCGTTAAGCTTACGACTGTCGACGCAAAATCTCCAAGTACCATCTTTCTTAGGGGTAATAATTACAGGATTTAGCCATGGGCTTTCACAAGGCTCTATAACATCAAGTTCTAGCATTTTATCAACTTCTGCTCGAAGAGCTTTCTGTTTTTCAGGTGGTAATCGATAGCAACGTTGACGAATAGGTGGGTGGTCACCTGTATCAATACAGTGTTCAATAAGGTTTGTTCTTCCTAAAGGAAGTACGTCGGTAGAAATATTACGAAATTGTTCTACGACTGCATTAGCAAGAATCAATTGTGTATCTGTAAGTCTGTCATAAGACTGTAAGTAAGTATCATTATTATTGATGATAAACATGGGAGTATCTGAACTCTTGAGCATACTGACCGTATTAAGTATGTCTGGAGCCAGCTTAAAAGTTTTCCAGAAGTCGATACCTAATATGAAAGGTTGAGTAACAGCGGGTATTACATGGGCAGTAATTATAGCAAACTTATTTTTAAATAAAGTTGGAAGCTTAATAGTACCAATTGAATTGATTGTTTGACCATTAGCAACAGAACCTTTGATAATTTGGTCACGTTGTAGTTCCAAACCATGTTCACGTAATAATTTATGTGAGTTATTACCTAAAATTGTAATGGCACTGCCACTATCCAGCAAACCGTTAAGGGTTAAATTCCCAACATTTACTCTAAGGTATGGACGTTCAGTGTCCGATGTATTATCAAAGAGGAGCGTAGAAACGTTGTATGTTTTGAAAAATATTGAAATAGTTTTAAGCCAATTGTTCCAATCATTTTGATCAAAGTTATTGTTAGTATTACAATTTTGTGTTTCTAGTTCCTCTCTAATTAGTTTTTTGAATTTTTTGTACATACAGGGCAATTGGTAAAAATTACGTCTTTTTTACCGCAACGAAAACAAACTTTATGTCTATAGGGACATTGACATAAAGCATGACTGTCGTTTCGACAGCGAGGGCAAAATATAGGTAGTGCAGTTTTCTTAGAATCTGCATCAATTGAATGTACAGGGTAAGGTTGAGGATAAGGGTGTGTTTGAACAAGTGGTTGTTGCAAGGTATTGTACGGATAATGTGGTATGTTAGGTGTAGCATTGACTTTGTGTTGGGTATTAGAAGTCGAAGGCTTCGCTAAGTCTTGTAATGTAGAAGGAGTATCAGAGTTGGAAATTTCAATGCAACTTTCGTACCATTTGCACGATTTTAATAATGTTGCGACCGAGTCGAGATCGTCTGGTGATAACCTTTGACCGAATTCGGGTCGCAAGTTACGCCTAAGAATATCAATCTTGGCTTTTTCTGAAATAGGCTCACGTAATTTCGCAAATAATGATTCTAATTCGGTAAAATAACAAATCACACGCTCATTTGTTTTTTGTTTGCGAGCATCTATGATTTTACGCAGTTTATAGTCGTTGTCTGTAATTTAAAATTCATTTAGTAATGTAATTTTAAAAGATTCCCAATCCGGGATTGTTTGTTTGTGAGCTCGAAACCAATCTAAAGGAGTTCCTTTCAGAATATCGTATATATGATTGTATAGTTCAGTATGTGAAATATTTCGAGCAACTGCGAATTCCTCTACTTTTTCAAGAAAATCTCTTGGACAACTATCCCCCTTGTAAATAAACCGTTTAATTTCGTGACTTGATCTGTTGATCGAAATATTTTGTAGCTTTTGTGTCAGTAGGTCAAAATATGGTAATTGAGTTTGTTGTTCTGGAAAATGATCGTGTGTAGAAGAATTTTCTGTAGAAGAGCAGCTAGGATTTTCTAATGTTTCGAAACGTTTTTGTAAATCGAAGAAATTCTCTGAAACATTTTTAAATGTTTCTAGTTGTACTGTCGTAAGTTCGGTGGTAATATCCATGTTATTTAATCTATTTTTAATGTGCAGAATATAGGACCCATTCTTCTCCTTTCGTACCGGGTAAGCTATTAAACGTGCAGAAATAATGGTTAGACATTTTTGAATTTGGCTATATCCTGTTCAAATGTATACGGACTTTGAAAATCTTGTGTATTCGAGCTGTCAAGTAAGGTCGATAACCTTGAACGTAAATTTTCTGCAGTATCTGTTGTATGAACTTCAGCATTTCTACATTTTAATTCATAGATCAATTCTGGTTTATTTAGATGCGCAGGGTCCATTTTTATTTAATATGAGACCAGCAAATAAAACTAAGTGTTTACTTAGTAGGTAACGTGCGTTTAGTGCGTTAGTAACGCTTTAAAAATATATAAAAAAAATAGCGTTAATGTAACTACGCGTTTAAAGTTTAGAGTAATTCGGAACTAGGTAGGCCGATAGTGAAATTTGGAATAAAGTACGTATTAATGAAAATGTCTTACTTACACGAATGACTGGAATGCAAATATAAAATACACTTGAGTATAAAAAAAAACTGTTCTGGGTTTGCCAAATATTTCCAATCCAAATTTAAATCAAGATGGCCTAGTGCCTTTTAGAATTTTGTGGTACGACTTAAAAAATTGAACACTGATTTACAAAATTAATGAAGTTGATAAAACACACGGATAAGAAGACACGGAGGAATCAGGAACTTGTAGGCAGGTAGAGCAGGCTGGGTACGGACACGTTGAGGGCGCCAGTGTCGCGAGGCAGTCCCCGGGTTTGGGTTGCTCCCACTATTCCAGGACACAAACCTCTTTGACACAGAATTACAGGAACTTCCTTCCGCTTGATTCTAGCACACGGCGGGAGCAGACTCGGCAGGCCAGAGTCTGATATCAAGCAAGCCGCGCGAAGCCGTTCATCGAGTGCAACGCGATCGGGCGCTGCAACTCAATGATGTTCCTCAAACCAGAGCAGCAGACTTTTAGATTTTTTATATTAGTGTTAGCGAAGGAAGGACGAAAGATATATTTTATAAATTAAATCAATGAAAACACTAAAGTGGAATATTTTTCTATTTTGACTAAAAATCAATGTCAATGACAGGATATTTGTATGTAGAATGGATAATGAACTATCAAAATGAAAAGAAATGGATTATGAAAAGAGTATTATTATGAAAGAGGTTTGGACCTCGTCACAATACCCCGCCTCCCCGGAGAAAAAAAAATTTTTTTTGATAGTAAAAAAAAAATTTTTTTTTGTAATGTTTATTTAAAAAAAAAAATATATGCTAAGAACAAAAGAAAAAAATAATAGTAGAAGTTAATAATAAAAATATATATAATATGGGTAATAAAGTTAAAATAGTAAAATAATTAATTAAAATAATGGAAATGCTAAAAAATGCTATCTTTTCAATTTTTATGTCACACACGCCTCTGGAGTTCTCCCATTGTTAATTATTAAGAACGGCGCTAAATGACCCCTGAAGCTCCGAAGTACGGGATTCCTCCCTGTTTTCAAGAGCTCCAAAGCTATACCATCCTCATCGGGGGCCTTTCCATTCTTAAGTTCTTAGAGCGACATATCAAACAGGACAAGAAAAAAAAATGAAGCAAACAAAAAATATATATATTGTAGCTAAATATAAACTAAACATATCAAGAGAGGATCATTTAGGTATTCGAATTTGTACATACTACCGCGACGGCACTCGCCAACGCATTTGCCTGTCCTAACCTCTATTCTTAACGGGTTGACTTGTGCGGGTAAAGGCAAGCGCAAAGACTGCGTCGTTGAATTCCATTCATCAGCATCCATCAAAAGGTTTTCCTTGAATTTGAAATAAAGAATCTCTAATAATATATATCTCACCATCTCAAAGCGATGCCGAGGTTTTCACGTTTTGTCAGTCTATTTCAAAAGATGTAAAGGTTATCCTGTACTTTATTATACAACTTAATTTTGTGTTGGTATACCTACTTCAAGTTATGGTACTCATTATAAAATGCTTTTATTAAAATTTATAACTAAAACTTAAGGTAAAGTTGAGGTGAATATGAATAAAGTTTTCAGCGCAATTATGTCCCGTTTAAATATTTAATTAAAAATTACGGTTTTTTTTCCAGCTAAAAATATTGTTTGTTTGTTTGTTTTTCGTATGAGGTTGTGCTGTTCTCTGATGTCAGAGTTTGTTAAGCCACCCGAGGGCCTCTGAAATGGCTTAACGACTGCTATTAATCAATAACAGCCGGTACCGACAGCTTAACGTGCCCTCCGAAGCACGGAGCGATGGAAACCCGTACATAACTCCGAAAAGTAATTGATGCGGAGCCTAGGTTTTGATTCTAAATTGCTCTATAGAACCGGTAGGCCACCATCGCAATATAGTATATGAGCTCTGACTTGGGAACAATCTATTTAAAGTTGATTTAAAATTACACTCTTCTTTGTAAGCCATATCAAGAGATATAATAGCGTATAAGAAAATAAATCAGGGTAGTATGTCTTTCTACCTATTAATAATTAAGATCTTTTGTAACATATTATGGCAATAAAAGATTGAGTATTGAGTAAATTTGAAATAAATATCTATAATTACTTATTATTTAATTACTGAGATACTCTTTACAGGCATCGCCTATAAATAACTTATCAATACTGGTAAAGCTGTGGGCAAAACGAATACCCAATAAAACTTTATCTATAAACCGCAACCGATCTCTTACGACCCGTAGTTTACTTTCACTTAGAGTCCCAATAGGTAAAGTTATTTGCTTCCAATATACCTATGCTTCGAGTAAATTGGTCCCCAAGGACGGCAAGGGATTATCCGGTAACCCACAACGTAATTGTCTACGTGACTGATCAAAGCATACGACAATACTAGCTGTCAAAATGGACAAGGATATTTATTGTATCAGTTACAATGTTGTACCAGTAGTTGGAAGACGCTTGGAGACGTCTATTGATTGTTGAGGTCTAGGACGAAGGTTGAAGTTCGTGAAGACACCTGGAAATGTACCTGTTCTTACGTCTACTGTGTTTATTCAATTTCTATCATTTTTAGTTCGAAACCAAACTTTGTTTGTACATAAATTAAGCTATCCTATAAGGTATACCAATATTTAATAGTATTTACTTCATCGAGCGGAAAGTAGAAGTCACTTGAGCGAGAGTCAGTAATCTGCTTTTCTTTCCGCTACAAAGTAATATCACAATTGACCACCTAAATGTAAGCATAATAACATAATAACAGGGCTTACATTTAGGTGGTCAATTGTGATAATACTTTGTTCATTCACATTGACTTTGGAATTCGCGCCAATTCCGTTGCACTCGTACTTATAAAATAGTAGGTAGGTACATTATATTTTTCTCTATTGGACGAATGCATTCATTCAATATTAGCTGCGCTCCGTAGTTTCAGCCGCGAGATTGATGATTATGATGATGATGATGATGAAAAGTAACCTATGTGTTATTCAAGGATATATCTCTATTCCAAATTTCATCAAAATCTGTTCAGCCGTTTGAGCGTGAAGGAGTTACACACATACCCATACAAACTTTCGCCTTTATAATACTAGTGAGATAAAACTAAAAAAAAAAGGGCAGTAATGGATTTCCATAAATACCGTACTGTTAAACTTTGCAGTAATGGATTTCCATATTTACTCGTACTTACCTCACTGTAAAACTGTGCAGTAATGGATTTCCATACTTACTTACAGCACTGTAAACTGTTGTAACGGATATAAAATCCATATTCCTTTTTTTTAGTTATTACGCAATTAAATTAATTAATTATTTAATTTTTTTAGTTAGGCCTGATCTGTATTGAAACTTTCCAAAACCAACACGTGTTAAACAGTTAAAAATAGACAAAGGCGCGAACAGCAATTTGTTATTTCAAAAGAACATTTATTGAAATGTATTTTTTTAGCTACACTGTCATAAAAAAAAAAAAAACTTTTAAATTGTTACAATAGATCTGCAGTTTTACGACATGCACGTGTTGTCAAAAAGTTGTTTGTGATCAAAGCGTTTCTCGGTAAAGGCTTGTAATTATTGGCAGGCTCAACATTTTATACTACTGCGCAGAAACGAAGGAGTGTAATGTTTTAACGGTTTAAATGGGGAATTGTAAACGTACTGACTGCATGCCTTGCTTCCTATAGTTATATCAGGGTTGTGAATGAATTGAAGTTGACTACTCATTGTTAAAATATGTATATGAATTAAAGTGGTTACAATCATGTGGATTAAATTGATTCTTATGTTTTAAATAACAAAAGGGACGAATTGTGAAGAAAAACTTATTACAGTTTTGAAATAATAATTAGGAAAAAGATTACTGCTTCTTTAAGAAGTCGACGGACAATGAATTTTACAATTGAACGTAATTCCAAAATCATTTTTATTGAAGCATAATTATTATATCTCACCGTATTATAATATTAATCTACTGAGTCGGTTAGTAATTATCTAGGTAAACTTCTTTTTTTTTAATTTACTTCATCGAAAAGAATACTATCCGAATCCGAATAATAATATGTATGTGTGGTGGATATATACTTCAGTTGATTTTGGTATCAAATCATCCTTCACTGAGGTTTTATTATGAATATTAATATATAATTATTATATGTTTAAAATATATTAATCGTGATCATGAATATGTATTTACCATTGAATAATTCATAAATAAACTATATATCCACTACCTGTGGATACTCTCGTGTTGATATAAGTTGTAATAACCAAAGTTGGTCCATATTTCATAACGCTAAAGGCAAAAGAGTTTTTTTATCATCATCATCATCATCATCAGCCTATATCTGTCCACGGCTGGACGGAGGCCTCTCTTAATGCACGCCACTGAGCTCAGTCGTCAGCTCCCCTCTTCGATTGTCTTCCAGACGATTTTCGCAGGTCATCACTCCACCTGGCCACAGGACATCCTGCACTACATTTGCCTAAACGTGGTCTCCGCTTGAGAACTCTTCTATCCCTGTGGCGAAGTTAAACCTATGTCTTGATATTACCATGTGCCTAGATTCAATTATAGTTTATACTACACGCCACAAATATAATCTTAATGAGAATTTATTGAAAGGATAGAGGATTTGAATCTTATTTTAGTCATACCTTACACCTGTATCCATGAGAGCCGGGTCTGATACCATGAAATACAGATACAGCATAAATATGTATAGGAAAAAACTTAAACATTACTTAATTAACTTACCTTAGCACTGTGTACCTACCAGCCAGAGGACTATAATTTCTAAGTATTTATAAGGTTTTTGTATCTCTTTGTAAAAGAACAATAGTTCTTATGTGAAATAAACTTCTTTAAACCTAAATCACCCGGGAGCCACAGTTAAGCGGTTGGATTCTCCAACAAACGGGTGAAGACATTATCAACTTCGGAATTACTTCTCTCACAACAATTGGGTTATTTCTTCTCAGTAAGACTCGGAATAGTTTGAAGTCGGTTCTGTGGATGTTTTGGGGGGTTCCCGCCAGTGGCCTCCAACCAACAATATAGACACTCCGTGCCTCCAGAATCTTACTAAGCGTTCGTTATTGTCGGACTCACCAGATTCACCGCTGATTTCCTCGACCCTTACCGCTCTTGGAAAGGATCTCGCACCAGCCATCTCTTTCGTGACTCTTGTGTGGTGCCAAGGTTATCTCTCCATGGCACCTTAGTGAGCTCCTTCACTTTTCTTTGCCAGTAATTACACTGCGCATAATCACTTCATTACACTGAACACTTTATCTCACGGTTTGGAAATCTATGATGTTTCCGGCACAGAAACTAATTAAAATAAACGTTTCAATCATTTATTCCGTTCATAAATCGCATTTTGTGACAACCCCAACGGTTATCGGTTCTTCTGGAAATGTGACCAGCTCACTGCCACTTTAGCTTGCTTATCCGTTGAAGTATGTCGGTTACCTTGATTCCCTGTCGGATATCTTCATTACCAATCTTTTTCTTTAGAGAAACTCCAAGCATAGCTCTCCAAACCTCGCTGAGCGACCCTAAATTTGTAGACTAGTTTAACCGTGAGTGTCCACGTTTCGACTCTGTAGGTCATGTCTGGTAGGATGCACGGATCGAACTGAAGACTTTTGTCTTCAGGCACTTTGGTATGGACGACGAGAAGAGTTGGCGAAGCTTCCCGAATGCTGCCTAACTCAGCTGGATTCTTCTGTTGGCGTCCTTCTCAATATCTAATTGCAATATTACTTTATTACACGCCACCTAAAAACCTTACTTATCTTACTTTTTTGAATTACTTGTTGAAGTTATAGCTTTAGCCCACGTCATCAAGTTAAAGACACTAACGTGGTTTCAATTCCCTAAACTCTGCATGTCCAAGTCAAGCTATTAGTTGAAACTTTGAGGTATTTCGTGGAGCTTTTGTATACAACATGCTCAGAATTTTAGTCGAATCTTTGACTGGATATAAATAAATAAAAATATACATACATTCACATACTCCAGTTGCCAGGAATTGAATAGAAACTCTGTCTAACTTAGTGTTAAATGGATTTGAAATGGGTACTTCTGTATTGTTTTTTAACCGACGTATCATTACCCATGTTTAGTTCGAATAATCCGAAAAATAAATGAAACACTTCACAAGTAAACTTAATAGGTAAAGTCTAGGGATAAATTCTCTACAGCCTGGACAGAAACTACTGCGTGAACGTATTTTCTTTGCCAATTAGAAGTCATGAATTGTTAACGTTATGACTACGTTATGTCACTAGCTTTCTCGCCCGCGACTTCGTCCGCGCGGACTACAGTTTATCACGAAAAAAGCATCCTATGTTCTTCTAGGATATTAAAAATCAATGCAAAAGTAAGTATAGCATCAATGCTCTTGATGTTTTTTGACAAACTTGTTATATCGTTTCCATGGCAACCGTTCCTTACAACGAGTAATCAACATTTTCCCGATTTCCCGTAGAAACTTTCAATTTTCCGAGATAAAAAGTCTCCTATGTTTTATTCCAGGGTATAAGCTACCTCCTTTCCAAAATTAATCAAAATCCGTCCAGCCGTTATCGCATGAAAGCTCCCCAAATAAACAAACAGACATTTCACTTTTATATATTTGTATGGATTTTGTACCTTGTGCTTAAGTTTTAGTGAAGAAACAACTTGTGAAGATGACAAATGCTGTACAAAATACTATGGTACAAAACTTTAAAGACTTTAAATGAAATAACTAATAACTAAAAAAAAACTGCTTATCCAATTTAGATACAATTTAAATGCGACCACCTCGAGAGTAGGTAGCTCTTTTTACGTTGGTTATAGAGTCACACAGCAACCGGCGAACTGATTTCATAGTAACATTGTAAAAAACAAAGAAGTTTTTGCTAGAACAAAGCTAAAGTTGGTTAACTTCTTTTCGTTATAAAAACTAACGTGGTTTTTATACATTTTAAAAGACAATAACGGGAGTTACTCACGTATGGCAATTGGATTATTCCAACTATAGTTTCAACCACATCCGGTGGTCTTTCTCAAGGAGTGTGCAGAACGCTCGCTTACGTGTCTCGCCTCGGACTGCGGACAACTGAAAGCAGCGCGCGTGATGACATATTATAGCGGGACCGGATGTGGTTGAAACTATAGTAGGAATAGTCCAACTCCCATAACTGAGTAACTCCCGTATTTGTCTTTAAAAACTTATTTATAATATAGTTTTAATTGATAAAAGAAATCTATTTGACGGTACAATATGAGTCAACAGTCAACACCGTTTGGGGTTTTTCACAATATACTGAAACGCGAGCATATTTGCGGACGTTCCTTAGCTACATAATCCTTAAAATAAAAAATACTTCAATTAGATTTACTACTAAAGCAATTATGATCAAATTTATATTGAACCACATTGAAGGTCCGCTTTAAAAAAATGGATCCAAACTCTGCAGAAGATATGAATGTGAGAGAAAGTAAACACAAAAAATACAGTTGAATCGAGTATCTCCTCCATTTGGAAGTCTATTTGACCGAGCGAGCGCGAAGCGCGAGCGAAGCATCTCCGTTTCAGCTAGAGCAAAAATGCTTTCGTATGTACGGATGTCTGTCCGGATCTCTGTTCTCCTCTACAGGTTGCATTTCTCATCTGATCTAGACGAAACTTATACTAAACTTATACTTATATTAACTTACATTAGCTTACTTATATTAACTTATTAGGTATACAGGGTAAGCGAATTTATAAATATTTTTTTCGTCTGGTATTTTTGATTTAACTTCCCCCACAAATGGGTAAAAATGGGGCTACTGAATATCTCCGCCTTATTAAATCCGATTTCAATGATTATTTTTTTATTTGAAAGGTTAAGTTAGTAACATAAAAATTTGGTAAAGATCTGATGAGGATCTTCGGCGTGATGAGCAGAATAACTCCTCAAAATGCAGTAAATTACTCACTTTTCTACCAGTGGAATCAGCCCTTAACCTACTATGTAGGTAAAGGGCAGAATTACTGTTATTAAAGTTAGTTGTAGAATAAGGTAACTAGATGGCGCTACTGTGCACGCGTGGTCATTTATCTAGGTTAAAATTACTCTATGTACTTTTGCAAAACCTAAAATACCAATATACCAACATTTGAACAATATTCCTTCAACCGTCAAAAAGATTTCATCGATTGCTCGGCTTCTACTCATCGGATTGAGATACCAAGTACACCAGTCTGTAAGTCAAATCAAAGGCTATTCAACAATGAAAACCGCAACGCAATCAGTCCAGGTTTTTTCGTAATGCGCGAACAAACAAACATACAGACAAATAGACAGACATGATTTCAGCTTATTTTAAGTACCCTAGAGCATTTTTTTTATTCTCTTTGTACAAAATTGTTATTTACGAACTTATTGCTTTATTATAAGTAAAGATATTTATTACTTTAACATAACATAACTATCCTGCAGAAACCCTTTATTTTTCGGGATAAAAAGTATCCTCAATTTTAACGCATCATATAAACTATGGCTGTGCCTAGTTGCATCAAAATCAATCAGTAGTTTCTGCGTGGTACGTGTTCTTTTAAATTACTTTTAACCCCTATCCTGCGGGACCTTTAATTTTCTTTATGAAAAGTATCCTATGTCCTACCTCGTAGTAAGAACTCAAATCATATCAAGTTTCATTAGAACACATTCAGTAATTTCAGCATTATGCGTGGTCAAGATACAGACAGGCAGACATATGGACAGAAAGAATAAAGAAAAAAATATATACCATTCTGTCTTCAGAATCGAAAAAAGTATTAAAAAAATATTATTCAAAAAAATATTATTTTATAAAAAAAAAAAATTAAAAAAAAAAATATTATTTTATACTTCAAAATTAACATAACTTTGGACCCTTATCCCGCAAGAATCCTTTATTTTTCCGGTATAAAAAGTAAATAAACTATGTTTGCCAAGATGCATCAAAATCGGTCCAGTAGTTACAGCATGGTACGTATTCTTTTAAATAACTTTCAAACTCTATCCTGCGGGAACCGTTCCTAGATGAAAGTACCCGATACCTCGTAGTATGACCTCAAACCATACTGAGTTTCATTTGAATTAATTCAGTAGTTTAGGCGTGATGTGCGACCAAGGCACATACATTCAAACAAACAGACAGATTTTTTTTAAAAAAAAATTGGCTTCAGTATCGAATACAGAATACCAAAAATATATCTACATATCTTCAATGTACAGAATTGGACCCGTTACAGTTTTATTATAAGTATATAGATAATATTTCATCATCATCATATCATATCAGCCTTTAGAAGTCCACTACTGAACATAGACCTCCCCCAAAGAGCGCCATGACGAGCGATCTTGTGCCACCTCCATCCACCGACTTTCTGCGATGGCTACAATGTCGTCGCTTCATCGTGTAAGGTGTCTCCCCACACTTCGCTTGCTTGTTCGTAGTCGCCATTCGATAACCTTTATTCCCCAGCGGTTGTCGGTTCTGCGAACTATATGGCCTGTCCATTGCCAATTTAACTTGCAAACTCTGAGAGCTATGTCGGTAACCTTTGTTCTTCTACGGATTTCCTCATTTCTGATTCTATCACGTAGTGAAACACGGAGCATAGCTCTCTCCATTATCCACACTGCGCAACTCTGAGCTTTTGTATGAGACCAATACTTAGCGACCACGTCTCAGTACCGTATGTCATCACTGGCAACACGCACTGGTTATAAACTTTCGTCTTGAGGCTCTGCGGTATCTGCGACGAGAAGATATGGCGTAATTTACCGAACGTTGCCCATCCGAGTTGGATTCGTCGGTCGACCTCTTTGTCGAAGTTGGATCTACCCAGTTGGATCATCTGACCCAAGTAGACATAGTAATCAACAGCTTCGATAATATCGTTCCCAACATAAACCGGCATGTGTGCGACATGGACATTTGACGTGATATTCGTCTTACCCATGTTCATATTAAGACCCACCTGTTGGGAAACAATATTGAGGTTTCTGCCATGATGACTATATCATCAGCAAATCGAAGGTGAGTGATGCATTCGCCATTGATGTTAACACCATGTTCGTTCTGCTCCCAGATTCAGAACCCTTCGATAACTCAGTTGTCGATCGATTCGGTTAGATCTCGTTTGATTTAGTAGAATCGAAGATGAATTTGTCGAAATCGAAATCGAATCGAATTGACGTCATCGTTTGATATGAATCATACGATTAAAACTATGGCAAGGCTATCAAACGCTATTCAGAACTTAGTTTATTGAAGCCGAGTTACCGAACGTTCGATTATTTTTTTCGATAACCTCAAACTAAATAGAGATACTCTATCTACGTTATGCCCCGCGGCTGCAGCGGTAGCCAAAATTCAGACAAAAACGCGTGTGGTGCACGGACAACTTCGGTAACTTATCGAGAGCAACAGAGCATTCGATAGCCTATAAATTATTGTCATTTAATAATTTTGTATTGTAAATTTAGAAGTATAACGTTTTAGGTCGCTTGTTTGGTTCA
The DNA here is from genome assembly GCA_946251855.1 of Alsophila aescularia. Classification (NCBI taxonomy): domain Eukaryota; kingdom Metazoa; phylum Arthropoda; class Insecta; order Lepidoptera; family Geometridae; genus Alsophila; species Alsophila aescularia. Next base: position 48,239,972 of record OX276381.1, on the reverse strand, counting down.
AAACTATTGTATAATTTGTATTTAGGTGATTTAGCACGATGCAAAGTCGTATCATAGCTTGGAGACGAAGAAGTCGCCAAGAAGAAATTTACGAGCGTGAACACTTTGTCACTTATAAATCAGACCAAGTTTTTAGTTTGAACAAATAACCTTCCTTTGGTTGGCCATAGTCGGGTAAAAAATAAATAGCCTATGACACTCTTGCGATGAAGACGAATCGATTGACACCTTGCTTCTCAAAATCAGACCAAGTTTTTAGTTAGAACAAATAACCTTCCTTTGGTTTGCCATAGTCGGGTAAAAATAAATAGCCTATGACACTCTATAAATGAAGAAGAATTGGTTGGCACCTCGCTTCTCACATTCGGACCAAGTTTTTAGTTTTTACACATAACCCTACGTCGCTGTAGTCGGATAAAAAAAATAGCCTATGACACTACGTCAAGACGATTCGATTGACACCTTTGTCAAAATCGGACCTATAGGAGGGACACTATGGTGGAACATCCACATAACCACATATATAGATACATACATACATACATAGACTGTTAAACTCATTACCCTTCCTTTGTTTTGCTGTATTCGGGTAAAATAAAAACAAATCATATTTAGGCACTAAGGTTTTTATTCTGTAAGAGATAGGCACGTAGTAATGGAATGGAACAAATTGCCCCCGCAAGCATTGGTTGAATGGCAGTCTGCTATTTATGCAATTTGTACATTCCTGGAATGGTAATTCTTCCGATGATCCATTATCATCCGTTATCCATTTGGGAATACAAAGTTATGTGAAAATCTGGAAATTATAATGTCTGATTAATTATTTGCTAATTTGAAATACCTACATAGCTGAAAGATTTTAAACCATATACAGACTAACAACTGTTTTATTATCAATGTTTTGTTAATCATCGTCACTCCTCATATAAATTATTGTTGGGCTAGTAGCAAACTAATGTGACCCACAGAGTGACATTTCAATATATTATTGGATACATACATAAGTATTTCATTTTAGATGTAAGGAGATTTATTCTCCTTACATCTAACCTTTGCATTAGTAAAGTAGACTTTCTTCTGTTTTGTAGAAAATTAATCTATTTCAATAAGATCTTATCTATGATTAATAATATGATAATTTGAAACGCTTGTCTATACTTATCTAATTGTTTTTGAACCACATACAACTAAAACTGTGTTTTTTAAGTTGTGAACATTAGGAATTAATCGAATTATAGGTAAATTATTTTAGATACTTAAGTATTTTGGTTATGATCTTGATTTGGTCTCTTATCACTTGAAATAAGCACTTTGCACATGCTTCAACCCACAGGCCACGAATAATGAATTCAAGCCCTTCTTTTCCAAAAAGTTAACTAGCATTTACCCCCTGTGATTCCTTCATTGCCGATCGATTTGGTTGTCGATAATAAGATATGTCATCAAACATATCTTATACCTCATCATCTGAGTGTTCCGAGGTTTGTGTGTAAACCTGTACGATCTTAAGGCTATAGTGGTATGTTCTGAACCACAATTGAAATTATTGGAACTTAATGCAACTTGTTAACTCCTGTAATATTCTTTGTTGAACTATTTCTACTAACCCTTGCTTTAATTGGAGTCTTAATACTCTAGTATATGAGAAATTAATGTATTTCTTGGATCCCTGGAGTATTGAGTGCCTCTGTCACTTCACGTACACTACACTACTACTGTACACTACAGCAAGCGAAACACTTGGCTGGCTAAGCCCAAGCAGGTAGCTCATCCCTACAGGCTTTTGGTATGATCCTGTAGTAAAGGTGAGGGCAGCCAAAACCTGCAATGTGTTTATAAATAGATTAGTGTGTGAAAAGTATGTAGATACCTAACTATTATATTGAGAAAGTATAACAGACTGTAAGCTTTTGATGGCATACTTACACTCAAAGTCCACATTTGTATTTCTTTTCACTATCGGCAGCAGGGGCTTGAGTTGTTATTGTGTAATGTGATTTGTTATTTTGCCCTTTTAAAGAGAAGTTGCTTTTTTGACAGCTCAATCGCTCGCATTTTAATCGTGCGAGTGTTGCCAACCCAACTGTAGTAAATGTCGCTAAGAAGCCGGTGGAAAAGTGACTGATGTCTCTGATTGACTTGAGATTCAAAAGTCGCTAGATTTCGTTAGACATTTTTATTATTATCTAGCTTTTACATAGGGTGTTGGTAAAATATCTATCTATACATCCTCGCAAATTTTCGCATCTAAAATATTAAGTAACAAGTAGAGAAAAATTACTATAATAAGTTATTTATGAAATCGCGTCGATTTGGTTGTCGATTCGATATCCCTTAGGTACCTAGCAGCACCAAGGTCATATAAAATCTGATTTTGTGCCAATTGAATAGAGTTCAGATTACATAATCAGATCATTGTTTTGAGGTTGGTAACACAGTTGTGTTGCTAATACATATCATAAGTAGATCGTTTACAAAGCTATTTTTAAATGAAATCATATGAAAAGAATGGCTTTAAAAAGTCGATAGATTATTTTTGTAACTAAAGGCAAATAAAATGTCGCTTTTAATATGAGAATGTCGCTGAATCTAGCGACAAAGTCGCTAAGTTGGCAACGCTGAATCGCGCTACCAATCGCAATGAGCTAGCTAATACCGTAGACGCAAGTATTAAATACGAATTTTGGAGCGATCACTACTGCAATCACAATTTTAGTGTCAAAATCATCCAATAGAGGCTCTACCTACTGTAAGTTTGCGAGCGGTAGCTTGTTAGCTAATACAAATCAGCAGATAATCGCCTATTTGACAGTTACAATTATTATTGTACAATAGTAACAATTGCTAATTAGCTAATAAGCCTGCGGAAAGTATCGACTAACGCAAGATCTTACATTGGCCCTGGTAGAGGCCATATAGGCATGGGAAGGACTTTAGAATTGGTAAATCTATATGTACATAGAGGAGGGGATGGGGGGAGGGGGTTGGGGAATGACCCTCCCCCTGTAAGGCAGGGTAGCGGAAACCCATATTTTTTAAGAAAAAGCATTATCAATATTTGATGTTATGTTATGGAATAACGTAAAGTTCGCAAAGCTAAAAAAAAACACGAAGGCAAAGGCGGGAGCTCGCAACACTTCATTCCCGCTTTCGTCTCCTAACCTATCACGGCCATGTCTGGATTCCGCCTAACGCCTCGAGCGGTGGATAAATATTTTATACAAACTGAAATTATACCGAGAAAAATGCATTATTCTATGTATTTTTTACTAAATACATGTTATAACAAAGCGCCACAACAAACAGCTGCTGTCAAAACACGTAGTGAAGAGCGAGTTTTCCCTACATTAATTATTCATTACGTACGCTTTTTCATACTTAGCCTCAATTATGTTTCTGCTTTTTCTCAATAATTATGGGTTTCCGCCACCCCTCCTTACAGGGAAAGGGTAATTCCATCTTTCTCTTCCACCCCCTCACCTCGCCTAAGTACATATTTACATATAATGATACTAACGACGAGCCTATATTGAGAAGTTTTTTGAATGGAGGTGACAAATGTTCCACTATACCTGCAGAAATTAAAGTGAGTAGGTACGTAATCTAACTTATGTATTTATTTATCATGAAGTTAGGTAAAACAATCACAGATTATGAATCGCGATTGCTCCGGCGCTGCGGGAAGTGCTGCCTCTCCGCCCTTGCGTAACAAAACACAGGTACCAATATGCTCGCCTCCGCCGCTCCAGCTCACCCTGGTACCTGCACTTTGTAACAGCGGACGGGGGCTGCACTCCCTCCGCGCCTGCAGCTTTTTAAAACCACTAGTGTAGGGCAGACAAGACGTGTTGTCGGGGTTGGCCGATTCAGTTTTGTGACAGTTTTTTTCTTCTTGTCACTCGCCTACACAAACGAGGCATCAAGGAGTGATACTAGCTTTGTCTATAGTTGAAATGACAATATTGATCGTACAAAATCGGCACACGTAATCCATGTACACGTAATATCTGGCCGTGTAATATTGGCTGTACAATACTGGTTGTACATTATTTTGGTCGTGTATTATCGTCTCCCAATACTCTTGCGTTGCGGGATCGACAAAACATTACCATTTGTTTAAAAGTTAGCACCTACATAAATGTTTACAAAGCTTAACTACAATACATACTTTTAATTCAATATCTGATAATTTTCTGCAATTTTAATTTATCTCTTAAATGTTTGATATGATAGAACTAGAATTACCTTCAATTACAATTGAAAATATTCTTAAATAAATAATTCAAATTTGAGAATTAGTGAACTTAAAGAGCATCGTAAACGCAACATTAGATAAGGCCATAGACAACTGCACATTACTTCGTGGATGCAGTCGAATTCGATTAGTTGTAGAAAACGAATCGAACCCTCAAGTCGATTGTTTTGAATAGCTCGAAAATAGACATTCGATTCGACAACTATATCGAATCGAATCGATTCGGTTCGTTATCGAAGGTTTCTGAATCAGGGGGCAGAAGCTTGAATATATGAGTATCTTCCAGTGCAGAGGTGAACAGTTAATATTTAAGTAACTATTATAGTGTATTTTGTTGTAAATTTTATTTATTTATTTCTCTTTACATTTGTATAGTAGTTACTTAATATTTCCACACTACCGCCCGATTTTTAGCAATTGTTTTCTTTCCATCCTAAGGTAGTCTAAAAGAGATCGCTATGAACGATAAAACCGCCCATTGTATCTATTGATTATGTTATTTATATTTTCGGTTTTTTGTATTTAACTGTGTCTCAATAAAGTGTTTATGTATTGTATTGTAAAAAACGCCCATGTTTTACGTAACAGACACGCATCATTGAAAAGGTACCTAATTGTAATTAATGATCGATATGAAAGGTAACTTAATGCAGAGGTGCGGACTCTATGGGGAAACGGTTTTTGGTGAATTGAGATTTATTGAGGCCATTGCAAATTGAATGAATCGAACATTTATACAGCTTTTTGAATGTTATTGCTTCAGCAAGCATTTATATGGTAATACGATAGCACTAGCCATAGCCTTAATATAAGCTAATTAATCGACATAATAGTATTTACTTATAAAATAAGTAGTAGTAGTATCACGGGAAATAACAATTTTTGGTAGTACACCAATCAGATTGGTAGTACCACTGGAAACAATAATTTACTCGTACTAGCAATTTGACTGGTAGAACCACGGGTAATTATTTTTACCCGTGGTTCTACGAGTAGGAGCAACGGAATACCACGGGTAAGTCGTCAAAGCGAGATCCCAAGTCAATTTGGAAAAGTTGGCGATTGTGTGTTTGTTTGTATGTATGCCTTTTAGGTATATTTGTTTCTAAGTATTATTATAAAAGGCGTTGGTTTGTAAATTATAAAACTATTTATTTATTGTTATTTAAGGCACTTTAACTTTTTAGATATACATGTATAAGCTAAAAAAAACATATATTACATAATAAAATATATATTATTGGAATGTGCTTATGAAGGCCTTCAATTTGATACCCATATTGTAAAATTCATAGAAAAAATATTTTTTTCGCCTTTAAAAATGGAGCAATACTGCCGCCATATTGATTTTTTTATGTTACTCGGGGGGGTGTAAGGATTCTAACGATACCTCATAGTCTAAATCTGTTCAGGAATTTAAAAGTTACGGTGGAATAAAGAAAGTCACATACAAACACTCGTACTCCTTTTTTGGGCAGTCGTGTAAAAAGGAACTTAAATAAACACATAGTAAATCTTTTCTAGCGTAAACTCAGGTCCTTTACGTGTCGTCTGGACCCTACATATTAAATTTCGTAATGTTTATAAACACACCTAGACACTCATTTTTATCGACCAAACAATGTTTTACGATCTGTGTAGCTTACAGGAAAACGATTCGTTTCGATCTACACGTCGTAATATGTACCTGTAGATAGGTATATATATATATATTAAAATAGGATAGGTGTCGCATATTACAATGAACTGTGGGGATATATACCTGTACACATATCAATTATACTATACAAGGTGCGCCATAAATCGGCATCCACCTGGTGATGCATCCAATAAAGTGAAAGACAAAGGTCAAATGCGTTTGATAAGATGTTAGGGTGTGTCTGTGTTTTCACCATCATCATCATCAGCCTATTAATACTTGTGCACGTAAGCCTCTCCTAATGCACGCCACTGAGCTTGGTCTTCAGCTCTCATCATCAATTTTCTGCCAGCCGCTTTTCGCAGGCCATCACTCCATCTGGCCACAGGGCTACGTTTATCTAAACGTGGTCTCTACTTGAGAACTCGTCTACCCCAACGGTTATCTATTCTTCGGGATATGTGACCAACCCACTGCCACTTGGGCTTGCTTATACTAAGAGCTATGTCCGTTACTTTGGTCTCTATCGGATCACTTAATTACGAATCTTGTCCTTCAAAGAAACTCAAAGCATATTCTAGCTCCTTAGGGTTCAATCCAATTTTGAATCTGGTTTATATTTGTTTGAAAGAGTTTTGTCATGACATAACTAGTAAAACAACAGTAGAAACAGATTCAAGCGTACTAAGATACTAACTTCTGTTGCGACATGACAAAAATGAAATTTTTGTGGCATTAGAACAACAAGTTTTCAATCTTTTCCAGTTTCATCGTTATTCAAATGCAGGGTTTCACTTTACATATTCAAAGTAAAAAGATTAGATACTGCTTGGAAGCCTTTTGGAATATTAGGACTGAGTAGGTGCGCAATAACAGTCATTTTTTCTTCTATATTAGTATTATTTAATTTCAAAATGAAATTTATTACTTGAAAGTCTTCAGAAATAAATAACATACGAATCTGAACTTTTTGCTCAAACTACTTTATATCATGAATTCATGAAAATACTAGCTTTCGCAAGCGACTTCATCCGCACGGACTACAGTTTATCGCGAAAAAACCAACCTATGTTCCTAGGATATTAAAAACCAATGCAAAAGTAGGTATAGCACCAACGCTCTTGATGTTTTTTGACAGTCTTGCTATTTCGTTTCCATAGCAACCGATCCTTACAGCGAGAAATCAACTTTTTTTCAGTTTTCTTGTAGAAACTTACAATTTTCCGGGATAAAAAGTATCCTATGTTTTATTCCAGGGTATAAGCTATCTCCATTGCAAAATTAATCAAAATCCGTCCAGCCGTTATCGCGGTAAAACTCTCCAAACAAAAAAAACAAACAGACAACGTTTCACTTTTATATATTGGCGTGGATTCCTCTCCTCGTAACGGCAAATTGAGCGCCGTATCATCAAACAAAACTCAATTTATTTTTATTTTCGTATAATGTTTTCAATAAGTACAACATATCGTATAATTTAATTTAATCCTTCATTAAACAGTTTTCAAACTTACTGTCCTTAAAATTATGTCAGAAAGATGGCTTCATATTTTTTTACTTGTAAAATAAAATAATGTATATACAAAGTTATATGGTAAAATAGGGCAATATATTTTACAGCGTAAGGAAAGGATATTTTAGAGCAAGAACCCACACTTTATGTTCGACGTTCAGCCCTCACTGATCGAGGGACGGATTGCCTAAGGATCACTTGATAGCAACATTTACTCGGAGAAGGACCGGAGATTGATAGAGATCACTCTACTGAAATTAGGAAGGTCTAGGGCACTTTTTAGTATCCGTATGGCTTGTTACCACAGTCAAGTAGAAACTATATCATCAAGCTCATTTTGGGGTGTTATAACCTGTATTTAGAATAGCTTGTAATAGCTTGATCTTCAACCACATTAAATATAAAAAATAAATATATATTCGGGACAATTCCACACCAATTAACCAGCCCCAAACTAGGATACCCTGTACTATGGGTACTAGATAACGGATAAACATACATATATACGAATATTATAACCCATGACTCGGAAACAAATCATTTCTGCTCATCACACAAATGATTGCACCTAGCAGGATTCGAACATTGTGCACATTGGCGCTCAACAGCCTTCGATATTTTAGTCAAATACTAGGGTTTTTTTTATAGAATACAAGCCTCCTCCAGCCTATGTCTCAGCTCACTATATCGCTAGATTACACAAAGTGTTCGGCTCATGATGCTGCAATGTTTTTTTTTTTAAATCACACTCTTATAATTAATGATGACACGTAATTACTGTTATAGTATTTTCGGACTACAGAACAATCTACACAAAAAATTGGATGTCAAAACTTCATGTGATCGATGAGGTTCTTAAACTACGTACAATATTTTAGAAAATACAACTCTGCGAGTATAAATTGTACAAAAACTTTTATGCAAATAATCACAAATGATATCGGAACGCGTTTACAAAGTTCGTTACAAAAGCCCCGCTGGGTAACTGTTTAGTTTTAAATAAATGTTTGTTACGGAATCCTTTGAGCCTGTTTTAAATTTCCTCTGGACTTTATATCGGAGAATTACCTAAGGCTTTTTACAGTATCAAGTTCTCTAAGGTCTTTGAAGATTATTCGAATCTTAGAGTTAGTTAATTAATATAAATAACCCACGTATTTAAGGTATTCTTGAAAACACAGTCCTAGGCTTCTAAAAACAAAGATTTACAGGTGGATTTGAATCCTGGAGTGTGTATTACGTTATACGTGTATTTGTATACCCTCTTTGGTGTGCATGGTTGGCTATTGTGAAATAATAAATATGTCATTATACTTCGATATTACATTCTTGAGATTAAAATATAGGTAAATATATGTAGTTTCTCTCTCTTTATATTGCATTGTCACACTGTTTATAGCATAATGATACCCTTGAAAGGCCACGGCTGACGATCGTCAGTCGGGGAGTCTAGCGGACTTCCTACCCTATTTGTATTGGATTAGAATAGAGTATTGTATTTGTGTTACACATATTTAAAAACAGCTTGGACCAAGCGATTTTATTTGATAATTAAATGAATTAAAAGATAATTAAATGAAAATAAAAAAGTCGCAAAGTACCGCGCCGTTCGTCACTTGTGGCGCCAAAATATTTTGGTGAGTATATTTTTGACATTTTATTGATGTTTGTGTTTTTTCCAGGATTTTATTGTTTTATCTATAAAATTGTACATAACATTATGTAATTAATTCTTTAAGCTATTCACATAAAATAGGTAAGTTTCTACGCACGGGCACTCGGCGCCCTTCTACAAGTTCCCGGAGGGGCTATATTAGAATTGTTATTATGAACGTGTGAGATTTATATACATATGTATAGATAATTATACGTACTGTTAAGATTATCAAAACCTAAGTTTTGTAATGTTAGCCTTCGGTTGGTCAGGTTTGTCGAATAGGAAATAAAACTTATCTGCACCTAACAATAAAGCAAGTAGCTTTATCCTATAGCTGGTATCTATAGTACCTAGTAGCTACAGCTACAGAATAAATAACCTAAGGAATATTTAAATATTTAATAAAAGCTTGAAAATTACTGAGCAGTTTAGTACCTACCTAATGTGTACTAAAAAAGGGTATAATCTAAGGATTATTCATAGAAACAAGGAAATAGAATTGTTATATCTTTTATTGATTCTACCACCAGATTCGGAATACACCACCATAGAAGAACTGGCAAGAAACTACGGGGCGAATATATTCTTTCATCATCAGTTTTACAATTATCATTAACATAGGTATCATACACTAAATACCTAACATACTAACAACCTCTATGTGATACTAGGTCATAATTACACTTTATTATCGTTTTACAATCACCATAGTTACACCAGGTACAAAATAAAAGCATTTACCATGAACAAAGTGATCCTAATCATTTCTAACACAGTCACATTGGTTATAATAACCAATATGGAAAAAACCATAGAACCGACAATATCTATTTGCAAAATACACAGTTATACACAGTAAATATGGGACAAAGAAACAGAGTAGCAGAATAACAGTGTAGGTTATATTAATTGTACTTAACTTTTGCTGTCTTGTTGATGCAACGACGACAGTAAAACGAACAGAGCGGCTGCTCAGCCCAGAGGCTGCTTTTTATAGCGATTCTACCCGCCAAACTCACGTAGTCTTTGCACCAGCAGGAATGAGTCTGCAGATGGCGCCGAAGTGACGGAAATGTACATATTTTATTACATTGAAACTATTTAATAATTGTTAACTCGGTATTGTTTACGCATTGTTAATCATTTAAATAATTAAGACGTTTAAATACATATTTTTCAGAATGTTAACAAATATTGAAAGTCAGAACAGTATTCTTATATTATTCTCATAAATTACAATTTTTAGCGGGAGAAGTTGTATTTTTACTACAATTATAGGTTTAAATGTACAGAGCTGATTAAGTAATAATACATTAATATTAATCGGGCAAGTACTTAGTTTTAAGCATTTCTATCAATATCGTAAGTTTACATGATTTTAAATCATTCTAATTTGAACGGAAATATAAATACAGATGTTTCAGAGTTATAATACAATGACTCAGTAATTGTACTTAAAATTAAAGGATAACTGCAGTACTAAGCATTTTAAACAACATTATATAAATCTATAATTATCAATTGTAAACTATTACTTAATAAGTTGTGGAACAGATTCCAGATCAGTTTTTCTTCATAAACATAATTTGTTATTATCACAGATTATAAACTCGCCACAGATCTAAGAAATTACATAATTATTTACAAAAAGATTCAATCGGTAGTCACATTTGTCTTGAAGTGCAATATTTTATAAATACATTATAATTTCGTCAGTGGTGAGGTGATTCAGTGAGAATATTCATTACATTGTTAAATACGTAAAACGTAAGTACCAAGTTGTATTATCTCGTCCAGTACCGCAACTGAATATCATCAGCTCTTACATTGTTATTCTATTGTTGTAAAAATGGTTGTTACTGGACAGATTAAACATATCAATATGTTATAACCTAACAAACGCATATATGTTATTTATTTATTTTAGAAAGGTAATGTTATAGAGAAATCGAAGATATAAACACAAAAAAATATACTAGAAGTTATTTATTTCCAATAACTATATACAATTTTTTTTTCGAATCTGACTGCTGTTGTTTATATAATAACTAGTGGCTCTGTGAGCTGTAGACCTCGCGCGTACAAACTATTGTGCAAACAATCTAGCGGTGCACAGTAGCGCCGTGCCATCTAGTTACCTTATTGTAAAACCAACATTAATAACCAAGATGCTCCATCAATCCTTACCTAGTGGGTAAAAATGGCTGATTCCAGTGTTAGAAACCTAAAAGTGAGAAATTTACTGCATTTTGAGGTGCCATTCTGCTCATCACGCCGAAGTTCCTCATCAGATCTTCACAAATTTTTTACTTTAGTACCATTAAAAAAAAAGAACTATTGAATGCATTTTTGCCCAAGCTGAAACGGAGACGCTTCGCTCGCACTTCGTGCGCGCTCGGTCAATTATTTATATGATTTTATTTCAACTTCCTTATTGCTACGTTCAACAATTTTCTATAAACTGCGGTTATGCCTTGTGCCTATAGTCACTTACGGTACGCTAACTAAACCCGTTGTCTTTAAAGTTTAGGGAATCCCCCAAGCTCGGCTCTTATGGCCCGCCAAGAGTTAAAAAAAAAACTATTGTACAAAATCTAAACAGAGGCAAACAAGCTTTAGATTCTTGATCACAAAATATAAAATGCAGTAAGAGGCATAAAGGAGCTCGCTAGGTTCTAGCAGATTTAATCAAAGGAGATATGAATTGCATGATGCCTCCGACTATACGTCCTATGTTACTGTCGTGATTAAGACAAATCCAATGATACCATATCAAAATCCGTCAAGCTTATCAAAATTAGGCTGTGGGACGCGCCAAAGGAAAAATAAATAAAACGCGTGCTTTATCGTCAACATTTACTTTACGTTGTTCTTGCTTAGTAGTTTATGCTTGGAAATAATGGACAGCTATGGATAATAAAGGCATAAGTTCAAAAACTAAAACCCGACTACAGTCGGGTAAAAAATAGCAATATGACACTCTTGCGATGAAGACGAATCGATTGATACCTTGTCGAAATCGGACCAAGTTTTACTTAACAAGCACAAATTAAAAAATTATAGAACCCTCGACCCCGCACCCCTCATTATAGCTAAGAAGCTTCTTCGTTTGGGAGCTACAATGCCACAGACAGACACACACACAGACAGTGATACACACAGTGATATATACCCTAAACTTATAACACCCGGCTCTTTGTTCGGGGGTAAATCGGTCCATTCGCTTGGAAGCTACGATTGACCTATTTATTATTGTATTTCTCAACTCCCCTTCTCAACACTCCCCCCCCCCTTTTCTCAACTCCCCTCCTCCCCCATACGTCTGAAAACCATCTTGATCACATCAGTTTTCAAACATAAAAAACATCAAGATATGGCCATTCGATTGGAAGTTATGATCCCCCCCCCCCTCCCCCACCGTCCCATTATAGCTAAGAACCGTCCTGTTCACCTCAGCTTTCAAACATAAATAAACCGCAGCTAAATCAGTCTCGTTTGGAAGCTACGATTCTTACCCCCATTCCCCCCACTATAGCTAAGAACCATCTCGATCTCACCAGCTTTCAAACCAAAAAATTCAAATGAAACTTGGCTTGATTTGAGTTCATACTACGAGGTAGGACATAGTATACTTTTTATCCCGAAAAATTAAAGGGTTTCCGTAGGATAAGGGTTGAAAGTTATTTAAAAGAACGCGTACCACGCTGAAACTTCTGGACGGGTTTGATTCATCATGGCAAAGTCATAGTTTTAATGATGGGTTAAAATTGAGGATACTTTTATCCTACAAATATAAAGGATTCTTGCGGTATAGGGGGTTTATGTTGATAAATAATATATTTGGAGGGTACTCTATATTTGATACAAAAGCCGAAACTGTTTTTTTTACATGACTGCCCAAAAAAGGAGTGTTATGTTTTTTAGCATTCGTGTATGTTTGTATGTATGTGAATTTCTTTATTCCACCATAACTTATTACACGACTGCCCCAAAAAAGGAGTGTTAAGTTTTTAGTATTCATGTATGTTTGTATGGAAGTCAGTTTCTTTATTCCATAATAACTTATATTTACCTGAACATATTTAGACGTATGGGGTATCGTTAGAATTATTACATCCCGAGTAACATTTTTTTTGAAATATCCAGTTTGGCCTCAGTATGTCTCCGTTTAAGAGGGCGAAAAAAATACTTCAAATTTTACATTATGGGTATCAAATTGAAGGCCTTGATAAGCATATTCCAATAGTATATAATTTATTTTCATAAGTTCTTTTTAGGCAGGGCAGTCGCATTTTTTTTAGCTTTTATACTAGTTATTTCATTTTTGTCCATCTGTCTGTCTGTCTGTATCTTGACCGTGCATCACGCCGAAACTACTCAATGTATTCAACTGAAACTTGGTATGATTTGAGTTTATACTACGAGGTACGACATTGAATACTTTTCATCCCGAAAAATTAAAGGGTTCCCGCAGGATATTAGTTTTTTTTTTCTTTACGACTAGACGATCAGCAAAGCGCCACCCTTTCATGGTTGAAATACCTCGCACAAGAACGAAGCGTTACGCTTCTTCATTTATTATAAAAACTGCAAAGGAGTGGAATGCCCTGCCCTCGTCAGTGTTTCCGGTAAATTATAACCCCGGTGTGTTCAAGTCAAGAGTGAATAGGTATCTACTAGGCAACACATCAAAACCACATCATCACTTTCCATCAGGTGAGATCGTGGTCAAACGATTGCCTAGTCCATAACAAAAAAAATATTAAAAAAATTAAAAGAACTCGTTACCAATCTCTACGATTCCTAAAACTGTTGGTGAACTGTGGAGTATTGTCACTGTTTAAATGGCTGGTAGTTGTTTTTTTCTTTTTTATTCCAGACTAGGCGTTAATCGTTAATGTTAATCGTTTGACCACGATCTCACCTGATGGAAAGCGACTTGATCGCAGCTGGTAGCTTTAGCACAAAAAATGTACTGCAAAACCGGGTTAAGTTTCAAACTAATACTCCAGTCAACACAAAGTTTGAAACTTAGACAAGAAATAATAAGAACCACTGCAACTAAAAACTATGAAATCAATACGTACACACACGTTAACAAAGGATACGTGTATAGATTAAATAAAGATTCATACAAATATTTGAGAAATTTGCAGCGTGTGCGTGGAACGAATTCAGACAGAATTTAATTACCCTCATATCTGGGCTGGTATCCGCGGAATTTAACGATCCGCCCGGGATGGCGATTTCAGGAAACAGCATTGAAACCCATTCATTTTTCAAAATTATAAAATTAAATTACAGGGCTTGAAGTAAATTGCTTATTAACTTATTATGACCGAGAAAAGTAAGGTGCCCGAAACAAATTTAAACGAATCGGCTTTTGTATGAATGTATGTTCGACGATCTTATGTTCATGATATTCGGTTGAATGTATATTAGACGATCTCATTATGTTCATGATATTTGGCTGATTTCTATGTAATTGGAATATAATTTATTATTTACTAGCTTTCCCGCCCGCGACTTTGTCCGCGCGGACTACTGTTTATCGCGAAAAAAAGCATCCTATGTTCGTATAGGATATTAAAAACCAATACAAAAGTAGGTATAGCACCAATGCTCTTGAAGTTTTTTGACAGGCTTGTTATTTCGTTTCCATGGCAAGCGTTCTTTACACTGAGTAATCAATATTTTCCAGTTTTCCCGTGGAAACTTTTTTCTGTGAAAAGTTTTTTCGTATGGATTAGGGAAGACTTTTAACGGATGGATGTGCGTTTGAAGTTTTTTTTATTGTAAGGTAAGGTGCCCAAGGAGGGCGCAGTTTTAAAACAATCACAGAATTATTGTTCGAATTATAACACTTTACATGCTAAGCCACAACATTATTCTTAAAATTAAATTATAAACAATTAACAAACAAAGAAAAATTTAAACATTATTGTTAATCTCAATGACGGACGAGGGGAACTGCATGCCAGTGAACTTAGCAGATCATTGTTCAGCAGATCAAAAATAAATGAGAGGAATTGTCGCATGCATTTGGGGGAGGCCTATGTTCAGCAGTGGACTTCTAAAGGCTGTCATGATGATGATGATGAATTGTCGAATGCAGCTGAGTTCTACAGTTCCTGATACTTATTAGGAATAGTTCTTGTGTTTTTATCTACAAAAAAGTCAATTGACAAAATGATTTGCTAACTTCCCGTAGCAATCATTTGTCAGCAAATCAAAAATAAATGAGAGTTCTTGTCGCATGCAGCTGAGTTCTAAAGTTCCTGATACTTTTTAGGAATAGTTCTGGTGTTTTTCACTAAAAAAAGTCTATTGACAAAATGATCTACCAACTGCACATAGCAGATCATTTTGTCAATTGTTTTTTTTATTGAAAAACACAAGAACTATTCCTAAAAAGTATCAGGAATTGTAGAACTCAGCTGCATGTAAGAAGAACTCTCTTTTATTTTTGATTTGTTGCAAAATAATCTGCTATGTGCAGTTGGTAGATCATTTTGTCAATTGACTTTTTTTGTGAAAAACACCAGAACTATACCTTAAAAGTTTCGTAAACAGTAGAACTCAGCTGAATGCGAAAAGAACTCTCATTTATTTTTGATTTGCTGTAAAATTTTCTGCTATTGGAAGTTGGTAGATCATTATGTCAGTTGAGTTTATTTAGGAGAAAACGCCAGAACTATTCCTAAAAAGTATCAGAAACTGTAGAACGCAGCTGCATGCGAAAAGAACTCTCATTTATTTTTGATTCGCTGCAAAATGATCTGCTACGGGAAGTTAGCAGATCATTTTGTCAATTGTTTTTTTTTTAGGTATAAATGCTAGAACTATTCCTAAAAAGTATCAGGAACTGTACAACTCAGCTGCATGCGACAAAATCTCTCATTTATCTTTGATATGCTGATAAATTATCTGCTATGGGAAGTTGGTAGATAATTTTGTCAATTGACTTTTTTTTAGGTAAAAACACCAGAACTATTCCTAAAAAATATCAGGAACTGTAGAACTCAGCTGCATGCAAAACGAACTCTCATTTATTTTTGATCTGCTGGACAATGATCTGCTACGGGAAGTTGCAGATCATTTTGTCAATTGCCTTTTTTGGGTAAAAATGCCACAACTATTCCTAGAAAGTATCAGGAACTATAGAACTCAGCTGCATGCAAAACGAACTCTCATTTATTTTTGATCTGCTGGACAATGATCTGCTAAGTTCACTGACACGGGAACTGCACACTCTTGGGATAGTAGGATCCCAAGAGAGCTCATAACGTACCATAAGAGTGCGCGTGTTGTCCCGAAGAGTCCGGATGGTATTATTTATGTACACAAATCATAACAATAGGCCCCAATGCCTAATGTTCATTAGTCGTGCAAACATTCTGTTTATCAAGTAATTGTCTCTTTATATATTTTCTGGCATCCAGGACATTGCCGGTATTTTTTTCTTACTTTTCAGTGGGTTAGCTGGCTTCTTTATTTTTTCTTAGATGACTTTAGCTCATTTTTATTTTCTTACTGCCTGATAAGGCATACTTAAATGATTTTAGAGCTTTTACTGCGTTTGGATGCTAGTTGCAAAACTTTCCATTTGGCAAGTGATATAGGTAATTCTACGAATGGATTAGGACAGATCATTTCCATCTGGTTTTGATATCATCTAGATATAAAATAAGTATTTACTATAAAAGAAAATCTTTAAGAGTGTGCAGTCCTACAAGAGCCGCTACATGCTAAGTGCGGAGGATGCGGGTGGCGAGGGAATACTTTCCACAGACGATACATATTAAATCTTATCCTGAGCTCACAAACTGAGAAAAAAACTGTCTTAGAAATACCCTTTGCATAAAAAAACAACAAGGACGACTTTAAAGAAACGTCCAATGTCCCATTATCCCTCAGGATAGGTATTCGGCAATTTCTTCACGGATCATCCACGGACCCTTCTATTGTTACACACATAATGAGCCATGCATGAGAAAATGTTATTTGTGTGATGCTTCTTTTTGGAACACACCCTGCTACATTAGATTATTGAGAAGGCTCGGCGTATATGATCTTAGTATTATTACTTTAAAATAAGGTTAATGAATACCATACAACCTATAATACGCACTTACTAAGTAAATCATAAGGTAACTACTGCGTTGGTAACGAATTTTTGACCATCAAACTTGAGCACCATGAGTAACTGCCTACTAACGAATCGTTTATAGATAGATAGATAGGTAACACGTTATTGCACTAAAAGAAACCCAAATAAAAATTTACTTATAAGACACAATCGGCTGCCTTATCGCTAAGCACCGATCTCTTCCAGGCAACTGTAGGCTAATGATCATATAATGGAAGGTAGTTGTTGGTTTGCAATATTTTTGTAAAATAATAGAAAATGATAACAAACAAATATATCAAAAATGAAAAGCAAGATAATATTAAGAAACATGTCAGTAAAAAATACTAAAATCTACAAAATATATAAATTAAGAAAAATATGGCAGTTATAGTTTCAGCTAAAATTTAAAAATTTCACTGATGTTGTTGTGGTGTTTGATCGTATTTGCAGTAAGAGCTTTCACACAGTCTATCACAATGCCGGGTGTTGGACCGAAAAAATAAGATGTCTGGCAAACAAAATTGGATCGATGTTCAGTTTGGGAAATAGTGGACACGATTTTGTTACTTGTACGTATCATCATCATCATTAGTTTGCATTCGTCCACTATTTGAACCGATCTTCGGCTCTTCGCATACGGTTGCTGCCAGAAACCTTGCGTAGATCGTCGTTCCATCAAAATGGTGAGCGGTTCTGCGGCTAAACATTAGATATATAGGTAGGTACGTATAGGTATGTTGTCATCATCATCATCATCATCATCATCATCAGCCCGCTTTCATCCACTGCTGGACGTAGGCCTCTCCTTGTGAGCCTGGTGAGCTCGGCTCTTCTCATCCAGTCGTTACCAGCCGCCGCCGGCAAGTCGTCCTCTACCCGGCCGGCGGGCGCCCTACACTACGTTTGCCAAAACGCGGTCTCCACTTTAATTCTCGTTTACCCCAACGGTTGTCGGTTCTTCGAGTTATATGACCAGCCCATTGTGCCTGACAATGTTATATGTTATATGTTATAAACAAGTCAGTTTTCACTCCTAAATCCAACACAAAATGAGAATCTTCTAATTGATACCAGCATCGAGGGTTGAAATAGACGCAGGGCTGAATGTTGCCGCTAGGGGCGTTGTCTTAGTTTTTTCATTATTTACTACGGATAAAAGGAAATCGCTAGTAGATAAAACGCTACTTTTGGATTAGTAAATACTGTAAAACTTCAAAACAAGCGACAACGTAAATTTTTGTATACGTCTGTAATTTCTTTAGTCTTTTAACTACAGGTTTTAGAGTTTTACATTGGGAAAACATGATTGTACTAGATTTTCTCTTTAATAAAGAAATTTGAAATCAGGCTTTCTAGTCGATCATCGGGTGGCGATATATCTAAAAATTGCGCAGTACTGAGCCTGATTTTTTAAGCCTTTATCTATAGGTGAAATATAAAAAAAACTGAAATAGCTTACATTTAATGTTTTGTCACATATTTGCATAGCAATTTTCCTAACTATCGTTCAAAACCAGTAAATTTAAATAAAAACGAAACCCGAGCTGTATTACGTACTTTTCCCACTCAACTTGCACGGGGACGAACGGGACACAAATTTCAGAAATGAATGTCACTGTACACCCACCCGCACAAAAATCTCATTAATTTAACATGTAGGAAAAGTTAGGAAATCACGACATTCGTATATATGTAAAATGTTACCTGAAGCCGGTGACAGAAACCGAATTCGCCACTTCAATCTGCTAAAATATTCAGCATCAAGCGAAGAAAAAGTTTCCCATGTATTAAAGAATTTTAGAATACATTTTCCGTCTTTATACTTTTTGAGTAAGTAAATTGATTACGTACCTACTGTTTGTTTTGTGGGTAAAAGGAAAACTCAACCTTCAGACCAAATATATTATCCACACATTAGCAGATTAGGTATTCCTCAGGATGAAAGTATTTTGTGTTTTATTTTCTATTTATCCCTACTATGGAGGTTAACTTGGGAATAAAAATTTATTGGTACATTTGGAGTTGGGAAAAATGGTAAGCCTATATTCCCATCTTATAGTTGTGTAGAAGACATTGCGTTTAGACTTTAACAATTTTAAGCTTCAATCCATATCTATATTAATATTATAAATGCGAAAGTGTGTTTGTTGGTTTGTTTGTTCCTCTTTCACGCACTTTATAACTAGACTAGCTGTGCCCGCGGCTTCGCACGCGTGTTCATTTCTCTTGGTTAAAAGTTCTCTGTGCTATTCCAGGACCTAAAATAACAATATACCAACATTTGTTCAAAATTCCTTCAGCCGTGAAAAAGTTTTTATCGATTACTCGGCTTCTGCTTATCGGTTTGAGATACCAAGTACCGAAGTTTTTAAGTGAAACCCTAAACTATCCAACAATGAAAGCAGCATTGCAATCGGTGAAGTAGTTTTTACGTGATGCGCGAACTAACATAGAGACAAACAAACAGACAGACATGATGAAAAATATGTTGTATTCTTGTTCAGTAGCTTATTTTAAGTACCCTAAACCATTTTTTAACTTATCTTCATTTACAGACTTTTTCCATCTTATTGCTATATTATAAGTATAGAAGATAGATAGATACTTTTGGTCCCGCAATAACACCTACGTGTTACTGCCACCAGATAAATTTAACCCAGATAAATTACCACGTTTGCAAAGCCACGGGTACATCTAGTAGAGAAGAAAAACACTTTCTAAAATGTTTCGGTTTATCATTTTAACTGTTGATTGACACTAGTTGGATCAGTGGCTAAGAAAATTGGCCTTTCTGGTATGCCAATTCTCTTTCTCCGGTCAATTTACTCTACTGGCGACCATACAAAGGTAGTCATATAGTACCTACACCGTTGCTTTACCGGTAAACCGGTGAACAAACAATCCAAAGTAGCTGATATTTTACCAGAGGTGAGCTTAATATTCCAGAAAACTGATCCACTGTCATTATATAGTAGTTTATGAAACGGTTGCATATTGAGGGGTATTAAAAATCGAGAGTCAGATTAAAAAATGAGCCGTAGGCGAGTTTTTCAATTGTATAACTCGAGTGTTTTAATACCTACTCGTACTTATGTGCTACTACTTTATCTCATCATCATCATCATCATATCAGCCCTTAGAAGTCCACTGCTGAACATAGGCCTCCCCAAAAGAGTGCCATGACGAGCGAGTTTGTGCCACCTCCATCCACCGACTTCCTGCGTTGGCTACAATGTCGTCGGTCCGTCGTGTGGGGGGTCTCCCACACTTCGCTTGCTTGTTCGCCATTCACGAACCATTATTCCCCGGGGGTTGTCGGTTCTGCGAACTATATGGTCTGCCCATTGTCACTTCAACTTGCAAACTCTGAGAGCTATGTTGGTAACTACTTTATCTACACTCATGCAAAAGGAACTTACTTTTAATGACAAAAATAATGGTCTTCTTGATTTTTCTGGTAAAAGATCGTTCGTCATGTTCGTTGCTGTTTCCGTAATGTCAGATGGAATCAAATTCTCCTGATTAACACTTCTGTCGTACATTTTTAATGAGGATACAACTTTTGATCAACGAAAACACATAGGTAACACATTAAATTGGTTAGGTACTAATGTATAGTAAATTATGGCGAATTATCATGCATTCGGTCTTACACGCGCCACCATAGATAATAAATGGCGAAAACTCCCGTAGTGCGGAGCCAACTCGGTGCTTTTATTGGGGAAAAGTTACATTATAACACTGTTTAATTTAAAAAACAGTGTTTTAATGTAATTTTCGTTCTTAGTAGAGACGTTCCGTGCGTAATGTATGTCATTATGCCACCATTTATGAGTTCATAATCTGGATTTTACGATATGAGTGTAGATAAAATAATTTACAATATTGGCTCACTTACACTCGAAACCCATTCTTTAGTAAATTTGTAAAGCCTACAAGATACACAACAAAGATAAAGTGTGTCCGAAAACCCCAATGAAAAGGTTCTTCAAAACCTACGGCGTTTTTTTACAAATATTGTTTGTATTAATAATCGTTTTAGAATGTGATTATAGCAGTCATCCTATATAATTGTTGAATATATATAATTAGTGTATATAATGAGTTGTATGCGCAACACTTGACGAAAATGTTGACCTTTATTTGTCCGAATAAAATGCTTCTATGTCCGATACAGTTCAAAATTTCTAAATCTATTCAATAACACGCCAATTACGTAAAGACTCATCCAGTGATATTGTGTAATCTATGTCTCACCCACCCCCTGTACAGTGTACACAGAATGAATCTCTGTGTGCCGCGAATATTCCACCATTGTGTAAACAGGGCTGAACGCTCGGATTTCTCACGAGGGTAAAATTAGCAATGAAAGGAATGAGTCGTCGATAAGGCCACGTTCCCACTTGCTCGGCACGTTCAATAAACTGGGCGCTTATTCACTATGCCGCACGAAATTCTTTGCCGAAAACGTGTGACGTCAGTACGGCAATTGCCGTACGATTCCACGCAGATAACTTAACGCGGCGCGTTACGTGCGTGAATGGTATTAGCGAATAAGGGCCCTGCCAACAGTAAAAACTTACCGAGAAAATAGAGAATTAAAAAGTTAGTGTCAGGGGTTAGTGTCACTTTCATACGCGGGGCTCTACGTGGCTGTAAAGTTATATATCCGCTCAGTATCTATCTATCTACCTATCTATATCTATCTATCTATCTATCTATACTTAAATAAGAACGAAAAAGTCTGTAAAATGAAGATAATTAAAAAAAGATGGTGTAGGGTACATAAAATATGCTACTGAACAAGAATAAAACATTTTCAAAAATCGTGGCTGTATGTATGTCTGTATATTTATTCGCGCATTACGTAAAAAATACTGAACCGTTTGCTATGCGTTTTTCAATGATGAATTGCTTAGGGTTTGACTTAAAAACTGGAGTACTTGATATTTCAATCGAATGATCACATGCCGAGCAATCGATAAAAAACTATTTGATGGTAGAACGAATTTAAAAAAAAAATAGTTTTTGGTCCTATAATTACACGTATGGGCTACTATTAAATAAAAAAAACTCAAAGCCGCGGGCACAGCTTGTAGAAAATAAAAAGCTAATAATTGTTCATAGGCTGTGCGTTGTTTCGCACGCCTCATCATCATCATCCTCAACAACCTATACTAGTCCACTGCTGGACATAGGCCTCTCCCAAAGCACGCCACTGAGCTCGATCTTCGGCTCCTCTCTTCCAACCGCTGCCAGCCACTTTGCGTATATCCTCGCTCCACCTAGCCGAAGGACGTCCTACACTTCGTTTACCGAGTCGCAGTCTCCACTCAAGAACACGTCTACCCCAACGGTTATCAGTCCTTCACCCGCCTCAGCTTCATATTATTATTATAATCGCGTACCGTCTGCCCAGTGTATTTTCCAGAATACTTAAATTAGAATTGAGTGCTATCATCAGTCGAGTAACCAATTTGCTGTAATATTTTTCCCTAGTGGAACCACGTCCTTTCTTCAAAACATGAATACATATATCACTGCGAATATTTTTACCTAGTGGAACCACGTCCTTTCTTCAAAACATGAATAGATATATCACTGCGAATATTTTTACCTAGTGGAAACACGTCCTTTCTTCAAAACATGAATAGATATATCACTGCGAAAATTTTTCCCTAGTGGAACCACGTCCTTTCTTCAAAACATGAATAAATATATCACTGCCAATATTTTTACCTAGTGGAACCACGTCCTTTCTTCAAAACATGAATAGATATATCACTGCGAATATTTTTACTAAGTGGAACCACGTCCTTTCTTCAAAACATGAATAGATATATCACTGTGAATATTTTTACCTAGTGGAACCACGTCTTTTCTTCAAAACATGAATAGATATATCACTATGAATATTTTTACCTAGTGGAACCACGTCTTTTCTTCAAAACATGAATAGATATATCACTGCCAATATTTTTATCTAGTGGAACCACGTCCTTTCTTCAAAACATGAATAGATATATCACTGCGAATATTTTTACCAAGTGGAACCACGTCCTTTCTTCAAAACATGAATAGATATATCACTGTGAATATTTTTACCTAGTGGAACCACGTCTTTTCTTCAAAACATGAATAGATATATCACTATGAATATTTTTACCTAGTGGAACCACGTCTTTTCATCAAAACATGAATAGATATATCACTGCGAATATTTTTTATTATAACAATATATGATGTCAAGATGCCTCCGCACGACATTACTTATTAATGTATCGACGACATGTTGACGACGAAATGCTTTCTTTGACTTTGTTGAAAAATTCCACGGAAAGTATACCTACGGTAACCGGTATAATATACTTATTTCATACGATAAAACCATGTAAACGGTACATGGTTTTATCGTATGAAATAAGTAACGTTACATGTTTTTATCTTCTTTGGGTTTTCAAACATAAACAGTTTTTATATTTGGTATCTTACTATTATTTTTATTAGAATTTTCAATAACGTCGCCGTCTTGCGTTTGATTTGTCCCTTGAAAAATGTTAAGAAATTTATAAAGAAATAAGAAAATATCGACGTACAATCATCAAGGGCGGAGGGAATCGAAATTGAGTGATCATCCTCCATTACATCCTGGAAATTAGATTTATAAAACCTTCACCCACCTCCATTAGAAATATATGGAGTAAATAAAATGAAATATTATTGGTTTAGCGTCTCGCGAGGATACAGAAAGAAATAGGTCCGTCCGATTGTATTGTTCCGCCGTATACGGCTGTTGGGACTTTTACGGATCGTTTCACGTGCGACTACGTACACTATTGCTGATCGTAAAGTGTTATGGCTGCCGTACGACGTTTATGTTTAACTAGGACTTACGCACGTAATATTAGAATTATAGATAGAATGAAAGTTAGCCTGTACAGTGTACAGTCCAATGATGGTAGCAATGCAATTCTACTTTGTGGCACACTATAGTCCACCTATTAGTGCCACCCCTAGTGGTGCTCCATCAGGTCTATCGCATTAGCCATATTCGCTCTGGGATTATTCAGAGATCAAATAGACTGCGTAATTCTCGTAGAGGCTTTGAACTGTCTATACCTACTCGTAACACACAAAAGACATCACGGCTGCGCCCGCGCACTCACCCTATTCTTTATCTATGGCCGTGCCTACTCGTGCGCGGACTACATCACCACTTATCATCTTTGACTACATCACCGCTTAACATTTTTTTTTACGGTCTACTCACCTGATGGAAAGCGATGATGTGGTCGTAGGTGTAGCACGCTTGCCTAGTAGATACCTATTCACTCTTGACTTGATCACTCCTGGGTTATAATTTACCGGAAACACTGTCGAGGGCAGGGCATTCCACTCCTTTGCAGTTCTTATAATAAATGAAGAAGCGTAACGCTTCGTTCTTGACAAAAGCTAGCCATACATAAGAATAAGAATAAATTTATTGTTTAAAACTGTGTACATTGAGATCTTAAAATATAAATTTGTTTCAACAGTTTGTCCATTCCAGACGTACAATATTAAGTAAAGTATAACAGTTTATTATTACACTCCTAAGTTAAACTAAATCTACACAAATTATAGGTATACAGTAGACACAGAGTAAATTTATTAATATTTGGAGATCTAGTTGACATCAAAGAACTCATTTAAATTGTAATAGACTTTATTCAATAGCCATTCCTTGAGTTGATTTTTAAATTGAATGCCATTTATAGATTTTAAATGCGTTGGTAAATGATTGTAAATTCGGATGGCATCGACAAAGGAACTTTTGTAATACATTGTATTATTAATTCTAGGAATACAGATGTTAAACTAATTCCTTATTGTACCATAAATATACAGTTACAAATTAACTAAAAATAATACTTTGAAATATATTGCTAAATGGGCGGTCTTATCGCTAAAAAGCGATCTCTTCCAGAAACAATACAAGGAACACAAGGAGTGTACTCATAGATATGATAATAATATATTAATTGAACTTAAATAAATTATCTATCCTTAACTATCTATATCTATACCTACAATAAAGCAGTAGGTAACAAAAAATCTGTACAAAGAAGATAATAAAAAAAAACTTGTAAATTTAAAATATCCTACTGAACAAGAAAATAACATTTAAAAAAAATGGTATCCTTCTGTATGTTCGCGCATCACGTAAAAACTACTGGATAGATTGAAATGCGGTTTTCACTGTTGGATGAGTTAAAACTTTAAATCTGGTATACTTTGTATCTGAATCCAATAGGTAGAGAGAGCAATCGTTTAAAAACTATTTGACGGCTGAACGAATTTTGATTATATGTATTATATTGTGATATATAGGTCCTGAAATAACCCGTCTACTTTTAAATTAAATGACCATTCGTGCAAAGCCATCGGTCATCGGCAACTGTACTGACACTGAACATGATTGACATCGATATTAGCGGCAGAGACTACCATATATCGTTAAAATCGGACTTTGCGACCGATTTCGGTTGTAAAGGAAACGCTGTTGACGTCGAGACTGCAGGCCCTGGCCAGACTGTGAATACGTTACCTGCCTTCCAGCTCCATCATCGGACCAGCTCGATAGTACCATGTTATTGTAAAGTCAATGAAGAAAATATACATTTGCAAAGAATCAAATAAGAAACGGCAACTGTGAAATTCAGTTCCTTAGATTCTATTACATATATGTAGTTTCAGATAGAAGCGTTAAAAAAATTGTGCGTGTTGCCAAATTAGGATTTGTTTCTAAGAAATCAGGAACAATGAAGAAAAATGGTACCACCTACTTGTGCTTTTTATCCAAAACCACAGAGATTGTTCCTCCCTTGCTATATAGAGAAATGATATTATTTGCCTCGTCCTCAAATAAATTATTGATTTTCAACCGAGGAGATAAGCAACAATTTCATAGCTAACATTTACGGAGCCTCCCTCGAAACAAGATTAAAGGCGATCACACCGGATATCTGAGTCGGTAATACAAACATCCCGTCGACGTTTTGGACCAGAAATCCTTTCTGATTGGCGAATTTTGATCTCATGATACAGGTTCGCAGTTGGAGAGAAAATATAGAAAATAAAGTACGGTTATCGTAATTATAGCTAAATTGCCGTCCCTGGTGCAATTTTTTCCTTTAGAAAAGTTATAAGATACACCTTAGACATTATAGTGAGTTTTTAGGCCATCTAAAATCATTATATTATTATAGAAGACATTAATTCCTATATTTCATTTTCACCCACTTCACTACAACACACCGCACACAACCACAGCATACCACAGCACAGCACACCACAGCACTGCACGTCATAGTAGGTATACCACAGCATAGCACAACAAACAACATATCAGCGCAGCACGTCACATCTAAGCACGGCACAGCACATTAAAGCTCTGCTTCATATAGTACAGCGCAGCACACCACAGCACAGCCCTCCCATCATCATCTATAATCCATCAAAGCCCTAGAAATAACAATCGTTAACTTTTTGGACATATGTGGACATTGAAATGGCAACTCCTAGAGGAGTAAATCAATTTTGATGAAATGAAATGACAAACATTGGAGGGCTCTACAGAATCCACCACAGAAATTGCATCAACATGCAGTTTTTGCTTGAAACCCGGACAGACAGACAGAAATTGTAAATCAGTTATAACTTTTATTCAAACAATATTAGTAATGTGGTCATTATTTCGACAACCTTCTTTGGGCAAAGTCGATCTTGCCGCGCTTCTTGAATAGGCGCCAGCAAAGTTGTATGGAATTTCATTATTGTCGTGTTTTGCGGCCAGCAATTTCCTTTCAAAATCCATTATTGTCGTCTTTTGTAGCACTATTATTTATTCCGTGGGTTCGTTAACCCCGAACGCGAAAAGAGAGGCGTTGTAGCTCCCAGACGAATGGACCGATTTTGATGTTTTTTTTTATGTTTGAAAGCTGATGTGATCGTGATTGTTGTTGTTGTTACTGTTTGTTTGTGTTTCTGTTTTTGTTTCTGTTTCTGATTTTGTTTCTGTTTCTGTTTCTGTTACTGTTTCTGTTTCTGTTGTTGTGGTCGTTGTTGTTGTCTTTGTCATTGTCGTTGTTGTTTTCGTTGTTGTTGCATTTTTTGAGTAAATTCTTATTATACTAAGCTGGTTTTAATTAAATTCCTCGCATTATTTGAGTAAAGCACTAACAAGCCTTGGTCCGCAATGACTACCCTGCTGGCCACGCTATGATGGCCTCAAGTTTTACTTAGTTAAGTTCTCGGCCTTCAAGCTTGGCCATCATTGCAGCCCTTGCTGTCCGCGCTATAAAGGCCTCGACCTTCGGTCTCGACCTTCATTCCAGCTTGGCCATCAAGGGCTGCAATGCTGACCGCGCTGTGATGGCCTCGAACTTAGCATAGCTACGCTCTCGACCATCATCATCGCTGCTTGCAGCGCAGTCATTACAGACCGCGGCAGTAATGTACTATAACTGATAGACTAACTAGTCAATTACATACAATAAAAGTGTTCAGTTTGACCCGTTATTAACTGTGTGATAATCATTGATGTATATGTTACTGATGGTGATAATAGGTACTGTAACGCATAACAAACTACCCATACAAAAAAAGCTTTATTTTATGATAAATATATACCTAACTTGTTATTAAAGGCTTATTTTTACATTGCAGAATATGACAATTTGTACTTATGCTAATAATGTATGAAACGTCTTCTTCTTGAATGTTTATTTTTAAAATATTATGTTCTACGATGAGTAATTTTGGTTGGGACATGGCAGTGAGACAATTGTTTTTTTTTTACATTAACTGGGAAAATTACATCGCCGTAGAGTTTCTTGTGATATTTTCTTCCCGAAGCACTGATAGAGTCAGAAGGGTACTTTTCTTTTCCTGTGCGTGATTCAGCTCTAGATCAGCACATAATAGGGTTTCTTTCAAATTTACACTACAATTTTAGTTAAAAAATATTGTTTCCTCCTTACTTATGAATTATGCTGAGTATTTTGACTTGCAAAGGTGCTATATTAGATTGTTTTTTATACCTTGCAAAATAAAAAAAATGCGATCATGCAATTTATCTGCCTAGGGTTCCCTGGATGTTTAAAAATCATAGGAATTGCATTTTTAAAACGCCACTAGTGAAGGCTTCCAAGTAATGTAATTTAAAAAATTGGGGCAAAGTTCTAGCCCACCGTAGGTATTTTAGGAATTTGTACATTTAAATTGTTATTGATCAAATACAGGTAGTAGTTGTGCCATAAGTCTGGTTTCATTTGAGAATTCAGAGGAAATGCGCGCGGTGTTTTTTCCTCGATTTCTTCTCCGGATTCTACTACTAATGCAATGTTTTTTCACCTTTAGCATGTTTTGCTAAAATAATATAATTATAATTGATAATTTTGGATAAATCATTATATATAAGTTTTTTTATCGTGTCAGTTTTGAAGGATGGAACAAGGAAATTCAAAACCTCAATTTTTTCAAACCGCATTAGTCATTGGATGACATTTTATATAAATAATCACGCTTTCCAATTGGATCGTCCTGTTTTTTTTACTATTTTTTCCACCAATACGAAGAGAAATTATAGTCGTGGTTCTTCATATATTTATCTAAGGTGCTATTTGCTAAATAAGCGACATCAAATGCATTAAAATGTAATGTTTTAATAACCTGTCGACATATTATTATGTGAATGTGTCATGAACGGCAAGTACCTACTATAACGTTGCACGTCCTACATTATTTACACTGTAACTACATTTTTCCCTAATACAAATAGTTTGACATAAGCTCCAGAATTAATGACCTTTTTTTGTATGAGTATGGGAAATTCCGATTGCCGAACCGGCCGTTAGTCATTAACATAAACTAATCTATATGTACAATAACAGGAATACCTTATACCTTCTGTACAGGAATTTGTAGCTAATTAAATATTTGTTGCGGTTTAACATGGTAGGTAATACTGAACATTCAGGGAAAATGTACTAAAAATACTCATGAGTAGGATCATTATAGTCGCACTTTCGGTTAATTTTACTGAGTACTGTTTTACAAATGTTTGCCGTTATATGTTTTTAAACAAGCATTGTCACTATCACTAAGAATGTACTAAGAAACGCAAGTTCTTCAGTTTACTAGTAATCATGGCGCCTACAACAGAGCCAAAATTTCAAAATCTCAATACAAATGACTAATATACACATTATAAATATCGCGATTATAAGTATACCTACAGCGATTGCATATTTAGTTAACTATTACATTATTAAGAGTTATTATTGGATCTCGACCACAACAGTTAATGTTATAAATCTGTTTATATATCAATGACATGATTATTAATGTTACATCACTCGACTTGACTCACATTTTGGAATTGAATGCGTTAAACTGCGAATTTGACTTGACAATGTTCTATGAATGCAAGGTAAAGTACCTACGTGGTACAATGGTGGTGTCTTGAAGCGAAGTGGGATCGCAGGCAGCGCAGCCGGGCTTCTATGCTGAACTGGTCTGCTGTGCGCTTGTGTGTGGCGTGTTAAACATCTTTTACAAACTATTCACGGCTTTTAATTTAATTAACTTATTAAAGTAAAACTATCCAAAAGTGGTTTAAAAATCCTCGGGATCTGTTTAGCAAGGTTCTTGAGCTTCGTTTGGACTGGAACTCCCCCGCATTTCCAGTTCTCGCTGCTCGGTGGGCAGCACTGAAAGATAAGAAATTTGTTGTGACGCTATAATAGAAAATACACTTTTTAACCCCCGATCAAAGAAACAGGTGTTATAAGTTTAGGGTGTGTAACACTGAGTGTGTGTGTGTGTGTGTGTGTGTGTGTGTGTGTGTGTGTGTGTGTGTGTGTGTGTGTGTCTTTCTGTGGCATCGTAGCTCCCAAACGAATGGACTGATTTTGATGTGTTTTTTTGTTTGAAAGCTAATGTGATTGAGATGGTTGTTAGTAATATGGGGAGGGAAAGGAGGGAGGGGGAGGTGAGAAAAGGGGGTGAGAATCGTCTCACCCCGTTTAGTTGTTGCTGCAGTTTTTTATGTTTGAAAGCTGAGGTAACCGCGATGGTTCTTAGCTATAATGGGAGGGAGGAGGAGGGGGGATGGTGATTAGGATCGTAGCTCCGAAACGAATGGACCGATTTTGATGCGGTTTTTATGTTTGAAAACTGATGTGATCGAGATAGTTCTTAGCTATATCTAGGGGAAAGGGGGTGAAAAACGTATCTTTCAAACGATACGACCAATTTAGCTGCGCTGTTTTATGTTTCATAGCGGAGGAAACAAAAATTTTTTCAAAAAACCGTACTAGCAAAATATTTAAGATGGACCATTATTATAGATACTCGTATATAATAACATGACTCGAGACAGATACCTAGCTGAATAACCAGAGAATAAAGACAACAAAACATTTATGATAGACTAACTATACCCGCGGCTTCGCACGCGTGGTTATTTTTCTAGGTTAAATTTCTCTCTATAAATATACTATTCCAAGACCTAAAATAAAAATTCCTTCAGCAGTCAAAAAGTTTTATATCGATTTATCGGTATCTTATCATCGGATTAAGATACCAAGTACACCAGTTTTTAATTCAAACCTTAAGCTATTCAATATTGAATATATTGAACCACATAATCGGTCCAGTAGTTTTTACGTGATGCGTGAACAAACAAATATACAGACAAACAGACAGATACGTTCTTTTTAAATGTTATATTCTTGTTCAGTAGCTTATTTTAAGTAACCTAGACCATTTTTTTTAATTATCTTCGTTGTACAGACTTATTCGTACCTATTGCTTTATTATATGTATATAGTTAGATTTTTGTGTGTTAAGAACACAGAACTCTGCTAGAACTCTGCACCTACTAAAGCACGTCAGAAAGGTGATACTCTTAAAATCTTGTAAAATATACGTTGTTTATATAAATGGATTTCTTAGTAGGGTTCCGTAGTCAAACAGCAGGAGTATAAAAAAACTGTGGCGCCCCGTCTTTGAAAAGTGAATGAGAAAAATAAATGTGCCCTATCGAGAGAGGTCTCGTTCAATAGGTACTTTAAAATCGTAATGAGGTTTCCTTGACAGTTTATTTTAATTGGTTTTGTTTACGAAATATTCAGCTCTAAATTATCCTGTTGCTTGAGTTGCGTGTTTCCCCCCAACATAAAATATAGTTTTTTTTTTTTTTAAATGAAGTTCTCTGTAAAATCATATAATTATGTGACTGTGGCCAGGTGGAGTGACGATAGCGTAAAGCGGCTGGCAGAAAATGGATGAGGAGAGCTGAAGACCGAGCTCAGTGGCGTGCATTAGGAGAGGCCTACGTCCAGCAGTGGACAGATATAGGCTGATGATGATGATGATGATGAAGTGCACAAGCGCATAATACAAATTTAGTAACAAAATTATCACTACTATCTAGAATTTTGGCAACACGGGATGAAAACAGATGAACCAAGCCAGTCACCGACTGGTATCCAAGAGACGGGCTAAGACCTCGAGGCAGACCACCAGCCTGATTAATAGACGATATTATGATTTGTGTGATACGGTGGAGGCCAATGGATGGCCCTAGCACAGCATCGGAAAAACTGGCATGAACGAGAAGAGGCCATATAATCTATCTAATCAGCTCATATCCACCCATACAGGCTGATTAGATAGAGAGATAGACCTAGAATTCACTAGCTAACGAGATTTAGATGAACAAGTAAGACTAACTTTGTTGATATATTAAGTAAGTTAAAAGTACTAGATCGATTGCAATAGGGATTCACAGGTGGATAGCTTAGGATGGATAGCTTTAACCCAACATCTTTGCGTCATCTCCACACAATCAAATAATCCGCATTACAACAAGAAGACATTCATAAAACTTACATTAACTTAATTAAAATCATTAACAGCCATAGCACAGCAGACATCAAACTTCATCCGATCCTTCATTTCCAATACACAAAGGCGTAAAACAAGGTGAGAGCGGTGACCTTCCAAATTATTCACGAGCATACCCGAAGAGGTTTTAAAGACACTTACAGCTTCTTGGGAAAGAACAGGCATAGAAATCGGCAGCAATCGTATCACGTAACGGATATTTGCGGATAACATTGTCCTTT
Organism: Alsophila aescularia; assembly: GCA_946251855.1. NCBI lineage: Eukaryota > Metazoa > Arthropoda > Insecta > Lepidoptera > Geometridae > Alsophila > Alsophila aescularia. The sequence continues at coordinate 48,207,601 of OX276381.1, read as the reverse complement.
TTGCCCATTTGCACCTGAGTTTGAGAGAATGCTACAAGAACTGAACACGGTAAGCCCTGGTGGGACTTGATGAACACGTTTAAGCGCAGCTGATAACCAACAGCATAAAGCATAGAGTCAAGTTTTATGGACAAATGATACATAAATGATACATTAAACAGAATCAAGAGAAAAAACGGCAAGGCTGAAATGGGATCGGGCAAGTCACGTGAGCAGGATGTATCCCGAAAGACGAGCAAAGATTGCCATACATTGGGTACCCAATGACCAACGAAGGCGTCGGGGCCATACAAGGAAGCAGTGGCGCGACGATCTCGATACTTTCGATGGAAATTGACTTAAATTTGCAGAAGATAGAGGTAGATGGTAGAAATTGGGGGAGACCTTTGCCCAGCAGTGGGGCACACAGGATAAATAATAAAAATAAAATAAAAAGGTTTCCAGACTCAACTTCGGAACAATTAATTTGGTTAGACCTACCAAACTTTGAGTACATTTTTAATTTTAACAAGACTAAAGCGCTACAAAATTGAAGAATAATAAATTAAATAACTTACCGTAATCTCTAGTTTTGTATCGATTATATACAATTTTACTAGTCCAAATAACAAGACCTGCAGCTGATAAGGAGCAAAACAAAATAAGAAAGACAACGCCAAGAGATGAGCGGTCCTTCTCTGGGTTTCCTGTAAAGGAGCTCCCAACACCCGCTCTGCAAATAAAACGGATCAAAATTATTGTGACTAATTGTTGTCATATGTTCTAATTCATAATGGAATTCAATTTTAGTGAAAATACATGGTATATACGTATACGTATGAAAATGTGTTGGTAAACAATAAACGGGTGGCTAGCAATTTAATGAATATTATACAAAACCGTATTGTACGGTATTTGATTATACAAATAATGATTATAAGTTATTTTTCTTGATATCTAACTAGGTATTTATGTTGAGTGCAAAGTAATTAGCTACGTCACTGACTTTCAAGCCATTTTATTATGTACTTTGAAGTCCACGTGGACGGAATTGCAGTCAAAGCTAGTTATTAGTTTGTAATACTAATTGTTGAATGATATAATCTATATATGAGACTAAAAGGAGTTTAATGGAATAATATATTATGGCTGCAGTACCCATTTGTGTAATAACAAATTATTAACGTTATTTTAAATAATGATATAAGCATAATTACTGGACAATTTTTTCTTCATGTCTCGAAGGAGGTGGAGATTTTGTAGATTTGCTATCATCATAATGATCTTTAATATCAGCTGATGTTGTAAAATCAAGAGAGTTGTGTTTAGTTGTGTCATCAACGTCTTGTGTTGTAGAATTTAAAGCGATTTTTTCAGTTGTTGTGTTAACGTTTAGTGTTGTAGAATTTGTGGAGTTATTTTTTTGTGATACACCAGTGTCTAGTGTTCCTGTTGAGGAGTTCACACCACCTGCGCTGTAAGAAAAATATTGTTAAAATTGTGACGATATAATTAATTATGCCCAATTGTAAAAAAAGCGGCTGAAAATGTGCTTGTAAATTTTGGATGGGCGGTTGATTGAAAGATTAAGGAATAGTAGCAAATATTACGAAATAGTAACTTTGGACTTATATTTACATGTTAACATTTTCATCCTTTTTAATCATAACTAAGTACATAATTTAATGCAAAATCATTAACTGCCTCACTTACTCCAGCCTCAGTTTAATTCATAGGCTTTGAAGTCCACGTGGACGGAATTGCAGTCAAAGCTAGTTATTAGTTTGTAATACTAATTGTTGAATGATATAATTTATATATGAGACTAAAAGGAGTTTAATGGAATAATATATTATGGCTGCAGTACCCATTTGTGTAATAACAAATTATTAACGTTATTTTAAATAATGATATAAGCATAATTACTGGACAATTTTTTCTTCATGTCTCGAAGGAGGTGGAGATTTTGTAGATTTGCTATCATCATAATGATCTTTAATATCAGCTGATGTTGTAAAAACAAGAGAGTTGTGTTTAGTTGTGTCATCAACGTCTTGTGTTGTAGAATGTAAAGCGATTTTTTCAGTTGTTGTGTTAACGTTTAGTGTTGTAGAATTTGTGGAGTTATTTTTTTGTGATACACCAGTGTCTAGTGTTCCTGTTGAGGAGTTCACACCACCTGCGCTGTAAGAAAAATATTGTTAAAATTGTGACGATATAATTAATTATGCCCAATTGTAAAAAAAGCGGCTGAAAATGTGCTTGTAAATTTTGGATGGGCGGTTGATTGAAAGATTAAGGAATAGTAGCAAATATTACGAAATAGTAACTTTGCTTGACTTATATTTACATGTTAACATTTTCGTCCTTTTTAATCATAACTAAGTACATAATTTAATGCAAAATCATTAACTGCCTCACTTACTCCAGCCTCAGTTTTATTCATAGGCTTTGAAGTCCACGTGGACGGAATTGCAGTCAAAGCTAGTTATTAGTTTGTAATACTAATTGTTGAATGATATAATTTATATATGAGACTAAAAGGAGTTTAATGGAATAATATATTATGGCTGCAGTACCCATTTGTGTAATAACAAATTATTAACGTTATTTTAAATAATGATATAAGCATAATTACTGGTCAATTTTTTCTTCATGTCTCGAAGGAGGTGGAGATTTTGTAGATTTGCTATCATCATAATGATCTTTAATATCACCTGATGTTGTAAAAACAAGAGAGTTGTGTTTAGTTGTGTCATCAACGTCTTGTGTTGTAGAATGTAAAGCGATTTTTTCAGTTGTTGTGTTAACGTTTAGTGTTGTAGAATTTGTGGAGTTATTTTTTTGTGATACACCAGTGTCTAGTGTTCCTGTTGAGGAGTTCACACCACCTGCGCTGTAAGAAAAATATTGTTAAAATTGTGACGATATAATTAATTATGCCCAATTGTAAAAAAAGCGGCTGAAAATGTGCTTGTAAATTTTGGATGGGCGGTTGATTGAAAGATTAAGGAATAGTAGCAAATATTACGAAATAGTAACTTTGCTTGACTTATATTTACATGTTAACATTTTCGTCCTTTTTAATCATAACTAAGTACATAATTTAATGCAAAATCATTAACTGCCTCACTTACTCCAGCCTCAGTTTTATTCATAGGCTTTGAAGTCCACGTGGACGGAATTGCAGTCAAAGCTAGTTATTAGTTTGTAATACTAATTGTTGAATGATATAATTTATATATGAGACTAAAAGGAGTTTAATGGAATAATATATTATGGCTGCAGTACCCATTTGTGTAATAACAAATTATTAACGTTATTTTAAATAATGATATAAGCATAATTACTTGGCAATTTTTTCTTCATGTCTCGAAGGAGGTGGAGATTTTGTAGATTTGCTATCATCATAATGATCTTTAATATCAGCTGATGTTGTAAAAACAAGAGAGTTGTTTTTAGTTGTGTCATCAACGTCTTGTGTTGTAGAATGTAAAGCGATTTTTTCAGTTGTTGTGTTAACGTTTGGTGTTGTAGAATTTGTGGAGTTATTTTTTTGTGATACACCAGTGTCTAGTGTTCCTGTTGAGGAGTTCACACCACCTGCGCTGTAAGAAAAATATTGTTAAAATTGTGACGATATAATTAATTATGCCCAATTGTAAAAAAAAGCGGCTGAAAATGTGCTTGTAAATTTTGGATGGGCGGTTGATTGAAAGATTAAGGAATAGTAGCAAATATTACGAAATAGTAACTTTGCTTGACTTATATTTACATGTTAACATTTTCGTCCTTTTTAATCATAACTAAGTACATAATTTAATGCAAAATCTTCAACTGCCTCACTTACTCCAGCCTCAGTTTTATTCATAGGCTTTGAAGTCCACGTGGACGGAATTGCAGTCAAAGCTAGTTATTAGTTTGTAATACTAATTGTTGAATGATATAATTTATATATGAGACTAAAAGGAGTTTATTGGAATAATATATTATGGCTGCAGTACCCATTTGTGTAATAACAAATTATTAACGTTATTTTAAATAATGATATAAGCATAATTACTGGTCAATTTTTTCTTCATGTCTCGAAGGAGGTGGAGATTTTGTAGATTTGCTATCATCATAATGATCTTTAATATCAGCTGATGTTGTAAAAACAAGAGAGTTGTGTTTAGTTGTGTCATCAACGTCTTGTGTTGTAGAATGTAAAGCGATTTTTTCAGTTGTTGTGTTAACGTTTAGTGTTGTAGAATTTGTGGAGTTATTTTTTTGTGATACACCAGTGTCTAGTGTTCCTGTTGAGGAGTTCACACCACCTGCGCTGTAAGAAAAATATTGTTAAAATTGTGACGATATAATTAATTATGCCCAATTGTAAAAAAAGCGGCTGAAAATGTGCTTGTAAATTTTGGATGGGCGGTTGATTGAAAGATTAAGGAATAGTAGCAAATATTACGAAATAGTAACTTTGCTTGACTTATATTTACATGTTAACATTTTCGTCCTTTTTAATCATAACTAATTACATAATTTAATGCAAAATCATTAACTGCCTCACTTACTCCAGCCTCAGTTTTATTCATAGGCTTTGAAGTCCACGTGGACGGAATTGCAGTCAAAGCTAGTTATTAGTTTGTAATACTAATTGTTGAATGATATAATTTATATATGAGACTAAAAGGAGTTTAATGGAATAATATATTATGGCTGCAGTACCCATTTGTGTAATAACAAATTATTAACGTTATTTTAAATAATGATATAAGCATAATTACTGGACAATTTTTTCTTCATGTCTCGAAGAAGGTGGAGATTTTGTAGATTTGCTATCATCATAATGATCTTTAATATCAGCTGATGTTGTAAAAACAAGAGAGTTGTGTTTAGTTGTGTCATCAACGTCTTGTGTTGTAGAATGTAAAGCGATTTTTTCAGTTGTTGTGTTAACGTTTAGTGTTGTAGAATTTGTGGAGTTATTTTTTTGTGATACACCAGTGTCTAGTGTTCCTGTTGAGGAGTTCACACCACCTGCGCTGTAAGAAAAATATTGTTAAAATTGTGACGATATAATTAATTATGCCCAATTGTAAAAAAAGCGGCTGAAAATGTGCTTGTAAATTTTGGATGGGCGGTTGATTGAAAGATTAAGGAATAGTAGCAAATATTACGAAATAGTAACTTTGCTTGACTTATATTTACATGTTAACATTTTCGTCCTTTTTAATCATAACTAAGTACATAATTTAATGCAAAATCATTAACTGCCTCACTTACTCCAGCCTCAGTTTTATTCATAGGCTTTGAAGTCCACGTGGACGGAATTGCAGTCAAAGCTAGTTATTAGTTTGTAATACTAATTGTTGAATGATATAATTTATATATGAGACTAAAAGGAGTTTAATGGAATAATATATTATGGCTGCAGTACCCATTTGTGTAATAACAAATTATTAACGTTATTTTAAATAATGATATAAGCATAATTACTGGTCAATTTTTTCTTCATGTCTCGAAGGAGGTGGAGATTTTGTAGATTTGCTATCATCATAATGATCTTTAATATCACCTGATGTTGTAAAAACAAGAGAGTTGTGTTTAGTTGTGTCATCAACGTCTTGTGTTGTAGAATGTAAAGCGATTTTTTCAGTTGTTGTGTTAACGTTTAGTGTTGTAGAATTTGTGGAGTTATTTTTTTGTGACACACCAGTGTCTAGTGTTCCTGTTGAGGAGTTCACACCACCTGCGCTGTAAGAAAAATATTGTTAAAATTGTGACGATATAATTAATTATGCCCAATTGTATAAAAAGCGGCTGAAAATGTGCTTGTAAATTTTGGATGGGCGGTTGATTGAAAGATTAAGGAATAGTAGCAAATATTACGAAATAGTAACTTTGCTTGACTTATATTTACATGTTCACATTTTCGTCCTTTTTAATCATAACTAAGTACATAATTTAATGCAAAATCATTAACTGCCTCACTTACTCCAGCCTCAGTTTTATTCATAGGCTTTGAAGTCCACGTGGACGGAGTTGCAGGCAAAAGCTAGTTAATAAGTACAAGTAATTATTGGTTCATAAAATTTTATATATTTCTAAAAGGGGGTTTTACGGAATAATATAATATTATGGCTGCAGTACCAATTTGTGTTATTATTATCATCAGCCCGTATTCATCCACTGCTGGACGTAGGCTTGTGCGCCACTGAGCCCAATCTTCGGCTCTCCTCATCCAGTCGCAGCCCAAGTCACAAGTCCGTCTTTCACAAGTCATCACTCCACCTGGCCAGAGGGTACCCTACACTACGCTTGCCTAATCGTGGTTTCCATTCTAGAACTCGTTTTCACCAATTTTTGTAATGATACACTATTAAAACAAATGATAAATGGTAAAATTAACACAAACACATTATTGTTTAGCGTGGGGTTTTACTTGTGTTAATTTTACCATTTATCATTTGTCTGACTTACAGTTTTGGCGGAAGTAAGCTAAATATTTTTTATTTTGTTCATTTTTTTTATACTGATGAAAGCATAATTACAGAGCATTTTCTTTTTCTTCGGACGAAGGAAGTGGTGCAAGCATTCCATCATTTATTTCAAGTTCTTTTGGTTTTTCATTAGCTGATCCATTAACAAACCTGTAATGATAATTTATTATCAGTATTTATAGTATTTCATAGATGTAATGAAGCATACGTCGCGATTAGTCGATCAGTATTTTTGAATTGTTTTTTTTTTCTTTTTATGTGTTGTTGGTACTAAAAATAAATAAACTTTCACGAAAGTGCCAACAACAACTGTACAAAGTTTCCACTCCATTGGATGAACGATGCGCGAACTTATAAAAAATATAATGTTACCATGTGTGTCCGTGTGTCCGTGTGTCCGTGTGTCCGTGTGTTTGAGAAAACTTTCACGCAACTGGCTACAACAGCTGTATAAAGTTTCAATACAATCGGATGAACATTGCGCGCACGCATATAAGACGAACAAACCGACAGAGAGATAAACAGACCGAAAAATTATAGTTGGTAGATAATGTATTGCATTACAAAGATAAATTGATAATCTAAAATGGCTAATTCTAAATGTCCACCGTGGACAAATTAGACAAATTCAATTTTAAGGTAGTGCTTATTTTATTTCAATTACATCACACAGATATTATAAAGGAGAAAGTTTCTATGTGCTTGTGTATGTTTGTTACTCCTTCACGCTCAAACGGCTGAACGGATTGGGATGAAATTTAGGACCAGAATAGCTTATATCCTGGGTTAACACATAAGCTTATTTTCAGCATCATTACGTGGGTGAAAACACTGGGCGCACCTAGTAATTAGTAATCACTAACGACTGGCTCCGGCATCACACGGGGAAGTAAATAATTATTCTAAAGAACTTTACATGTTCCAATTTCGATTTTTATGATTGTGACTAGGTAGGTAAGTCTTATCATACCTGTATATATTATCAAGTATGATTATGTTTCAAATACCTATTTCTGTATTCGCTTGGTTCAGATATTTTCTCGTACCCTGGTAACATACTCTGGTTTTCATAGAATGAAAATCTCGTACTTACCCTGCTCGAGTGCACATTTTTATTGGATTTTCAATTTGTAGTGCACTGAAATAAAAAGAGAGCATAAACATAATAATATGGAGTAGGCAGATTTGAAGAGAGCTCGAGTGAATACTATCAGTTGATATTTTGGTAATTATAACGCCGATACTAAGAAAATGAAAAAAAAATGAAAAAAATCTTTTGCTTAATATTCTACAAATGCATATTGTGCCTTAGATCATATTAATTTAACAAATAACCCAAAAATTGTGAAAAAAAAACAATCGAGAGGTTTATCTGATCATAATTAATAAACTTGATAATATTCTATTGACATTTAGTGGACTTTTCAAGTAAACACTGGTTACACTGGCAATGCCGCCAGCATATTGGGCCTTAGACTGCCAACTGTTATTGGGCAACAGTTGGGCACATTGGTCTAATGAAACAAAATAATAATGAAACAAAATATTTGAAAGTTACCCTTTGTTATTAATAGATATTCCACTGTCCTTCTGTTCCGTTGATGTATTTTCTACCTGAAATGTAACTATACTTATAACTTGTCAAACTAGTTATAATTGTATCCGTGACTTTGCCGACGTGGTCATTTATCTGCGGTCAAAGTAGACTATGTGTGTTATTCCAGGACCAAAAGCACCTATATAGTACAAAATACCAAATTTCGTTCAGCCGCTTTATGGTTTTTTACTGATTGCTGGGCTTCTTAACATCGGATTAAGATACCTAGTATCCCGGTTTTTAGTTCCAAACCCAAGCTATCCAACAGTTAATCGCATTACAATCAGTTCAGTAGTTATTGCGTGATGCGTAAAAACAGAGAGAAATTATTAAAAAAATTGATAAATTCATGTTTAATAGCTTATTTTAAGTCCCGTAGACTTTTTTTTATTATCTTCATTGTACAGACTTTTGACACATACTGTTTTATTTTATAAGTATATAGATCTTCATCCCCCTTCTGATCAGAAGATCTAAGTAGCAAAATGTCCAACAACGCGAATGATTAGAAGCCGAGCAGCCGATAAAAAACTATCAGACGGCTAAACGATCTACTTTTGGTCCTGGAATAACACGTAGGTAACTTTTAACGCAAAGAAATGAACAATGGGCAAAGACGCGTTCACGGCTAGTTTTTTTAATAAAAACATAAGCAGTTATAATATTAAAACAACATTTTAATTTTACGGAACACAACTTTTATTTGTCAGATAGAATCTAATAAGAATTATCAAAATCGGTCAAAGCGTTTGGTCGTTCGGTTTGTTTTTTTTTTCCGTCCCTACTATGTTAATTGTTGAGATTTCATTATCACACTACAATAATCACATCGCATTGTTTTGATAAGTCGACGACGATTGGTAGTTTCAAAATATACTAAATCGTGGTTAGGTGTCTGGACATTATAAACTATCCAAAATACCTAATCCATACCAATATATAAAAGTGAAACGTTGTCTGTTCATTTGTTTGGGGAGCTTTCACGCCATAACAGCTAGACGGATTTTAAAGAACTTTTTATTCCAGAAAATTGAAATTTTTACGTGAAAACTGGAAAAACTGGAAACATGTTGATTACTCGCTGTAAGGAACTGTTGCCATGGAAACGAAAGAACAAGTATGTCAAAAAACATCAAGAGCATTGGTGCTATACCTATTTTTTTTTTGTAGTCCGCGAGGATAAAGTCGCGGGCGGGAAATCTAGTTAGATTATATAGAAACAAAACGAAAGGATATTACTTGTTTGTTGCACGTTTTTACCCGATTACGGCGAAGCAAGGGAAGGGTAATGAATTGAACAGTCTATATAGGTATATATGTATGTATGATGTATGTAAGTATGTATGTATGTGGATGTTCCACCATAGGTCGTCCCCTATTGGTCCGACTTTGACAAGCGAGGTATCAAACGATTCGTTTTCATGTATAGCCTATTTTTGGAACTCAATTACGGCGTAGCAAAGGAAGTGTTATGTGTTGAAACCTAAAACTTGGTCCTATTTTTTTTAGGTATCAATCGATTTGTCTTCATCGCTAGAGTGTCCATAGGCTATTTATTATCCGACCGTAGTCGGGTTATATTTCTTGAACTTATGTCTCGATATGTTCATGACGCAAACGTCCGCTCATAATAGTACGTACATGACACGATGCAAACGTCCGCTCATAATAGTACGTACATTACATGATGCTAAATCCGCTCATAATAGTACGTACATTACACGATGCAAACGTCCGCTCATAATAGAACGTACATTACACGATGAAAACATCTGCTCATAATAGTACGTACATTACACTAGGCAAACGTCCGCTCATAATAGTACGTACATTACACGATGCAAAATCCGCTTATAATAGTATGTACATGACAAGATGCAAACGTCCGCTCATAATTGTACGTACATTACACGATGCAAAATCCGCTTATAATAGTACGTACATGACACGATGCAAACGTCCGCTCATAATAGTACGTACATTACATGATGCAAAATCCGCTCATAATAGTACGTACATTACACGATGCAAACGTCCGCTCATAATAGAACGTACATTACACGATGAAAACATCTGCTCATAATAGTACGTACATTACACTAGGCAAACGTCCGCTCATAATAGTACGTACATTACACGATGCAAAATCCGCTTATAATAGTATGTACATGACAAGATGCAAACGTCCGCTCATAATTGTACGTACATTACACGATGCAAACGTCCGCTCATAATAGTACGTACATTACACGATGCAAAATCCGCTCATAATAGTACGTACATTACACGATGCAAACATCTGCTCATAATAGTACGTACATTACACGATGCAAACAACCGCTCATAATAGTACGTACTTTCCACGATGTAAACGTATATTACTGCTGTGTGCGAGTCAAGTAACTGTTAATGTAGGTCGAGTATGAGTAGAACACGAGACTAAAACGACCATTAAATTGACTGATTTAACATTTGAAACTTACCTCTGGATCCTTTTTGTCAGCTGACTTTGTAAAACTAAATAAACAGAAAAAGTTTTAATATAAAGGGTTTATATATACATTTAATTCCATTAAAATAATACATAGGTTTTGTCCTTACTTCATACAATTTTCGCAAAAATCTTTCATAACCATGGTGTACCTGAAATAAAACAAATATATAGCTTTTTAGAATTGGACATTTAATGTACCATCTGGCGTCATGAAAGATGATGTGCACTAGAGTGATTAGATTTTCAGTTATTGATTAATATCTACTTAAAATATTCTATATTCTGAATTTTTAAACGACTTTTTGCAAACGAGTGTAATATAAAAATGAAATGTATTTTTATATTACACTCGTTTGCAAAAAGTAAACAGGGACATAAGCAAAGAACAATTTTTATTATTACTATTAGTTTGTTTGTTAATATTACGTAGTCTTATCCTCAGCATTTTGAAAAATTATTTAGGAAGGAATAGTTTTCGACAGATTTATCATAACATTTTGGTTCAATAAATGTTAAATCTCAAAGCACCAGTACTGTACCTACTCGCTAAGTAAAAATGTAACGCTGTTGTTTTTTCTATAATAAAGTAAGAGCAGATTAAAGTTTAGTGTGTGACCCCCTCTTGCTGAAATCATAGCTTGCATTTGTCTGGGTTGCTATTTGCTAGCAAGTATATCTCTTATGATTTCTTGCGGAATACGTTCCCTCTCCGTGGTGATCATATTATTTAGCTCTCTGATGGTCTATGGAGCTGGCTGCACTGATCTAGCTCAGTCAGGTCTGTCGCACTCCGAAGCAAGTACAAATATTATACCTACACTTCGAGGGCGCAATATTGAGCCGCGTGCTGTGCGATAAAGTACCAACTTTCGTAAAGTTTTTGTCAAATTTTATTCTTTTCTTAATTATGAGTACCAAGAAGAAAACTTGAAGGTACTGCATAGCATTTGGTCTGACATTTCACGTAAAATACCGACATTTTATTACGTAGGTAGCCATTTCTTTTTTATTCATTAACTAGCCGTACCCGCGGCTTCACACGCTTGGTCTTTTCTTTAGGTTCAAAATACCATAATGTGCTAATCTAGGACCAATATACCAACATTTGATCAAAATTTCTTCAGCCATCAATTTTTTTTTTATAAATTGCTCGGCTTCTAACTCACCGGATTGAGATACCAATTACACCAGTTTTTTAATCAAACCCTAAGGTATACAATGAAAACCGCATTGCAATTGGTCTAGTAGTTTTTTCATGATGCGTGTACAAACAAACATACAGAAAAAAACGATTAAAATATATATATTCATATTCAGTAGGTTTTTTAAGTACCCATGACCTATTTTTTTAGTTATCTTCTTTGTACAGCCTTTTTCGTACCTATTGCTTTATTATAAGTATAGGTACTCGTAGATGACTGTGTCAATTTGCACAGTCTTTTAAATAAGTTTCAACCCATATCCTGCGAGGACCCATATTTTTTTCGGGATGTAAAATATCCTATGTCCTACCTCGTAGTATGAACTCAAATAATACCAAATTTCATTTGAACTCATCCAGTAGTTCCGGAGGCGTGATGCGCGGCAGACAGACAGCCATAAAGACAAAAATGAAATAAAAACAGTTTTGGCTTCATTATCAACACCAGTCCAATAGTTTCAGCGTGCTACGTATTCTTTTAAATATTTTCCACCCCTATCCTGCGGGACCCTTTAATTTTTCGGGATGAAAAGTATCCAAAGTATGTACTCGAAGTATGAACTCAAATCATACCAAATTTCATTTAAATTCATTCAGTAGTTTCGGCTCAATGCCTAGCCAAAATACAGAAAGACAGACAAAAATTAAAAAAAAAACAGTTTTGGCTTAAGTATCGAATATAGAGTATCCTCCAAAAGAAACTTACAAAATATCTTCAATGTACAGAACTGAACCCGTTACAGTTTTAGTTTAAGTTGTTTTATAGATAAGCATGGAATTCAGGCACCTTTTATTCATCAAAGTGCAATACCTATTATGATATAATCAAATAATGAGGTCCATTCTGATAAGAATGTAATATGTAGTTAATAGAACTATCAACATTTATTATAATAAGTAATAAAATAATACATTATTATATAATTGTTTATTCTGTTACAATAAATAAGGCATATCACAGAATAATTACTAGTGCAAGTACCTAGTCATATCTTGATACAACCCCACCGAGCGAAAAAATGACAGAGCTATTCTGAAACGGTTGGAGCAATGGAAGCTCTCGCGCGTTGTGATACGATACATTCTAGCCTGCACGCGATGGGTGAGCGCCTTCTAGGTAAATATAATTGAAAGATCGCAGCGCTGTGCGAGTTAAATTGCACTTTATTGCGTTGTGGCGAGAGTTGCTACGAGTATGTATTAAAATGACTTTACTCGGTTATCCTTTTGTATTTCTACTATTATTTATTCTGTGGCTCAGTCGTCGCTCCAGAACGTCTCAGAAATTCTCTATGGGATTGAGGAATGGACTTGGAGCTGGCCAATCTAAACGACGAATTCTGACCTCTATAGCATATACGCTTCCACATCTCCAGAGAGGAGGGCGCCCATAAAATTGTGTGTTCGGCCATTGCGGGTTACATGTACTGAGTTTTGGTAACCACATGCACCGCTGTTACTGAGCAGTTGGAGTCGATATTAACTTTCGGGATTACGTGACACAATATGTAGTGAAAAGTGGTTTTCTTTAAAAACCAGCCTCTGTCAATAATTTGAATGTAGAACTTGCTTTTAACACTACGGCATTTTTATAACCGGCCAGTAACATATTGAAATGATTAAAACCATTTTCGTATTGTTTTTTTCAGGCAGGAAAATATTCAACACTGCTTTTGTTAGTTTGTTATATAGACTAACTGCGTCACAATGCCCGCGTGCAAAATTTGCCACCACCGTTTACCCCCTGATGGTAATAATTTCAAAAAAAAGCCCCCTCTTGGTGTCCTCTAGGATACTCAAGGTATATTTTCTCAAAATTTCAAATCTCTGCCGGTCTACTGGACTGTGCTTTGTCTGTCAGTCAATAGGTACGTCTCGGTACTATTTTATAGATAAAATTAATTGTAGGTATTTACCCATCTGGGCCGTTTTCAAATTCGACCTTGCATTCTGTAGCATATGCACGGACCTTGCATAATATCTGAAACAAAATCGCTTTATTACACTGATAATTTTATATTACCGGATCTCATCTTAAAACAAATTTAAGCTCAAATGTGTTATCTATCTTTTATCTATTTATCTATACTTGTAATAAAGCATTAAGTAACAAAAAGTTTCTACAAAGAAAATAGTTTGAAAAAATTGGTCTACGGGATTTAAAATAAGCTACTGAACGATAATCTAACATTTTTTTAAATGGTTTCTGTCTGTATGTTTGTAAAAGCTTTACTTAAAATCTACTGGACCGATTGAAATACGGTTTTCATTGTTAGATACTTTAGTATTTTACTTAAAATCTCATTTATACTGACTTTTTGTTACTAACGTACTGCTTTATATTAAGTGGTTATGTACAGATAAGAGACGTGAAATTTTGTGTCTGTCAGTAGGTATATATGTTACCATGCTACTCAACGCTGTAACAGCTGAACGGATTTTGATAGAACTTGGTAGGTATACAGATACTTTAGATAACACACAGGATAACTTCATCTTTGATAGACCGGTTGGTCTCGTGGCTAGAGATCCTAGGTACGAAATCGAACGGTCGCGGGTTCGAATCCTGCAAGGTGCAATCATTTGTGTGATGAGCAGAAATATTTGTTTCCGAGTCATGGATGTAATATTCTTATTTATGTATGTTTATCCGTTATCTAGTGCCCATAGCACAGGGTATCCTAGTTTGGGGCTAGATAATTGGTGTGGAAATGTCCCGAATATATTATTATTATTATTATCTTTAACCATGTGGGAGAAACCGCAGAGCGCACGGAATTCGTTATTTCACTACCTAGCTGTTATACAGCTTCCCCTAAGCCAAGTCATATCCTAACAGCATATCTACACTAATATAACAGTGGCTCTGTGAGCTGTCGACCTCGCTCACAATCACAAACTTATTTGCACACAATCTAGCGGTGCACAGTAGCGCCTCTACTTACCTTAATGTAATATTAACATTAATAACCAAGGTCCTCCATCAATCCCTACCTGGTAGGTAAAAGGCTGATTCCACTGGTAGAAATCTAAAGGTGAGAAATTTACTGCATTTTGAGGAGCTATTCTGCTCATCACGCCAAAGATCCTCATCAGATCATCACCAAATTTTTATGAAACTAATTTAAAGTTACTACCTTTCAAATAAAATAAGAACCATTGAAATCGGATTTAATAAGGCGGAGATATTTAGTAGCCCCCTTTTTACCCTTTTTTGGGAGAAGTACCCCCCCGAATCAAAAATCCCCGACGAGTAAAAATTATAAAAAATCGCTTAATCTGTATACAAAGTTTCGTCTAGATTGGTTGAGAAATGCGACCTGTAGATGAGAACAGCTGGACAGACATCCGAACAGACAGCCGGACATATGATAGAATTTTTGCTGAAGCTGATATGGAGACGCTCTCCACACTTCGCTTGCTTGTTCGTGGTCGCTATTCGAAAACTTTTATTCCCCAGTGGTTGTCGGTTCTGCGAACTATATGACCTGCCCATTGCCACTTCAACTTGCAAACTCTGAGAGCTATGTCGGTAACCTTCGTTCTCCTACGGATTTCCTCATTTCGGATTCTATCACGTAGCGAAACACCAAGCATAGCTCTCTCCATTGCACGCTGCGCAACTCTAAGCTTGTGTATGAGACCAATAGTTAGTGACCAGGTCTCTGTGGTGTATGTCATCACTGGCAACACGCACTGATTATAATCTTTCGTCTTGAGGCTCTGCGGTATCTGCGACGAGAAGATATGGCGTAATTTACCGAACGCTGCCCATCCGAGTTGGATTCGTCACACAGTAAACATACTTACGTACAATCAATAGCAATTTTATGATATTAGGTAAATACCTTCAGTTGTAAGGTCCAACCGAACCAGCTTTCCGCGAATCAAGAATGAGAATAAAATCCATTCATGGCCGGGACCGAGACTGAGACTAAGAATTGGTAAAATAAATAAATAATGGAATAAAAGGGATCCAACCATATATAACACTCAACAATATAAGTTTTTATTATCCTACACCCAATACTCCAACAAAGTTTTCGTAAAGCTGAGTAATACGAGCTCTAAAGCAAAACTTAAAGGTATAAAGTGTTTCTATGCTGTGTACATTATCATTAACTAATGTATCAAACTAAACCAACTACTACCTTACGCATGAAGTTCAATTACCACTAAAAATATATAACCAACGTACCTTAATAGCAATTTATTACGATTTTTAATTCTATTTGTTTTGTTTACATAAGTACACATTTTATAACGCCCCCTGCGTTATAAAATAACTTACAAATGTTATTGGAACTTACCCATAAAAACAAATATGAAGCAAAGTCATATAAAGCTAAATTACCAGATGGTAAACAAAACCAACAGCAATCCACAGGTTGAAACTTGTACAGATTTATATTAAATCTTTTGGGGGAAGTACTCCCCCAAAAAAAAAACCCCGAAGATTAAAAAAAATTAAAATTCGTTTAATCTGTATACCAAACTTCCATCTAGATCGGTTGAGAAATGCGACCTATACAGGAGAACAGCCGGAAATTCGGACAGACATCCGGACATACGAAAGAATTTTTGCTGAAGCTGGAACAGAGCCTTGCTTGCGCTTCGCGCTCGCTCGGTTAAAGACAATGACACAGAAAGACCGGGAAAGGCTGGAAGCATTTGAAATGTGGTGTTGGAGGCGCATAGAGAAAATAAGCTGGACTGAAAGAAACACGAACGAAGAAGTACTCCGGCTCGTCCAACAAAAATGAAACTTAATAGCGACCATAGAAAGTAGAAGAGAAAAGATTTTTGGCCATCTTATACGACATGACAACTTCATAAAAACCACCATAGAAGGGAAGGTAGAACGGAAGAGAGGCAGAGGCAGACCTAGAATTAAATTTACAAATCAAATATAGGAGAAGATAAATGTCATGTCCTATTGGGAAGTCAAAGCTTTGGCTGAAGATAGGGAACGCTGGAAATTACTCCACCGACAAGAGCTGGGCTATTAAATAAGAAGAAGAACAAGAACTTTGTATTAATATAAAAAAGATGATTAAATACACTACTTTTTGTTTGTTATAAGTAGCAGAAATACAATTTCACAATAAACAACACATTTAATCGAAACAGGCAGAAAAAAATTAAAAAAGTGCATTTAAGCAGTTTTAATATGTTTGAAAAGATCTAGATGGATTTCTAAGAACACAATTTTTCGTTATTTAACGGTTATCATGGCCGCCCCGTTAAAAAACTCATGCTTTATACGTTTTGGTATACACCAGACGTCACATAAATAAGGGGATCTTATCTTCATCTTTATTAATAACAAATGTTATATGTCAATTAAATAAAATACAATAGTAAAAAACTAAATTTAATTTAGTTAGGTGTAATAATAATAAATATGATGACGCAACACGTCTTATTTAAGCTTGTCATTTAGACATTCGTCCACTGAGAAGTAAGCTTTTTGGGTGAGACAAACCTTCAGTTTGTAAGTAAACCCGTCATAAGATTCTATTTCTCTATTTGTTTTAATTATTTTATTATAAATTTTAGGTCTCTATGGTATAAATATAGTATAGTATCCTATGACGAATTGCTTATCAAACATTGCCGCCCCATTAATTGCAACTTAGATAAAGCTCATTAAAATGTTAATTAAAACCACATTGTTCATTAATATCTCGCAGAGCAAAAATAATATATAATTATTGTATTTATATAAAAGGAACATAAGCTAATTTTTGAGGGCTGCATACTAATTATGAACAATTTTGACTTGTTTCTATGTATATCGCGTAAATTTAAAATAATTCAAACTAGAAGTGGAAAAGCACCCTAAACTTATATTATGGACTTCTAAAAGGGAGAGGTTCTTTAGTTGTCTATTTTTTTTGGTATGTGTGTTGCCTCACGTCTTTAAAACTACTAAACCGATTTGGATTTTATTAATTAAAAAGGCTGGGACTCCGATTTGGTCCTATTTTTATTTTTCAAAAATACTTAGGTAGGTACATTTTATTTTATGGTTTTGTGTTTATATTGCATTCAATCTCTAGGACTTCAAAACAGATTTTGGATGATTCTAGTTCTATTCAATAGGACTAACTTTCAGTGTAGTCCACTATAAACTTTAACAAAATTGGTTCAGTGGTTTAATCATTAATTTATTAAATAATTTCATCCATTTGTTTTAGTGTTTATGTTACGTTTATAAACCTCTTCAAGTTTGGGCACATTTGGTTTGTCTTGATATTTTCTCTGGTTTATGTGGTATCCAGAGTCTGATGATGGTAGTTAAAGGAACTCAACAATCAAATTAAGGGGGGGGGGGGGGGGCTTTGAGTTTGGACTCATTTGGTTTGTCTTGATGAGTTTTCTGGTCTTATGTGGTATCGAGGGTCTGATGATGGAGCCGGATGGTGGTCAAAGGAACCAACTAACCAACAATGAAATGCTGAAAACCATTCGACTTTAGTCTTCTTTAATTGGTCTCGATGACTTTTTAGGTCTTAAGTGGTAATGGTGATGCCTTGTAAAACCTTGATCTATAGATAATACTTATTTATTAGTAGTATTTTTGTGATTATATTGCAAGATTTCTCAAATGATTGTTTTTTTTTAAAGAGTTCCACTGAAGTCACAGATTATTTTCATAAAAACTGATCCAGGAGTTTTTATAAGTAATTCATGGTTGGTTTTAATTAAGGTTAATAAT
Organism: Alsophila aescularia; assembly: GCA_946251855.1. Classification (NCBI taxonomy): domain Eukaryota; kingdom Metazoa; phylum Arthropoda; class Insecta; order Lepidoptera; family Geometridae; genus Alsophila; species Alsophila aescularia. Next base: position 48,189,118 of record OX276381.1, on the reverse strand, counting down.
TTTAGGTGGCGGTTATCCTTCCGATGTTTGCTGCCACTCAAAATAAAGAAGAAAAACAAGCAACAAATATAGATTAATAACTAATCTAAAAACCACGCTTTGTAAGAATGCATTGTCCACGATTTGTGAGCTACCCTGAAAGTTTCAGCCAGATAGCTAATCGGGAAGTGCTTGAAATTTGAGTTGAAAGATTCCACCTGGAACGACAGAAAGACAAACAAACACGAAAGTGGCTTCATAAAAAGGAGGATTAACTAAAAAAAAACTATAAAAATATATGTAAAGCATGTGCCAAATTGTATCCATGTTATAATAATAGTGTCTTAATAAAATGGCTATGACATACAGACGGACAGACGGACATGACTCAACTATAAGGATTCCTTGTTTGACTACAGAACCCTAAAAAAACATACAGTCGAATTATTGAGAATCTCCTCCTTTGGATGTCGATAAAAATTAGAAAAAGATGACTTTTATGACATAAGTTTTGAGAGAGGCCACAAATGCCATAAAACAAAAAATAAAGTGAGAACCAAAAGAGGTTTGTGTCGCAGAATAAATAATAGTACTTCTTGTGTAATAAAACAGTATCCTGGGATAGGACTCGGGTTTGAAGACAGACCGGCGACGATAAAAGAGCGAATTTATTTAAAATTAAACAAATGTTTACACATAGGTGGTAGAAATAAAATAATCTACAGGATAAATAAATATTTTTGTAATTAAGCAAAAACAAAAAAAAACAGCTGCTCGGCTTGTCTTATCGTTCAAATGTAAAAAAAACGGTCACAAAATTATCGGTAATTAGATAAACAAAATCTTGCGATTTATTCCGTCAACCACGAAACTTAAAAAATATTGTATACTTGCTGCGCCCCACGGGTTCACACGCGTGGATGAAGATGATGAAAAGTATCCCATAAGTTATTCTAGGACATAAAGTATCTACATACCAAATTTTATCAAAATCCGTTGAGCTGTTTCAGCTTGAAGAAGTAATAAACATACACATATGCACACAAACAACACGAACACACACTCTCAAACACACACAGCATTTAAAATATTAGTAGGATATATTATTTATTTGACTTACCAAAATTACAAAAATATTCTTAACCGTTAAATTCATTTTTATTTTTTATTAATACATAAAGAACGACTGGTGTGGAACAGTGATGGGTTCAATATAAACGATCGGCGATCCCGCGATGTAGGGAAATACTCAACTAAATGTTATCAATTCGTTCACAGTGTTATGGTATACTAACTAAGGACAACCCAACGTTTCTAAGTATTTTGTGGCACTATACATATAATTAAGCAGTATGTAACAAAAAGTCTGTACAAAAAAAAATAATTAAAAAATTGATCTAGGTTACCATTTTTTTTAATTCCTTTTTTATCTGTTTTTTGGCGCATCACGTAAAAACTACTGGTCCGGTTGCGATTGTATTTGGTTGTTGGTGTACTTGGTATCTCAATCTGAGTAGAAGCCGAACAAACAATAAAAAAGTATGTGATGGATAAACAAATTTTGATGAAATATAGTATACTAGCTTTCCCGCCCGCGACTTCGTACGCGCGGAGTACTGTTTATCGCGAAAGAAAGCATCCTATTTTCTAGGATATTAAAAATTAATGCAACATTTGGTATAGCACCCAAAGACATATATATTTACTTCGTAATAGCACCAATGCTCTTGATGTTTTTTGACAGACTTGTTATTTCGTTTCCATGGCAACCACATACCATTCTCTAATGGCAACCCCTCCTCACAGTGAGTCATCAAGATTTTCCAGTTTTCCCGTGGAAACCTACAATTTTCCAGGAAAAAAGTATCTTATGTTTTATAAGCTATCACCATTCCAAATTTCATCAAAATTCGTCCAGTCGTTATCGCGTGAAAGCTCCCCAAACAAACAAACAGACAACGTTTCACTCATTTATATTGGTATGGATTGTACTATATAGCTCATTTTGGTACTGGAATAACACATAGCTAGGTAAGTTTAAGACAGAGAAATGATCACGCGGGCAAAACCGCGGGCACAGCTAGTAGCTAATATTAATCCAGATAATTAGTCAGTGTTTTGTTTTCCTTATACTAATTAACTAGTTATCGACCGCGGCTTCATCTGCGAAGGCATAATGGATGGATTTTAGATATTATTATGTTATGTAATCCCGTATCAGGTAACTAAGCACTATGTCAAAACATACCTTCTATCTGGAAGTGTTTTTCTAACGCTAAGAACGCGGTATTTGAAGTTTTGAATCTTGTCGCCTACTTTGTTCCATTTTGGTGTAAGAAGTAGTTGGGTGTGTTTATCGCCCACGCCACGGCAGAATGCAAAGGTACCTAGGTATTTTATATTTCAGAAATTCTGTTTACTCAATCTTGCGCAGCACGGGGCACTGCGCTCGCCACCCAGAGATATTGGTTCAGAAGTCTCTTAGGCCCTGTAGTTTAACTGGAAGCAGTGTCTTTTCAGTCGTTTCAAAATAATTGTTGCTCACTGCAGCTTGGTGGTTGAATATCAGGCTACGGTGATATTTCTCCGAGCTCGAGATGGACTCTTGCAAAAAGGTCTTATCACTACAACAATAAATCATACATATCTAGGACATGCATACATACATCGAACTCATGAATTCATACCAATATATAAAAGTGAAACATTGTCTGTTTGTTTGTTTATTTGGGGAGCTTTCACGCAATAACGCGTGAACGGATTTTGATTAAATTTGGAATGGAGACAGCTTATATCAATGGGAAAACTGGAAAATATTGATTACTCGCTGTAAAGAACGGTTGCCGCTGAAAAGAAATAACAAGTCTGTCAAAAATTGGTGCTATGTATTGTATTCTCTTTGGTGCTATACTTAGACTATATATATATATATATATATTTTCTTCTTATAATATCCTATGTTCTTCTAGGATATTAAAAACAAATGCAAAAGTAGGTATAGCACAGTAAGTATATATATAAAAAAACGATAAGAAGTAATCCGCGCGGATGAAGTCGCGGGCAGGAAAGCTAGTATCTTCTCTAATGTACTCCAAATGCTGAAATACTCGTGGAATAAACAAACATCTTCTAGAGAAACAAAGTAAGGCTGGCAGCTACTTCAGCAGATCAATTCAAACTTTAAAAGTATATTATCCTCTTTTATTAACTAGGTACTTTTTATTTTTTCTTTGTTCTTCCTTTTTTACTTTTCGTTAATTATTGTAATTATTTGTATCTATTTTGTGAGTATTGAATAAATGTATTTTCCACAAAGTATTTTCCTTCTTTCTTTCTATAGTGGTTACATATTTAAACCATTGGGACTGGGGAACCGGAGCTCAAATTATTTTCATATATCTATCTGAGCACTTAGATGTGACATGTTATCAATATGCTGGTCCATAGTTATGAGCATTTTCATTCAATGGGGCAATGCCATCAGCATGTAGCATACGCTGCCTCCTGGGTTCGAACTTTGGCTACCTTATCCTGCAAGGGTGGTTCAACTGTTTCATGTAGTAGTTGGATAATTGTTTTTTGTAGTAGTTACTTGTATTCAGTAGCAATAACAAGCACAAATTAAAATTTTATATAACCTCTGACCCCCCTACCTCCATTATAGCTGAGAAAATCTTGATCAAATCAGATATCAAACATAAAAAACTGCATCAAAATCGGTCCATTCGTTTGGAAGCTGCGAATGGATGGAATGGACCCCCCCCCCCCCTATTATAGTTAAGAAACATCTCGATGACATCAGCTTACAAACAGAAAAATCACATCAAAATCGGTCCATTCGTTTGGGAGCTATGATGCCACAGACAGACATACGAACACTTATCCTAAACTTATAACATCCTCTCTTTTCGAGTTCAGGGGTTAAAAAACGGCACAAATTAAAAGTACAATTTTTCTGTTCAAAATCTACCTAATATTAATTACTAGCTTTTGCCGGCGACTTCATCCGCGCGGTTCAGATACAGTTTATCGCGATAAAAGTATCCCATATCCTTCTCCGGGGTTCGAACTATGTTCAGACCAAATTTAATTAAGATCGATTCAGCCGTTACTTTCAAACCATTAAACAAACTTACTTTCGCTTTTATAATATTAATTATGGAGTACCTATGTTTTTTCCGGACATGGAATTATATTAGAGGAAATAATGCATTTGAAACCTCGAACGTATTTCCCCGTTAGGCACCCATACAAACAAATAACAAATATTTATGAACTCAATTCTATAGAAAATTATGTTGGAGAATCTCTAAATTTAGATCTTTGTTCAACCTTTGTATGACACATTATTATTAATCGACCTCCAAAAGGAGGAAATTTTCCATTCTCCCCTCTAACTGTTAAAGTACAGTTTATAAGAAAGTAAAATACAGTACGGCCGATAAGTCGTGGGCACTCTGAAGTTCGTGCAAATGGCTGCGCAATGAACATTTGTATGAACCGAATGACGAAAGTAGGCGAAGTGCACAGCGCCGTGGTCTATGCTAGAGATGCACCTCATTCCGCTATTCAGTTCCTTAAAATGTTCATTGCGCAGCCATTTATTTGCACGAAGTCCAGAGTGGCCACAACTTTGTATATTGGGTACTAAATAGCGCATAATACGAACTTACTAATTAATAATCACACGGCTATCTAGAATTTACTAGCTTACGAGATATTTGTAGTTGATCAAAAAACTGCTAGACCGATTGCATTACGGTTTTTGTAGGCGATTGTCGGGAATGCTAAATAAGCATATTTCGCGTGCGGCAACGACACCGCCCCTAGCACCGACAGTCGCCCCCAGCCGCCACATATGGCACACTTATAATAGTCGTTGATAATATTGTTTGGTATAAACCTAATAAAAGGTATAAGAGCATTACCCTAAGTGTTTCCAATGAGCACCCCCACTCGCAACACGCATCTCCAACATATCCTCACAAGTAGACTTCATCCTCTCACAGTTTTCATAGTTGGATAGCGGACCCTGGTTGCGGAACCCTAGTCTACATATTATGCGTGTCTAATACGCACTTGACTGTTTTTTTTATTTGGTTCCGTTTACGAAATATTCGGCTCTCAAGCAAAACTTTTTTATCCGACTACTGCGAAGCAAAGGAAGGGTTATATAATATTCAAACTACAAACTTGGTGCGATTTTGACAAGAAAGGTATCAATTGATTCGTCTTCATGTATAGTGTTATAGGCTATTTGTTTACCCGACTACGGCAAGGGAAAAGGAAGGATTATATGTTCAAACTAATATATTCGTCCGATTTTGACAAGCAAGGTATCAATCAATTCATCTTCATTACAAGAGTGTCATACGCTATTTTTTACCGGACCGTAGTCGGATTAGTTTATGTCTCGTTGATTGAGTCATAATAATTAAAGTTTCATTGAGTAATAAGTATCTCAATTATTTTTATGTGTAATCATTTTCCTATGATCTGGGTTGGAAAAGACAGCAAAACAATAAAAGTGACAGCGTTTATACAGCGATAGCGGTCAACTGATAGAAATCATAAAGTTGCTTTTTAATTTTGCAAGAGTAATATGACGCGTAATTCAAAATCCACGCCAAAAAAAAGTGTAACGTTGTCTGTTTGTTTGTTTGTTTGGGGAGCTTTCATGCGATAACGACTAGACGGATTTTGATGAAACTTGGAATGGAGAAAGCTTATATCCTGGAATAAAACATAGGATACTCTTTGAAATGTCAACTATACGCGTTGTAAGGAACGGTTGCCATGGAAACTAAATAATAACAAGTCTGTCAAAAATCATCAAGAGTGTTGGTGCTTTACTTTTGCATTGGTTTTTAATATGCTAGAAGAACATAGGTTCCTTTTTTTCGCGATAAACTTTAGTCCGCGCGGACGAAGTTGCGGGTGAAAGCTACTATTCTATTTATGTATAAACAAGGTACCTACAAACACCCGTGCGAGAACGCTCACATCAAAAGAAAACCGAAGTGTATATGTATACATCACCCAGGGTTTTACTCGACGATGTAAAATAATATTAGGGTCGGCAGTGTGTGAAAACGAACCTTACAGTTGCTTACACACGAGAATAGGGCGACAGAATCGAAAACGTCTAAATTTTTCCGTAATAATTTGCTGAATATGTATTTTCACTTGTAGATAAAATATCCATACCAATATATAAAAGTGAAACGTTGTCTGTTTATTTGTTTGTTTGTTTGTTTGTTTGTTTGGGGAGCCTTCACACGATAACGGCTGAACGGATTATTATGAAATTTGGAATGGAGATAGCTTATACTCTGGAATAAAACATAGGATACTTTTATCCCGTAAAATTGTAGTTTTCCAGGGGAAAACTGGAAAATGTTGATTACTCGCTGTAAGGAACGGTTGCCATGGAAACGAAATAACAAGAGCGTATACCTACTTTTGAATTGGTTTTTAATATCCTAGAGGAAAATATAATGCTTTTTTTCACGATAAACTGTAGTCAGCGCTGACGAAGTCGCGGGCGGGTAAACTAGTAGGTATGTAAATAAAGCGAGGTGTACCTACCTACTTATATTATCTTTATGGAGGATTTTACAAAGATTAATACTAGGGAGGAAAAGGCACCTTTTCCATTTTAACCGAACCTATAAGAAATAAACAAATATATTCACGACAATAACTATTATAATTGCCATCTATGTAAACACTTTATTGTTGCAAATAAATGAAATTGAATTAGAACTGAACTGACTCGAAAACAAAAATTTGTGCAATGCATACAAATACTTTCAACTTAGGGGATTTGAACCCGCGACTTTGCAGTCAGTGTCACACATTTTACAGCTTCATTCTTTGCGATTTAGTTAAAACTAGCTGTACTCGCGGATTTGCCCGCGTGATCATTTCATTTAAAAGTAGCTCATACGTGTTATTCCAGGACCAAAAGTACCTACAAAGTACAATATACTATATTTGTTCAAAAATTGTTCAGCCGTCAAATAGTTTTTTATCGATTGCTCGGACGAAGGCGTCTTCGTCTTCTAACCAATCAAGGCCATGTCAGGTCGCCACTCAAGGCTGTTGACAGAAATCTATCTGTGTTGCAATAGCGTTATGTGGAGGTATATTTTCAAAATACACCGCGAAAATCTTAAATTCGGAACTACCTATACCCGATCTCAGCTCGGCCAGTGACGTCATAATGTTCGAATGAATACCTTTACGGTACACTTTCTAAGAATACATTTTCGCTTTCTGGATTTTAAAACATAATCGATGCCAACACGGTCTCTGACGTCAAGAGCGTTGTGTAGGTAATGTATATTTTCGAAATACGCACCGACGTCTGCCCTCACTTTAGTTAGTGCATCACGGAAGAACCCGTGGTTGCACGGACGATCGCACAGCTATGACAATTCTGTTGTACAACATGTAAAACAGTAAGCAGTTTGTTACCAATACAAACAGCCGCAAGAGGGCGTTTTTTTATGAGGGATCGTAAATAAAACATGCACTTTAAGTAAAACTAACAAATTTACACAGTCAAACAATATTACAAAGTAAATTGAAGGAATTGTTTTCTGTTTTTGAGCTTTTTTCTAAACTGGAACTATTGTGAGTGTAATGATTAAAAACATTGGCATTGTCGAGCATTTGGCATTTCGCGATTTTCACGCATAATGGCATAATGAGAATTTTTCATTAATCGTACCATTCTAAGTCTTTGGGATTTTACGTTTTTTGAATATTACGTCGAAAGAATTATAAATTATCTATTGATATAACAAACGCGCGATCGTCTTTATATGTTTATCTGTTGTTCAAACAAAACTTGACGGTTCACTGCAGGAAATTACAGAAGCTTTAAAAATATCAAAGAAAATGTAAAAATAACGCATAAAATATGTAAATGCTTATAAATATTGTAGCAAAACATTTATAGAAGCGCGTGAATTCGACCCATACGCATATGGGGACAGTTCAAACACGCTTCCGCTGCACCACTATGCTTTGTGGTATGAACGCCAAATTTACGGTGTCCTTTTATAAACGGAAGTACTATTTTTATTAATTTTAAATTACCTATCTAGATATCTAACTCGAATCTCGCAGAAATCCCTTATTTTTTCGTTATAAAAAGTATCCTTGATTTTAACACATAATATAAACTTTGACCGTGCCAATTTACATCAAAATCCGTGCGGAAGTTTCAGCGTGATATGTGTTCTTTTAAATAACTTTCAACCCCTATCCTGCGGAAACCATTGTTTTTGTTTTCGGGATAAAAAGTATTCTAAATGTTAATCCATGATATAAGCTATGATTGTGCCAAGTTTCATCAAAATCCGTTCGGTAGTTGCAGCGTGATGCGTGTTCAAAGAGACAGGCAGACAAACAACAAAATAAAAAAAAACTTTTTGCACTCCATATCGATTTTGAAGTTTATCTCAATTATAAATTTCTAAAAATATTTCATGTACAGATTTAGCCCAGTTACAGTTTTGTTATTGTATACATAGATATTATTGTCACATCACAGACAGGCCTTTTGTATAAAATCACGTCGAATGACGTTGATCAAATGTTTTGGTTTGCCATTGCTTTTTGTAGGCACTGTAAGGGCCCTCTATAGCCTAATATGTCATGTGACGTCAGGTGAAATGAAAGTCAAGTGTATTTTATTATAATAAACACCATCTCATAGTTTAAAGAGTTTAAACGTAAAAATAATGTAAAGGAATGTTATATATCGAATTGGTTTTGGGATCAGCATCGTATTTTTTTTACTTTCCATACCGAATTATGACCGAATTTCAAGTACAGGTAAGTTCGTTTGATCATTAACTGATTTCCTGACTGAAGTTTTCCAGGTGATATATACTATGAAACATATGATATTACAAGTCATTGATACATCGTGGTTTTGGTTTGAACATTGCTTTACATAGTTACGATCGTTGCATAGATAAAATCATTACAGTTAAAGAACAATGGCGAACTCCCATACATACGTTTATGTCAGTCAAATTCACGGCGTCTTTAGACAAAACATATCGCAAGAAATTCAGCATCATTTCCTGAGATTGTTAGTGTAAGTTTTTTTTTGGGGAGGCCAGGTATAATTGTTATTAGGCTTTAAAGTTTTGTAGGTTATGTTACTGTTAATGACCTTTGAAACAAGTCTTAGAGATTTCAATTATTTTATCCACTTAATTTGGTAGGCAAGTAAGTACTTATGCGTGATCAAAATAATGTTTCAAGATATTGTAGGTACCTACCTATTCAATTACCTATCTAGGGTAACATACTAGGCTTTTGAATAAGAATTATTATTTCAATCTGTTACTGCCTACCGAGATTACAAAACTATATATTTAGATAAGTTGCTGCTGTTTCACTGTGCAGGGAAATAGTTTGTCCCATATTAGCACAAATATTTTCAACAATTCCTTACACTAAATATTTTATTTACACAAACCCCTTGTTTCTTTCGTATTTATTGTTCAATATTTTAACTAACACGCCCGCCTTATGTACTATTATTTCTTTCAAAACTGGGATGACTGGTAGATACAGCTGTTTCTGGGGCATAAATCTATAGCACAATGAGAATAAATGGACACTAAATAAAATGTCTATATTTCAACTGAGTTTAAATCAAACTTGATACATGATTTGAACCAAAACTCATAGATTTATTGCAGTAGAATAATCTAGGTAGCACTTTTACAACAACAATAATAATTACTTCTGTGGTCAATACTTAATATATTGGCTCAACAAAAATTTTATTGAGGAGGCCAGGAATAATTGTTATTAGGCTTCATATTTTTGTAGGTTATGTTACTGTTAACGACTTTTTAAACAAGTCTTAGAGATTTTAATTATTTTATCTACTTAATTAGGTAGGTAATTAAGTATTTACCTATGCGTTGTCACGAGGCGGTCCCAGGGTTTGGGTTGCTCCCACTAGCCCAGGACCCAAACCTGAGTGAAACAGAATTACAGGAACTATTGGAAGCACAGGAACAGGAGGAGATGATCAGACTTTTGTACTTTGACGATGCGGATTAAAATAACCTCTTATGTAGGTATTATCGTTTATATATTTACAAGTGTAATTCAACTGGTTATAAACTTATTTATGTATTATATATCATATTTCCCTTTTTCTCCAAAAATCAATGTGTGAATGACAGGATATTTGTATTTAGAATGAATAATGACCAACTATCAAAATGAAAAGAAATGGATTATGAAAGAATTAAGAGATCAAAAGAGTATTATTATGAAAGAGGTTTGGACCTCATCACAGCGTGATAAATATAATGTTTAAAGATATTGTACCTATTCAATTACTTACCTAGTGTAACATGTAACGTTATACGTACATGTTTACATTATTTACATATTATTTATAAAAAAAAAAAAAAACTTAAAATCGTTACAACTAATTTTAATATCTATAAAACACTATCTACACGTATATTACCTTACCTACTAATCATATATTAAATATTAATTAAATAGCTTTTGAAATTCATCAATACGTTCAATATATTCGCAGCGTCATTTTATTTGCCGCACCCCGACCTGTTCGCTGCAGTGCAGTTTAATTAGGAGTTACTAAGGGAGCTGAGACGCAACCGGCAGACTGCAGCCATCACACACGCCGAGAGGTTAATTTAATAGAACGTACGTCAATTTTATTGGTCTCTGCTTGAATTAAGACAGGATCTTAGAGACAACAAATATAAAACTGTTCGTCCCTACACGTTCTCCGAGACCTTGGTGTTGTTGTTTCACCCCGGAATTTGGGGTCCTACGTCCGGCTTGCTGGTCTGACAGCCATCACTTCGAACCGGCTACGATCTGAGAACCTGGTCTCCCACGAGCGCCCCCTTCCACCTGCGGCCTCAGTCAGGAGAGTACTGGACCAGGACCAGAGAAGTAGAATCAGCCATACTGTGTCCGGCCGATACCACCACTTTCGTGTACCCCCTACTACTGAGCGGCCCTTGGCAAAATTAAATGTTTTATGCCCGTATATTTCTGCCTTATTTCTGAACCCCCATCCTGAGGGAAGAAAGCAGATAAGAAGGCATACAACAGTACCCCTTAATTATAACCGGGACAAACAGACTAGGCTTTTGAATAAAAAATATTTTCAATTTGTTACTGCCTCGTGAGATTACAAAACAATATATTAAGATATGTTGCTGCTGTTTCACTGTGCAGGTAAACAGACGTCCAATATTAGCAAAGATATTTTGCGACAATTCCCTACACTAAATAATAACAACCATAACCTAACAACAATTCATTACTTACTTCCTCCATAAACTATAATGCATTGTATTGTCTTTGCTATAATGTTTTGTTTATAGGTTTTATATTGACGTACCAGTTTGTCTATAGTATTATTCTGTTTAAGGATGTTGAATTACGCTTTCTGATTAAAGGTTTGAAGCTAGTAAGCGTAATTCAACCTCCTTTGACTTAAAAAACCGGATGGGAAGTAAACGTAATTCATCCTCCTTTGGTTTAAAAATCCGGGTGGGAAATATACTGTTTTGACAATTTTGACGTCCGAACCGGAAACGTCATTGTATTAGTTTTTTTTTTCACCCGTAGGGCAGGCCACAAGGCCAGTAAAACATTGTAGGAAGGAAATTAAGTTTCAATTTAAAGATATTTTTAAATGATTTGTTAACTAGGCTTATAATTAGCTTACATACTAAGTATTTTTGGAAAAACTATTAACTATTATTGGTAGAAATGATATTTAAAGACGCTGCAAGATTTATCACATAAAATTTCGCCCTTGTTCTTTAGATACACGTATACGTAATTATTAATTGCACCTAGAAGTGAAGATTACAGCGAAGTCTTAGAATCTTTAAATCAAATTCTACAAAATGAATCTTTTTATTAATATAAAACATAATTATTATTATTCAAGGTTGAAGTAGGTAATTTTTACACAAGTCTAGATATTTACAGAGTGAAAAAACTTTATCATTATAAAAGCGTGCGCTATTTTTGTTTATGGTCTGTGCAAAGGTTTAACCACGATCTCACCTGAAGTAAAACGATGATGAGGTCGAAGGTGTAGATACCTATTCACTCTAGACTTAAACACACGTGGGTTATAATTTACCCTGTAGGGGCAGTAGTTCGGTTGTTAGTCCGTTGAACGAACTAGTGCAACTTTTCAGCGGCAATAGTCCGGTGAAAGCACCGAACTATCAATACCCTTTAGTAGCAATAGTTCGGTTAGTAATGTAAAGAAAAAGAAAAATGTATTACTGTTTCATATATATAGCGACAGGTGTCAAAGTGACAGATGATAGTGAAGATGACGGGAGAGTGAGGGAAGTTAGGGCAGGGTGGGAGGATGTAAGGGAAAGGTGGGGGAAGGTAGGGGGAGGTAAGATATGGTGAGAAAAGTGAGGAAAAGTCAAATGTCGAAGTCAAAAATCTAACATTGACTTTGACTTTCCCTCACTCTCCCCTCAAGTTTTCCTAACCTGTTACTTTGAAATAATATGTCACTCTTACATCTGTAACTTTGACACCTGTAAATTTGACACCTGACACTTAGATACCTGTCACTTTAATACCTGTCACTTTGACACCTTTCACTTTGACACCTGTCACTTTGTCATCTGTCACTCTAAATATAAAACAGTAATACTTTTTTCTTTTTCTTTACTTTATTAGCCAAACTATTGTTAATAAAGGATATTGATAGTTCGGTGCTTTGTACCAACCGGAATAATGCCACTGAAAAGTTGCACTAGTTCGGTCAACCGGACTACTGCCACTACAGGGTTCTTAAAAACCTTTAATAAACCTTATGTGTTATATTATGTGTTCTTGTTGGCTTCGTTATCGCGTTATATGATATTTCAATCATAAAAGGTTGACGCTTTGTAATGAAAAGGTGTTGCGGGAACCAGGTTTTGCAGTTCTTGTGCACACTCTGCATCTACATACTTATAATAAAGCAGTAAGTACCAAAACATCTGAACAATGAAGATAATAAACAAAAATGGTTTATGGTAGGTACTGAACAAGAATATATCAATTTTTCAAATCATGCCTGTCTGTTTGTCGGTATGTTTGTTCGCGCAATAACTATACTGGACCGATGCGATGTGGTTTTCGCTTTTAGATAGCTTAGGGTTTGACTTAAAACTGGTGTACTTGATATCTCAATCCGACGTGTAGAAGTTGAGCAATCGATAAAAAAACCTTTTTACGTCTGAACCAAGTATGATGTTCTTGGTACTTTTGGTCCTGGAATAACATATAGGTTACTTTTAACTGTTGAGTCTCGAAGCAATAAGGGAGCGGGAACGCGACCAGTAAAGAAGGCTGCTAAATACGTACTGGTTTATTTGTTTAGGCAAGGGCGCGGGCGCAGCCGCGCGTAGGTACATCTTACACATAGGCATACATAACAATATCCCCCCTTTTAATTGGAGGTAAAAATAGTTAGAAGAACTTCTTATAATTAACTATAATTCTGTTGCACCTCGATCTAGGTTCCTGTGATGGATCTATTGGGCAGATGGCGTTGAAAAAGTAGGAGGATCATCATGGGCGCGCGGCTCCGGCGATCTCTGCTCGACCGGAGTGCCGGGCAAAGGCACGATTGCGGCTTGCTGGTTGGCCGGACATTCTTCTGCCGCTAGCGGCTCGGCAAAATCGGCCGCCGGGGCGACAGCCGTGTCAGTATTGCAAGAACTTGACGCGGAGTCAGTTACTTTTATATTGATGTCACATGAATCCGGACACCAGTTGTGATCATGCGGTGACGTAACCAATGTTTCTCCCTCTTTCCTTGACCATAGCTGGTTCTTGTGTTTTTTAACTACCGTGCCCAATTCAGGAATTAACACAATATATATGACAGTTCCTAAAAGTTCTTTGATTACACCCTTTTGCCAATAGTATTTCTTATTGGCAAAGAATTTTTTCACCCAAACAAGATCATTCATTTTGAAATCGTGTCGAACAGTCCCTTTATAATTTTAGAACACTGTTTTATTTCGATCTCGTGAGGAAGGTCAGTGGATAGTGATTTGATGAAGTTTGGATTAATCAGGTCAAGTCTATTACGCAATGGACGGCCAAACAGCAGTTTGCCGGAGATTTGTCCGTTGTGCTATTTTTTGAGTTTCTGTAGTCAAATAAGAATTTTAAATCTTTTCCTGAGGTACACTTTAAGTAAGTGACCTTTTTGGCCACATTTTTTACACTTATAATTTTAAAACCTACACTGATCACTTTTCTGATTAAAATAGCCACAGACAGTGCACTTATTGCAAGTTTCCCCGAGATGTTGAACACGCCAACCTCCTGGGCTGAGACAGGATGCGTGCCGGTAGAGGCGGCGCCCCTGGGCGCTGCCGCCGCGGCTTCGTAAGCGCATCTCACGGTCTCAGCCAACTCCATAGCTTTATTGAGAGAGTTCCCGCAGGTCCTGTGAGAACAGTTCTGTTTTTGTACGTGTGCCAATCTTGCGATATGTGGTCGAAACTGGATAATACTCCGAAGGAAACCGACGCCATTGCAGCGTGAGTCCGTTCGGCGCCAGTGTTGAGTCTCGAAGCAATAAAGGAGGGGGGAGTACCCACGGGCTCAGCTAGTATACAATAAGGATTAAAAAGACAGAGTCTATATTGTCAAATCAAAGAGTGAAGCATAACAAATGGCAGCTGCTTAAGTATGTGTGAGTGGATAATTTGTGGTGTTTTGGGGATGATATACAGTTTGGGGATGATATTCAATTTGGAAATAATATACAATTTCATCACAGACGACAGCTTTCTTTTTTATTTGTCGTGAGAACTTGACACAACAACGACTAACAAGGTCGAGATCTTGCTGCGATGTGGCGGCCGATCGGCATAACATTGGTGTTAGCGTGCATGAGGCATGTGCGTACGAGCGGATTGGCATATTGTGGGTGCTTCTCTTTGGTTTTGGCGGTGTTGCATCCGTCTTTTTTTAATGTTCTTGTCTCCATAGTGCAATCTGTAGAATTCCGACTGGCTTGCGACCTCACGTCGATTTGCCAGACTTTGAAGCCTATATTTACCAGAGTATCGTCCCCAATCAGCTTCATAGCACGTCTTTTAATTGAATTCAAAGCCTTGAGCTGTTATTTGGCAGAATTGTCTCAAGGATGGTTGCAGTACTCTATATAAGATCGGATCTGTGCTTAATAAAGATTCAAAAGTTGTCCCAGTTTGAAGTACCGCTTAATCTTAGACAAAATACCAAGTTTCTTTGCAGCTACTTTGGCTTTGGATTCAATGATCCAAATCGATTCAATGATCATTCAAATCAAAGATTCAATGATTCAATGATCGATGTGAGTTCAACACCCAAAATTTCAAGATGGTCTCCTGTTGGTATTGTTACAATACGGAATGTTGAAGTTTTCCTTAAAAGCCTCTTTTTGCACGACTGCCCAAAAAAGGAGTGTTTTCAGGGTTCATGTATGTATATTTGTATGTATGTGTGTGAGTTTCTTTACTCCACCATAACTTTTAAATGCTTTAGATTAGATGTATGGGGTATCCTTACAATCCTTACAAAATCCTGAGTAACATAGGATATTTTTTTTGATTAAATTCTTTGATGTACGGTGCCATTTTCAAATGAGTTTTTTTATATAATAATTTTCTAATGGAAAAATTTTGATCACACACGAGAAATAGAATGGGCGATGATAAGAACTGTTTTTTTTTTCATTAGCTGTTAATGTTTTTTATTACGGTCAAGGCAATCATTTGACCACGATCTCATCTGATGATGTGGTTGAAGGTGTAGCACCTTGCCTAGTAGATAATGACTTGAACACACCGGGGTTATATTTTACCGGAAGCACTGACGAGGGCAGGGCATTCCACTCCTTTGCAGTTCCTTTAGTAAATGAAGAAGTGTAATGCTTCGTTCTTGTGCGAGGTATTTCACCATAAAAGTGTGGCGTTTTGCCGATCGTGTAGTCGTACGGTGATGGTAAGGTGATGGGGGAATCAAATTGTGTAGTTCTTGTGCACACTCTCCATAGTGCAATCTGTAGAATACCGCAAGGCTTGCTACCTCACGTCGATGCGCCAGTCATTGAAGCTTACTCTTTACCAGACTGTCATCCCCAATGAGCCTCATATCACGTCTCTCAATTGAATCCAAAGCCTCGAGCTGATTGGCAGAACAGACCCAGAGGTGACCTGTGCTTAATAAATATTCAAAAACTGTCCCGGCGTGAAGGCCTTGATGAGCACATTCATTATATTTTTGAATATATACTCGTAATAAAAATGGCATAAAAACTTTATATAGTTCGTTTTTTTGCAGGGCAGTCGAATTTTTTTCTCTAGCGTTGATGATGTGCTTGTTAGCAGAACCTCGAAAAAGACATAAATACGTATTTGATTTTAAAGTTGTAATCACAATGAAATTTTAAACAACCTATTTACATAATACTCAGTGGGTTGTTTCAAAATCTACGGTAATTTTGAGTTGTTAGTGCAATGTTCAAAGTCAAAATATTTTACTGTAAATATGCAAAGTATAGCACTTACAAAATTAACATCATGAACAAGGAGAATTACATAAAATATTAGAAACTTTTCTAATCTATAAAATTTTGGTACTTATACTAAGTATGCTTTGAGTTTGTTTTTTATGTATTTTCCAATGTTGACACATTGGAAAATACATAAAAAACATCAGATCAGATAAAAAACATGATATCATCCTTGCCGTTTAGACAAAGACCTAAGAAGAAGTTCAATATTTACTTCCTAAAATGTTAAGATTTATCAGCGACCGGTTTATTGTCTTAAAGTTTTAATTTTGACTATATTTAATGGTTTTAATAATAAGAAAAGAGTTATATTTATATCCTACTAGCTCTCCCGCCCGCGACTTCGTACGGGCGGATTACAGTTTATCGCGAAAAAAAGCATCCTATTTTTCTAGGATATTATAAACCAATGCAAAAGTAGGTATAGATCAACGCTTTTGATGTTTATTGACAGACTTGTTATTTAATTTCCATGGAAACCGTTCCTTACAGTAAGTAATCAACATTTCCAGTTTTCCCGTAGAAACTTACAATTTTCCGGGATAAAAAATTTCTATGTTTTATTCCAGGGCATAAGCTATCTCCATTCCAAATTTCATCAAAATCCGTTCAGCCGTTATCGCGTGAAAGCTTGGGATAGCTTACAAAGAAACAGACAACGTTTCACTTTTATATATTGGTACGGGTTGCGTTGCATGCGACTATAAAGGGAAAAATCTAAAGAGGCTTTATAGTAAATACGATATTTCAAACAAGATATTTGCTGTGATAAAAGCCTTGGGGCCTACATTTCACTTATGTCGATTTACCATCACATAATATATTCAATAGGTAAACATGCCATGTTTTTAGAAATTTAGCTTCTTAAGTAAATCCTCTTATAAAAGCTTAGGATACTTATAGGAGTACTTTGTGGGTTCCGCGAATTGAGAAATGTTATTTATTCGCAGAAGACTGTCATTGTATGCTAATGAAACATTAAAAATTGGGATTTGTTACTTAAAGTGCATCTAATTATTGATATTTATTTAGGTATTATTTATTAATACTCTTTTCTGTGCAGTTTTATTCCCAACTCAAATGTGGCTTGACGAGCTCTTACAATCTTACAATGAAGAAGTGAGAGGTGAATGTGCGTTTTTATTCGACTACAGCAAAGCAATGGAAGGGTAATGAGCTTAACAATCTATGTACCTATATATAATGTGGATGTTCCACCATAGCGTCAACCCTACTGGTGAGATTTTGAAAAGTGAGGTATTTTTTCAGTGCTGTTTTCTTCTGGGGTTTGGGGGCTAGAAAGCTCCGCCGTAAGCGCGTAGATAGCGCATGTCAAAGCTAAAATGGGGTACAAACTTTCGCTTGGACGGCCACGTAGATTCATCATCATCAGCCTATATTTGTCAATTGGTGGACGTAGGCCTCTCCTGATGCACGCCATTGAGCCGGTATTCAGCTTTCTTCATTCATTTTCCTCCGGCCGCTTTTCACAGGTCGTCACTCCACCTGGCCACAGGGCATCCTACACCACGTTTACCTAAAGGTGGTCTCCACTCGAGAACTCGTCTACTCCAATGTTTATCAGTTCTTTGGGAAATATGACCAGCCTACTGTTATTTAGCTTACTTATCCTTTGAGCTATGTCGGTTACCTTGGTTTTCACCGATTCGGAATACACTTTCGAGAAAAATCGACAAGAAACTCGAATGCATATAATAACTGATTAGTAACGAGACCTTTGACCTCGCCGGCGAGGTCGGAGTCTGTGTCTAAGTGCGTTGATATCCCCTAACGGGTTGTCAAAGGAGGTAGGATTGAGCAAGGTATCAATCGATTTGTTTTTATTTATAGAGTGTCATAGGTTTATTTTTTACCCGACTAGGGCGAAGCAAAAGAAGGATTATGTCTTCAAACTAAAAACGTGATCCGATTTTGACAAGCGGGGTATCAATTGATTCGTCTCCATCGCAAGAGTATCATAGGCTATTGTTTACCCGACCGTAGTTGAATTTTAGTTTTTGAACGTATGTCTTTTTACTAGGCTAGCAGGGGTATTCATGGTTTATATTCTTAAATTCAAATATAATCGCAGCCTTCATGGGAACCTGTCATTTTGATCGGACTTGGTGATTCATATATATGGAGTCGCTCAAGTCTATGTTATTTTACCTATCCTTGTAAACAGTTAATACGAAATATATAACTACGAGTACATGCCGATTTATAAGGTATTTAATTTCAAAACCAAAGTTTACTGATTATAGCTGAAGGACCCTAGTGTAAATAGTATGCAGTAGACGGAATCTGTGGAGGTGTTCGTATAAGGGACTTGTGGCTGCAAAGCCCTCAGCTGCACGTTGAAGGAACATGTGTAGGCATCCGTGGACTTCTATATTCTTCTGCTACGCTGCCTCCTCCTCCTGTACCTACTATATACATTGTGTGTTTGGAGTCCCCTTGAGCTGGTGAGCTGGTGTACACCCTCAGGGGCCCTCCGGTCACAACTATAGATCGATTTTTATGTTGTTTTTGTTGAGTGATCATTTTATGTTATGACTAGCTGTACCCGTGGCTTCACGCGCGTTGTCATTTATCTAGGATTAAAGTACTCTATGTACTATTCCAAGACCTAAAATACCAATATACCAATACTCGTATTTGATCAAAATTCCTTCAACCGTCAAAAAGTTTTTATAGATTGCTAGACTTCTACTGATCGGATTGAGATACCAATTATTCAAAAATCCTAAGCTATCTAACAGTGAAAACCGCATCGCAATCGGTAAAGTAGTTTTGATGTGATGCGCGAACAAAGAAACAAACAGACAGACATGATATAAAAAAATGTTATATTCTTGTATTCAGTAGCTTATTATAAGCAGTTACCCTAGACATTTTTTTTTGAATTATCTCCTTTATACAGACTTTTATGTACTTATTGCTTTATTTTAATTATAGATAGATACTGAAAAGCGACAATCTATAGTTTTTTTTTAAATTTTATTTCATTTCGCACGAAGAACTGTTTTTTTTTTTAAATTTCGCTTCATATAAGGCACAATTAATATTAAAAAAAGGCAATCTTAACTTCTTCTTCTTCTTAGTCGTAATCTACAAAAATGAAGGTCGTGTCTATCTAGACGGAATATTCAGTATTACTCCTTGCACCAAACTTTCCACAATGCCCTGTCCTCGGCTATTTATATGGCATCAGGTATTGGCAGACCAGTTAGTGATTTTATTTGGTCCGTCCATCGAGTCGGTGATCGACCACGTGGTCTTTTTCCTTCGACCTTTCCCACCACTATCAGTTTTTCAAGGTTGTCACAGTTTCTACGAGCAATATGTTCAAAGTAATTGAGTTAATGTGTAGTTGACTGAGAATTGAAACGTTTGTTCTGCGTGCAGTCCATGGAATACGCAACATCCACCTCCAACACCACATCTCAAACGCGTCGATTTTCCTAGCTTCGGTCGTTCGTACTGTCCATGATTCTGCGCCATAAAAGAAGAAGACGAATCTTAATTTAAGTTATTTATTATCAAGTAATAATAATAATAGTCATCCGAGAAATTACTATGTCTTCAAAAATTGTATTGTAATTGGTTCTTCTGCCCGCGCTACTATAGTAGCAGTTACCCATGTTTATATTTCAATTTATTAAGTTCCATTCAATGATAGGACAAATAACTATCTAAAATTGAGTAAATTTGGGAAAAGCTTAAAAGGTGCATACACGAAAGAGCACTTAAAACATTAAATATGGAGGTAGGCCGCTTCGTCAGTCATCAGAAGGGAAAATGCCGGAAATGGCCCGACCACCCCTGCTATCACAGTAATGTAAGATGTATACAGTACTTTACCTTGCAAGAATTTATTTACGTAGGTATTTATATTATATTGCTTTCATCTGTACTTATAATAAAGCAATAAGTACGAAAAAGTATGTACAAAGAAGATAATTAAAAAATCGTCTATATTTAAAATAAGCTACTGAACAAGAAAATTACATTTTTTTAAATCGTGCCTTTCTGTTTGTATGTTTGTTCGCGCATCACGTAAAATGTAATGTACCGCTTGCGATGCGGTTTTCTCGGTTGGATAGCTTAGGGTTTGACTTAAAAACTGGGGTAGGTGCTTGCGCTATCTCGTTCCGATGAGTAGAAGCCGAGCAATCGATAAAAATCTTTTTGACGGTAGAAGAAATTTTGATCAAATGTATTAAAAGCACCTATATGATTAGCACATATAGGTGCTTTTAACTTAGAGAAATGTCCACAAGTGAGAAGCTGTGGGTACAGCTATTATTATGATAACCCAAAAAAAAGGTTTTTACAAGCTTTTATTTAACACACTGTGTGCTATTAAGATGTAGGTAAGTTTAGGTCATATCTTGAAAACTACTTATAAACGATTTGCTCTTGACATAATCTTCATAGTTCAAGAGCACTTCGGGAGACCCGATGACAATGCAATATTTTGTTACTAATATTTTCTTTTAAAAATCTATACTTCCTATACCTACCTACAGGACAAGTGACGACCGGTGGAATAACTTAATTATTTTATTGGAAAAAATTTCAATGCTTTGCGCTTGTCCCCCTGAGTCATTGGTTTTTAAGACTCATGCCCTGTAATTTCACTGGAAACATTGCAAAAGGACTACAAAAAGGAACACACTAATATTTTCACACTACTGCTTGGCGGTTGAATATCTGAAAAAGGTGTGGTCTTTCTCCAGGCGGACATTTTTTACTGCCCAAAAAAAGGAGTGTATTGTTTATTCATGTATGTATGCGAGTTTCTTTATTCCACCATAACTTTTAAATACCTGAACAGATTTAGACGTATGGGGTATCGTTTAGAATCCTTGCATCCCCCCCGAGTAACATAGGCTACATTTTTTTGATAACATTCATTATAACGGCAGTATAGCTAAAAGTTCTAATTAGAAAAAAAAACGACAAATAAGACAAATCACATAATATAACACATATATGTGTGTTGATAATCTATTGGTAATCTATTGGCAAAAGCCCTTTTTGGCAGGGCAGGCGTGTTTTTTTTTAGCTTTTAAACTAGTTATTATTGTAAAAGAGGTCTATAACAGATAAACAAACAGATTCTATGATTGGTTTTCGTGTGTTCTTCAGACTGCACTACACCTACAAATGATTGTAAGATTTGTGGAATCGTCTCGCTGTAGAGAAAGATCGATGGTAAGATGGCGGATAAAGAGGATTGGCCCAGCTAAGTGAGACTCTGGACTGGATAGAGAGGAAGATGCTGCCTCCAGAAACTTTGAGGGTCTATACATAGGTGCGGCTACGAGTTTTGATTCTACGTGCTTTGTTGCCGAGAGACTAGATAAGGTAGACGTCGAGGAAAACAAAGGATTGTAATAAGGATTCACCATTGGAGGCCCTGGGCACATTAAGATAATGGGGCCTCTATGACCTTGAAAAAGCACTATTTTGTTAGAATAGTCAAAGAAGTAGATATGCAAAGTTGTAGATTTATATTTATATTAAAATTCATCACAGTAACATTAAATATGACGACATAAGTAACTTTACACATAAGTAACTTTACTAGCATTCACAGGTTTGTGGTTAAAAATCTATGTTGATTGAAGAGGGTCCTCTTCAATCTAGAACTCTAGATTTAAGATGGCCAAATTCGTTAATCACTTCTTCAAAATGTATGGTTTTGAGCATATTACATTCTACGGATATCAGCGACAAACTGGTTAATATCTCTTGATGCATTTCGTTTTTTATTCGTTTCAATTTGGCGTTCCCAACTGCAGGGTCCCAATTCTGTTAACTATTGAACCGCAACAACGCAAGTCGATCACAAGTTTTTTTTTCGAAGTTTTCTCTTTTACCTCTTAAATATTTTGCGAAAATGTTCACTTTTTGTTTTTCTTTTTTTTAGTTTTTTAATGCCTGAATAATTTCGCTTCTACCACTTTTAAGAGAAAAAAGAGAAAATTTCGAAAAAAATAAAAGAACATGTTTTCGACTTGCGTTATCGCGGTTCAGTAGCTAACAGAATTGGGGCCCAGCTAATTACCATCATGCCTATAAAGATTCTCAATGCATTATCATAACAGCTACAATCCGTTAAAAGATTTACATCAGAAGAGTTAAATAAGCAGTATGAAAAACAAAATACAGAGATTTTCTTTCGACGCTTTCATTGTTCTTTAAGTTGCATATAAATCATGCTTTATAGAAATACCTAGTTACCGATTTATTATCATCTTTGTCTTTGTCATCTGGATGCCTCGGAAAAGTCATAATAGATAGATATATAGATAGATAAACGCTTTATTGCACACCAAATAAATCATATCCGAGAATAGATATTTAACTTAAATAGAGTACAATGGGTGGTCTTATCGCTTAAAGCGACTTCTTCCAGGCAACCGTTGAATGGAGAGGAATACATTTAATTGTCATGGACAGTGGTGCTCAATAAAAAAAAAAGTAAAAGGTACATGAACTTAAACAACTAATCCAGTTCTAACTTAAACAACAACTACACATTTACATTTTTTTTTTTATTAACAGGTCCCTTACGAATCTAAATTAGCCTTTTGTTTTATTTCATGAAAGTAAACGGCGGGCTCATGTTGTATAAGTATTCTGGGTTAGAAAATAACAACCGTTTTCAACTAACACTGTTGTAGGTGTTAGGTAAGTGACCGAAGTTGTTGCAGTTTCATCCTAGGGCCGGTAGATTTCTGATTCAATCTTTTTAAAAAAAAACTTTGTAATAGTGTACTTAGTGTACCATTAAATAGTATTTTTATAATCTTAATTTATCTAAACAGCAAGTAGGTAGGTATTGTAGTCAGTAAGTAACGTTTGTTTTTTTTTCTAAATAAATATATTTTTCGGTATTAAATATCAGTTATCGTTTGGTGATCTGGCAGGAACTAGGTGGGCCCTATCGAACATGAGGCCCTGGGCAAGTGCTCAGAATGCCTAGTGGGAAAGAGGGGCCTGTATATAAGTCGATAATGACAAAATGATGATGAGATTGAAGTATTTAGCACGAGTTAAGGTGCCCGGCGGCTCCGCTCCAGTCAGACGCTCTCGGCATGAAATATTATAAGTAAAGTAATGAGAACCGGTAAAGGTAAAGTGGCAAAGCAGATTATGAGAATCATTATTCAACTCATCACCCAAGTACCTTCACGTTAACTTATATGCCAATCTATAGAACTAAGTATCAAACAAGAACGGTGACTCATGGCCTACTGGCGAGCAGATGCAGATTCAGGTGGTTAAATGCGGATCATAGCAGTTACGTTACTCGACAAGGACAGATGAATTTCAGGTGTAGACCAGGTCTTGCTAGGCTTGGGATAGCTAATAGGAGAGGTTGGAGGCCATTGGGGGTAACCCCCCAATCTATATACTATTATTTATTCTGTGACATATATACCCAATGCTTTCAAGTACAACGAGAAAGTGAGTGTCTTACATCACGCTGCAACTATGTATAATTTAGATATTATTAAAAAACTATTAAAAGTAAATTTCGTTCAGTTTGTACATTGAAATTAAACTTGTGACGATGTGAAACCTCTTTCATAAATTCTTAATTCTTTCATAATCCATTTCATTCCATTTGATAATTTGTCATTATTAATTCTAAATTCAAATAACCTGTCATTCCTGGATTGTCGTTCATTGCTTTGGCTCATGTCCATGTTTTTACAAAATATCTGATAAAAAGTGGTACATAAATTAATATATTATCTACCTATATCTTGCAGTTTTAGTTACTGCGTAAATTACACCTACCTAACATAACGGGCAAAATGCTGACTTCTAGCTTGGGGCGTGTTTGTGTTCAGTAAGGAAGGACCAACTCGACTAGCAGAGTCCTGCAAGCGTTGCTGATAGGCCAGCTTTCTCTGTACATAGTCATCTTCTGCTACAACGTGTCCACGAAGGTGAAGCCGCTGTTTATGATCATCTCCAAGTGCTCCTAATTGTTCCTGTTCTTTTATATTGTCCACTGAGGTTTGATCCCTGGGCTAGTGAAACAAACTCTAACCCTAGGATCGCCTCATGACAAACTAAATGGCATTAGTATGCAAACCAGATCGTGGTGAAAAGATATTTACAGCAGCAAAGGTTTCAAAATCAAACCAAGTGTGGTTTGTGAAAATGGCTACAATAGGCTTAAATTATAGTCCACGTGGTCGAAGTCACAGACAAAAGCTAGTGAGACATAATGACCACCTTTCGCCACTTTTAGTATTCTACTAACTTCAATTGTCAGATAATTGCGACAATTGTAAACCAATCTCTTATCAAGTGGAATACGCATAGTAATCGGTTCACATCATTCAATTGTACACAAAAAGCAACAAATGAAGATTTAAAAACTCCTTTTCCATCCACCTGCAGTTACTTCAGTTATCCGTGATTATGGCGCTTGCACCAGTGCCGAAATATCGGGAAATCAATACAAATAGTATCTATGGTAAATATTTCGATTCAAATGTTTATACTTCTATTAAAAAAATAAACTGTTTTTTTTCTAATGCTTTGTCATCGATTTGTGTGCTACCCTGAAAGTTTCAGCCGGATAGCTAATCGGGAAGTGTTCGAAATTTGAGTTGCAAGATTCTGTCCAGAGCGGCAGACAGACAGACAAACAATAAAGTAGACTGGTACAAAAAGTATGTGCTCACAAATCAAGCTTTGAAGTTTGTTGACTGTTTTATTAACGTCTCGCTATTATACCGCAATAATAAACAACCAATATCGAATATAATATCGAATTCAGCCCCAGGTCTGTTTAGGACAGGCCATTGGATTGGGCCGGCCCATATTAGTTTCAAAGAGGTCCCAGTTATTAGTTCATTGGGCAAATAGTAATCAATATTTTGGATTAAACCTACCGAAGTATAAGTTAGTTGAAGGTACCCATTTCTGCTATTATATTTTATAAAGAAACTTAAGATACTTTTTAGAAGATACTTTAATTTTAAATCACAGATTAAAAGGGATTATAGAAAGTCCACCATCACCACCAACCACCCTTGCCAAATATTACTTATATAGTATCTACTTTCTCAGAATTTAAAGGACCTATAGGTAGTCCATGATCACCATACTACCACCACCTACCACCATTGCCAACTATTGTTTTGTATGTACTTTCTCAGAATTTAAAGGGCATATAGGTAGTACATGATCACCAAACCACCACCACCACCACCCACCACCAATGCCAACTATTACCACAGAATAAATAATAGTACACTTGTTGTTTTATCTACGTTCTTAAAATTCAAAGGGCCTATAGCGATTGACCATCATCACCAAACCATCACCAGCAACCACCATTTGCTACTGTTTCTTGTTTTATCTACAACCTTACAACTCAAATGGCCTATAGCTATAGTCCATCATCACCAAACCATTACCAGCAACCACAATTTGAAACTATTACTTGTATTATCTACTTTGTCACAATTTAAAGAGCCTATAGATACTCCATCATCACAACCAACCTCCATTGCCTACTATTACTTGTTGTTTTATCTACTTTCTCACAATTTAAAGGGCTTATTGATAGTCCATCATCACCAAAGCATCACCACCAACCACCATTGCCTACTATGACTTGTTTTTTTTATCTTTTTTCTCACAATTTAAAAGGCTTATAGTTATATATAGTCTATCATCAACAAACCATCACCACCATTGCCCATTATAACTTGTTTTTTTTTTTAATATACTTTCTGACAACTAAAGAGCCTACAGATAGTCCATCATCACCAAAGCATCATTACCAACCACCATTGCCTACTATAACTTGTTGTTTATCTACGTTCTTACATTTTAAAGGGTCTTCAACACATCATCACACCACGTTACGAACCATCAGTTTATTAAATTGCAAACCGCTGGAATGTTGGACGACCGCGTCATCGTTTGAACTCATTTACTTGATGTACATTGATCCAAACGAACCTTTTATATTCAAGTCCCGTTTTTCACCGGGAAAAAATGCTATCGAAACCAAATCTGCGTTTCTGTGTACCTGACTCGTACCTGCTTTTAAAACGAACGTTGACAAATACCTAGTAGTGTAGTGAAAATACATTTTGTACTACAGATTTCTTTGAAATTGACTCTAATTTGTATTAAAATCAGGGTGGCAATAAAACAAAATAGACCGATACAAGTCCCAATTTATTCGACTCACTATTTTAAAAAATGTACAATGATCGTAAAATCTAAAAACACTGTTCGTTTTCGTAGCTGGCGGCAGAATGCCCGCCATGACAAAATGCAAGTCCTTCGTCAAAATCTGACCATTATACCGTTGATTATAGTTTTAAATAGCTAAATTATTCTAAAAATATATGAAATTTTATATAAACATTTTAAGAATTGTTAGTTTACAAATTAGGATGTTTAATAATTGTAATGCACGATAACTGTTTTTCTTATACTCGTACTTTACTAGTCAACCGTCATAATCACAACTTAATATATGAATTTAAATAGAAAAGTAGTAATGCTGCCTTAAAATACTTTTATAATTATGTGTAATCTCCAAAGCAATTACCTATTCACATATGAAATATAATCAAATCAAATAATATTTGTAATAATTAAATCAAAATTCTAACATTCGGCCTTTCCTGACAATAAGTTTGTCCTCAAACTTTAAGTTATCAATTATTTCTATGTATATAATACAGATAATATAATATTGTTAACCTTAGACAATAAATATTAACTCAATTGAAAACACCCATGGATCTGTCAACATGGTCTCAAGTGTTTTCACCATTTGTATTAGTAAAATACTAATGAGTCTCAACATACTAACATCGAGTAATTTACTGCCATTATTTATTAAATAACAGTCTCATTTCTAATTAAAATATGGATTGAAAATACCCATGGATCTATCAACATGGTAACCAAATATTTTCAATCTCTGGAATGGTAAAATACCGATTGGTCTATCAAAATCTTGTAATTTACCCCCCACTAAATACAATATCACTTATAAACTATATCAATTGAAAATACCCATGGATCTATCAACATGGTAATCAAATATTTTCAATGTTTGGGTTAGTAAAATACTGATTGGTCTATCAAAATCGCGTAATTTAAACCCATTATATACAATCTTAGTTCTACTTAATGATATGGAATGAAAATACCCATGGATCTATCAACATGGTAATCGAATATTCTCAATCTTTGGGTTAGTAAAATACTGATTGGTCTATCAAAATCACGCAATTTACCCCCATTATATACAAAATCTTAATTCTACTTAATTATCTTGATTGAAAATACCCATGGATCTATCAACATGGTAATCCAATATTTTCAACCTTTTAGTTAGTAAAATACCGATTGGTCTATCAAAATCGAGTATTTTACCACCACCCCTTCCAATACTTCAATCATTATACTTCAATCGTTATAATTCAATCATCCAACATAAAATACTTTTCAAGAAAATTCATAAATGTTTCAAGATATTGAATAGATTTATAGTTCAATTAACGCAACAATTAATATTAATTATCTTAATATAAATGTTTAATTAACTTTTTCTTACATAATTGAATATTAAGTTAATAATCTATAGATATACCTAATTTATTTTAAATTTACAATCTAAATTGCATGCTGGAGATGACATTCATAATCTTTTATTTTTAACTATTGTTTTCATTTCACCCATAACACAGCAAAATCAGAAATTAATGATCTTCAATTTCACTATCACTACTACTTGTGCTTTTAGTATCTAGTTCATTGTCATTGTAAGTAGATATCCAAGGTTTAATGCGATCAGCAGCCCAAACATTGCAATAATTCTTTTGTGTGATACCAGTTCCGGGTATACTAGATATTTCATATCTGTCATTTTCAAGAGTATTTGATACTCTAAAAGGTCCGGTAAATTTAGGAAGCAATTTCTTACTCTTACCTTCATTATTTGGAGTAGGTTTTAATATTTTTACTAAATCGCCTACTTTGTAAAGCCTAGCCTTAATCTTTCTTTTATCATAACTATTCTTTTGAGCTTGTTGATTTTTTTGTATGTGCTCACTTATTTCGTTTCTTATATCATCTATTCCTTCGGTTTGTCGTGTTTCATTCAAAATTGAACTAAAAATATTGTCACCTCTACTCACCATTGTTATGCCAAAGAGTGCTTCAGCTGGTGTTTTCCCTATGCCTTTATTTAGGGTATTATTTAATCCCCATTGTAATTTTCCTAACGCTTCGTCCCAATATTTCTCACCAAGTTTATCGGTGTAGGCGGTTAGAGCATCTAACACTGTTCTATTGTACCTCTCCACTTGGCCATTGGCTCGTGGAGAGGCAACAGCGTTGAGGACGTGATTTATCTTAGAGTCATCACAAAAATGTTTGAACTCATTGGACGTAAAAGAGGACCCTTGATCTGAAATTAATCTGTTTGGAAAACCAAATGTGCAGAATGTAGTCACTAGGGATCGAATGCTGAGAGCAGATTTTAGATTTCTTAATGGCGTCAATATACAGAATTTGGTGAACCCGTCAACCAAAACAAGAAGGTAAGAGTTGCCTTTGCAACTTTTGATAAAGGGCCCTAAATGATCAATATGAACGGTGTCAAAGGGTTTATTAACCTTATGAATTGGATGTAGTAGTCCTTCTTTAGGCCCAGCTGGTTCTTTGCTATATGCACATTCCAAACATGAGCGTACATATTTTTTAATAAAACGTTTCATTTTTGGAAACCAAAAGTCTTTACTTATCTTATCGATTGTTTTTTCTACACTGAAATGTCCAATATCGTCATGATTGAGTTTACATAGCTGGAAACGAGCTATTTTTGGTACAACCCACTTCAGTTCATCTCCCATTTTCCGAAACAATTTGTTATTTTTAAGGACATAATTTTTCTTAACATCCGAGTATTCGGTATCCTCTAG